>CM074718.1:228798642-230107392 GCA_037306005.1 Rhinophrynus dorsalis | reverse complement strand
GTGATCTTAAGAGGCCAGTCCTGATCTGTGTCCTGCCGCCGACGCAGTCATGCACTGGACAGACTGCCCGAAAGCACAGAATGCTCCCAGCACAGAACTCCCAGCATCCCATGCTCCCAGCATTCTGTGCATTCGGGCAGTCTCTACTGCACATGACGGCTTCTGACAAACATCCTAGCGAATTATTATATAGGATGACAAAAGTCTTAGCCTGGGACCTGAGTCAGTTACTGTTCCTTTAAGGAGTTATTGCACTGCATGTAAGTAGGAAGTTACTATTAGGATGCTATTAACCTTTTGCATGTTAGGGGACTGAGAAACACATTGCATAAGCAAATGTGTTGCACACCCTCAGACACTGAAAGCGTTAATTATCATTCATATCTATCTGTTGACTATGCATGGATGATTTTTACTGGACCTGCTTTTTTTTGTATATAGTTAATAAAATATGCTGTTATGCTATCAGCGTTTCTGTATTACTTAATAATTCCCATTGAGGCTGTTGAATACCCATTAGGAACAAAGGGTGATATTTATAAATACCATTCTTAGTACTTTTTAAAGAATTGTCGTTAAGTTATAGCAACTGTCAGTAACATTAGGTCTGATTTATAAATGAGTCAGGGCATCTTTATAAATATAGCATTATTATTCTGTTAACTCCTGGAATCCTTAAGAAAATATTATATCTGAAGTTAAGATTCTGGTGAAAATTCTCTTGCTAACTTCTCACCGTTAGCAACATTTATGAATTTTCAGCTCTAGAATTTTCCCCAGCTGTGCAGAAATCTGCCTTCCAAAACTACAGTAAGCTTAATTTTAAAGGGATACTAATGTTTCACAAAAACAGCAGCTCCAATTAATCTTCATAGTATTTGGGCAATGGAGAATGTTATTTCAAAACTGCCAGAGTTGTAGTTCAAGAGTAATTGAATAATAAAGTTTTCCCCTCCTGCCCCTTTTACCTAGTGTAAGCCACCTCCCCTCAGATTTGGAATTTGGTCCACAGAACAGACAGCTCCCAGCAAGGGACAAACGTCTTACTGTGAGAACAATGAAAACCCTGCCCCCCTTGACAGGTTTTTCCATTTTTTCTCTCATGCTAAATGAACATTTCCCTCTCTGCAATCCACCAGGGCACCACCTTGCTGCTCTGAGGTGAGCAGTGTTACATCAGTAAAAGGGGCGGGAGGAGGATAGTTTATCATTCAATTACTCTTGAACTACAACTCTGACAGTACTGAAATAACACTCTCCATGGCCCAAACACTATGAAGATTAATCAGAGCTGATTTTGATGTGAAACATTACTATCCCTTTAAATTCCAAACTTCAGTTTTAGCACATATTACAGCTCAGCTAAGTTTAGCAAATATTTATAAAAACGAGATGGAGTTATTCTGAATTAAACCAACTTCATTCAAAGGATTAAAAGCCAGATTTAATTTAAAATCTTTTTTACGGGTCACCTAAAGTGCAGTTGGTGTTCTCCAGATTAACTCCAGTTTGCTTTTATAATTATGAGCTAAACTTTGGCCCCTATTTATAAAAACAAACTGGACTTATTATAGATTAAACCAAATGTGCCATAGGGGACAAATACAAATTCCGAAATTCCCATGCACTTGAACAGAGCTTTTTAACCCCCTGAATGCTAGAGAGGAATCCAATGCTTAGCATTCAAGGGGTTAAAAGCTCAATTTAATTTAATTGGAATTTTGTTTGTCCCTGTTGATGCAGAATAATTTGAGTCTTTATTTATAAATCGGGGATAAAGGAACATAAGGGGAGAGATTCACTAAGAGTTGATAAAGTGGAGATAAAGTGAAGATGACTTCTCCAGTTTATCACTTATCCAATCCTAGGTTATTCCACAGAGCCCATTCACGAAGATCTCGAAAGCTGAAGAAATCTTATTAAATAGGCTCCAAAGAATAACATCTCTGCTTTATCACCTCTTTATCACCACTTAGTGAATCTCCTCCAGAAGACATGGGGGAGATTCACTAAGCGGTGCTAAAGGAAGTGATATAGAGGTGATAAAGTGGAGATTACTTCTACTGGTTATCACTTCTCCAGTTCCTATGTTATTCTATGGAGCCTATTCACTAAGATCTCCAAAGCTGAAGAAATCTTAGTCTATAGGCTCCATAGAATAACATAGGAATTGGAGAAGTGATAACCTGGAGGTGTCATCACCTCTTTATCACTGCTTAGTGAATCTCCCCCATTGTTTTTCAGGCAGCCACCATTCCTGGCCAGTGGAAAGGCACAATCTTCTGGTCTATTGCTAATACATATATTGGTATATTAGAGACTTTAAACACAGCCTTAACATGCCAAAAAGAAGCATGGATGACTTACCAATGGCTTTTCACACTCTGGACTTTTATCATTGGCTACACAGGATTTAGCAAATTCATCTATTTGATCCACCAATTTAGTAAGCTCCTCCAATGAGCATTTCTGGAGATTCTGTGAAACCATTACCAGCACGCTATAAAATAAAAAGTGGTGAGATTAATATTGAGAGAAGATAAATATAAATCAACTGCAAGTTCATTGCAACTAAACTGCTGGAAGTGTTAAGCAGACTTGTTACATAAAGAAAATTAAATAATATTAACTGGCATTAAATTCAATGCTAACTGAAGCATAGGAATTTATTTTCACTCCCTACTCCTGGCTAGCATGAATGTATTGAGATATGTAAGTGTCAAGGGGAAGACAGAGAGAAAGTCTACGGCAGAGATACTCAACCAGGGTTGCCCCATCTTTTCTATAAAGACTTTGTAAAATGTGAATACTGAGTTTCAAATGTCTATCTCTGGAAATGTTTCAGCATGATGTGCTTATTTATACCATTCTGATTGGGAGACCTAAAAAGAGCTATATATTTATGCAATTGTATCATCCATTACATGCTTGACAAATGACCTATAAAATGCTAGGTGCGCCCTGAATCTTTCAGACTGAATGTTAACGGTGCCTTGAACAAAAATGGTTGAAAACCACTGGTCTACGGGGGCAGCAGGACAATTATTTCCTTCATTACTTGTGTATATCAATGTTCTTAGCAAGACAAAGAGGAAATGGATTACGTGAGCACCATTTCCATGTGCTTGCTATGTGGCTGCTTTATGGGGCTTGCTGGTATTAAACGCCAAAGTGGTGTGTGTCCATATATTGGAGCAAATGCAACAAAGTAAAGCCACTGGCATTAGCAACCAATATCAGTTTGGCAGCACGTACAATGGCAAAGTTATACATTTTACACACTGTTCTGATAATATCCAAGGTATTGAAGTGTAAATTACAGGAAAATGGATAATCTTTTACACTATCCACTCTGAGCTGTGAAATTAATCCAATGAACTATATCAACAAGATCTCATATCTAGAGACAGGAGCATAACTGGTAAATTATGGACTCTCAGACAATCTGTGCAAGTAAACCCTGGTCTACTTAACAGACCCATGTTTGTGGATTGCTTAGTCCTTTAAGGACAAGAGGGGTATGCAATACATTGGTTTTATGGGGTCAAGCAATGATCAGTGGGGTGTGGGCCAAGCTATAGAAAATTACAGTTTTAGGTCTCAGTAGCTATATCTGAATCAGTGAAGTTTCTTCACCATTCACTTTTCTTTATCATATATTTGATCTGTAAAATTCTGTTTTGTCCCATTTAAGCAAACAGCCTACCCACCACATAACATTATTATTATTATTATTATTATTATTATCTATTTATTGTTTATTCATACAGAGCAAAATTATTCAGCAAAGTTGTACAATAAGGAAGGGACATACTGGGACTTATGATAAGAGGAAAAGAGGGTCCTGATCATGAGCTTACAGTACAGAGCAGAGATGGTGAAAATACAGCAGGATCTGACCCCTGATTTATTTAATGTGGCTATTGGGTCTGGTTGGGTGTTAGCAAACAGCAGGGGTGGGCATGTCTTCCTGTCCAAAGGCCACATTTGGAGTTAGAAAGCATTTCTTTATAGCATTTTCCATAATACATATTTCCTATAATTTGTAACTAAAATCACTATAATATTGAAGATCAATATCAAAGTACAGATAAGCACTGTGCACCTACAAATAACTGTTTTAAATAACATGCTTACACTCCTCTGAAGTTCTTTTCCTGCAATGTGTTGAATACGTCATCAATGTGTCTGTTAGTGTCAGGCTCTAAAAATCAGAACAAATAGTGAGCAAACATAACACTAACAAACTTTATTAACAAATACTATACAATATTTATTGATCACATTCAGATGACATTCTGTATGCATAGTAGATCTGGGTGAGCACTTAATGATGGCACAGGCATACACACACTATTTTTGTATAAATGTTGAGGTTTAAATGTAAATTGCACTAAAACATCTGTTCAGCTCATTTGTGTAATTCGGAATTGTGGAAGTAAACAATAAATAAAACATTAGGGGTGATCTTTACTGCAAAAAGCAAAATGAAACATTGACCCATGTCTACTAGAAAGAAAATTAATTTGTCTAGGTGAAATTTTTAAATCTCTTAAAAGGACACTATCACCTTAAAAGAACTTTGATGATTTTGAAAAAGCTTTACAAATCACCTGCATGTTTTATTAGTCATTTTTATTTTGAGAAATATTTTTTATGTAATTTAGCTGTATAGATGATGCTAATTAAGGAATGCTGTGCAAGCACTTCCTGTCTTCATTATCTTCACTACTCAATGATACACCTCAGTAATGCATTGCCCTAAAACTGACACTCACTGATAGCGTTCAGCATTATCAATGAAGTGTCCACCTCATCTGTAAGGAAACAAAACAAGACAAGAAGGAGGCGCCAATAGTGCCTTATCAACACTAATAGGATGCAATACAAATAAAGAATGGTAATACACTCACATGTATGTCTTGTCTTGTTTTGTTTCTTTACATATATATCCCTTCATGAGTGAAGGATTTCTGGAGAGCAGCCAAAGATTGTGCCCTACAGCTGAGTGAGAGACAGCTTTATTAATCCCCAAGCCTCTTTGCTGGTTTTCACGTAAGTGATTTTCCAGCTTTCCTGTTTGTGAGTATAACTTTAACCCCTTAACGACCGGCCGTGCAGCCTTGGGGAGAGCCCGGAACTCCATGACGGTCATAGTACGTCATGGGTCGTTCAGTCAGATCGACCCTTGACGTACTATGACCGTCAAGGGTCGTTAAGGGTGGTGGTGAGATGTCAGCAGATTTGTATTGAAGATATCACATGAGGAAGCGCCTCTTTGTTCTTTTCTTTTTACTGTCCACCTCACCTAGCACTTAAATGGTTAAGTGTCAGTGAGCATGAAAGATAAAGTAGAACTAAGACAGGAAGTGAGTGCATGGCATTCCTTAACTAGCATAATCTATGGTAGCAGAAACAGACCCCTCACAATGTCAGTGTTCAGTCTGTCTCTCTTGCTCTCTTTATCTCTCTCTTTCAGTCTCTCTCATTGTCTCTCTTCCTCTATGTCTTTCTTTCTCCTTGTCTTTCAGTGTTTCTCTTTCTTTCAGACTGTATCTCTCTTGCTTTGAGTCTGTCTCTCTTTCTGCCTGTCTCTCTTGTTCCTTCAGTCTTTCTCTCCTTCTCTGTTTGCCTCTCACTTTCAATCTGTCTCTTTCTCTCTTTCAGTCTTTTCTCTCTTCCAGTCTATCTCTGTCTCTATCTGGTTTTCATTCTGTATTATATCCCTTTGTTTCTTCCAGTCTCTTTCTCTCTATTTCTTTCTGCCTCTCTTTCAGTCTGTCCCTCTGATTTTCTCTCAGACTGTCTTTTGATCTGTCTCTTTATCAATATCCCTTTCATTGTCTTTCTCATTTTCTTTTTCAGTCTCTCTCTCTCTCTTTCTCTCTCTCTCCTAGTCTGTGTATCTCACAGTGTCTGTCTCTGTCTCAGTCTGAGGATAATGGAACTGGAAGTCTTAAATCAGCTAGAGAGTCACAGGTTCTCACCCCTGCCTTAGTCTGTCCTCGTTATGGCAGCCGGTGTCATACTTTGAGATGGGCAAAAAGTGAGATTTTTTTCTTGTTGAAAACTTTATTAAGATAACATGATTTCCCATTTTCCCACTCAAACTTTCCTGCATATTTTTGCTAACCCAAATAAATTTACTGTAGGAACTGGGCCATTTTCTGCCTATGCCCAAGAAAGTCATCAACTATGGACTCAATATGTATGGTTCTATGGCTAACCATGCAGTGGACAAGGCTTGGAGGTATGTGTAGTTATATGGCTACCAGTGCTGTGGGACAAGGCACTCCATGCAATAAGCAATATGCTTCATCAGTATGTATGAAATTAGCCATACAGATAATGTGATAACATGAATATAACTTGCATCCCAGTATTTCAATTAAATGTGAATAGAACTGGTACCCCAGTGTTTCACTAAAATACCTCATTTTGTATCAGTGTATCAGTGTGTTTGCGTTTTTGTTTTGCATGTTTTAAATTTATTTGGAACAGAACATACCTTTTCAAACAATTACCTGAATTTCATTGCATTTGACAATTGATAATTATCAAGACTTTTATCTACAAATATATTCAAAGGTTCCAACTAGAATCTGTTAGATCAAACTAGAGATAACTACTTATCAACTGCAATATAATCTAGGCCAGTGCCAGTTACTTCTAAATGCAGCTCCTTTTCATTAGAAAAACTACATAACTACACAGGTGACACCATATTGTGTTTAATACACCCAATACATTTATTAGACAGTCTCCTTTTAACATACATGAAAAACCCTATATAGGCCTTCCAAATAAAACATATACATGTTGCCCAAGTTAGAGTACTTTTTCCATATTAAATCTACTTCTTTGTCACAGAGAAATGGCTGTTTCATAAAATTCAAATTTAAGTCAAATACATAACTCATCGTTATCATAACTCGTTAAATGCAGAAAAAGGTATAATAACCTTTACTATATTTGTAGATTCGTATTCTAAAATCACATGTATTTTAGATGGAGATTGGAGAGCAGAAACCCCTAATGGTCCCTATGAATCAAATTTGTCTAGATCTATCCTTAGTTAGTACTGGATATTAATCCCATGGAGATGGACATGTTTTTTTGTTGTAAGACTCCAGCACCCCAAGCCACTCCCACTAAACTTTTCCTTCCTTCCTAATAAAGCTTCAGTAGGAGGAGTTTGGGACCTGGAGTCCTGCAACAAAGTTATGTAGACATGATATTCATTACTCGTGAATAATACATTTTGATAATCAATCCACTCAGAATAGACTCATTGCATTTTCTGCCCTGATTATCAGAATTATTGAAAAGGTATTAGCATTCTTTAAGTACGTATTCATAAGAACTAAAGTATCACTGGACATTTGTGGACATTTCTCAGTTTAGCTAGCTTCATTACATACATAATTAAGCATCAAGACACGCAAAAGGTAAATTGTTTACATTACATTGAAAAACACAGACATTAGACTAAACTATAACTACTATCTTACCTGCATCTCTCTTGAACAGATTTCTTGATTCAATTAATGAGAAGCATATGAGAAGACAAATTAAGGTAACACACTTCATGGCTGCAGGTGCTTTGGGGAGGACCTCTAAGGAACCTGAAGATAGAGAGGACTACACCAGCCTTTTATACTGTTTCTAGTATAAATCTGGTGAATAATTAACATACCATATCATCATATTTTATTAACAGTTGCCTCCCTAACTATCACAAAGTCAAATAACTTACAAAGACGTATTTAAACAAATGATTAATCAACCTTGATCTGGCATTTTCCTCTTTGAAAGATCATGGAACTCATATAGCACATCATGACACAGCTAGGAGGTTAAGCAAACTGATCAATGTATATAACAGTATCATGGTCTAAATCCTGAGTCTGCATTTCTTTCATTATGTGCAAAGTTCAAACAATGGAATAATACAATATCTGCCTGAATTTTTTATTTCTAACAATGATAAATTATATCTTGTGAACTATGTAAAAATGTAGTGTCTCATGCTACTCTGGTACAAGTCAATTTGGGAAGGGAGAACAACTATGATTAGTATTATATTTTGTTTAGGAAGTGACAACATATTCCTCGGTGCTGTGTAAAGGAGGAGGATATATGAACAAACAATGTGACTTATACATACAGAATGAAACATGTGGAGAGTGGGCCCTGCTAGTAAGAGCATATTCCAGAGGAAGTAGGTGGGTATGAATAACATGAGATGGAGGAGGGTGGGGTGTTATAAAGTAGAATGAATAGATAGGCCAATTGGGAGGTTGGCTCCAGGTTACATATAGATGCACAGAACAGTAACTTTGATGATGTAGAGTAAAGTGAGTAAGGAATATTCTCTAAAGGCTGAGAAGCTGGGGGAGATACTGACAGAGTGGAACAGTGAGTTCCAGAAATAGTGTACAGCTCTTGAAAAGTCTTATAAAAGTGAGTGAAAGGATGTTATAAGAGAGAAGGAGAGTAGGAGCTCATAGGCAGACCATAAAAAGTGTGTTAGGCAAATACTTAGAATTGAGGCTGAAATGTAGGGGGGAGTAAGTTTGTGAAAGTTTTTCAGTCGTTGTGTCTGTATTTTGCGTTCTGGAGACTATGGGAAGTCAGTGGCTTAGCAGAGTGGAGCAGCAGTAACACAGTGGCTAGCGAAATGAACGAGTCTGTCTGCAGCATTCAGTATAGACTGGTGTGGTGCCGGTATCTGGAGGAGAAGATAGTAGTTGATGCGAGTAATATGAGGAAAGAATGAATAAGTATCTTTTGTGATAATTTTTTTGAGGCAAGATTACATTTTGGAGATGTTGCACAGATGAAAGCAATAGGACTTTTGAGCAGCTGAATGTGGAGAATGAGTGAGATGGGAGAGTGAACATTGACACCCAAGTTGTGGACACAGGATGTTGGTGTTATGACATTGAGAGAAATCTGGTACAGCAGCAGTGGCAGAAGAACAGGGCTGGATTTAAATCTCATGCTCCTCTAGTCACAACACCTCTGGAGCCCTTTGGCCCACCTTCATCCCACCCCTAACCACACCTCATTTAATCAAATCCTCTTTTGTGGCCAAACCCATTTTAGGTTTATTCTTTACAGTAACGTGGCAATTTTCCAGAGGTGGATTGAAATGTTATAGATAGGGATGGAGTATATACAGAACACATACGGAAACCAAAAGCAACCTTTACTAGGTATCTAGTGTATCCTTTCACCTGTGTTTAAGACCTAAGTAGAAAACCAATACTGAAAAATCAAAGTGTAAACTAAATTATATAGTGCAAATCACTGACAGTCTGATTAATATATGCTCTCTGGAGTATCTTCCAGCTAAATGACCTGACAAGCTGTATCAAGTATTATTATCACTCACCCATGCACAGGTCCAAGCACTGTGGCACACACATAGTGTCAGTATTAAATATAATTATAAACAGAAATGTGTATGTACTCACAAACAGACATGCAAACCAAAGCTAAGGGTTTGCAAATCTCAATTTCGGACAATAAGTCTATCTTTCATTTGGACCTCCCTTTTGGGATCTGATGCAGTCCATTGAAATGAGAGTATACAAGCCGAGATGATCAATGATTATACACTTTCTAACACATTTTATCTTAAGCAATCATAGAAATGGCATGGTATGGATAGAGCAGGACAGTAAATAACCTTTGAAAATAGACTTTCCAAGTTATAATTGGAGCTAGGACTGGTCCAAATTAGTATCCAAAATCCATCTAGGATGTATGGAGATGACTGAATATCAACAGTGATTGAAACCTGATCGGGCAACAATACTTGATGGAGAGATCAGTCTTGATGACTGGACCTCTGGTGGACATTGTAATGTCTGAAATGTGATTTTAGCAAACCTATATCTTTGGTTTGCATGGCTGTTTGTGAGTAGATAAACATTTCTGCTTATAATTGTTAATTAAGAAAATGATTTCATATATATATATATATTATATATATATATATATATATATATATATATATATATCTATATATGTAATTTTTTTTTCTATTTTCCCCTTTTTGAGGTCCTTGGAAGATAAAAAATATTTTGAAGATCAGTTCAATGTATTTATTTATAAAATATTCACTTATATTTATCCTATTGTATTTTTTCATAAATGTAAAATATTTTGGTGCGTATATATATTTTTATTTATGTATCATTTTTAAATATAATTATGTAATGTGCTCTATTCCTTCCCCGGTACATTCATTCATTACTGTGCAATTTGGTTTGTTCACATTCAGATTTCTGACGATTATGGCTGATTCAAAGCCATTCTGACTTGGCGAAAATCTTACAGCCATTCCTTTTAAGAACCTGAATTCGAAACATTTCTGGGCAGAATTTCGGTACAAGATTAGTATATTTGGATGATGTTCTCCCTGCGCCCGGGCTACTTTCCCTCCCTCTCTAGTTCAATTAGCTTCTTCGTCTCATGATGGGGATTAGACTAATTACATCACAGACACCAAGACAGCTCCTTCATTTCCTGTTAGTGCGCATTGTGTTGTTGGAGCTTAGAGAGAGAAGAAGCAGATAGAGAGAGTGACTTTCCAGTTGTTGTGTAGACAGGCAGCCAGCAATAGTGACAGTTATTGCCACTGCAAGGGAGAGTCACCTTTGTTCCTGTGTAAAAGCTGAAAAGTTTGTTTGAATAATTTGCAGTGACACAATCTCACACTTGTGTAGGGACTGGGAGGCCTAGCAGCTCACTGCCAACACAAGGGGGAATCATCATTGTTTAAAAAATTAAAAATCCAACTTAGTGTATTTGAATAATTTGTAGAGTGATACTATCTCAGAGCTGTGTATAACCTGGGGGCAAGCTGTCTAACTGCCAATGCAAGAGAGACTCATCAGTGTTTAAAAAAATTCAAAATCCAACTTAGGAGTGTAGTTGAATAATTTGCAGAGTGACACAGTGTTACAGTTGTGTACGGACTAGGAGGCCTAGCAGCTCACTGCCAACGCAAGGGGGAATCATCATCTTTCCAGTGTTCAATTTTAAAATTCAAGTTACAAGTGTATGTAAAAAATTTGTAGAGTGATACAGACAGTCTGATAGTTGTCGTGTGGCCAGGTTGTAAAATTGTCAGATTATTATAGTACACTACCTTCCTATCTATAATGGTTTTGAGTCCTAGTGAACAACCTGATGTTTATCATCCTGGTACAAGCTGCAGTTACCCAGCAACCACCAACACCACCACAGTGATGTTGCGTTCAAGCAGAGCTAGAAGCAGCAGTGGGGCAAAGAAGAGTACTAGTAGTAGTCAAACTCGGCAGCAGAATTCAAAGCAAAAAACTAAAAATAAGAAGGGAACTGCAGATCGTTCTACCTCTACTTGTAGGGTAGAGAGGTCCAGCTCCTCCTCTAAGACCAAGAAGCAGCGTCACCAGTGTCTCATCAGCTGTTTCATGATGATCCCCCCAGAACCACCTGCGCAAAGACTAGTGCCACTGGCAGTTTAGTCACCACCTCCACTACAGCCAATTGTATAAACCTGGGGACACTTAGCGTTGGTAACAGTACTGGTCGGACACTGCGGTCAGTATCAACGCGGGATTTTTATAGCGAATGTCTGTGTAAACAGCCCAAACAGAAATTATTGCAGTATTTGGATAAAATTTTTCCTGCCACCACTTTCACTGCCACTGAGAGCATATCCACTCCAGAAAACGTTATTGAGGGAGATAGTTTTCCATTTCCTGGTAGTCACTAGGCAGAAGAGGGAACTGAGCAGGTTTCCACAAAATCTGCTGCTGATGATGTTTCCTCCTTGCAAAACCTACAAGAGGTAGAAGAAGAATCTGAGGGATCAAAGTCTCCAAGCTTGAGTTGTCCCCTGAGCTTGATTTTTCCAGTGACCTTGATTATTCCCATGAGCTTAATTTTTCATCTGCTTCCCATGGTACTCCTCCTGTTTCTCCAGTTACACTTGTGTCTTCTATTGACAACTCAACACCTGCATCCCCAGTTCCATTTGAGTCTCCCAGCAAGGTAGTAGCTGATAGTGTCTCCGCCACCAGTACCACTGTTACTCCACAATCCTCCTCCATTCCCAGCCCCAACATCCCTGCTGCCAACTTTGGTAATACTGGTATCCCTGTAACTGTGCATAGAAAGAAAAAGCAAAGTGAGGTTGCTCCAGCATGTGAAGATGAAGAAAGTGTCACCTCAGTTTCTTCTTTTCCACCACCTTCCAGAGTCATCCGTCGCTCCAAAAGTGTGGGGCCATTTTGTGGCAGTTGGTGATGGCCGGATAGCAAAATGTAAATTGTGCAACAGGGAAGTCAGCTGCAGGCAGTTGTTGGGTCATCTAACCACCTCCGGGATGAACTAACACCTGAACAACTACCACAAGTCTGTGCTGATAAGTGCAGAAGGTGGCAGTATTAGTACGGCATACGCCAGTGTCACATCCACCACCAGTAGGCAGCAGGAGAAAGGGCAGGGGGATCATGCCACATCTGGTCCCTGTAAAAGCAGCAGACAGTCACAGCCAATCACAAAAACAATACAGGCCACACTTGAAGATTTTGGTGGGTTTCATTCCAAGGGTATGTGCAAACAGCAGACCAGGAAAATCACACTCCACATTGCATAGCTCATAGCCGTTGGGGGTGCTACTTTTAATTTGGTGGACGGGGAGCCCTTCAATCAATTTATGGAGGCTGTGGCACCCCGATATAAAATTCCATCCTGCACCACATTTAATAGAAATATAGTGCCCTCACTCTACCGGTCATGCATTGGGCTTTTGAAGGACCTGCTACGAAAGGCTGCTGGCCAGTCAGTGCACTTTACCACTGACTTATGGAGTGCTCCGAGTGGCCAGCATGGCTTTCTGTCATTAACGGCTCATTGGTGGCAGCCTAATGTGTTGCAAGACAACAACAACAATTTTGGGTGCAGTAGCCAAGCAGACAGGACACTGCTCTTTCCTCCTCCGTGCTGAGGTAATGGATCAGCAGAACACCTCAGAAAACATTCAGAAAGCATTGCAGAACATGGTGGCGCATTAGCTAGGGGAGCAGGCAGGCACTCAGGCACAGATGGGGTTTGTAGTTACTGATAGTGCAGTAATCAAGTGATCAAGGCTCTCCAGCATGGTAGATTTGTGGGTGTGTGCTGCTCAGGGCATGTGCTGCATCTACTAGTGAAGGCTGCTCTTGAGGATGACAGTAACACTGGAAGGTTGCCAGCACTTCTGGAGTAGTGCCAATTTAAGGCCATTTCCACTGACCAGGGCTGACCGAGCCCTGATGGAACAGGTAGTGACAGTCCTTACGCCTTTCCTTGTTTTCATGGAAATTTTGAGCAAAGAGAACGCTAGCCTGGCAGAAATTCCTGATGTTGCTGCCCTCCTAACGAGGCCGAAGAAGGACCGGACTCTGCACATGGAAGAGCGCATGGACAATTGTCCTGAGTTAATGCTGGCCACAATGTGCAATCCACGAGTCAAAGGCAAAATGGCAATTACTTCCAATTCACTCACTGCCTGGAGGGAACAAGCGATAGCGAGGGTGCGTGAGAGGCAAAGGAAAAACAGGATGTAGGAGAAGATTCCGCAGATGAGCTGGAGGAGTGTGTGTAACGGTTTTCAGTACACTCAGAAGCAGACAGTTTGGTAAAACACAGTTTTATTGAATTCAGACAAAATAAAGTTACCCTCGCAGGTCCAGCAATAGTTAACAATCAATACTGACACAGGACAGGATACAAAATAACATTGACCCACACGGGTCCAGTATATATATATCAGAGAGCAATACATATACTGACACAGGTCAGGAACAGTTCGTGTGAAACAGTGAGACACTGAGGTGTAGGTGCTATTAGGCCTGGAGGCTGGGAGGCCCCAATAGCGAGGCCCAAGAAGAACTCTCTGCGGATGATTGTCAAAATTGGGACTAGGCCCAGGAAGGGTGAGCGAGGCCCTGGAAGGATCACAGACTACCGGCATTATTGCAACCGGAGGAATAATGGAATGCCCAGGAATCAACACAGACTGCGGCCCAAGGTAACGGTACCAGACAACAAATGTAACAACGCTAGGCTCGATGGCAACTGCCGGGTGACAGAGCCGCCTGAGGCGCCCAGGAGACCATCCTCAGTTAAGGAGTAGTGACAAGCCAGAGTATAGTGTGTCAATAGAATAGCTCCTACCCAGGTGAGCACCGGACAGCTCAGGCTTGATAGCGACTGACAGGAGTGGAGACTAACTGAGGCGCCCAGGAAACCAACCTCAGTGGCAATGCAATAACAAGCCAAGCGTTTAGTAAGCAAACGAGATCTGTGTCTGCGCTGAGTAAGGAGGAAGGAGACAGCAAGGCACAAATGGGTCGCAGTCATGGAATGGTAAAGCAGTACACAAGGCAACCAACTGGGCCAGCACCCTCAAGGCAGAGCACAGGAGATACTCTGTACAGGACTACCGAACGCGGTAGTGTACCGGGCTGGAGGCACAAAGAGCAGGAACGGAAGCCAATCCGGGTTGATGCACAGAACTGGAACATCAGCCAGGCCGGGTCGGTACACAGAGCAGGAACATCAGACAATCCAAGTCGGTACACGGAGCAGGAACATCAGCCAGGCCAAGTCAGTACACGGAGCAGGAACAGAATCAGAGAGAGTAGTCAGGCAGTCCGGGTCATACACAGGATTTCACACGATAACGACAGCAAGCTCTAGCAACGGGAACACCATGAAAGGGCCCTGTAGAAATGACAGGGCTCAGTACTTAAAGGCTACCACTGGATGGAGCTGTATCACGCTAGCCAATAAGAAGGACTCAGACACAATGCTGTAAAATGTTGCCAACAATACATGGGCACCGTGATAGTGTGGTGGTCTTCCGGGACATATCAGTAGCAGCGCCAGTAGCACGTCATCTTCTTCCAGCGGAGCAGCTGCTGTTTTTTATGCTGAGGCAATGGACAGATTATGCTTTGGGCAAAAAAATGCTCCCAGTCAGTAGAAAAAGTGCTGAGTTTGAGGTTAAGGCTTACATTGCGGAACCTTCTTTGCCTCCAAGTACAGATCCCTTGACTTTCTGGGATAACAAGACGGCTGTTTAGCCTACTTTGTCCCTGGTAGCCCAGGAGTTGCTTTCTTGCCTCCCAACCACTGTCCAGAGTGGATGGATATTTTCTGTTACAGGAAATATAATTAGCCCCCAGCGCTCTCAAATGGCCCCCCAGCTCATGGAGCAAATTACTTTTTTAAAAGTCAACCTGCCAAAGCTGGGTTACCCTGCTCTCAGGTTCGATGCATATTAGAAGAAAAAAGTACCATAGTAACATAATATGCTGAGTGCTCCAGCTTACCCAGCTCTAGGAAAGTGGTTGGTTGGCCAGAGGACACCTCCCTGACTTGGTGGGACTCAGGGCGGAATTTCAAATCTACATTGTTGTCCCACTATACAGGTTGTTCAGTCTGGCTCTATTACTGAGTCCTGCCTACTCCAGTGTTCTGCGATTTTCTGCTGGCTAAAGCTCCAGTGTTGCTGTCATCCTGAGCCTGCCTTGTACCAGTCATCCTCAGTTGCTGTATCCATCTGCTGACTGAGTCCTGACTGCTCCAGCACTCTGCTGTTTTCTGCTGGCTACATCTCCACTGTTGCTGTCATCTTGAGTCTGCTTCGCCCCAGTCATCCTCAGTTGCTGTATCCATCTAATGACTGAGTCCTGCCTGCTCCAGTGTTCGGCAGTTTGATGCTGCCTACATCTCCAGTGTTGCTGTCATCCTCAGTTTTGTAGTCTAATTATGTTCTAGGAAAAGTCCTATGTCTATGAGTCCTGCCTGCTCCAGGCTTCCTGTATGATTTTCGTATCGATATCCGACTGTACCTCTTTTCGATGGAACCAGGATGAAATCAAAGATGATATCATCCCAACACCGGATCCCATAGAGATTTGCCACATGGTGACTACTAAACTCACACTCTACCAAACAAGTGGCAGCGTCGGTAAACTCCTGCCTGTTCCAGGCTTCCTCAATTTGTAGTCTAACGCTAATCTAAGAAAAGTCGTATGTCTATGAGCCCTGCCTGCGCCAGGCTCCCTCAATTTTGTAGTCTAACTCTAATCAAAGAAAAGTTGTATGTCTATGAGTCCTGCATTCTCCAGGCTTCCTCAGTTTTGTAGTTTAACTCTAATATAAGAAAAGTCGTATGTGTATGAGTCCTGTCTGCTCCAGGCTTCCTCAATTTTGTAGTCTAACTCTAATCTAAGAAAAGTCATATGTCTATGAGTCCTGCCTGTTCCAGGCTTCCTCAATTTTGTAGTCTAACTCTAATCTAAGAAAAGGCATATGTCTATGAGTCCTGCCTGCCCCAGGCTTCCTCAGTTTTGTAGTTTAACTCTAATCTAAGAAAAGTCGTATGTCTATCTATCTACTGAGACCTGCCTGCTCCAGTGTGCTGTAGTTTTCTGCTGGCTACATCTCTAATGTTGCTAATATGATGAAGGGTTTCCGTGATGTCAGATTTGTGGGTGTGTGCTGCTCAGCACATCTCCAGTGTTGCTGTCATCCTCAGCTTTGTAGTCTAACTCGATTCTAAGAAAAATCGTATGTCTATGAGTCCTGCCTGTTCCAGGCTTCCTGTATGATTTTCGTATTGTTATTCGTTGGTACCTCTTTTCCGTGGAAAGGTGGAATCGTCCCAACACTGGATCCCAAAGACACTTGCCACATGGTGACTACTAATCTCACACTCTAGCAAACAAGTGGCAGCGTCAGTAAACTCCTGCCTGCTCCAGGCTTCCTCAATTTTGTAGTCTAACTCTAATCTAAGAACAGTTGTATGTCTATGAGTCCTGCCTGCTCCAGGCTTCCTCAGTTTTGTAGTCTAACTCTAATCTAAGAAAAGTCATATGTCTAATATCTACTGAGTCCTGCCTGCTCCAGTCATCCTCAATCTTCCTTCTTCCTTCAAATAGCTACGTGCATGCTTCATCTACAGTACCATAAGGCTAAAGCTCCATTTACCCTGTTCCACCATCTTCATTTAGACCCTGAAAAAGGTTCCACTTATTTTTATTTATCTAATTTTGATTTTATTGTATTTTTAAAAGCATAGTGAATTCGGCCAAATAATTCAGATCCAATCGGAATTTTGTCCGAGTTGAACAGGTCCGGATGAAGCAAAAAAAAATAAAAAATTCCTCCGAAATCGAATTTTACCAAATTTTTTTCCGGTGCACAAGTCTATTCATTTCAGGACTGACTTAGCCAACACTCCCATGTGCATTGCAGCACAATAAGTTGGCTACCTTTTGGACACTCAAAGGGTTAATTTGGGAGACAACAAAATGTAAGTTTGTGTGTGTGATGTAGCAGAAGAAAATCGTCTGTTACCAGATCACTAACAGGGCAGAAGGAGATGCCTCTGATAGCTGTTCATTACTTCCCACTGATTTAACCCTTTGAGTGCCAGAGGGGTACGGAACACATTGCAAAGTAATGTGTTCTGTACCCCTCTTTCACTCAAAGGGTTAAATACTGAATGTGATGCTTTAAAAGAAGAAGTCACTGTACTAAGAAGAACTCGAACAAACCAAATGAGCCATAGGGAACTTATGAAAGCTACCAAAATGCCCCTTGATTTAGGTGGAGATTTTTAAGCCTTTGTATCCTAGCAAGATCTCCAATACATTGCTTCTCAGTTTCTTGGAGACCTCTGTAACATTCAAGAGCTTAGAAGCTTCATTTAAATAAATTGTAATTTTAATTTGTCCTCTATGATTTGCATCACAATTTCTGCAGTTCTTCTTAGTACATCAGTGACTCTACCCTGAATGTGTGTCACACACCTTTCCTAATGAATAGTTTATCCTGATATATATATGATTAAGATCAGCAACTGGTCAGTTCTTAGTTTGTATTTCAGCTTTAAAGTGGAATTGCATTTTTATTCGTACAATGCAAACACATATCAGTGTATACACATGAGTCATACACACGACCATGCAGGAATGCACACAGCTAAATGCATTGATATTAAAGGGATGTACTCAAAACCCCACTCTTTTTCTCTAATAAAGCAACTTTAATGTTTGTACACAAATGGTCTTTCTTCAAATAACGGTTTTCAGATAAATGACCTCAAATATTTCATAAATATCACGTAATCCTATAAAGACATAACTAAGACATTCCTGGTGGTAAGAATAAAAAGGATTTAGACAATATGACCATTGGACAACAGTTAGTGACAAGGCCTCCAAAAGAATCTGTCTACTGGTGTCAGTTCATATTCTTATGTACCTTATGGTACCACCCTGACCTTATTCTATAATCAAGGTGCAATATATTAGACCACTTCAGCTGATATATTTACTAATCCCTCCCCCCCAGTAAAGCCTCTGGTATGTGCAATCGCTATGGATATTAATTAATGTGCCCTTACTGGGATACAGCTGCATAACTAAATATGTTCTTTTGTTCTGACTTTTCATAAAGGTGTAACTAGCCAGTCGCCTATGATGGACAGACAGAGGCCAGCTGGGTATCAAGACGTAGAGAATACCCAATGATGTAAAGGAGCGAACCAGTACCCGCGAACTGGAGTTACACAATCTCTACTGGTGCTGTAAGGAAAGCAACAAGCAGCCAGTGAACGTGGAGCGAACCAGCACCCACGTACTGGAGTACACAATCTCTGCCGGCGCTGTAAGGAATGCAGCAAGCAGCCGGTGAACATGGAGCGAACCAGTACCCACGTACTGGAGTAACACAATCTCTACCGGTGCTGTAAGGAACGCAGCAAGCAGCCGGTGAACATGGAGCGAACCAGCACCCGCGTACTGAAGTTACACAATCTCTACCAGTGCTGAAAGGAACGCAGCAAGCAGACGGTTAACGCGTACTGGAATACACAAACAAAGTGAATGAAAATGTCGCAAAAGGCGACTGGAGGAAGGAGATACTCTTCAGGCATCCAGGAGCAGGAACACAGCCGGTACAGGACAGGAAGCAGGACCATCAATGGCAGTCAACCGGAGCAGGAATGACAGCAGGAACAGCAACCCCAACTGGATCAGGAATGGAAGCTGGAACTGAGGAAGCTGTCAGACAGGAACTCAGGCGATCACTGGAGAGCATAGAAAGTAGATGGCCCAGGAAGCTCAGGAACACAGTACAGGTGCAGGCGACATAGAGACACCACGAAAGGGCAACCAAAGGGTGCCCAAGCACAGTCTAAATAGGCAATACTGGGCGGGTTGAAAGCAGACAGCCAATGGAGAGCCATTCAGGTAACTGACAGGAAAGGCAGCAAATCACGGGCACCGTGATAGATCCTAGGACCTCCAGGACACACATTTCTCAGCCAGTCTGCCATTTATCATGTTTTGTCTACTATTATCGGTCTTTCTATCTTAAGGTATATTTTAAAATCAGAGTGAGTGAAGTAGTGTCTTAATCATGGCATTCTGTATGGATGATAATTGGGATGCAGATATATCCTCAGTGTTTCATTTGAAGGGTGGAGTTGAGAATGCTGCATCTAAAAAAGATCTTTATACAAAATGTAATGATCACAAAAATAATTTGATGAAACAGCTCAGACTCAGATGGGACATTTCCAATCTTGAGGCATACATCAAGGCTGGAATTGACCCTAGGCGTCTGAGAATTAGGATTGTGCCAAGTAAAAATTTACAAACAACAGATTTTATGGTTAAATGGCAAAAAGTACTGACAGATTGCTCATTGGAGTTATAAAGGAAAATATTAAGGAGGAGGTTGAAAAACTCCAAAGGGAAATATTAGTAAGAAAGAAAAAAAGTTTTTTCAGAGATACCCAAGATTTTGCGAATAATAAGGTATAAACCATATTTTGCAGCTATAGGCAACGAACATATGGTTTCAAGTCTGGGTCTGACTCTAGTACATCGGACTCAGGTTCAGAGGGTGAGAATACTCAGAGAATCACTCGTAGGATGACACAACAAAATGAGGAGGCCATCACTTCCGATTTTTTAGATGGGACACAGGATGTACAAAATGAACCAGGAGGGGTAGGTGGAAGAGAAAGGAGAAGAAAGAACAAAAAGAATTCCAAAATGATGAACCAAACCTAGTGTCTAGGGAATGGGAAGTTACTAAACAATTTTTTGGAACAGCGGATAAAACTGTAGTGAATTTAAATTAAGTGAATTTCATGTATCAGTCCTTAAAGGGATAGTAATACTTCATTTTATCTTTATTTTATTTTGTAGGCATTAAAAAAACATGAAGAATGATATAAGTCTTATCTCTCAAACCTTTATGGTTTAAGAGATATTCACAAGCAAAGTATCCCCCCCCCCCCGTTCAGCCAGCTCAGAAGGGAGGTGCCCAGGTAGACTGCAGAGAGGGACAATCTTCAATTAAGATAAGGGAAAAAGCTGAAAAACTTGTCAAGGGGGGAAGGGCTTTCATTGTTTTCATACAAAGAAGATAGTCCCCTGCTGTTATCTGTCTGGTCTTACAACCTGATTCACATCTGAGAAGAGATGGCTTACACTAGGTAAAAGGGGCAGGAGGGGGAAACTTTGCTTGTGAATATCTCTTAAACCATAAAGGTTTGAGAGATAAAACTTATATCATTCTTTATGTTTTTTAAATGCCTACAAAATAAAATAAAGTTAAAACGAAGTATTACTATCCCTTTAAAAAAGATTTATCGTTTTCACCTACAACAAATAATAAAAGATTTGATTTGGTGAAAGATTTACATCTATTCTCTAGGAAGATTCTCCTTAAATATCTTCATCATAGACCTCAAAGAGAGTTTTATAATGATGATACAAATTTTATAGATTTATAGGATTTATTGAGTGAGAATGCTGTGGATCTTAAAGAACGTCAACAACAAGCTGGAGTTAGAATGTATACTCTGAAACCTAAATTTACATGCATACCCCCTCTTGGTTTAAATGCAAACATCACAATATTTACAGAATTAGTAAAAGAGGATATAGCAAATATCACATATCCAAATAGTCCCCAATATAATCTGTCTAGAGAAGAACAATTAGCCTTACATGATTTTAAGAGATTATAATAAAACCCTCAGATAAGGGGGGTAACGTGGTATTAATGATAGAAATGTTCTATAAGAGGGAAATTGGTAGACAACTTCAGAACAGTCTATGTTACAAACGGTTAGATGGAGATGCTACAACATTGATACAGAGCAGACTTAAAGATATACTACAGTCTGCATTGGATGATAATCTAATAAATATTCAAGAATTTAAATATATGATGGCTGGACATCCGAAAATACCGACCATATATATTCTACCTAAGATACACAAATCACTTCAGTCACCTCCCGGAAGACCAGGGGTTTCTGGTATTGGGGGGGTGATCTGAAATATAAGTAGATATGTAGACTGTAGACTAAAGGCGTTTGTGACATGGCTGCTCTCCTTTGTTCAGGATACTAGAGATGTCCTTCGTCGACTTCAGGGTTTGGAAGTGTGCAGTGACTCTATTCTAGTTACACTGGATGTTGAGTGACTGTACACCTCCATCTCTAATGAGTGTGATATACAAGCATGTAGAAGTTTTCTTGGAACTACAGGTAGTCAGTTTTGTGTCCAGAATCAGTTTATTCTGGAATTGTTAGTGTTTGTTTTGACCAATAATTACTTTTTGTTTGATGGACAATTTTACCAACAATGTAGTGGGGTCGCGATGAGGGCCACGTGTGCCCCGACCTATGCTTGTTTGCACCTGGGCTGGTAGGATCAGTATCGAGTGTTTTGCAGGCATGGGTTTGAGGCACATGTGGCTCTCTGGATCCTCTGCATCGATTATATTTTTCTTATACGGACTGGAACTGAGGTGCAATTGGGGGACTTTGTTAACCAACTCAATTCTAATTCTCTGAATATCAAACTAACCTTAAAGAGTAGTATGGAGGAGGTAGCATTTTTAGATCTTCACATATTTAAAAATATTATAAAAAACAAAACCTTTAGAAAAGAAACAGCATGCAATACATTTTTGCACTACAACAGTCACCATTTGCAATCCCAAAAAGAGAGTATTCCTTGGGGCCAATTCTTACACCTCAGGAGAAACTGCTCAAATGAGAATGACTTTAGGATACAAGCTGAAGAATTGATACAGCGGTTGAGTGATAGAGGGTACCCTAAAAAAAGCTTAAAGTGGAGTTATAGGAGGGCTTTAAAATGCAATAGAGCTACCTTATTGTTTCAGGATTCAAGAAATAATAACAAAAAAGTGACCAACATGGAAAGTGACTGTGTTCGATACATAACGAATTATGGAAACCAGTGGCAACAAGTGAGACAGATACTCACTAAACACTGGCATGTGCTAACCAGTAATCCCACCACAAAAAATGTTGTGGGTGAGAGGCCACAACCAGTGGCCAAAAGATCTAAAAATATAAAAGATCAATTGGTTAGATCGGAATTTGTAGGCACAATAAATTTGGATTGGTTGAGTCAAGCACAGCCACTAGGCATGTTTAAATGTGGTTCTTGTAAAGCATGTAAATATGTTTAAAAGGGAATATACTTTTATAATTATAATAAAAATAAGTGTTTTACGATTAAACAATTCTATCATTGTAAATCAGAGGAGGTAATTTACCAATTAATATGCCCTTTTCAGATGATTTAAATTGGGAAAGCAAAGAGACATTTTAGGGTAAGACTATTGGAACATATACGAGATATAGTCACAATAAAGTTGAAAGTCCAGTGGCGAGGCATTTTGAAGAAAAACATAATAGCTCACCGAATGGGCTTGTGGCCATGTGTGTTTCTCAGTTATGAAAGGATAAAAGGAGAGGTGATAGGGACAAGGCACTATTATAATTAGAATCCAGGTGGATTTATGACTTAGGGGCGCTGCAGCCTCAAGGGTTGAATGATGAGTTAAGATTCAATGTATTTTTGACATTAATATCGATGGACGATGAAGGGGATATTTGCAACAATTACATATGTTCCTTTCGTTATCATAGGTGTGTCTTAGAGGCACTCATGATTAATTGATGTCTCAGGATATGGATACATAATGTAAACGTTTGGCTCTGATTAATGTGAGTGGTTTAATTGTGGATCTATATTACATAAGCAATTAATAAAAGGTTGTCAATGGCCCATTAAATATGTTATCCATCGTTAAAAATAAAAAATTGTGCCTAAGGTAACATATATAAAAAATATACTTACATACTACACGGATACACATGTATAAATGAGCAGAGCTAATGTTGATGTATAGTGAGAAACTGTAGTTATACTATATAGATATATCTGAGTATATGTGTGTATAACCCATTTGAATGACTAAGCAGCACCTGGCCATGTATATAGGGTTAATATCATGGTAATTGTATTGGCAGACTTGGCTGAGAACTAGGATTCAAATAACCATTAAACCAGAGGTAAGTACTTCCGGAAAATAGGTACTTAAGTGAAGGATAAGTTAACTGATTTTAGTCTTGACAAAGCTCTGAAGCGTGGAGCGTAACATGTTGTTGATATTGTTGCCCTCCTAAGTTTGCTGTATTGAGAACTATGTACAAGTATATCAATGTCTAGACAGACTTTCTGATGTGAGAACAAGTGCACAGTTGGTTGAGATTGTACACAGTGGGGAAATGCCTGGTTAAAGGAGATCATAGTGATAATCACAGAATTGGAGGCACTGTGCCAGACTAACACCTATGAGACTACCCACATAGAGGGATCGCTGGAAAGGTTGAGCTGGAGACACAGAACTGATGAGAGAGTTCCTTTTAGTGTCTTATATGTTTACATCATTTGCGCCAAGTATCCCTATGCAAATTGCATAATTATGTGTATATAGGTGGATTAAGAGCATGAACTTGGCATTGGATCCCCACTCTGAATATATATACAGGCCCCCGAAATTATGAATATATATATCACTGTGCTGAAGAAATTCAGAATAGTGTGTTACATTCTAATCATCAGAAGGAAGTAATTTTGACATTCGATATCAATGGAAAGAAACTAGTCCTTCCTATATTTAAGTCAGTGATTATATTGTAGACTCTATACTGGCCAGTACTGACTTTTAGGTAAGATCCTATAGTCAGATCTGGCTTCAGTGACTGACTTTCTGAGTAACGTAATATGTGTACATGCAAAACATACAAATATCAGTTTTGAGTCTGAAGCCTGTAGGTCAGATATGGTGAAAACTGTCCAATCTGATCTGGTCTCAAGAATTAGACTCTCTAAATCATATTATCACGGTCCCCATGACTTTCTGTCAATCTGACCTGATTTGCCTGTGCATTGGTGGAGACTGATTGGCCCGCCCAGGATGTGCCGTTATATGCTGGAGCTTGGGCACTTGTCAGTTGCCCTTTCGTGGTGTTCCTGTTGCTGCGCCTTGTTGCCATATTCCTGTGTATCGACCCGGCTAGTCTGACTCTGCTCCTGCTTCTGCTCCGTGATTTGACCCGGTTCTGGCTGACGACCCTGCTCCGTGATTTGACCTGGCTCTGGCTGACGACCCTGCTCCGTGAATTGACCCGGCTCTGGATGACGACCGTGCTCCGTGACTTGACCCGGTTCTGGCTGACGACCCTGCTCTGTGATTCATTCCGGCCTGCCTGCTGTTCCAGTTACTGTTCCGGTTCTGCCTGCTGTTCCGGTTTCCATTCCAGCCTGCCTGCTGTTCCAGTTACCGTTCCGGTTCTTCCTGCTGTTCCGGTTGCCGTTCCGGTCTGCCTGCTGTTCCAGTGTTCCTACATCATTCCGGTCGCTCCGGCGACATTCTGAACTGTTTAAGCGACTCACTGTTCCTCTCACTTGTCAGTAGCTGTAGCCTGAGGTTGCTTTGCCTTCTGCTGGTTGCCAAGGTGCTCGCTCCTGTGCAGAACCACTTAACCCTTGCAGTGCCTGTAGTCTCCGGTCTAGTGCCTCCGATATATCTTGCCAAGCATACGTTTTCTGACTTGAGCCTTTACTCTGAGTGCTTCTGTGTGTCTCTCATTCACCCTCAGAGCCTTGTCTGCTCCATGCTCGTATTCTGGCTCCGGCCCACAGACGCTGAAGTTACATTCCCATTGCACTCCAGAGGGCGCCGGCTCTACTACAGCTTGTGCAGTCACCATCAGTATAGCACCCAAGGGGTGCCAGGGCACAATCCAAGTGGCACACGCAGGGTTACTACTTTTCCAGTTAAGGGCGATTTTGGTTCTGATCACTACAGCGTGGCAATAGCATTCCTCTGTAGCCCACGGTGGTGGTATCGGCTCAGCTCTGGACTTTGTTGCGCTACTATACCAACTTGAGAGTGTATACAGTGCAGTTACTTATTTCTATCCAGCTATTGAGAGACTGTGTTCCAGAGACTGCTATTTATCCCGGGCATTGGCCAATCTTGTTTATATCTCACCTATTGCATTTGTTAACCCTTTGGGGGAATATTCCCTATCCATTCATAGCACCTATCACTATCATTGTGTGCATTCACTTTGTCATTATTGCCATTACTGCTATTTCTGTACTGGCCTCTAGGGGCATTGTTTTATTTTCAATAAAACTGTGTTTTTACTTCATACTCTGGTCTGAGTGTCAGAAAACCGTAACACATATGCCTTCAATATTGGAAGGCAATTGTATTATACACATACCCTATCAAGACACTTATCCCATAGAGGAGATGCCTTTCGGATCAGATACAGTAATTACCATCAGATCTGACCCGGCTTTAAAACTTGGTGAAACTAATGAGAGTCGCATCAGAGAATAACATTTAGCCAGTCAGAAACAGTTAAGCCATAATGAGTCCATTAGATATACGTATAGAAAACAGTACATGTCAATAATTCACACACATTGGGTGTCAAAGTCGGTTAGGTCTGATCCCGAAAAAAATGACTGCCATCTGTTCAGATACGACTTATCGACTGGAGGATCATGACAGTGATACTAAAACTCATTAATTGGTGAAACTGACACTATGATTAATTCCTAAGATCTTAGGTTTACTTCAAAATAGTAAATTAACAGAGGCCCAAAAATTATCTTCCAACCTACTACTTAAAGGCTTAGCCTTGCACTGAGAAAAAACAATTATTCCTAGAATGGGATCTCTAGTAGAGTGGATCCCTCTCAGATCATAAGAAGAGCGTCCCCACTTTCGCTACTCTTTAGATACATAGTATGACCTTGCTTCACCAAAAAAACAATGTTAAGAATATGGCAACCATCACCAATACAAAATGATAAACCTGAAAACTGCATCCCTCAGGATGGCAATATTAGTAAGTCTTGGAATGTAGAGGTAGGTTAATATTAGCATCCCTTGTATCTACACCTCTTTTTATGCAGGCTAGTACCCTATTTGCCCTTGCAGCAGCCGAGTGACTCTGCACACTGCTGTGAAGTATATTGTCTATCAATACCCCTAAAGCTTTCTCTAATGATGATTCCCGAAGTGTTTGCCATTTAGAATAAATGTAGCATGTTTCTACAGCCCAAATGCATAACCTTACATTTATCTACATTAAATGTCATCTGACACTTTTCTGGCCATTCACTCAGTTTATATAAATTCTACTGCAGAGAAAAAACACCCAGCTCTGTATGTATTTCCTTACACAGCTTAGTGTCATCAGCAAATATTGACAAGCTAATTTCAATTTCCCCTTCTAGATCATTAATAAACAAATTAAAAAGCATTGAGACCAGGCTTGAACCACGTGACACCCAATTTATAACTTTAGACCTAGTTGAAAAGATTCCATTTACAACAACTCTCTGCCATCTATCATTTAACCAGTTCTCTATCCACGTACAGAAAACACCGTCCAAACTGAAACCTTTTAATTTCTGCATTAACCTTTTGTGAGACACTGTATCATAGGATTTTGCAAAATCCAAGTATACTACATCAACAGCAATTCCCTTATCCAAATTATTACTTACTCTTTTGTAAAATGAAAGTAAATTAGTCTGACATGATTTATTCTTCATAAAACCATGTTGACTCCTACTAATATATTGTTTGTCTTCACATAGTTCAGAATACTGTCAGTTAGTAACCCTTCTAGTATCTTACGATAGAGATGATGTAGACAAGACAATAATGTGCATGTCATAGTATGATAAGAATTAGAGATGGATGCTGGTTCTGGAGGTAGTAAAAGTAAGAGCGAGAAAGCTTTTTTTTTTTTTTTTTTTTTTTTTTGCCAGAATGTATTGTTTAGCATCTTTATTCTTCTCAGTTGTAAAGAGGTTACATATGTTACAACCAGCTGACATATCCAATTTGCAGTTATATTTCAAGGAAGGAGTGTCAGAGTTTTACAAGCAGATGGTTAGTGTGATTGGTAAAGGAGTAGAAACATCATACTGCAAGAAAGTTCACATGACCACGGATATGTGTACAAATGGCCACAGTACAAACTATATGATTGTCACTGCAAACTGAGTATATTTTCTATCAATGGGAAGCAACATGCTGCAGGTCACAGTCAGTAGTAATGGACATCATCAGGCTAGCCCATGCCATCAGCATGACACTTTATATGTGCAGATCTTTGTTAGACAATTCAATCATAGATGGATTTAATCAGATCATAGATGAATGACTTGTACTCCACTCTTTGAAAGCCGAGTTTGTGTCTGCTGATGGTTCCGATATAATAGATGCCTTGACACTAGCAAACATGGTATATGTTACTCAATTCCTCTCAAACACTGAAGCTCTCAGTGAAATGATAAATATTGCCAGCTAAATATGTACTCACATTAGCATGTTCTGCAGTGCTCGCAATTCTTTGTATTTATAAACCCAGTAACCACCTGTTCCATCACCAGCTTAAAATGAAGTTCCCTGCCAGATGGGATTCCACATTGTACATGCTTGAGCATTTATATAAACAGAACAAGGCTATTAGTGAATGTTTAATTAGAAGCCTTTGGAGGGGTTTTTTTGTCACCTGGTTAACAGAAACTAATGTGTGGTTTAGATGACCTACTGAAGCCATTTGAGGATGCCACCTTTCTGGTTAATGAAAAAAATGAAGAGCATGGCCTATGATTCTTACAGTAATGACAACATACATGAACCAGCTGGTGAATTACATGTTACCATGCTTTGAGCAGGATGCTTGTCATTAGAAGCACAGATGAATACATTTTTGTATGTTGTTGGACCCTCACTTTAAACATAAAATGTTTGATTTTGTGCCAAGGTGTGAGCAGCAGCAGCACTTGAATCAGATTTGTGAAAATTTATAAAAAAAAAATCATTATGGATCGAGTGGAGGATTGCATTATGGAGGATGAGAAAGAGAAAAAATGTAGGGTGAAAAAAAAAACAAGAATGCATAGTGATAAGCAAGTAAGCAAACAGTTTATACCAACAGTAGCATCAGTAACAACAACAACACTTCAACATTTAGTAGAAGTTGTCATCATCATCATCACATGATCCCAAAATGTGTGTTGATAACTGATGAACATGAATACCAGCTTTCTGTAGGGAGTGGCCATACTGCATGTGTGATGGTTACAGCACTTCCAGGATAACTATGTCCTAGGCTGAAACAATGGTCCACATGTGGACTTGTAAACAAAACAGCATTGGTGGCCAGCATTGTGTGTACTGCTGTGGAAACCCATAGATGCCCTACAAGCAAGTGTGCAGCCAAAGTGGATTTTCAGTGCAGCTGATTATATAGTTAATATAGTTACCATTGGACACATCTATCCAGCAGCAATTTTGGTAGATGAAACAGAATCTAATACCATACTATTATCTAGCAAATGTGGAAAAAAGCCCACAAGAAAGAGAAGCATTTGGTACGTTTAGTGGTAGTAACTGTACTGAGGAGGATGAGGAGAAGAAGAGATCTTCACATTTGCCACCATCTACAAGAGCAAAAGCCAATGATTTGATTTTTCGATATTTGAATGACACATAATATGTTGTTATATTGAAATCATACATACTACATGTAATTTGTATAACATTCCATCCTGTTCATCATACAGTCACCACCAATATACCAATTTCAACCTTTCATGGTTTCATTATTTTTATGTTGTTGAGTGATGTTTATGATAATTTAGTGTTAGCACTGTATACTGATAATTTAATTTTATCATTGGAATAGTCTCTATGGTAAGATATGCCTTGAAACAAATGTTAGCAGACACCAGGAAAACTATGCCACCAATGACATTATATTTCTTTCTTTTGAATTGTCTGAGCAAATGTCACAGGATCAGGCCCATGGGTAGCAGTTGTGGCAGTAGGAGTGGGACTTGGATCATCATCATCCCTGTAGACTGTGATGGGTTTAGAACCAGATCCAGCAGTGATATTGGACAGGTTGTATTGGCTCCTACTAGTTCCTAGTGCTGAGGCTGCAGCAGCATCACAACAAGCTATCACTGCTTCAGGTGCATTTGGGGAGAAGGTGTCCAGTCCCCAAAATACTTTTACTCCTCCACCTCCCCTGAAATAATGGGTGTCAGACTATTTTCCCTTGGGGACATTCACTTTGCAATTATTAGCAAATACAATGTGCACATTGTGGGGAGAAGTTGGTAAGAGGGGGAAGGAGGAATAATACCTTGGTATGTCTGTTCACATAAGAACATCCAACATAACAACCTGAGGTTCGTGTTGACAGCTTCCACTTCCAGTTATAGCTTCCACTTAAAAATTCAGGTGCTGTTGCTGTCACTGTGCCCCTGTCCACCCCCAGTATCAATGATGACAATTTGCCCTAAAATTCCATTTTATCTTCTGCTAGGCTCCAGGCCAGATATTGCCATTATTCAACCTTGCTAAAAATGTATTCAAGTCTCACCATGCCATAGGCCATAGCCTATTATCATCTTTTAAAGGCTTTGATTGCCCTAGGACTCATCCTGCTAACAATGTTATAAGACTTACTTTGCTATAAACCTCAAACTGCTAACAATTTTTTCAAGGCTTACCTTAATGTACCCCCAATCCTACTATCAATTTTTTCAAAGGTTATCTAGACATAGGAGTCAACCTCATAGCAACATAGTAAATTAGGTTGAAAAAAAGGCACAAGTCTATCAAGATCAACCTTTGCCTCATAACCCAGAGACAAGAGGATTATATAGCTTTCCTGCTACCAAATAAGTCTTTATCAAACCTTCCTGTTTTGCCTACTAATACACAGTGTAACCCTGCATGGTCCCTTTTGAATGAAATGTATCTAATCTTCTCTTAAAAGTATCCATTGTATCTGCCATGGCCACATCCCTGGGCAAGGAATTCTATAATTTAACAGACCTTACTGTAAAAACCCTTTCCTCTGCTGAAGTTGAAAACTCCTTTCCTCTAATCTCAAGCCCTGGTTATATGATCAGGCCTTGGAATTAACAGCTTACCAAAAAGATCCCTGTCTTGACATCTCATATACTTGTACAAATATCCTGTTCTGAATTTATTACCCTGCATAATTTAGTGTCATCTGCAAACAGTATTTTGCTTTCTATATCTATTTCCAAGTCATTTACCGACATGTTAAAAAGCAGTGGAACAAGTAATGAACCCTGAGGTACTCCACTCTCAACTTTAACTGTCCATTTACAATCACACACTGTGCCTTATCCTCCTACCAGTTTTCTATCCAATTGCAAAGGTTATCCCCTAGCCCCAATTTACTTATTTTATACCTCAGCCTATTGTGTTACACTGTATCAAATGAATTTGCAAAATCTAGATATACTACATCAAATGCCTTACTCTTATCTAGGTTGCTGCTTGCTTTTTCATAGACGCTGAAAAGATTAGTTTGGCATGATCTGTTCCTCATAAAACCATGTTGATTCCTGCTTATAAACTTATTTTTTGTGGTGTAATCCTGAATATAATCCCTTATTATCCCTTCTAGCAGTTTTCCCACTACAGAGGCCAAACTCACAGGTCTATAATTCCCAGGTTCTGTTTTAATTCCCTGCTTAAACAGAACCATTACATTGGCTTTACTCCAATCTTGTGGCACCGAGTCTGTGGTGAGAGAATCTTTAAAGAGTGAAAAAAGAGATCTTACTAATACTGCACTGAGTTCCTGAAGAACTCATATATACCATCAGGACCCGGTGCTTTTTCAGTTTTCAGTTTTAATTTTGTTCATTCTTTCCATTGCCTTTCCTTTGTTAACCCAATATCTGATAATGGTATGGTTTTATTTGTTACTTGATTAGGCTCTTTTACCATTGCTTGGATATATTAATGCAAAGAGAGTGTTTAGAACATCCACATTTTCCTTGTCCTCTCTAATCAACTCACCCGTCTCATATTTGAAAGGTGTAATGCACTCCTTATGTTTTTTGCCATTTATGTATTTGAAAAACCTTTGGATTAGTCTTGCTTTCTCTTGCAATTTGAGCTTCATTATCTATTTTTGCTAAGCTAATTGTCTTTTTGCAATCTTTGTTGCACTCCCTGTATTTTAAGAAAGAATGCTCTGTTCTGTCATACTTAAATAGTTTAAATGCCTTTTTTCCTTAACATTTCCTTCTTTACATTTGCAGTTAACTACATTGGCTGTGGTCTACTTCTTTTGCATTTGTTCCCCACTGGTATATACTTTAGTGTATATTTTTGCAACCTGAATCGGAAATTCTGAACATTTTTACTTCAGTATTTTTGCCTTTGAATAATTTATCACAGTCTAAGTGTTACATTGATGTTCTTAACATTTTGAAGCTAGCTTTTTTAAAATTAACAGTTTTGGTTGAACCTATTCAGTTTTGCTTTGCCAAACTGATCTTAAATTTAACCATGTTTTGATCACTGTTTCCCAAATGTTCACCTACGTTAATATTGGGTATCATGTCTATGTTATTCGTTATCACTAGGTCCAATACATTGTTATTTCTTGTCGACACTTCCACCATTTGTGACATAGCTTTCCCAAAGCATGCTCACAAATCTGCTTCCCTTAGCACTTTGACAAGTCTCATTTTTCCAGTTTACATCCGGATAGTTAAAATCTCCCATAATTACAGTATGCCCAAACTGCACAGCTTTTCTCATTTGCAATAGCATTTGGGCCTCAACATTAGCAATATGTGGTGGTTTGTAGCATATACCCACCAACACCCTTTTTTTTTACCTTTTACTCCACATTTAATCTCAATTTCCACCCAAAAGGACTCCACATTATGGCCAGTTTCCTCACTAATATCACCCCCTAAAACTGGATTTAGCTCTGATTTCAAATATAAGCACATATCACCCCCTTTTCTATTAATCCTTTCTATCCTAAACAGGGAATAGCCCACTACATGTACAGCCCGATCATGTGTATTATCCCACCATTTTTCAGTTATACCAATTATGTCCAAATGCTCAGTAACTGCCAGCAGTTCTAGTTCTCCCATTTTTTATATCGTACTTCTTGCATTTGCCAGCACACAATTAATTTTTAAATCTTTACATATTTTACCCCCACATGCCTTTTTTCTGCATCTTCATTTAACAGGCATCCCTCCCTATTGGTTACATATACCCCCATATCTTCTCCACTCCAATGATCATTTACTTGTACCCAGTTCCTATCTACTCTATCCACCCATTTTTTCTATCTATACCCTCCTCCCCCTTTCCTAGTTTAGAAGCTCCTCCAACATTCTTAGCATTCTATCCTCTAGCACGGTAGCTCCCCTACCATTTAGGTGCAATCCATCACTTTCGTATAGATTGTACCCAAGAGCAAAGTCAACCCAGTGCTCAAAAAACACCAAACCCTCTATCCCACACCAATAATTAAGCCATGCGTTAATCTCACTGATCTCCTTCTGCCTTCCTGCACTGGCACATGGCACAGATAGTATTTTCGAAAACACTACTGTAGAAGACATGCCTTGAGCTTGCACCCTAAATCCCTGCCAATATCGTTTACTGTCAGCTGTGTATTTCTCCATTTCAGTACTCAGTAGCGATAGTCTTGCAAATGGAGTTCTCACAACCATAGAAAGCACGGGCAGAAATTATCGTGTTCTTGTGAGAATTTCATTGGTGGTAGAGAAAAGGTGCAATTTTTTATGTATCTTCTGTTGGTAAGACAATAGTTTTTTCCCCGAGGAAATGACCCCAAAAGAGAACTGTAAGTTTTCACTCATCCCTAATCCCAAGTGAGTACAATACCACATCAGAAGCTGTTAGAAGATGTCTTTCATTATTTTGGCTTTGTTGAAACTATCATTTGTAACTACATCTTCAAAGACATAAACTAGCTCACTGATTGTACAATATTTTTAAGTAATTGTATCACAATATTATTAATCAGGGTGATCAGTGTGTTTAATATGCTTTCCTCCATTGTATGCTGCTATAAGCAGCAATCATTCAATCTTTAATACTGGAGTGTTTTTCTAAATGTGCATGGTGAGCCCAAGAATATAAGTGATGATGAATGGAGATGTGAATACATTCCCCTGTGCTCTCATACAGTTTAAAATCATATGGGGTATATACTAGGAGTCTCCATGAACTTCTAGTGATGGGATTTCTTTCTTGACCCTATGAGTCTATGGGACTATGCTCAAAACTTGGCAAAGATTGTAGATGTAATCAAGCAATCTTCTCTGTTGTCTCCCTCCTCTTTGCTAGCCCAGGGGCTCATGCATTTTACTAAGTCTGCTCCCATGGAAGTAGTATTAGTAAAACAGGATAATTTGCCTATTACAAAACCTCTAGTAAATTCTTTGAACACTAAACCCCTATTATATATGTTATTATTGATATTGATCAATGTGAACCTGTAGTGATACAATTGTGTGTTAGAGAACTTTGATTAATATGCCAACCTTTCTAAATACATTCAATGTACATAAAAAGTTGGAAACCATGGATGTATGTACCCAATGGTCCAAGCTACAAAAGCATATGGATGTTTCCACAAGGCTTATTTTGGACAGACAGCAGATAATCCTCTATACAACAAAATGGTAGTAAGAGAGACTCTATCTTTTCTTTTAACTTAATGGTATCTCATTTTTTGGATGATGGATTTTCCTTTATGTACTATTAAATCTATATTATATATATAAACACAGTATTTCATTAGTTTACTATGTAAGTTTGGTTGTAGATGTTGGCACTGCAGACAATAAACTCATGCTTCAAAAGTTGTTTTCAAAAACTTTATTTATTTATTTATTGCTACAAAGAGTTGAAAGCTCTGAGCAAATGTTCTTTATTTTTCTGAAAACATTTTAGAACAGATCCCAGTCTGATGGCTGCCTCTGTAATTATGAAGAAAAAGAAATGTATTAGATACCATTTTCAAAGCAACAAAAGAGAAGGAAATGTCTTCTATCCTGGGTAAAATGAAAATATATAGTTAAAATATAAAAGTAATTAAATATAAATGGACAAATTATGTCAGGGGTGGTTTTACATCCCAGGCTTCCCTAGACAAGGCACTCTTGGTACCATTAGCTCTGCCTATGGTCACACATCCATTTCTGCCCCCAGTTACATCCTCTGTATCTTGGTACAGAAAATACCCTAAGCAAAAACTAAAAAAGCTTTAACTCTTTGGTTGCTCAAGAGATCTCTAATGCATTGCTTCCCAATGCATTCAAGCTCTCTCTAGCATCCACGGGGTTAAACAATAGCCTGTAAAGGGGCATTAAACTAGTGTTTTGGCTACCCACAATTCAGAATGAGGGTGTAAACAGCACAGCTGAGATTCCCCACAAAATATGGAACATTAAGCAGTTGCCTACTCTGTAGACTGGGAAATCTGCCCCTGTATTATATGCCATTGGTACGTCACATACAATGAAATTAAGTATCACTACTTCTGAACATCACAAAATATGCAGCTGCTCAAGGCTTATTGGTGGAAGAGGCCCTTTCCCCCTTCCCCATCAAACACACACAGTTAAGGTGAAATTCTGCTTGTCATTCAACATAGTTTAGAACCCTCTGGATCCCCATCTCCCTGATATGTGGGACATCCTATATAATAATTTGCTAAATGTGTGTAAAGCCGCGTCATTCGCACTAGACACTGCTGTGCGTGCTGCAGTCATGCGCAGTAGAGACTGCCCAAGCCTTTGGAGCGTCCAGCTCTGTATCAGCCGCGGCGCGGGCAGTCTCTACTGCGCATGACTGCCCCGCGCCCGGGTGGCAGTGGCACTGTAGCCCGTGTAACAGGCTCTTCAACTAGTATAATATAATCTGTTTAATGTGCAAACCATATGTGAAAAATCAGCATTGTGTTCGTATGGGAGTGAAACCTGAGTATTTTTGTAGGTTAGTACACTTAGCTCTTAGTATTCTGTGAATCTCAGCCTGAGTTTATAATATAGGATAAAGTCAGTATATGACATAAGCTAAAATTATATGAAGTTAGTCTAACACAAAATATTATACCAGATACATCATTAGAGCCTAATAGGTCCTATATCCAATGGACCCCTTTTTGATGTTAGGCTGTATCGCAACTACACCCTCTGCACCTCTAGTAATTATGTCCCTGGCTTCTATGTCCATGAATTAATCAAGTAACATTCTTGTCCACCTCCATCAGACAGGCCATAAGGGATGTCATGACATAACACCGAAAGGGGGCATCTATTATATAGCAATGTTAGATTCCCTTTAATGATATCCCTACTTAAAGGGTTAGTAATGCCATAAAGGTTTGAGAGATTGGACTAGCCTCTACTGACTTATTTTTTGAATATACTATACTAGTTGAACAGCCCGTTACACGGGCCACAGTGCCTCAGGCAGCCGGTCGCGGGGCAGTCACACGCGGTGGAGACTGCCTGCGCCTCGGCTGATACAGAGCTGGACGCTTCGGAGCACCCAGCTCTGTATCAGCTGCGGCGGGAGCAGTCTCCAGTGCGTGTGACTGCGGCACGCGCAGCAGTATCTACTGCGCATGTCGGGCGTTACACACAACTTGGCGAATTATTATATAGGATTACTGTTTATTAATATAAGGCATTGCTAACCCTTTAAGTACAGGTTAAGTAATGATTGTGATTAACTAACCAATATGTATTCAGAGAAATCCTCAAATCTTGGCCTGTTAGTGGTACTTGAGGACAGGTTTTAGAGCCCCTGTCCTATGCCATGGCTAATATTACAGTTAGTGAGTGTGACCCATAACCAGTAAAACAGCTGTCAGCTAACTTACTTCCATTGAGCCACAAAATTCGTAGAGGCTGATTTGAGGACAGAGGGATATGGAAAGCATGGTGAAACAATTCCCCATAGTCCCATTTATTTAAATGTCGCTTTTTATCCCTAGCATGCTAGATAGGTCACAAAGCATTTTAAATCTAATGTATTGTCGACCTCTCTAACATTCAAGGGGTTAAAATCGCTATTTAAATTTAAATTAATAGAACTTTATATTTATCCATGGTTTGCACCAGAATTGCTCCAAATAGTATTAATTCAGCCACAGAGAATTCAAACTGACTGCATAGAACAATGATTTTCACAATTCACTTTGAAAATTGTATCTTGGAAGACAACCAATTATATATTTGCATAGAAATATAACACAAAATAAAGCTGGAGGAAATCCATTTCAATTCATAATACTGGAGATAGTGCAATGTACTCGGTGGTGGAGATACTGCTCACAGGACTATTTCCACATCTGTATGGGTGCTGCCTTGTTTGTCATACTGGAAGGCAGAATAAAAGGAATCCCCCTCTAAACTCAGATTGCAGTAATATGCATGGCACAGTCTTGTTGCTGCAAAGAGCTAAGGTTACTGCATGACCGACTCAGTGATCATGTTCACCAAATGCACAGTTTTCTCTGCTCACATAGTAACACAATTAGATAAGAGTGGACACTATAGATAATTATGTACCTCGCCCTTTAAGGAAGGTGCACTACGAACCACTGGAACAATTTTGGGGCAAACCAGCTGTATCATGCAGGACAAGTAAAATTTCCCATGAAAATAAATGGGGCTTCTAACCCCTTGAATGCTAGAGGTCCCCAATGCCTTGATTTGCAGTATGTGGGAGACCTCTAATAGTAAAGGGAGTTAAAAGCACTATTTAGCACTTTGATTTCCAGAGAGGTGTCCAATGCATTGCATTGCAATGCATTGGATACCTCTGCTGGCACTAAAAGGGTTAAATCTATGGTAGTTAGGGAATGGTATTTGTCTCCTTTAGTGCAATTGGCTTGCTAATCCAGTTCTTCTTAGTAAGTCTATCAGTCTATTTGTTTTAAACTATTTTATACAAAAGCAACAGTACAGAATGTCTGCGAGTTATCGTTAATGTCAGTTAAAGTTGTTCAAGACAAATCGCTAAGGCATCTCACCTGGTCCATACTTTTATGCACTGATTTGTTGACAATGTGCAATCAGTACTGGTTTCTGAAACACAAAATACATTTCGTAAGAGGTGAACATACTGATAGTCATGCAATATCTGTCAATACAAAGAGCTTTATGCAGAAAGCAAAAGAAGAGACAAGCCAGTGAGATGGCTCAGTTGGATAAGGCACCAGCTGTAAATCTGTTCAAGCCACAAGGTTGCAGGCTCTAGTCCTGGCAAGGTGAGCTCAGCCTTTCACCCCTCTGAGGTAGATAAAATGAGTCCAGGACATACTTGAAAATGAGAGAAAATCACAATGTATTCTTCCTGGTAAAATACTTTCATAAAAAAAAAAAAAAAATCTAGAGCATACTAACTACACCACAGGGGACAAGAACACCTTCAACAAACTTCCATTGATTTAAATTGGTATTTTAAATGCCCTTAATGCTAGAGAGATGTCTCCAATGCATTTCTTCTTAATGCATTTGGGACCACGCTAACATTCAAGTGGTAATTTTAACAATTTAAATGTAAAACCAGTGAGGATTTCCATTTCCCCCAGGTGGTGCAGATGGTTTGCTCTAGAACTGCTCATCTTTTTCTCTATTCATATGTTCCCAAGTCAGCAATTATGCAAATGCTGTGCTTCAAAACGTAAGTAATGCAATGGAGCAAAGTACTTTTGTTTTCTATGTTTGCACAGCAAATGTATCATATGTATTACCTCTGCAGTAAAGCAAACTTCATTATCTGGGGCAGCGCAGCATTTTTCTACCATCTTAGAGAATTCTGCAATAATTTCATTAAGCTTTTCTTTTTCCAAATGAGGCTTCAGCTTCAAGAGATTCACAAGGAATCTGTAAAGAAAAAGGACAAAATACGTGTGAGTTTTTAGTTGTGTAGAGGCCCACCTTGCACTCTATTAACTCTATAAGATCAGATTTAGACAAACAGGGAGGCAGACATGACAGTTGCTAGCAGAACCTCAGAACCTCATACTAGGCTCACATCAATTGTAAATGCCCAGAGGGCTTTGCTGAGTATCCTCCTATAACATAAAGTCCTAGAATGCGTCGCTCACTGTGTGTGTAACCGCACATGCGCAGTAGGGACTCGCAGAATGGGCTGATCTGGAGCAGAGAGCTCCAGACGGAACTGTCACCCAGTGCCTCCGATGCTGCCCCAGAGCCGGGAGCACAAACAGGTTGTGAGCCATCCAGAGCTCCCCGCTCAGATCAGCCCGTGTATACTGGCTTTGTAACTAGTTGTATCATAATGCACTGTGCATCCCTCTGGTCATTAAAGTTTGAAAAAAACAGCCAGTAACTGTCATATCCACTTCTGATACAACTTGGACACAAAACATGATAAACTGAAACATATAGGTTTGTACTGCAATTACTTCAAGCACAGAACAGAAGTTAGAGCACTTCTGCTTTCCGCAGAAGGATAAAAAACATAAATATAATATTTTTCATAATTAGTATTCACCATCTTGTTAAAAATGTATGATAACGACAATAAATGTGCTGGGCCATCATGAAATATTATGCACAAACCTCTTTTTCTTATCTTGACTTTTTTCTGCAGATGGAGTACACAGGTCATCACCAAAGTGAAACGTGTCTTCACTGATTTCTGGTGGTACATAGCTCTCATCAACACCAAGAGCAGTAAAGCATGCCCGCCTTCCAGAATAAGTGTCGCTACAGCAGTGTTCAACATTTTTATTTACAAATGTTTTGCTCTGTCTTTTACACAATTCTCCAAGGATTATGCTCAGCTGTAAAAGGAAGAACCTGCAATCAAACACAGCCAGAATCCCTTCTAAATGCAGGGATCTGACCCATTCAAATCCCTGCAGTAACATGCCATTTAACACATTGTAGTCCATACAATCACAATATGGAAGAGCAAAGAGAGTGATGAAATTATTGACAGCATGCTCTCCTGTGCAAAGCCAATGAGGGAACAAGTTGTTAAAGACTGCCCCGCTTATTGCTCAGAGCCAAATTAATTGGTTCCCAGCCATAAGATTCTATTTAAAGTATACATGTGCACTGACAGTCACAGCAAGCATATGAAAAGATTTGGGGGTGTCACACATTGAGAGAATAGGCTTCTACTGAAAGCCTGTACTTCTTAAAAGAGGACATTTAATTATATACCCTTAAGTGAATATATATATATATTTTTTTTTTTTTTATTATTTTTTTTTTTTTTTTTTTTTTTTTTTTTATTTCACACTTTTATCTGGTCTGCTGTACTACATTTCATATCAGTGCCACTAAACAGTTTTTTTCTGTGTTTGCAGAGTGCCTTGCAAGGCCTGTGTTTATCTTAATCAGCTGATCAGTAGATAGCCAGCTGAGCTGGTTCAGTCTGTACAGAAAGACATAGAAGCTGTGATATATAGCATCCCTTCCATTCTCTCATTTTGGAAACCTTTCAGTGCTACAGGGGTGTGTAATCCTCATACCTATGGCATTGAAAGAATTAAGGAGAGCAGCTGTTATTTTGATTAGTATGTGGGTGTTGTCATGTTAGGAGTGGCGTGTGGCCATGGTTGGTGCTAAGAGCATTCAGGGTGCCTTTGTTTAGGGATGCCAACAATATAAATCTAGTACTGATACACATACCCCTCCTTCAGCACAAGGCATTTTCTGCTTCTCGGGTAGGCCACAGCATTTGTCACCAACGCTGACCATTTCATCAGTGAGTTCAATCAAGTTGTCAGCTGTTACCTGAGGCATTTTTGTGGTATAGCGTTTAAGCAACCTAAAATAAAAACATAGAAAAATAACATCTGATCTTCTTTTGAGGAATAGACAAATGTTAGAACGTCTTAGATCCCATCAACTTGCATAGCAATATTTTCAGTATAAGGATTTGCCATAGGTTTTCATTATTCTTTACTGTTTTGTCACCCAAATATTCCATTGACTCTTGTTATAACTACCTTTACTGGGCCAGTGTCACTTTCAGTTAAAATGAGAAAAGTGAGAAAAATGTCAGTTTTCACCTTCGGTGGGAATTCCTGCAAAAGCACTGTTTTTCCTTTTTTTCCACTGTGAGCCCCAACCTGTTCATACTGCACTAGTTGCCACAGAACCACACACACAAGAGACCTCCTAGCCTTATCCCATGGTGGCCATAGAAGCACACATACAGACCAATGTCCTTCTATCTGTCAGTGGAAATTTTGAGCCCTGCTTATAATCACTGTGGATGAATCCAGAATACTACCCCTAATGTATCTTATGGAAATAGACTTAATAAAAAGCTGGGGGCTGTACTGTGTTGTGCAGAAATGAAATTGCTACTATAAGATAAATACATCCAAATGTGTGGGATATATCCACATTATTTATTGAAAGAGATGTGAATACAGTGCCCTTTTGCCATTAGGCTGTAATCATCACACCTAGAAGGCCCAAAAGTCACTTCCCTCATAAAATCCCTGAAACAAAGGACCTTCCACATTCTCATCTACCTAGAACTCCAACAAATTAACCCCTTCACGACCACTGACGTGACAGGACTGTCACAGCAGTCCGGCACTTAAGGACCAGTGACAATCCTGGCACGTCATGGAGTTCAGGGCTCCCGGCGTGGCTGCACGCCGCTCCAGAAGCCCTGAACCGGAAGTAAAAAAAAATTAAAAAGCCCCGTGTGCGGGCCGGTCCTTAAGGGGTTAAGAAAAAAATAAACAGTTCCTGTTAGTTCAAACAGCTCTGTCACCAGGCCCCATCTGATCAGACAAGACCCACCCTCTATCCCATATAGGCAATAGATAGATCATAAGGACCCTCCCTCACACATGCTGCTTCCCCCCCACCTCACACACACACACACACACAGACTGGACTTTATGTATAAAAGAAAACTGGAGCAATTCTGGCCAAAATTGTAAATAAGAAAGAAACAAAAAACATTCCATTGATTTTAACAGGGATTTTAACCCCTCGAATACTAAAAAGTTCTCCAAAGCCCCATTTACAGACATTAGAATCTTTAGTTCTCTGTTATTGTGTACATGGTTTGCCCCAGAATTCTCCAGTTTACTTTTATACATGAGGCTGACTGAAGGGGTGGGAGGGGGATACTTTATCATACAATTACTCTTGAACTACAACTCTGACAGTATTAAAATAACACTCTCCATGGCCCAAATACTATGAAGATTAATTGGAGCTGCTGTTTTTGTGAAACATTACTATCATTAACAAAAAATATCATCACTTTTTCTGGACCGGAGGCATGAAGGAATGACAGAATTTAATTAGCAAACTTACTCAATTTGGAAAAAATAGTCTCCCAATTTTTGCTGTGCTGCACAGTTGTGCTCTAGTAATGTTTTGCTGTCCTTGATTGCATCTGCAAGCAACTTTGTCTGGTAAGAAAAAAGATAGAAGAAATAACTCCTAAAATTATCAAACCATAAAAACTAATGTTTTTATTGAAATGCAGGTTTAGTTTGGGCTCCAAATCTCCCCCTAGATTATAATAGGTATTGTTAGATAAAATCCTGTGATCAATATCCCATGCAAATGTATCCAACCCTCTTAATGTAATAAACAGCATGTGAAGAAACTTACTGCATCCTTGTAGCATTCAGGAGGGTTATCAGTTTTGCAGCACTTGTCAAGCAACTCTTCATATGCATGAGCAATTCTCAAAAGAAGTTGAATGGAGAAATCTGGATGTCTTCTTGAATATTCATGGAGGAAACTATAATAATAATAATAATAATAATAAAATAAATATATATATATATATATATATATATATATATATATATATATATATATAGAGAGAGAGAGAGAGAGAGAGAGAGAGAGAGAGAGAGAGAGAGAGAGTATTACTTGACATTGATTTTTGACAGAAAATAATTTACTTCTGAGCATTATCAATTCACCAATACTGGACTTGACAAGTAAACATATTACTTTTATGCTAATGGTGCTTTGTAAATATCACATTACTGTGTATGTCTTTAAAACTAATGGATATAATGTCAAAGTATGTAATGCCTCACTCTGTTGGCCATGATGAATGATAGACACAGATAAACTGGTGGAAGAGTTATACATAGCAATGACAGGTTGTGGAAGATGGCCAAGAAAACTATATACCAAGCAATGCACTGGCCATATTAGATCACCAGGTCAAACACTATTGCGTGAGGCTAGCAGAGTACTGCATTACATCATAACTAAAGTGCACCAATCGGTCTTCCCTCTGAGGTGAGCACAAGTGAGTGACAGTGAATAGATGCACCCTGCATCCCTGCCCTATTTTAAGTAATCTTCTAACACTTTCAAATCTGGGTCAGTCACTGGTGCTCATCTTAGTGGAACATTGTGTGCCATAACATAAGGCCAGCAGGGACATACACCAGGCATCACTTTAATAGTTTTTTGCCTTGCTGTTGACATATGTCAGTGTATTGCCCTTATCTCATGTAAAACAAGGTAAAATGTATAATCTTTCCTACTAGGAATGACCTAGCTGAAAAACTAAACAATTTTTTCATTTGAATTCGCACCACCCTTTTAATTACTTCTTAAAACAATGAACCTATCCAAAAACATATTTTAAAACCAAATGTTATTGTAGAATTGTATTTAAAATCACATATCTTCATGGCATCACATACAACTCACATGGATAGGCAATACTAGCAGAATGGGAACAAGAGCAGGTGTTGTGCACATTTTGCCCCATAATCAAGCACCAGATTGGAGGGAAACGTGTAGATCAGAGGAGCTAAAGACCTGCTAGTGTTCCCACTCGCTAGTATTGCCTCTGCAGGTCAGTTATATGTGAGGCCATGAAGGTTTGTGATTTTGAATAAGATTTTCAATAAAATTTGGTTTTAAAATATGTTTTTGGATAATTTCATGGTATAAAGAAGGAATTAAAAGGGTGGTGCAAATTCAAATGAAGAAATTGTTTGTATACCGAGGGATTGAAAGATACTTTGTTTTTGGTTTTTTTTTTTGCACTACTTTTATACTCTATATTATCATACAGAGTTTCTTTTTTGCATTGTGCTGCTGAGTCTCTTTGCATGTGTGTGGAATTTTTCATGGAGCCGTATTTTTCCTTGGATGTTACATACTAGCTGAAAATCTGCCCTGTGAGCAGCCAAATTTCTTAGCTTGAGTTCACTATAGGTAAGTAAAATTCAGTACAAATCAACAGAAACATAAAAATAGCTTACAGTAAGTGTTCACCATCCCAGATAAATCTAAACCTAACTAGAAAAATCTGTAGTGATACCCATATAAGGTTTGCAGCCCGGTTTGGCACATTCATACCAGCCTGGTTTTCTGTGAAATGAAACTTTCACTATTCATTTTGTTCCCGTGGGTGCAGAAAAACTATCTATCTGTCTGTCAACTGGTCTGTCTAGCTGTCTTAATGTTATCTTTACCTGACCAGATGTGCATTTTGGTTTTCCGCATAGTGTTCACACACTTTAGGGTCCTCTATAAATTCTGTCACATGTGGGGAAAGGTCAGCAGGAACGTCATCATTCTCCATGTGGATTATACAGTGTGTACGTTCAAGGATGGGCTTTTCACAGCATGTATGTAATTTGGTTGATAATTCTTCATGATGATCACAAGTGTGTTGAGAAAGTTCCAACTTTCATGTTAAAAGAAGAATTGATGATATTATTATAACATTGTTCAATTATCTTTCTGTCATTATTATTGTTATGAACATGTGTATTCTGTCTCATTACTTGAAATAAAACAAAACACTTCAGATAAAATTGAACAGGCAGGTACTAAAGAGAAGGTGTGCATATCAATAAATTTACTTTTTGTTGTACACGATACACCAATTAAACAATAAGGATTATTAAAAATCAGCCTTACCCTTTCAATCATGCACTCCAACATATCTCCATGACAACAGTCTTCATTCAATTGTGTTAGCTCTTCAGCAGTTTTTAGCACAAGTTTAAGTGAAGCTTTTGGATACCTTTGGCTTACTCTAACCACATTTCTGAATAGAGAAAATAATATATGATATTTGCATGTCATAATAACTGAACAACAATTACAAGTTGTTCTAATTTTTATTTTTTAATTATTTACTAGAAAACAGGGTTCTCATAGGAAATTATTGTATGCAAACATATCAAAATTACAGCCAGGGTGGTCAGTGAGGATGATGTATGAAGAATAACTGCAACTGCGACATAGGAAACAAAGAAAAAATTGCCAAAATTCTCATCAATTTAAAAGGGACATTCAATCCTTTGAATACAAGAAAGCTCTCAAACACATTGTTTAGCAATGTGTCAGAGACCTCTCTTGAATTCAGTGGGTTCAAAGCTTCAATTTAACCAATGGGGAATGATTATGTGTCCCCATGGGATAATTGCTTTGCCCCAGAATTACTCCAGGTCCTCTTAGTACATGAGCCTCAAAAGTGAAACATATTTAGTACCTTGGATAGTGATAAAACATTATCAAGGAGCTTCACTAAGCAGTAATAAAGAGGTGATGAAGTGGAGATGACTTCTCCAGTTTATCACTTCTCCAGTTCCTATGTTATTCTACGGAGCCTATTCACTAAGATCTCCAAAGTAGAAGAAATCTTAGTGCATAGGCTCCATAGAATAACATAGGAATTGAAGAAGTGATATCAGAGGAGAAGTCACCTCCACGTTATCACCTGTTTATCATCTCTTAGTGAATCTTCCCCTATGTCTCCTTAATAAAATGGGGGTTCTAATTGTATCATAGTTGTATAATTTCTGTTCTATCCAGAATATGATCTACCAGTTACAGTCAAACCTGTTAACTCACTACCGACAATGGTTGATGTATAACAAGTTGCAAACACTGTCTGCAGTATGAATCAGTCCAAAGTATGATGTGTAACACTCTTGGTATTCAGCAATGCATATTTGGAGATACATGTAATACAAAAACGAGGAGACCAGTCCCACAAGTATCAAAACCTTGCATAGATTATCATAAAAGAATGCAAATAGCTATGACTTGGTTAAACAATTTGTCTTCTGCATGCAATATAAGTCACATTGGACAACTTTGATTTCCAAATTTTGGGTCAGATTAAAGTTGCTTGGCAGAAAAATTTAGAATTCCAAGAGGCACTATCAACAAACTATGGTGATACCTATATGTCATATTAGCCACTTTTATATGAGACTAGTTTTTGAGTTATTTATATGCGTAGATTATGTTTATTAATGATTGGTAGGCATTTGCTATCTTAGTCCTATATTACCTCCTTCACTTACTGCCACTTACTTTTTTCAGTAGTGTGGGAGATACACAATATATTGCCGAGTCGTGTCATTGAGTGGAAAGGTTATGTAGGGCTAAGACAGGAAGTTCCTGCATAGTATGCATTAATTAGTATAATATATATATATATATATATATATATATATATATATATATATAAATAAAACTGAAAAATACTTTTCTAAGTAAAAATGGCAAATACAACATGTGATTTTGAAATGCATCCTTCATATTTGTTAAAACAGAATTTATTTGTTCAAGTATTTGATGTATAGGCAAAATTCTTATTTTAGGAACATTTAGGTTGAGCAGACAACCTACATATGCAAGGTAAGTCAGTGGTGGGCATAAGATAGCCAGGAGATGTTATATAGCATATTAGTCTCCTATATAAACACATCATTCTTGTTCTATCACACCTGTACATCTCATCTCTTTTTTCTACCCTAAGAAACGCCCCTCACATTCCTTTTACTCCAGACGTACTGAAGCTTTATTCCTGAAGTTTCACTACCAGGACATAATTTATGGAACTCCATGCTTTTGCACAGTTAAGTTTATCAGACACTGTAAACATCATGATCTGTTTGTGGACCCAAGAGTCACATAAGGGAAATATTTTACAATTGAACAATAATTCTTTATCTCTAATACTCACAATAAATTGTAATACTTGGGCTGTCAGCAAGTTCAACAAATGTTTTAAAGTAATGTTTTAGAGGACATTAGCTAACATATGTGCCACTTAATTTGGAACTGGCTACTCATACCATCTCTAAATGAATGTATCTATTTCCCTTTTGTATCACCCTCTTGGCACAAATCTAGCATATTTGAAGCTGCATATATGCATCCACACCATGCAAATTATATAAATCAAGTAAGCAACAAAGCATTTGCTATCACATATTTCATGTGTTAATTCAGAGATAAACATACCTGGCATGAAGGACTCTGTGTTTAAAATCATCCAGAATGTTACACGTATGTTTTTGAATAGCTTCAACTTCATGTACAACTTCCCTGAGAGCTTTCAGCTATAAGAGAAATATATCTTAGTTACTGAGCTGCAAAGAACCAAAAAACAAGTAGAAAGACACTGCAATAATGTGCAATTAAAACACAGCTTAAAAGGCTTATTGCTTTTGATGTTTGTTCACTTCTTTGCTCTGCAATTGGCTGCTTTATGTACAAAGACTAGATATAATAAAGAGGCTGGATTATTTTGCAAGTGATACTTTGAACAGTTTTTTTGTCTACAAATCCCCCCATTTTCTATTGTGGGAACTTCCTGAAGTAGCTACCAGCCTAGGTTGCAAAAGCCAGTTAGCCTAATTCTCTGCATTGCAAATTACTGAAACCTGAAAATTTCACTTGTTGGCAGTGATGAACAAGTGGTAAATTTCACCACAATTCTTAGAGAAAACAAAAATAAGGCTAGAGATCTACAGTTGACTAAAATGGCTGGAATGAAATACACATTCATCCATTTTGTGATAAAGAGCTGACAAACATAGGAAAATAGCAGTAGTAAAATTAAGACAAATGAAAGCAGTGGGAAGAGAAGGTGCAATAGCTTCTGTAACTGCTTCATGTAGACTTTTCAAAAGTCATGTGATCTTTCTTGTCTTTTAAAATCTTCAGATATATCTAACGTACTTTCTTAAACTATGCTAGAATGTACACAAATCACTTCCTTCAGTACATTATCAATGTATCAATGATAAATCTACTTTGATGCATGAATCACTGCCTTGAATATCAATGATAAGACTAATTTATTAGCAGTTTAAAACAAAAAACTTTTAGTGAGCCAATAGCTCTGATGTTTTACATTGCAAATACTGTTCAAGAAGTATCTAATTTGCAGTTACCAATGCTACAAGAACTGCAAAAAGTGAGTTGCAATAACAGCTATTATTAAATGAGTAAAGAGTTAGTGACCTTCAGTGAATTGATTTCTAAAGGTAAAACAATTTTAGTAGCTTCAGTTCATCTAAGAGACTTGAAGATGTCAAGTCAGTGATGTACTTTTATAAACCCCCAAATAATTAATTGCATCCAAACATAGCTGATAGCAATAGTTCAAGTGGATGACTTGACCAGATCTTCAATACAGCTCTTCAAAGCTATCATGTGATAACACTCCTACATTTCCTCAACAAGCTTGTTTCTATGGGGAGCATGGCTGATGGATGGGCCACATTGACAACAGAAAACAAAACAGTGATAGAGCGGGCATCTTGCTCTACAACCTTTTTCAAATATATAAAGCAAAACTTCTTGTTTATTATATTGCACTCAACCCCGGTTGTATGTGGTACAAGATTCCTTTGAGTGACTACTTCAACCATTGGATACACAAAACAAAAATGTAGGGCAGCACAACAAGCAGCATGAGTCAGAACTCAGTAAAAAACAACTTTTATACTGCAGAATATATAGTACAGAGCTGATTTTCTGGTTTTATGCATTTCCTACATCTACATAGACAGACGTCTATGATTAAAGATGAGGAAACACCCACAATGTGTAAGACCTGTAAACCATCTTTCTATCATCTATGCTGCAAAAAGTTGGTTCTTAACCAAGTTATCACTTTTGTTGCTTGCTGCACTGCACTATATATTATTTTTTGTATCCATTTTGGCATCAGCCAAATATAAATATCTAACACCAATGTGGATTGACAAGTTGTTTAATTAGTCATTACAGGGTCCATTGCAAACACTTTTTGGGTCTCCTAACACAAAAACATCAGAGGCATGACTAGAACATGTTAGACTCTTGGGCAGATGGGACCTCCTTAGATGATTGCCCCGGGACAACTATATCCTCTGCAGCCCCTGTAGTAACAACCGGGAGGGACACATATATTGTAGATGACAGTTAAACCTTGCTATTGATTTTAATGGCATTTTAACCTCTTGCTTTGGAATTATTGGGATACCTTTCTAGAACAGAATGGGTTAAAGTCCCATGTAAATGAGTGGGCATTTGGGGAATGTTTAGCTGGTCCCTTTGGTGCAGTTGCTTTGCTTCTTAGGACGTCTGTCTCATAGTTTGTTTCTTTGATGTGCATTCCATGTTTTGTTTAACCCTTCAAGGACTGGGAAAATCTGAGGTGAATTGTACTTAAGGACCAGAGCAATTCTGACCTTTTTGACTAAGAGGCACGCTGCTATCATTTAACCCTTGATGTGCTAGGACCATCATGGGTCCTTATGGGGTTGAGTTATCAGTATGTATAAAATATTGTTTCTGTTGCTTTGTTGAGCCAATTGCATGTTCAATTAATAAATATATAATCACTATATAGGATGAAGGAAATGGGAATCTATGGGCTTTATTCATCAATCAAGAGAGGCACAAATCTGGGGTAAAACAAATATAGTACAAGGTTGATTTTACGGCATTTAAAATGTCGCTTCAACCTCCATATCCTGTGACAACCCTTTCTGGTATGTTCATACTGCACCTTAAATCTTGATCCAGCTTCCATATTCTGTGTTAACCCTTTCTGGTATGCTTCCATTACTTGTTTCCGGTGTCTGATTGGTTATGCATTTGGAATGATGCCGTCTATATGCCAAGCATCAAAACATCGTTGTTGTTTTGCCCATTAAAATTTTTGCATGAAAAAGTCCCACTGGTGCTGCCTCTCTTCTTTCTATGTCTGTCTATCTATCTATCTATACATATATAGATACATTTATGGAAGGAGGCACTCACACAACTTAATGAATGCCTGGGTGCCGTATACATTAATGAGTATTGTAGAGAAAATCAGCATTCTCAGGATACTTTTTCACAGTGCAAACAAACTTTATTGAGAGATCAACATTTCTGTTCCAGCTGGGATCAAAACGTTGATCTCTCAGTAAACTTTGTTTGCAATGTGAAAAAGTATCCTGAGGGTTCTGTTTTTCTCTAATATATATATATATATATATATATATATATATATATATATATAATACATTATCTCTTACCTCTAATTATTTTTAATATGTTCTAGCACTCTGTTAGAGATTTTGTATGTGATTTGTAGTCATTATTTTTGTGTTTTGTTGTTGTTTCTATTTGTATCAATGTGCAATGCTGCCCAGATCATACAGATCATACGAGATAAATCTCAATGGGGTTATGCACTAAGGAGTGATAAAGAGGTGATAAAGCAGAGATGACTACTCTGGTGATATCATTTCTCCAGTTCCTATGTTATTCTATGCATCCGATGCAAGATTTTTCAAACTTTGGAGATCTTAGTGCATTGGCTGTATAGAATAACATAGGAACTGGGAATGATGTAACTGAAGAAGCGTTATCACCTCTTTATCACACCTTAGTGCATATCCCCCAATGTATTCTTCCTGGTAAAATGCTGTAAAATAAAAATGAAAATTCAGTAAATTCCCATTAATTTAAATGGGGCTTTTAACTCTTTGAATGCTAGAAAGAACATCCATTCATTCATAACTATGGCCAGGTCTTATGTTGACTTTCTGTACTTAAAGCGGAACATTCACCCTCTATAAAGTCACCATCCAATAATTAGGCAGATGGCGACTGGCTTCATAATAGTGCTATTACCTCTCACAAGTACCAGTTCTGAAGTAATCCTTATTTTTCAGAGACTGATGGCCAGGCTTCTTGCTTTAGAGCCATCTGCGTGCCTGCGCCGTCAGTCCCTTCCGGTGCCTTAAGGCACAGTGCAATGCCTCCTAGAGGAGACTGGGATGGACAGTGCAGGTATCTGTAGGACAAGATGTCTGCTCTGATGCCTGGCTCCCGGTCTCCGAAGAATAAGGATTACTTCAGAACTGGGTACTTATTAGACCTAATAGCAATATTATGAAGCTAGTTTCCATTTGCCTAATTATTGGAGGGCGACTTTCACCCCTTAAGGACCTGGGGGGGGGGGTGCAACACATTGCTCTGCAATGCATTTCACACCCCTTTGATCCTTAAGGGGTTAAATTGCTTTATTATCATAAATTATGTTTAACTATTTCTTGAAATGAATACATTTTGAGTGGAACAATTCTGGAACAAACCAACTACAACACCGAAAACAAATAACATTTCCAAAATTCCCACTGATGTAACCCTTTGATTGCCAGAGGCTTTGCTTTGCAATGCGTTGCGTACCGCTCTGTCACTCAAAGGGTTTAATGGAGCTTTTAACCCCTTGAATCCTAGAGAGATCTAAATGCAGAAATTATTTGGATACTTCTCTAGCAGTCAAGGGGTTAAAAGAGTGGTTTTTATTATCTTTCCTAGGATGCAGATGATTTGCTATGGAATTTCTCCTCAGCAAATTGAATACTTTTTTCAGTTTTATTGCATTAAGGCTACTTTTTTTGTACCCTGTCCGTGAAACATTTGTCCTTGTCGTCCTCTGCACAGCATTCAGTGGTAAGTGTTTTAAATTGATTGGCGAATCCCAGGACTGCTGGAGAATAGATATCTGGGTGCCTTCTCGAAACCTGATAGATGTAACTGCAAATACATAAAATAGACCCTCAGTACTAGAGGTAATATATCTACCGTAAATAATAACAAAGAATGAAGAAACAGTAAATGCTACTGAGAATTTGAAATAGGAAAGAAATATAGAGGAAAATATTAGAAGTATATATATACATGAAACTTATGAGTGGAGTGTTTGAAATAGTTTCTTATAATAAGGAACCTTTAAACAATGGAGAAAATAGAAAATGGACAACAATATGAACAACTAAAACAAGGATCAATTCTGGAGCTAACCTACCTCACCACAGTGGAGTAATAATAATTTCAATTAATTTAAAATGTCTTTTAACTCCCAGAATGCTAGACAGAATTATCTAAAACACAATGAGAAACAAAGGAGACGCTGGTCATGTGACCAACAGTTCTCCGGATGTGTCACACACACACCCCTGGGGCGGTCAGGAAGAGGAGATAGCATATCTCCTCCATTCACATTGTTCCAAACATTCACAGGGGCTGGCCCCATGAGCACTCCTGTGAAAATCTCTGCAGTATATATATATATATATATATATATATATATATATATATATATAAATATATACACATACATATATATATATAGAGAGAGAGAGTGGGAGGGAGTGAGAGAGAGAGAATGAAAATGGCAATATCAGGAATTTAGATGCAGCTTTATGGGGCAATGTTCGGAATTTACAAATATAATCCCATGCTAAACCAGGAACTGGAATCAATTTTCTATCCCTGCATTTATCTAACACCAATTTACTAAGCTACAGAAAGATTCTGGGGAGTTTCTTTCCTCTAGTGTTTAATATGTGTATTACATCTGGAGCAGTGGAAATAGCATAACTTTACTACATTTTCTCATGCATACTATTGGGAAGGTGTAAGGGACTTGCTGGCATTAAAGACGTAACAGCAGCAGAATACCATACGTACCAGTATGACTAAAGCAATCATTTACTCCAGTGCATACCCTTCAGCACAGCTAAACTGGCAGATTTGTACTTTTCTACAATATGTATGTACATTTTTTGGTATATGTGTGCCCTGCTAGGTTTTATAATTTGTATATATATATTTCATATAGATGTGCACTAGCTAACTATTAATAGGTTTGGTTTTTGCTACCAGTCTTTTTTGAACGGGTAAACATAGAAACATAGAATCTGACGGCAGATAAGAACCATTCGGCCCATCTAGTCTGGCCATTTTCCTACTGTAAAAACCTCAAACCTTTTTTGGTCCTTGGTCTTTTCTTACATTAAGGACTGCCTTATGCCTATCCCATGCATGCTTAAATTCTGTCACTGTATTAACTTCTACCACTTCTGCTGGTAGGCTTTTCCACTTATCTACTATCCTCTCAGTGAAGTAAAACTTTCTTACATTACATCTAAAGCTGTGTCCCTCTAGTTTTAGACGATGGCCTCTTGTCCTAACATTTTTACTCCTTTGACATATACTTCCATCCTGCACTTTGTTGAATCCCTTCATGTATTTGAATGTTTCAATCATATCCCATCTCTCTCTTCTCTCCTCCAAGCTATACATGTTCAGATCCTTTAGTCAATCCTGATATGTCTTTTCCTGTAAACCAGTCACCATTTTAGTAGCCCTTTTTTGTATTCTCTCTAGAGAATCTATATCCTTCTGGAGATGTGGTCTCCAATACTGTACACAATACTGTAGGTGAGGTCTAACTAGAGATCTGTAGAGCAGCATGACCACTTCCCTTTTTCTGCTATTATTCAACCCAGTACCCTGCTTGCATTCCCCACTGCTTTATTACATTGCCTGCCTACCTTTAAGTCATTAGAAATAATTACTCCCAAATCCCTTCCCTCTGTTGTCTCTGACAGCACAGTACCCTTAATAGTATATTTTTCCTTTGAATTTTTATGTCCCAAGTGCATTATTTTACATTTATCAACGTTAAACTGCATATGCCACACTCTTGTTATACTTATATTTATTAATGAAATTCCTCCAATAGCTCCTATTATTAAGTCCCTATCAGACAAAATGCATTACGGATGGCTTTTCTGAGTGTTCTATGCATCTCTCGGGAACTTCATACATAAATACTGGATGTTGCAACTATTGAGAGGTAGCCTGTAAATGTTCATTTCTGCACACCTGTATACCTTACTGAAGGGGACAGTCAGGCTGACTACAGTCTCGTGTCTGCTGCTTTCCTACGGAAGTTCCTCCAGGGAGAAGGAAGGCTATTTTACTTTAACCCCAATGGATCTGAAGATTAATTGTGTCTTAGAAACCCTTGTTTATCCTTATTTGCAAACATTTCCTTGTTTGTCGTTTGATTTGGCAGACTGTATTTTAATAAATTAATAAAACGGTTGTTCTCTAAGGGCCATATTCAATGAACTAAAGATGTGCAATTCTGGAGGAAACCAACTGTACCACATGAGAGAAAGGAACATTTACAATTATTTAAGTGAGGCCTTCAAGTCCTTGAATGGTAGAGAGGTATTTGGTATTAACGTGTTTAAAGGGACCATTTGAATCATTGGGGATTTGAGAATTTTTATTTGCCTCTATGATGAAATTGATTTGCACCGGAACTGCACCTCCTTAGCTTATGGAATTCGAGCCTAAGTTTTCTATTTTCTCTAGTGTTTGAGGTTTAATGAGAAGATATACTACTTCAATTGAGCAGATGTCTGCTGTGTTTTGATAAGTTTTAAGTACCCTTCTAATATACTATAATGGTTCTTTCATACGTCTCATTTCCTCTGTAGTGTTTATTGTTTTTCTTAATTTAACCCTTTAATATACACTCTGGGCCATATGTTCAAAGAAGTAGTGAAATAGTTTTTGTCGTTTGCAACGACTTTTCAAAGTACAGTGTCTTTGGGATCATTAATATTTTCAGAGTGTCGGTTGTGATTGGAAATATGTCGTTTGTCCTGAAATTGTCATATGGAACAACAAAAAAATGTCTTAACTAAAGACAAAAATGGTCTTTAAAAATGTCTTTACAACAAAAATGTCTTTAAAAATGTCTTAACTAACGACAAAAATGTCTTAACTAAATTCTCACATTTACAACACATTCCCTCTACTTTTTTCTTAACGTACAAATTTTGCCTTTTGAAAGACATTTTTTTATCGTTAGCTACGACAAATTTTCTTTTCCTCTATATGACACTGGAGAATAGTTTAGCCACGCCCTAGCCACGCCCCTTTACACATCAATTCTGGAGTTGTATCGTACACGACGGACATTACTAGTATTTTGTCATATACTATATAGAAAATACTTTGATCATGCATTCAATTACTTATTTTTGTGTTTCATACGACAATTTTTTGTCGTTATCCCTTTGAACATATGGCCCTTTGAGTAGTATATCTATAAAGCTTATTTGTGTTCTTTCACAAGCTCTGAATCAACATTGAATGAATTACGGTTAAAGTGCGGTATGAACCATCAATATGTGATGGGTGTACATGTGTATATATTTAAACAGAGCTGTTTTGTAGGGAGTAAGGTTGTACAGTGTATGAACTTAAGCCGTGATTTCTTTATACAGTAAATATAGAGCAAGCAACGTAAATAACATTTATTAGTTTATAACACACTAGTTGAAGAGCCTGTTACACGGGCCACAGTGCCACTGCCAGCCGGTCGTGGGGCAGTCATTCGCAGTAGAAACTGCCCGCGGTGTGGCTGATACAGAGCTGGACGCTCCAAAGGAGCGTCCAGCTCTGTATCAGCCACGGAGTGGGCAGTCTCTATTGCGCATGACTGCAGCACATGCAGCAGTCTCTACTGTGCATGACTGCAGCGTTACACACGTTTTAGTGAAATATTATATAGGATATTTCACAAAATATTGTCTTCTTTATGTCTATCATGAAACCCTCATGATCTTCTATATTGAATAGCAGTGTCATGCTAGATGTTGTTTCATGCTAAAAGCCCTGGGTCTTGTTGTCAGCTTGTGGCATGTAATTGTGCTAACACTGATATTGGGCTGCACAATGAACTAATAAAACAGTAGGCTGGCCTAAGCCCCAGGCGTTTTGGGAAAAACCATGGTCCCGGTTTGGACAGAGAGCTCCCAGCTGTGGATGACCACAATTTCAATCATCCCCAGCCACCCATTGGGGAAGTCCTTAACAGCTGGAGTGAATAATTTGCCCATCCCAGCCCTAGTCTTTACGGAACCTGTGCACTAGTAATCCTTTCTATTGAATTCACTGAATATTTACAAGATATTCATTCTTACTTTTCAATGTAGTGCTCTGGGTGTTCTTTGCATTCTTTGCAGGCTACTTCTGCCTCTTGAAACTTAATTGGGGAATGTTCAATATCTCTGTGCTCACTGAAGCACTTGCCTCTCTCAGGATCTTGCTTAGCACAACAGTCAGTGCTCCAGTCATAAGTAGTGCCTAGCTCTGGAACTGCACAAACTTTGTCAAAAAATAGTGTGACCTTTAAGAAAGGAAATACATTTATTAGAGTAACATCACTAAAGCAAAATAAAAATTAAGCATTTAACAAATCACACTAAATTGAATATGTCTCATTTATTTCCCATAAACAATATCTAAACTAAATGATAAATTACACTGCATAGGAAAATATTCAAGCTGGTGATACATTGGGAGTGTCAGTGGATCAGTAGGGGACCTGAATGGGTGAAAAGAGACCTTGTGCTCTCTCACAGATTCTGCTGTGAGGCTTGAAGTCTTACAGTTCAGCATCATATGGGGAGCAGCTCGCAGTGCCCGTAGAGACCTACAGACAGGCTTAAAGGGATAGTAATGTTTCATTATAAAAGCAGCTCTAATTAATCATCATAGTATTTGGACTTTGGAGAGTGTTATTTCAATACTGTCAGAATTATAGTTCAAGAGTAATTCAATGACAAAATAACCCCCCTCCCGCCCTTTTTACTGATGTAACACTGTTCAGCCAGATCAGAAGGGAGGTGCCCAGGTAGACTGCAGAGAGGGACAATTAAGATAAGGGAAAAACCTGAAAAACTTGTCAAGGGGGGCAGGGCTTTCATTGTTCTCATAGGAAGAAGATTGTCTCCTTCTGTTATCTGTCTGGTCTATGGATTGCATTCCACATCTGAGAAGAGATGGCTTACACTAGGTAAAAGGAGCGGGAGAGGAAACTTTGCTTGTGAATATCTTTCAAACCATAAAGGTCTGAGAGATAAGACTTATATCGTTCTTCATGTTTTTTTTAATGCCTACAAAATAAAATAAAGACAAAACGAAGTATTACTATCCCTTTAAAAAGCAGAACCTGTCACTCTGAGGGAATGCATGCACAACTCAGTGAAGTTTATGGTTTTGAGCCACAATTTTATGGGTTATGTCCAGCCCCCTTCCAGCTCAGGATGTCAGTTTTCTTATGCCCTAAAATGGCTGTCAAGAGACATTTAGGGGTTGTATAGTTCAGTCCCATGTTTTTCACTAAGTCTGCTTCCGTGGGAGCAGGCCTAGAAAACTATGATAACTATCAATTAACTTTTCATTCTTAACTACATTCGATATTATTACTGTGTAGGATCATTCTCCTCTGCTATGGTTCTATTGTTTATATGCAAACATTTACACTACATGTATGCATGTCATGATCACATACCTCCTGTATATAGAGTTGTGAGGTCACTTCGACACTGTATGTTCTTCACTGTGACCCTGGGTATTATTACAGAGACATGCTTCAACAATTGGATTTGATTAGGGAAAGAATTTGAACCTTCCCAGGTTCAGAAGAATCAGTTACAATGGACTGTATGGAAATAGACAAAATCAAATTCTGGAGTAAACCAACTGCCCTGTAGGGGAGAATTAGATGCTCCCCTTGATTTGGGAAATTTACCTCCTTGATTGTTAGAGAGGTCTCCAAAGCATTGCATTTCAACATGTTGGAGACAACTTTGGCTTTCAAAGGGTTAAAGCCACACATAAATTGGTACCATTTTTATTTATTCCATATGGTGCATTTGTTTGCCCCAGAGTTACTCCAGTTTGTCTTTATGCAAAAGGCCCAGTGAAGGTAAAACAAAATAGCCTTCAGATAAGCTGATCCTTTCAGCTGTTGAACTGATTTTATTTTCAGGTGGCCTTATTCTTTTACAGTTCACTTCTGATTAAAATGACTTCCATTTTTGTGACCAGTTCACTCTATAGTCATTATAACATACTTTTTTTCCATCAAGAAAAAGGAGACCTTTCTGGCATTCATCAGCATAAATGAGTAACTTGCAAACCTGGGGGGAGATTCACTAAGCAATGATAAAGAGGTGATAAAGTGGAGATGGCTTCTCTAGGTTACCACTTCTTCGAATCCTATGTTATTCTATGGAGCCTATGCACTAAGATTTCTTCAGCTTTGGAGATCCTACTGCATAGCCTTTATAGAATAACACAGGCACTGAAGAAGTGATAAACTCGAGAAGTTATTTCTACGTTATCACCTCTTTATCACCACTTAGTGAATCTCCCCCCTGCTTTGTTGGGGCCCAAACCCAAATAATAGCTAGCTTTGACTGAAAAATACTAAAGCATCTAAATAAGCTTTTTTCTAAATTTTACCAGTGGCTTTTCACAATCTGGACCTTTGGGATCTTCTACACAGGACTTTGCAAATTCATCGATTTGATGGACCAGCTTCGAAAGCTCTTCCAATGAGCATTTCTGAAGATTTTGTGCGAGCATAATCAGCACTCTGAAAAACAGCAACAAACATTATAATAATTCCTTTAAAATCAGGATGGTTATACACTAAGGAGTGATACAGAGGCAATAAAGTGGAGGTAATAGAGTTGAGATGATTTCTCCAGTAATATCACTTCTGCAGGTTCTGTGTTCTATGGAGCCTATGCACTAAGATCTCCAAAGTGCATTGTTTGCATAGAATAACAGAGTAAGAAGTGATATAACTGCAGAAGTCATCTACACACTCCTCCCCCGCCCCCCGCCCCACCCCCAGGATCTACCAAATGCAACAATATATCAAGCAGATTTGTTTTCTTGTCCTGAAGAATGATAGAAGTTTAACATTAAATAATACATTTATATACACATCAGTTGTGGTTTATAGAAAAGCTATTCAGACCTTCTACCATCCAAAAAACATTACCGAGCAGTTCTACATGTCCTTAGTTATTTCAAAACATTGGCTCATATCTATACAAGCAAAGTGAAGCAATTATTTGGCAAATCAACAGTGCCATAGGGGGTAAATCCAAATTGCCTTACTTTAAATGTATCCAGATGCTTTGGATACCTCCCTGACACTCAAAGGGTTAAGAGTCTAAAAGCGTGGCCCCAAAGACAGCAACTGAGACTATTGAGTCAAAACAGTTAGTGTCCATTGGATTGGCACTGTAGCAAGTGAAGCCTAGTGCTCTCCCCCTGCCAAACATGGTGTGTCATTTTCTGTCATTCCTAAAATACTGAGATGAGTCCTTTTGGGGCTGCAATGTGGATACTGGCTTTTTACATGGGAGCAGACAGTAACATGTGATAGTTCACCTTTAATATAATATAATAAAAGAGAAAATTCTACTGTTGGAAAAAGAAATATACAAAATTATTCTACAGAGCCAATCTGTTATTTTCCAATCAATGATATACCAAATAGGTTTCACAGAATATTAAAGATTGATTAATTATATTCTCATTTGTATGATATTCAGTTTACTTGCTTAGGCTGCCGAACACTATTTTCCAATGCACAATTAAGTTTGTGAATATCAGTCAAAATAGTAACTCAATCTTCCTAATCACTAAGCTTGCAAAGTGCCATTCCATTTTCAGGGGTGTGCAACCTATTCTCAATGGCTTTGGACAGGACAGAATGTTAGGCTATCCCTACCTTGGCACAGATGGGATAGACAAAACTGAAAAAGCACACTGAAGATCTACAATGCTTTTGTAGCATGGAGACTGATTAGTTTATTTGCTTATTGAAACAGGCAAACATCCTGATAAGTATTCCGAGTGTTGATGGTGATTCAAAGTAAATCCTGCCAGGATGCCTGTTTTTTTCTGGCTATTTGACTGTTTCTATGAGCAAATAAACTAATCTGTTAATAGTCTTATCATTTTTTGTATTGATGTATTTAGGCCTATGCAGAGTAGGCCTCGGCCTAGGGTAGCAGACTGGCAAAGGTGGAATAACACTGTGCAATGCATGAGACAAGCCCACACTGCTGAGCTGATTTCAGACCTTGCACTTGAAGCTTTGAGCAGGAACAATTCAGTTGTAGCACCCTGTAGTCTCCTGAAAAGTGTTTATGAAGGTGGCATTTTTCACACTTAACCCTTTGTATGCCAGAGGGGTATGCAACGCATTGCAAAGCAATGCGTTGCATACCCCACTGGCCACAAAGGGTAAACAAACAATTGTACAATGACCAAAGCAGCACTTTACAAAAGCCATTATTGGCACATTATTGCCAAGTCTGCTCCACATTGAGAATAATGGGCATCTAAACCCCATCCCTTGCAGAGGGACAATAAAACTAGCATAACGTTCCTAAGAATATTACTAACATTATTTTCATATGAAAAAGGTTCACTGATATAGGGTGGAATAAGGACAAATTCAGAGTATATGGTAATAAGCCCTAACATGAAATACCTGATGAATTAACTATTTGAGTGCTACAGGGGCATGCAGTACATTGCATACCACTTTAGCAGTCAAGGGGGGCAATGAACTGGGCTTATGGGCTTATTTGGTAAGATAACTGATTTAATAAGTCTTAAGATTTTATTTATATATAAATATATAAAACATAAGACTTGCTAAATAAAATAATTTGTTTTACTGAATTGACATTTACTATGTCTACTGGAAGCCTAGCCTATTAATACACCCCATTCATTTTGAATTAAAGAAGGGCAACACGCTAACCACTCTGGCCCTTGAAGTGTTAATTTTTTTAACTATTCTAAAACAAGGTAGGGGTGGATACATTAAAGTGAGATAAAGAGGTGATAAAGTCCTGATAAAGAAGAGGTAACTCATCTAGTGATACAACTTTTCCAGTTCCTATATTATTTTATGGAGCCAATGCACTAAGATTTTTCAAGTGGGAGAGATCTTAGTTTATTAGCTCCATAGAATAACATAGGGAATATAGAAGTGATATGACTTGAGAAGTTACCACTTCTTTATCACATCTTTATAACACCTTAATGCATAACCCCCCCATGTATTGTTCTTCCTACCTTGTTCTTTAAATGTGTTATTACTCTAACCTGCATCAAAGAACTAAAAATCACTAATATTCTTATTGGGAAGTTTACATTTGTTTTATTGTGAAAAATATTTATTAAATAGCTTTTTTGTTAAATTGATATTAAATTAAATGTGTGGAAGGAGCAGGATAAAATGAGGACATTGTAAAGTGTGCACGGGAGGAAGGGGTACAAACTTGGTTTGGGTCTAGGGCATCACCAAGCCTAAATACATCACTTCCTTTGTAGCTTTCCATTTTTTTTTTTTTTCATTTTTTTGTCTGTGATTCTGTTAATTCCATAATGTCTTATTGTCTTTGGTTTAGTGAAAATTAAGGACCTATCTAAATCAATATATATATAAACTAGTGTAAAAGCTCGTGTACACGGGCTAAGGTCTGAGTGGTGTTAACCCTTTGAGTTCCAGAGGGGTACCCCTCTGGCACTCAAAGGGTTAAGAGGCCAGTCCTGCTCTGCATACAGCCGCCACCTCACTGGCGGTGCACACAATGTAGTCATGCGTGTAGAGACTGCCCGAATACACAGAATGCTCCCAGCATTCTGTGTGTTCGGACAGTCTCAATTGCGCATGACTGCATCGGACAAACATTCTCGCATTTTATTATATAGGATGAGCTCAAGAGGACCAAATATATACTTTTTTAATCCTTACATGTCATCGAAATGGGGTTGTACAGCTTTATACACTTCATCAATGTGTCTGTGAATGTGATGGTCTGGAAATCAAAATAAGAACATTAATGAACAACATTTTAACAATTTTATAATAGAAAATAACATAGGAAGAAAATCGACATATTTTCTGTACCACAAATAATGCGTTTGTTGGAACACAGTAAATTTTAGAAACAGAGCAGAGTTAATCCAAGAATGTGTGATTATGAAAACTTATAACCATTCAAGAACAGGGGTATAACAAGTCATTAGAGGTCCCACAAATTTTACTTTACAACAAGGCATAACTAAAAACTATTTGGTCATGGGGCAGATGGGCTCCTTGGATGTTGGATCCCTTCATAATTCCACCATCTGTACCTCCTGTAGTCATGGCACTGTTCAAGAATGAATTCCAGTAAATGATCTAAATAAATAGATCTTCTGGTAGTTGGAAAGTAAGAGTTAGAAGGTATCTTCAGCAAGGAAGACTTTTTTCCAATTTCTTTTATTTTGTGTAACGTCTTTTTTTCAAATTAGAGACACTTTACATACTTAACAGAGAAATAACGACTCTGAATAATAACAACCTTACTTTTGCCAGAAAATCTTTGGCTCTTCAGCAGATGGTTCTTGGGAACTACATCTCCCATGTTTTCCAACCATTAGTTGGCTTGTTGGGGATGATGGGAGTTGTATTGCTCTACAGCTGGAGAATCAATTAAATCCAATGTGAGCAGCTCTGGGAGCTGCTCTGTGCATCCCCAAAATGGCTCCTATCAGCCATTTGGATCAGAAAACTGATCCATTTAGCTTGAACAAAACTCAGAAGTCTGTGGTTTGGAGCCACAAACTCCTTAGTTGTGTGCACACTCCCAATCGACCTGTTGTACAGAGCTTTCAAGCCTGATACAGAGGGCCTACGTGGACCGGCATCAAACATGACAAGAATCCATATGAGCGATTCAGTTCTATCTTTTCCCCAAGTAACAAAAAAAAAGGGGGGGTCTTTTTTCAGACCAAAGTTCTACTCCCCTAGTGGTATAATGGGGCTAACAATTCAACCCTGAGATCATCAGTTGGTCTGTTCTCAGGAGAACAGATCTACCTACAGGGCAACTCTCTTATGATAGTTGTCCTTTAAACCCCTTGAATTGCAGAGAGGTCTCCAATGCCTTGCTTAATAAAGAACTGGTGACCTTTCTAGCATTCAAGTGGTTAAGTATTAAAAGTATAGGGAACACATGACTTTTAATTATGATTTATATATTCTTACCTCTCTTGAAAAGGTTTCTTGATTCAATTAATGAGGAGCCAATAAACAAACAAATTAGGATGGACCACTTCATGGTTGCAGATATTATGGGAGGACCTCTTTGAAGCCTGAAGACAGAGACAGACAATATCCCTTTTATACTGTTTCCACCAAACATCAAGTGAATAACTAACTATATAATCATATTAAATTAATATTTACCTTGCTGGCTGTCCTGAAAATCAAATAAAATACAAAGCCAAGAACTCTGTTTAAACAAAAAGATGTACAGTGAGCCAATTTGTCCTTATTTATATTCTAACACCAACAGGCAGGAGGCGCCTGGCTGCTTAAGGGATAAAGCAACGTTAAAATTCTAATCACATTTTGACTGGGTTCATTCCCCAAATAATTCAAAATGGAAATATTTTTTGAAACACCCTTTTGACCAGGGAGATTACTAAAACCCAAACTCTCTTTGTGAGCTATTTTCCCTTAGGAGTGCATCTGGTCCAATACACTTGAAAAGCATAAATAAGAGTAAAAGTGATTGCAACTTATTATTCCGGTATCTCATAGCAAATCAATTGCAGATAGAAAATATCAAACTTACCCAGAGTGGCATGGATTGGCGAGTCCGGAGCAGCCCCCAACAAATCACAGCAGGATTTACAGCAAACGAGAAGTCACAGTTCAGGAGCGCTGCACGAACTCAGTTAAAATTGCTCTTTATTATAAATCTTTAAAAGCATTCAATAGTGTAACAGAGGATCATAAGATATCACAACATAACAATGGTGATAAACAGCCTAACATGTTTCGTGGCAAAACACCCACTTACTCATAGGCCTGAATTATCACCAAACATACAAAGTATTTATAGGGACAGCGTGTCGATCAAAAAGAAAAAGAAAAAAACGCCAAATGGCAGACGCTCAGTGTTACCTAGCTGATGGAAGATGATCAATTAACACCAGACCTGCAGTCGCTTAATGCATGACCAGTCATTATGACGTGTAACAATGTATCTTGATTGTTTTAACTCAACAGACTGTCCCAACAACACATATATAATAATAATCTAATAATAATCTAAAACAAATATAAGTGAGAAAAGTGATATATGTGTAAATAATCTGAAATATCCAAAAAAATACATAGATAAAAAATAAATATATAAATATATATACGGATAAAGTGTGTAGGAAGTGTACTGAAAATGAAACTCCAGCTGACTCCCTTCACATGACAGAAGTCCTACTGAAAAATCATGTGTATGGCATATGCAATGAAAAATGAGGGTGCCAGGGGTTTTCATGAAAAATATTTAACTTTATTTAACAACAACAGAAACAATAATGTGTGTCTTATTGTAAGGTTTGTTAATTGTCCGTAGAATCATTAGTCCATTATGTCCAGCTAGGGAGTTATGTAAGTTCAGGTTATAATAATTCTCTCTCTATCTCTCTCTTACTCTCAGAGCATGCATAATTTAGTTTCCTTGCCTGGTACACTTTGGATTTCCTTTCCTATACTCCAGCCGAATTGGTAGGTCTCCTAGGCAGTTTGCTCAGGCCCCATTCACCTCACTTGCCTCTCATTCATTTCTGCAGGCCCATTGGGCCTGGTTGCAGCCATTCCAAAGTATCCTGCTGTAAATAGCATATGCCCTTAACTGTTCCCTGAATCAAACCTTTTGCACCCATTTAAGTACTCTCTTTTTTTCCAGTCCTGGGAAATGGTCCAAACCTTCCATATTGTTTGTCATTATTTACATTTCAATACATAAACATTTAACCAGGGTCTATAACGCTATATCTTGGAAGTAGTTATTTGGTTGTATGTGGGAATATGCTGTTTCAATAGTTTTGCAGTTTGTATTTTAGTGAAGAGTACAGGCATCAATGATGAAGCAGGTCCAGGAAAAAAAACATTAAACAGGAGGTTTCACTTTTCCAAAATTTCACCACCATAGGAGCATCTATTTTGACTGGCTTTGCTTGATTATTCCTCACCATTCACGTATTCCTACTCTCTGAAGCCTCTGGCTTCTTCTGAAGGATGCAATTTAACCCCTTAAGGACCCTTGACGTACCAGGACCGTCACGGTCCTTGAACTACTCAAGGACCGATGACGGTCATGGTACGTCATGTATTTTTTACTTACAGCGTTCTACCGGGAGCGCTGTAAGTAAAATTAGGGCCTGAAATAGACCGCTCCAAGATCGGAGCAATCTCTTTAAAGCCCCATAATGACGCGCCGATACACGTGACAGGTCACGTGTACCGGCGCGTCCAAGTGCGCCTATGCGGTCATTATGGGACGGAAATGTCCCATGACCGCCGGTCCTTAAGGGGTTAAATAACAACATTGTTGATTAGGCTAATCCATGCCAAATCACCCCTGTTGATCCAGAGGAAAGCAAAAAAAAAAAAGCATTTCCAATTAAAGGGGATGTATCACCTTATAAAAAATGTCACCATAGGTTTGGTTACTAAAGTATTATTAGGAAAGCTATTTTGTTTTTTAATGTAAGTTTTTCAGATATTCTATCTTCTGTGCTGTGCATTTCTTCATAATGTGCACAGCACAGCTCGTCTTCTCCTCCCACCACCCTCCCAGCTGCCCCAGGGAGTGTGTTCATGCTTCCTTTTGGTGTGCTGTTAATGTGTGCTATCATTACATCAGCCTCTGGTTCGCACTGTACTGAGGCTGCAACCTCAGTATAATGTTATCACGGTGCCCATGTGCTGTCAGTCAGGTGTGTGTACTCTCCATTGGCCACCTATCTTTTGCCCGCCCAGGATTGCCTTTATAGACTGGACTGAGGCACCCTTTGGTTGCCCTTTCGTGGTGTCTCTATGTCAGCAGTCACCTGTCTTGTACCTTTTCCCTGGGCCTGTTTCGCTTGCTACCAGTATCAGCGTTGCTCCTGTAGCCAGTGCCTCTCCTGCATTGTTCCTGCTCCATTCCTGACCTGGTTGGTGGAGCTGTCATTCCGGTTTCCGTCCCTGATCCGGTGCTGCTGTGTTCCTGTTCTGTTCCTGACCCGGTTGGCGGTGCTGTCGTTCCTGTGGTGGTCCTGGCTTGTCTGCTGTCTCTGCTGCTAGTTATCCGTCTGGCTGCTGAAGTCGCTATGGCGACATTCTGATCTCTGTGCATTACATGTTCACCGGTTGCTGATCCCGTTTGTATAGAACCGGTTGGACGCTACGCTTATCCAGTACGCGGTACTGGTTTACTCCTATCTCCCCGTTTGCTGATTTGCTTGTATAGAACCGGTTGGACAGTTCATTTATCCAGTACGCGGTACTGGTTTACTCCTATCTCCCCGGTTGCTGATTTGCTAGTATAGAACCGGTTGGGCATTCGCTTATCCAGTACGCGGTACTGGTTTACTCCAGTCTCACCGGTTGCTGATTTGCTTGTATAGAACCGGTTGGGCATACGTTATCCAGTACGCTGTACTGGTTTACTGCTTATCACCGGTAGCTGATTCCACTTCTATAGTACCGGTTGGGCATACGTTATCCAGTACGTGGTACTGGTTCACTCCTCAGACACTGGCTGCTGTTTCCTCTTGTATAGAGCCGGCTAGCACTTTTGTATTCAGTACACGGTACTGGTTTACTCCACCATCCAACGGCTGCTGATTCCACTAGTGTAGAGCCGGGTGAGCGCTGTTGTTGACCAGTAATCAGTAATCAGTACTGGTTTACTCCACCATACACTGGCTGCTGATTCCGCTGTATAGAGCCGGTTGAGCACTTTGTTGTCCAGTACGCTTTACTGGTTTACTCCACATCCACCGGTTCCTTATCTAGTTGTGTTGAACCGGTTGGGTTATACTGTTGGTCTATACATGGTACTGTGTTACTGTACATCCTCCGGTTGTTGCTGTCTCTGTTGCTAACCGGTTGGGTCTCCTTGGTTGGGAGACTGGTTTGCTCCACTGTTCCATCTTATGCTGTTGCTCCAACTATGCAGCATTAGTGGAGCTGTTCCTCTGTCCCAGGCTGCCTTGCCCGGTATATTGGCAAGGCCGGTAGAGCCACATTCAGATTGGCGTGTATCCTCCAGGCTGCCTTGCCCAGTATATTGGCAAGGCCAGTACAGCCACAATCAGTTCATCGTGTAAACCTCCAGGCTGCCTTGCCCGGTATATTGGCAAGGCCGGTAGAGCCACATTCAGATTGTCGAGTAACCCTTTAGGCTGCCTTGCCAGGTATTTTGGCAAGGCCGGTAGAGCCTCCCATGTGTATCTTGCAATAACTACTGTTTGAACCCATTGTGTATATGTGAGTTACATGTATGATTAGAACCCGTGAGGGTTCCCCTTAAACTTTACAATAAAGTTTGATTTTTATCTTACTCTGTGTCTGAGAGTCAAAACAAACCATGACAAATTGTCATGTCCCTCGCCGTCCTTGCCAGTAGCCCTACTGGCTTCAGGACGGCTGGGCGCATGCGCGCGTTCTCGTGCATGCGCAGTAGCGAGGTCTGACGTCAGTCGTCGCACCGACGTCATTCACTGGGCGCCCGGCGTCCATTTAAACTGGCGGCAACCGGGACTCTGCGCTCAGTTGTCGCTTGAGTCCCGGGCGGTCTGCTTGCCGCAGTTTCGCCTCCCAGTGCTTCCTGCCTGCGTTTAAGCTCTGCACCCTCCAGTCCAGCCATCCTGCACCTTTGGTCCCCCAGCCAGCTTGCACCTCTGGTCCTCCAGTCACCCTGCACCTCTGGTCCTCCAGCCATCCTGCACCTTTGGCCCTCCAGCCAGCTTGCACCTCTGGTCCTCCAGTCACCCTGCACCTCTGGTCCTCCAGCCAGCCTGCACCTTTGGATCCTCCTGTCCAACCTGCATCTTCTGCCAAGCTTCCACTCTACAGACCTTCCTCCTGGACCTTGTACTGGATCTCAGGTACTGACCTCTGGCTTGTTACACTGGACTTGCATTATCTCAGCCTGCCCTGACCTCTGGCTTGTTACTCTGGACTTGCATTATCTCAGCCTGCCCTGACCTCTGGCTTGTTACTCTGGACTTGCATTATCTCAGCCTGCCCTGACCTCTGGCTTGTTACTCTGGACTTGCATTATCTCAGCCTGCCCTGACCTCCGGCTTGTTACTCTGGACTTGCATTATCTCAGCCTGCCCTGACCTCTGGCTTGTTACACTGGACTTGCATTATCTCAGCCTGCCCTGACCTCTGGCTTGTTACTCTGGACTTGCATTATCTCAGCCTGCCCTGACCTCTGGCTTGTTACACTGGACTTGCATTATCTCAGCTTGCCCTGACCTCTGACTTGTTACTCTGGACTTGCATTATCTCAGCCTGCCCTGACCTCTGGCTTGTTACACTGGACTTGCATTATCTCAGCTTGCCCTGACCTCTGGCTTGTTACTCTGGACTTGCATTATCTCAGCCTGCCCTGACCTCTGGCTTGTTACACTGGACTTGCATTATCTCAGCCTGCCCTGACCTCTGGCTTGTTCCTCTGGACTTGCATTATCTCAATAAACCTACCCTTGGCCTATCTACTGTTTCCCTGCATTCTGGGTTCCTTATTTGCTTATCTCAGATTATATAGCTTCCTGCTAATCTCTGGGTGGCTCCTCCCACCCAGAGATAGGCTTCAGTAAGCTTACATCCTTACACAAATGTTAACCGGAGCTTGATTTAACAATAGAAGACAATCACAGCACACCGAAGGGAAGTGTGAACGCGCTCCCTGGGGCAGATGGGAGGGAGGTGGGAGGAGAATTAGGCAGTCAGATAGAGCTGTGCCCAAGAATCAGCGTATTGCATTATGCTAACCGGCGCAACTTAAAAATAGAATATCTGCAAGTACTTACATTTAAAAAAAAACCAACAGCTTGTCTAATAATACTTTAGTGACAAAACCTATGGTGAAAATTTTTTTTAAGGTGATAAATCCACTTTAAGCCCCAAGTGGGTAAAAATTCATTTCTGACTCCAAACAGCAAGAATACATTTTTTAAATTCTTAATTTTTAATATAACCCTTTAAATAAGTTCCACAGAGGTATTCAAGACAATGCAGCTCAATGCGCCGACTACCTCTCTGACACTCAAAGGTTAATGAGACTAAAAGCTACACTGTGACAAGTAAACAAATAACTTACAACACAGCAATAGATGGAATGGTTCTGCTCAGAAACTCGATGTTCGTCTGACAAGCAAGCCAATGGAATGCACTATGTGTAGGGAAAGGAGATAAGTGACCTCATGAAGCTCCAAGAAAAGGGTATTGCATTACAAAGGCTTCATGGTGACGACAAGACTGAGTGGGCATGACATACAGCAATTCAGTATCTCCTCCCTTTAAACAATCCCTATGGTCCGGGACCAGATTTCTGTTCTTAGAACTTGAGAGTTAATGTAGTAAAAAGGGGAGGGAGAGGGGAAATATAAATGTAAATTGTGGTCAGGGCATACGGTGTTAGGGAATGTAGTGGAATGTTATGGCATAACCTAGGCCCCTGTAGACCTAGGATCTTTGAAGGAAGCAGCCAGCCTGATTAGAGGGCTGGCCAAGGTTAAGAATGAATTAGAGTAAATGTGTGCGGAGGGAACAATTAGAAAAGTGCCGTTTTGTAGATGAGGCTGAAAGGGGTATAAATACCCTGCCACCCCTCCCACAAATACAAGCATAGCCTGTACACTTGTGGTCAGGGATTACGATGTTAGGGAATGTAGTGGAACGTTGTGGCATAACCTAAGCCCCTGTAGACCTAGGATCAATGACAAAGCAGCTTGCCTGATTACAGGCCAAAAGGAGAGGACACCATAGAAATTGCAGAATTTTATTGTAACAGTTTCAAACAGAGAGGGAGGAAAGGGCTAGATGGATTCATCTGGGGGTCTGGAATGTAGCGGGAGAAGCATTGGAATTTCCAATGCCCTAGTCTTGAATTATGTAGGGAGGAACATATTATGGGAGGCTGCTGAGGTAGCTCTGATTCAGAATGAGTGACCAGAGAATGATTTAGGGTCGACCCATAGCTGTGAAAGGATGGATCTGATCATTTTTTCGAACCTGAGGTGGATAGAGAACCGTGCGGTTGGAAGGAGCGGATTGTCATCTGAGTAATGGGATGGCAGATTTTGACGTAGAAGGGCTGAGAAGGGGCATCATTGGTTGTGAGTAGGGTAAAAGGGTATGAGAGCCCCTACTTGAGCTTGGTTGGACATAAATTGAGGCTGGTGTAGAGTATGTCATCTGGTTAATGGAACAGCAGATTTGACAGATGTAGAGGTAATGTGTTTTGCATGTATACCGGTATGTAGATCTGCCTTTGGAAAAATGGGGATGTAGAGGAGGCCAGGAACTTGCCTGTCTTTAAAAGCCACAAGAGCCCATTCTGATAGCTGCCAGAAGGATACAGCTGGTATCAGGGTCTAAGGGGTTAGAAGGTCGGAGATGACTAAGCTTTGGATGGAGAATTGTGGTATAGGGATAGTCATGTCAGTTTACGGAGGAATAGCATGATGTAGGGGGAAGGGGATCTATCTTGTTCAGGATTAGTGGGGTTGATGGATTATTTGTTTAGAGGTAATGGACTGGTTGGACGACCCCAAGTGACTGGTGCAGAAAGCTCCAGTAGGGTGCATGTGATGAAAATTGGAAAAAATGAAGGACTTCTGGGTTCCAGGGTACCAAAAACCATTCTGAACTATAGGTTGCTGAGTTGGAACCTGCCTGATGCGTGTGTGAGATGTCATCCTCAATGCTATAGTATTCCCATGAATACTCCTACAAGGGGATGCGGCAGTGGTGCTAGGGATGAGGGAGGAATGGGGGTGAGTCAATAATTAGTCTTCTTGAGGGAGAATAACCTAGCTACGATACATACTGGATTGGTGTGCCAGATGGAAGATTGTGGTGACAGGAAAGGGCAATGAGGAAGTCTTGCTCAGTTCTTTTGCTAGTAATGCATCTACTATGGAAGGGTCAGCTAGGGATGGTTGGGCACTTGTAGACTGGGAAGGTGAGGTGGTGATGCCTGAAAGCAGTAGCTGATGATCGGGGTAAGATGAGAGCAATGATAGGAGGAGACTGGTATTAAGGCTGTCTAGTTGTTTATTGTGAGGAGGATTATGTGGACAGATGGAACGAGAATGAGCCTTGTGCCACAAAGAGCAAATATGAAGCATGCGGCATGTGTTAAAGAACAGCTTCTAGCGTTAAAGTGTTACTGAGTGGGGTGGATCCCATCTAGTGGATGGTACGTCCCAACTTGTCCCTGCAGGGGAGAGGGCTGAGAGGGGGGATGGGGCAGGAAGGGTAAGAGGGGTGGGAGGAATGGAGCTAGCTGAGGTGCCTGGCAGTGCAGCAGGGCATAGACTTAGTGTATGACTGGCAGGACAGGCAGACTGGAGTCTTAAGGCCAGTGAAATATCATCAGAAGAGCTCGTGGTCTAGACAGCTCCAGGCTGTTATGAACCAAACTGTTCTGAGGCGGCTGCCGCCTTGTCCAAGAATGCCTTATAATAATCATAGAAAGTGAATCCTCAGTAGCGGTATCCTAGGCCTGCTAGTAGGAGGCGGAATATTGCTGGCTTCCTGGCTAAAGCAGAGTATGGGATGTGTCTATGGGACAGTTCTGCTGTGATTCTAGGAATAGTCTATTCTGGGTAAAATGGGTTGCGGATCCTGGAAGTAGATGACAGTCTTCTTGAGGGGTTCCGTGCTCTGAAGCTGCTCATGGCGAGTCACCTTCCATAATAGGACTGACTCTATGGGACTCAAGCAGAATTGTATCTGATGAGGCCGGGTCAAGGAGATGGCCGACTGCCTTGAACTTGCTGCGAGGTCAGCTGGTGCAAGAGAAGACTCCCTGCAGGTTGACATCTGGTCTGGCCTATTCATCACCAGAACAGAGAAGGATGTCGACGCTGGGAGTGATATGTGAGGGGGGGTGGAGGGCTGGAAGAAAGACCATATGGGAAGCTGTGATGGGGACTGGGGAATGGGCAACAAGGATGAAATACTTAGATTAGGTTGATGGGAAGCAACCTAAGCCTCTGACAGGAGGTAAGGATTAGACTGATAGTGATACTGAGGAAGCAGGTAAGAAAGACCGTAAGGTGATAGCACCTGTGAACCTCTGACGGGAGGAATGGTGGTAAATAGGAGATGGGGGACTAGTGTAACTTCACTTTTTGGCCTCTTATGAGGTTAGTGATACCTTCTACCTCTAACCGGAGGTAAGGTATCACCAGGGCAGAGAAGGATGTCGATGCCATGGGAGATGGATGAGGGGGTGAGAAAGAGCATGTGGGAGGCTGTGACGTGGACTGGGGAATGGGCAACAAGGACGAAATACGCAGATTAGGTTGATGGGAAGTGACCTATGCCTCTGACAGGAGGTAAGGATTAGACTGATAGTGATACTAAGAAAGCAGATATGAAACATTGTAAGATGATAGCACCTGTGAACTTCTGATGGGAGGAACGGTGGTAAATATGAGATGGGAGATTGGGGCTGGAAGAAAGAGCGTGTGGGAGGCTGTGATGTGGACTGGGGAATGTGCAACAAGGATTTAATCCGCAGATTAGGTTGATGGGAAGTGACCTATGCCTCTGACAGGAGGTAAGAATTAGACTGAAAGTGATACTGAGGAAGCAGATAAGAAACACCATAAGGTAGCACCTGTGAACTTCTGATGGGAGGAAAAGTGGTAAATATGAAACAGGGGACTAGTGTAACTTCACTTATCGGCCTTGTGATTAGGTAAGTGGTACCTTCGACCTCTGAAGGGAGCTAAGGCATCACCAGGACAGAGAAGGATGTCAATGCTGGGGAAGATGGGTGAGAGGGGGGTGAAGGGCTGGAGGAAAGAGAGTGTGGGAGGCTGTGACATGGACTGGGGAATGGGCAACAAGGATGAAATACGCAGATTAGGTTGTTGGAAAGTGACCTATGCCTCTGATGGAAGGTAAGGTTTAGACTGATGGTGATACTGAAGAAGCAGATATGAAACACCGTAAGGTGATAGCACCTGTGAACCTCTGACAGAAGGAACGGTGGTAAATATGAAACGGGAGACTAGTGTAACTTCACTTATCGGCCTCGTGATGAGATAAGTGACACCTTTGACCTCAGATGAGAGGTAATGTGCTAAGACTAAGCTTTTGGGGGGGACTGAGGAGGGGAAGACTACTGGGACATGCAACAACATGTAGTGTAGATACAGGAGCCTCTGACGGGAGGTAGATTGATGGTTAGTGGGACGTAAAAGCAGGGGTTAGATGCTGTTACAGCTGTAGTGCAAGTGGTGTCAAAGGAAGTGATAACTGTAGAGAAAAAGATGGGGGAGGAGGGGCTTGGGAGGATGTGATGGTATCCTTGCCCATGTATCCTTGCATGTTTTTTTGTTTTTTTTATAAGATAAGAATGGAGGTGAAAACAGCATGAGTCGCTTGTAGAGTAGAGCAGACTGAGGAGCTCGGAGCTTATGGAGATGGAAAGAGAGAAGTAGGTGGGGTACTGGAGGGAAATAGTAAGATATCGTCAGGAGTGCAGTTTAGTTTGACAGAGATGATGGATACATACCTACTCAAGGAAGCTGAGGAATAAGAGGTCCAGTTGAAACAGAAGACTGGGGGGGCGGGAGATAAAGTCTGTGCAGAGGATGAGGGTGTAGCTGAAGGAAGGTATGAGGTTGAGAGAAGGGAGTTAGATCCGGCCACCTGGGTGAGTGCTTATTCTAATGGAGGCAATTGCCCAGTGGTAATAACTAAGCCTGGATGCTGGATAGGGCTGAGTAAGGAGCAGGAGAAAGTGAGAGACAGACGGGGAGGGTTATCTGAGGTTTAATGTATTTAAGGGTGGGAAAGGTTTGGTTTACTTAGAGTACTTTTGCACTGTTCAGTATAAAACATGGCATGAGTAGCAATTCTGTAGCAACTGACTGCACTGCATAGGGACATAATTGTTGGAGGAGTGAAAAGCTCATATTTATCTTGAGCAGAAGCACATAGTGAGACGAATGAATAAGGAATGAGTGAGGTCAGCTTCTGAAATTACTTACTCCGGCTACTGTTCAGCATGAGCTTTGCTTGCAGACAGGACGTGGGAGAGGGCCATTGAGATCTACTGCAGTCAATAAACATGCTTGGCCGTAGTCTAGCCAAGGAGTAAAGGAAATGGAAAGGGGGGCTGAAAAACTAGTTCAAGGGAGAGAGAGGTAGGTCGACTGTACCTTGACTGGGAAGGAGACTGATAGCCTGGCACCTCAGGACGAAGCCGCCAACGGCAGCCTGGTAAGGACATCACGTGTGGACGAGGATTCGGTTGACATGCTGAAGGGGAAGAGGAAGGATGTGAGAGTCAGCATGCACTCTGGTAGGACACCAGAAGGCTCTATGAGGGCCAGATATTCTACCTAAGACTAGGGAAACGCAGCACACTATAGTTGCTCGAACTAGCAAAAATTAGAAGCACCTGCAGTTTGAGGGAGAGAGAGGTAGGTCAACGGTACCTTGACTGGGAAGGAGACTGATTGTCTGGCACCTCAGGACAAAGCTGCCAACGGGCACCTGGTGATTATGTCACGTGTGGACAAGGACTCGGCTGACGTGCTGAAGGGGAAAAGCGTGAGAGTAAGCCTGCACTCTGGTAGGATACCGGAAGGCTCAATGCAGACTGGATAGTCTACCAAAGACAAGGGAGACGCAGAAGACGATTGTTGTTCTAACTAGCAACAATTAGAAAAGTACCATGTTGTAGATGAGGCTGAAAGGGGTATAAAACCCTGCTGCCACTCCCACAAGTACAGGCACAGCCTGTATACTTGTGAAATAACTATACCAGTTAGGGCAGTGAGACATGGATGGTATGATTTGTTTTTTTAAGCATAACAAAATTAAATAAAGTGAAAATTAAGTTACTATCCCTTTAATATCTGTGTAATATCTGTGTAAATATTTTTAAAAATGACATAAAGTGCAGGATCCCTAATCCTGCACTATGGTCCATTTTGTATTGTTGTGAACTAAAATAAAACGCTGCATGATGCAAGTGGGTCTTTAGGATCCTCCTACTCGAGCTGGTCATTCATTATAAGCTGGCTAGGAGATAGTAGGGGATGGCTATGATCACCTTCCTAGTTGCCACATTGATCATCTATCCTATTGGATAGGTGATCAATGCCAGGGGGACATCAGGAGGGGTCCCGATGCCCCCAGCGAGGTCTGATTTTATTTGATAACAGAAACACAAAATGGAACATAGTGCAGGATTAGAGATGCTGAACTATGTGAATTTTTTAAAACATTTGCACAGATATTACACTGATATTAACTGTGTGGGGGCAGAATATGTCAATTTTACTGGGGGAGCAGCATATGTCAAATGCTTGGGGCAGCACATGTCGAATCTTACTGAGAGGGGACAGCATAAGCTGAATTTTACTGAAAGAGGAGCGCATATGTCAAATTTTAAATTTGGATCAGCATGTTGAATGTAAGTATAGTGTGTGGCAACATAGGGAACATCACAATTTTGAGTTAGGCCAACATACACTGACTGACACCCTCCAGCCTTGTTCCCTTGCCCAGGCAGTACTCATGGTGATATGTGGCTACCAGTGGGAGTGAGTGGGCACTGTAGTGCCCAGGGTCCTTTTCAGTTGTGGGCTGTAAGTCATGGTGGCTGCAGCCACAGAAAGTACCCTGATGTTCCCACCACAAGGAATGTGGCCAGGAAGCTAAGCTTCGGTGGCTATCGCCCAAGACTAAAGAAAGCGGCAAGGGATAATATCTTAGGATGCCGTTCCCAACTCCTCTGTCTGAACTAAAAGATACAAGGAACCTTCATGTAATCCAGCAGCATGTGTAGTGGGCAGGATGCCCACTCTTTCCTCTAGTGGGACTATGTGTTAGCTCCAGCATTAAGCTAAAATGGACTGTGAGTATTATATGTAACCACTGGCAATCTGTGCAACCAAGAAGAGAACTGCAGAAGTGTTTCATTTTTATGTTTTACCCCTGTTTGTTTGCCTGTAATAGTTGTCCTATGTTTGCGTGCTATGACCTCTCTAATAAATGCAATTTATTATCTTTTAGTCTGGCTGGATATATCGCTTAACCCTCTGCCTACCAATCAGTAACCCCTGTGCCCCTGTCACATCCCCTGTTTATGTCTGAAATACATCTCATTAGCTCAATTCACTGTTTCTAACCCTGTCTTTATGTCACCCCCAACAGTGAAGGTTTTATGGATCTCCCATCATGGTCACAAGTAGATCAATCATTGTCTCAATTTCTTTATATGAGCCTCCTGTGCAACTCAAAGAAACAACTGTGATTAACTGAGAAAATCCAGAACAAATGCACTGTTGTGGCTGCTAGATGATATGTGTTCAGACCACTCATTTGGTTTATTGCACCCTCCATGAATATTTGGATAGTGGTGTTTGCCTGAATGTGACCTGTGTGTCAGTTGGCATACAAATTGCTGTCTGAGGCAGTGGACTTTTGTGTTGAAATATTGCTAGTGTCCATGTTTTGCAACCCTGATCCTGCAAGAGACCATGATTAGCTGGTAGCTCATCAGCTGTTGTTGAGCTCCAACTCACATGATGCCTAGCCAGCATTTTTTAAATTCTGTGTTTATGAGGACTCTCTATTAGGGGTGGACGAAAAGTGAGAACAATTTCCTGCATGATTTTTCTTGAAAAATGGACAATTTTTCTCTTTTTTTGCATTGGAGAAAGTTTTCTCCAATGCAAAATTTTCCTCCTTTTCGCCTATTCCAGCACATTTTTCACTTATTCCATCACATTTATCTCCTATTCTACCACATTTTTCTCCAATTTAAACAAATGTTTCTTCTATTCCAACAGATTTTTCTCCTATTCCAACACATTTTTATCCTGTGTTTAATATGGTGAAATGTTTCCCTGTACAATATTACTTCTTCTAAGGGCTCTAGTTGAGAAATAAGTAGTTGGAAGTCAAAGTTGTGAGTTGTACAGCAACAAATACATTGTAAAATGTTTTAGCAAGCAGAGTGCATTTGTCCTTTGCCCACAACACTTACTTCCTGCTTAAGTGACGCTGGCACATAATCATAATGATGTCAAGTGTTTAAAAAAAATAAAGTACAATCTACAATATGTCAGATGTGTATGGTAGTGGTGGAGGGAGACTGGCGTGGTGTGATTGGTGGGACCTTGACAAACTACATCCACCCTGGGAGGTGAAGGGTCATCATTATTTACTGCACATGCTGCAGCAACCATTTCTGCAGTCAGTTTTTGTACTACCACTTTACTCCCACGTCCATGCACTGTTCCACCTTTCCCTCTCCCGCTTGTGCATTTGTTAGACATTACTCAACTACTGTGTGTGTTTTTACTATCTACAGTACACAACTGATGGAGTGTGATGTCTTGCTTTGGCCCTCAACAAAATTCTCAATGCTGACTGCTGTCTATCAAGTCTTCCTCAGTCACAGAGCTGACATTATGCTCCCAGTCAGCTGTCTGATATATTTATTTGTTTAATTATTTATTTATATTAAGTTGTCCACCCTATTTAGTCCAATATATTTATCCATGAAGGGAGAAAACCGGGTAGAAACCGAGACAGCACTGTTATGAGCAAACTCTGCCCAAGACAGCAGGTCCGACCAGTTATTCTGATGGTCTGAGATGCAGCACCCCAGGAACTGCTCCAAGGCCTTTCTGCAGCCCCATTCGATTGCGGGTGATAGGCCGAGGAGAAGGAAAGTTGGATACCTAGCTGCGCACTGAAGGCCCTCCAGAGACAAACTGGCTACCCTGGTCGGAAACTATGACTTTAGGAACCCCATGTAGCCAATAGACCACTTTGATAAAGATGGGATTTATGAAATTTGATATCGAATGGCAGTTTTTTGAATGGTATGCAGTGAATCGTCTTAGAAAATCGGTCAACAACCATGAGGATGACTATGTTTCCGTTACACAAAGGGAGGTTGACTATGAAGTCCATGGCAAGGTGTGACCATGGCTTCTCCCCATTGGGTATGGGTTGGAGAAGGCCCACTGGAAAGTGACAGGGTGATTTAGTCTGCACACAGACTGGACAGGCATTGACAAAGGCATCAATATCTTTGCTAAGTTCTGGCCACCAGAAGAGATGGGAAACCGACCAGAGCAGCTGGTTCTTTCCGGGATGACCTGCTGACTTAGTATTATGGTAGGTTGAAAATACCTTGGTACGGAGGTTAATAGGTACAAAACAGCGCCCAGAGGGAGTCTCAGCAGGTGCATCTACTTGGGTGGCCCGAATTTTCTCCCCAAGGGGAGATGTTTTGCTGTTACATATGGTGGCCAGTACTTTGTCCTGAGGAATAATAGGACTAGGAGGACTCTCCTCTTTAGTGCCCGAGAACTGTCTAGACAGGGCATCAGCCCGGACATCTTTGAACTCGACAAGTACGAGACCATATAATTAAAACAAGACAAAAATAAGGCCCATCTGGACTGCCTTGGAAACAAGAGCTTAGCTTCAGACAGGTAGGTGAGGTTTTTATGATCCGTGAGGATTAGGACTGGCATGGACGTTCACTCGAGCAAATGCCTTCATTCTTTGAGAGACAGTATTATCGCCCGCAGCTCACGGTTGCCAATTTCATAGTTGCAATCCGCAGGACTTAGCTTTTTGGAAAAATACCCACACGGGTGCAACTGGCTCTCAGGAGTAGGACGTTGAGACAGGAGGGTGCCTACTCCTGTCTCAGACGCATCAACCTCAAGTACGAATGGAAGCTCGGGTTTCGGGTGTGCCAAAATGGGTGCTGTGGCAAAGGTAGCTTTTAGTGACTCAAATGCCCTGATGGCTTCCGGAGACCAGTGAGTGGAGTTACTGTCTTTTTTGGTCATGTCAGTAAGGGGTTTTACAATAGAGGAAAAATTGAGGATAAATTTCCTATAGTAGTATCACGGTTCCCGTGATCTCTCTGTCACTCTCACTTGTGCTGCTCCCTTATTGGTTGAGCTGTGTTGGCCCACCCGTGGTGACCTTTTTATTCTGGCCATTGGCACCTGTCAGGTGCCCTTTCGTGGTGTTCCAGAGCCAGTGCTGTTGTTGCTGAGTTTCAGTGTTCCTGATCTCCTGTGTACCGATTTGGCCTGTACTGACTACGCTCCTGTGTTCCTGTCCTGTGATCTGACCCGGCCTGGCTGACGTTCCTGCTCATTGCTGATCTGGCTTGTCTGCGAATCTCCTCCGTGATCTGACCCGGCCTGGCTGACGTTCCTGCTCATTGCTGATCTGGCTTGTCTGCGAATCTCCTCCGTGATCTGACCCGGCCTGGCTGACTTCCTGCTCCGGGACCTGTTCCGGATTTCTACTGCTCCAGTCTACAGCTCCTGTTGTCGCCTCAGCGACATTCTGATCGCTGCAGCGTGTGGGTCTGAGCCTTTCAAGATTGCTGTATTAACTCCTGCTGAGCCGCGTCTCCTGAGCTGAACCTTCCGTTTCTCTGTGCATTGTATCAAGTATAGCTGAGTCTCATTGGCACTTGCTGTGCTGTATCGCTACTCTACGAGCCTCCGATCACTTGTGTGCTTCCTTCTACCTCGCTGCCACTGTTAACCCTTGCTGAGCCGTTCCCATATACACTGTTTCTGCTGAGTCGACCGCGTTGTGGGCCTCTGTTGTCGGCAGCTCAATTGTTATCCGCAGAGCAGTAGTTCTCCGTTAAGGCACCAGTGGGAAGTTCTATTGGCTCAAGCAGTGCAGCAACCGGTGGTCTCTGTTACGCCTGTGGGGGCTATTGGCTCAAGCGATTCCAATACTGTTGGCCTCCGGTATACGCCCGTGGGGGCTATTGACTCAAGCTATCACGATACTGTTGGTCTCCGTTACGCCCGTGGTGGCTATTGGCTCAAGCAATCCCAATACTGTTGGTCTCCGTTACGCCCGTGGGGGCTATTGGCTCAAGCGATCCCAATACTGTTGGTCTCCGTTATACGCCCGTGGGGGCTATCAAACAACTACCCTGCAGCTTCAGTCTCTGTCGCAGCTCTTTCAGCAGCTCTACACATTTATGGACCTAAGGTGTTGTGTGATCTAGCACCTATTGCTGCCTTTGTTCACCCAGGGCTTGCCTACACCACATTTGAGACTGATTATCCTTTGTACTTAACCATTCATTGCCAGTCGCTGTTTTGCCTATTCTGTGACTGTACTAAAATATATATTATCCCTGTTCTGTATCCTGGTCTTGAGAAGGCCTATGTAGCCTATATTCTGCTATTCACAGTACTGCCTGTAGAGGGCAATCTTGTTATTGTTTTTTTTTCTAATAAAACTGTGTTTTATTTTAATCCTCTGTCTGAGTGTCTGAAAAACCGTTACAAGTAGTTAGCGAACCCAAGGAAACGTTGAAGAGAGCAGAGACCTACGGGTCGTGGCCACTCGAGAACAGCCAAGAGTTTTTCAGGCTCCATAGCAAAACCGACCTCTGAAATTATGTACCTCAAGAAGGTGACCTGTTTGCGGTGAAGCTTACACTTCTCTAATTTGCACAATAGGTTATTTTCTCTTAATCTTTGCAGAACTCAGTTTACATCTGTGTGGTGGCTTTCCATGGAGGAGGAATGGATCGGAATGTCATCTAAGTATACCACCACACATTGTTGGAGCATGTCCCGGAGCACATCATTTAGGAATATCTGTAAAACCGCGGAAGCATTGCAGAGACCAAAGGGCATTACGAGGTATTCATAAGGCCCGTTCCTGGTGTTAAATGCGGTTTTCCATTCGCGGCCCTCCTTTATCCGTAGCAAATTACACACCCCTCACAGGTCAAACATAGTAAATACCTTGGACCCTTTTAATCGATTGAATAGCTTAGTAACCAGTGAAATAGTGTAGGCGTTTTTAACTGTGATACGATTGAGCCCCCTGTAATCTGTTCTCCACTTGTTCTCTTCACTAAGAAGAATCCGGCCCCGGCAGGAGAGGAGGACTTGCGGATGAACCCCTTGGACAGTGCATCTGCAACATACTCCTCCATGGCCTTATTCTCAGCGACAGAGAGAGGGTAGACTCGACCTCAAGGAGGTATGGCACCTGGTTGTAGTTCAATGGTACAATTGTATGGGCGGTGAGGCGGGGACTCACCAGCCCGGCTCTTATTGAATACATCACAGAACTCTTGGTACTTTTCAGGCAGCAAAGAGACCAGGATGTGGGTATCACCCTCCCAACTTTTACTAGGCACAGTTGGGTGACCATGCCATGACTTCAGCCCTTACACAATCAAACATGGGATTGTGTTTGCGCAAATATGGATAACCCAGGATCACAGGATAGTGAGGAGAGTGGAATTGTAAGGATTCATGATGGAGAGCACCTATAGCCATAGACAAAGGAACAGTTTCATGGGTGACCTGCAATGGCTGTAGGGGTCTCCATCAATTGTCTCGAGGACAAGTGGAGTGGTACAGAGCTACAGTGGAATGGAGTGCTTCAGGGAGAAGGCACTATCGATAGAGGCTTGTTGCACCGGAGTCAATGAGTGCCTCTTAAGTAATGGAAATCTTACCCCAAGAGAGGCCAACGGAGACTAGTGGTTTATCTGTATGAATATCCAGGGATGCTGAGATGCCACCTAATGTCTGTCCCTTATAGGACCTTAGGTGCGGGCATTTCTCAGATGTGTGGGGCAGATGTGTAGATGGCCTGCCTTACTAAAGGCCCTTTCCACAACTGAAAGGTGAACCCAAGCTGCATGCAGGGCCGGATTTCCCGTAAGGCAGAGTAGGCATCTGCCTACAGGCGCACCCTACAGAGGGGCGCCTGCCACTACAATTATTATTATTATTTTTTTTTTTTTACTTGGCGCGGCTTGCCATGCCGCGCCGAGCCACCAGCCGCCGCCTTGTAGGCTGTGAGCTCTCCCGGCTCTTTAGCAATGCAGAGCGCTGGGAGATAAAATCTCCCAGCGCTATGCATTATTAAAGGGAAGGTCGCGCGGGAGCTCCAGCAGCTCCGTGTCTGTGCACAAGCACAGATCTCTCCAGCCGCTGGACCACCAGGGAGGTAGGAAACGGATGAATGAGGCTTAACCCTTTAAGTGCCACTCTGACACTCAAAGGGTTAATCTGGGGATAATGGGAGCAATGTGAGGTCAATATGGGGATGATGGGGGGCAAACAATGTGTAGCTGATGGGGGTCAATGTGGACTGATGGTGATGGGCTCAATGTGGAGCTGATGGGGGTCAATGTGGACTGATGCTGATGGGGTCAATATGGAGCTGACGGTGATGGGGTCAATGTGGAGCTGATGGGGGTCAATGTGGACTGATGCTGAAGGGGTCAGTCAATATGGAGCTGATGGTGATGGGGTCAATGTGGAGCTGATGGGGTCAATGTGAAGCTGATGGGGGTCAATGTGGAGCTGATGGAGTCAATATGGAGCTGATGGTGATGGGGTCAATGTGGAGCTGATGGGGGTCAATGTGGACTGATGCTGATGGGGTCAATATGGAGCTGATGGGGGTCAATGTGGAGCTGATGGTGATGGGAGTCAATGTGAGGGCAATGTTGAGATGATGGGGGCAATGTGAGTGTGATGGGGGGCAATGTGAGGGCAATATGGAGATCTGGAGCATTGTGGAGATGGTGGGGGGGGGGGCGCTTCAGGTATCTGTGCCTACAGGCTCCTGAGATGTAAATCCAGCCCTGGCTGCATGGGCTCCACATCGCCTGCGGTTTCGAGACTAGGAGGCGCAGAAGGAGTGGGAGGCACGGGTGGGGATGAAAAGCTCTGAGTTAAATGGATGGGATGCCTTCGCAGGTGCTCCTTGAAGGAAGGTCTCTCATGGGTTCGGGAGTCAATCAGGATACAATATGAGACCAGTTCCTCTAATTCTCTGGGTAGTCCCGGGCTGAAATCTCATCTTTAAATGTATCCTAGACCCCATTAGAAAAAGCAGCCATGAGAGCTTCATTATTCCAAACAACCTCGATTGCCAGGGCACAAAACTCTATGGCATAATCTGAGACCGTCCTAGTACCCTGTTGGATGGACATTATTTGCTTGGCAGCTGAGTTGGAGCGGCCCAGTACATCAAATACCCTTTTAAAGGAGGCCACAAACTCAGGGTAATTGTATGCCCTAGGTTTCTGCGTGTCCCAAAGGGGGTAGCCAATGCCAAGGCCGTGTCAGAGAGTAAGAAAATCACAAGGACCACCTTACTACTATCAGACAGGAAGGACTGTGGTACCATCTCCAGATAGATACCGACCTGGTTCAGGAAACCTCTGCACTGGTTAGGGTCACCCCCATAAAGCTGGGGAAGTGGGCTGGATTTTGTCATGTCTCTAGCAATATTGGTATCACCATTGGCAGCTGAAACGGGAGTGGCAGCAGCTATAGGGACAGCCTGCCCGGTGGCCGCTGAGGCGGTGGAGCCAGATGCTCAGTACGAAGCCTGGAGGGCTGCGGCAAACTGGTTCATGCGCTGGTCTACCTGCTCCAGCCTGAAAAAAATATTTGGTGGAGTTCCTGAGCCTCCTTAGTCCATGGTCCTTGTGTACTGTTAGGAACCAGTAACCAGACAGACACAAAAATGTAAAACGCAAAACACCTTTATTAAAGTGACAAAAACAGAATCATGATCCAGGAGCATAAACCAAAAGACAAGCCAGGGTCAGGAACCAAGACAGGTACTCAGCCAAGCCGGAGTCAGGAACACAGAAGTTCACAATGTCAGGAACAAGCCAGGAGTCAGGAACACAGAAGTCTGCAATGTCAGGAACAAGCCAGGAGTCAGAAGCCAGAAGGATAGTCAAAGGAAGCCAGGTCATACACAGATAAACAGGAGCACAATAGAATCCGCAGCCAGCAGCAACAAACACAGGGGCAATCAGGAATTGAGTCAAGATGCTTTAAATACCCTGGGAGGGTTGGCTGATAACAATCAGGTGAGCAATCATAGAAAGGTCAGCTGATTCAGCCTGATCCAGGAAAGCAATGGATAGCAGAGCTCTAGATTTAGCTCAGACAGCAGAATCAAGCAGCAGAGTTAGAGCAGTTCAGCCAAACCTTGACATGAACCCTCTCCTCCAAGGAAGGATTCAGGTTGCCAAGGTCCCACCAAAAGTTCCACTACCACCATCGCCAGTACAAAAAAAAAAATAGAACACTGAATTCGACAATGTGTTGCATTCTAGTGTTGATGATACATATATATATAAAAGAGAAAGCCTCAATACATAATTTATGTCTCCTCAGGATACACACATGCAGGGGTGGCAGTAAGGGGCAGATATTCATATCGCCTTCATACTGACTCTCCAGAGGCATACATGGGGGTATGACCTGTCCGCAACTTCCATTTGCACCACAAAAAACATGGCTGACTCTCACTTGCTAAACACAAATACACATGGCCCATTCACACACATCACAACAAAAAACTCATCCTTCACCTGCATACACATGGCCCACTGACACTACATACATCAAAATACACACATGCACCACTCAGAAGTGCCAGCTCTGTGCCCATACCATGGGGGTACGTTTTGTATTTACAAGTATGTCAGTGCACACCTTGCCTCTCATTGTCACCCAGGTGTCTCTTTGATATTAACACTTTCAGTGCCAGTCCAGGACGCAAAGCATTGGCAAAGACTGCTCTTTTTCGTACAACTGTGCACCTTCCTCCCCACATAGCTAACCTGCCACCTGACTGGCCCTCACCTTCTATGAGTAGGTTGAAAAGACTATATCGTTGATATTAACCCTTTCATCTCCAGTTCAGGATGCAACACATTTTGTCCCACTCTGGCACGCAAAGGGTTAATATCCTCTTGTGAACCTACTCGTAGAAGGTGACGGCCAGTAAGGCAGCAGGATGGTGCACAGTTGTATGAAAAGGAGCCGTCTCTCAGGGGATTTTGATGTGCACGCTATTATGGGAAAGGAGCCAAATTGCATGTCATGGCTGAGTGTCATTGCCTCCAGAGGTCCAATACACCGAGGCAACAAAAAATAAAAGAATAATTGTGTGCTGAAGTTGCGGACAAGTCCAGCCCCCTTTTTACTACAATCTACCGCAATTATAACTCCCAGCAGCACCAGAGGAGTCCCCCACAATAGAACATTCCCAGGTATTCCATACAAGCACTTCTTTTGTCTCTCATTTTTACATGTCATATGACAGAGATTACTGTTACATTTGTCCACTGCTTAAGAAAATGTTGATTACCTCTCCCTTATGAGAGGCACAAATGACACTGGCCTATGTGAGTGGACAGATATGTTTGTGTGTTTGGGGATGGAGGAGACCTATTCTAAGTATAGAAAAATGTTCGGGTGTTGGGGACTTGAGAAGTTTGTAGGAAGAGACCAAACTGAGGGAATGAGAGACCTGCGGTTGAAAGAAGCATGACTGTGTGATAGCCATATCTGTATGTATGGTAAGAAACATTTATGTATGTGTATTGAGAGGCATGTGTCTGTGTGTGTGTGGCAAGTCTGTGTGTGTCATAACAAGCATTTATGTATGTGTGCTGACAGGCATGTCTGTGTGTGCCCTAAGAACCATTTATGTATGTTTGCTGAGAGGCATGTCTGCGTGTGTCCTGAGAACTATTTATGTATGTGAGGTGTGTGGCAAATCTGTGTGTGTCGTGACAAGCATTTATGTATGTGTGCTGAGAGGCATGTCTGTGTGTGTCCTGAGAACCATTTATGTATATGTGGTGAGAGGCATGTCTATGTGTGTCTGGTGAAAAACCTGTGGTGCTTGACACAGAGGAGACACAGCTTCTCTGGCCATTCAAATGCAATGACGAAGACATGCAACCTTTACAGACAGCTCCATAAAACTCAGGTATTCATGCGCATTCTGATTTCATTAAAAAAACATTTTTTGTAAACAGCTACATGTTAAGTTTTAACTTTTGATATGGACGCATACATGAATATTTGAGTGTCATGGAGCTCTCATTAAGCGTTGTATATATATAAATATATACTTGTTCATTGCACCTCAATGAGTGCAGGAGCCACAGTTTAAGAATGCTGCCTTTTTTCCATTTTGAAGAAAACAATGGATTGCCCCAATATGACTCCAGTCTTCTTTTCAACATAAGACTGAAAGAGTTATACCATTAACAAAATATAATGTGCAGCTCTGCTGTATTAGAATATCAATCATTTACATTATATTTCCACAGTATTTGAAACAAGAATACTGGTCAGTTACCTTTAGCAAACCTGGAATTTTACCTAATAAAACTTTGCTCTGTCAGCAATAAGAATGTGCTATAATACAATGACATTTATAAAGTAAATATTGGGGTTTGGAAATACAGAGTTGAAGTTTATTCACAGATGTCACTATGTGTTCTCTGGACCTGAAATAAAATACTGTTATTGTGCATCCATGCCAATTATTTCTGTAAATGCTTTTCAAGGCACGTATTGTTTTAATAGAGATGTACAAAGTAGAACCATAGTGATCTGCCATAGTGATTCTGGGGATCAGGCCCAAAATCCTTAAAGGAGCAGTAAACTTTTTTTTATGAAAACACATATTTTATGGAGCATTTCCTGCTGAATAAAACAAGGTCACTCCCATCGCTGTCAGATGTTTTATTTAAAATTTGAATCAGGAAGTGAATTTACTGTGTGTTTACTTCCTGATAGTTCTGACAGGAAGTGACAGTTTCTATCACATTCTATGGAGAACTGTATGTCTCTGACTTTTCCGACTTTCCTCTCCATGAGAATCTAACAGGAAATCTAATTAGAATTTGACCACTAGAGGGCACTGCTAATGTAAAAAAACATGGGTTTAAACTGTAATAACTCTGGAAATATGCATCTCTCAGCAGTGGGAGTATCCTTATTTTACTCAATAGGAAAATCCCTACAATATATATTTTTTAATACAGAAAGTTTACTGCTCCTTTAATCTTAGTAATCAGTTCACATACCAATTTGCTTGCATACAGATTTCCAACAAGTCTGTTTTTATCCACTGAAATTCAGTCTCTCCAATTCCATCTGCTATAGCTGATTTTTATATTCCACAATGATAAAGGATAGTGTTTCTTTAACACTGATGCAGTTTTTATATGGAATCTCCTGTGGTAATTGCATATTTTTTCCTTTAAAACCCTTTAGCTGCCAAAGAGGTATCCAATTGCCTGCAACCCAATTCTTCAGATACCTCTCTGGCACTCAAAGGGCTGAGTGATTTGGTTGAGGTATGAAATCCATCACAACAAGGGTAGTCAGTTGTTGACCACCAGGTGCTGGGAATTAATCATTTGAATGTCATTGCTTTGCAATGTGTTGCACAACCATCTGGCATGCAAAGGGTTAAAAGCAAGGTTTTCCAGAGGTCCAGTCTTTTTAAGACCACTTCTGACATTAGGAACATATTACATTTCTTTATAAATTAAGCAGCCTTATTACCTCACATGGTTTTTATTTACCACTGACAAACCAAAGAAAATCAATCACATTGGCTACTTTTGACGTTATACTTGTAATGTAGTACAAACCAATGTAACTGAGAATATTGTCTAGAGTGGATGTCTATTACCTATAGCTGAGCTTATATGTCTGTAAAGTAGTTCTTCACAGACATGACACTATTTCTTTCTTCATCATTATTAAAGCTCCCATATAAAGTAATCTAAAAGCATACTGTATTACAATCATGCTTGTAAACCACATGCCATTCTTTTACAATATCATAAAACCTTTTAACCCTATTACCTAAAACACAGAGCTTTCAAAATCACCTATATGTTCTGTTAACTATCTTGCTTTATTTAGAAAACTAATTTTTGAGATTAGATGTATAGATCTTATCTTAGCCTTATATTTCCTCCCCTACTCATGTAGAACAATACATTTTGAGCAGTATCAGTGAGTGAAGGAGTTAATATTTGACTAATATAGGAAGTCCCTGAATGGTATACATTAATTAACTTAATCTAGAAGACATCTAACTCATTAAAAAACTAGCTTCTAAAAAAATGGCTAATACAACATAAAGAGGATTTTGAAAGCTCTTTGAAAATTAGGTTTTAGTGTCTCTTTAACTCCCCTCATCCACAGAAAATTTGCATAAGGGGAGAAGCACTGAGGCGTGATGAAGAGAGGATATCAATTCTCCAAGTCCTATATTTTTCTATGGAGCCAATGAAATTGGATTTTGGAGAGCTTAGGCTCTATAGAAAAACATATTAGCTGGAGAAGTGGTATTACTCCACGTTATTACCTCTTTACCATGCCTTATTGCATAACCCCCATGCTCTTTGCTCTTTCATGCCTTTGCAAATCCTCATACTTAAACCCTCATATTCTTACAGTATGATTAATTCAACCTCTTGCAAACTGTCATTTGTTCCTCTAGCATTTCCCTTTGCTTTGCAATTATTTCTGTACACTTCTGACACTGAAAAGGTTAAAATATGTATATTCCACCAAGCACGTGCCATCGAAAAACAGAGAGGTAACAAACAAACAACCAAACAAACATGGTGCTTAAAGGGATAGTAATACTTCGTTTTAACTTTACTTTATTTTGTAGGCATTAAAAAAACATGAAGAACGATGTAAGTCTTATCTCTCAAACCTTTATGGTTTAAGAGATATTCACAAGCAAAGTTTCCCCTCCCGCCCCTTTTTCCTAGTGAAAGCCATCTCTTCTCAGATGTGAATCTGGTTGTAAGACCAGACAGATAACAGAAGGGGACAATCTTCTTTGTATGAAAAGAATGAAAGCCCTTCCCCCCTTGACAAGTTTTTCAGCTTTTTCCCTTATCTTAATTGAAGATTGTCCCTCTCTGCAGTCTACCTGGGCACCTCCCTTCTGCTTTGGCTGAACGGGGGGGGGATACTTTGCTTGTGAATATCTCTTAAACCATAAAGGTTTGAGAGATGAGACTTATATCGTTCTTCATGTTTTTTTAATGCCTACAAAATAAAATAAAAATAAAACGAAGTATTACTATCCCTTTAAGCCAGGTCCAAATCTATGGATCTTCTGAATGAAAAAGTGTTAAACTATGCCCACTGGACATCCAAAGCATAGTTTTTCAGCTTGCTTCAGGTAGTTTTGACTACATGAACCTCACTAAACACTTCCTATGTTGTTAAAAATGTATTGCCCAGCTTTTTAAAACATTCCATATTACTTATTTTCCCATGTACAAGTCTGATGGAAATTGCCTAAGCAATTAAAGTTAAGGGGATTTAATTTAATGACCAGCTTGGTGTACAGTGCATTGCTTGTTTTCCCTGTGGTGCTTAAATGGTTAATACAGTTAGTGATGCCTCATCTTCCCAATAAGGCCACCAATTTGGCGCAGAGCCCACAGAAAGTCTGAATTTACCAGGGGATAGAAAAACTACAAAAATAATTTGTAGTCTACCATGTCTACATAGTCTACATAACACTTTAAAAGAGAAAATCTATGTGTGTTGTGCTGTAGCTGCTCTATTTTAATGGAAATAATTCTTTCTTCCCACAAGGAATTAGTTTTGGTAAATAATGGGTTAGATATGGTAGCTTGCTTCTGCACCCACCACTTTATCAGTGTTCTCTAAGTCAAGATGTAGGAGGTTTAATATACATGTCAGTTTTTTGGGGGGTTTGTTAACTAGAAAATCAAGAGATGTGCTAGCACTCCAAACAAACAAGCATAAAATCACTCCTTTATTAGAAAATTAAAAACAATAAATCATCTCTGAGAGATGGGACAAGTAGAGTGTCATAAGACCGAATAGTAGTGTAATTTCATCATAGATTAAAACAGAGACTAAAAATAAAAATAAAACAATGTATACAAAAAAACTGAAAATGTATATACACATGAAGTTGTATCCTTACATATGAATCAACTATATCAATGTTTCCTAATATTAACATAATAATATACAAATGTGAAGATATAATATAACATCATGAATAAAACACAAAGATATCCTCCAAAAGATAGATTAAAACAGAAAGAAAAGGAGGGGAAGGATGCTTAACGTGGACCTGAAACTCTTTTCCAAAATCTTGCCGACTTGCATCATGCCACATATGCCCTCCTTGATTATGATCAATCGGGCTTCATTCCAGGGCGGGAGTCCAGAGATTGCACAATCCGGGCGATCAATTTGATACATAGAGCTAGGGCCACCTCTTCCCCTTCTATTTTACTGTCTACTGATGCCGAGAAGGCCTTTGACTGCCTAGACTGGATTTTTTTTGCGGTACATGGGCTTTGGCATGCACATGTTGTCCTGGATCTCCTCCTTGTACTCCTGCCTTTCCGCTAGGATACGGATAAATAGAGCCCTTTCAGAATCATTTGTGATTTCAAATGGTACGAGGCAGGGTTGTCCCCTATCACCGTTGCTTTTTGTCTTGTCTTTGGAACCCTTCATGGAGGCTGTTAGACAGAACCCAGACATTAGCGGCCTGAAGGTTAATGGTTTAGGAACACAAGATTCTTGGGTTTGCTGATGATCTCCTATTTACGCTTACTAAACCTAAACTTTCGTTTCTAGTTCTTCTTCAGGAGTTTGACTTATTTGGCTCCCTTGCGAATCTAAAGATCAACAATGCAAAATCAGAGATTTTAAATGTTAACTTACCTAGAGAGGAGGTTAGGCACTTGTCTGCTTCCTTCCCATTTCAGTGGTGCAGAGACGGTCTTAAATACCTCAGGATATTGTTAACTGGGGATCCTGCTCAGCTTTACCAACGCAACTTTCCGGCTTTTTTGGTAACACTCCAATGCGACTTTTTGGCTTGGGCGCCTTTACACGTTTCCTGGATGGGTAGAGTTAATGTGCTGAAAATGACCGTTCTCCCGCGGTTACTCTATCTCTTTCAAACGCTTCCACTTAAACTTCCTTTGGCCTTTTTCTCATCTCTCCGTTCTATGTTCATAAAATTTATATGGGGCCAGAGAAAACCTAGACTTCGATTTGACCTACTATTAGGCGGCCCATCTTCTACGTGTCCTGGAATGGTCCTTTCACTCTCCCCACAAAACCTGGATCAATATCGAAGCAGCACAATCGTCTATCCCACTCCACTTGCTTCCATGGTTGAAGCCTTCCCATGCTCAACGATATTCTGCTGCCAATCCACTGATCTCGGCCACGCTCTCTGTCTTTCTCACTGCCGCTAGACAGTTTCGCCTTACAACCTACCCATCACCTATAACCCGGATTTTCTCCCGGGTCTGAATCCTGGTGAATTTCTTAACACATCATTGGAAGATCCCTCCACCCTAGCTGATCTCTTAACCCCCAGTGCTGTGCTTAAACCTCTACCAGATCTCCTTCCCCATCAATCTCCCTCAGCTTTAGATCGCTTCCATTATATTCAACTAGGCTATTTCTTTTGTGCTCTGCCTCAGAAACATAACCTTGTTCTTTCTACCACCCTCTTTAAGGACTTATGCCGGGGTGAGGTGCTTCCCCCACATGGTATTTCCCTCTTGTATTGTATGCTCCTTCTCCAGGGTAATACCTCTTTGCCTGCATTCGTTGGTAAGTAGGAGAATGCTCTTCAGATTTTGTTGAGTGACTCGCAATGGGAAAAACATTTCCAGTTGACTCACAGGTGTTCCCTAAGTATCAGGAACCAGGAGATGTCCTACAAATTACTTACCCACTGGTATCGGACTCCGGCTGTATTGCATACTTTCTATCCTGAGGTGCCGGATGTTTGCTGGAGGTGCTCAACAGCTAGAGGCACTTTGCTTCACATCTGGTGGGAATGTCCCATCATTGCTCCCATTTGGAAGCAGATCCATTCCCTTCTCCACACATTTACTGATATTCCTCCCCCCTTTCTACCTGATCCATTGCTGCTACATCACACAGAACTGCCTCTCTCAAGTTACAACAAATCAGTTGTCAAGCATTTACTAAATGAGGCTAAAGCACTCATACCTTTGCACTGGGGAAAGACTAGTTCATCATCTATTTGTCAGTGGGTCTCACAGGTGGAGAAAGCTATGGAGGAATTAATCCTTCGCTTTGATAACAGGTATGAACGCTATGTTGAAACTTGGTTTGCTTGGTTGCAGTTTCTAAAGCATCTGCATACCCAGGCTCTTCTTGATGGGGCTAGCACTTGAGCTGGTCCTTTCACCTTGTGCTCCTTCTTTTCTCTTTCTCCCTCCCCCCCTTTTTTTTCCCTCCCATTTTGACCCTCTTAAATTACGGCCCTATATTTCCTTGTCTGGAATGTTACTGCTCTTATTTCCTTTGAACTTACTTTAATGTTCATAATGTACAGTGTTATGCTTAATGTTTGCCCTTCTTAGATTGTATATTTCCCTTCCCCTTTCCCTTTCTGAAAAACCAATAAAAATTTGAATTATAAAAAAAAAAAAAAAAAAAAAACCAGAAAGAAAAGAGGGAAACACCAACAGAAAACAGAAAAAATAAAGACACAATCCCAGGTAAACAAGGATGGGGGATAAACTCCATAGCGATCACAATACCAGGAAAATGAACACACAGAAGTGGGGAGAAGGTGCAGATTGAGGATAAATACATATTGTAACAATCTGACTAATGTCCCATTCTAAATTAAGGCCAGATGGGACCCTAGTTTTCAACATAAACATACAAAAAGTCTCTTGTCTGCTAATAAACTATGTAAGGTCTCCTCCTCACCAGGAATATTAACCATCACTTTGCCCTGATAGCTGCAGTTTTGCCTTGATGGAGATAGAGAACATGTCTAGCTATAGCAGAATCCCTGTCAACATTTTCAGTTTGATTGAGGTGTTTACATAATGAATCTGCTTTTGTGGATGATGAGTATACAATTAAGGGGACAAATAGTACTCCCACATACTGTATATGGCATAAATGGCAGGTGAATAAATAAATACCTTGATCAGTATTGCAAATGATATAACCTGAAATATCATAATTTCTGTCCTCAACAGTACAAATGGAGGTTTTATATGTAGTAACTAAATTGAGCACTTTGCAGATCAATGATCCACATTTATAAAAACTGTTTAGTATTTAGCCAAGTATGGTCAACTGATCAACTAACAAACAAACTTGGGGAAACTACATTTCCAATAGTGGCATCAAGCATAGCTGTAAAATTACAGATTTTACCATATTGTGAACTATTGGTGGCAATAAACCTAACCATATCATCATTGGAGACATGGTTCCCGGCATAGGAGTGTTCCTCCAGAAGATCATCTTTTGACCTAGACACAGCCAAACTGCAAGCCTGAATCAAAACACTGCAGCCACAGCCTCCGGTACTAAACCTAACAAATGCATCTTTGGAAGCTTTTTGAAATTTAGTTTCCATGAAGCAGATTCTGCGCAAGTGCAGGAATTGGCCCTTAAGTATATTACTAATCTGTTGTTAAGAATATGAAGAGGCCACATGCAGAAGACTATTACCAGATGAAGGTTAACTATATACACCACTTACCATACACTTACCATAGACTGAGTCACCAAAAATAAAATGGAAGTTACATTGTAAGTGGAGGCAAACTTCAGATTAAGAACATTACAATTTAAAGAGTAAATAAACATAACAGCCTCCATCTTAGTGCACAGCCAGACAAAACAAATCATCAATATACATCCCATATCACAAAATAAGATCCTGATGGTGATATCCCAAAAGATGGGTGTAGCCTCGCACCAACCCTATTTTGGTTGGCCAGGGAGGAGCAAAACGAGCTTCCATGGCTGCTCCACACTTCTAAAGACAGAAAACACCATAAAAGGAAAATAAATTGTAGGAGATTAGTTATTCAACTGACTGTAATGAAAAATTAATCAAATCGAAAGAATAATTGAAGTGACGCTCCAAGAAAAAACATAAAGAACTTAAAACCAATGAATGGAGGATAGAATAAAGGGCAGTCACATCTGCTTAAAGGCTAGAGCAACCAGCGCTCCAATGAATCTTGAGCACATATCTAGTGTCTCTAAAGCCTGCAACCAACATACTAAGGGTCAGAGATAACAATTCACCTGTTCCGTCAAAGGCTTATTAAGTGAGCCATTGCCTAACATGATGGGTATACCTGGAGGACAAACCAAGTTCTAATTGACCTTGGGAAGATGGTGAAATATGGGTGTTACTAAATAAGCAGCCTCCTTGTCACTAAGCATACCTTGACCCAAATCAGATTGAAAAAGATAATTTCTAGGACGAAATTGGGTTAGACCTCAATATAGTACATGTGCCCTTATCAACTAGTCTTGCCTCCTGTTTATAAAAGGAGGTGTCAAGGACAAGCACCAAGCCTCCCTTGTCCGAAGTTTTAATGATAATGTCCAAACTGACCTGTAGTTGTTTCTGAGCTACTTTCTGAGACACACTTAAATTGTGAGAAACATAAAATATTGACTTATCATGTAACTTGTGAACTCTTTTTCAACTGCCTTTTGACAGATATCCAATGAATTTCATTTGCAATAAATCTGGAAAAAAATTGGGAAATAGTTCTTAAATCCATCTGGATGCGATGAATGGCAGATTCATTAGGTAATCACTCAAGAATGTAAGAACTACATAGATCTTTAAAAGTAGAAAATTAGTATTGGTAAATATACTTTGACATCTGCAGATTAGAAATGCGTGAAGTTGTTTTGCCTCAAGTGAAAAATTGCACTTTCTACCGAATGGGAAATTTTCCACAAAAATTGCAGTTTTTCCTCCTTTTTCAGTGGTAACACTGAATTTTCCCCTTCCTTCCCACAGAGATAGAATAAAAGGTGTGTCAGGTTTCCTCAGCATGTCATTCTGTGTTTGTTAGACAGAAATAAACTAGCACAGTTTTGAGCTCGAGAAGAAAGGCAAACAAAGCTAATTTGGAGTGTAGTTTAAGGAAACTTATTGGCAGACACTTTGTTTTCTGTGTTAGGGGAGTGTGGGGGACTCCGGGGGGAGTGAAAAGTTAGAAAGGAGGCTTACCCAAAATACTCCCAAATCTTGGTTGACTGAGATAGACACTTTTCAGAGGAAATTATTCGCCAAGCAGGAAGTGACTTTTTAGCTGATTTTGGTTTGAGGTGAAAATTTTCACCCATCCCTACTTTAAACCTCATCTGTTTTCTCTACGCTGCTATATACATTCTCAACTGACCTGCCTGTCTGGCATTGTTGTCCTGAACTCTGTGAGGAGTCAGCGGATTGCTGTTTCCATTCTGATGGATTCCTCTGGCCTCTCTATCACTGTTCCCTGTGACTGTGTTAGGCTGGTTGTGTAGTTCTCCAGTCGGTGCTCACTCCTTGTCCTCTGCTTTAGTCTGTGTGGTCATCACCTTGCCTACTTGTTCTGGCCTTCATCGCCATGAAGTTTCTCTGTTGCTTAGTTCACTTTGGGCCCAGCAGGTGTCTGACATTGCCTCTCATCAATCGTAGAGGTAATAGTAGGCTGGTCTACTTGTCTTCTTCCAGTATAAGTCTTGGTAAGCTGCCATTGGACTTGGCCATTGGTCTCCTGTTGCCTGTATCAGCCCACTGGTACCTTTGGTCTTGGCTTTCTTCATTGAGGTTGGAGTTTCCAGGTTTCCATTGGGCCAGACAGTTTGTTAAGCTGTCTCAGCCTGCTATTTGTTCTGTTTATCTGAGTTATCTTAGCCTTTCTATACAGTGGGCACCGCTGGTACCTTTGTTTTGTGCAGAGTTAGCCTGCTTCATTGCATTCAGCAGTCTTAGTTTGCTACAGTTTATTCAGCAGTCCCAGCCTGCTAAATTGTACTCAGCAGTCACATCCTGCTACATTATATTCAGCAGTCCTAGCCTTCTACATTGTGTGCGAGCAGTCCTAGCCTGCTATTCCATAATTAGCAGTCTTACCCTGCTTTTTTGTATCTGATAAGTTAGCCTTCTACCCAGGGTGTTGGTAGTTTCAAAGACAGAAAAAAGAAAGAAAGCTCACAGTGCTATCTCAACATAAAATATCCAAATATAAAAATATAAGTAAATAGATGAAACATATAGATAGCAGCAAGGAATGAGAGGGTTCTCCAGTCCCCCTGACATTAGGCCTAGACCCAAAAGTAGAAACACATACAAACAGACAGACCTGCGCACCTCTACATACTATGATTTTATAGTATGTAGAGGAGTGCAGGTCTATCTGTTTGTATGTGTTTCCACTGTTGGTAGCTTCAGCCTGCTACCACTTACTTTAGCAACCAGCCTGCTACTCATTATATTAGCAGTCCCAGTCCGTAACTGTAGGCATAAGCAGTCATAGCCTGCTTCCATGTTCCCTGTGAGCAGTCATAGCTTGCTTTTCTTAGTTGGCTTCATTCTTACTGCTTCTTGAGGGCCCTATCTGCATCAGGGGTTCTCTCTGTACTCTGTTATCCTGATCATTGACCGGTTCAAACTTATTCCCATCCTGGTCAAGGCCCCGGCACAACCAGGATCTGGCTTCTCAGACGCAGCAAAGGATTTGTGTGAACCACTCTCCCCAGCTGCGTACCCCAGCTACCACGGAAAATAGCAGTTCCTGACACCTTACTGATCTAGCTGTTTTCTCTGTGTTAGCAGAGTCTGGGGTGTGTGTAAAGGGAGCATAGGCATTTTTCCCCAATATTTTGTGTCAGCGTTAAGACACAGTTGTGATCCAAGTTCCTTTCTGTTGGCAGTTTTCCGTGTTAGTGAAAGGGAGACAGTTACATTAGGAGTGTGTTTTATTTTTCAAACTGACAGGAGAAGTTAATTAGAAAAATAAAAATACTATCACATATAAGACACTATAAAAAATAGAATAAAAGTAAAAATAGTTTGATAGATGACAGGGATAATGATGTGAGCTGTGACTAAGGCAGAAACTAGGAGAGATAGTATTTTGTAAAGATCAAGGCATCACACACACACACACACACACACACAATCATTTCTGTTGTTTACTTCACTGTTTAATAATGAACTATCGAATTATACTTTCTATCCATTCACAGACCATACTGATCAGTATTACATTTGTACAATATTGAATCTGCATTTATTCCCATTCAGTGCTCTTCGGACATATAAGAATCCAATATAGTCTTTTTTAGTATATCATTAGATGTTTTATCCTATTTAAATTTGTATTCAGTAATGTTAAAATAATTTTAACTGTATTGTTCCATTGTATTTTTGATGTTCATTTTCATTGCCTCTATGCCTTATAGGTTACCCGTTTAGCTGGGTTAATTCTATGGCGCTCTCCTATTGTTTTTATTTTTATATAATAATGTCTAACAAACATTCTAGGAGCAGTGGTAGAGCAAAAGGAGCAGTAGCAGTGCGCAGAAGTGTTAGTAAAGTGGTAGTCCAAAACATGACTTCAGCTATGGTTGCTGCAGAGTACACAATAAATGATGATGGTCCTTCTTCTGAGGAGGCTGTTTGTCAAAATCACATAAAACATTCCAACACTGCTAGTAATATTAACAAACTATGTAAAAACACTGAAGATGACAGGAAGTCACATTCTAGTGTTGATGCCATAATGGAGGAATGTGCAGCAATTTATACAATTGCTGAGTCTGACAGTAAGAGTAAAAACACCAGTCAAAGTATCAGATAATGTGCCTATTTAAAAACTCTTTGATAGATCATTTGGAAAGTCTGACTTTGGCCAAGTAAAGATGAGTAACCACCAGCCACACAGGTCATCCAGCCCTAGATATGATGGTCTAGACTCACTGAAGTTCAGAGAGGGCTGAAAATGTTGGTGTCCTGTTGGAGCTGTGTCGAAGGCACAAGTTACTTCGACAGCACATCACTGTCAGTCCGACAAAAATTTCCCCACATCGACATCCATTTGACAGTTTTACAAATTTTCAATCATCACGTTGACAATGGCCAAGTTCCACATGGAAATGAAGAAAAATTACTAATTTCCATATGTAAATGAGGATAATGGGACCGTTTTGTATGCAAGGGGATGTGTTGATATGTTCAGGGCTTAAAATTTGAAGTCTTATGCTACTAGCCAGAACTGAAAAGTTACTCGCCACTGCAATACAAAACATACCCACCAGGGTTGAATTTCTACTCGCCAGGGCTAAATTTTCACTCGCCACTGGCGAGTGGAAATTTTGAACCCTGGATATGTTAATGTAACACTTCAACACTTTCACTAAACTCCAATAGCAGCCTCTGCTGTCAGAGTTCACAGTCTCAACTTTGCCTACCTAAGGTTGGCGAAGTTGGCATTTCCCTGCATTTTCCTGTGCATTAATAAACCTCAATCAGTCACACACAGTTGGGCTTGTGAACTTTTGTTGATGTGGAGGGGATTATCTCCCTTCACACATCAACACTTAGACAATTCTGAAGTTGAAGAGCATTCTATCTGCTTTCCCACTTGGCCAGTAGGGGAGTGGAGAGGATAATTCCAGCACCATGGACAGCATCACTCCCTTATCCATTTTACTGCCATAGGGATGTGCATAGCTCACCCCTGTGGCACTCAAATGGTTAAAAAAAGAACACCAAGCACTACACAATTATTCCCTTAGCTCTTTATCATATATGATACATGTTGTGCACTCCCAAGGGAACAAGGCTGGGGGTCATGCAGCATCTATGGGGATTTGTGGCTACCACTTGCCCCCCAGCCTTGTTCCCTTGCAGGGGGGGGCAGCATGTCAGAGTTATAGAATGTTGGGCAGCATGGGGAACATCACCATTGTGTGTTAGCCCCACATACACTGCCTGACACCCCCAGGGTCTTTGTTAATATATTTTTTGGGGATATCATTGTATTTTATTCATGATATTATATTTTCACATTTGTCTATTTGTATGCTAAAATTGCACAACACTGATACTGTAAGTTCGTATGTGAAGATGAATCATTTATATATTCATTTTCAGTGGTTTGTTACGTAAATTGTTTAATGTGGTAAAAGTTCTCCTAGAAAATGTTCAGTCAATCAATTTGTTTTAACTTTGTATAAGTATTGTCATTTCCTGTCACTGTTTTAGTCTATGATGAAGCACTAGACTTAGCACAAAATGCATAATACTGATGTTCAGTCTTTTGACCCTCTTCTTGTCCCATATCACAGGACCATTTTGTTTTTAATTTTCTATTAAAGAATGTATTTTATGACTGTTTGGAATGCTAATACAACTGAGGATTTTCTGATATTTTGCAATAGTGTGAAGTTGCACCTAGCCTTTCTGATGTCTGTGGTGAGCCTTTTCCTTTCTACTTTATTTACCTTAAGTTGGTGGTGAAGTTACATTAAAATGCGGTGTTCCGAGAACCCACTATTTGTTTCTTTTTTTATTAACTGTTCTGTAGATGAGTAGTCAGAAATATTGCTGTACATGTACACTGTCAGAGCATTACATGGAAGCTTCATGAATCTGCCAATCGATGAATACAGCTGAACAGACTTTAATCTGTTTAACCCTTTGAGCACCCTCCACCATGGGCATCCTTCTGGTAAAGGTAAAATTATGTTTATAGACAAATATTTGAATTTACAGACACAAAAACGGTACATAAATGTGTGTGTGTTGTATTGTACAATGTAAAATATGATTATTAACTGTAAAATAAACAACTCAAGCCATCAAATGTACATCTTTTCTTGTACAGAGAGAGTTGAACTGAAGTTTTGGTGCTGGCCCATCTGTTGGACTTGACTGATGTGAATATGGAAATTTCCTATATGCAGTGGTACATTATGGGTCACCTTACCCAAGAATAAAACACTTCATTTTATTAATTCTCAATGTGAACACTTTAATATATAATTGATTTAATTAAACATAGTTATACCAATTTCTCAGAATATTAAAGTTGTTAAGTAAGTCAATACTCTTTTGAATGAGAAATGACTTAAAACAGTGGAAATGAAGCCCATGTAATAATTATCACTCAATCAAATAAACGCATGACGATTCCAGGTTATAGCTTGGAGAACTTTAACTCCACCCCTCCCTCCCTTAGTTGCTTCAGAATAGCTACATTTGTCCTTCTACATTAAGTTGCTAGCAATGTGGGACGGCGCTGCCCGTCAGGCTATATAGGGAATTAATGCACACACACGGATGCAAGACACACACACAGAGACACACACGCATGCACTGAGATGCATAAAGAGCGACACAGTCATATCCCAGGGTGTGAGTGAGTGTGTGTGAGTGAGTGGCATTCATTCATGTAGCTGAAATGCATGTGGTAGTTGCACATAATATGGTGGAAGGTGGATTGTGCTGGCTCCCGGGGTGTGAGTGTGAGTGAAACTATGGTGGAAGGTGGATCATGCTGGCTTCCAGGGTGTAAGTGAGTGTGAGTGATTGCGTGTGAGTGTGTGAGTGAGTGAGTGAGAGTGAGTGAGAGTGTGTGAGAGTGTGTGAGTGTATGAGTGATTGAGTGTGTGTGTGAGAGAGTGTGTGTGTGAGAGAGTGTGTGTGAGAGAGTGTGAGTGTGTGTGAGAGTGTGTGTGAGACTGTGTGAGAGTGAGAGTGTGAGTGAGTGAGAGTGGGAGAGAGTGAGAGTGTGTGTGTTTGTGTGTGAGAGTGTGTGTGAGTAAGAGTGTGTGAGTGAGAGTGTGTGAGAGTGATAGTGTGTGAGAGTGTGATTGAGTGTGTGAGAGTGTGAGTGAGTGAGTGATTGAGTGTGTGATTGAGTGTGTGTGTGAGTGTGTGTGAGGGAGAGTGAGTGAGTGTGTGAGAGTGTGAGTGAGAGTGTGTGTTTGTGTCTGATGTGTTTGTGTCTGTGGTGTAGGAGCGAGTGGCAGCCATTTTGTTTTTTCAGTCACTTGGATAGTGGTGGGTGGGCTGATTAGTGGGAGCAGGCCAACTCCCTGCATGATTTAAATCACTCCCCCACTGAATCACCCAATGGGAGCAGTAACTCCTTCTGAGGTAACATAGCAATATAACACACGGTGGCTCTTCAGTTGAGGCAACGTAGCAATATGCTGAGGGAACAAATAGAAAGTGGTGTTTGAGGCTTGCCCTCTGTAACATACAGCAAAGCATCTCTCTCCCTTTAAGGAGAAAGGGCAGGAAGCAGGAAGTGGAGGAGTGACAGTTGAAAACAGACAGTTAGTGAGGTTAGGAATGGGGGAGAGACAGCGCAAGTCAATCTAAGTGCAGTGTTTTAAGATTTTATTAGACTATAGACACTTACTCTATACATATACTCTAAATGGGAAACAACTTGGGAAATCCTCATTAGAGAAAGATTTAGGTGTACTGATAGACAATAGTCTTCACAGCAGTGTGCAGAGTCACTCAGCTGCTGCAAGAGCAAATAGAGTACTAGCCTGCATAAAAAGAGGTGTAGAAGCAAGGGATGCTAATATTATCCTACCTCTGTATAAATCCTTGGTTAGGCCTCATCTAGAATATGGAGTACAATTTTGGGCGCATGTTCTAAAAAAAGACATTGCTGAACTGGAAAAGGTGCAGAGACGTGCAACAAAACTGATAAAGGGATTGGAGGATCTGAGTTACAAAGAGAGACTAGCCAAACTGGGTTTGTTTACATTAGAAAAGAGACGTCTAAGGGGTGATATGATTACCATTTACAAATACATTCAAGGTCAATACAAAGAACTATCCAATGAATTATTTATGCAAAGAGCTGAGCTAAGAACAAGAGGTCATCCATTAAGACTTGAGGAAAGGCGCTTTCGACTAAAACACAGGCAGGGATTCTTTACAGTAAGGACAGTAAGGCTATGGAATTCTTTGCCTCGGGATGTTGTGCTTGCAGATAATGTAACTGCATTCAAAAAAGCAATGGATGCCTATCTAGCACAGAACAATATTGACAGTTATGACAGATGGCTTCAAAGCAAATAGGATATTGAGCCGGGGAACTATTTGACACACACACACACACACACACCTACACTGGAAATTGCTCCAGAGGGCTTTTTTGTTGCCTTCCTCTGGATCAACAGGAGTGTTATTGGCATGGGCTGGACTTGATGGATGCATGTCTTTTTTCAGCCTTATCTACTATGTTACTATGTTACTTGTTAATTGACGTAAAAGAAGCAGTAAATACTGGTACTATGTCACATTACTATTAAAAACATATACTGACACTTTTGAGGAAAATAAAAAGTATATAAAAAGTATGTTAAGGCATAGCTTAAAATTGTAAGCAGAAATAAATCTATAAAATACTACAAAGGAGTATATCTTCATAAAATATATGTGAACTTCTACATAGAAAGAATCCAATTGATCCACTAGGTATTATACAGCTTGCGATAATGCGGCTGTCAATATGAATGTACCCGGGTATATTGGGAGACACCGAATCATCAATATGAAATATTGGGGATAACGGAGCAAGTAGACTGGAAAAAAAGTCTTATTAACAAATATTGTGGTACAGTAAAGCAACCCGTATATCTGGAACTAGATAAGTATGTAATGGCCCCTTACTAGAGAGCACGTTAACGGAGCCCGCTACAATAGTCACTGGGGGTAAAACTGCCCAGAAAATATTAGTGGGTATTTGTTATAAACCACCAAACATTGGTGACCTTGAAGAATCAAAGCTATTAATGCAAATAGAAAAGGCTTCTCAAATAGGGAGAACTATAATTATGGGGGATATTAATTATCCAGAAATAGACTGGAAAAATGGAACCGCTAATTCTGCTAAAAGCAGCAAGTTTCTGAACTTGTTGAATGACAATTTTTTGTCTCAACTAGTGCAGACCTCAACCAGAGGGAATGCATGTCTGGATCTGGTAATAACTGACAATGAAGAACTTATCTCTAACATCTAAGTTAGGGAGCACTTGGGGAATAGTGACCATAACATGGTATCGTTTGAGATTAATTCAAAAAAGCAATTTGGTATGGGTTCCACCAAAACACTGAAATTAGAAAAGGTCAACTTTAGCAGGTTTAATTCATCCCTTGGTCTTGTTGACTGGGATAAAATATTTTCAGGAAAAAACACAGAAGGTAAGTGGAATGCCTTCAAAATAACATTGCAAAAAGACACACATAAATTTATCCCTGTTGGAAACAAATACAAAAGAAGCAAATTAAAACCAGTGTGGCTAACCAGTAAAGTAATTCAAGAAATAAATAACAAGAAAGCAGCATTTAAACATTACAAAGCTGAGGGATCAGCAGAGGCATTTGCAGAATACAAAAATGTCAACAAAACCTGTAAAAATGCTCGGAAACCTTGCTTCACATCTGGTGGGACTGCCCTCTTATCTCTCCCTACTGGGAGGCGGTGCACTCCGTGATAATAAAGCTCACTGATACTCCGCCTCCTTTTCTTCCTGCTCAACTCCTTTTGCATCATACTTCGCTTCCCATTAAGCAATATAAGAACTCGATCGTTCGGCATCTTCTAAACGCGGCTAAATCACTTATTCCGACCCGCTGGGCTACTGCGTCCATCCCGATTATCCGGGAATGGGTGGAGAGGGTGGAGGATATTCGGTCACTAGCCAGTCACCTCCTCTTTTCTGTGGGGGTATGTGGTCTATAATGTAGAACGTCAAACCCTCTGGATTGCCTTGATGTTTTTCTTTAAAGTGTCTAGCGACATTATGTTTTTGATTCTTTTTTATTATATTTCTACAATGTTCCGTAGTAGACTGAAGAGATGAAAAGATTTCAATAAAAGACTTGCTATTAAGTTTATCCCTGAGTGTTTGTATTTTATGGAAACATTACACCCTCGCACTGAAACAGAGTGTATGGAGGGTTACAATTATCTTCGGGAGATGAAACAGTGTGTTTGTGGGGTCATGATCCTGAGTGAGAGTGTGTGTGGACCGGGAGAAGTTATTGATATCCCCTACTTCAGGAGCGACTGGCAGCTATATTTTTTTTTTGTCAGTTGGATAGTGGTGGGCGGGCTGGAGGGGGCGGGCCAACTCCCTGTATGATAAACATGCCCCCACTGAATCACCCAATGGGAGCAGTAACGTCCCCATTGAATTACTCTATGGGAGTTGTGTCTCCTAATGAGACATAAATTATGTAATGAGGCATTCTGTTCAATGTGTGTGTGTTTTCTGAGACATAAATTATGTTCTGTGTGTGAGGTACAAATAAATTATGCAATGAAGCTTATTCTTTTATATATATATAGATTAATAAAGGACAGGAAGTGGTGGAATTAAAGTTATCTCAAGCCAACGTTGACATTTTCTGCCTATGCTTCTATACTGTTGAGACTTTCTGCTGCAGTACTGCTGCTGCTGAGTGCTGGTCAAGAAATCCACAGCTGAAAGTAAAAACTGTCAGGCTGAGTCCTACAACACTATGATGGTGGGTTGGCAGAACATAAAAGAACTGTGTAACTTAATAGCTTTAACAACATCAGTAGTGGTGGTGGTGGCAGGCTAAGATATGGATGTGGGGACTCTTTACACCTCCAATAAATTAAGAGTTATCCTCAATGGTTTGCATGTTGATAAAAGCAGCATCAGGAGACTTGCGTGTTACTATTACCAAAGAAAATGTTGACCCACTATCTAAGACATCTACAAAACTACTATTATATGCCCCTTTGTCCTTCTCCAACTGCTGCTAGTTATCACACATTTGACATGATTTGAGTATATCTCCTAACCAGCCCTATAGCTATTTTATAGTTCCACCTTGATTGACCTATCTGGACTCCGCCTCCTAAAGAGGCCTTATATGCTGCTTCCAATCATTGCCTCAGTGCCCTTTTGTGGTGTACCTGAGCACTTTCGGAGTCTCCTGTTGTGATCCGTTCCTGGCTGCTGATCTGATTTGTGTATGATCCTGGCTCTGTCTTACTGCTGATTTGTGCCTGAACCTTTGTCCTAGCTGACTGATCGCTCAAACCCAACTTTGGCTTTGTCTGATTACCCACTCTGTCTATGAACTTGGCCTGGCTGACTAACCGCTCTGTGCCAACTTTGGCTTGTCCGACTACCCACTCCATGTATGACCTTTGGCCTGGCTGACTACCCGCTCCGTGCTAAGTACTTTGGCTGGTTGTCTCACACTCGCTTTCTGAGGCCTGGAACCCCCCCTTGCAGGTTCTCAGTCTCAGTCCTTGGTCGGATAGGTTCTGTCCATAGTGCAGCAACTCCCAGTCCTACCGTGGATTGTTGTGCCCCTAGCGTTCTAGGGTGCGTGGTAGTTTCTGTTATCCTAGCGTCCTAGGGCATTTCTGTTGTGTCCTTCGTACTCTAGATTGTGGGCCTCCAGTTTCCGCTCAGCTGTAGAGCACGCTTACCACTATTGCTACATCTGTGGTTCTGCTCTCTCTACTGGTTTGCTCCAAGCTGGTTCATCAGTCCAGCTAGGTTCAGTGTCAGCTCCTGGTAGTGGACTGCACACTGTGCCCATGCCTGACCCCGGGAAGGTTGGGGAAGTGTCTATATTCAGCTTTTCTTGTGACTTGATTCTTAATAAAGTGGAACTGATTTTATGTACCTGTCTGAGTTGTTATTTTGCAAGTCTCCCGTGATAGCTTTCCACTGCTAATGTGTCAACAGGCACGCTTATTTCATTAGTGAAGTATCTCCATACTGGAAATTCATGGAGTATGGGGTTCATGAGGGGCTGCTACTATTATTACAGGGACTACATTTTATAATAATACTAGCAGTAGGTGTTAATTGCCCTGAACATCCAGCAACAAAATCACTCATAGCTAGGGTTGTGAATGTAGGCCACTATTGCTGCTTAGACAATAAAAATGAATGTGAATGAATGGAGGTTTGACTTGGAAGCAGTGAGAGTGATTATTAATATGATTTATTGAACATAATAATGATATTGCCAGCATTTTCTTGTGCAGTACATGACATAGACGTTAGCATGAGAAGTGTCTGAAAATAACGTATGTTGGATGTCACTGTTATTCATTTTCTCTGTAGGAATAGTATGTTCTAGCCATCTCTTTCACCAATCAGTCAGAAGTATATTTTTTAAATCTGCCACTGTCAGTGTCACTGTCTACAAATCACAGCCACACACACACACACAGCAGTAGTCCTTAAATCAAGTAACTCTAGCTCCCCCTCTTTGCCTGTCTCCATTTACACACTAGTAGTTAGTGTCAACATTTCAGCAGCTTTCTCCCACCTCCCCAAGGACTGCAGTGTTATATTTTACAATAAAGGATAGACCTGATAGCTTCATTATCACAGTATATGCTTGTCCCTCTTGTTCTTTTGGATGTAGGAGCAAGTGTGTGTGTAAGTAACATAGTATTGCAAATTGCACCTTTCTGTGTATGATGCATTTATGTCTGTTTGAGTAATATCTGTCAGTCAGTATCAGTAAAGATAGGATCAGACACCAAGTCTAGGTAGGAAGATTACTTCATCTGCCTGTCTCACTTATCAATCAAAAGGGTTTTTTTTTTGGATGGAGTGACACTTTTTTATCACACCCAGAAAACAACTGGTGGTGGCTAACATCAATACTTCTATCAAACAACTCAAGCTGACTGCCTACCCTAGCTAGCAACAAAAAGGCAGCTGCCTTTTAATTGTTAAATATTTGGAGTAAATGCATAGGTTTAGCTATATGAATAACCTATTACAGGCAACCAATACAATGTGACAATGAAAATAAAGGCACATATCTTCACATTAAAAAATCTGGAAAAATGGACTACATTTTTAAAGAACTGTGAGTGTATTGTGAAAATCTGGAGATCCCTGAATTATCTTAATCTGATGAAGATCTAAATTCACACATCATATTTATTAGCTTGTTGTAATGCAACACAAAGTCCAGTTTGTGGACCTCTGGCAGACCTTGATGGAAAAAAACTGTTATGAAGGTTTTAACTTGGAACCTACATGAGGAAATTGTGTAAGCGATTTAACTGAACAGTACGCACAGTAATTCAGTCAAACAAATAAATAACTTTATATATTCTTAGTTTAAATATTCTGTTAATGTTTCGGTTGTAATTTTGGATTATATTGATATACTAAATATATAGCTATGGCATATATCTCAAGTATAATTTTTTTTTCTTTGCAAAACACAGTTACTTGATTTTTAACATTATGAACAATTTCAATTACAGATAAAATAGTCAAGTTGGGTGTCAAGTTTTCCTGTTTGTTTAGCTCTATATATCAAGCATTATATATTACTAGCAAAATGGAACACGGCCTTGTCAGTGTATGATTTAGTGTTTTTGTGTGTGTGCTTGTGATAAAGTGGTATGTGTGTTACTGAATATTTGGTATGTCCAGTTTAGGTCACATTCTCTTTAATTTTAAAAATGTAAAGGTGGAATATGTGTATATAGCATGTGATTTGAGATGTATGAACATGACTTGATGAGGTATGATTTTTTCACTCCCAGTGCCCCTCTCTGGGTAAGTTACCTCAATTCATGGGTGTGAGGCCACCAAGCCGCTCACTGAGTTTGGGGCACTAAGATTTGAATACTGCTTCCAGCAGAAAAGGCTGATGGGATGGGCAGGTGATGATATGAAAGGGTGGGTAGGAGAAGCAGTTGAAAGGGAGGATGAGGCAAAAGGGAGGTGTATCTAGTCAAGCAGGGGCACTGGTAAAGGTGAATGGTGGGAGGGGCCTAGAAAGAGGTGCCGTGAAGCGGAGGAGGAATTGTGACTTGAAAAACAATGAGGATGGTATGAGAAAGAGTAAGATATAATATGAATAGTAGCAGGGGAGAGGTGCATGTGGAAGATAATCTAGAGGAAGCTTTGTTCAAGCAGTGAGAACTGATAAAGACAAAGGATGGGAAATACCTGCAGATGGAGCAGCTGGAGCACCAGTTGATAGTGTGTGAGGGGCCTACCAAGTAGCAAACATGGGGGAATGGCTAAAGGGAGTGTGGGAGTGGCAATAAGAAGAGGTGAACAAGTGGAGCATAGAAAGGTAGGGAGTGATGGAGAAAATGGTGAAAGGGAGAATCAAAAAAAGCACAGAGTGGAAAGGTAGAGTGGGAGAGAGTATAAAACAGAGTGACAAAAGTGAGAGAGTGAGGAACAGGTAAGGATATGAAAGGCAGGCTGAATGAGTCAAAAGCAGAAATGAAAGAGGTGAAGAGGCAAAAGTTATGGAAGGAAAGTCAACCTAGTGAACAGTAGTAAAGTGGAAATGTGCAGGCGAAGTAACTACAGGGAGGGGGAAATATGGAGGATTGGTAAGGTGTTGTATGTACATGCTTGTTAGCTGAATGTGCAATGGTTAATTGTGCTCTGGATGTTTGTATGGGACTGGTCGATAAGAAAGTAAGCAGGACTAAAGAATAGGGCAGAGGTGGTGGATACAGCAGAGGCAAATAGGAGTGAGTGACAAAGACAGACGGACAGCAGCAAACGGGATGGAGGGACAGACATAGAATGGCAAATGGGAAGGAGAAAAACACAGAAGGGGAGGCATAGGTGAATGGCAGGGAGGGATACAGAAACACAGACATAAAATGGTGAATGTGAGGGTGGGGCAAAAGCCAGACATTTGAAATTGTACAGTATGGGACTGTAAATGGGTTGTTTGAGTAAGCAGTCTGTGCAGAGATTTTCACAGAAGTGGCAAAGGGGATTTCACTCCCCAGCCACTCCTATGCTACAATGTACCCCCCCCCCCCCGAACTCCTTGCATACATTTTGAAAGGAATCTCTAGTAGGGCTCCTCCCCACCCCCCTGGCCACTCCTATCAAAGTCACTCCCCTAGCCTTCTGCCTATCAGAGAGACAGTGTAGAGGAAATTACTATATCTCGTCCTTACTGTCATCCTGGGGTGTGTCTTGCATGTACTGAGAATTTGATAAATTTCATTAAGAAATACATTTATGAATGAAAGATGGGATTTGGTGATCTCAGTTACATTCATCCCACCCCGAGGCATTGATAACAGTCTCCTCACTTTCCATCAGCCTTATAGCATCTTGCATGTGCTAGGGAAGATGGTAAACCCAGAAGGGGTTAAAAGCAGTGTCAAGCTGTCTGTGAGTATTGCACATGTCCACTTAATTTCCTGTATTTCTGGGTTTTGGGATGTCAGTATAGGATCATCATATGACAAACCAATCACATGATGCTCCTATAAGTGAAACTCAGAATCCAGAAATACACAAAATCTAACACAGAGATAATAACAGCCAGATCAGGAAGGAAGTTGGACCACAGTCCTGCCTGTGTCTTTCCAGTAAGTCCAGTGAGAATGTTGGGGTATTTGGGGTGAACCACCTTTGCTACCTTTCACATCCCAAATTCCCCCAGCACAAAGAAAATAATACCAGGATCAGAAAGAAATGTGGACCACAGCTACCTGTGTCTTTCCAATCAGTCATACAGAATGTTTAGCTATTTGCCATAAACCTCCTTTGCTCCCTTCTGACACTCCTAGACACATCTGTCACAGAGATAATAAAATCCAGATCAGGAAGGAACTTGGATAGCAGCTGTCTATGTCTTGCCAGTTAGTCACACAAAAAGTTTGGGGTATTTGGGGTAAACCTAATTTGCTCCCTTCTCACACCCCCAGACAATCTAACACAGAGATACTAATAGCCAGATCATGAAAGAACTTGGATCACAGCTGTCTATGTGTTCCCAGTCAGTCACAACGAATTTTGGAATATTTGGGTTCAACCTCTTTTCTCCCGTCCTGTCCCCCACAACTCTAAAACAGAGAACACATGTCTTGCCTACAAGACTCCCTAAACTAATCTTCAAGTCCTTTTTATTAGCCTGTCTTCTCTAGCTCAAAAATATGCTGCTTTTGCTCCATCTCCCAAACACAGAATGGCATGCGGTGGAAATGGGAATTTCGTTTGTATACTATGCGTGTGGGAAAATAAGGGAAATTTTCCACATGGGGTAAAAATAAATTCTTTGCATTGAGTTCAATGCATCGAGCTAGGTGAAAAAAATTTCAATTTTTCACAAAAAAGTTGCCGCTCAGTGAAAACTGCCATTTTTCCTCCTGTTTCACTTTTGAGACAAAATCTTAGACCCATCCCTAATTTGGCCATTGCAGACATCTTAAACCATTTTTCTACAGCATACACTGAAACATTACAATTGGATGAAAACTTGCAAACAAATACATTAATAATCTTGCCTTCAAAATGTTTATGACTTACCCAGGATAAAGAAAAATATTATTCAATACAGTTAAGGTGAATGATTATTACCTGGACCATATAAACACAGAAACTCATGGAGCTTAGTTTAGAAACTGCCAAAGCGACAAATACAGTCATCATAAATTCCTTTACTTCTGGCATGGAGCAATAAGAGAAAAAAAAACACATAATGCCTACATTCAAGAAGGGAGCAAATTATCAGTATGGCAATTATAAACTTGAGCTCTGTAGTGTTGAAGCTGCTTCAAGGGTTATTGACCCCTTTAGGAAATGCAATGTGTTGCACTCTGCTGGGGTCCTGAAATGGTTAAGAGATACCATTCAGTAAAATGTGTGGGGTCAACATAGTTTCATGAGGGATAAATCGTGTGTTACAAATCTACTTACTTTCTATGATAAACTAAGCAGAAACATTGAGAATTGCAGTTGGTGTTGCTGGATTTTGAACAGTATTTTGATATGTACTACATAGATGGTGGTTACTGTGCAAAATGAATGATATTGGCCTAATGGGAAAAGTTTGCACCTAGGTAGAGAAATGGAGGATAGACTGCAAGGAGTTATTAATAGTGTTGAGCGAGCATGCTCGGCCAATGCTCGGATCGGCTCGAGCATCGCTCTGCTCGGCACATGGCGGTACTCGTACGAGTACCGCCATGTGCTCGCCCGCCATGTTCGGGTGGCAGGGATCTGTGCCGGAAGGAGGCACAGATCTTACAGACGCTCCGCTGGACCACCAGGGACTGGAGGTAGGGGGCATTGTGGAGATGAAGGGGGACATTTTGGAGATGAAGGGGGACATTGTGGAAGGGGGACATTGTGGAAGGGGGGCATTGCGGAGATGAAGGGGGCATTGCGGAGATGAAGGGGGACATTGTGGAAGGGGGACATTGTGGAAGGGGGACATTGTGGAAGGGGGGCATTGCGGAGATGAAGGGGGCATTGCGGAGATGAAGGGGGACATTGTGGAAGGGGGACATTGCGGAGATGAAGGGGGCATTGCGGAGATGAAGGGGGACATTGTGGAAGGGGGACATTGTGGAAGGGGGACATTGCGGAGATGAAGGGGGCATTGCGGAGATGAAGGGGGACATTGTGGAAGGGGGACATTGTGGAAGGGGGACATTGTGGAAGAGGGGCATTGTGGAGATGAAGGGGGGCATTGACCAGGCACCCTCCCCTCATCAGAGCAGGGGGTGCCTGGTGTAATGCTCGTGTCGCCCCATTGAATTCAATGGGGCTCGGGTGCTCGGCCGAGCACTCGAGCCTCCGGCGGTGCTCGGTCAGAGCACCCGAGCACCCGAGCATCGGGGTGCTCGCTCAACACTAGTTATTAACAATGACACAATGGACAAAAGTTGTGATATTGAAATTCTCACAGGTTTTGTCCTTGACCCCCTTTTTTTTCTTTAATTATATGAACAAAATAATATGATAAAGATTATCCTTTGCCTTATCACCATTCTGGATCCAGAGAAAGTAAAAAAAAACAAAACATAAAGAAGTAATTTCCAGTTGTGCCCCAAGTAAAAACAAAATCCTTCCAGACTCCAAAACGAATATGGTTATTTCCCTGGATCAACATGCGATTTGCACTGAAACCCCCATTTAAATATTTTTGGAGCTAGAAAGGTAGTCATCTACAAAATCTGCTAACACAGCTTCCTGAGTCAAAGAATTCCAAAAAAACTACTGCCAGTATTGTAAAAACACCTGTGTCTTTGAAAGCACCTTTCCTCGAGTCTCAATGGATGACCTCTTTTTTTTTTTTGTTTAACTCTTTGAGTAAATAGTTCCACAGAGCGTTTTTGTACTGGCCTCAAATATATGTGTAAATGCTAATCATATCACCACTTAGACATCTCTTAACTAGTGCAAACAAACCTACTTTGGCTAGTCACTCTTTATAACTAAATTCTTCCACTCAATTTGTCAGTTTTGTTACAAGTCTCTGTACTTTTCCAGATCAATAATGTATTTTTAAGCACTATTGCCCAAAACTGTTCTCTGAATTCTAAATTCATGAAGAGGTAGAGTTATATTCCTATCCTGTGAATCTTTTTATACATGATAGAATGGAAAAAAATGAATTAAGTTATACTACACTGCTGAGAAGTCTGTTGTTTATCAGTAGTCCCAAATCTTTTTCTAACAAAGATTCACCCAAGTAGTTTCACATTTAGTGTACATGCAGTATATTTATTTATGCAGCCCAAATGCATAACGTTTAATGTATCTGTATTAAACCTCATCTGCCCATTCACTCACTTTATCCGCATATTTCTGCAAATAAAATATCTTGCTCTGTATGTATTTCCTTCATCAGAAAAGCTTGAGACACTACTTTCAATACTCACTTCAAAAGAAATTGACCAAGGACTGAACACTGAGGTACTCCACATTCAACGGTAGATCAACTTGAAAAAGTTCCATTTAAAACAACTCCCTGCATTCTATCATTTAATCTGTTTGCAATTTCTACCCATGCACCCAAACCACAAGTCCTTTAATTTAGTAACATGTTATGGGGTATAGTATCAAAGGCTTTTGCAAAATTTTAATATACTCCGTCAACTGCTATATCTGTATACAAGTTACCACTTACTCTTTCATAGATTGCAAGTAAATCTATTTCATAAATCCATGCTAACTCTAACAAATAATGCTATTGGTCATCACATAGTCCTGAATGTTATTGGTTAGTAATATGTCTAATATCTTACCCACTGCAGATATCAAACTGACAGGTCTAGCTGGTCTAACTGCTTGTTTACTTTTTAAGTGATGCATCTGACCATTCCCAATTAAATTATTTAAAATCCTGCTTTTTATTCCTAATTTCCCTGTGAACTTTTTTGCTAAGTGTGGCTTACTATGTTCCTCTTGTATTTCTTCCAGTGGTACATCTATTGACATACATTTAATTAACTATGCATTCATTTTAACATCATGGTGATAGAGCTTATCCCACGTAATTTCAGGAATCACTTCAGGTGACTGTGCAAAAAGGAGGCGGTATCACAGTGCCTGTGATTCCTGTCAGTCTCATCTGTGGCAAACACTGATTTGCTGTGTTGGTTTGGCCCGTCCCCTGGTGACCTTTTTATACCTGGCTATCACATCTGTCAGATGCCCTTTCGTGGTGTTTCTGAGCCAGTTATACTGTTGCTGTGTTCCTGTGTTCCGGATTCCTGTGTACCGACTCGGCTTGCCCTGACTATTCTCCTGTGTTCCTGCTTGTGTATGATCCGGCCCATCTGACTACCACCCTTGGATCCTGACCCGGTTTGGCTGACGTTCCTGCTTGTGTATGACCCGGCTTGTATGACTACCTCCTGCGTGCTCCGACCCGGCCTGGCTGACTTCCCGCTCCGAAGATCGACTCCTGCTTGCTACAGTGACCTGCGTTCCAGTTGTCGCCGCTGCGACATTTCTATCTGCTGTTCCAGCTTTTGGTGTGACTGCCTTGCCTGGTGTACTCCGATCAGTGCAGTGTATCTACCAGTGCAGAGTTGTGCGTTTGTACGCCTCCCTCATACTGCAGAGCCTTGCTATACCGCTGAAAAGCCTCGAGTAAAAGTGCTATTTAACCCTAGCAGTGCCGCCTGGGTTCCACTCTCTCTCTACTCCCGTAAGAGTCTCGTTCTCGGTGATACTCCTGCTGAGTTGGCCGCTCTCCGTCGGCAGCTCTGTACATCCTTGCAGAGTATTCACATCCGTTGGGCCGGTTGGGCGCCTAAGACTCTCTCTCTTGTAATACTGGGCGATTCCGTTATACAGAGTGGCGGCAGGCACAGGCATCAGCATTAGCAAATCCGGTAACTACGCCCGTGGGGCTGTTGGCTCTTGCATGTCATATCCCGGTGTCCGGTTAAGTCTGAGGAGGCTTGGCAGCTCTCGCATTGCAGGCCGGTTCCAATCACGCCCGTGGGGGCTATTTGCACTTGCACTAGCTGAAGCAGTTCCAGTAGGTAAGCCCGAGGGGGCTAAGTGGATTCCTGTGCTTCTTCTTACTGTACACCGTGGCGAGGCAGTCCTGTATTCAGCCTATGATGAACTTTGTCTCCAGCACAGCCTTATAACACCCAGGGCGTTCCAAACATCCACATCTGAGACTGACTGTTATCAAGGACTTAACCCTCTGTGGGTATATTCAATTCTACTGCTGTGTATTTGTACATGTAATTCATTTGTGCATTTACAATTGTATCTTCCAGTCCCTACTGCTGGTGTATATCAATCGCCACTAGAGGGCGTACTTCTGCCTTAACTTATTCTAATAAATTGTGCTTTTATTTCACACACTGGTCTGAGAGTCTTAAAAAAACGTTACAGTACGAAAGGGCCATGACCTCAGACGGTAAGGGTGAAAGTAACACACAGAACATCCATTGGAGAATGGATGTCCATGAGCAGCGCATGGACCAATTGGCACTGGCTCTACAGACGTTACTCGAACGTACAGTGCATTTGGACAAGCCTAGTCCTAATCCGGTGGTCACCCCAGCCCTGACACCGAAAAATCCGCCTATAGTCCCATCAGCTAATTCGAAAGGGCTAACGGCAGCAGCACCGCTACCGTTAAGATATGATGGTGAACCCTCCCTTTGCAGGGGATTCATTAATCAACTAGAGATATTTTTGGAGTTGGCACCCCAGGCATTTCCTAACGACCGTAGTAAGGTCGGTCTTATGATATCTCTGTTGACGGGCAAGGCATTGGCATGGGCGAATCCGTTGTGGGAAAATGCCAGACCCTGCACACTGAACTTTAGAGAATTTGTTAGGAAGTTCAGACGAGTGTTTGAGGTTCCTGGCAGGGCTGCCTCTGCTGCCAAAAGGCTGATGGAAATTCAGAAGGGCGAACGCACACTGGGCGATTATGCTATCGAATTCCGGACCTTGGCAGCAGAGGTGGGCTGGAACGATGAGGCCTTACTGGCTGCCTTTACTCAGGGTCTCTCCGAACAAATTAAGGATGAGATACCCAGCGATCTGGATGAGCACATCGATTATGACATGCTAATAGACTCCCGCATCCGAGAGAGACGGTTGGCTAAAAGGGCTAAAGCAAAAAGCTATGGCCAGACCAGTTTCCTTAACCCACCCATACCACCCGTTCTTCCTGAACGATCAGTCGATATTTCTGAACCTATGCAGTTAGGGTTCACTAGGCTCTCTAAGGAGGAGAGATTATATCGTAGGAGGCAAGGCCTATGCCTATATTGTGGCAAGCCAGGGCACCTTTTACGCAATTGTCCAGTTAGGCCGGGAAACGAACGCACCTAGGGTACCTTGGGGGACAGGCCCTAGGTGGTGTAGAACAGTCCCTAGATCCTAGCACCACTAAACCCACCATCCAGGTGGTCTTCGCTTGGGCGGACAAGGTAATTGAGGTCCTGGCATTGGTGGACTCTGGGGCAGCCGGCTATTTCATGGATCAGTCATTTGCCGACCTGCAAGGCATTCCTTTATGTAAGAAGGACTCTCCTGTAGCAATTGAGGCCATTGATGGCAGACCCCTGGAGCCTGCATTCATTACGTTTGAAACTATTCCAGTGACAATGACTGTGGGGGCTTGTCACAAAGAGCAGATACGGTTTCAAATTATTCGTTCCCCGCACCATTCAGTGATTTTGGGGTTCCCATGGCTACAGGTACATAATCCCCAATTTGACTGGCAGAGATGTGAGGTTAACTCCTGGTCTGAATACTGTAATAAGAATTGTCTCTCCTTACCTGTCAAGATTATGTGTACCTCTCCGGCTGTGCCAACCGAATATGAGCAATTCAGTGACGTGTTTAGTAAAGGAGAGGCCAGCGCATTGCCTGAGCATAGGCCATATGATTGCGCCATTGATTTGCCTCCAGGTGCAGTGCCCCCCAGGGGATGCACTTACCCACTGTCCTGTGAGGAGAATAAAGCTATGGAGGACTATATTGCTGATGCCCTTGAGAGGGGTATCATTCGGAAATCTACGTCTCCGGCAGGTGCCGGATTTTTCTTTGTGAAAAAGAAAAGTGGTGAACTCAGGCCATGCATTGACTATCGTGGGTTTAACAAGCTAATGCCTAAGAATGCCTATCCTATTACACTTATTACAGAATTGTTTGACAGATTAAAGGGCTCGTCAATTTTTACTAAACTTGACTTGCGGGCCGCCTATAATCTGGTCAGAATTAAACAAGGGGACGAGTGGAAAACGGCGTTTAATACCAGAACAGGGCATTATGACTATCTGGTTATGCCATTCGGCTTATGCAATACACCTGCAGTGTTTTAGGAGTTTATTAATGATATTCTACGAGACCTGCTCCAGTCTTGTGTGGTCGTATATCTAGATGATATATTAATTCACTCTGCCAACCTCTCCCAACATATCAAGGATGTTTCAGAAGTCTTGCTCCGACTTTGTAAACACAAGCTATTCTGTAAAATAGAGAAGTGCGAATTCCATACATCTCAAGTACCATTCCTGGGTTTCGTAATCTCCAAAAATGGCATTGCCATGGATCAGGAGAAGTTGGCAGCAGTCCTGCAATGACCTCGTCCTAAAGGGTTAAAGGCCATCCAAAGATTCTTAGGTTTTGCGAACTATTATAGGAAGTTCATCCAGAACTTTTCCACGATTGTTAAACCTTTGTCAGATTTGACTCATAAGGGCGCTTCTCCCTCTCAGTGGTCCGAGGCAGCTGAGACCGCATTTGTTACCCTGAAATCTGCCTTTGCATCTGCTCCTGTACTGTCCCACCCTAATCCCTCCCTGCCATTCACGTTGGAGGTTGACGCGTCTGAGGTTGGGGTTGGAGCAGTACTCTCCCAACGTCCTGTGGGAGGTGGAGCCTTGAGGCCTTGCGTTTTTTTTTCTAAGAAATTGTCTAGTGCGCAGAGCCATTATGAGATTGGTGACAGGGAACTGTTGGCCATTATCCTAGCTCTGAAGGAGTGGCGTCACCTTTTGGAGAGTACTCAGACTCCGGTACTTATCCTTACTGACCATAAAAATTTAACTTATCTCTCCGAAGCTAAAAGACTGTCCTCCCGACAAGCTAGGTGGGCACTTTTTTGTCGCGATTTAATTTCCTAGTATCTTACCTTCCTGGCTCAAAAAATATTAAGGCTGATGCATTGTCTTGTCAGTTCGCTTCTGACACTGAGAGGGAGGAGGAACCTGTACCTATCATTCAGCCAGATCGCATTCTGGCCACTATCCGTACCACCATAACCTCGCCTCTGGGGGAGGAGATATTGGCATCACAATCTAGGGCACCCCCTGAGACCCCAGTGGGGAAGTGTTTCGTAGATGAGCCATTCCGTGTCCGTTTGTTGGAAACTTATCACGCTTCTAAAGCGGCTGGGCATATTGGTAGGGACCAACTAGTCTGGTCTCTTTCGCAATTATTTTGGTGGCCTACCTTGAGAGCCGATTGCGCCGCTTTTACAGCAGCCTGTACCACCTGTGCCCGTGCCAAGACCCCTAGGCATCTTCCCGTGGGATTACTGCAACCGGTGCCCAACGGAGACCGCCCTTGGTCTCATATATCCATTGACTTTCTGGGAGAATTACCAGCCTCTAGGGGATTTACATTCATTCTTATGGTGGTCGATAGATTCTCCAAGATGGCACATTTTGTGCCTCTGACTGGCCTTCCATCGGCCCAGGAACTGGCTGTAGTCTTTTCCAGAGAGGTGTTCCGCCTGCACGGAGTACCCAGAGTGATTGTATCCGACCGTGGGAGTCAGTTCGTTTACAGGTTTTGGAGGGCATTTTGTGGCCAGATGGGCATCCAATTGTCATTTTCCTCCGCCTACCATCCCCAAACGAATGGGGCCGCTGAGCGTGACAATCAGGGACTGGAGCAGTTCCTACGTTGCTTTGTCACTGATCATCATGATAATTGGGCTGACCTGTTGCCATGGGCTGAGTTTGCCAGAAACTGTGCGGTTAATTCATCGTCCGGGAGCTCTCCGTTTCTCGTTAATTATGGGTTCCAGCCTTGTCTGCTCCCGGACTCCTTTCAGGCGCAGCAGATTCCTGCTCTGGACGAGCATTTGGCACAGCTTCGTTCCACTTGGTCACAGGTTCAGAGGTCCCTCAGTCAGTCATTTAGGCGACAGCAACGGCACGCTAATCGCAGACGTCTTCCAGCGGTCTCATTTCAAGTTGGGGACAGGGTATGGCTGTCATCCAGAAATCTCAACTTACAAGTGCCTTCCAATAAACTGTCTCCCCGGTTTATCGGCCTATTTAAGATTATCCGCAAGATTAATCCGGTTTCTTATGCACTGGAACTTCCACCCTCGATGCACATTCACAATGTGTTCCATGTGTCGCTCCTGAAACCCTTGGTGTGCAATCGCTATACTACTACACCAGTGATTCCTGGGCCGGTGGACGTCCAGGGCCAAGAAGAATATGAGGTTCAGAGTATTCTTGATTCTAGGAGATTTAGAGGAAAGCTGCAATATTTGGTTCATTGGAAGGGCTATGGTCCTGAGGAACGTTCCTGGGTTGATCAAGGGGACCTCCATGCACCTAGATTACTACGCAGCTTTCACTCCAAATATCCTTTGAAACCCAGGCCTCGAGCAGGGAGAGAGGGTCTTTGAGAGGGGGGTACTATCACAGTGCCTGTGATTCCTATCAGTCTCATCTGTGGCAAACACTGATTTGCTGTGTTGGTTTGGCCCCTGCCCCCTGGTGACCTTTTTATACCTGGCTATCACATCTGTCAGATGCCCTTTCGTGGTGTTTCTGAGCCAGTTATACTGTTGCTGTGTTCCTGTGTTCCGGATTCCTGTGTACCGACTCGGCTTGCCCTGACTATTCTCCTGTGTTCCTGCTTGTGTATGATCCGGCCCGTCTGACTACCACCCTTGGATCCTGACCCGGTTTGGCTGACGTTCCTGCTTGTGTATGACCCGGCTTGTATGACTACCTCCTGCGTGCTCCGACCCGGCCTGGCTGACTTCCCGCTCTGAAGATCGACTCCTGCTTGCTACAGTGACCTGCGTTCCAGTTGTCGCCGCCGCGACATTTCTATCTGCTGTTCCAGCTTTTGGTGTGACTGCCTTGCCTGGTGTACTCCGATCAGTGCAGTGTATCTACCTGTGCAGAGTTGTGCGTTTGTACGCCTCCCTCATACTGCAGAGCCTTGCTATACCGCTGAAAAGCCTCGAGTAAAAGTGCTATTTAACCCTAGCAGTGCCGCCTGGGTTCCACTCTCTCTCTACTCCTGTAAGAGTCTCGTTCTCGTTGATACTCCTGCTGAGTTGGCCGCTCTCCGTCGGCAGCTCTGTACATCCTTGCAGAGTATTCACATCCGTTGGGCCGGTTGGGCGCCTAAGACTCTCTCTCTTGTAATACTGGGCGATTCCGTTATACAGAGTGGCGGCAGGCACAGGCATCAGCATTAGCAAATCCGGTAACTACGCCCGTGGGGCTGTTGGCTCTTGCGTGTCATATCCCGGTGTCCGGTTAAGTCTGAGGAGGCTTGGCAGCTCTCGCATTGCAGGCCGGTTCCAATCACGCCCGTGGGGGCTATTTGCACTTGCACTAGCTGAAGCAGTTCCAGCAGGTACGTCCGAGGGGGCTAAGTGGATTCCTGTGCTTCTCCTTACTGTACACCGTGGCGAGGCAGTCCTGTATTCAGCCTATGATGAACTTTGTCTCCAGCACAGCCTTATAACACCCAGGGCGTTCCAAACATCCACATCTGAGACTGACTGTTATCAAGGACTTAACCCTCTGTGGGTATATTCAGTTCTACTGCTGTGTATTTGTACATGTAATTCATTTGTGCATTTACAATTGTATCTTCCAGTCCCTACTGCTGGTGTATATCAACCGCCACTAGAGGGCGTACTTCTGCCTTAACTTATTCTAATAAATTGTGTTTTTATTTCACACACTGGTCTGAGAGTCTTAAAAAACCGTTACAGGCGGAATGGATATATAAATTAGGGACACTTGCTCTAGTAGGAATGAATGCCAACATCAAACTTAATAATATAGTTTAAGGAATAAAATTAGTTAATGGATAGTTTATTCAGGACGTTGGTATAGGACAAAAGTTTAGGGAAGAAGTGGTGGACTGAGCATAGGGAAGGTTATCTTGAAAGTGGCAGTCCTTTTTCCTAAACTGGAGAGCTGTATGTAGGAATGTAATTTTAGCCCTATCTCTGTTTTTTATAAACTGTGTTATATTAGTCTCCAATAGATGTATGGGAGAACAGATGTGAATACATACATGACACCACGCTCAATTGAATGATAGTCTATTGTAGAGATATATAGTAATGCCGATGGGACATTGTACAGAGAGGGAGGCCTGAATTTGGGGTCTAATGTATCCCTACTGGATGATCCTGTCTGCAAGCTAACACAAACTGGTACCAGTCGGATAGCTAGCAAGGAATCCAGGAAGTGACATGTAGTGTTCCATAGACCGGAAGGCCAGAGGCCTGCGACTCAAAGAAACAACGGACATGCTAGTAAGGGTGGGAAGGAGATCACCAGTTTATGAAAGGGAGACTGGCATTTTAAAAAAAAGTATAAATAGTGTATGTTTTTTAAGAGCTGTATATTACCCATGATGAGGTCACAGAGGCGTGACGAAACGCGTACGGTAAAAAATTACAGCATGATTGTTTTTAACATTGTTTTATAATTGTATTATAAATATATTTTACTACTGCCAATAAATAGAGGCTTAACAACAATACAGAGGCGGCACTGATAGTCACATAGGCATATCATCAGTTAAGTCACCAGACGCTGCAGTAATTCCTCCGGTGCAATATAAAGAGGTGGTCACTCTTCAAATACAAATGAGAAGAAGAAAAAAGATGCACTCTGGAAGATGAATACCAATGAAGTAAAATCCAGTTTATTTAGGTGCAAACATCACAAAGACAATGGGGTCAAACAAGACTCAATGTCTCATGCATTTTGCACTATACGTGCTTAATCATCGACCCAAACACAAAATACATATGCGCTGCATTTAAACCCTGCAATCACCATGCAACAGTGTATCTCGATCCAATCAGGTCAATGGAAACAATGTTGCCACCCTCAAAGGGAATGGAATAGTTAACCGTAATAGAATCTTGATTATAAGGACCACAGCAGTACTTTAAAAGCAATGCAAAGACACAATATCCAAAATAAAGAATTAATATACAAAAAATGCTAAAATATAAATAGAAAAGACAGTTCTTAGATACAAGAATAATCGCATAAACAAATCCTTTATCCTTCTAATGTGCAGGATTATTCGGAGATATATGATCTATATATACATTTATCATCATACTGCACAGTACAAATGGAGGTGATAAAAAATAATAATAGCAATAAACCAAAAAATAATAAGAAGAAGCATACTGTGTGTGCAATCAGGACATGTTGTTAAACATGAAGCATAAAAGCATGCTCCCTATTCAGTCCCCTGGGCCTTCTACTCTCTAAGGTGAAACCCTGAAGTACTCCACATCCAACTTTAACTGTATTGCAGAACTGCAAAAAAACAGAAACACAGGGACAGCACAAGAAATCCCTCTAAGTGTGATCCGTATAGGCAAACAATGTCCACAATCACATTCAATTCCCCCCTCCAGGTGGATACTCACTTATTCCAGAGGCTATTGCCGCCTCTAGATTGCAGGCTTGCACTGGATCTGACCTCCAGTATTGGTCTATCCTCGTGGGCACTTCTCTCCATCCTCTTTGAATCCAATTCTTACCTCTTTCTCGTATCCTTATCAACACTGCCCCTGAGGAAGCGATAGAACATTGCGAAACACGTTGGGTGTAGAGGAGTATTATTTATATCTATATCTTGACATTTTAAGAATTATGTATTTACTTATTTGAATATTTATGCTGTCTGTACAATAAACAGTTATTTAGTCTAGTATCTTTCCCTGGGCCATAATTATAATCCGTAGACAAGATTCTATAGTACCCTCTCGATAGTATCAACTGCGGAGGCAGTGTTGATAAGGATACGAGGAAGAGGTAAGAATTGAGACTGACAAAGCACCAGGTCCTGGTAGTACACATACATGGATTCTTCAGGAACTCAGAGAAGTGTTAGCAAGACCCCTCTTTTTATTCTTTAAACATTCTCTCACCACGGGCTCAATGCCACATGATTGGCTTAGAGACAATGAAGTGCCTTTATTTAAGAAGGGAACTAAAACAGAACATAGGAATTATAGACCTTTGAGCTTTAACTCTGTAGTGGGAAAACTTCCAGAAGGGATAATAAGGATTATATTCAGGATTATGCAGCAGAAAATAAGAATATCAGCAGGAATCAATATGGTTTTATGAAAAATCGATCATGCCAAACTATTCTTTTGCATTTCTATGAAGACGTAAGTAGCAACCTAGATGATGGTAAAGCAGTAGATGTAGTATATCTAGATTTTGCAAAGGCATTTGATGCAGTGCCACACAGGAGACTGGAGTATAAAATAAGGAAATTGGGGCTAGGAGATAACCTTTGCAATTGGATAGAAAACTGATTGAAGGATAAGAAACGGTTTGTTGTTTTAAACGGATAGTAATGTTTCATAATAAAAGCAGCTCCAATTAATCATCATAGTATTTGGACTTTGGAGAGTGTTATTTCAATTCTGTCACAGTTGTAGTTCAAGAGTAATTAAATGACAAAGTATCCCCCTCCCACCCCTTTTACTGATGTAACACTGCTCAGCCAGATCAGAAGGGAGGTGGCCAGATAGATTGCAGAGAAGGACAATCTTCAATTAAGATAAGGGAAAAAGCTGAAAAACGTTTGAGAGATAAGACTTATATCGTTCTTCATGTTTTTTTAATGCCTACAAAATAAAATAAAGATAAAACAAAGTATTACTATCCCTTTAAATGGACGGTTCTCCAATACCGTTAAAGTTGAGGGAGGAGTACTTCAGGGTTCAGTACTTGGTCCACTGCTTTTAACATGCTTATAAATGACCTGAAAACAGATATAGAAAGCAAAATAACAATATTTGAAGATGACACTAAATTATGCAGGGTAATAAATTCAGAACAGTATGTTTGTTCTTTACCGAGGGATTTAAATAAAATGGCAGATTGGGCAAACAAATGGAATATGAAGTTTAATGTGGAAAAGTGTAAAGTCATGCTTTTGGGATGAAAAAATACCAGTGCTAGTTATGAACTTAATTGAATCATTTTAGGGGACTCAATGCTAGAGAAATACTTGGGAATCCTTGTAAACTACAAACTTAGAAGCATTTACCAGTGTCAGATAGCAGTAGCAAAAGCAAAGTCCTGTCTTGCATAAAAAGGTTTATTGAAGCAAGAAAAAAAAGGATTTTCTAGAACTGGAAAGAGTACAGCGAAGAACAGAATTAATTACGGGAATGGAATACTTGATGCATTAGGAACATCCTGACAAACTTGGTTTGTTTACTCAAGAGAAAAGACTAAGAGGAGATCTTATCACAATATAGAAGTATATGAGAGGTCAATACAAGAATCTCTATGGCGAGCTTTTCATTCCAAGGCCTGATCAAATAACCAGGGGCCCCCCTTTGAAATTAGAGGAAAATAATTTTCAACTTCAGGAGAGGAGGGTTTTTTACAGTAAGGTCTATTAATTGTGGATTTCCTTGCCCAAGAATGTAGTAATGGCAGATACAATGGATACATTTAAGAGAAGAATAAATATGGTTCTTTCAAGAGGGAACATACAAGGTACTGTGTATTAGTAGGCAAAACGGGAAGTTCAGAAAAAGACTAATGTATTTGGCAGCAGGAAATCTTATATTACACTAAATTCTCTGGGCTATGAGGCAAAGATTGAACTTGATGGACTTGAGTCTTTTTTCAACCTGATTTACTGTTACGGTGTTACTTTAAGTATATGGAAGGTGAACATTTTGCTTCTTGTAAAATTCAAACTAATCTTCTTGGTGAAATATTTGGAAGATATTTTAACCATTGTCATACAGCTACACCAGACAAAAGATAGACAATGGAGAATATGATGGAACAGCCAATGTACCTGGGTTCAAAGTACTGGGCTGGCAAGAAGACACATGGGACACTAGTACACTGGATAGGAAACAGGAACTGAAGAGACACATGCAGAGTAATCAGAAGTGCAGGTAAGTCCATAACTGAGCTAATTGGACCTGGTTCTTAAAACAGTCCCATAATCTGTTGAGAATAATCATAGAAAAGTAGGATATTTTTGTTTGTATTATGTAGCAGTCCTATGTAATGTTATTAGCTATTTGGAAGTAATTGAATATTTAACCCTTTGAGCCCCAGAGGGGAATGCAACACATTGCACAGCAATGCGTTGAGTACCCCTCTGGCACTGAGAGGGTTACATATTTTTATGAGTAGGTTGATTATGGTATCAATTAATAATCTCCACTTATTTGGCCATATTATAATTCTAAGTTTAGTACTGCTGTCCTTGAATTGTAGGTTGTAAAGTAAAGGGAGACATGATGAATATTTGTTGATGTGAAATGGATGTGATCGTAATGTAACAGTTTGTGCGGGGTAGGAGGAACCCGAGATGCAGAAATAGGAAGACAAGAGCCCTAGAGCAGAGAGTTGCCTATGGTGATAGAGTGCAAGTTTAGGGTGTAAGGCTGGAGACATATGCAAGACCTTGTTTCCACTAAAGGGCTGCAGGTAAAGTTGCTGCCCACAAGACCAAATTACTAATGTCCACTTGAGCTCAACACAGAGTAGTATGGTCAGGATTACTAGTCGGTTTCAGGGAATGATGATCCTCATGTTGCCCATCCCTCTGCCATAGAACCACACATACTGACCCCCAGCTTTGCCCCACTGTACTAATAATCATAGAACCACACATAGTGACCCCCAGCTTTGCCCCACTGTACTAATAATCATAGAACCATACATAGTGACCTCTGAGTCCAAGACTTGCCCCAATGCACTGGTGTAACTACATATACTGTGTCTGAACCCTGGCACAATGTCTCTGGAATGGAGAGAACTGGCAAAATTCTTGTGGGAAATATTTAGGTTAACAAAAAAAAAATGGACTTTTCACCCATTTCTATTCTCTACTAAAGAAAAAAAAATATCATAGAATAGGGGTGGGAAGGGTCTTCCACATCCTGAACATCTATAAGATAAGCCAGTGATCCAGTGGACTTTCGGGATGCTACTGCTGACTTCATATATGTTCATAGTGACATCAGTAGGCCCAGATTTATACTTTGGTGGCGTTTAAGAGATTTCCCTAGAGGACCCGTAAGTAAATAAATGTACCCCACAACCTTCCCAGATGCCTGCTTCCATAAATGTCAGGGACTTTGTCCTTAGCAGTTTTGTAGGTTATGCTAAGGACATCTCCCATAACGTCCTTAACAAACGAGTGGTTAAAATAAGAAATTGATGGGTCTAGCACCATTTTGTTTGTTTTGCACCTAATTCAAAATGGAGATGCTTTTCCTCTGGATCTTAGTACATCCTTGAAAATAAAGAAGAGTCTGAACTGCATTGCAGTTGATAACTTTAGCAAGTTTTTTATACACAAATTTCTCCCTAGACCTCAATGGGAATCTGTTAGTTAAAAACAATGATGATAATTAACAACTAAGTAATCTACAACAATGTCGCTTCTTAGAAATTAATGTAATTCACAGAACTGCAATATATTTTATAATATGTCTATGAGAAAACACATGCAAACTATGCAAGAGGTTAAACACATTTTTTAGCTCTGACATGAAGGTCATACAGTATTGTGAAAATCAGACAGTTTAAACTTTGGGCTGCCATCCATTATAAACAAGCTTTTTGAACCTGAATTTGTACATGTTGGCTAAAATACATGTACACTCTTATATAATATATTACGCCAGTAAGATTGCAGTTGGACTAACCCACAGGAAAAACATCAGTCAGATGAACTCTTGAACTACAAAACAGTAGCAAAATATCAAAGATCAGATGCAAATGTTTCTCAGTTTTAACACTTTTGTTGCTAAAGAGGTCTCCAATGCATTGCATAACACTGTATTGGAGATGTTTTGCATCCTGGGGTTTTACTTGACTTTTCTTTATGTACCAATAAAACATTAAAGTTTGCGGGAAAAAAATGTAAAATGAAAATTTATAGTAGAAGAATCATGAAACCTTTCAACATGTTATACAACGGGGCTGATGTATATGGAAAATGGAGCAATTCTGGAGAAAACTGCACCATAGCAAACAATGACAAACTCTCAAAATCTATACTGAGATGAATGGGGCTTTTACCTCCTTGAATGTTACAGTGGTCTCCATTTCCAACTTACTGATCTAAGCTGCACTGGAGACCTCTTTCTTGCACTGAAGGGATTAAAAGGCCCATTTAAGGAAATATGAATTTTTATTTGCCTGCTATGATGTTAATTGTTTGCAAACTGAGCCATAGAGAACTAATAAATATCTTCCAAATTCCCATTGATTTACATGGGCCTATTAATCCTTTGAATGCTAGAGAGTTAAGGATAAAAAAAACAAAGTTTTATTTGATGGGAATTTGGGGAGTTTGTACCTTGTGGTGCAGTTGGATTGATCCAAAGTTACTCAAGTTCTTCTTACTACATCAGTCTCAGTGAGTGGAACGTATGATTACTTTTCTATGCTAAAATATGCCCTGGAACAAACCTTTCTGTTCTGACTATGTGCTAAATTACTGTCACCAAAATTGTCCATTTTATGTTCTGCCTAATGCACTGAGACTGCATGGGGTGTTTCTGCTGCTTGTTTAACCCTTTGAGTGCATGTGAGGTATCCAACACATTGAGTTGCAATGCATTAGATACCTCTCAGAACTCCATGGGTTAATGTCATGTACCAACAAGGCACAGAGGAAATAAGCATAAAAATCTTCCAATTTCTTGTGCAGTTGTAGTGGTGGTGTTTGTGCTTGCTTCCATTAAGCTCATAATACTCATACACACGCACACAGACAGTGGTATAACCAGTCATTAGAGTGCAAACATTTTTGGGCCCCCTATCACAAAAATATTTTCACAAAGACACCTGGGATGCTGGACCCCAGTGTAATTGCAGGCTCTGCACCCATTGCAGATATACCCTTGTGCACAGGGGAAGGTACATGCTTTTTATGCTAAAGTATAAGCTCAGAAAATGATCTGCTATGGTAGATTCATACACTCATACTTATATTTAATAACATATAAATTCTAAATGTGCCACTTTTTGTCACTGAAAGGTAAAAATCTCTATCTTTTTCCTCTTTTGACTGCCTTACAAATATACAGAAGAGCCCTGGGGCCAAAAAAAAAAATTCTAATCAGAATTCTGACTTTTAAAGTCAATATTTTGACTTTTAAAGTCAAAACTCTGACTTTAAAGTCAGAATTTTGAGTTTAAAAGACAGAATTCTGACTTTTAAAGTCAGAATTTTGAGTTTAAAAGTCAGAATTCTGACTTTTAAAAGTCAAAATTAGAATTTTTTTTTGTTGGCCCCAGGGCTCTTCCGTACAAATAGCATTGCTTTCCATTTGCTGTGATATCTGTAGTTCACTGTTATCACTAGTATTTACACTGTTGGTTTTGGCCTGATATCCTTTTAATTCATATTTTCAGCTATATTTACACTCACACTTATTTGTAAAGAGGGAGGCTTTATGGAAAAACTGGATGCATTTTACATGCAATTTTGCAGCAAGATTTGTTTTCTTTCAGAATCCCCTGCTGTGAATTGGTTTGAAAGTAGCAACCTTAGAGTTGTCAAGTACAGAATTTCAACAAAGCCTAAGTAGTGATCCTCATTTGATGGGGGAGGAACCAAAATATACATTAACTTCTCTAACTGAGTTTTAGATATCATTTTTTCATTTCAAACTGCTTTTTGCTGCCTTTTGCTATTTGGAATCACATATCTGGCCTATTGTGGATTATAACCTCCTCCTGTCTGTCTGTCCATCCAGGTAATATTGTTATCTCTTCCTTCTGCCCTCTGTCTGTCTCAACTCACACCTCCAATCCCCTGTCTCTCTCACTGATGTGCAAATCTGAATGAATGGAATCAGCTGTGTCAGGATTTGAGAATTTCCTATTAAGAGCACAGGTGAGTTAATCAATTTGAATGAGTCTCTGATCAACATACCTGTGTTCTAGTAGGGAAATTCCTAAGTGCTGGCCTGTTAGTGGCCACTGAGGGCACGGGTTGAGAACCTCTACCCTAGACCTCACTATTTAAAGGTTAATAGCTAGCAGTGTGTCAGGTCTTCAAGTTAGGTGTTTTATGTCAGCATTGCAGTAAGCTGGACTGAGTTGGACAGAGGTTGGACTGAGGACAGACCACTATTCAACAAAAGAACCACCCTTGCTGGATTCAGACAAAAGAAACATTAATCTTCGCCAAGCACTGACATTTGCATCTTCTATCAAAACTGCTGAACACCTGATGCAAAGATTACCAGGACTGAATTAAAAAACTGCACAGTTAACCACTAAACCGCTGATGAAAAAAAAAATTACTGATCAACATCGGATTGCTTTATTTAACCCTGCATTGACTCCTACCCTCACCAAATACTTTACAATCCTGCCACAGACTCTCTTCACCCGCCCTGGCACCTACACCCTCTGCACCTGGATTGACCCTTGTTTGCCAAGTCACCCATACTCTCCTGGAATACAGACTGTTGCACAAATTCTACTGCCCCATGCATTAACCCCGCTATGGCCAGATTAGCTCCTTGCCTTCTCATCGCCATTCTCACCTGCATAAGACTCTCCTCCTCCTGTGTCCACATTAAGAGTCACACCATATTCATTGCACCCTCACTTCTTCCCTCACCACGTCTCTGCTCACCTGAAATTTTCTCATTCCTCCTCTCCCTATCACCACCATCTCCTTCTACCTCTGCAAAAAATCCCCACTGCTTCAAATCTCACTCCTACCTTATGTCCCTGTCCCTTCTCCTCCTGCTCGCTGCTGTTGACATCTCACCTAACCCAGGGCCCACTTCCACTCTCTCTTATACCACAAAACCCACTCACACATGAATAATCCACAACCTAATAACCATACCACGTCACTTAACCTCCCCCCTTTTGTTTTGGTCTCTGGAACGTCCTTTCTGTGTGTAGCAAACTAACAGCTGTTCATGATCTGTTCATTTCTCACTCCCTAAACCTCGTGGCCATCACACAAATGTGGCTCACATCATTAGACACTGCCTCCACTGTGGTACTATGAGCTAAAAGAGACTGCATCCTGCGTAGGATACCACTCCTCTAGAGCCTACTAAATTATATAGCAAAGTTCCTTCCTAGTTGAGTGTCACTGACAAGGACTTTTGCATATGCAGAACACCCTTGAGTTTAGTCACCCTAAAGCTAACAGGGGAAATGCAGATGTGGACCCCATCTTCACATTACCTAAAGAAATCAGTTACTCCTCACTAACAAGACACCACAAGGCAGAAATGCATGTTGGGGGTTGGCTGTTGCTTTTTTTTAGAGAGGAATTGCCTGATACTTTGTGGATGGACTGTCTTTTTGGCAGGATCAATATGATCTGCTTTAGGATATTTCCTCACTGGAAAAGGCACTAGTGAGCTGAAAAAGACTGCACTCTCAGTAGGCACCCACTCCTATAGAGCCTGCTAAATTCTATAGCAGGTTTTTAGTTGAGCTCTTCTGACCAGTATTTTTAGTATGCAAATTACCTTTGGAGTTGGTAACCCTAAGGGTAAAATGAGAATACAGATATAACATAGTAACATAGTAACATAGTAATTTAGGTTGAAAAAAGACTTGCGTCTATCTAGTTCAACCCTTTTCCTATTCCTGTTTACCATCGTTGATCCAAAAGACGGTAAAAAAAACCCTCAATACACCAATTTCAAATTCTGCCTTGAATGGGGGAAAAAATTCCTTCTTGATCCCAAATGGCAATCAGATTTTTCCTTGGATCAACAAGCACTAACTAAATATTAATCCCAATACTAACGTACATAGCCCTCTATGTTCTGCTCTTTTAAATAAGTATCCAGGCCCTTTTTAAAGGCATATAATGTATTCTATAGCCCCACCTCCTCATGCAGTGAATTCCATACCTTTATTGTCCTTACTGTAAAGAAACCCTTCCTCTGTTGTAGATGAAATCTCCTTTCCTCAAGTCTAAATGGGTGGCCCCTTGTCCTTTGTACTGTTCTGTTAATGAACAGGTCTTTGGAGAGCCCTTTGTATGGGCCCTGAACATATTTATATAGTGTTATCATATCCCCTCCAAGACGCCGTTTTTCTAGTGTGTACAAGTGTAACTTTTCTAGCCTTTCTTCATAACTAAAAATTTCCATTCCCCTTACTAATTTTGTAGCCCTCCTCTGCACTCTCTCTAGTTCCATAATGTCCTTTTTCAGAAAGGGTGCCCAGAATTGAACAGCATATTCTAGGTGGGGTCTTACCATGGACCTGTAAAGAGGCATAATAATATCTTCCTCCCTTGAGTCAATACCCCTTTTAATACATGCCAATATCTTATTGGCCTTTGCAGCTGCCAGCTGGCACTGCATGCTACTGCTAAGTTTATTGTCTACCATTACTCCCAAATCCTTTTCATTGGTAGATTGCTGCTGCTGAGTTGTCTAAGCAGCAGGAGGATTAGATTGCTCTAAGGGACAGGCATTATCAGCAGTAATATAAGACAAATGTACGAAGATGGTCCCACCTGCCATTGCATCTAGTGCTGTTGAGGCAGCATTAGCACCACCACAACAAGCCCCCACCACTTCAAGTATATATAGAGAAAAGAAGTTTGCCAATCATTTTTCTCCCCCGCCACCTCCTCCAAAATCATGCGTCTTTCATCAGCAGCTACAATGTATAGTGCTTGTACTACGAAATAGGGGAAGAACTGGAAGCAACTGACACATCTGCTCTCAAAGGAAACAACTGGCACAACTGCAAGCAAGCACCTTGACACTAAGTTTGGCAATGTAAAACCATTCCCCAGAAATCAAATACTGCTGTCGCTATGTCCTTTGTCCCCTCCGCTAAGTACACATAACAACAAGAAGACTTAGTAATAATAATGAATACTCCATGCACCAGCTTAACATATTCTGAGGGATGAAATGTCTGCAGATGCTCCCTTACATCCAATTACTCTCCACTAAAGATGAGCGAGCACCCCGATGCTCGGGTGCTCGGGTGCTCTGACCGAGCACCCCCTGATGCTCGAGTGCTCGGCCGAGCACCCGAGCCCCATTCAAATGAATGGGAGCACTCGAGCATTAAACCAGGCACCCCCTGCTCTGATGAGCGGAGGGTGCCTGGTCAATGTCCCCCTTCATCTCCGCTATGCCCCTCTTCCACAATGTCCCCCTTCATCTCCTATGCCATAGCGGAGATGAAGGGGGACATTGTGGAAGAGGGGCATAGCGGAGATGAAGGGGGACATTGTGGAAGAGGGGCATAGACTCTATGCCCCTCTTCCACAATGTCCCCCTTCATCTCCGCTATGCCCCTCTTCCACAATGTCCCCCTTCATCTCCTCTATGGCATAGGAGATGAAGGGGGACATTGTGGAAGAGGGGCATAGCGGAGATGAAGGGGCACATTGTGGAAGACGGGCATAGCGGAGATGAAGGGGGACATTGTGGAAGAGGGGCATAGAGTCTATGCCCCTCTTCCATAATGTCCCCCTTCATCTCCGCAATGCCCCCTTCATCTCCGCAATGCCCCCGTACCTCCATTCCCTGGTGGTCCAGCGGAGCGTCTTCGGATCTGTGCCTCTTCCGGCACAGATCCTCTTCACCCGAGCATGTCGGGCGAGCACATGGCGGTACTCGTACGAGTACCGCCATGTGCAGAGCAGAGCGATGCTCGAGCCGATCCGAGCATCGGCCGAGCACGCTCGCTCAACACTACTCTCCACCACATTGCCATTTCAGTGTACTACGATGCAATGGATGGACACGAACTACCACATCCCCACATCTATAGAATCAATATTAGCAGATTGGAGAGGTAATGTGGGGCAATAGTGGGACATCATAGGAGGAGACAGAGAACCCTGAGTCTGCTGGGGGGGCAGTTCTGGGGAAGTGCTGGGGAAGGTAAGTCTTCCCGTGCCTGGACTATCTCACAGGAAGCTGATGATGCAGATGTTACTCTCGCCATCGAATGTTCAGGCTCAGGCTAGGTTTCTCTATTCTTACTCTTGGCTTTGCATCAATGTTCTTTGTGCTCTTGAGGAGGGACAGTGGCTCTGACATGCTTATCATAAATTTTGTGTTGTCTGTGTTGCATGTGGTCTATAAGGGTGATTGTGCCAAGTTGTGTCCCCCTCCTTTCCACTAAGTTTTCACATATGGTACACAGTGCAGTCACTGATGACTACTCTGTGCATGTCCCCAAGAGAAAAATGTTCAGATACCCATGTTTTTAGTAAGGGGACAGGTGGAGAAGAATGACCTTCTTCTTCTTCTTCTTCTTCTTTTCCACAATCACCTTCACTGGCTGGAGCAGGTGATACTGCTGCTGCCTCAGAATCAGCACTAGAACTAGGACCAGGATTATTGTTGGCAAGTGGAACCTGCCCTAATTCCAAATCACTACTGGGGAAACCCAGTCCCATGGTGGCCACAGTGGTTTGTGGCACACTAGCCTTCTCATCACCATCCCGCTTCTGAGGCACATGAACATCTGGCCATGGTGACTCAGCTGGTAGTGGTGGTGATGATGCCCATCCCGATTTGCATCTCTGTCTCCCATTCCTTTTCACTTTCAGGCCCTCAATCTTTCATCCACAGCAGCTGCTCCACCATCACCCTCACTCTTATCACCACCACCACCAGTCTCTTGCTGCTTTATGGGGTTGGGACTGATTGGTGATGACAAATGTGACAGAGGGTTCCCTGCTATCATACTTGCCATTTCTTCAGATGAATAAGGCACAAAGGCAGCAGTAGCAGCAGGCAGAGGGCACCTGACATGTGCTGCTGCTCAGACTGCTAGCCAGTTCTGCTTTCTTCAATTTAATTCCCCACAGGGACAATGCTGGGAGAATGGGAATCACAGGGTCAGGGGTATATGGGCTCCGTTGACTACTAGTTTGACTGCTGACTTCCCCTTCCACCATAGCAGCAGCATCAGGGTCCATTCAGCTTTTCCAGCAGCTGCTCCACCACCACCCTCACCACAACCAGTCTCTAGCTGCTGTGTGATAGCGTGACTGCTTGGGAATGACAAGTATGCTTTAGGGTCCCCTGCTGTCACAATTGTCATATCCTCCTTAGAAGAAGAAGGCACACTGGCAGGAGTAGTAGCAGGAACAGGCAGCTGACCTGTGCTGCTCAGACAGATACCCAGTTCTGCCTTCTTCAAAATGTTGTCAGTCCCTCTTCCGCTGGTGGTACCTTCCTCTTCCACCTCTTTGCCACTTGGTACATCAGGATCCTGTCAGCTTCCCTTTTTTATTACTGCTGCTCATAGTATCAACACTATGGACCTCTAATAACTTTAATTTGCTTTATAATTTGCTTTTACTTTCATTTTTGGCCTCTCTCTATCTCCTTCAACTCTGTTTACTTCCTGTTTACAACATGCTTTTTTGTTTGTTTTTTTGTTATAATTCAGCTTTATTGAGTTAAAAGGCAGTTTACAGACATGTATAAATACAAAATACATCTTAGAAGCAAAAGTTAGGGTCATAAGCTATGACCTAGAACAGAAAGAAGCAACGATTAAGAGCAACATGAGTAGGGTTGCTACCCAGCCGGTATTTTACCGGCATAGCCGGTAATTAGCACTGCAAAGCCGGTGGCGTTATAACTTCTATACTGGCAATTGAAAAGCCGGTATTACTGCTCATGAACTCCTTTGCCCACTTCCCACTATGGCCAGGCCACTTCGGCAGCCTTTAAAGATGTCACTGGCTCACTGACACTCTCTAAGCCCTCCCTCACTCACTCAGCTGTGTCTAGTGAGTGGCGGCAAGATGCCGATCATCATGCACTGTGCGTGCACGTTGCACACTTTATATGTGCATGCATGCTGTATTCTGTCTCCACCGTTGCCTGGTTACAAGTGCCTCCAGTGACAGTGTGTGTAGTCCCGTGTGGGTGACGTGATGACTCTGAGTGAGTGCCTACAGTCCAGACCTGACTCGTCCTGAGTAAGTGGCAGCAGTCAATGCACATTTGTGCTTTGCTTTAGCTGCCTCAGCCTAGTGCTGTGCTGCACATGTATGTAGTTTATGCTCAGGCAATTAAAGGGTTAAAAATGACGGGGATGTGGGTGAAGAAGATGCATCTCTGTACTGTTTACTAACTATAGCAGGGAGGCACCATTCAATAAGTGGGAGAGGAGCCAAATATGGAGAATGATATTAATTTTCTGCCATTGAACCTCAGTACTGAGCTCTAGCAGTACAAGTTATACTGCTCTTCTGCTCTGCATACTAAGCACAGGTGGCTCATTTCTGACACTCTTGCAGCGTCTGAGATGTATTACCTGTGTTTGAGATCCCTTTGGTGCCCCACCACAATAAATCTTAATTTTGGTAAAAAAGTTAAAACAAGTTTAAGAATGCTCTGAAGCAAACCCTGGAAGTTGCCGAGAGGTGGAGAAAGAAGCCATCTGTACAGCGTCGGTCTGATAGGAATGGAGAGGGGCAGCATAACTTACTGATGTGTAGAATTCATTGGGCAGTTTGCAGTATGATACTGAATCTCAAATTAACTGTGTGACTACCAGCTTTGGAGTGAAAAGGGTTACATTTGAATGCTGTGCAATAGAAATTCTTACATGTTTATGATGGATACTCTCCCCAAGCAAAACAAAATTGCTATATGCACACATTCTCTTGCTATATTTGCCCATCTCTTATCTAGTGGATTACAGTTGGTTCTCCAATGATTGTTAGGCTAAAAGACTACTACTTACATCATGCTTTTGGTTAGCTGAGAATTATGTAGTTTTCTGTAGGAGTAATAAGCTGTGGAATAGATCTGTATATGACAGGGTGTATGTACTTGCTAAACATAAATACTGTTTCATTTGTCTTGAACTGCTTAAAAGAAATAGTTTGCAAAGAGAAATGATAAACACCACATCACTTTTGTGTAGTGACTAGTAACACATACTTGTGGCCCAGGCCAAAGTACATCAGCATGCCTGCTTCTCTTAGGAGCTGGGCTTTAATTTACTTAAAGCATCAGCCTAGGTCTGCTGGTCATGATGGGAGTATGGCTCTTGGGGATATCCATCTTGGAGTACTGCTGATATCAAACCTTAAACCTTTTAGTGCCAGAGGGGTATGCAAAGCATTGCTTCACAATGCGTTGTGTTGCATACCCCTCTGATACTCAAAGGGTTAATTGCACTAGTAACAGAGTCCCAAAATGATGGATCATGTGTACATTCATGTATACATATATGGAAAAAATGTGTTTGTGTGAACAGTATTGCTATGCACTGGCTGAGGGGCTAAAACCACAGGCCTCATGCTTAACGCCCTGGCTCTCATTGTCAGATAGAGGTATGTAATGGTCTAATAACACTGTAATAATCTTCTGAATAGGTAAAAAAAGAAAATTAGCTAGAACTGAAGGAAAAGATTAAGAGGAAAGGTGGGTGATACAAACTGATAGAGGTAGGGAAACAAATTAATAGGATACAAAGGAAATGGTGATTAAGACAGAAATACAAAGAGCACAATTAAATACATTGTGTCAGTTCTATGAGTGATATTTCTGTTGTCCAATGGGGTTGCACGTGTTTCTGGACACTAGCCAATTGCCAGCTGTAACAAGGAGCCTGAAGCTCAATTTTGTAGGGTCATGCAACATTGAGTGGTTCTGCTCCTTTTGTGGCTCCTCCCTTTTGCAGCTCCTCCCTTTTGTGACTCCACTTTCACTGACCTACAACTATGGCCGGTATTTTTTTGAGGAAAAGGTAGCAACCCTAAACATGAGTGACGGTGACATGACTGGCAGCGATCAGGTTTCATAGTATGTGGGTGGGAAGTCTCACCCCATTGAAAGGCATAGGTGAGACGTAACCTTTTTTGGGGTCTAAGCAAAATAGAGGAAAAATCGAATGGTCTCGCTATGGATGAAATTTCTCAAATACAGAGTGGAAAGCCACATGGTTTTCGCTAAGTATCTTGCGTGAACATAACTATACTTTTTGGTCATCCCTACTCCTAAATGCAGACTGACAACCTGTGGGACTTTGACATCCTTTTATACTAGCATCATGAGAATACTCGCAGTGTTGGGAGGGAATTTACTTCTACCATTGACTTCAATGCAATATACAGGAGAAAAAAACAGAAAATCAGTACTTTTTCCAAAAAAATTTTGTTCAGCGAAAAGTGCCATTTTTCATCTGTTTTGCTTTTGAGGCTAAAGTTTTGAGGGAAGTTTCGCCCATCCCTACTCTGTGGGGCTGAGTTACTATAAAAGAGTGAAATTCTGGAGAATGCCACCTACATCATAAGGAACAAATAAAAATTCCTCATATTCTCATTGAGCTTTAAATGGGACTTGTAACCCTTTGAGTACCAGAGGGGTACACAGTGCATTGCAAAGCAATGCATTTTGTACCCCTCTGGCACTCAAAAGGTTAACCCCTTGCATGCTCCAATGGTCTCTGTTGTATTGTATTATAATGTATTGGGAACTGCTCTAGCATTCAATGGGTTTAAAGCCCAACTTGAATCAATGGGAATTTCTGTTTGTTCCCTATTATGCAGCTGGGTGGCACCAAAATCGCAACCCATTCTTAATATATCAGCCTCAGTGTATACTTGTCACAAATTGTTTTGCTGTCTACATAAGTATAAGAGTATCTCAAGCATGGTTCTTTGCTTTCATTGTCTATAATGTTACCCAGATGCACCTCACTAATGAGGCCCACTAATATCCAAAATGTACCTCTGGGGTTTTGCTGTTTCTCTCATGTAGATCTGACTTACTTGATGTTTTTATACTGGATTGTCTGCGGGTGAGACCTTAATGAACATGGAAATTTCTTCTCTGAAATGGTGCATGGGAATGAAAGACATGTCTGAGCAGCATCTGAGGAGGCGTCCTCCCCATGAATAAATATCTTGTTTCTAGTCTTTGCTCTAGCTGCGCCTCTGGGATGATGACCATTAAAGGTTGAAACGTACCTCTGGGGTTTGCTGTTTCTCTTGTTTAGAGAAGATTTGCATGACATTTGAGACCACAATTATCTATTGATGGGACTGGGCTGATATGAATATAGAAATTTATTCTTGGAAATTATTCATTGGAGTGACAAATACAACTGAGCAGCACCTCATGGGGCACCATTCTTAAGACCAAGTTACTAAGTTTTGTTCATTCTCAGCGTGTGCTTGTCATGCCTCTTACTTTCTTTGAATCTTTGTTATTCCCTACACTTTTTTTATACCTGCCCCACTAGACATAGGTCATATTGCCAGACAACCATAAGCAGGACTTGATTTACATGTCAGGCAATCCTAGGCAAGGAACACTAAATGCATTTAGTCCTGTTCTTGGCCTCACCTATAGTCCTCCTATGATCCCATATTCAAACCCAATCCACTGGTCCTTTGCATATAAAATATATTTTTCATTTAAAGTACAAAGCATTGAAACTTCTAACCCCCTGGATGCTGAAGAGGTCAACACATTTTGAATTGATACACTGTAAACCTCTGTGGCATCCAAGAGGTTAAATATTATCCAGTTTGTAAACTGGTAAACAAACTGGCCAAATAATAGCATATATACCAGTAAATAAACCAGCCAACATTAATAAGACACAGAGCTATTACAATTACTATTTAAACACTCACAACTTTGATACAGTCAGCACAGCTCAGGGATCCCTTAAAATGTGTTGCTATAAGAGGATGCCTACGCTGCCTAATAGGAAATATTTCATAGGGTACATTGGTCCATACCATTTACTGTATTAAATGTGTTTTAAAGCAAATAATTCAAAATACTCATTATAGCTTGAACATTTACAAATGTTTTTGTATATAGATTAAGGTGGCCAACAATATCCTATATAATAATTTGCTAAAACGTGTGTAACGCCTCAATCATGTGCAGTAGAGACTGCTGTGCGTGCTGCAGTCTTGCGCAGTAGAGGCTGCTCATGCCACGGCTGATACAGAGCTGGGCGCTCCGAGGGAACATCCAGCTCTGTATCAACCATGGCGCGGGCAGTCTCTACTGCGCATGACTGCCCCGTGACCGGCTGGCTGTGGCACTGTGGCCCGTGTAACGGGCTCTTCAACTAGTATAGTGATATTTGCATAAATTTGAAGAGGAATATTAGACATTATAACATGTATGTTTTGCATCATTAACAAGAAATAAACAGTATTAATTATGATGTAAGTAAAAAGTTAAACTGCTTAAGTTTAGTGGAAAGACACGTGGATTTGGGTGTTTCCTGGCAGCACAGCCTTACAACTGATTCAAATTCAGAAACAGACTTCATTACAGCATCCAAGGGGTCATTTCTGTGTCTTCTTGTATACTCATATGTGTACCTGCAAAATGGAAATAATATATAGATTGTTTTGTAAATGAATTTAAATATACCAAGCACATATAAAGACCTATCTATTGTCATTTTTTTGCAACATGCATCACATTGTATGCTTTACTATCCATATAATGCATTAATCCCTTAAAGGCATAGTAATGTTTCATAATAAAAGCAGCTCTAATTAATCATCATAGTATTTGGACTTTGGAGAGTGTTATTTCAATTCTGTCAGAGTTGTAGTTCCAGAGTAATTCAATGACAAAGTATCCCCCTCCCTCCCCTTTTACTGATGTAACACTGCTCAGCCAGATCAGAAGGGAGATGCCCAGGTAGACTGCAGAGAGGGACAATCTTCAATTAAGATAAGGGAAAAACCTGAAAAACTTGTCAAGGGGGGCAGGGCTTTCATTGTTCTCATAGGAAGAAGATTGTCACTTGCTGTTATCTGTCTGGTCTATGGACTGCATTCCACATCTGAGAAGAGATGGCTTACACTAGGTAAAAGGGGCGGGAGGGGGAAACTTTGCTTGTGAATATCTCTCAAACCATAAAGGTTTGAGAGATAAGATAAGACATATTGTTCTTCATGTTTTTTTAATGCCTACAAAATAAAATAAAGATAAAACAAAGTATTACTGTCCGTTTAAGATCCATTATGCTATATATAAACAGCTCAAATGGCTGTGTATTTTGCCATTCTGCAATTAGTACAGCAAGTGCTTTTTTCCTTGTTTTCTTGTTAGTCAGATGATGGTTGAGTAAGTCCACCATTTAACCAGTACCAGGTGAATATTTTTTTCTGTAGTGTAACATTAATTAAGGGATTGAGTAAGCAGAGTACTGTGTTATTTGAATATGTGGATTCAGAACATATCCCACAGGCTTTCTAAGCGAGTTACAGCATTTACACAGGTCATAGCAATAGTGGGGTTTAATTCTGAGAATCAGTTTCTTGGATTCCCTCCTTTTTAGTTTGCTATGAAGTATATATAACATAAAGTAATCTAAGTTTTGTTTGTTAAACTCACTTGTAAAGTAGCTTTGTGGAAGTTGCAAATATTTTATTACATTTAGTTTAGTTGATAAAATTGGCCACAATATATTAATCTGTTGCCATAAATTTACTGAACCTTCACACTAACCATGCACTATACTTTTATTTTTTCTAATAAATTTGTGAATAATGCAATTTTCTGCACTTGGTAAATCAGATCGTCTATAAAGTTTTATATTTTAACATTAATATTAATTGGACAACTTTGTTTAGAGAATTCTTCGAACACTTTTTCCAATTTTTGGTTGAAGATATTTGTCTTAAGGTAACAAACAGAAAAAGAAACAATAAAGAGAAAAACAGGCAGAACGTGCAGGTCCATCTAGTAGAATATTAACTGCTGCACAGAGAGCTTTATCCTTTATTTCAAGCTGCTGATTCTGAAGCATGTTCTAGGGCTGGATTCAAATGCAGGAGATAAATGTTACCTCCCATTTTATATAAAACTAGTTGAACAGCCCATTACACAGGCCACAGTGCCACTGCCACCAGGTCGCAGGGCAGTCATGCGCAGTGGAGACTGCCCGCGCCACGGCTGATACAGAGCTGTACAGTCTGTACTGCGCATGACTGCAGCACGCGCAGCAATGTCTACTGCGCATGTCGCGGCGTTACACACATTTTAGCGAATTATTATATAGGATGTTCCTATTGAAGTCTACTGGGATTCCTGGAGATAAAAGCAGAGATAAAATTAGCACCTGCATTTGAATCTGGCCCCTAGTCTCATCCTGTACTGTACTGTAAGAATTAACACTGCAGTCAAGTTGGGAGAGAAGGGGAAAGTTTCTGCTGAAATTATGATACTAGCTACATGTATAGGCATAAAGACAAAGAGGGGAAGGTGCATGTGGTTGCAAGGCTTATGGGTGTGACTTCTTTGTAGACAATTACATATGAGTGGGACAACCTTTGACTCATTAATAATATCACCCATGTACATGCACTTACTTGCAGACAATAAGTATCCCTCCACTATATATTAATAATTGTGTTTGCTGATGTTTTGTGCTCTTTATTGAGTAGACATTTTCTTTTTTGTTAATGTATACATATTCAGTTATGCTCAAGTTTAGCCTAAAGAAAATAGGAAAGAAATTAGCACTATGAAGGGAAGGATCTTTGTAGGACTCCAGGGTTTACAGTAACTTAAAAAATAAGTAGCCTCCATGTTTCCCACACATCACACACAATCCTACAACATATACTATATAGTGCCCAACAGAGCATTACAAGGACTCTTTAGTCTCTATAGTGCCAATTAGATCCCACTCCATCTAGTGAAATGTGTAGCCACCGAAAGTGAACTTGTAAGATATAGAGCTTAATAACTTGAATTAGTTAATACCCCTTTAACCCCTTAAGGACTAGGAAAATCTGGAGGCATTGCACTTAAGGACCGGAGCACTTCTGACCTTTTTGACTATGTCTTTGTTCAACAGCATTTTCCCTCTAAGTACTTTATTTTACCCATACAAATTATATACAGTTTTTTTCACACAATTAGGGCTTTCTTTTGATACCATACCTTATATGGATAATCCACTGTTTATTTTTTTTAAATTAAAGAAAACGGTAAACAAAAATGTAAAAAATGCCATTTTTCTCTTGGGATCATTTGGACACAATGGGTTACTTTTTTATGGAGACTGCATGAAAGGTATGACCGGTCAGTCATACCTACAAAATGGGCAGTTTTAAGTGGGCCCTTTCTTTCCGAGTGAAAATCCCCATGTCCCTCTGTACTTCAGTATTTTTACACTATTTTATTGATGAGGATTGGCGGTGTGTATATATGTACTACATGGATCCACAACAATCAAACTCCCAATTCTGTAATAAAAGCTGTTTTTTGTAAAACAGCACGAGCAGTGAAGGGGTTAATATCACCAACTCTTGCAGGATTTTTATTTAGTATGTGTCTTCTCTCTGCTTCTCTCTCCCTTACTTCAATAGTAGGGAAGAGAGCAGCACAGAGCAGACACAAAGGCAGTGTGCTTGACACAATGCCTTATTCAATCAAAATGCCGGTACATATGATCTCTCCTGAAGAGATCACATGAACCGGCAGAAGTGACAAGCTCTGAGACTGAACGCTCTGATCCCGGAGAGTCAGCCTGCAATGAATGATAACAGCGTGCACGGAGGCGCACTGCTATCATTTAACCCATGACATGCCAGGACCGTCATGGGTCCTTATGGGAAATTTACCCATGACGGTCCTGGCACATCATGGGTCATTAAGGGTTTAAGAAAAGCACTGGTATTTCATATCTGTTTATAATAAGTGCACAGTCCCCACCTACAAGGTAAGATATTACCACACCCATGTTTTCAGTGGGGTGGAGGAAAAGAAGAATTATGGTGTCTAGGTAATACTTCACATTATTTTTCAATCATTCATCACTGGCCATTTCATTGGATTCAGTTGTGGTAGAGGGTGGCAACTGTGCCAATCCCTCCTTCCCCTCATCCTCCTCAGTGCTGTTACCAACACTGCATAAGATGTATGCCTCTCTGTTCTGTGTTTTTTAATACTTCTGCTACATACGCATATGGTATAGATTAAGTTTAAAAAATCTACCAACACTGCTGCTGGATAGATGTGTACTATGGTCATTACGTATATAACTAGCTGCACTGAAACCCATCTCTGACTGCACTCTTGCTGATGGTAAACTAAGGGTACCCACAGCAGTATGCATGAGTGCTGGCCATGCGCACTTATTTACTTGTCAATACTCTGGTGGGTCATCATTTTGTATGAAACCATAATTATCCTGCAAGTATTCTGTAACCATCCTACATGCAGATAACCACTCCTTGGAGATAGACAGTGTTCGTGTGCATCAGTTGCAGCCCATATTCTTCGGGGTCTCATAGAGATATGCCAGTACCATCAACACTGCAAATGTTATACTGCCACCCAGAGACACATTAATTGACCTCTGTGATGATGACATGGTCTGCAGAATGTTGTGATATTATTTTTACTAATGCTGACATTATACTGTTTTGCCGTCTTCATCATCACAGAAATATTTGCCCTTCTTTCTAGTAGATTTGCTCTTACATTTCTCTCTATCTTCATCCACAATGCAAACTTACAAATGCAAACTTAAAATCAATCCATAAGGATTACTTTATATATTTTCACAGACTCTTATGAAACCATGCAAGGACCCAACTCAAAGCATGCTAACATGTAATTCAACAGCTGTCTTATGTCTGTGTTGCAATTATTGTTAGAAACATTGACCATGCTTTTAAATTGTTTCTGAAATAAATATATTGGTACAAGTATATCACACTTTCCTGTACTGGCATGGTTAACCAGTAAGGTAGCCTCTTCAGAAGGCTTCAGGAGCTCACATATATCACATAATACCTGTCATTGACCAGGTAACAAAGAAGTCCCCTCCAAAGCCTTCTCGTTAGGTATTTTATATTCACTAATGGCCTTGTTCTGCTCATACAAATGTTGCAGCATGTACAATATACAATTCCACCTGGTAGGTACCTCCATTTTAAGCTGGTGATGGAGCAGGTGGTTATGTAGTTTTGTGGAATATAATGTGCTGTAGGGATGGCTAAATATCCACTAGTCAGCATTTCATCAAGGATTTAAGTTTTTTAGAGGAATCAAGTAACAATTACATTTAGGACATGGGCAATGCAGTGTGCATGCACAATATCTGATATTCACAAGGCAGTTACTATATTCTATGATCTTCTGCAGTTTGCTTAATACATCAATAGCTTTTGTTTGCCATTCCACAGGCATACATTTGGATTTTTTGATTTTTTTTTCACTTATTTGGCAGGACACTGAAGAACTGTTTTACTTAATTGTTTTAACAATATGACTAGAGAGGGTGGTGGCAACTTATGGAGACTCTATGACTTTTGTCACCTCCATCTAACTCAGAGTCGTCCTCCTCCATGTTTTGAATTTGCTCAACAGTAGGAGATTGGAGTTTTACTATTACATATGAAAATGTTTTCACACTCTCTGAGATATGTACAACACTACTGTTAGCCATTGCATTCCTGATGTGCTGCTGATGTTTCTCTTGATTTGAGCTGTGGTTGTGCTTCAGATAGGATCTCAAAAACACATGCTTAGACATTATCCTGCTTCATCCCAATTGTCTCTTCCAATCACAAACTTGACACCATACAGGGAATTAGCATCTCCTTTTACACTTTAGCATGACAGGAATTCATAGGGGGAATCTTCATGTAGCATATAATAACATTATTATAATTGAATTCAAAAGCCTGGAAAAGCTGGAAAACAGCACATTTCACAGAAATAACCATGAAAGATAAGATGTGTCATTTTTTTGATGTTTCTCTTTTGAGTCAAAATGTTTAACTTTTCCTTAGACAAAACCACCTGGTGCTGACTTACCATAACAATCAGGCCCAATTCAAAGCAAAGGCCTTTATTTTTTTGTGAGCCTAGAGCTATAAGAAAGCCCCTCCTGTCCCTTGATTCCATTGAATGACAGAGGGAGGAGCATCTTCCTGGGCAAAGGGCATCCAGTCTAGCTAGATGGCCAGCTCCTGAGCCAAGTAAGAAGAGACCCTACTTGGCCTTTCACAAAAATAAAACAGAAGCATTCAGATTCTAAGAAAAGCATTCTGAACTGGATGGGGCAGGAAAGCCCTATGAATGGCAGAGTAGCAGGTCTTTTTAAAACATTTTCCTGGTCTACCTTGGAAGTGTGGCCTTTTTCAGGTGTGCTATTATAACGTTTTTTAAAGACTCTCAGACCAGTGTGTGAAATAAAACACAATTTATTTAGAGTAAGGTAAGGCAAAGGTCCGCCCTCTAGTGGCGATTGATATACACCAGCAATGATGACTGATAGATACAAATGTAAATGCACAAACGTATTATATGTACAAATATAAGGCAGTAGAATGGCATATAACCACAGAGGGTTAAGTCCTTTATAACAGTCAGTCTCAGATGTGGAGGTTTGGCACGCCCTGGGTGTTATTAAGCTGTGCTGGAGACAACATTCACCATAGACTGGATACAGGACTGCCTCGCCACGGTGTTCAGTAATAAGCAGAACAGGAATCCACTTAGCCCCCTCGGGCATACCTACTGGAACTGTTACTGCTAGTGCGAGTGAAAATAGCCCCACGGGCGTAGCTGGAACCGGCCTGCAATGCAAGAGCTCCCAAGCCTCCTCGGACTCAACCGGACACTGGGATAGGACGTACAAGAGCCAATAGCCCCACGGGCGTAGTTACCAGATTTGCTGGAGCTGAAGCCTTTGCCTGCCACTACTCTGTATAACGGAATCGCCCAGTATTTCCAATGAGAGAGAGAGAGCCAAAAGCGCCCAACCGGCCCAACGGATGTGAATACTCTGCTAGGATGTACAGAGTTGCAGACGGAGAGCGGCCAACTCAGCAGGAGTATCACCGTGAACGAGGCTCACACTGAGTAGCGAGAGTGGTACCAAGGCAGCACTGCTAGGGTTAAAAAGCACGTTTACTCGAGGCTTTTCAGCGGTACAGCAAGGCTCTGCCGTATGAGTGAGGTGTACAAGCACACAGCTCTGCACAGGTAGAATCACTGCACTGATCGGGGTAACACCAGGCAAGACAGCCATACAAAGACTGGAACAGCGGATAATAATGTCGCGGCGGCGACAACTGGAACGCAGGTCACTGGAACAAGCTGGAAGTTGATCTTCAGAGCAGGAAGTCAGCCAGGCCGGGTCGGAGCACGTAGGAGGTAGTCATACAAGCCGGGTCATACACAAGCAGGAACGTCAGCCAAACCGGGTCAGGATCCAAGGGTGGTAGTCAGACGGACCGGATCATACACAAGCAGGAACACAGGAGAATAGTCAGGACAAGCCGAATCGGTACACTGGAATCCGGAACACAGGAACACAGCAACAGTATAACTGGCTCAGAAACACCACGAAAGGGCATCTGACAGAAGTGATAGCCAGGTATAAAAAGGTCACCAGGAGGCGGGCCAAACCAACTCAGCAAATCAGTGTCTGCCATAGATGAGAGTGACAGGAATCACAGGCACTGTGATAGCTATGAACAAGGCTTGTTATGTACAAGTGAGAGAGAGACAATATGATAAATATAATAAAGGATTGGATAAAGTTGTTAATTTGCATATTTCAGAAAAAGTGGAGCACTGGGACAAGAGGCCATGATCTGAAATGCGTTAAGTGCAACTTTACAGAAAGGGATATAAATTCATGCTATGGTCTGTAATTCAAAATTTCTAAGACTGACATAAATTTATTCAGCGGAAATGAGTAGACTGGATGGGTCAATTAGTAACATAGTAAATTAGGTTTAATAAAGACACAAGTCCATCAAATTCAACCTTTGCCTCGTACCCCAGTGACATGAGAATTGTATAGCTTTCCTGCTACCAAATAAGTTTGTCATTTCTCAGACTTTCCCGATTTGCCTACTAATATACACTATAACCCTACATGTTCCATTTTTGAAAGAAATGTATCTAATCTTCTTATCTATCATTAAAATATATGTGTCTGTGTTTGTGCAAGAGGAGATCTTGATAAAGACTGAATGGATTTGTAGGTAGGAAGAACAGAATTGTATGAGGGCTGAGAATGGATGTGTGTGTGTGTGTTTGTGTGTGTGTGGTATGTGTGTGTGTTGGAGGACAATGGAGGTATAGAACAAAGAGAATGAAGACATGAAGGGAATTGTATGTCGGATTGAAACTGAGGAATATGAGGCAGTGTGAAGGATTATAGGGTGGAAGAACATATGTGGTAGGGGATAACATATTGCATGATTGTGTATATACAGTATCAAAAATGTGAAGTGTGTGTTTGAGAAGAAGAAGTTATGTGTATGGAAGGAAGAAAACAGAGTTATCTGCATGTTTGGGGGTGGATGAGAGAATGGAAGTATGCATGTTGATAGATGTAAGTGCTGATGTGAGTGTTGAGGAGAGAAAATAAAGATGCATGTATGTTGGAAAGAAAATGGAAGTGTGAGTTTTAAGATGCTTAGGCAAATAGGTTCCACACCTAGAAAATGGACATTTTTAAAAAATTTTATCATAATATCCTCATATCCTTTGTCTAAAAATATGAGGTGTGTTATCCACTGAAAAAGTGAATTAGTTATAAATAAATAATATGCAGGTTTAGTAGCAAACAATAAATAATCTTGCTCATTGTTTACTCAGAGACACAATCTATATAATTAAGCTGTCATGTTCAGCCAAAAGGTTTTTGGCTAAAAAACATTATGTTCACTTTACTTACCATACAATAAGACTGCCATCATGTGCATTATAAATAGTACAAAGCTGCTCAGGTGTCACTCGGATCTCTCCAGGGATGTCCCAAGCTTCCTGAATTGCAATATTACTTAAACACTCTGCTCTTTTCAGACCACTTTCTCTACAGCAAATACGTTGAGCAGCAGAGCTTGATTTGGAGCAAAATCGAAGAACAAGGACTTCAGACTACAATAATGTGGTAAGAGATTTCAAAACAGAAGTCTGTTAATTTTACAAACACTTTTCTTAAGTTTTCAGTAGAAATTATATAAAGGAGAAATTAAGACGTTACAGAGGAGAGCAAATAAAATGTTTAATTTCAACAAATACAATTCAACAGAATGTGTGGTTATGATGTTTTAAATATATAGGGGGCTAATAATTAAGTTGACCTGCAACCCAAAATATGTCACATTTCTCCTAAGATATTAAATGTGTCAGAAACTGCATGGATTTCTCAGTATTTTTTTTTTATGTGCATCTATGCACTGACAGAAATGCAGCATTCTTAACATGAATGATTACATTAAGCTGATTATCCTGATTGCCTATTTCCACTACAGTTTTATTTACCGCTAAAGGTGTGATTTATCATGTAGTGCTCCGAGCAGTTCTGTGCATCTGAGCATCATGAATACTCTATTTATGAATTATCGAACACATTTCTCTGCTTATCTAGTTGTGCATATACTAGGGGTGCAAAGGGTGCAGCTGCACACATTCCCACTGTCCCTAAGCCTGTTGGAAATAAGGTCTCCCCTAATTGACCAACCGGGGTTTGAAACGTGATGGGGCTGCGGTCTCTGCATCTTCATGCACATACATCTATCCCACTTTTCCCTCGTAGTACCCATGCATTCAAAAATTGCAGAGCACAGTAAAATGATGTCTTATCTTGGCACACTGTGTTGTCAGATAACATAGAGACTGCAAGGGAGCACTGATATAGAGGTCTGTGCCAGTCAGAGCCAAACTCTGGACCAACAGGTATAAAATCCCTTCCTGTGCAAGGAAAGATAGGCAAGTAGAAAAGGGACTGTGGCATGTTTTTTCCTCCAGTGTGAGGGAATGAGAGAAATAGAAAGACTGAGACATAAAATGCTGTAGAGAGAGGAGAGAGGGAGTACTGGGGTAAAGTGAAGGAATGAACATGTGGAGAGCGAATAAAAAAGGCTAGGGAAGAGAGGGAAAGACTGGGACAAAAGGGGGAACTTAAGGAGGGTTAGAGGGTATAAAAGCAGGAGAAGTGGGATAAGGGTGAAAGAGAGTGGTTTTCTTTTGAGGAGGAAAAGGCAACCTTTGAGAACATTGCTTCATGATGCATTGTAGACCACTCAATGCGTTTAAAACTCCATTTTAATCAATGGAAATGTGGTAAGTCTTTATTTATTTTTATTTTAGACTATATGTATGGGTGTCTTGAACAAAAATAGAGGAAATAACAACTATTATAAATATTAATGAACACTGGAAATGGTTCTGCATAATTTAAAAAGAGCATATTCATTAATAGTTTTCGTAAGGATCATTATGCAGTGCAGAATCTAAGAATATAGACTCATTTTTATTACATTACACATACATTTTCAGTATTAACCCAATCAGAACTTTTATATAACATATCATAATCATATCATCGTGTGCATATATCACATAGTTGCTGGAGTAACTAGCAGACATGCGCATTTGTTTGGTAACAAACAAGAAATTAATTAAAAATCATGTGTTTCATGAGATTCAGATTACAGTGACATAATAATTAAAAGATACACAAAGTCACAGAATAACGAGTAACAATTTACGTATTTTTGTTGAAACTGATTTGTTCATTGTTTCATTCATTCGCACCCTTTCATCGAGGAATGTGGGAAGGGACTGTGTGTAGGAGGGTAAAATGGAAAAATGACTAATACGCAGATTAGCCAATACAATCCTGGCATGAAAGAGTGGCAATCCACTTGGTTATGGGTGTGATTGATTGTTGCAATAGCATAGAATTATGGTTGCACTAACACAACAAAGCTTAGTTCCGAGAATATAGTATAAAAACATATAATTTATTCAAAATCACAATTTAAATTAAGGAACAATACCAGACATCCATGACTCACATAGCTTAGATATGTACAGTACACATCAGTTTTCCCGGTCTATGCATTTTGTACTATGCACACTTATTCATGACCATTCATCACCTGCAGGGCTCCAGCTGGTTATCCATAGTTTAGTTATTTGAGTGGTCTGCCTCCAGTGGTGTTTGGGTGTACTCATCCAGCTATCAGGCATCAAGACCTGCCCTTTAATTCTGCCTCTGCTGCAGAAAGGGTACACTCATCACTGTCATCTCTCCCAAGCCACGCTTTCTAACCAGCACTCTTCAGCTGCTAGCAGACCACTCAGCTGTAACTCCTGCTGCTATTTAGCGTAGTGTTACACCAAGCCACTGCCACCCTGGGCCAGGTCATCCCCTTATTCACCCAGTTGTATGTGAAAACTCCATGAAGCAGCAGCAGTAGTACCACTCAGTTGTCCTACTCTCCAGCCCTTGCACCTGTGCCCTGTAGTGGCCATGGGAATCATATATCAACAGGAGCAGCAGCTTTTTGGACTAAGGCCCTTGCATCTTTGGTGATTACAGCCTAAGCATCCCATACCAAAAGTAGCACCTCTGACATGGTTAATGCTTAACTCAACAAACTTCCATTGCCTTCTTCTCTGACCTCCTAAATACTGAGACCATAAAGTTGTTATCTGGCCAACCATTTCCTTGGTGGCCCAGGAGCAGCTTTAATGAATATTCACCAGTGTCCAAAGAGAGAGTTTTTTCTAAGTAACATGCAACATCCCCCAAATCACCTTTCACAGCTCTCCCCGTACCTGGTGGAGAAGAAGACCTTCTTAAAGGTCAATCTTCACCAAGCTTCCAAACCCAGTTCTGAATGTTCGGGCTGCTGGTCCAGCAATGAAAAATCTCACTTCTTCTATCACCTCCAGAAGCCCATACTATGCATGTAACAGTCATAATGCTACTGCTTCCATACTCTCAGACATTAATTTATGTTCTAATATGAGGGTGGGGTCTTCCTGCTATTTTTAGACAGCCACAGCCAGTACTTCCTCAGTAAACAGACATTTGTAGGCAATGCTACTATGTGGGCCTGTCCAGACTGATCTAATGCTGCTGATGCTGGTGGTCTTGCAATGCCAACTCTCATCCTCTCCATCCCCTCCCAAGGCCCAATAATGTGCTTCTAGCCGAGTCAAAGATCCTGCTTCTTCTTTCCTCACTCCCAGAGATCACAGTGTATGTTATTTTGGGTGCTTTCTGTTGTTAGACACAGCTGTCTTTATTTCCTAAATCGATAGACTCTTTAGCCTAAATACCATGCTGCTTTTGTATGTGTCTGTCCAGACTGGTCTAATGATGGTGCTGATGTTGGAGGTACTGCAATGCAAAGTCTTTTCACCTCTATCACCTCATAAAGCCCAATATTGTGTCTCTAACAAAGTCAAAGATGCTGCTGCTTCCTTCCTTATTCTCACAGATCACAGTGTATATTATTTAAGGAGGGCTTTCTATTGTTAGACACTGCCACATGTACATCCTCAATCAACAGACTTATCTATCCCATATACCATGCTACATTTCTATGTGTCTGTCCAGACTGGTATAATGCTGGTGCTGGTAGTACTGCAATGAAAACCCTCATCTTGTCTATCACATCCTAAACCCCAAAATTGTGCCTCTAACAGAGTTGAAATTGTGCCTGCTTCCTTCTTTACTCTTAGACACCAGTGACAGATGTCTGCTGTCAGACACAGTCACATGTAGTTCCTCAGTCAATAGACATTTTTAGCCCATTTACCATACATATGTACTGAATGCATCTGTGTAGATTGGTCTAATGCTGGTTCTGGTAATGCAATGCAAACTCTCACCTCCTCCATCACCTCCTAAATCCCAATAATATGCCCATAACTATGCTGCTGCTTCCTTATTCTAAGAGATCAATGCATGTTTGTTTGGGGGGGTGCTTCTGTTTTTAGACACAGCCACATTTACTTCCACAGTCAATAGACTTGTCTAGCCCATAGACCATGCTGCTGCTGTATGTCTCTGTCCAGATTGGTGTATTGCTGGTGCTGGTGCTGGTGGTGGTACTGGAATGCAAACTCTTGTCTCCTCTATCACCTCCTAATGCCTATGTCGTACTTCTAACAAAGTCAAAGATGCTGCTGCTTCCTTGCTGCTGATTCCTTTGAATGGGACTTTTAACCCCTTGAATGCTACAAAGGTATCCAAAGCATTGTGAAGCAATTCTTTGGCAACATCTCTAAGTTCAAGGGTTTAAAAATCTGATTAACACAATGAGTATGTTTCTTTATTCCTATGGTGCAGTTGGTTTGCTTCAGAATTGCTCCAGTTCTTATTAGTATCAGCTTCACTGTTTATCACATAGCTTGGGTGAGATGCACTGAGGTGTGAAAAAGATGTGATATAGCAGAGATGACTTCTCCAGTGTCTATGTTATCCTATGGAACCTATGCACTAAGATAAAGTGATATAGAGGAGATTTCTCCAGCGATATCACTTCTCCAGTTCCTCTATTATTCCATGAAACCGATGCACTAAGATTTCTCAAGTGGGAGAGATCTTAGTGCATAAGCTCCATAGAACAGCATAGGAACTGGAGAAGTGATATCACTGGACATGTCTTCTCACCTATATCATCTTTTTATACTGTTTACTTCCCTGTAAAACATACTCTAGCATCAGTTACTGTATTACCAATCACCTGGCCTGACCATGCTCCTCTTAAGATGCAAGATGGTTTTGAATGTCTCTCTCACCTTCCCCAGACACTCTGCTTGGAGACTAAAATCATACCTCTTAGATGACCCAGTCATTTTTGATGACACAGAAAAGCATATCGGGGAGTTCTTAGATCACAACCACTCCTCAGCATCTTCAGTACTTAGTGTCTGGGAGGCTCTGAAATGTTATCTTAGTGGTCTGCTCATTAAAGTAGAATCACATAGGAGAGAACAGAGGAAGCCCTCCTAGTTTAATTTTGTCCCGCGAAAGGCGCTCTGTTGATCTCTCTGCTGAATAGACTGGATGATCATAGCTTGGAGGATATCAGGGAAAACAGCTGTACCTCACTAACAAGACCCAGGCCCATGAAATGTACATGCTGAATGGGCGAATGGTTAATATGCAGAGAAATCCACTGATTTTCCTTCATATTAATCCATTTGCACCTTGATGAATCCAGGCCTTAGTGTGTTTCCCAGAGGATAAAGAGAAATCCAGTTGTGGAACCCTTGCTCTTAGGGCCTAGGGAATCAAGATGTACTTCTCAAAGCCCAAACAAGACCAACATATATATTTGAGGTTAGCTGGTCTCTCCCGTACAGGTGAGGCTTGCCTGTCATTTTGGAAGTGGGCTGCCATTCTGGGCAGGATTAGCCTAGTATGTACATGAAAATATATCCTCTGTAATGGCACTAGAGAGCTAAAATGTGATGCTATCTGCAGAACTATAAAGAGCTGCTTTCATTCGTCCTCAGAGCCTCTCATATATCTTGGCCATATTTTATAAAACCCTTAGAGTGCCTCTCACTAAGGAGCAATTGCTCTCTGTGACTATGGAAATCAGCTGCACTTCACTGATTATGCCCAAACAAGGCAGGAATATTTATCTGATGTTAGCTGGGCTTTCCTGTGCAAAGGGTACTTGTCTCTTATTTTAGAATTTGACTGCTAATTTGCACAGTATTTCTGTAATGATATGTATGTGTTACGTGATACTTTTTGAGTGGTGAATAGCTACAGAATGGGCAATATTTGCTTTCATTTGTCCTCTGAGGCTCTCTCGTATTTTAGACATCTTATTGAAAGATACATTAGCATTCTTCTGAAAGCTTCAAGTTGTTTTGCAGCCAGATGGCACTGTGCTAATTTCATCTATAGGAAGCTTGTGTCTACAGTATTCTGCTTTTCACAGGCTATATTAGAAAAGCCACCATTTAGCTTCAAAACATCTCAAACTATCAGAATAATGCCAAGTTATCTCCTTAATAATTTTAAAATTAATACATTTCCAAGCTTTGGGAGTACCAATTTTAAAGGAAAAATTACAACATATTTCTTAATTAGTGTATACATTCCATTTAATTCCCACTGGTTCTGTAAGAAGGGTGCTGTAAAACTTAGACTTTTAATCATAACTTACTTCATCCAAGAAACAGTTTGAAGTCCATTTAGTTGGGTCACAACATTTTGAAGAAAATTGCTCATATGTGGAAGCAAATTCAGCTGCTTTCATCATTGTGCTTTGAGGATGAAGCAATGTAAAATACTGTATTCCCCTAAAATGAGGAAAGAAATATCAAAAATGAATGGTTTACAGGTTTTAATAAAAAACTAGGATAAATATTTCATTTAGAGTGCCTTGTCAGCTTTAGAAGCAGAGTAGATAAAAATAGGGATCCTACTGCTGCTTAAAGTGATAGTAAAGCGTATATATACTCTAATCTGGTCACCATTTGCTCTCTATGCTGTCTATGGAGAGAGTGAATCTGTGACAAAAAAAGATTTTGGCAAACAGTAAGCGAAAACTAAAATTTTTATCATCAGGTGGCATCGCTCCTAGCAGTTCCATTATATAAACATCTTCCAGCAGTGGGGGTACCCATATTATATAATCTTTTTTTAATTGCTGAGCACCAGCATATTCTGCAGACCTGTACAATAAGTACTTTTCATAAAAAAATGTTTTTATATTAATCTAAAACTGACTTTGCTTCCATCTATAGTTCCAACAACACAATAAGATAAAAATATTATCATGAGAAAGCTATAAAGAAATTTGTGCTCAATTTTATGTAGTATGACTTGCTGAGACTGATAGATAAAGAATTCTGGGGCAAGTCATCTGCACCATAGGAGACAAATAAGCATTCCCATTGATTTAAACTGTGGTATGGCGTTTAACCCCATTTAAAAGAATAGGAATTTGCAGAGGTTTTATTTTAACCCTGTGGTGCAGTTGCTGTGCTCCAGAATTGCTTCATTTTTTAAAGCGGAGCTATCACCTAAATTAAAGTTACCCCCAAATAATTATGCACATAATCATAAGCATATCAATACTAGTATTATCTGGAATAAGTCCCGCGTTACTGACATATCCAACCAGTCAAGTCATGTTCCAAAGTCATACTCATGAGATCAGTCCTTCCTAAATTATTTAAGAAATTGCTTGTGGTATAGAATACACCTAATACCTGACCTAGACTCAGCAATTGAGTTTTTTAACTCAGAATTCTTACAAGTCTGTAATATCCATGCCCCACTAAGGAATGTCAGGGTTAGTGGGGGGCACATCTATTCTGGGTCTCAGCCGACTTGATTCAATCATACAGTTTCAGAGATGCCTTATGGACAAAATTTGAATAAACCGGCTCCACTTATGATCACACTACATACAGGCAATTAAGGAATACATGTACAAAACAAACAAAATTAGCAAAAGTACAATATTTTACTGACAACTTGAACAGTAACATTTCAAAGCCAGACAACTTTTGTAAGGTTATTAAAAACTTCTACAACCCTACTAGGTGAAACTTGTCACCATATTCCAGTGGGAAATTTTGTGAAAACCACGTTGTTATCCACTTTGCCGCTTTATAACTAGTGCTTAAAATTTTCGCATCTTTCGCCCATTGGCCAAAATTTTTCATAATTTTTCCAATGGTTATAAAGTTTTCGCCCATTGATTTACGTTATTTTCACACTTCCTCTATAAAAAGGTAACGTTTTCACTGAAGGCAGACACAATAGAAGCAGATACAGAGCAAGATATACGTGCTGTGCTGTTCTGCTGTGATATTTTGCAAAAATTGAGGCAGGAAAGGCTCATACTGCTATCACTATGGGCAGGGTGAAAAATAATCAATGGAGGAGCTGGAAGGACCCTTATGTGTCCACTGACTCTGAGGAGGAAGTGACTAGCAGTACTGAACCAATTCTGTCCAGTCCCCCTAAATCACCCCAAGGGATCTTGGGGAATTTAATGGGAAGGGAGGGAGAAAAGGGAATGGGAAGAAAGGAAGAAAAGGGAATGGGAAGGAAGGGAAAAAATTGAATGGGAAGTGAGGGAGAAAAGGGTAGTACTAGTGGGAGCAGGACAGGTCAGCTGCCTGTGCCTGCTGCAAGACATGCTGCCCCTGCTGCCAGTGCCACCATTGCTGTACCTGCAGCCACTAGTGTTGTATCTGCTGCTAGATATGCTTCTACTAGTGTTGTACCTGCTGTTAGTGCTGAACCTGCTGCCACCAATACTTTGCTGCTGCTAGTGTTTCTTGTAGTACTCAGGGGGGAAAGGATAAAATGATGCCAAGTGTGACAGCAGGGGGCCCTCTGTCACATTTCTCGTCACCTCCTCCAAGCAGCAGTGACATGTCTGGAATAGAGCAGCATTATGTATGGATTAGTAGTGGTGGTGGTGTTGGAGAAGCTGGGGTGGAAGAGACATTGATAGCCTTTTTATCAGAAACTGAGAAGTAATGGGAGACAGGGATGAGGATGGGCAGTACCACCACCACTAGCAATCAGCTTTTGGAATTTGCGGAATTTGCAAGTGCTCAGATTTCTGCTGCTGCTGAGATGAATGGGCAGCAGGATGCTGAGGAGCAGACTTGTGTGCTACAGACCACTGTGGACACAGGGGGAATGGGGTCAACAAGTAATGCAGGACTAGGACAGGTTCCACTTGCCAGCCCCAGGAATACTCCTGGTCCTAGTTGCAGCGCTAAATCTGAGGCAGTAGCAGCAACATTATCCACTGCCACAAAAAGTGAAGGGGAATGTGGAGGACAAGAAGAAAGAGGCCATTCTTCTCCAACTGTTCCCTATCCCTCCCCCCAGAAGTCATGGGTGTGGGACTATTATTCTCTTCCAGCAGGCACAGTGCAGTCATCATCAACAATGGTACAGTGCAGAATTTGTGACAAGTTAGTGAGAAGGAACACACTTTGGCACAACCTCCCTGATAACACACATGAAACACAGACATCATGACATTTATGTTAAACATGTTAAAGCTAAACACCCATTACAGAAATCTTGCACCGCTGTTACTGTACCCCCTGACTCTCCAGAAAGGTGGAGATCAAAGAGGAGGAAGAATAAAGAAACCCAGACAGACACTGGAAGTTCTATGACAAGCGAAACACCTAGCTCACCAACAACATCACCTTCTTCCTCTAGGGTAACAGGTACATGTCTTGCCAGTCCACCTCATTCATCGTTACCTCCCCTGCCAAATCATAGCCACTCCTTTGATGTTAGGATATGGCAGTTCATCTCTACCCATTGAACACTGTGTTGTGCATTGACCACACATGCCAGTGTGGTGGAGAAGAATCGATACCAGGTTGTCAGGTGGCGTCTGAGGAGATTCCATCCCGCAGAATATGCTAGAATTCTGGCAGAGAAGGTTCATCATTACTATTAAGCTGTCAGTAAATTGTCATGTGTCCTTAGCAGGGTCTGGACAAGGGGTACAGTGACAGCGTCAGTACCTGGCTTCGGGTGTCACTGTGTTTGGATACAGTTGTGCCCCCAGATGTTATGTACCACACACACACACTGTGCACATTGCAGTTGCTGATGGAAGCCACAGTTCCTGTTCTCAAGGGAAAAAATATATATTCTAATAACAACGCACCCATGATTTTGGAGGAGGGGCAGGTGGAGAAGATTTATTAGCCAACTTCTTTTCTCCACATATAATGGGGGCTACTTAGTCTTTTGCTACTGCCTCAGGTGCATCACTGGAGCCAGTTGTGGCAAGTGGAACCTTCATCATCCATCTTCCATGTTACTGCTATTGTTGACCCCATTCCCTTTCAGCTGCCTAATCATCCAACTGCTTAAACAACTCAGCAGCAGCAGTACGAACAGCAGTTGCAACTCAGGACTCAGGAGGACATTTGACAATGGCCAGTGGCTACTGGCCAAAATGACTGCTGGCACTAGGCCAATAGAGCATTTTTATTTTTTCTCAGGGCTTGTGCTTTGAAAAATAAAAAATAAATACATTAAAAAAACATAAAACAAAAAAATAAACAATTTTTGGGGTGGTTGTTTCTAATAAGCCTAAGTCCTACAAATCAGTGTTTCCTTAGGGCTTGGGCCAAACAAGCTTAAGTCCTACAAATCAATGTTTCCTCAGGACTTGGTCCTCTAACAACAAATCTAACAAATCATCCTCTACGAAACACTCTATCAAGTCAAGTATCAGTCCATCCCAGTGGTAGCTCATGTCAAGGGGTTCCTGTCTCTATAACTTTATATACAAATTTCTTATTTTATTTTTTTAATAACTGTCCTTCCAATAGCAGTCAAGAAACCCCCCAAAACAAATTCCCTGTTCAAATGATTAATTCAGTTTGAGGTGGAAATTTTTGCCCATCCCTACTCCTAACCATTGTCACCCATCCACTATAACCTTAGGCAAAGAAACAATACAGTGCCCCATATCCATATTCAATGCATTTAACAGCTACTTTGTTGACTTTGCCAACACCCTAATTACACAAAACAAAGGTAACTCAGAAGTTCAACCATCTACAGAACAGTCACTGGCACCTATTGCCTGGTCCAGTTATGAAAATTAATTCAATTTCATGCCAGTAAATGAAAGCAACATATATGATCACCTCCTCAACCCAAAAATGAAATCCCAATCTAGCTCTGACCAACTACCAGCAATGTTATTAAAGCTCAGTGCCATGGTCACTGCCAAACCGAATGCATCTTTAATTAATGCCTCTTTGGCAACATGGTATATGCCCAAAGCCTGGTAGGTGGCTAGAGTTGTGCCTATCTACAAAAGTGGGGATAAAAATGTAGTATCAAACTACAGACCAATATCCCTACTCCCCACTTTATCTAAAATCCTAGAGAAATGTGTACATGTGCAACTATATAAATATTACCGACAGACCAGTTTTTTCACCCCTCTTCAATCAAGCTTTTAACCAAATCACTCAACAGTCATGGCCCTCCTAAAAGTAACCAATGAGATCCAGACTGGCATGGAAAATGGTGAACTCACCAAGATTTTGCCAAGGCCTTTGACACAGTAGACCATAATATTCTTATAAGCAAACTCCAAAGCTCAGAATTCTCTAAACTGGTTCCGATCCTATTTATCAGACAGAATGCAGTATGTGTCAGTTGCTGACAATGACTCCTTTCCGCTCAAAGTAACAATTGGAGTTCCTCAAGGCTCCATACCTGGCCCTCTTCTATTTCCTCTTTTTATGAATGATCTTCCCAAGGATTGCAAATCATCTTCAGTACACATGTATGCAGATGACACCATAATCTATGCTAAAAACTCAAAAATATCACAACTTGAAGCTCAGCACTTAGCACCCTCTTTCCCCATTGTATGTTTCCTTTTACCCATTTAGACTGTAAGCTCCTTGGGGCAGGGACCTCTCTCCCATTGTTTCTATGAATGTCACACTTATTTCATCCCCCCTTATTTATTGTAACATATGTCTATTGTAAGGCGCTGCGTACACTGTGTGGCGCCATATAAATAAAGATATATATACATACATACATACATGTTACAACATGATATCTGCAAGGTTGAAAGATGGGTAGCAAAGAATAAACTGTTCTTAAACACAGACAAAACGGTCACAATTATATTTGGCACAAAGCACAAACTGCATAATCTCGGCAATACTCACTTACCCATTGTAACAGAGTCTAATCGTAAATTGGCCCCAGTGTACTCCTACAAATATCTTGGTATGTGGCTTTACACCAACATCACTTTTAGTCTTCATATTGATAAATTAACCTCCAAACTTTATCCCAAAATAAGTACTCTTTTCAGAAATAAATCATGTTTAAGTACCCTGGTTAGAAAACGTATTGTACAACAGATGTTGCTGTCAGTCATAGTCTGTGGTGATGTAGTAAATGCTCCAGCTTAGTATACTTGACGCTCCGTAGAATTCATTATGCCGCTTTAGCCTCCATGTAATTACAATACCCATCACTGTGATATGCTTAAAGAACTAAATTGGTTAACACTCAAATCTAGACGTGCCCTTCACCTTTCTTGCTTAGTACACAACCACTTCTCTGGAAAACTACTGGACTAAATGAGCAGTATGCTCACTCCATACTAACTATAACCTCCGTTCCACTGCTAACAAGTCTCTGCGTATACCACAATACAAGAAAGAAGCAGGAAGATCTGCCTTCTTCAGAGCTCCAAAAGTCTGGAACAATCTGCCTGAAATAATCAAACTGAGAAACATTAGATATTACAAATTATTATATATACATACACATATAAATGATACATACATATAAAATATTAAAATTATATAAAGTTACACACTGTTTTTAGATATTAACAAGCATTTACTTTTAAGGATTTTAGACTGTGTAACTGTATATAATTTTAATATTTTATATGTATGTATATTTATATGTGTACGTATAGATAATAATATGTAATATCTAATGTTTCTCAATTTGTGTAAATACGTAACCCTTTACTGAAAACTATCCAGGACTTACATAAAAATGAGAGAAATCTCAATGTATTCTTCCTGGTAAAATATTTTCTAAATAAATAAAATTCTGAGACGGTCTGGCAAGCAGCTTGCTGAAGAGGCATCTGCGAGCCTGCACCCTCAGTCTCTTCCTGTACCTTAAGGAACAATTCAACACCTCCTAGAGGAGACCGGGACAGTCAGCACAGACGTGCAGATGTCTCTTTGGCAAGATGTCTGCGCTGGTGCCTGCCTGAGAATCAAAGAACAAGTTGGATTTGTCAATAAAGCTGGACTTATTCCGAATAATACTAGTATAGATATGCTTATCGTTATCTGCATAATTATTTGGGTGATAGTTCCACTTTAAGTATATCAGCCTCAATGAGGTTTGTATAACACAAGTTCTTCTATATGAAAATGCTATTACTATATTTCTAAAGATATCTCTTACCATAATAATGTCTTTCCTGTTCCTGTTTTTCTATATTCTATGCAAATGTTATTTTCTTCTGTAATTAAGTCCATTATTGTGCTTTTAATCAGCAGTTCCTTTTAAAGTAAAAATATATTGTTTAAGGCAACACGTGAAATTACGGTGATCATTTTGAGCTAAAGCCGTGTATGCATTTTTCTATGACTGAATTAACCCTTTAAGGCCCAGAGGGTTGAGCAATTCATTGAGTTGCTCTCCCCTCTGGTCCGTAAAGGGTTAATATGAGATCTTTGGCAGAACACACAGGGAAAAGGCAATATCAGTTGTTGCTAAGTTGTATAAACTAACAAATAAAGCTAAATATCTCAAACTATAGTGTCAAAAAGGAATGGCTAACATAAATATGGGTGATTTTGAAAGAGCATATCGTTAGCATTAGTTCCACTGTAAAAAGAATAGCAATGTCATAATAAAACCATAAATGGGATTAGTCAATGTAATTTTAATTTTCTATAATGCATAGTATCTTTCATAATATCTTTATATTTGTATTTTTCTTGAAAATCGAGTCAAAAGTTTTCCCTTCCTACCCTTTCCATCACGTCATTCAGAGCTCCCTGAGATCTGAAAGCTGGTCCAGATAGATTGCAATGAGGGACAATATTTTGTCAAGAGGAGCAGGGTTTTCCTTATACTGTCACACACAATATTGACCCTCATTGTGATCCATCCGGCTTTCTAATCAGTGAGCTGTGAATGACTTGATGGAAAGGAGCAGGAGGGGAGAACTTTTGACTCAATTATCAAGAACAAGATACAGATGTTACAAAAGATACTATACAATGCATTATATAATATTACATTGAACAATCCCATGTATGTTTATATTACAACATTACTATCTCTTTAAGCTCAGCTCCTAATGAATCAACATGATTGGCTATATGCATCAGAACAACAGCTTTCTGGGATCACTTCTTCATATTGTACTTTAGTCTGCCTATTCCACCCATGCACCTTTGTTCCTTCCTCAATTGATAAGTATTTCCTTCTTTAATTCACGCTTTATATAGATTTATGGCATTCACATATAGGGCATCTTTATGTACCACTGAGCACATACTTAATCTTATGTTACTCTATCTTAATTTTACTGTTTCTGTTTTGTTGGGGTATAGATATTTCATAATTTATTATTTTTTCATTTGTCAGATTGTCAGTCTATTAAATGTTTTCAACATGCATCAATAGTTGTCTACAAATCAATCTATTTAATTTGCATTATATTAATTGTTAATAAATCTTCTGTTGCATGAGATGCTTGCATTACATTGCAGGACATCCACTTAACCCATGAGTTGACCATGCAGCCACAGGGTGTTAAAATAAATAATAGCACATAACATCTTGGTTTAGACAACCATGGAATCCAACAATCCCTAATCCTGACTTCCTGACCTGTCGGTATGATAAAGTAGCTGAGATATCGATCTCTATCCCTTGCTCTTCTAATAAGGGTCCATTGTAGTAGAAAAAGAAAACTTGCTAAATTATGTTTCTGCCAGTTTTACTTCTATGTTCTGCATCCAATGATGACGAAAAGATCTTTATTTCAATTAGAACACAAACTTTAAATGGAACTTCACCTTAGGACTAGTTGGCTCATAATTTAACAGATTAACTTTCCTTTGTGGGTGGCAGATGTATCTATCAAGGCATTTCTTTGTACTATATCTGAAGTTTCCTGTGTATAGTGATCTCTATTCAAGCCTGCCACTTCATAAACACCTGTGCATAGAAAAGAGTATATAATTATTTATTTTCTGTATTGCAGGATATTCTTAACAGTAAATTAATTATTTACTCATCTCTCAGAATGTCATTTCATTCATGCTGTTCCTTCAGTCCCCCTGGAGCAAGTGAGTCTTATCAATGAGCGACCCAAATCAAGTAATTAATGTCACAATTGGTAAAGCTTTATTAGTAAAAAAATATAAAAATTACGACAATTTAAAAACATATAAACAAACAGCGAGTGGGATGCTACCAAATAATGCTACATTGCAACAGAAAATGAGAAAAATATATGAAGCACTGTAAAGTCATACCTATACATCAAGGCAAAATAGTACTAAGATATAACTTCATAATATATAAATGAAAACCCTTTGATCTATGGTTGTGGAAGTATCTTTGCATTTGTAAATGGAGACTGTAGAGTTATCAAGATCTGATTGTTTGGCTTACGTTATGTGCGAAAGATGCCTTTTGGATTCCATGACCTGATGTTTATGCTTTAAAGCTGTCGACCATGAAGTGATTGGCTGTTGTTTTTGGAATAATAAACAGCACTGAATATCCAAATTTGTGACCTTAACCCGTTAGTGACCTTAACCCCTTAGCGGCTGTCACCTTAAAGCCCGGCTAACATTTTTTTTTTCTAAATGATTCCAGAGTCCCCAAACAGCATGCAGCCACACGGAGACCCGGACTTCCAGGACTTACCAGGTACATCCTCTGTCACCAAGTGACAGTTTTTGCGGGATGTACCTGGTAAGTCCATTGTCGGGATGGGGTTACATTTGTTGGCAGAAACAAATATCACTGAAGTTTGGCTGTAATAGTGCTGCACATCTGGGCTCCATAAGTTTGGCAGTAAGGTCCTTGGAAGAGATAGAGGCGATTTCTGATATATAATATTTTATGAACACCATTTGAGGACATGTTGGCTTACCTTAGCAATATCATTGATGAGGCAGTCGTATTGTTATCTTTTGGCCCCAATATCACATCATGAAATTAGGGACTACATTCTCTGTTGAGGACCACTAGCCTGAACCAGCAATGGATTAATATTTTTAAGGATATGCACTGGATGATTTGAATTTTACTGTGGTCACATGTTCTATGATCTATTTATGTATGATCTATTATATAACAGATTCAATCATGTATGCTGTTTTTTGGACACTTAATGAAAGTTCTCAGCTTGTATTTACAAAGAACAATATGTATGGGATCTTTTATATATGCAACACAATTGTCCATTGTATTCTTTATGATTTTTGCATAATGCTATTAACCCTAGTGATTGTCATTACATTTTCCATCATGTTATAATCCGTATTTTCATGTGCCTTATCATCTATTTTTACATACCATATTATGTATCTTTGTCTACACTTCTTCCTAAGTTGGATCTGTAGGAGTATATTCCTGTGTTTATTTATAACCATTTCTTTTACTACTACGGGAATGTCATTCTCATTATGAGTGTACAATGCTGTTAACCCAAGCCATTATTATTTTAATGTGTGATTCTGTGAATTAATGGGCACATGTATGTATATGTTGTCTGGTGGAGGAGTATTACTTTCAACTCTCAGTGTTTTTTTTTTTGGAAAAACACTTATGTGTTACTTTGCTAACACCCTTGATCATAATGCATGTACTATGTTGAAATCATTTGTAAATATCTATTTGGGTGGATCGATGTGTTAAGACGTCATTAACAGGGATGTAGTCGCCATAATTATGGTTATCTGTTGCCGTTCCTTAAACCAACCCATGGATGAGAATGTATGTGCAGGAGAATGAATATGGGTTGTAAACTGTAAAAGCACAAGCATATTTCATGTTACGCATGCGCATTATAATCTATAATTTCAGTTACATATGCTGTTCTTGATTCAAAGTACCATTAATTCTTCTTTTTTGCGGGATGAGAACTTTTATATTTATGTTTGCTATCTTTTCCTTTACTATGATTACATATGTGTGTTATTATATATATAAAACTCTGTACACATAATCTCAATACATCAGGTGTTTAGATAATTGATAACGTGTCTCCACTGGTTCACAGAATGTTTAAATGTCAGTAGCCGTTATTCGTCTCTTATCCCCTGAAGAAACTGTTTGTGGAGATGCGTTGGGATGGTCGGCTCTTGATAGGGCTCTGCTAGTAAATTAATTTGCTTCCCTATTGTTTACTCCCTTTGAATACTGATGGATAAGTATTTATTTTCTTTGTATGTTTGTATTTTGTTTACTTCACTGATAGACTATTTCTCCCATAGACTGTTGTTTCAGTTCACACTGCTTATTTGACTTATGTTATTCTTTTACTTTATTAGGATCTGGATCCCAAATAACACTGTTTTGGGATATTTGTCTTTAACTTGGTGATATTATTCAGTTGTATTTTGTTGAACAGTAGGGTTTTCATTTATATATTACTAGTTTTAAAGCCTGTGTACAAGGGCCAACACTGGCAGCGCTGCAGTCATGCGCAGTACTGACTGTCTGAAGGCTCTGCAGCTGATATGGAGTGGGGTGCTCTGAATTCAAACCGTGGTCCTTTCTGTGCACCTTCCTGGGACCAAGCACCCAGGAAGGTACACAGAGAGGATTCTGGTCTGAATTCGGAGTGCCCTGCTCCGTATCAGCTGCGGTGTGAGCAGTCTGTACTGAGCATGACTGCAGCGTGCATAGCCGTCTCTACTGAGCATTAAAAGGATAGTAATACTTAAAAATGTAAAAAAATATATGTTGTAGGGTTTATCCCCCTGAGTAAAACAAGGGCACTCCCACTGTTGAAAGGTGTTTCATTCAAAAGTTATTAATTTTCAAAGTTGAATTTTTTAGGTGCAATATCACAGTGGCCTGAAATTGTACAGTGGCACTGTTGCTACACCATCCTATGGAGATTTATGGTCAACTGACCAGAGCTGTCCATAGGATCGTGTAGCAACAGCGCCACTGTACAATTTCAGGCCACTGTGATATTGCACCTAAAAAATTCAACTTTGAAAATTAATGACTTTTGAATGAAACACCTTTCAGCAGTGGGAGTACCCTTGTTTTACTCAGGGGGATAAACCCTACAACATATTTTTTTTTACATTTTAAGTATTACTATCCCTTTAAGGCTTCTGACAAACATCCTAGCGAATTATAACATAGGATTACTAGTTTTAAAGCTCATGTACATGGGCCAACACTGGCAGCTCTGCAGTCATGGCCAGTACTGACTGCCCAAAGGAACCATGGCTGATACGGAGTGGGTGCTCTGAATTCAGACCGCGGTCCTCTCTGAGCACCTTCCTGGGATCAAGCGAATTATAATATAGGAAAGGATGAGGTTATATCTTAGTACTGTTTTGGCTTGCTATATGAGGATGACTTTACAGTGTTTCATATATTTTTTCTCATATTCTGTTGCTATTTAGCGTTATTTGGTAGCATCCCTCTAGCTGTTTGTTTTATATGTTTTTAAATTGTTATCATTTTGATATTTTTCTACTAATAAAGCTTTACTAATTGTGACATTAGTTGCTTGGGTTGAGTGCCTTATTGATAAGTCACTTTCTCTAGAGTCTTTTCTTTCTTCTCCCCCACCCTTTGTTTTTGGAAATGACTATGTTCTTGAGTCATAGAGAGCACCACACTATATATGTGTTATTATATTCATTAGTGCCTGCCCAACTTCATAAATATATTTCCAGTTGAATTCATACTAGACAACATGTGACACGTATCACATGATCCAATAACCCTCTTACAGACACCAATCAGACTGTAGCAGTTTCCACTGGCAGCAATCATCAGAAAAAAACATACCAGTTACTGGTTTATTTTATATTTATTTTATATTTAAATAAAACTTAATATATACATGTTTTTTTTGGCTCATAAAGTCTTGTTACTTACTGTTTCCTTTACACAGGAAAGTGATGCAGAGTTTATGCAGCAGTTATTATACATTTTCAAGGATGCAATGATAATTTTAGCCATGGTTTTCAGTGGAAATATTCTATATTGTCTTGAAATATGGTAAATGTGCCTAATATCAGAGGAGAAGCATGCAGGTTACTAAACATACACTGTGTTTTTTGTTTTGTCTTTTGCTTTTTGATGAATGAAAAATTATTTTACCAGTTAAAGGGATAGTAATAGTAAAAAATATAAATATATATATGTTGTAGGGTTGGGTTTATCCCCTGAGGAAAACAAGGTACTCCTACCACTCAAAGGTGGTTTATTCAAAAGTTATTACATCTCAAACTTTATTTTTTTAGGTGCAGTATCACTGTGGCCTGAAATTGTACAATGGTGCTGTTGCTATACCATCCTATAGAGGTTTATGGTCAACAGACCAGAGCTGTCCATAGGATGGTGTAGCAACAGCGCCACTGTTCAATTCCAGGTCACTGTAATTCTGCACCTAAAAAATTCAGCTTTGAGATGCAGAACATTTTAATAAAAGACCTTTCAGCAGTGGGAGGACCCTGGCTTTACTCAGGGGTAAAAACACTACAATATATATTTTTTTACATAATAAGTATTACTATCCCTAATATTTTTGCTTTTGAACCTTTTCATAGATAGTGAACATTCAACCAGTTTGTGACAATGGGAGTTTCCTGTAATCCTGCGCCATACATTGATTGAGAATATAAAAAAATTAGTTATGGCAGCCACATTTGTATTCTGAACTCTTTGTAAATTTGTATGAATTTTGTTATGGCACCTTTTAATTCAATTTACTGGACCTTCATGGCTTTTATGTACCCATTAAAGGGGGGCTATCACTATCTGCCCCCAACAATTAGCCATCTAACGATAATATTAGCCAGCATAATTACCGGGTTAATCACAAATCCTATTTCTGCCGAGACTGAAGGCCAGGCAACAGTGCTTTAGAGGCATCTGAGTGCCTGCACCGTCATTCCCTTCTGGTACCTAAAGGTGCTATGTAATGCCTACTAGAGGAGACCGGGACTGACATAGCAGGTGTGCAGATGTCTGTAAGCAAAGATGTCTGCGTTGTTGCCTGGCCGTCAGTCTTGGCAAAAGTAGGATTTGTGACTAACGTTGTAATTATGCTGGCTAATATTTCTATTGTTAAACTTATCGCTAGATGGCTAATTGTTGGCTAGAGACTTTATTTGGGGTGATAGTTCCCCTTTAAAGACCCTGTAGACTCCTAAATACATAACATTTTGGTGGACTATTTTTCTGATTCACGTATATTGATACCCTCTTTGCTCCTGGCTGTTACGACTCTTCCACCAGATGAAGCCAAATCCACTTAATTTCTGCTGTAATGATTGCCGTGATTGACCAATTACAATCATCACATGACATTTAATGTTCTAAGATGATAACTTTCTTGCTCCTTCCTCAAATTATTTCCCTCACAGAGACATAGGAACAGAGATATTGTGTTGCAGAGCTGTCTACCAGTGTTGTTAGAGCTATTTAAAGGAACATTATGCTTTTTATTCATGAACACCTATATGTTATAAGACTTTTGCTATTGAGTAAAACAAGGGTACTTCTACTGCTTTCACTTGTTTTATTCAAAGTAATAACAGTTCAAATTGTCAGGAAGTGAATTACATGATTACATCTTGAATGTTCCACCTGGCGACATGACTGAGCAATTTCTATCATATTCTATGTAGAAATATTTGTCAGTTAAATAAATATAAAAGGAGAAGAAGGTCACTGATTTGATAAAGAGGCAGTTCAGTCATGAAAAGGATAAGCAGGACTCTTTATGTATTTTATATTTTTATTTATTTTTAATACAGAAAACATTTTGTATTCAACGCAAAATTAATTTTGCGGCATCATACTTGGAGAGCAGCATTTTGCTCCAATGTTCTGTGATTTCTGAACAGAGATAGATTACATTCTCCAAATGCAAGTTTGTCAGGTGTTTTGGGAATATTCCAACTCTGACCTTCATACCATTTGAGTGGAATTTATCTTATACAATACAAATAGTTGTGTAGCAATACAGCACCACTGAGCAACTTCTTTTTTGTCTTTGTCAGTGACTCACTTCTCCAAGAAAATGCAACAAACTAATAAACTGGAATCTAACCATTAGGGGGACACTGTTAATATATGAAAAACAAGGTTTTAAAATGTAATAAGTCTGAAAATATACATCTCTCAGCACTGGTATTACCCTTGTTTTACTCAGGAGGAAAAAAAATCTTAATGCTCCTTTACAATATATTTTGGGGTCTCTTTAATAAAAGTGAGCTTCACAAATTCAGCACAGAACAATAATGATTATGATTGAGTTTTCTATACTTAATAATGACAGATCACAATTTGAGCCTAAAATATTGGCATTTCTTATTAAAAAAGTACATTGCTTATAGGAAATAAATTACATTTCTGATAAACGTGGCATATCTTTTAAAAAATCAGCAATGCAATTTAAAATTTGCATTGTTTCTGAGGAACATTAACAACACTAATAAAGAAATTCACATTTGTACAAAAAAATAGCCTGGCTAATAAAAGTTAGAATTTCTGCTAATAAAAAGTTTAATTGTTTTTTAGAAAAGTTATTAAAGCTTCAAAAGCTTTCTAAATAAATGTTTTAGACATAGTGTGATATATCTGGAGCCAAATACATTAATAATATTTGTCCTGTCATTTTCAGGATATATTTTATTAAATATGCCATTTTGTTGCTGATAACCGAACTTCCACATAGCTAGACTACAGCAGTAATATATTTAAGATAAAAGTATGGCAAAAAATAACTTACTGCTGAGAGCGTATATGCCATGTTGTGCACAACTGCAGAGAAGTCTGCTGCTGATTATGAGCCATTTAAATTTGAAACTACTGACACAACTACCATCAGCTAACATGATAATGCTCAACCCCTAATTAAAAGTGCAACAGTGCAGTAGAGGGACTAAAATTCGATGCTCTGATCTGGCAAAAATGCAGTATGTGCAACCCCACTATTTAAAACCATAATAGACATCACTTTGATTTGCTGATGGGTTGTTTGCATTTCAATAATGACAATTTGCATGAAGATAATTCACAATATAACAGACATTAAAATTAAAATTAAAATTGTGGATTGGCATTAAAAGGGTTCCAAAATAAAAGCATATAATATAGAGAAAACACTGCAATGAGAGATCTAGGTATAATAATGTAACAAAAAATGTGATACAAATAAGACAAAAATAAAAAGAAATGTAATGAAAAACTAAATGTAAAATACACTATAAAGGGCTACTAAATTAACTAAAATAAATACAATGAGAATAAAATATAATGATATACATGAAAAATACATCAACATAAAAAATTAATAAAAATAAAATAATTATAAAGTAAGGTAAGAAAAAGACTCAGTAGTGTCCAAATAGAGTAGGAACCAGATGGTAAAAGGAAGACCAATAACTCCAAAACAGGCATCAGAGGGATACATGTACAACACGTACACAGTCTCTGTGAAGTTATTAAATATGCTAAATACATTAGGGGCTAAGTGATGAAATAAAAGTACAAGACAATTGGGAGCCCCCACTCCCTCACAAGAGATATGCTTACAAGAACAATTCTTGACAATGGAGATAATATCATATGAACAGCATACAATATAGTAAGCCAAGTGTGCTTACCAGACATTTTCTTGTACTAGTAGCCCATCATGGGTCCCCAGGTACCATCTACAGCCTCGTCTCTCCTCCATGATTCCTGTCCTCAGTGCTCCCATGATGAACCTTCACTCCATATCTGTGTATGTTCTTAATAGATGGTTCAACACTCTGCATACCACCAAGATCCCGACAAAGGGGGACAGCATAACCCCATAACCCCAAAACTCTCTGACCCATTTGCAGATTTGAGTTAGATCATATTAAAATAGAGACATTAAGGGGCAGAGTGTTGAAAAACCATCTACTAGGATCATATACTAGGATCATACAGGAATGTTCTCCATGGAAGCACTGAGGAAGGGAATTGTGAAGGAAAGAAGAGGCTGTAGATACTTCTGGGGGCTACTAGTGCAAGAAAATGGTGAGGATACTTAACTTACTACACTGTATGCTGTTCATTGAAATGGGATTCATTGTTAAGTAAGCATATCTCTTGTGGAGATGTGGGGGGGGGGGAGGTCCCAGTCATCTTATACTATTATTTGCTCATTTAGTCCCCTATTTACTCAAACTTTCTTACAACTTCACCGATCCTGATCTTTACATTTTGGACATTTATCCCTCCGATCTCCTATTTTGGAGTTATTGGTCCTCTTTTTTATCACTGGGTAGGTTCATAGTCTTTGTGGACACTACCGAGTCTGTGTCCTTATCTATATTTTTGTTTTATTTTATTTTTTTATGTTGTTTATTGTTTATTATTGTGTTCAGTGTCCTTATATTGTATTTTAACTCATTAAGTGGTCCCTTTTGTTTTTGTCTTAATTGTATCATACTTTTTATTGTTACTACACCTAGATCTCTCATTGCTCTGTTTTCCCTGGTTTATAGTCCCTCATCCTGGAAGCCTGTCAGTGCCACAGAGGAGTGCAATTCACAACCTATTGGTACTGAAAAGGTTAAAGGATCTGTTTGTGGTGCTGAAGTCTGAGCACATCCTCTCCATTCCCCCAGTGGGCAAGGGGACTGGTTCTGGGGCAGATCAACTTCACCAAAGGGTCCAAATAAAAATGTCCAATGGTTTAGGTGGGAATTTGGCCTATTTGCGTGCTGAAGAGACCTCCATGGCGTTCAGGGGGTTGAATTTTCATTTGAAGCAATGTCAATTTAAGGACATATTGTTTCTTCCATGTTGTGCAATTGGCTTGCTTTAGACTACCGGTTATTCTAAATGCATCATCCTCTACATCCCATTGGAGAGGGGCAGTTCTTCAGCAGACCAAGACCACCACTGGAGACAATGAAGTATTTCCGTTGATTTACACTGCAGACCCCGCTAGCACTGAAAGGGTTAAAGGACTAAAACAAAACTAAAACACCAAGAAGGGATGTTTTATATTATGGTCAGTAAAATTATGGAATAATTTGATTTTGAATACTTGTTTTCAGATACTGTAGCCGATTTCAACAAAATAAAGGCTATCTTTTTAACTCAAACTAATACTGAGAATTATGACAGTTGGTTTCAAAGCAGATAGGATATCGATCAATGAAAATATCTGAATGCCATATGTAGACAGGAAGGAAATGTCTTCAAACAGGGTCCTTTTTGCCTTCCTTTGAATGAACAGTGGTGTTTAGGCATGGGCTGAAAATAAAGCTGCAGCCACTGTAAGTGTACTGCAGGATGAAGTCCTGCTATGGACTAGAACCTGTGATTCTGAAGTTTTTTTATATACTATATTTATACTTCACTTTAATGAGGAGTCAGCAAAATATTGTGCTCTATATCTGGGCTGTGCATAGGTGCATGCCTCTGGTTAGCTTTAATATGAACCTAGTGTCTACCACATGTAGGATTCACATTTAGGTCATCCTATTCATATTTTTCCTATTGAAGTGAATGGTTCTAAATAGTAAGAAGCAAAACAAAGCTCCTGTATTCCCTTACTTACATATGCATGGAAGTGCACTGTAAATACTCACAGCTTGCCCACTAAGGGCCATATGTTCAAAGCGATAATGACAAAAAATTGTTGTATGAATGACAAAAATAAATAACTGAATGCATGAACTACATATTTTCTATAGAGTATACAACAAAAAACTAGTAATATCCGTTGTGTACAACACAACTCCAGAATTGACGGGCAAAGGAGCGTGGCAAGGACATAGCTAAACTATTTTCCAGTGTCGTATAGAGGAAAAGAACATTTGTCGTAACAAAAGACAAAATTTGTACGTTAAGAAAAAAGTGGAGGGAATGTGTTCTGAATGTGAGAATTTTTGTCTTTAGTTAAGACATTTTTGTCCTTAGTTAAGACATTTTTTAAGACATTTTTATCCTTAGTTAAGACATTTTTTAAGACATTTTTGTCGTTAGTTAAGACATTTTTGTCTTTAGTTAAGACATTTTTTTGTCGTTCCATACGACAGTTTCAGTCAGTACAAACGACATATTTCCAATCATAACCGACACTCTCTGAAAATATTAATGATCCCAATGACACTGTACTTTGAAAAGTCGTTACAAACTACAAAAGCTATTTCGCTACTTCTTTGAACATATGGCCCTAAGTTCTTACCTTTCCATAAAGTTATGTTGATCAGCTATATATTGTAAACACTTTGTCCAAAAAGGAATAAAGGAGTACATTTCCGATATATTTACTGTAGGACCATGTTGTACATTTTTGTAGCATGCTTCTCGTTCTGCTTTCCTTTGGCCACAACATGTTGATATTTCTTGATTCTTAAACTTTGTAAGGTGATCGTCACACATTCTATCAAAAAAGATGCTGTTCTGAAATTAGAGATAATATGTGTTGATGTGTGTTGAAATCAGACATCACTGTCAATTTCATATACATATTGCAGGAATTGTCTGTGTTTTTCAGAGAAAGAGATGTCACACAACTATAAAAAGCCAACAATCATCAGTGGGCAAATCGTAAACAGAGAGAAAAATATGGGAATATCTACCTGTGTTTTAACCATTCTCATAAATGAATTTATAACTAAGTGAGTTTAAGAATACACCATTCACAAGTAAATCAGTGGGATGAAATTGTATGAATACAACTTATGAATATATGTGAGTACATGCATAAGCAGATCAGTCATAAGGAAAAATTCTATTTACCATGGATTATAAGATAGTTTCCTGTCTATTGAACACAAAGACAATATTATTTATTTAGAAAATGTTTTACCAGGGAGAATACTTTGAGATTTCTCTCTTTTTCAAGTATGTCCTGGATAGTTTTTACAGTAAAGAGTTACGCATTTACAAAGATAGAGGAACATGATATATACACACAAACATACATACTAACAATGTATATACTGTTGCATATGGTTTAGATATAAAGAAGAAATGATTGTTTCAGACAGGTTATTTCAGACTTTCGGAGCTCTGATGGAGAAGGCAGATCTACTGGCTTCTTTCTTGTAGTGTGGTATACTCAATGAGTTGTTAGCAGTGGAGCTGAGGTTATAATTAGTATGGAGAACCGTAGTCAGCATTTTCTCAGATAGGCCTCGATTCAGTTGAGTCCATTAAGTTAAAAAACATCCAATGGTATTTTTTCTCAAGCACGGTAAGTTGTTCAATTAACTGTGCTGTGAAAAAATGTGATAAATGCGATACATGTGTGGGCGTTTTTGCAGATTGTAAAAAGAAAAACGTTGAAATATGCCAATTCCTTGCATTAGGCTCTAAGATCCATTAAGGGACCCACTTTATTGTGTGAAAATGTGCACCCAGTTTTATGGGAGCAGAGTCCCTTCACGGATCAACAAAGTGCCAACGCAGGACTTGAAAGTAAAAAAAAAAAAAAAAGAGAAAAAACCTGTGACCAGTGGATGTATTGATATGGGGCCCAATGAGAATCTCTCCCATCTATCAGATAAGGATGCCTTCTGTATCGGTTATGATGATTAACAAGCGGGCAGAGTAGGATGCAGTAGTGGTCTCTATATAGAGGAATGAATCCCTTTAACTCTTCCATTCTCAATATGTCAACAGATCAAAGTAGCAGGTCAAAGTAGTTAGAAGAGTTCAACCTTTCAGAGAATAAATATACCATGTGCAGGCAGATCAGAGGCTACTGTATGTATTATGGTAGATTATTGGATTTAATACAATAATGTAGCTGCTTTCCAGCATGTTTCGTGTCATATAATCAATACTTCCACATTCCCCTATTGAAAGTTATCTTTAAGTAACAGACCACAGGACTGAACAAGAGATTTTTAGGTGCAGAGGGGCAGTGACTGGTTTATCACAGATTCCCAATGAAGTCTACGGGAACATTTGTTTTTAAAACAATGATAATGTTATCACATGTAATAAAATCCAAAGATTATGTCATTTGTAGGACAGAACCCAAAGAATATGTAGTACAAAAGGAGTAATCCACAGAGCTTATACTCTAATCATATTCAGTGATAAACAGGAGATAATTTAAAAACATCTCAGAGGTATCACTAATCCATTTAATAATTTGAGCAATGGGAGGGATATTTATCAAAGTAGGGAAATCAAATAAACATGACCTGTTGTAGATTAAAAGGTACATTCACCTATGTGAATAGCAATCAATGCAATTCATGGATTAGACAGGGAAATTGTACAAATTGAAATTTTTCATCCACTGTGTGATTGAATGTTGCATAAATATTATGTGATTGTGGGGAAAATCATTGCATAAAGGGAAGTTGCAGTAAAAGAATGCCCAGTGTGGGCTATTTAAAAAATTAAAATTCTTTATTTGTTAGTTGCCACTAGTGTTGAGCGAGCATGCTCGGCCGATGCTCGGATCGGCTCGAGCATCGCTCTGCTCGGCACATGGCGGTACTCGTACGAGTACCGCATGTGCTCGCCCGCCATGTTCGGGTCTCCTCCCCGCACGTTTTGCGGCTGCTGCGCAGCCAATAAACGTGCAGGGAGGCTCTGACATCGGTGTAATGCCAGCAGCCATGTTGGCTGCTGGCATTACACTGATTGGCTGGCCAGAACCCGTGGTCAGGTGCTGTATAGCACCTGACCATCGAGTTCGGCTCAGTCTTAGCCAGGGAGAGCTGAGGATAGGAAGGGAAAGGCAGTGTAGGGAGGAAAAAAACCAAATTTGTGAAAAAAAAGAACCAAAAGTCCTTTTTAGGACTACTGTGTGTGGGGGCAGCAGGTTATTTTGTGTGGGGGGAAAAAAACAAAAACAAAAAAAAAAAAAAATATTCTGTTTAGTGTGCAAAGTTGCAGATTAGAGCACATTCTGTTTAGTGTGCACAGTTGCAGATTAGAGCACATTCTGTTTAGTGTGCAAAGTTGCAGATTAGAGCACATTCTGTTTAGTGTGCAAAGTTGCAGATTAGAGCACATTCTGTTTAGTGTGCAAAGTTGCAGATTAGAGCACATTCTGTTAAGTCTTCAAACTAAAATATCAAAGTCACATATTCCATTCAGTGTGCTTCGCCGCAGTTTAGCAGCACATTCTGTGTACTGTGCAGAGTTGCAGAATAGGAAGAAATACTGTTAAGTCTTCAAACTAAAATATCAAAGTCACATATTCCATTCAGTGTGCTTCGCCGCAGTTTAGCAGCACATTCTGTGTACTGTGCAGAGTTGCAGAATAGGAAGAAATACTGTTAAGTCTTCAAACTAAATTATCAAAGTCACATATTCCATTCAGTGTGCTTCGCCGCAGTTTAGCAGCACATTCTGTGTACTGTGCAGAGTTGCAGAATAGGAAGAAATACTGTTAAGTCTTCAAACTAAAATATCAAAGTCACATATTCCATTCAGTGTGCTTCGCCGCAGTTTAGCAGCACATTCTGTGTACTGTGCAGAGTTGCAGAATAAGAAGAAATACTGTTAAGTCTTCAAACTAAAATATCAAAGTCACATATTCCATTCAGTGTGCTTCGCCGCAGTTTAGCAGCACATTCTGTGTAGTGTGCAGAGTTGCAGAATAGTAAGAAATACTGTTAAGTTTTCAAACTCAAATATTAAAGTCACATATTCCATTCAGTGTGTTTCACCGCCGTTTAGCAGCCTATTCTGTGTACTCTGCACAGTTGCAGAATAGTAAGAAATACTGTTAAGTTTTCAAACTCAAATATTAAAGTCACATATTCCATTCAGTGTGTTTCACCGCCGTTTAGCAGCCTATTCTGTGTACTCTGCAGAGTTGCAGAATAGTAAGAAATACTGTTAAGTTTTCAAACTCAAATATTAAAGTCACATATTCCATTCAGTGTGTTTCACCGCCGTTTAGCAGCCTATTCTGTGTACTCTGCACAGTTGCAGAATAGTAAGAAATACTGTTAAGTTTTCAAACTCAAATATTAAAGTCACATATTCCATTCAGTGTGTATCACCGCCGTTTAGCAGCCTATTCTGTGTACTCTGCACAGTTGCAGAATAGTAAGAAATACTGTTAAGTTTTCAAACTCAAATATTAAATTCACATATTCCATTCAGTGTGTGTCACCGCCGTTTAGCAGCCTATTCTGTGTACTCTGCACAGTTGCAGAATAGTAAGAAATACTGTTAAGTTTTCAAACTCAAATATTAAAGTCACATATTCCATTCAGTGTGTTTCACCGCCGTTTAGCAGCCTATTCTGTGTACTCTGCACAGTTGCAGAATAGTAAGAAATACTGTTAAGTTTTCAAACTCAAATATTAAAGTCACATATTCCATTCAGTGTGTTTCACCGCCGTTTAGCAGCCTATTCTGTGTACTCTGCACAGTTGCAGAATAGTAAGAAATACTGTTAAGTTTTCAAACTCAAATATTAAAGTCACATATTCCATTCAGTGTGTTTCACCGCCGTTTAGCAGCCTATTCTGTGTACTCTGCACAGTTGCAGAATAGTAAGAAATACTGTTAAGTTTTCAAACTCAAATATTAAAGTCACATATTCCATTCAGTGTGTGTCACCGCCGTTTAGCAGCCTATTCTGTGTACTCTGCACAGTTGCAGAATAGTAAGAAATACTGTTAAGTTTTCAAACTCAAATATTAAAGTCACATATTCCATTCAGTGTGTTTCACCGCCGTTTAGCAGCCTATTCTGTGTACTCTGCACAGTTGCAGAATAGTAAGAAATACTGTTAAGTTTTCAAACTCAAATATTAAAGTCACATATTCCATTCAGTGTGTATCACCGCCGTTTAGCAGCCTATTCTGTGTACTCTGCACAGTTGCAGAATAGTAAGAAATACTGTTAAGTTTTCAAACTCAAATATTAAAGTCACATATTCCATTCAGTGTGTGTCACCGCCGTTTAGCAGCCTATTCTGTGTACTCTGCACAGTTGCAGAATAGTAAGAAATACTGTTAAGTTTTCAAACTCAAATATTAAAGTCACATATTCCATTCAGTGTGTTTCACCGCCGTTTAGCAGCCTATTCTGTGTACTCTGCAGAGTTGCAGAATAGTAAGAAATACTGTTAAGTTTTCAAACTCAAATATTAAAGTCACATATTCCATTCAGTGTGTTTCACCGCCGTTTAGCAGCCTATTCTGTGTACTCTGCACAGTTGCAGAATAGTAAGAAATACTGTTAAGTTTTCAAACTCAAATATTAAAGTCACATATTCCATTCAGTGTGTTTCACCGCCGTTTAGCAGCCTATTCTGTGTACTCTGCACAGTTGCAGAATAGTAAGAAATACTGTTAAGTTTTCAAACTCAAATATTAAAGTCACATATTCCATTCAGTGTGTGTCACCGCCGTTTAGCAGCCTATTCTGTGTACTCTGCACAGTTGCAGAATAGTAAGAAATACTGTTAAGTTTTCAAACTAAATATTAAAGTCACATATTCCATTCAGTGTGTTTCACCGCCGTTTAGCAGCCTATTCTGTGTACTCTGCAGAGTTGCAGAATAGTAAGAAATACTGTTAAGTTTTCAAACTCAAATATTAAAGTCACATATTCCATTCAGTGTGTTTCACCGCCGTTTAGCAGCCTATTCTGTGTACTCTGCACAGTTGCAGAATAGTAAGAAATACTGTTAAGTTTTCAAACTCAAATATTAAAGTCACATATTCCATTCAGTGTGTTTCACCGCCGTTTAGCAGCCTATTCTGTGTACTCTGCACAGTTGCAGAATAGTAAGAAATACTGTTAAGTTTTCAAACTCAAATATTAAAGTCACATATTCCATTCAGTGTGTTTCACCGCCGTTTAGCAGCCTATTCTGTGTACTCTGCAGAGTTGCAGAATAGTAAGAAATACTGTTAAGTTTTCAAACTCAAATATTAAAGTCACATATTCCATTCAGTGTGTTTCACCGCCGTTTAGCAGCCTATTCTGTGTACTCTGCACAGTTGCAGAATAGTAAGAAATACTGTTAAGTTTTCAAACTCAAATATTAAAGTCACATATTCCATTCAGTGTGCTTCGCCGCAGTTTAGCAGCACATTCTGTGTACTGTGCAGAGTTGCAGAATAGGAAGAAATACTGTTAAGTCTTCAAACTAAAATATCAAAGTCACATATTCCATTCAGTGTGCTTCGCCGCAGTTTAGCAGCACATTCTGTGTACTGTGCAGAGTTGCAGAATAGGAAGAAATACTGTTAAGTCTTCAAACTAAAATATCAAACTCACATATTCCATTCAGTGTGCTTCGCCGCAGTTTAGCAGCACATTCTGTGTGGTGTGCAGAGTTGCAGAATAGTAAGAAATACTGTTAAGTTTTCAAACTCAAATATTAAAGTCACATATTCCATTCAGTGTGTATCACCGCCGTTTAGCAGCCTATTCTGTGTACTCTGCACAGTTGCAGAATAGTAAGAAATACTGTTAAGTTTTCAAACTCAAATATTAAAGTCACATATTCCATTCAGTGTGTGTCACCGCCGTTTAGCAGCCTATTCTGTGTACTCTGCAGAGTTGCAGAATAGGAAGAAATACTGTTAAGTTTTCAAACTCAAATATTAAAGTCACATATTCCGTGTAAGATGAAGAAGGCGGGTAAAAAGGGACGGGGAAGTGGACGTGATCCTGATAGTTCAGGGCGCGGGTCAGGACGCGGAGAAACTGTGTCTGGTGCCAGAGCACAAGAAAGAAAGACATCCACCATACCTAGCTTCATGTGTAATTTTACAGGGCGTCGCAGGACATCACTCTCGAGGTCCGACCACTGCGAACAGGTGGTCGGTTGGATGACAGCTGATACTGCTTCCAGTCGGTTAAGCACCACCCTGTCTTCCACCAAGTCCACTCTCAGTAGCCAAGAGTCTGGTCAAAATAATCCTCACTCTGATCATCCTTCCTCCCACCATACACGGTCTGGTCAAAGAAGTGATCCCACACTGGGATATAGTGAGGAGCTCGTCTCATCACCAATCCTTCATTTGACCCTCTCTCCAAGCACGCTTGCAGAGGAACATGACATCTTGTGCCCTGATTCACAACCTCTAGAGGCTACCCAATCACAAGAAGATGACAGATGTGAACGGCATTTAAGGTCAAAGGAAGTAGTGGATGATGATGATGATGATGAGACACAGTTGCCATTAAATCAACCACTATTTCCGTCTCAAGACCTTGTTGAGGAGAATGTTATACAGTTGTCAATGACTGAGTATGTGGTGGGATCAAGACTTGAGGAGGATGATCAGAGTGAGGAAGTGGAGGAGGACTTGGTGGACGATGAGGTGACTGACCCCACCTGGGAAGGTGTAGAGCCGAGCGATGACAGCAGTCCTGAGGGTGAGCCATCTGCAGCACCGCAACAGGCTGGAAGAGGCAGTGGTGTGGCTACAGAAAGAAGGCGGACCGCACCAAACCGGCCCGCAACTGTTCCACGGAGCACCCCCTTGCGTAAATCTCCCTTGCCAAAGGGTAGGTGTTCCGCGGTATGGCGTTTTTTTAAGGAAAGTGCGGACGACAAAAGAATTGTAGTTTGCAACCTGTGCCACACCAGAATGAGCCGAGGCATGAACACTAGAAACCTCACCACCACCAGCATGATCCGACACATGGCATCCAAGCACCGTAGTAAGTGGGAGGAACGCCTGGATCGCCCATCTGTGTCTGCAGGCCACACCACTGCCTCCTCTTCCCCTGTTTTCGGTGCCGGCCAATCGCCTGTCGAAGGCGCAGGCCCGCATACCTCCCGCCCTGCACCTGTACCATCTGAAGCACCATCAGCGACCACATCCACTTCCCTGTCCCAGCACAGCGTCCAAATGTCGTTACCCCAGGCATTTGAGCGCAAGAGAAAGTACCCAGCCACCCACCCACAGGCCATAGCACTAACCTCACACCTTTCAAAATTACTGGCCATCGAAATGCTGCCATTTAGGCTTGTGGACACTGAGTCCTTCCGCAGCCTGATGGCAGCAGCTGTCCCTCGGTACGCGGTCCCCAGCCGCCACTACTTTTCCCGGTGTGCCATCCCCGCATTACACCACCATGTGTCCCGTAACATCACCCGTGCCCTGACCAACGCAGTTACTGGGAAGGTCCACTTAACGACTGACACATGGACAAGTGCTTGTGGCCAGGGACGCTACATTTCCCTGACGGCACACTGGGTGAATGTCGTGGAGGCTGGGAGCGACTCGGACCCTGGGATGGCACGGGTGCTACCCACGCCGAGGATTGCGGGCCCTACCTCCATCAGGGTTTCCGCCAGCACCTACGTTATTGGCTCCTCCTCCTCCGTTTCCACCTCCGAATTCTCTACACGCAGCGCCACTCCCCCATCAGCCAGTAGCTGGAAGCAGTGTAGCACTGCAGTGGGGAAGCGTCAACAGGCCGTGCTGAAGCTGATCTGCCTTGGGGACAAACAGCACACGGCCTCAGAGCTGTTGCAGGGGATTAGTCACCAGACCGAGCAGTGGCTCTCGCCACTCAACCTGCAACCAGGCATGGTTGTGTGTGATAATGGGCGTAACTTGGTGGCGGCTTTGGAGCTCGGCAAGCTCACACACGTACCATGCCTAGCGCATGTATTTAATTTAGTGGTTCAGCGATTTCTAAAAACCTACCCCAATGTGCATGATCTCTTGACCAAGGTGCGCCGCGTGTGTGCACATTTCCGTAAGTCATCTACAGCTTCGGCCGGCCTGTTGAAGCTGCAGCAGCGCTTACAATTGCCAGCTCACCGGCTGCTGTGTGACGTGAGCACGCGCTGGAACTCCACCTTCCACATGTTGGCCCGGCTTTGTGAGCAGCAGAGGGCAGTAGTGGAGTACCAGCTGTTACACGGTCGTCGCCTCTCCGTTCAACTTCCTGTAATCAGAAGTGAGGAGTGGGAATGGATGTCAGACCTCTGCGAGGTTTTACGCAATTTTGAGGAATCGACACAGATGGTGAGCGGCGATAACGCTATTATCAGTGTAACCATCCCACTTCTGTGTCTACTGAAACGCTCGCTGATCACAATTAAAACCGACGCTTTGCATGTGGAAGAGGTGGAAATGGGGGAGGAAGAGCTTACACAAGGTGATAGCCAGAGCACCCTCACTTCGTCTTCTCAGCGACAATTGGAGGAGGCGGAGGAGGAGGAGGAGGAGGAGGAGGAGGAGGAGGAAGACACGGTTGCCTCCGCTACAGAGGGTAGCCATGGAACTTTAGTTCCATCTCTTCAGCGTGGGTGGGCAGAAGAGGAGGAAGAGGATGAGGAGATTGAGAGTCATCCTCCTGGTGAGGACAGCGAAATCTTGACTGTTGGTACTCTGGCACACATGGCTGACTTTATGTTAGGCTGCCTTTCCCGTGACCCACGCGTTATACGTATTTTAAACAACACGGATTACTGGGTGTTCACCCTTCTGGACCCCCGCTACAAAGAGAATTTCTCATCTCTCATTCCTCCGGTGGAGAGGACAAGCAAAATGGTGCAATACCAGAAGGTTCTTGTTGAAAAATTGCTCCAAAATTTTCCATCTGACAACGCTGGCGGCAGAGTACGTGCTACCTTGGCCAACAGAGAAGGGGAGAAAAGGGGAGCACACAGCAGTTCCGAGAAAGGCAGGGCAACACTCTCCAAGGCGTGGGACACCTTCATGACACCCCGCCAGCACCCTCACCCTGATGCGCAGCCTAGTGTCACAAGGAGGGAAAAGTTTTGGAAGATGGTGAAGGAGTACGTAGCAGACCGTGTCAGCGTCCTCAATGATCCCTCTGTGCCTTACAACTACTGGGTGTCCAAGCTGGACACGTGGTATGAACTGGCACTCTACGCCTTGGAGGTGCTGGCCTGCCCTGCCGCCAGCGTTCTGTCTGAGCGGGTATTTAGTGCTGCTGGTGGCATCATAACAGATAAGCGTATCCGCCTTTCCACCGACAATGCTGATAGGTTGACACTTATAAAAATGAACAAGGCCTGGATTTCCCCTGACTTCTCCACTCCACTGGAGGAAAGCCGCGGGGGAACATAAACTCACTTTATATATGTTATTTACAATGATGTGAATACTCTGTATTCCCATTCACCCCTTCCACCCAAAAAACGGGTATATGGTTGACTCTTAATCTTCTCATCCTCCTCCTCCTCTTCCATATGCCCTGTGCTATAATTTTTATATAGGGCCAGCTCACCAGCGGGCCCTGTGATATAATTTTTATATAGGGCCAGCTCACCAGCGGGCCCTGTTTGACAATTTTTATATAGGTCAGCTCACCAGCGGGCCTTCTCATATAATGTTTTATTGGGTCAGCTCTCTAGCGGGCCCTCTCATATAATGTTTTATAGCGTCAGCTCACTAGCGGGCCTTCGCATATAATGTTTAGGATGGTCAGCTCTGCAGCAGACCCTCACCCATAATGTTTTAGATGGTCAGCTCAGCGCACGTTTCCCTCTTAATCATGGCCTCAGTTCTGAAAATCAAGGAAATTTTTGGGAGAATTTGCCTCTGCGCACGTTTCCCTCTTAATCATGGCCTCAGTTCTGAAAATCAAGGAAATTTTTGGGAGAATTTGCCTCTGCGCACGTTTCCCTCTTAATCATGGCCTCAGTTCTGAAAATCAAGAAAATTTTTGGGAGAATTTGCCTCTGCGCACGTTTCCCTCTTAATCATGGCCTCAGTTCTGAAAATCAAGGAAATTTTTGGGAGAATTTGCCTCTGCGCACGTTTCCCTCTTAATCATGGCCTCAGTTCTGAAAATCAAGGAAATTTTTGGGAGAATTTGCAGATGATATACAAGTAAATATACAGCAAATATTGTTTGGTAACAATTTTTCGCCTAAAGTCGTTTTTATTTTCCTTTTTGTGTGTTTTACGCTCAGTCTGTAAAAATGGCGTACTACGGGCGAAAGATCGTTCCCAGCAGCGATGTTAGAGTCCAAGATGCATCCAGACATCCTCCCTATGCTGTCCCTGAACCATTTCTGTGGTGTTTCCATCCTTTTCTGCCCTTTTCCTATGGACCAGGCACCCTCCCCTCATCAGAGCAGGGGGTGCCTGGTGTAATGCTCGAGTCCTCCCATTGACTTCAATGGGGCTCGGGTGCTCGGCCGAGCACTCGAGCCTCAGGGGGTGCTCGGTCAGAGCACCCGAACACCCGAGCATTGGGGTGCTCGCTCATCACTAGTTGCCACTGTTAATAGGCAGTATGATGACTAGTGGAAGATATTGTTAGAGCCACGCATGTGGGATTCTGAGAGGAGGAATTTTTGTATATATTTACTAGTGAGCCCAAAAACTAAAATAAGTGTGAATTTTGAAGTAAAGGTGAAATGCTAAAGTTCTTATCAAAGATGGAATACATTAAGTTCCCTCAAACACTAGGATTTATTATAGCAACCACTTAAAACTGAAGAGAATCATCTTGAAGAAGAATTTTAACAGAAAATTAGTTTAAAGAAGACTTGGAAGTAGAAGAAAAATATTGGCTCCATTGACTTAAATATTGAAGGAAGAAAACTGATAAAATGTATAAAAGAAAGAAAATGTACCGCCTATACCAACAAACAGATGCAGATTTTTTAACTTGCCATCTATTTTTCTATTTCAGAGAAAGAAGGTCACTGACCAGACCAAGACCAGCTATATAGGTTGTCTCATTGAAAGCGGCACTAGCAGGGGAATGAGAACTTGAATGATAGGAACAGCGGTAGTTATCATTGTGATGCCAGTCTGTTCACTCCCTGAAAGAGCAGATGATTTTAATACTCAGTTGAATGAAGACATTGAGAACATCGGGCAACTTCCAAACAAGTTCATCTTTAATTTGTTTAGACAGCCAGCTTCTAAAATGAAAGTCTTGTCTAGTCTTATGCCAAGAAGTGTCAGCTGCAAATACAGTGAATATTCTTCCAAAGACATCTTCCCCTGATGTAGATGAAGTAAGAAACTTTCATCCAAAAATATGTGGTAGAGATCATCAAATTCTACCTTAGAACCAATGTAACTCACTGGGTGGATTGTACAAATTGTGTCCTGCAAATGCCTATGAAAATTATTTTCCCTGAACATTGTCTTCTTTACATCACTAGCACCAAGGGGATTTCAATGGGAGGAGTGTATGGACATCTGAAGTGTTTCCATTCTTCTGCACCAGTCTTTTTATTTGGTTTTCACATGCATTCAGGAGTAAGGATGGCAAAACTTTTCGCCTCAAACAGAAATCGGCGAAAAATAGCACTTTCCTCTTGGCAAAAAATTTCCAGCGAAAAGTGACAATTTTCTGCTTTATCCTGTTTTTTTCACTTAGCTCATTACCATTGAAATCAATGGGAACATTGAAGTTACACACAGCATAAATCAAATATTTTATTTCCCAAAAACATAATATAAAAGGGGCATGATGGTGCCTGTGTTGGTGGGGGGTGGGTAAAGAATCAGTTGAACAGGGGATGATTTTGGGGGGAGTTGTTTACTGGGATTGGGGGGCAGTTAATAAAAAATAAATTATTATTATTATTATTATTCTTTATTTATATAGCGCCAACTAATTCTGCAGCGCTGTGCAATTGGGAATAGACATACAGAGGTATTAAATAGTACAATCAGATGTGGAGAACAGAAGGATCAGAGGGCCCTGCTCGTGAGAGCTTACAGTCTAGAGGAAGGTAGGTTTGATACAGAAGGAGTAAGTGCTATTGCGTTTAAGTGCCTCCTGCCACATGAACTGCCAGTCAGTGGGTGGGAGTGAGAAGTGCCGTTGAGTGCAGTAGTCCGTGCAAGGGGTGAATCTTGGTGATGATGTTTATGGAGGCAGTTGATAGGCCTCCCTGAAGAGGTGAGTCTTCAGGGAGCGTCTGAAGATTTGAAGGCTGGGGGAGAGTCTGATGGGGCGGGGGAGGGAATTCCACAGCTCAGGTGCAGCACGGGAGAAGTCCTGTAGGCGGGAGTGGGAGGATGTGATAAGAGCTGTGGAGAGCAGAAGGTCATGTGCAGAGCGAAGATGGCGGGCCAGAGTATATTTGGAAATGAGAGATGAAATATAGGGGGGTGCAGTGTTAGTGAGGGCACTATAAGTTAGCACCAGAGTTTTGAATTTTACTCTGTATGCTAACGGGAGCCAGTGTAGGGACTGACAGAGGGGTGTGGTGTTATAGAAGCGATGAGTGAGGTAGATTAGTCTTGCAGCAGAGTTCAATATGGACTGTAGCGGGGTTAGTCGGGTGAGAGGCAGGCCAATTAGTAAGGAGTTACAGTAGTCAAGACGGGACATGATGAGTGTTTGGATTAGAATTTTGGTAGTGTCTTCTGTGAGAAAGGGTCGGATTCTAGAGATGTTGCGGAGGTGGAGGCGGCATGAGTTGGAGATTGACTGGATGTGAGGAATGAAGGATAGGGCAGAGTCAAATGTGACCCCCAGGCAGCGTGCTGTAGGGGTTGGTGTGATGGAGGTGTTGTTAACGGTGAGGGTAATATTTGGGATAAGGCTGGTTGTAGATGGAGGGAAGAGAATTAGTTCAGTTTTGCCAAGGTTAAGTTTGAGTTGATGGGAGGACATCCAGGAAGACACAGCAGACAGACAGTCAGACACTCGGGACAGGAGGGAAGGGGAGAGGTCTGGGGAGGAAAGATATATTTGGGTGTCATCAGCATAGAGATGATGGTGAAACCCAAAGGAGTTTATTAGTTTTCCAAGGGAAGCAGTGTAGATTGAGAAGAGCAAGGGTCCCAGTACTGATCCTTGAGGCACACCAACAGACAGTGGGAGGGGTGGGGAAGTGGAGCCGGAGTAGGAAACACTGAAGGAGCGGTTGCAGAGATAAGATGAAAACCAGGAGAGTGCAGTGTCGCAGAGACCTAGGGAGTGGAGGGCTTGGAGGAGGAGTGGGTGATCAACTGTGTCAAAGGCGGCTGACAGGTCCAAAACAATGAGTAGGGAATAGTGGCATTTTGACTTGGCTGAGAGCAAGTCATTGGCCACTTTAGTGAGGGCAGTCTCAGTGGAGTGATGAGGGCGGAATCCGGATTGCAAGGGATCTAGCAGGGAATGGGAGCAGAGGAATTTAGTGAGCCGGTTATATGCAAGGCGCTCGAGAAGCTTGGAGGCGAACGGGAGTAGGGAAATTGGCCGGTAATTTGACAGTGAGTTTGGGTCCAGGGAGGGTTTTTTTAGGATGGGAGTGATTAGTGCATGTTTGAAAGAGGATGGGAAGGTGCCGGTTGACAAAGAGAGGTTGAATAAGTGAGTAAGGATTGGAGTTAGTAGAGGGGAGAGTTCTTGGGTGAGCTGAGATGGGATTGGGTCGAGAGGGCTTGTGGTTAGGTTTGAGCGAGTGAGGAGAAGGGAGACTTCATCCTCAGTGACAGGTGGGAAGGAGCTTAGTGTGTATGTGGGAGAGGCGACAGGGCTGGGCTGGCTGGGTGGGGGTGGTAGTGATGAAATGTCATGTCTGATAGATTTAATCTTGTTCTTGAAGTGGTTGGCGAGATCTTGGGCAGAGAGGTTAGTGGAAGGTGTTTGTGTTGGTGGGTTTAGAAGAGATGTGAAGGTTGAGAAAAGGCGTTTGGGGTTGGAGGAAAGATTAGAAATTAGAGAGGAGAAGAATGACTGTTTAGCCAGGGAGAGGGCAGAGCTATACAAACGGAGAATGAATTTGTAGTGTGTGAAGTCAGCTGTGGAGCGTGATTTCCTCCAGTGCCTTTCAGCAGTGCGTGAGCACCTTTGGAGGTATTGCGTTAGTCTTGTGTGCCAGGGTTGTAGTGGGGTTGTGCGTGGGTGGCGAGGAGTTGCAGGTGCAGCGATGTCAAGGGCTGAAGTGAGAGTGCTGTTGTAGAGAGCAGTAGTTTTGTCTGGGCAAGTAAGTGTGAGGATGGGGTTGAGAAGAGGCTGCAGGGAGGTGGAAAATTGTTGCTTGTCAAGAGTATGCAGATTTCTCCGCATGCGCTTGATTGTGGCGGGGGTGATGGGTTTGCGTGGTATGATGAGGTTACCGGTGAGGAGGTGGTGGTCAGAGAGGGGAAAGGGGACATTGGAGAAGTTGGAGACCGAGCAGAGGTGAAGATCAAGTCGAGGGAGTGACCATCACTGTGTGTGGGAGAGCTGGTCCACTGCGATAAGCCTAAGGAGGTTGTTAAGGAGAGGAGTTTGAGGGCAGGGGGGGTGTTGTGATTATCTATAGGGATGTTGAAGTCACCCATGATGAGAGTAGGGACATCAGAGGACATGAAGTGAGGGAGCCAGGAGGTGAAGTGATCAAGGAATTGTGCAGTGGGACCAGGTGGCCTGTATATAACAGCGACACGCAGGGGGGAGGGAGAGAAGAGGCGAAGTGTGTGAGCTTTAAATGTAGGGAAGGAGAGAGAGGGAACAGTGGGGAGTACCTGAAATATATGGTTAGGGGGCAGCAGGATGCCTACTCCCCCTCCATGTCTGTTGCCAGGCCTCGGTGTGTGTGTGTATTGAAGGCCTCCATATGAGAGTGCGGCAGTGGAGGCAGTGTCTGATGATGTGAGCCAAGTTTCAGTGATGGCAAGGAGGTTTAGGGAGTGAGAAATGAACAGATAGTGAACAGCTGTTAGTTTGTTACACACAGAGCGGGCGTTCCAGAGACCAAAACAAAAGGGGGGGGAGGAGGTTAGGTGACGGGGTACGGTTATTAGGTTGTGAGTGTTGCGCGTGTGAGTGGGTTCTGTGGTACAAGAGAGAATGGAAGGGGGGCCTGGGTTAGGTGAGATGTCACCTGCAGCAAGTAGGAGGAGAAGGGACAGGGACATAAGGTGAGAGTGAGATTTGAAGCAGTGGGGCTTTTTTGCAGGGGTAGAAGGAGATGGTGGTGATAAGGAGCGGAGGAATGAAAAAAGTTCGTGGGAGCAGAGAAGTGGTGAGTGAAGAATTGAGGGTGCAATGTGAATAGCGTGACACTTAATGTGGACACAGGAGGAGGAGAGTCTTATGCAGGTGAGAATGGCGATCACAAAGCAAGGAGCTAATTTGCCCATAGTGGGGTTAATGAATGGGGCAGTTGAGATGTGCAACAGTCAGTAATCCAGGAGAGTACAGATGACTCTTTATCTTTAAAAAAAAATCTTTAAAAAAAAAACAAAAACAATAGACGTGGTATAAAAGGGGTCTGAGGAGGGTGCCTGTGTTGGTGGGTGGAGTCTGAGGAATGAATCAGTTGAAAAGGCAATTTGTTTTGGGGGGGTTTCTTGACTGGTATTGGGGGGACAGTAATAAAAAAATAAATAAATACAATAAAATATTTGTATGTAAAGTGATAGAGACAGGAAACACTTGACATAAGCTGCCACTTGACTTGATAGAGTATTTTATAGAGGATGATTTTTTAGATTTGTTGCTAGAGGCCCAAGCCCTGAGGAAACATTGATTTGTAGGACTTAGGCTTGTTAGAAACAAACCCCCAAAGATTGTTTATTTTTTTGTAGGACTATGTTTTTTTTTTAATTATTTTATATTTTTCAATGCACATGTCCTGAGAAGAAAAATGCCCTACTGGCCTAGTGACAGCAGGTCATGTTGGCCAGAGGCTACTGGCCATTTTCAAATGTCATCATCCTGAGTTTGAGTCCATAATTGAGGGATTTGAAACTGCTGTTCTTGCTCTTGCTGCTGAAATGTTTGAGTAGCAGAATGAATAGGCACCTGAAAGGGACTGGTATCAACAACAATAGCAGTAACATTGGTGATGAATGTTGAAGGTTCCACTTGCTACGACTATATCCAGTGATGTGCCTGAGGCAGTAGCAGAACAAAAATTTGCCCCAGTCTATGTGAACAAGTTGGCCAATAATTCTTCTCCACCTGCCCCTCCTCCAAAATCATGGGTGTATTGTTATTAGAATATAATTTATTCCCTTGCGAGCAGGGACTGTGCCTCTCATCAGCAGATGCAATGTGCACAGTGTGTGTGATAAATAACATCTGGGGGCACAACTGTATCCAAACACCATGACACCGGAAACCAAGTCATGCCGCTGTCACTATACTCCTTGTCCAGACCCCACTAAGGACACATGACAAATTGCTGACAGTTTAATAGTAATGATGAACCCTCCCTGCTAGCATCTTAGCATGTTCTGTGGGATGGACTCTCCTCAGATGCCACTTGATGACCTGGTTTCAATTCTCCTCCACCACACTGGAATGTGTGGTCAGTGCACCACACAGTATGCAATGGGTAGAGATGAACTGCCATATCCTAACATCAACAGAGTGGCTATCATTTGGCAGGGGAGGTAACAATGAACGAAGTGGACTGGCACTGAAGGTGATGTTGATGGCGAGCTAGTTGTTTTGCTCGTCATGGAACTTCCAGTGTCTTTCTGGGTTTCTTTATCCTTCCTCCTCTTTGATCTCCACCTCACCTCTTGTTGCCTTTCTGGAGAGTCAGGTTGTACAGTAACAGTGGTGCTAGAATTCTGTAATGGGTGTTTGGCTTTAACATTTTGACATAAATATCATGGTGTCTGTGTTTCATGTGTGATATCAGGGAGGTTGTGCCAAGGTGTGTTCCCTCCTTTCTCCTTCTCACTGACTTGTCATAAATTTTGCACAGTGCCGTTGGTGATGAGGTCTGCACTGTACCCGCCCCAAGAGAAAAATAGTCCCACACCCATAACTTCCTCACAAGTAACTAGTATAATTTTTGGCTGCAATTAATTTCAGTCTCACTTTTGGGAAAGTTCAAGGTTGTTGCACTGCCAGACTTTTCCATGAAATATGATTATAATATTGGTAAAAATGGCTGACAGAAAATCCCACAATTTTATATGACAACAGCAAGTAAATTCTACTTTGGTATGCAGTCTGGCCTATGTAATAATTGATTGCCTAGTCCGTGCTTAGCTTTCTGTTAGAAATGTTGCTCCATATCTGACAAGAGAGCTGTGGAATTTTTGATGATGGACTTTGTATTTCACTGATTTAGAAGATGTTATCTTGAATAAGAGTGATTGACTCTCAAATAGCACATCATTTTGCAATCTGAACAAATTGGGCAATGTTAATATATTGAACTGTGTTTTATGTCAATATTTGATTGGACATAAAGTGACAGTCAATCACCCCTTTGACTTTACAAAGGGGAGTTGACTACAAATGCATACTATTTAAAGTCAAATTTCCTATATTTTCTCCTTTTTTTTTTCATTTTAAACTATGTTTGCACTTTTTTGTCTCTGACAGAAAGAGCCCAAAATATATGTTTCCAGAAAGCTTTCTGTTAGGGACTATGAAAGCAGGGGCAGTGATAGAATGTTGCATTATCCCTACAGAAATGAGTGCTTTGCATGTGGTAGTGGAGGCACTGTTTTCAGCTGCAGGCATAGATACTAGATCACTGTTCTTGCTTTTACAGTCTTTGACAGAAAACTGGAAACAGATGGAAAAAAGTATAGGCAACTTGACTTTACATATTATACACTCACAGAAAATGCAGAGTGAAAAAAAGAGGTTGAATATCACCTTAATACTCTGTTTAACACCTAGGCAATTAATTTTGTGAATTGATTTCTGAAAAATGTATCAGTGTGCCTCACAGCTCTCTGTGTGGGTGAAACGGGCCAGCCTTTACATAAAAGGTTTAATTATCACAGATCCATGATGTCAGAAAAAAGTATTAACTATATGGTAGATACAATTAAAAGAGAGTACTTGTACTTATTCGTATCTCTCAAACCGTTATGGTTTGAGAGATATAGGAAAATAAACTTATATGCTCCTTCCCCTTTCTGCTTGATGAGCTGTAATGCTGTCAGAAGCCGCTTGACAGATGTGTCACTTCAGCAGCACCGATATAACGATATCTAAAGATAAATACTTAATTTGGAACAGTCTATAAAGTGTGCTTGGTTTGTAAGCACACTTTGTAGACCATCCCAATGAAGTTTTTATTTCTAAATAGCTTGATTTCAGCTCTGCTGAAGAGCCTCTGTCTGGTCAAATGACTGGAATCTGCAGCTTTCAGTTAGATGGCAGATGAGTGAAACAGCCAAGAAAAGGTAACTTTAGCAAGTTATATCTCTCAAACCATAAAGATTTGAGAGATAAGACTTATTTTGATGTTAACCTTTTTTTAAGGTCTACAATATTAAAACTTAAAATTAACTATTACTATCCCTTTAACAACAAAAAGACATAGACATCATTGGAAGAACATTTTTGCCAAAATGGGCACAGTGTCAGGGACATTACACTGACTGTAGTGATGGAACTGTTTCACACTCAGAGGGACATAAAAATATGGGAGTTTAAATTAATGGTCCAGTTTAAAACAATAAATAATTGCCTGAACAGGGATAAATAATTTCTGTCACAAAATCACATTGAGATTTAGCCTTTATAACATTCCCACTGGAAGTGTAAATAAATTTAACACTTCCTGACTGCAATTTACATCATACTCCTTATCCATTGACTGATCAAAGAACCTGGGTCTGGACTGAGCTGCCTTATCTGATTTCTATTCTAAACAATGCAATGTGCTTAATGTACTTAATGTATATTTAGGAGCGATGTTTTTATTTTTATCTGTATAACATGCCTGATGAAGAGACCTAAGAGGTCTTGAAAGCTTCCATTCTATATCTGCTTAATTAGCCAATAAACGTATCAACTTGACTATAATTGCCTCCTGAAATATGAATGCAGAATCTGTTTTTTTAATGTTGTGTGTTTAAAAAGGAATGATTCTTGATATATTACACAGAACTTCACATTTTAAAATACAGACAACATTATCACATCTACTGGCTATTTTACACATTCATATTTATGCTTAAATATCTGTGAGTTTGCTTGAAGCTGATATCAGTTTGTGAAAACAGAGTGAGACATAAGGTAGCTCTGAGATATTTTTCCAATGATAGCCACTTCCTTTCAACAAAATAACATTTTAGACCCTAAATGACTGCCCCTTCTCAAGAGATGCCCCTATAATAACTGTAAAATCAGTGTTAATATTGTTAATGTATTTCATTTAATTCCAAATTATTAGCACATGAGGAAGAATACTATTTGTCTTTGCTGCAAAGAATACAACTGCACCATTAGGTGAAGTTGGCAGGATATGAAGAGAATATATCCAGCCATACAAACTGGCAGCTCCTGGTAGCAATTCATTTGGACAGTCTCAGGAAAGCTTAGGGGAACTGGGTTAACAGTACTTTTGTAGAAGCGGTCATTGTGTAGAGCATTTAGATATCTTATGTTGTGATCATGCATGGAATTCCACAAAAAATTGGGAACTACAGACACAAAGTTCTTGCCCACTATCCTTATATTCCTGTAAGCTTTTAATGGTGTCAAGCAATTTCTTTTTACTTTTACTTTCACTTTCGCTACTACTTTGAGTACAGGTGTTTTGATGCTTGTTTGTCTCACTGTCAGATGCAGCAGTTGATTCAGATGCTACACCTTCCTCCATTATGCCATTGCCATCATCAACATTAGAATGCAAGTCATTGTCATCTTCAGTTGTTCTTCTTATATGTTTTTTTTGTACTGGCGCTGGTGGTGGTGGAACTTTTGGTGTGACTTTCGAAAATCTACCCTCCCTGGGAGGAGAGGGATCATCATCATTTAATGCACATGCTGCAGTAACTATGTCTGCAGTTACTTTTGAACTATCACTTTTCTCCCTCATCCCTGCACTGCTCCACCTTTCTCCCTCCCCCTGCCCCTTGTGCATTTGCTGGACTCTACTCAACTATTGTGTGTATTTTAACTCTACAGTATACAACACAACTGATGGAGTGTGATGGCTTGCTTTGGCCCTCAATAAACTTCTCAGTCTTGTCCGCTATCTATCAAGTCTGTCTCAGTCACACAGCTCATGTCAGTCATCTGTCTGTCACCTATGTGTGTATATATATGTCCAAAAAATAAATTATATCTAATAAAACCAAAATCAACAACTTATTTTCAAATCAAATCAGTCAGACAGAATGTTGGGGTATTTAGGGTCAATCTACATTGCTGCCTTCTCAGACCCTCAGACACACCCCCAGACACATCCAACACAGATATAATAATAACTGCAAGATCAGCAAGCAAATTCAACCCCAGCTGCCTGTCACATTGAATTTTGGGGTATTTGGGGTCAACCTTCTTCCTCCCTTCTTCTCCCCCAGAGTGCTTCCAGACTCCCCTAATACAGAGAACAAATGTTCTTCAAGTCAAGCAGAGGTAGGCTTGTCATCCGGGGGCTTCTCGTTTGTCCAAGCCTGTTTGGATTTTGTGGGAGGGCATGCCTGGGCCACTGTAGGAGTGGACACCCTGGGCACATACCCATTCAGGCAGAAATAACAGAAACCTCAAGTCTTCTGTTGAAAAAAGAAATGTTTAGGGATAACCAGAGATATTAGGGCAGTCTTACCCTGAGTAGCCTGGCAAATAACCTTCCCTAGTTCTGGGCCAACCAACTGCTTTCCCAGGAATGGGAGAGAAACCAAGCAATGATTTCTTGGATGATTGGTCTTCGAAGCATATTTTTAAAATACACATAATATTTTAGAAACAGCATGTGCTAAGGCCTTCCCAGTAAGCCTTGCAGTATCAAAGGATGCTTCAGTAAGATATGCAACAGCCTCAAAGACCTTAGAATCAGCCAGAATGCCATCCTCTCTAGGTGTTTCTGCATGGACAGCCTCAAAAAGTTTGCCCCTGACCAGACAGAGATGGCTCTAGTCACTGAAGCATTAGGCTGAACCAGTAGCTGCAAAATCTACCTTTAAGAGAGAATGAAAAAAGAAGAAAGAAGGGTGCTTCCTACTGCAATATCACAGATAAACTCACCTCCACCAATTCACCATGGTACTCACAATATCCTAGACCACTAAAAGTGGTCAGTAATGTAGATGAGTGATTCTGACTGCCCTCACTCAGTCACTCAGTGAATGGTCGGCAGATGCTTCTTCCTGAAAGAAAACCAAGTGGACCTCCAGGACCATTGGAAAACAAAGAAACAGAAAGCCAAAAGGAGTGCAAAGCTCCAGTATGTTGTATCTTGATAGCACTTGTAAATAAATCACTGATCCACGATATAGCACTCATACTTTCCAAGACGTATGCCAGTTGTAGGAACAGCTGGCGATGATCCAACGGGATAATAACACTGCCCCGATACTGTTGATATAATCTTGCACATCTATAAATGATATAAAATTATGCCTCTTTTAACGCGTTTCGAAGTACTCAACTTCTTTCTCAAAAACAGTTAGGCATGCTATAAAAACAAATTTAATATACAACTGCAAATTACAATCATGAAATTAAGAATAGGCAGTGATTGTCATTTGCAATTGTATGTTACGTTTGTTTTTTAAGGAAGAAGTTGAGTACTTTGAAACGCATCACAAGAGGCATATATTAACGTTTTTTTATTACCTGGCATAATTTTAAAACCAAAAATAATTTTTTGATACCATTTATGGATTTAATATATTTCTTTTTGAAATTGGACTTAGATGGCAGCAACAAGGTGAACCCAAAGTGGAAAGGTAAATCTTGGAGAACAGTCTACCACAGTAAAGGGACCAAGTAGTCATGTATGAAATATAATCAAATCGTAGCCAAAGGTCAGGGCAGATGATACAGGATTGTGGACAGGTCATAGATCAAATTCAGGGCCTGTAGCTCAGAACAGTTGTCAAAGGCCATGACAGGCAGCAAAGGATCTCAATCTAAGACAAGCCAAACTTCTGCATACAGAATAGTCAATGCAGGAAAATCAGAGCATCAGAAACAAGACTCTTAGCATGAGAAACTAGTGCAGGTAAATTAGCTTACATAAATTATTCTTAGGTGATAAACCTGGGCATGTGTATGAAAAACAACACTTTTGGTTCATTAAAAGCTGCGGAAAGGCATGAGTCATGCCCCATGGATGCCAAGCACACCACTAAAAGTTACAGGTATGTGGAACATGTTAACAACATATTCCTTGTGTCCTTCATTGACCGCTGATTTAAGAGGGTGATTTTTTTAGGGAATGGATTCCAGGCTACCGATTTTAGAAAAGAAACATGGAAGAAGTGAGGAAGCTCAAGAAAGAGGGGGGATCCAAGACACAATAGACTGCATTGAGAAATCACAGGATTGTGGACTGGTGTAGTAAAGTCCGAATTTGGAAGAGGCCTGGTAAAGTCTAAGGTTTTTAGTGGATAGCAAGATCCAATCTCAAACATAAACAGGGGGACAAAGCTGGGGCTTCTTGTCTGCAGCTCTTTTCTGGATTACAGATGCAGCTTGGAGGTGGGGGCTGATCTTGGCCCATAGTGGGAATGTAAAGTATATAAGTGGTTTAGGGAGACTACTCCCATCATTAGAAGACAATTTAGATGGAGTAGTAGGCAGGTCCTTTAACCACATATACCTAAACAGTCTGACATGAAACCTGTCAAGGTTTTATTGAACACTCAGACAATTTGGTAGGATAAAATAGAAAAGCTTTATTAGGCAAGATAAAGCGCAACAAGGCCCTACACGGGTCCAAACTTCTACAAGCATCCGTAAGATAGTTTGACACAGGTCAGGGCTATACAGATAGCAATACAAATAATGCGGCTCTACCGGCCTTACCGAATACCGGGTAAGGCAGCCGGGTAACTGGTGCGACAATGAATAGAGGAGGCTCTACCGGCCTTACCGAATACCGGGTAAATCAGCCTAGTGACTGATGCAACAATGAACAAAGGAGGCTCTACCGGCCTTACCAAATACCAGGTAAGGCAGCCTGGAGACTGGTGCAACAAGGAACAGAGGAGGCTCTACCGGCCTTACCGAATACCGGGTAAGGCAGCCTGGTGACTGGTGCAACAAGGAACAGGGGAGGCTCTACCGGCCTTACCGAATACCGGGTAAGGCAGCCTGGTATCTGGTGCAGCAGAGAGAGTACTGACAGGTAGTAACACCGTAGACCGGTGCATTCAGGAAGTACAACTGACAGAGGCCCCACTGAATCACAGGCTGAGCGTAGTATAATGAGTTGAAAATAGAAACCACTAGTGACCGGACAGCACAAACTGGGTGTACGTAATGGAGGCCACAGAGAATCACAGGCTGAGCGTAGTGTAATGAGCTGACAACTGTAACCGCTAGTGACCGGACAGCACAGACTGGGTGTACGTAATGGAGGCCACAGAGAATCACAGGCTGAGCATAGTGTAATGAGATGACAACTGTAACCGCTAGTGACCGGAGAGCACAGACTGGGTGTATGTAACAGAGGCCACAGAGAATCACAGGCTGAGCGTAGTTTAATGAGCTGACAATGGTAACCGCTAGTGACTGGATAGCACAGACTGGTATCATGTAACGTAGGCCACACTGATACACAGGCAGAGAGTAGCGCAACCGGAGGCAATAATAATGAGAGGACTGACAACAATAGCACGGTCAGCACAAAGAGCGTAGTCAGCCAATGCCTGGATCAGTATTAGAGAGCGGTAGTCAGCCAAAGCCTGGGTCGGTACGCAGAGAGCGGTAGTCAGCCAGAGCCTGGATCGGTACACAGAGAGCGGTAGTCAGCCAAACCTGGATTGGTACACAGTACCTTGAAAACATTGTAGCAGACTGAGTCCCTTTGTCCATGAAGTTAACCACGTGCTTGTACAACTCTGGCACAGTCATCCTTGAAAAACAACTGCACCTGCCAGAAGGGTACAACACATGACAGTTCTTTAAAACCTCTGTTTTCAACAAAAGAAAAGAGCAACATGTCAACTGCCAACATTTTAGCAAGTTTACGTTATCACATGCATATTTTTAGATTATTTTTGTGCAGGTTTTGACTCCTTTCTAAGAACTAAGTAAAGATGGCAGTATAGTGGCAGTGGGCAGTGGAAGTGGTGATGGTGGAAGCAGCAGGTGTGACTCACTATGTAACTCACTATGTAATCTCCTCCAAAAAGCCACACTGTGACTCACTATGTAATCGCCTCCAAAAAGTCAGTCATGCTCCTCTATTTATAACATTTGCAGAACAATAACAGGAGCCATGGATATTAGTGTCAATTAATGAAATCTTGCCACATTCTCTAACACATCAACAGCACTACTGTTATATGCCCCGGAGCCAATGGAACTTTTAAGAGTGCTTCTACTGGTGCTAGCAGTGGCACCTCTGACAAATTGATGGTGTGTCTCCCAATCAGACCTGTGGGTTTGTTCAAGTGAGATTTTGTAGAGGATGTGCCTAGAAGTGAACCTGCTTTCCTTTTCCCACATGCATCTTACACAGAAAATAGATTGCAACATGTTTATAATTAGGATCATGAGTGATATATCTTCATACTGTAAAGTGTATAAACTGAGGAGTTCCTGAGGACCTACTACTTTATCTTTGGCTAAATGTTGCAATTATACTACGAGGTGTCAAAGGTGCTGCACTTCCAACAGCAGCAGCAGCATTTATCATAGTTTGGGTAGTGTATATTGATGGCTGGTGGTTACCCAACAATAATGTGTGGGCTGGGTGAGGGTTGGAATTGGATGTGGTGACAATGCTGATGATGACTGACAAAAGGATTGTGTATTATTAGGCATCTTTACTTGTCCAGACTTTCCAACTGATTTCTCAAACAGTTTATAAACAGCCATAGCGCTCCTTTTGAGTGTTGGAAGATTGAGCCTCTTTCTTTCAGTTAATTTTCTGGCCATGTCATCATCTCTTTCACTATCAACTTTATATGTGTTCCAAGAAGAGGAATATGCTGGAGGGATACATTCTAAATCTACATCATTATCAGTCATTAAGTCATCCTCAGAATCGCCCACTGCTTCTTACCTACTACTTTTTATTTTTCTCTAGACTTTTAGAGGTCTCAAACAGTTCCTTTTTCAGAATGTTCGTAACTACTTTCAATATAGGTCTTGTACTTGTTATTCTTACCGCCAGACACTGCTAAAAACTTCCTCCGTTATGCCATTAACACTAGAATGTGACTCCTTGTTGTCATTAGTGTTACATGGTCTATATTAACACTGGAGATAGATGGGGGAATGTTTTATGTTACTTTCACAAACAGCCTCCTCAAGAGGAGAAGGATCATCATTGTTTATTGCACATGCTGAAGCAATCATGGCTGCAGTTAGTTTTTGGACTACCACTTTATTAACACATCCCTGCACTGCTTTTACTCCTTTCCCCCTCTAGACTGTTTGCTGGACATTATCAAAGTCATGTGGATTTTAGCAGTATGGCACACAACAGAACTGACTGTGTGTGTGATGATGCCCTGCCGTTTACAAACCACTGTATCATATACGTTTCTGTCTCTAGTATCTGTCATGATCAGTCTCAGTCACAGTTCACATCAGGGTCAGCTATCAGTCAATTTTTCTTTATAATTGTCCCTATCTGGAACTATCTGCAGAAAGAAATAAAACACTACTTGCAAGTCCAACTGCTTTTGCTCCTCTTTACCTGTAGCTTATGTTATGAGGATATCAGAAGCTGCTTCCCCTTTCTCTCCCAGTGTCACTACATTCTTATAATGTTCCAGTGTAGACTGAGAATAGAACTTACTCAATAATGTTCTGGTCTCCCTTCTGGCTATTGTAGGGATCAGTGTCAGTTGTACTTGTATGTATTTGGATGTAAGTCTGTAAAGTTTTTCAGTAACAGAGGCTCAGGCAGCTCAGGAAGGAACATGAATCACCTTTATGTCTTTTCGCAGGCAAACTTTTTTTTTTTTTTTTTGGGGGGGGGGGATCTCCTTTGTCCTTTCATACTCTAACAGTGTCCAAAATCTCCTGACACAAAGAACAAATTACCTGTCCACAAGACTCCCTAAACTAAACCCCAACTCCACTTTATTTGCCTGCTTTCTCTCTCTCTCTATGAAACACATAATGACAAGCTGTGGTAACCTGACACATAAACTGACACCCATTTTATACTATTCCAGCAGGAAAAGAATTGAAGCTTTCAGTGTGGTGTTGGTGGGGAGGTGTTCAGTTTTACAGTTGACTTCAATGCAATGAGAAAAGAGGGAAAAAACAGAAAATTGACAATTTTTAGTGGGAAATTTCCTGCTGGGCAGGAAATGCCATTTTATCATCTGTTTCATTTTGAGACAAAACACGTCACACTTGTCTACTAGTTAACCCTTCAAACCTGTATCTGGGTTTGACAACAGTTAATAAAGCCAGTATCAAGACATTTACATGTGTAGTTGAACAACAGATTTTGACAGAAAAGAAACCTAAAGCATCCCAGAATTGACCTAAACTGAGAGTGATGCACATTAAAAGATACTACCCTGTTTATTCACCCAGTAGATAGAGAGACAATAGCTTTACAAACTACTCTGGTTACAGAAATAATGTTAGATCTCAATTTTCTGATGTGCACACATACCTTCCCTTTCCTCAAGGTAGAAAAAATACTATAACACTCAAGCAAGTAATTTAAGCTAAGCAGTATATGGATACCTGTTGCTCATTTGACTACTATTCATGTCTGTTGGTGAGTGTTGCCATCTAGTGGTGGAATTAACAGTTTCCATCCAAGCGAAAAAAAGCCTGTATTAACTTCTAAATTTTCCAGTTGTGGTCATTGCTGGTAATTTGCATGATCGATATTTATTATCTCTTTGTGCAACAAAATGGCAGTTGCAACACTGGACTTAATTGTTAAGCTAAAGAAATACAAGTTTGTAGTAAACTAGATGTGCTATGGAGGAAATGAAAATTTCCACCAATTAAAATGGAGCTTTTTAACCACAAAAATGTGTTGCAATGCATAGAAGACCTTTCTTTCATTCAACTGTTTTATAGCTATATATATATAAGAGGGGATTTTGGGAATCTTAATTTGACATAGTCGGTTTGCTCCAGATCTGCACCTCTTCAATCCTTGATGGATAGGGGTATTGCTGCCAAGCTCATAAGTATAGGTTAGATAAAGTGTGAGTGTGCCCCTCATTAGAATGTTCACTCAAGGCATGCGCAAACTGAAAAACAGAAATAACAGTCTTTTTTAGCATATGGTTAGCCCTTTGTGTGCCAGATGGGTGTATATAACACTTATCCACAGTGTACTGCTTACTCCCTGGAACTCAAGACATTAGTTTAACCCTTTTGGTGCCAGACAGGTATTCAACACATTGCAACTCAATGCATTGGATACCTCTCTTGCACCCGAAGGGTTAAACCCAGTAGGCTAGTCTTTATAATGAAAGCTAGTAGAGGTCACATCCTATATAATAATTCACTAAAACGTGTGTAACGATGCAGTCATGCGCAGTAGAGATTGCCTTTGGAGCATCTAGCTCTGTATCAGCCACGGCGTGGGCAGTCTCTACTGCACATGACTGCACCGCAACTGGCTGGCATTGGCACTATAGTCAGTGTAACGGGCTCTTCAACTAGTAGTATTTATAATGCATTGCAGTTGTATCTGTATAAATGAAAGCTTACCTTGTCTTGGAAGCATCCCGTTCCAGCATCATGCCTGCAGCAGTCTGATATAAATTTGGTCAGGTTGCTCACCAGCCTCTTCACATCTTGCAATGAGTTGTTCACTGCAATCTGACTGTACAAAATCAGGGAGCTGAAAAAAGATTGTTATGAAAGAACATTACTATTTTCTGAACATTCCTTGCATTTATTTTCTGCTGCCCACAACATGACTTAACCCCTTGTGTGTCAGAGGGGGTGCATAAAGCATGTTTTCTCAATATGTTACATATCCCTTTGGCATTCAAAGTGTTAATAAGGAGAAAATTCAACAGGACAGTATTAGAAGATGCAATTCTGGAGTAAACCTATTGCACCACTGACAAATATTTCCCACATTCTCGTTGATGTAAATTAAGCTTTAACCCTTTGTTGACTTGATGAATAATAATTGTTGGCTTTATAAGGTGGTGTTAAACTGAGAAACATGTAGCCATTGTATTTTATTTCATTTTATACTCTGATTTCAACATTGTTAGTTGTATCTTTTGGAGCTGATAATGGCTCCAACAGAATAGATTATATTCTGCATGTGCCCTACTTTGCCCATGTGCTAAATTTAGTTGTGACCAGATTCCTGGCAGAATCCAAAACCTTCAGTGAGATGCTTACTATTGCCCACAAAATCTGTTCCCATTTTAGTCCCTCCTACAGTAAATGCAAGGCTCTATATTCAGTGAAGGACTGGAACAATACTGGTTCAGAAGCTGCAAGCAAAACTGCAACAAGTAATATAATGCAGTGAAGACTAGAAGAGCTTCAGTTTAGTAACTGTGAATCTATACAGGAGGAAACAGCAAACAATATGGTGGACTGGAGCAGGACTGATTCAGCAACAATGGATAAGTGCAGGCACAAACATCAAACAATACTGCCGACAGGAACTGAACTGATTCAGCAAAAGTCTAGTACAGTAGCAGTGGATGAATGCAGGACTTAATATCAGTTGGACTGGTTTAGCAACAGGGCTAGTTCATCAGGGGAGGACTGTCAACTTGTAGCCTAGGGGGCAAATACAATCAATTGGCCCATTTGTACTATTGTTCCAGCCCGCCCCCTTTTGTTAATACTAAAACTGCCATTAATGTTGTGAAGTAAAGCAAGCAATAGCACAGAGCTTACAATGAAAATGGAGGAACACAAGTGATAACACAGAGCTTACAGTTGAAATAGAGCTACACTAGTGATCCTACAGAGCTTACAATTTAAGTAAAGCTACACTACTGATACCGTAGAGCTTACAAGGAAAATGGTTTATGCTGCTAGTGTAGCTCCATTTGAATTGTATCTCTGTGGTATCATTTCATTTGTAAGCTATGTAGTATCATTAGTGTAGCTCCATTAAAAGCAGCAAGCGTGAGATTGAGTGAGCCATTGGCCCACTGACCCAGACATATGACTGGCCCAGGGGGCAATTTCCCCTCTGCCCCCCAGGCCAGCCTCCCCTGTAGTTCATCTACAGTAGATCAATGCAGCAACAGGCAGCAAACAATACCGTGGACCAGAGCAGGACTGGTTCAGCAACACTAGATCAGTCCAGGAAAAAAATTAAAACAATTCTGCAATCAGGAACAGAAATGATTCAGAAACAGAACTGGTACAGTAGTAGTGAATCATTGCAGGAATTAACAACAAACAAAAGCATAATCAGGAACAAAAGTTACATATTACAATCTGGTGGGCAGCAATCAAATCAGGGTATCAAGGAGCATCTGCAAATATTCCATCCCGCTGAATACACTAAGATGGTGGCAGGGAAAATGTATTATTTTTATTAAGTCTTCAAACAGATATTATGTGTCCTTAGTAGAGTAGACAAAGGCCATAGTGACAGCAGTACTTGTTTTTTTGAGGGATGGTTTTACATTGTTGACATAAGTAACAAGGTGTTTGCTTGCAGTTGTGCCTGTTGCTTAATATGAAAGCAGATGTGTCAGTTGTGATACTTCCCAGTCCTTCCCCTACTTCAATATTTCCACACACATTGCAGTTGCTGGTGAAAGGCACAGTTCCTTCCTGACATAGTGTCAAATGTCAATCGTGAGCTAGTTCCAAAATCATCCCCCCACCCTCCCAACACCAACTCTAAAAGATCCCCTCACCACACCACAAAACCTAACAGTACCAATATAACCCCCCAGACCCCCAAAAAGTAATCTATGCCCCATGTATCCTCCCAACATTTTTAATAAGTAGATCCCTTAAATTAATGTCAGAAGTCAAGAGGTGTTATCTGCACCCTGATTCTCTAACATCTTCCTCAACACTAGCATCAGAAAAAAACCCTACCATAATAGCACCACTTGAAATTACTTAAAAAGAATCCCCTTTGATCATACTTAAGCTGTTGCCCCAGCCAGAGTGAGCTAAAAATGAACAGGGATTGGCTTTTATATGGGGAAATTGGAGAGAACACAAATGCATATTACATCATCACTCCAACTATTCAATGATTGGCTCGTTGGAGGCGTGACATGATGTGCATTTTTGAAACCTCCAGTTAGATGTTTATTGGCTGGGAGGTGAGAATACTTAGAGGCATTGTCCATGCACTGTGTAACAGCACCTCCCAATCAATGTGAGCGTGGGAAAGAATTTGAACAGGAATCGACCATATAAAAACAAATCCCTGCTCGGTTGGGGTAACGTCCTGAGCAGGATTACATGTGGGATTGCTTTTTAAGTTATTAGATGTAGAGGTAATGGGGGAAATGGGGTATTAGGGTTTTCTTTTATTTCTGATGTTGGTGTTAAAGAGGATGCTGGAAGACAAAGGCAATGAGGACACAGCTGGACTTCTGACATCAAGATAACTTTTCTACTTTTTAAACATGTGTTGAGGTGGCATGGGGCATATGTTAGTATTATGCCTAAGGGAGGGTTTCTGCTCTTTGAGTGCTAGAGGGGTATGCAACCCATTGCTTTCCATACCCTTCTAGAACGTAATGGTTTTTTATGTTTGTTTTGTTTTCTTGTGCTGGTAATTTCTGGAGGTTGGGGTGTTATGGGTCATATTATTTTATTTCCGTTTGAGATATGGATGAACTGATATGGAGGTGGTGATGATCATGGTTCCACTTGCCACTACTAGCTCCAGTGATGTGCCTGAGGAAGCAGCAGCAGCAGCACAACTAGCCAATTGGCCAGTAATGATTCTCCTCCTGCCCCTCCTCCATGGATGTGTTGTTGGAATATACAGGAAGGAGCTGTACCTGTCATGAGAAACTTTAACGTGCACAGTGTGTGTAGGAAATAGGGGACGGACTGGGAACATCAAACAACTGCCACAGCTGAAAGCAAACACCTTGATGCTTAGGCCTGCAATGTGAAAGCAACCCCCCAGAAACCAAGTACTGCTGCTGTCACTATGGCCCTTTTCTACTCCCCACAAAAGACATGTGACAATGTGCAGGCTTAATAATAATGATGAACCCTCCATGCCACCAGCTTAGTGTATTCTGTGGGATGGAATCTCGACAGATGCTACTTAATTCCATGCCTGCGATTATTATTATTTATTGCATACAAAATGTGAGAAGCTTCTGAGGACGAATAGCAGCAAAATGGCCTGTCCTACAGCTAGTTATCGATCAGAAGCATCATGCTTTAGCTCTCTAGTGCCATTACGGAGGAGAAATTTCCATGTGGAGATTAGATTAATCCCGCCCAAAATGGCAACCCAGTCCCAAAATGATAGGCAAGTCCCCGCTGCACGGGAAAACCAGCAAACCCCGACGTACGTTTCGGCCTTGCTGGGCCTCGTCAGGAAAGTGCAGCTGGGTTTCCTAGGCACTGAAAGCAAGGGGTCCACATCTGGATTATCCTTCACTCTTAGGGAGTCCCTCTAAGACTATTCAAAAACAGCATACAAAATGTGAGAGGCTTCTGAGGACGAACAACACCAAAATGGCCTGTCCTATGGCTAGTCACCGCACAGAAGCATCACATTTTAGCTTTCTAGTGCCATTACAGAAGAGAAATTTCCATGTGCAGATTAGACTAATCCCACACAAAAGGGCAGTCCAGTTCCAAAATGACAGGCAAGACCCCACTGCACAGGAAAACCAGCTAACCACTGACGTACGTTTCGGCCTTGCTGGGCCACATCAGGAGAGTGCAGCTGGATTCCCTAGGCACTGAAAGCAAGGGATCCATGTCTGGATTATCCTTCACTCTTAGGGAGACCCTCTAAGACTATTCAAAAACAGTATACAAAAATGTGAGAAGCTTCTGAGGACGAACAACAGCAAAATGGCCTGTCCTATGGCTAGTCACTGCTCAGAAGCTCTCTAGACCCATTACAGAGGAAAAATTTCCATGTGCAGATTAGACTAATCCCGCCCAAAAGGGCAGCCCAATAACAAAATTATAGGTAAGTCCCCGCTGCATGGGAAAACCAACTAACCACCGACATACGTTTCGGCCTTGTTGGGCATCGTCAGGAGAGTGCAGCTGGATTCCCTAGGCAATGAAAGCAAGGGGTCCATGTCTGGATTACCTTTCACTCTTAGGGAGACCCCCTATGAGTATTCAAAAACAGCAGACATATTAGACTAATTCCGCCGAAAAGGGCAGTCCAGTTCCAAAATGACAGGCAAAGTCCCCACTGCACAGGAAAGCCAGCTAACCCCAACTTACGTTTCAGCCTTGTTGGGCCTCATCAGGAAGGTGCAGCTGGATTCCCTAGACACTGAAAGCAAGGGGTCCACGTCTGGCTTACCCTCCACTCTTAGGGAGACCACTTAAGAGTATTCAAAAACAGCATACAAAATGTGAGAAGCTTCTGAGAGCAAACAACAGGAAAATGGCCTGTCCTATGGCTAGTCACCGCTCAGAAGCATCACATTTTAGCTCTCTAGTGCCATTACAGGGGATACATTTCCATGTGCAGATTAGACTAATCCTGCCCAAAAGGGCAGTCCAGTTCCAAAATGACAGGCAAGTCCTCACTGCAGGGAAAAACAGTTGACCCCTGACATACATTTTGGCCTTGTTGGGCCTTGTCAGAAGGGTGCAGCTGGATTCCCTAGGCATTGAAAGCAAGGGGTCCACGTCTGGATTACCCTTCACTCTTAGGGAGACCCCCTAAGAGTATTCGAAAACAGCATACAAAATGTGAGAGTCTTCTGAGGACGAACAACAGCAAAATGGTCTGTCCTACAGCTAGTCACCGCTCAGAAGCATCACATTTTAGCTCCAAAGTGCCATTACAGAGGAGAAATTTCCAGGTGCAGATCAGACTAATCCCGACCCAAAATAGCACTCCAGTTCCAAAATATCCTACGGCTAGTCACCGCACAGAAGCATCACATTTTAGCTTTCTAGTGCCATTACAGAAGAGAAATTCCGATGTGCAGATTAGACTAATCCCACACAAAAGGGCAGTCCAGTTCCAAAATGACAGGCACATCCCCACTGCACTGGAAAACCAGCTAACCCCCAACATACATTTCAGCCTTTTTGTGCCTCGTCAGGAGGGTGCAGCTGTATTCCTTAGGCACTGAAAGCAAGGGGTCCACACCTGGATTACCCTTTACTCTTAGGGAGACCCCCTAAGAGTATTATAGCATACACAATGTGAGAGGCTTCTGAGGATGAAACTACAGCAAAATGGACTGTCCTATGGCTAGTCACCGCTCAGAAGCATCACTTTTTAGCACTCTAGTGCTATTACAGAGGAGAAGTTCACATGTGCAGATTAGCCTAATCCCACCCAAAAGGGCAGTCCAGTTGCAAAATAACAGGCAAGTCCTCGCTTTACGGGAAAGCCAGCTAACCTCCGCAGTATGTTTCGGCTTTGTTGGGCAGCGTCAGGAGAGCGTAGCTGGATTCCCTTGGCGCTGAAAGCAAGGGGTCCACATCTGGATTACACTTCACTCCTAGGGAGACCCCCCTAAACGTATTCAAAATCAGCATACAAAATGTGAGAGGCTTCTGAGGATAAACAACAGCAAAATGGCTTGTCCTATGGGTAGTCACCGCTCAGAAGCATCATGTTTTAGCTCTCTAGTGCCATTACAGAGGAGAGATTTCCATGTGCAGATTAGACTAATCCCCCCAAAAGGGCAGTTCAGTTCCAAAATGACAGGCAAGTTCCCACTGCACAGGAAAACCAGCTATCCCCCGACATACGTTTCAACCTTGTTGGGTCTCATGAGAATAGTACAGCTGGATTCCCTAGGCACTGAAATCAAGGGGTCCACGTCTGGATTACCCTTCACACTTAGGGAGACCACTTAAGAGTATTCAAAAACCGTGCACAAAATGTGAGAGGCTTCTGAGGACAAACAGCAGCAAAACAGCCTGTCATACAGCTAGTCACTGCTCAGAATCATCACATTTCAGCTTTCAAGTATCATTAAAGGAAAGAAATTTTCATGTGCAGATTAGACTAATCCCACCCAAAAGGGCACTCCAGTTACAAAATGTCCTACTAAAGAGGAGAAATTTCCAAGTGCAGATTAGACTAATCCCGCCCAAAAGGGCAGTCTAGTTCCAAAATGACAGGCAAGTCCCCACCATACGTTTCAGCCTTGTTGGGCCTTGTCAGTAGGGTGCAGCTGGATTCCCTAGGCACTGAAAGCAAGGGTTCCACATCTGGATTACCCTTCACTCTTAGGGAGACCCCCTAAGTGTATTATAGCATACAAAATGTGAGAGGCTTCTGAGGATGAAACAACAGCAAAACGGCCTGTCCTACAGCTAGTCAGCGCTCAGAAGCATCACATTTTAGCTCTCTAGTGCTATTACAGAAGAGAAATTTCCATGTGCAGATTAGACTAATCCCACCCAAAAAGGGCAGTCCAGTTCCAAAATGACAGGCAAGTTCCCATTACATGGGAAAACCAGCTGACCCCCAACATACATATTGGCCTTTTTGTGCCTCGTCAGGAGGGTGCAGCTGGTTTCCCTAGGCACTGAAAGCAAGGGGTCCACATCTGGATTACCCTTTACTGTTAGGGAGACCCCCTAAGAGTATTATAGCATACAAAATGTGAGAGGCTTCTGAGGCTGAAACAACAGCAAAATGGCCTGTCCTACTGCTAGTCACCGCTCAGAAGCATCACGTTTTAGCTCTAAAGTGCTATTACAGAGGAGAAGCTCCCATGGGCAGGTTAGACTAATCCCACCCAAAATGACAGGCAAGTCCCCACTGTACGTTTCAGCCTTGTTGGGCCTTGAAAGGAGGGTACAGCTGGATTCCCTAGGCACTGAAAGCAAGGGTTCCACATCTGGATTACCCTTCACTCTTAGGGAGACCCCCTAAGTGTATTATAGCATACAAAATGTGAGAGGCTTCTGAGGATGAAACAACAGCAAAACGGCCTGTCCTACAGCTAGTCAGCATTCAGAAGCATCACATTTTAGCTCTCTAGTGCCATTACAGAGGAGAGATTTCCATGGTCAGATTAAACTAATCGCCCCAAAAGAGCAGTCCAGCTCTAAAAGAACAGGCAAGTTCCCGGGGCACAGGAAAACCAGCTAACCCCCGACATACATTTCAACCTTGTTTTGTGTCTTCAGGAGAGTGCAGCTGGATTCCCTAGGCACTGAAAGCAAGGGGTCCACATCTGGATTACCCTTCACACTTATAGAGACCCCCTAAGAGAATACAAAAACAGTATACAAAATATGAGTGGCTTCTGAGGACAAACAGCAGCAAAATGGCCTGTCATACAGCTAATCACTGCTCAGAAGCATCACATTTCAGCTTTCAAGTATCATTAAAGAGAAGAAATTTTCATGTGCAGATTAGACTAATTTTCCCTTCCACCTCAGCAGGAGGATCTACTGTGGTCACACTAGTCCCACCACCAGCTGCTTCACTAACATCTCCTTTTTTGGCGTGAAAATATGAAGCACATGTAAGTAAAGGGGCATGAAGTTTTGTAGCCATTGTAGCAAATAGCAAAAACAATTTGGAAGTGAAAATGGCAAAAATTTTAAAGGCGTTGTTAAATGCTGATTTTCCTACAAAAAAGTGGACAACCCGATGGTTTTCATGGATTATTTCACAGGAGCACAATGGGACCTTTCGTGCACCCCTACTCAAAGGATTAATGAGTGCCTGTAAGAAATTTTTGTCCCTCTGTCTCAGCCTGTACCTCATAGTCAAAAGGGGTGACTTGCAAGAAAATGGAAGTTTACTAATTTTGGTTCTGTGAGGTGAAAGGTCGGATCATATTTATTCATTTTCAAAGTTGAATTTTTTAGGTGCAATATCACAGTGGCCTGAAATTGTACAGTGGCGCTGTTGCTACACCATCCTATGGACAGCTCTGGTCCCAGGACCATAAATCTCCATAGGATGGTGTAGCAACAGTGCCACTGTACAATTTCAGGCCACTGTGATATTGCACCTAAAAAATTCAACTTTGAAAATGAATAACTTTTGAATGAAACACCTTTCAGCAGTGGGAGTACTCTTGTTTTACTCAGGGGGATAAACCCTACAACATATTTTTTTTTACATTTTAAGTATTACTATCCCTTTAAAGGGATAGTAATACTTCGTTTTAACTTTATTTTATTTTGTAGGCATTAAAAAAACATGAAGAATGATGTAAGTCTTATCTCTCAAACCTTTATGGTTTATGAGATATTCACAAGCAAAGTTCCCCTCCCGCCCCTTTTACCTAGTGTAAGCCATCTCTTCTCAGATGTGAGTCTGGTTGTATGACAGTACAGATAACAGAAGGGGACAATTTTCTTTGTATGAAAACAATGAAAGCCCTTCCCCCCTTGACAAGTTTTTAAGCTTTTTCCATTATCTTAATTGAAGATTGTCCCTCTCTGCAGTCTACCTGGGCATCTCCCTTCTGATCTGGTTGAACAGGGGGGGGATACTTTGTTTGTGAATATCTCTTAAACCATAAAGGTTTCAGAGATAAGACTTATATCATTCTTCATGTTTTTTTAATGCCTACAAAATAAAATAAAGTTAAAATGAAGTATTACTATCCCTTTAAGTATTCATTGTCTCTTAAAGCTGTTATTGCAATTGAGTCAATGGGGCATACAACAGAGACCGGAATTCTGATTATGCTATGAGGTTGGCACAGTGTCAGTTTTCCATTAAGTAAAAAGTCCTCTTTTGTCAGGTGGTGGTACAGAACACGGTGCGTTAATGCTCTTGAAAAGCATTCAACGAGGAGCTTCGACTAGCATTACATGTGGAGAAAAATTAAAATAGTCTCCTCGTGAATTTTCTTAAACTGCTTGCTTTTTCTTGAGGTGGCTTTTTTCTGTCTCTGACTTACTGACATACTAAAGAAAAGTGATTATAGTACAAACTATAAGTAATGAATAACAATTCCCCAAATTCCCATTGCTAGAGAGGTTTCAAATGCATTGCAAAGCAATACATTGTACAACTATCTAGCACTCAAGGGGTTAAAAGTCCCAATTAAAACAATTTGCCTTTTTCATTTGTTTCCTATGGTGAACTTAGTTTGGCCCAGAATTGCAGTGGCATTATAAAAGCGAACAACATGTACAGCTCCACACTCATATTATCCAGGGAGAAAGTGCATAGGATAACCTGCTGTAGCACCCATATATGCCATTTCCGCAATATTTGAGAATAAAAAGTCAGAATGATCTGCACTGTCCTGCACCCACAGACACCTCTGCACCACCTATTCCTGCTTTTTTTTCAGCCTGCTCCTCTCCTTCATTTACTGTGTTCCAATAGGAAAGATACAACAGATTGTGTGATAACAGTAAAAAAGCTGTGGTGTCAGATAGTGCATATGTGCAATTCTGTAACCACCAGTGGGATGCATGTCAGATGACATATGTGTTGTTCTGTGACTGCCAGTGGACAAAGTCAAGGGTGTATTTGTGATTCTGTAGTTACCAGAGGATCGAGGCTGGGGTGTCAGAGAGTGTGTGTGTATAGGTCTGTTACCACCAGTGACCACAAGTGGGATGGTGGAAACCGTCTGTGGTTTCAGACAGTGTATATTTTGTTATGTGACTACCAGTGGACAGTGGAACAAAACTGGAGCGTCAGACACTGTACGTGTGGTTCTATGATGACCAGTGGGACTGTGGAACAAGACTGGAGAAGCAGGCTAGTGTATGAGCGGTTCTCTGAATACCAATGAGAAGTGGAACAAGGCTGGTACAAAACAGTATGTGTTTGGCTCTGTGACTACAAGTGGAACAAGGCTGGGACAGTGTCTAGCAACCAATGTTGTCACTCTTCTGGGATGGAAATGTTGAGAATGTGTCACTCGACTGTACCTGATTTTGACATGCTTGCTGAAGTGCATACTCTGAGGTGCAGCCACTAACATTAGAGGCATTCACCCACTGTCTCACAATTAACTTCTCAAACAAGACCTTGAATCCAATACATACGAAGATAAAGAATTGCAATACTGAAGTAAACTGAGTACATAACAAGGGCATATTAAATTCTCCAAATTTACAATTATTTAAATGGAGCATTTAACCCCATGAATGCTAGAGAGAGTGTCAACACATTGCCTCATAATGCTTTTGGAGCCCTTACTAGCGTTCTGTAGGCTAAAAGCACTAACTCAGTTTTAATTTCACCTCTATGGTTCAACTGGTTTTCTCCAGAATTCCACTTTTTTAGCTTACAGATTATGAATCTTTGTGCTGTAGGAAATATATACTATACAGAATATGGTGCTAGAGGGAACTAAATGTAAGAGCTATTTATTTGAATATAGTGAGTGCCCTCTGCTTGGGCACATAGAGAGAAAAGAGACAAGAGAACTTTCTGTCTATAAGTATATATTAGTAGCAATATACAGTTTGTATTAATATAGGTCACAAGCTTGATGTATAATTTTTTATTAATAAACATTTCATTGATTCACAAGAGAAAATAGGAAAAAGCTTGTTAAAACCAGGATCTTAAAAATTAATGGCTCGATGTAAAGAAGGCCATTAAAACAGCCTTTAGGGCAAAATTGGATAAGGTCCATTAGCAAAAAGTGTTAACAAGCTATTTAATTGCCCTACCAGCTGTAAGAACCATGGACGATAGGCAACAGAAAAGGACTTGTGGCCAAATGTCTGTTTTGTGCGTTAATTTCCCAAAATGCCACTAAATAGCAGCAATAATGGGAACATTAAAGGAAAAAAAGCTAACAATCAGTGCCTGACACACTGTCAAACACCAGTCATTAGCTTATCTGTGTTACACTTACCTGTCATCCACTGTCCGTCTTCTTCTATCTTCCTTCTACTTTTTTTAATCTTCCTTCTTCTCTCTTCCTTCTTCTCCATCGTCTTTCTTACTCTGGTCCATCTTCTTTCCTTCATCTTCTCATCACTAACCTGTAAGAAAAATTAAGAGATGTAAAGAAAAACTCCCTAAAAACAATCTGCACATCTAGGCATAGTTTAAACCGTTGAGTGCCAGAGGGGGGTACACAACTCACTGCAGAGCAATAAGTTGCGTACCTCTCTGGGACTCAAAGGGTTAAACAATGCTTAGATTTGCGGGTCAATATTTTAGAAAATGCCCATTGCGTACCCCTCTGGCACTCAAGGGAGTTAAACTATGCATAGACGTGGGATTTATTATAAGGAATATTTATTTACATCTCTTTTCCTTTTACAGGTAAGTTAAGAGTAGACGAAAGAAAGAAGATGGACCAGAAAAAGAAAGAAGATGGAGAGAAAGAAGGAAGAAGAAAGAAGATAGAATTAGAAAATGGACAGTAGCTGACCAGGGTGCTGAAAACTCCTCTGGACATCAGGATTAATGGTGTTACTTTTTATGGGCTGTTGTTTCGTTACTTAGTCGGATTAGCCCTGTGAGTACCAGCGGAGTAATTATACCCCACTGGCACTCATAGAGTTAATTCTACTAACTGCAGACACATTTTGGGTGTACTTTGGATGTATTGATAAGGGGCTTAGGGCCTCATACTAATAAATCCAGTGGGGACGTTTTTAAATCTTTTGTTTTGACATGCAATTCATTCGTCTGCGGTTAAAAGTTGTGCTAAGGGACTCTATGACCCAAAAAAACTGGGTGCAGAATTTTCCACAATAAAATGGGTACCTTAGGGAATCTTACTGCCTAAAGCAGTCCTTTGACTTGCAGTACGAACCATTTGTAGTATGTTTGTATGAGGTCAAATGGCCGCTAAATTTACAGGCCAAGATACTTCTTTTTCTGCAGTTCTTCATAGCACAGGTAGTTAAATTGCTTACTGTGCCTGAAAAACTTCTGAAGGTGTATTTTTTGGTGTTGGCATTCTTTAAATTGAGCCCCAGTTCTGCATAAATGTTTTACAGATAAACAAAATAGTATACTTACTTGGTCTGGAAAACAGCGTGCATGTCGTAAGTCATTTCACATCCCACATTTTTCTTAACTTTATTGCAGAAAAAAAAGGTTCATGATATCAACAAATGCAAAACGTTGAACATTTTATATATTATTACTAATCATTTTTGAAAATCAAAAGATATTCTATACACATTACTGCTCATTTCAGAATCCAGTAGCTGAAATTATCTGGATAATTTTGATCCTGTCCAATCTGACATAATGTTGAATGATGAGAACAGAAATGCCACTATTAGCATCCAAGGGGTAAAAGCCTCATTTAAAGAGATATCATTACATTTACTATGACAATTCCAATGTGAGGTGATTTACCAAAAAAAAAACTGGGACTGTTCTATACAGGTCCAAAACATCCCCTATCAGCCATTCAGGAGTCAGAAAAACTGCCCCCATTGGCAAAACTGCAAGCTGGCAGTCTTTGACTCTTACCCCAAAAATTCCAGATTTGCATGCTACTTCACTATAGACATGCTGTGTCAGTTTTTCAGTCCGAATACAACTAATCTACAGGGAAATGCATTATGCAGGACAGTAAGCTGGCTCGACTCCCCTGATAATGCACCAGGGATCTCAGTGCAGTCCAGACTTAAAGGGATAGTAATACTTCGTTTTAACTTTATTTTATTTTGTAGGCATTAAAAAAACATGAAGAACGATATAAGTCTTATCTCTCAAACCTTTATGGTTTAAGAGATATTCACAAGCAAAGTTTCCCCCTCCCGCCCCTTTTTCCTAGTGTAAGCAATCTCTTCTCAGATGTGAATCTGGTTGTAAGACCAGACAGATAACAGCAGGGGACACTCTTCTTTGTATGAAAACAATCAAAGCCCTTCCCCCCTTGACAAGTTTTTCAGCTTTTTCCCTTATCTTAATTGAAGATTGTCCCTCTGTGCAGTCTACCTGGGCACCTCCCTTCTGATCTAGCTGAACAGGGGGGGGGGGACTTTGCTTGTGAATATCTCTTAAACCATAAAGGTTTAAAGGGATAGTAATACTTAAAATGTAAAAAAATATATGTTGTAGGGTTTATCCCCCTGAGTAAAACAAGAGTACTCCCACTGCTGAAAGGTGTTTCATTCAAAAGTTATTAATTTTCAAAGTTGATTTTTTTAAGTGCAATATCACAGTGGCCTGAAATTGTACAGTGGCGCTGTTGCTACACCATCCTATGGAGATTTATGGTCAATTGACCAGAGCTGTCCATAGGATCGTATAGCAACAGCGCCACTGTACAATTTCAGGCCACTGTGATATTGCACCTAAAAAATTAAACTTTGAAAATTAATAACTTTTGAATGAAACACCTTTCAGCAGTGGGAGTACTCTTGTTTTACTCAGGGGGATAAACCCTACAACATATTTTTTTTTACATTTTAAGTATTACTATCCCTTTAAGAGATAAGACTTATATCATTATTCATGTTTTTTTAATGCCTACAAAATAAAATAAAGGTAAAACAAAGTATTACTATCCCTTTAAGCAGCAGATCTGGTACCAGATTACTTTTGCCTTTTAAATGAATGGGAAATCTAAGAGTAGTTATGTGACCACTATGGTGCAGTTCCTCTTCAGCTTTGTGAATAAGGCCACTTATGCACAAGGATAATGGTTAGTAACATTCAAACTAACCCAGACTGTAATTTTAAGCCTAAAGCTGGCTAAACCTTAAACATAACCATATACCAAGCCTTAACACTACACAGAACTGTGACCCTACACATCAACATGATATGGATACTTAAAACATTGCAATATATGCAATGCAGGGGATCGTTGACATTTGAATCTGGGCAGTACATCAAGGATTATTGCCAGAAATGTTAGTCTGCAGACATTAAAAATGTGATAAAAGACAAAAGAGTTTATTAAGACTATTTCACCAAATGAAGCTCAGAATGGTATTACAATTACTATATGAGTACTGAGATGCATACAAAAAGCACAATTCTATGCATATTTATTTATATATAGTATATATATGATTTTTGACCATACTGTTAGTGGTACAAACCTGTTTTTAATTATTTTTGGTGCATGAATGGCATGTAATAATTATTTTATAGTGTGAATTAGCTTTCTTTGGACAGTTACTTAATAGTAATACTAATCATTATGTTCTCTATTGGATCTCAAAAACATTGCCTGCTGAAACTGTTGTATTGTATAGAAGATGAATTGCTTCAGCTCAGTGAAAATTACATGTAAACTTAACATTTCCAATCTGTCTGTTTCATCTAGGAGTAGTGGTCATGCATTGCACACATTTCTGGTTATCATGGAGTAAAACAAATGCACACTTTTGATAGAAGAATTGTTCTACAGAACCAGAGATATATATTAGAGTGAAGTATGAACTTTCCCAATTTGCCTTAAACACACACACACACACAGTAATCACCTTCCCAACCTTTTGTCTCTACATTCCACTCATACACCTACCCATCCACAGTAGAATTTAAAAATCACACCAGTTGATGGATGGAATTACCTGCTTCTAGCAAGTCACATAAATAAGACGAGTTTGGTCTACATAGGAACAATTATTAGTTGTTTAATAGAAATAATACATATATGAACACGATGCAACATTAATGAAACTGCTGACTTATACATATCACTGAAAATGTTTGATTGATTACTTGGATTGTGAGGTAGTGCCAGGCTGTGTTTCTCCTGGAGGATTGGTGGTGAAGGAAGTCATAATGATATGCATAGACAGAGGATGGAGGAAGTTCTGATATATTCACTGTAACGGTATGATATAGGTTGGTGATAGTTAATGGTGGTAAAAAAATGAGAGTGAGAAAATACATTGAGAATTATTGACTTTGTTAAGTTGTTCTAGGCATCTTTACAAATTTCTCTGTTTCCAATCCCCCTTTTTTTTTTTAAAGTTTTCACAACGGCATGTAGCAGATCTGTCTGATGTACTAAGACTACTTCTGTCATTGTGCTGGACTTCTCCAAGGTAAAATGATAATACTATGTAAAATGTAGACTCATAGAAGATGTGCTTATCTTTCGGCCTTTCTTTCCTTTCAAAGTGCATTTTGCTAAGCACCCATTTTCTCAAAGCCTGCCATGATGTAGGCTGCTGCCTGTCTCTTGTGATGTTGAGGGTATAGAAAAGACTGCAGTATAAGAGGGGGGGCTGCATTTCAAAATCATATGATTTAGGATGAGACCTATGGCGCGATGCAGGAAACGCGCACAATCGCTATTTCCCGTGTGAAAACCACTAGGGAATAGAGTTGCGCATGATTTTGTTGAATTGCGTATGAAAATGCAAGATTAGCGAATAGCTGTGCATATATTTTTTGTGGGCGTGGCTAAGATTAACAAATATGTGTGAGTGGAATAGTGAATGCGCCTAATGCAAGAACTGCTATTGCGAATGAATTTATACATCTGTGTACTGTTGTCGTAAAATGGAATTTTTCATGAGCGATTCAAGAAGCGTTCGGTATTTAGCTTCCTGGTTTAGAATATGCGCAAAATCTATCTGCTCACAAAAATGCCTTTATCTGATGCGAACATTTCTTTAATCGCACCAACAGTTCTGCCTTACTGTAAGAAGATCTTTGTTGATGCTCTTATTGTTGTTGATCACGACAATGTCACTAACCACAGAAACTGTACTTTTTCTGCACCTGTTATTAGAATCTGCCTTCCGTCTTGATGCTATTGAAAACAAAACCTGGAGACCAGCTGAAACTGATTTCATTTTTAAATTTACTTTATCAAGTATTGCATAATGATCTTGGTTAAAAAATATGGACTGATTATTAAGGACTTCACATAGTAACTTGTAACTCCTCTTGCTCCTTACTAGTAAGACTATTATTACCAATAGTATTATGTTCTGCTACTTCTCTTTGTTGACCTGGACTGACAGTAATTAATGCTTTACATATCTGATTCAACATCAAAAACTTTAAAGTCTGATGCTTCTTGTATAGCCTCATTTTCTTCAGACAATGATATGTCAGCAGTAGCTTCTTCATTTCCGGAAGATCTTCATATGTAGCAAGTACAGCAACATTAGCAGGAGCAGAAGCTAGAGCAACAACATCCTCATCATCTAAACTAGTAGCAGCAATACATTTTGTTAGTGACACCACTGGAGTATTAAACAGGAAAGATAGATTGCAAGAGCCACATCATACCATACTTTTTTAACTGAATCACTAATTGTTTTGTGAAACATTTAACATATTCTGATGTGAATCTTTTGGATGTTCATCCACATCACCATAATAATTTTCCTCATGATGAATAACATGGTGGGGCTAATCGTTAGATTCCTACATCAGCTTAATTTATTTTGTGCACATGATGAATACATTTTACTCCATGGCTAAGTAATATGCACCTTTTACCAAGCACTACTTCTGCAGAAGGATGTACCAATCTATTAGATTTGATTATTTTATAGATGCTTAATGTTATAAAGGGATTTGGAAGTGGAGACAGTGAACTGGGATTTGGGATTATAATGCTGAATCTCATACATATAACAATTTGATGGACTGTTACAATCTATAATATTTCTAACAAAGGGGCATCACAAAGAGACAAGAACTTATTAAAGGTATCTGCCCTTTCAATATTTAGTAAGTTAATATCTTCTTTGAGGAAAATACCAGTAGTCACAGGCTTTTCACATGAAAACCCAAGACATGTATATGAGTTTCTGCTCCTATTCATATGCTGTTACATATCTTTACATTTCTCTGTACTTGAAGTATATATGGCTGTTGATTTTATAATTTACAAAATAGCAGACTATTTCAAAAATAGGTGAAAATAGTCTGTGAGAAAAAACACTAATATATTATAGATTGACATTCCAACTGAAATTAAAATTAAAGTGCATATTTATAAATATTGTAGTTAAATGAATTAATTGCAACCACTATTCAGATTATAAAACAACTGGAGGAAGTAGCCAGTAAGATCAAATAAACAAACACTAAGGAAACAGAGGTTGATACCCATTTGCAGAACACGAATGAAAATAGTCTATGAGAATTAAGAAATAAACATTGGTATATTAGGGTTTGCTGTATCTGATGAAAAGGGATTAAAACTAACCCTAACACAATATATTTTAATAATTATTCTGCTTAACTGACTGGATTTCTATGGCTTTTCAGATGACCAAAGAGGATTTTAATTGGATTGTTAGTGTCACAAGCCCTGTGAAATCAGTGATTTGTAGGACTTAGGCTTGTTAGAAACAAGGCCCCCAAGTTTTCTTTTTTGTAGGTCTCCAGTTTGTGTGAAAAGAACAAGCCCTGAGAAAAAAAATGCCATACTAGCCTAGTCCCAGCAGGTCATGTTATGATGACCAGTAGCCATTGTTACATGCCCCAGTGTCATTGTGGCATTTGTGGCTGCTGTTCTTTCAGCTGTGATATGGATGATGGATATCCATGGTTCCACTTGTCACTAATAGCTCCAGAGATGCAGCACCACAATTAGCCCCCACCACTTCAAGTATATGTAGAGAAAAGAAGTTGGCCAATAATTCATCTCCATCTGCCCCTCCTCAAAAATCATGGTTGTGTTGTTCGAATATAAATGTTTCCCTTGAGAGCAGGAAGGAAGTGTACCTCTCATCAGCAACTGCAATGTGCACAGCGTCTGTGGTAAGTTAGAGAAGAATGGAGAGCAATGTGCACATCTGCACTCATATCAAACACCTGGCACAACACTATACAAACACCATGCAACTTAGGGTCCCCAATTTGAAATTCCCCAACCAGAAACCAAGTACTGCTGTTGTCACTGTGCCCCTTGTCCACACCCCTGTAAGGACACATGCAACTTCTAGTTTTAGTAGTAATTATGAACCCTCCCTGCCACCAGCTTAGCATATGCTGCAGGAAGGAATCTCAGCAGATGCCGGTTGATGCCCTGGTTACAATTATCCTCAGTGCACCACACAGTGTACAATGGGTGGACATGAACTGCCACATCCTGACATCTACACAATGGCTATCAGTTGGTGGGGGAGGTAACGATGAACAATGTGGATCACCAGAAGATGTATTTACATCTTCCCGCAGCTGGACCCTAGAGCAAGAAGGTGATGGTGAGCCAGTAGTTTCACTCGCCATCGAACTTTCAGGCTCTGGTTGGGTTTCCTCTATTCTTCCTTTATGCTTTGCCTCTTGTGACCTTTGGGGAGAGTCAGGTGGTACAGCAACAGTGGTACACAATTTCTTTGGTGGGGATTTAGCTTTAACATGCTTCACATAAATGTCATAGTGTCTGTGTTTCATATGTGTGATGAGGTTGCCAAGGTGTGTTCCCTCCTTTCCCAGTTTCACTGATGACTGAACTGTGTCTTGCCCCAGAGGAAAATATTCCCTCACTCAGGACCGCAGGGGGGGAGGGGAAAGGTGGAGAAAAATTGTCTATTTCTTCTTCTCCTCCACATTCTCCTTCACTGGCTGGGGCAGAGGATTCTGTTGCTGCTACTGCCTCAGAATCAGCATTACAACTAGGACCAGGAGTATTGCTGCTGGCAAATGGAACCTGTTCTAGTCCCACATCACTACTGCTGAACCCCATTCTCACTGTGTCCACGGTGGTCTGAGGCACACTAGCCTGCTCATCATCATCCTGCTGCCCTTGCAACTCAGCAGCAGGAATTACAGCAGAAATAAACTCCTCAAATTCTGCAGTCTCACTGCTGGTGGTGGTGGTGATGCCCATTCCCATATCTGTCTCCCATTCTGTACAGTGGCGCGGTTTCTACACCATCCTATGGAGATTTATGGTCCCGGGACCAGAGCTGTCCATAGGATCATGTAGCAACAGTGCCACTGTACAATTTTAGGCCACTGTGATATTGCACCTAAAAAATTCAACTTTGAAAATTAATAACTTTTGAATGAAACACCTTTCAGCAGTGGGAGTATTCTTGTTTTACTCAGGGGGATAAACCCTACATCATTTTTTTTACATTTTAAGTATTACTATCCCTTTAAAGGAGAGCAGGTCTGTTTGTTTGTATGTGAATATCCCAAATAAGTAGCAATCAATCCACGCCAATATTTAAAAGATACTTACTGCCTGCCCTTGTGTTCCACCACACTGTCAATCCAGGATGTGAAATCATAGATCCTTATGTTAAGCACTACACATGGGAAACGTGTAAGACTGTTACTATGTGTAGCATTTGCTTCAACTTTATCGAATAAAGCTACTTTTATACCACCTCGAGTTTCTGCACATGTGCACTCTTCTTTCATCATCTGACCTTTCATATCCATGGACTTCCAAGCAAATATAGGGGTTGATGTGAAGCTACTGACTGCATTATTCTTGGTGTGGGTTGACAGCTTAATCCTTTATATGAACCCTAATGGTCAGTAGATATCCTTCTTCATGGATGCATCGTATTTGTATGGGCAGACACATATGGGTCCATGGGTGACAAAAGGTCCTCAGAAGATGAAGCTGATTACACCTACTTTTATGCTACTTATAGACAGAACTCTAAACATGGACCAGAAGCATTCTGCTGTCACTACCGTGAGGAAAAGCAACAAAGTTGACCCCTGAACTCAAATTGTTACCTCATGACCTGAAGGCATTCTAGTGTCCTAGGGACCCTTGGTGCTATAGCCAGGATCTTAGACAATGCAGGGAGAGTTATAGGCCAATCATGGAGGGATTGACAGCATGGGAAAAATCAGAGAAGTTATATTCAATAATGCATTAATAAAAGTGCAGTGAAATGAAAATCATAAGGAATCTTATACACTAAGTAGAACTGGAGCAATTCTGGGACAGACTAAAATAAATAAACAAATGGGGCTTTTAATGTCTTCAATGATAAAGACATCTCCAACACATTGCTTTACAATGCATTGGATACCTCTCTTATTTCAGCTGGTTTTCTCCAGAATTGTTCCTCTTTAATTCTATCTGCATAATGCCATAATGCGACTGATGTGCTAAGAATAGAGCAGATGCACCAAGGTAAGATAATGCACGATGAAGGAAAGATAACCTCTCTAGTGATATAAACTATACAATACCTATGTTATTCTACTGTGCCTATACACTGAGATCTCTCATGGTCTTAGTACATAGGCTGTATAGAATAGCATTGGTACTAGACAGTTTATCTCACATTTATCACATCGTAAAACATATCTCCCCCAAAACAATTCTGAATGTAATCAACTGCACCACAGTGGACAAATAAAATTTCCATTTATTTAAATGGGGTTTTTAACACTTTTAAAGGACAGAAAGGTGTCCAACTCAATGTGTTTCAGCTCAGTAAGATAATTTGTCTTATTAAAATAAGAATTTATCCACCTACCAGAGTCTCTTTCAAGTCCTAAGTCATTATGGAGGATGTCAGACACACTGATATCCCTCAGCAAAATGAGAAGCAAGGTCCCATAATACAACTTCATCATTTTTAAAATCATCCAAAGAGATCAAATGATACATTTCCGACGTGCTCTGGATATTTATCTGGGTGGTTCCTGTAACTTATTAATCAAGTTAACTCTAAACTATGTTCAGCTCTCTTGAAAGAATTCTCTAAACACAGTATTTCTCTAAACAATTAAATTTGACTAAAATCAGTACTGGCTCATTCTAATCAATATTCTGGGAATTGAAAGCCAGAGAAAAGCCAGAGAAAAATGTAGTAAATTTAGGTTTTGTAGTATAGCTATGTCTTTCAGCAGAGAATGTTTTCTTCTTTTTTTGGCTGTATGCACAACAAAGTGGATAAATTATGGGGTACACTTGCTGTACCATACGATATATAAATCTCCTCATTTATTTAAACAGGAATGTTAATACCCCTTTTATAGGAGTAATACACATTTATGATGGGAAAACATATATTGTACAACTCTTCTTATTGAGTAAATGAAGGGTGCACTCACTTCTTGGAGATGCTTTGTTCCAAAGTCATTACATTTAGAACTGATATGTTTCTATATTAACAGTGCCATCTGGTGTCTAGAGAGTCATTCTATTTCATTCTACAGGAAAGGTGAGCCACTGCCTACAGATCTCCATAGTATGCGATAGTAAGAGCTTCAGAACTTTGTTACAGTTTAAACTATTGCAACTTTTTAATAAAGCAACTGACCCTGATGGGAGCACCCTGCTTTTACTCATCAGTTAAAGCCCAACAATATATGATTTTTTAAAATTTTGTTTTTAAAGCTTTACTGAACAGTTATGTTAATGGTGATTTTAATTTGGCCACTAAAGTGTAGTTTGTCCCAGAATTTCTTGCATTTTTTTGTGCTTATGTCCCTAAGATTTGCATGTTTTAGATGGCAGACTTCTTTTTGGGATAAAAGTAAATTGTGCATTAGATTAAAACATAGTGACCTATCAATTCAAAGGGCATCATGACCTCATGTAAAGCTGCCAATATGAATCCAATGTTTGTATTCAGGAATTTGAAAGTCTGTGTAATAACAAATAGGCCTAGGATTTCTGCAGCAATAAAGGTTTTACTTCTGAAATATTTAGGTAACATTTGTTGAGTCATTTCAAGCAACAATGATTTATCCAGAGATGGTTATACTTAGTTAACTCCTTCATTGCCAGTGCAGTTTGGTGTCCCACCATTCAGCAAACAATCCAATTTTCTGATTTATATGGGAAACATGAGGAAAGCCAGCCACATCATCATCATTAACGTCAGAGATTATGCAGTTAGTTTCCCTGAGCTTCCTACACAGTTTGGAAGACTTGGATAGGGGAGATAATCACTGTCTGCCAGCTTTCAATGCTATTTATAACATAGTGCTTTTGGTTCTGAGCCACAATGAAACTCTATGAGTCCATGATCATCACTCCCATGACTCTCTCTGGGCTGTGCTTACAACCAAGCAATGATCAATTTCAATGAGATATTTAATCACCACAATGAATGGGTAGCACTGGTCAGGGTCTCACTAAACACAGCGTCCCATGGATGAAGGTAGCTCCATGGACACCTTTAATTTTCTGGAGTAAATAAAAAATAAAAATATAAAATAATTATAAAATAGTAATACATAATAGAAAATAATACAATAAACAACGATATTCCATTTACACAGGTGACTGCACTACGAAAACACAATCTCTGTGCTCAATCACCCCACAAAATGGAGCGCTGTATCCTATGGATCAGCAGTCATCAACTTTCTGGCAACCAGCAATGTTCTCCAGGTAGTTACAGTAAAGATGGTGTGCAAGATCGCTTATGTGGCTGCCAAGCAGGCTACTCAGGAGTTGGTGAATTTCTGTAATGCTCTTCACAACCATCTAATCACTGGCAAGCCCACAGGGGTGTCAATGTCATTGCAGACCGGACCTCTCCTATACAGTGCATACCTCATCCTGAGATTGGCTCACAGAGGGACTGCAGTGCATTGGTAAGCAAGCCTTCTAATCCATATTTAGTGCATTTTGGTTATCTCTATGAAAACATCAGTTGTAAATAATGTTATCTACTATAACCAATTTAAGAACCCAGAAGAAAACATACATATGTACTCCAATATATACTAGTTGAACAGCCCGTTACACGGGCCACAGTGCCACTGACACCCGGTCGCGGGCCAGTCACACGCAGTCACCTTCGGAGCGCCCAGCTCTGTATCAGCCGTGGCGCAGGCAGTCTCTACTGCGCATGACTGCAGCACACGCAGCAGTGTCTACTGCGCATGTCGCGGCATTACACACGATTTAGCAAATTATTATATAGGATATTACAAAAAGGACTTAATTTTGTGCCAGAACGAAAGTTCAATCTTTTTGATACCCTTTTAGATCTTAATAGATTTGTCAGGTCTCTGACTATTAAAAAGTTCTTTCTATCGGATAATTCGAAATCTGAAAGTTTATCCCCTTCTTGTGATGAGAATAAATATAGTTGGGCACCTAGTACGCTCACTGAATTTTGAGATATTTGTTCCCTTTTAGTGATGAGCGAGCATGCTCGGCCGAAGCTCGGTTCGGCTCGAGCATCGCTCTGCTCGGCACATGGCGGTACTCGTACGAGTACCGCATGTGCTCGCCCGCCATGTTCGGGTCTCCTCCCCGCACGTTTCGCGGCTGCTGCGCAGCCAATAAACGTGCGGGGAGGCTCTGACATCAGTGTAATGCCAGCAGCCATGTTGGCTGCTGGCATTACACTGATTGGCTGGCCAGAACCCGTGATCGGGTGCTGTATAGCACCCGACGCGCGAGTTCGGCTCATTCTTAGCCAGGGAGAGATGCGCTTAGGCAGGGAAAGTCAGTGTAGGGAGAATAAAATTGTTGAAACTCTTTCAAGACCCAAAAGTCCTTTTTAGGACTGTTGTGTGTAGGGGCAGCATTTATATTTTGTTTGGGGGGGCACAATTTCCTTTTTTTTGTGGGGGGATATATGTAAGGTGACATATAATACTAGATGCACAGGAAGTCAGTGTAGGGAGAATAAAATTGTTGAAACTCTTTCAAGACCCAAAAGTCCTTTTTAGGACTGTTGTGTGTGGGGGCAGCATTTAATTTTTTTTGGGGGTGGCAGAATTTCATTTTTTTGTGGGGGGGGACATGTTCTAAGGTGACATTGTACTAGGTGCACAGGGACAAATATTTCACAGTGCAGTGACAAGCTGACATATTCTGTTAGGTGCACAGGGCCAATGATTTTACAACGCAGCGACAAAAAGGGCCATTTTAAACGTGTGCCTAGCCATAGATTATTGTCACATTCTGTTTAGTGTGCAAATTCACAAATTAACGTCACATATTCCGTTCACTGTGCCTAGCCGCAGATTAGCGTCACATTCTGTTTCATGTGCCTAGCCGCAGATTAGCGTCACATTCTGTTTCGTGTGCCTAGCCACAGATTAGCGTCACATATTGTTTAGTGTGCCTAGCCGCAGATTAACGTCACATATTGTTTAGTGTGCCTAGCCGCAGATTAGCGTCACATATTGTTTAGTGTGCCTAGCCGCAGATTAGTTTTTATCTTCCTTTTTGTGTGTTTTACGGTCAGTCTGTAAAAATGGCATACTACGGGCGAAACATCGTTCCCAGCAGCGACGTTGGAGTCCAAGATGCATCCAGACATCCTCCCTATGCTGTCCCTGAACCATTTCTGTGGTGTTTCCATCATTTTCTGACCTTTTCCTATGAACCAGGCACCCTCCCCTCATCAGAGCAGGGGGTGCCTGGTGTAATGCTCGAGTCCTCCCATTGACTTCAATGGGGCTCGGGTGCTCGGCCGAGCACTCGAGCCTCCGGGGGCGCTCGGCCAGAGCACCCGAACACCCGAGCATCGGGGTGCTCGATCATCACTATTCCCTTTATGATTTGCAGAATTTGAGGGAGGAGTCATTGGGGACGCAGACCGGGACTAAGGTTAATTCAATTAAGACTGGACTCCAGCTTGCGTCTTCTTTCTTCCCTCTACACTGCAAGGAGCAGCAGTTAGATCTTTTTCAGAAGCTACTTGAGTGTGATCTAAGGGAATTACATCAAAAGCCCAATTCCCACGATAGGGGTAATTTATCTCTAGCAGAAAGGGAAGCTATTTTACAACTTAGGAATGATACATCGATAGTGATCAAAATGTCTGAAAATGGGGGTGCAGTGGTTGTTCTTGGTGCTTTATACTATAAAACTGAGGCTCTTCGCCAATTGGGGGATACCAATACTTATGAAGTTTCAAACTCTGATCCCACTGCGGGTTATAGGTTGGTACTCAAACAATTGGTGCAGAAAGGTTTAGTATGTGCTGTCCTCACCCAACAGGAGGCATTGGCTTTGGTACCAGCAACCCAGGTGATTCCTATTTTCCACCACCTGCCGAAGATCCACAAGACTTTGGTCGACCCTCCTGGTCGCCCGATAGTGTCCGGCATTGACTCTTTGAATAAGCCATTGTCGGACCTTGTGGATCTTTATCTTTGGCCGGTGGTGGATGGACTCCCTGGGTTGTTGCGGAATACCAAACAGGTTCTCCAGGTTATGAACTATTTGGAGTGGAGACAAGGTTATGCTTGGTTGGCTACAGACGTAACCTCGTTGTATTCATGTATTCCCCATGGGATGGGTTTACAAGCACTCCAGGTTCAACTTGAACATTTTTCCAACTATGATCAGAGTTTGATTCAGTTTCTTGTTCAGTCTGTTGAGTACCTCCTGTGCCACAACTTTTTCTCCTTCGATGGGATATTCTACCTGCAGAGATGTGGGGTGGCAATGGGGGCAAGTTATGCCCTCTCTCTCGCCATCCTATATATGGGTTGGTGGGAGACCACCCACGTCTTTGGTGTGAAGAATCCCCATGGGGGGGTATATTGACGATGGTACGAGGGAGGATGCTTACACCTTTGTAGACTCAATCAGTAGGGGGACGTGACAGGGCTAAGAAGGAAGTAGACAGGATGGGTAGGCAGGAAGGAAGTTGCAAAGGGATTGTGGGAGGCGAGCAGGATATCACTGGCTGCAGGCTTCAGGCCGCAGCCATTTTGTAAAAGGTGTCACTGGAAGCAGTTCAGTGCATCTATTCCAGCTACAATAAAAAAAATTATATAATATATATATATATATATATATATATATATATATATATACATATATATGTATCTTACCATCTTGCCCCTTTCCTCTGGTTCTCTCTACTCCTTGAGTCATGTCGGAGGATGCTGAGATTGATGCGCTCCTTGCCTCTATGCGTGAGGATGCGCGGCAGCGGGGAGCTGGATGGCTCAAATGGCACCTTGCTTCTCCTGCCAGGGACTTTTCTGTCTCTAAATCCAGCCCTGCCCAGACTTCTCGGCCACCTTGACGGCTGAGTCCTTCTTCTTCGCCGCATCACGGCTCTGGTCTCAGGAGGGGGTGGAGTGCTGGGAGTCCGTCATGGCCCTCTCGGGGTGCCTGCTGGAGGGCTTCCGGTGCTCGGCCGGTGGCTGCGACCTCGGCTGTGTCTGGCCCGACTGATGAGGAGGCTTACTCTGACACACTGGGGGTTCCTCTTGCCACTGTGGGGGTTGTGGCGGCAGCAGTGTTGGGACAGGAGCACAGTCACGGCATGGATGTGACCTCCCAGGATGATGTTGTGGCGTCTGGTTCCAGACGTGTAGCGGATCTTGGGGGATCCTCTGGGTCTGGACCTGTTGCAACGCCTGGTTCTTCTTCCATGGGGCGGCAGGGAGGCTCCCTGGCTGGGCGAAGTTCTCAGGAGTGTGGTGACGGCTGGTGGGATGACTCTCTGGACCCTGTGGATCACGCCATGGTGCTTTTCGGCTTCTTCCCGTTCATCCAGACTGTCATCATCTGTTGGGTTGCCATTTCGACAGTGGGTTCTATGTGGATCTTTGCTTGCCTATGGGCTGTTCGCTGTCCTGCGTTATTTTGAGGCTTTTAGTGGCCATGGAATGTTGCTTACCGGTGGACAAGCTGTGGGATCTTCGGGGGCTGGTGGCTTCAGTTTAGGTGGCCAAGAAGGTGACCCTGCATCAGCTCCAGTCACTCTTGGGTAAGCTGAATTTTGCTTACCGCGTCATTCCCATGGGTAGGGTTTTTGCACGTCGGCTGGTGGCTGGGTCTTCTGGCGTGGTATGTCCACATCACTGGGTGTGGATTACTAAGGGCATGAGGGAGGACTTGGCGGTCTGGGATTCTTTTTTGTCGGGGTTCAATGGCTGCTCCCTCATTCAGTTGGAACAGGCTTTGGCTCCTGATCTGGAGCTGTTCACGGACGCATTGGGGAGTTGCGGTTTCGGGGGCCTACTTGCTGGGGCGCTGGTGTGCCAGGAAGTGGCTGCGGTCCTGGGGCGACTCGGGCCTTGTCAGGAACCTGGCGTTCTTGGAATTATTCCTCATGGTTTTGGAGGTCACTCTGTGGGGGGAGGAGTTGTTCGGACAACACGGCAGTGGGTCAGGCGATCAATTGTGTCTCAGCCTCTTCTCCTCCTGTACTGTTTCTGCTCAGGCTATTGGTGCTGAGTTGCATGGAGTTGAATGTGTGGTGTAGGACGCGGCATATTCCGGGGTATACGAATGTGATTGCCGATGACTTGACGATGCCCTTGTCAAGTCTACCAAGTATCGCAGCTTCTGTGAGCTGGCACAATGACTCCTGGACACAATCCAAAACACTAGAGGAAAGACTGGGCACTACTTTCTGACATCAGACTGGAGGTGTACCTCCTATTTCTTGCAGCCTAAGGTTGCTGCACTCTCATTAACGATTACTGTAATAAGGTCAATATATTGGGTGTGAATGCACGTATTTGTATCGCTAAAATTCTATATCCCTCTCTTTCAGTACATATACATGTATACAATGTACTTAGGTCCTTCTGGTCATTTTATTGTACCCCATCACATTGTCATGCAGTCAATGTGCAGCCATCCCTTTGGAATTTATAACCTGTGCTCCTAGAAGGAGAAGAGGTGGGCTCACAGATGATGTCAGCTGTATTCTATTTTCTGATGTTCAGTGCAGATCACCAGAAATGGCACTATCAATGGCACAGTTTCCCATGTGCCCCCCCATGTATGCCTATTGTATGTCCTCTGACATACAACCATTACCTATTGTTGGAAATTTGCAGTAAGCTGCAAGTAACTGATGCTGGTGACCTTTCCACATAGGGAGCAAGCTGAAGAATTCTGGGAGTACTACATAGTAACCTGTGTAACCCAACACTCGGCAATCTAAGCCTAAATCCAATCATTTTATTCAGGAAGGTAAAGCTGTCATGTAAGCAACCTTCTCCTTTTCAGCTGTCAGGGACTACAACAACCATCTGCCCTAATCAGCCACAGTCAGTTGGGGATGATGCAAGTTGTAGTTCCCAACATCTGAAGCTGTAGCACATTACTGTACAACTGCAGCAATTTACCACCAGAGGGCGATTGTAACCTCCTTATCATACCTATCCATAGAAAAGTATTTGAGAGGAACATTCTAGAAAAACAAGATTACTGTTTGGAGGTTTTAGTACTCCTTAACCCTTTGAGTGCCAGAGAAGTATCCAACACATTAAGTTGCAATGCAATGGATCTTTCACTGGCAATGAAAGGGTTAATCCCTTAAGGACAATGACGTGCTAGGACCGTCACTGCGATCCTGCACTTAAAAAACAGTGATGGACCTGGCACATCATGAAATTCAGGGGTCTCCACGTGGCTGTGCTGTCATCCCAGAATTTCATGACATACCTGGACCGTCACTGGTCCTTAATGTCCCAACCGGCGTGAGAGCTGACACGTTACACATCGATAAAGTGTTAATACAGGCAAAATAGAAAGATCCATAGAAAAGGAGAATGGCAGCACAATATTCTTTGTTGGAACTAGTCAGCAACATTTGTAATGAACCACAAAGGTTAAAAATAACAGTAGCCAAAGCTTGTGGAATGCTGTCACAGTTCTGAGCTTTCATGGAGAATGTAAGTTATGTCCCTCTTACAGCAAATCTGTCTCAGTCTAGTGTGTTCAGTATCCACCACATTGTGCTGGCAATGATTGAAAATATATAAAATAGATGTGGATGGTAAGAAATAACTACTCAAACTATTTATTATAAAATAAAAATATAAAAAGATAAACCCTTGTCACGTTTTCTCCCGGTCAACTTAATCAGGAGGACAACAAAAGAACAGCCGCACCATAACCCACTTAGATATGTACTCCCATTATAAGTAGCTAATCAGTGGGTTAAATAACCCTGTCACTGCTTGTTTCCAACATACTTAATCAAATAAAACAGCTAATGTTGCAATAAATGCAATAGTTACAAAAAAATAGAAATATCAAAGTGTAAGTGTGTGTATACTTATCATACTCCAGTAATAAACTTGTTTAAAGTATAACAACTTGTGCCCATTATGTACTTTATGGTTACAAATTTTATATATGTGCAGACACACAAATACACATAAAGCCATTTCATATGGAAATCTAAAAAAAAAATCCTATAAAATAATTCGCTAGAATGTTTGTCAGAAGCCGTCATGCTCAGTAGAGACTGCCCGAATGCACGAAATGCTGGAAGCACGGAATGCTTGGAGCACAGAATGCTGGGAGTTCTGTGCTTTCGGCCAGTCTCTACAGTGCCTGACTACGTCGGCGGGAGGAAGCAGGACAGGACCGGCCTCTTGACCCTTTGAGTGCCAGAGGGGCACTTGTGTACCCCTCTGGCACTCAAAGGATTAACATCACTCGGACCTTGGCCCGTGCACACGGGCTTTTACACTAGTCTATCAATAAAAAATGAATGAAATGAACACTTTAAGTAATTGTAAATGTGTACAATAAGTGATTCAAATTCTACAGAACTTCCCTAAGTGCCCCTGATGTCTGCAAATTGATAACAATACCTATATGAGCAATTTCTTAAATCATTTAGGATTGAATAAATGGCTACATGAATCAAAGCATAATCATACTTATAATGCTTTGATTCTTTTATCCATTAATTCATTTGACCCAATGTCCATTAAAACGTATGAGTCTAGTGATAATTAGTTGTTTCTTATACTAAGTCATTTAGTCTCAACAGCCCCCTCTTTTTTCTTTGGGTATTTAGGATCTGGGTATTTTATAATACATTTTTTTTCTATAAAGTATTTTATGTTTTATTGGTACTTGGAGGGTTAATGATACATTTATGTTTAAGTAGTCTAATACATCATAGTTGTACACTAGTCAAGACCTATAAGGCATTACACATATTGTGTAGTTTAGGGTAATATTCATCTACCGCTACGATAATATATATTATATATTTAAAAAGTGTTATTCTTTTAATAGATGGTAGCACATTAAGATGAGAAGGAATACAAATCCCATTAATAAATAAATAGTTAATAATAGAACCCATAGACTACTGGAAGGTAGTAATATCATATTTCAATATAGGAAGCAAAGAGACTTCTGATCCCTAATTGAGCTGAGTGGATGCTAGACCAAAGTGAAAGGTAGTACACTGAAAGTGATGGCCCTGGAAAACAAACTGCAGGTAAGCTCCTATAAGTCTAGGGTGGCTGGGAACTCTCTTGGAAACAATGAAAGAGTGCAAAGTCTCCATCTTGAACTGTGGATCTAGCACAAACCAGTTGAGACATTTTAATTTCAGAATAGGATGGCACCACCATCTTTTTTGGGAAACCAAAAAGAGTTTTAAGTAGAATCATTGAATCTTTTCTGAGAGAGAACGGAAATCCACACCTACATGTCTAGCATGGAGGAAACTGCTTTTAAGTATAGACAATCTCAATCCAGAGATCTGGACAAGAAACAATGGTGAGGGGAAAGAGCCTTGAATCATACACTTACAAAATTACCAGGCAAACTCATTGGTCCTCAACAGAAAAGGCACACATACTGTGAATAAAACTTAGACAACCTCCTTCCTATAGGCAGGAACAGACGAAACCCCCATGAGTCATGAAGAGGTAAACTTAGGATTTTAAGCAGGTATCTTGCCTGACCAAGCCTGGTTGTGTAGCCTGCTCATGTAGCTAGGTGCATACCCAAACTGGTGAGGGTAATGAAAACCATGCATCTTCTATTTAAAAAATCATGCTTAGGTGTAACATGAGGTGATAAAGTGATCTTTCCCCCAGTGGCATGGCTGATAACCTTTCTTGTTCAGTGTCAAACCATTATTTTCCAACAAGTGGAAGAAAAACCAGAGAATTCTTGGAAGACTGGTCAGCTGACCAAATCTTAAAGGGATAGTAATACTTGAAATATATAAAAAAATATGTTGTAGGGTTTATCCTCCTGAGTAAAACAAGAGTACTCCCACTGCTGAAAGGTGTTTCATTCAAAAGTTATTAATTTTCAAAGTTGAATTTTTTAGGTGCAATATCACAGTGGCCTGAAATTGTACAGTGGCGCTGTTGCTACACCATCCTATGGACAGCTCTGGTCCCGGGACCATAAATCTCCATAGGATGGTGTAGCAACAGCGCCACTGTACAATTTCAGGCCACTGTGATATTGCACCTAAAAAATTCAACTTTGAAAATTAATAACTTTTGAATGAAACACCTTTCAGCAGTGGGAGTACTCTTGTTTTACTCAGGAGGATAAACCCTACAACATATTTTTTTTTCCATTTTAAGTATTACTGTCCCTTTAAGCCTCAGAGTGCAATGCTTGGTCACTGGGAAAGCAGAGGAATTGCCAGAGAACCTAGCAATATCAAAGGCCACTTCAGCAAGATAAGAATTAATTTTGAGAACCTTGGAACCTGATTACTAGCAACTCCTTTTAATGGCGTCCAAAAGTGGATAGCCCAAGACTGACATGGCACTATTTAGGAAGATAATGGCAAAATAGTATGCAAGGTGACACAAAAGGAAGCAAATTTCACCTTCATAAAGTCCAGAAGTTTCTCAGCCTGGTCCTTAAGGATGGCAGTATCTTCTAGCAGTAGTGTCATTTTCTTGGCAAGGTGAGAAATCAGAGGATCAGTCACAGGAGGGGTAGCCCACTGCACTAAAGCGTCAGCCATAAAGGGAAACAGATTAGAAATTTGCCTATTAAGGAACAATTTCCTATCAGTCATCTTCCATTCCACCAAGAGAACCTAGCCCAAGAACAGTGAGGAGGAAAAATGGGAACCTCCTTTTTGAGCCTCCTAAAATGTAAGGGGAAGTGGAATTTGAATCCATGGCCTCTGAGATATGAAGCATCTCCAGGACCACTCGCAAAAGCCCCTCTGCTAAGGGGCTTGATTCAGTCTCATAATTAAATCTAAGTTATCCCTGTCAGTCTCCTCCTCCTCCACAGAGGAATCCCAAAGATATTTGTATTCCCCAACAACAGAATTCAAGTACATGCTGGGGGAGCAGGGTGTCCAAGAAACCAAGAGCTCAGGGCCCCTTGAATTGATGAGCGGACAAAGGTGACTGTAGAAATAAGAGCCTTAACTCAGGTTTCTGGTCAGCAGACAAGTGTCCTGGAGGTGGCGTAGAGGAGCAATGGGCTAAAGTGTTTAAGGGGATCCTAGCATCCTTAGCCTTGGACTTCCTATGTAAACCTTAGTTTCTGAAATAGTCAGAAGACCCCCACAGGCTAGTGTAAAGGATAGCAAAAATAGTAGATTAGGTAAAAGTACTTAAATGTATGCAAAAGTGCTTACTGACTGCAAAAGGTTAAAGTGGTAAGAAGGAGGTAGAGACCAGCCTCTGTGCAGTGTGCAAAATCCAAAAAGGAAGACGATTATCCTCAGTCCACCTGTTCCCATGCTTAAAAAAATCTGGGAAGAATGGGTTTCTGTGAAATGTAGTTATTTTCCTTTAAAACGGAGACGTGGCTCTTCTGCTGTTATAAAATGGTTTCCCACCATAACAGGCCATGTCTCTTGTGTACCTCACAAGAAGCACAATGAACCCATCTGCAACCTCCTAGGGGCAACAGGAGGCAAGATATGTCCCATAGAAGTGCAATGTATGAAATTCAAAATAGCTGCCACCCAGGTAACCAGTCTTAAAGGGGCTGCAATCCAAATTCGGTAAATGTAAGGAATAAGCTAAAAAAGTTTTAAATAAAGTACAAAAGTGAGAAAATCAATAAAGAAGTTCACTGTATTAAGGGAACAGTCTACCAAGTGGGAAACGTGTCCAAGTAAAGAGGAAGTAATTGCAGAGGTTAATAGCTCTTGCAGAATAAGGCCTCTCCCATCCTCGTCAGAACAGCCACACTGTATATACTGAATAGAGAGTGCAAGCCTGGCAACCATCAACATGAGCAAGGGGATGCCAGATACCAGGGACTTACTTGTAGGACCAAGTCACTCAAGAGGTTAACGTACAATTAATCCTCATTCTTCAGGTTCCCATTAGAATGGATGAGAAAACGTGTCTGAGAAGCTATAGTGGGTATAGGCAGATAAAGCTAGCCCACCTCGACAGGTTAGTGATCCTGGGAAAAAGAACATGTACACCGGACAATCCATGAAATAGGAAGGTAGGAGTCAGCCTATGGCGGATTATACAGCCCCATATACTAAGTAATATAAATAAAAAAAGAAGACTAAGAGAGCTGTGCCAGTGCTACCTTCTTGATCACAAGATCACTTCAAAATGAACTCAGCAGATGGGGGTAAAGTGTAAGGGTGGAGAGTGTCTGTGCCTCAGGGACCTTTTTTGTATTGTCCTATCCTCCTGGAGGAGGAGACTTTACCCTATGGTTCCTGTGTTCCAAATTGTATGAAAAAGAGTGTAATTTTCTTTTGCAATCAATTAATTCTTCAGCCTGCTTAAAACCGATACAAACCAGTTAATGTATCATAAAGAGATAGTAACATAATATATAGTAAATATATATTGTAGGGTGTATCCTCCTTAGTACAGCAAGGATATTCCTTCAGCTGTGTTTTATTCAAAAGTTATTGCAGATCAAACTTGACATTTTTAGGTTAAGTATCTCAATGGCCTGAAATTTTACAGTAGGGCTGTTGCTACATCATCCTATGGAGGTTTATGATCAGTTGACCAGTACTGTCCACAACATCACCACTGTAGAATTTCAGGCCATTGAGATACTTCACCTAAAAAAAAGTATGTTTCAGCTGCAGTAACTTTTGAATAAAACAACTTTCAGCAATGGGAGTAAAAATGTTGTACTCGTGAAAAAATCTGGGAAAAACACATTGTTGTCCACTTTTTCATGGGAAAATCCACTTTAAAACCAGAGATCAAAATCTTTTCATTTTTCACCCATTGCCAAAAAATATTTGCTATTTTTTCAATGGCTACAAAGTTTCCTTCCATTGATTTACATGTTTTTTGCCATTTCACTATAAAAAAGTGACATACTCCAGAAAGTGAAACACAACAGAAGCAGTTACAGAGCAAGGGAGATGCGTTGTGCTGTTCTGCCGTGAATGCTTGAGCAAAATTGACCCAGAAGAGGCCCATAGTCACTGCTAGCACTATGACAAAGTTTAAAACTAATAAAAAGAGGAACTAGAAGGACCCTTATGTGTCCGTGGAGTCTGAGAAGGAGGAGGGGAAGTGAGAACTACAGGACCAATGCTGGCCAGTCCCCCTAAATCACCCCTATGGATCTTGGGGAAATTAATATCAAGGGAGGAAGAAGAGGGTAGTAGTGAGAGCAGGGCAGGTCAGTTGCCAGTGCCTGCTGTCAGACGTGCTGCCCCTGCTGCCACCATTGCTGTGCCTGCTGCCGGACAGTCTGCCCTTGCTGTCACCAGTGCTGTGCCTGCTGCCAGATGTGCTGCTCCTGCTGCCACCAGTGTTGTGCCCCTACTGCCACCAGTGCTGTGCCTACTGCCAGACATGCTGCCCCTGCTGCCACCATTGCTGTGCCTGCTGTCAGATGTGCTGCCCCTGCTGCCACCAGTGCTGTACCTCCTGCCAGTGCTGCCCCTGCTGCCATCATTGCTGTGCCTGCTGCCAGATGGTCTGCCCTTGCTGTCACCAGTGCTGTGCCTGCTGCCAGATGTGCTGCCCCTGCTGCCACCAGTGCTGTGCCCCTGCTGCCACCAGTGGTGTGCCTACTGTCAGACATGCTGCCCCTGCTGCCACCACTGCTGTGCCTGCTGTCAGATGTGCTGCCCCTGCTGCCACCAGTGCTGTGTCTTCTGCCAGTGCTGCCCCTGCTGCCACCATTGATGTGTCTGCTGCCAGTGCTGACCCTGTAGCCACCAGTGCTTTGCCTGCTGCCAGTGCTGAACCTGCTGCCACCAGTGCTGAACCTGCTGCCAGTGTGTCTTGTAATACTCAGGAGGGGGGTTGGAGGAGAAAATGATGCCAAGTGTCACCACTGGGGACCCTAAGTCACACTTGCCATCCCCAAGCAGCCCCGCAAGTGCTAGTACTACTACTAAGAAAGTCCAGCAACTTGACAGTGTTAGGAGTGAAGGAGGGGGTAATCATCATATTACTAGTGACTGTGAGGAGGAAGGCTGAGGGGCTGAAATTGTTGTGGCTGGTGTTAGTAGTACTAACAGTAATAGTGGGCATAGTGTTAGGGAAGCCATAGGGGAAGTAATGCAAACATCCAGACTAGCAGTCAAAGGAGCCCACACCATTCCCCTGACCCTAGGAGTCCATTTCCCCCCATGGCATTGTCCATGTGGAACATGATCCTGAAGAAGGCAGAATTGTTAACTAGCAACAATAATACCACCACCACTAGGAGTACAGATCAGCTGCCTGTGCCTGCTGTCTTCTTCAGGTCACCAAGAAATTGCAAGTGTGACATTAGGGGGCCCTCTGTCACATTTCTCATCACCTCCTCCAAACTGCAGTGAGATGTCTGTAATAGAGCAGCAGCAGCAGGGAGGTACTATGATGATGGTGGAGAAGCTGGGCTGGAAGAGACATTGATGACCTTTTTAGCCCAAACTAAGAAATAATGGGAGACAGGGATGGAGATGGGCATCACCACCACCACCAGCAGCAACAGTGAGCTTTTGGAATTTGTGGAATTTGCAACTGCTCTAATTATTGCTGCTGCTGCTGCTGCTGCTTTGGACAGCAGGATGCTGAGGAGCAGGCTAATGTGCCACAGTGGGAATAGGGTCAATGATGCGGGACGAAGACAGGTTCCACTTGCCAGCAGCAGCAATACTCCTGGTCCTAGTTGCAGCGCTGATTCTGAGGCAGAAGCAGCAACAGCAGCAACATAATCCTCTGCTCCAGACAGTGAACGGGAATGCGGATGAGAAGTAGAAAGTGGCCATTCCCCTCCCCCCTGAAGTCATAGTTATCAGTGAGAAGGGGAAAGGAGGGAATGCGTCTTGGCACAAGCGCCCTGATAACACACATGAAACACAGACACCATGACATTTATGTCAAACATGTTGAAGACAAACACACCACAGAAATCAAGCACTGTTGTTGCTGTACCCCATGACTCACCAAAAAGGCAAAAAGAGGTGAGGTGGAGATCAAATAGGAGGAGCAACACAGGCAAAGGCTGGAAGTCTGATCCAAGCGAAACAACTAGCTCACCATCACCTTCTTGCTCTAAGGTAACTACATCTTCTGCCAGTCCACCCATTCAACGTTACCTCCCCTGCCAAATGATAACCACTCTGTAGATGTTAGGATGTGGCAGTTCATGCCGACCTATTGCACACTGTGTGGTGCACTGACCACACATGGCAGTGTGGTGGAGGAGAATCGCAAGCAGGGCATCAAGCAGCACATGAGGAGATTCCATCCCTCAGAATATGCTAAGATGGTGGCAGGGAGAGTTCATTATTACTATTAAACTGTCAGCAATTTGTTAGGTGTCCTTAGCAGGGTGTGGACAAGGGGCATAGTGACAGCAGCAATACGTGGTTTCTGGTGTCATGGTGTTTGGATAGAGTTGTGCCAGGTGTTATTTACCACACACACACACACACACACACACACACACACACACTCTGTGCACATTGCAGTTGCTGATCAGAGGCACAATTCCTCCTCTCAAGTGAAAAAGTTCTATTCTAGTAATAACACACCCATGATTTGTAAGGAGGGGCAGGTGGAGTAGAATTATTAGCCAACTTCTTCTTTTCTCCACATATACCTGAAGTTGTGTGGGCTAGTTATGATGCTGCTACTGCCTCAGGCACATCCCTAGAGCTAGGCGTGGCAAGTGGAACCTTCATCATCCATCACCCATGTTACTGCTGTTGTTGATCCCATTCCCTTTGAGCTGCCTAATCATCTGCTGCTTAAACAACTCAGCAGCAGCAGCAGCAAGAACAGCAGCTGCAAATTCTGCATCTACATCAGGACATTTGACAATGGCCTGTGATCAATGGCCAACATGACATAATCTGCTGGCACTAGGCCAGGAGGGCATTTTTTTCTCCTGCAGGCTTGTGTTTCTAATAAGTCTAAGTCCTACAAATCAATGTTTACTCAGGACCTGGGCCTCTAACAACAAATCTTACAATTAATCCTCTACAAATTACTCTGTCATGTCACGTATCAGTCTATCCCATTGGCTGCTTACGTCAGGGGGTCCCTCTCTCTATCATGTTACATAAAAATTTCTTATTCTATTTTATTTTCTTTCTTTCTTTAACCTCTTAACGACCCTTGACGGTCATAGTACGTTAAGGGTTGATCCGACTGAACGACCCATGATGTACTATGACCATCATGGAGTTCCAGGCTCCCCCCGGGGCTGCACGCCATTCGGGGAGTCCAGAACCGGAAAAAAAAAAAATGTTCTGTGGTCCTTAACTCAAGTCGCCATGCCGATTGTCCAGTCGTTAAGGGGTTAATTAACTGTCCTACTCCAATGCCAGTCAACAAACCTCCAAAACAAATTCCCTGTTCAAATGATTATTTCTCCAGATTCCAACTACCAACACAAACACTCTCCTCAGACCCCTTTTATACCATGTCTTACGGGGTATTTTTAATTGTATTTAGGATTTATTAACTGCCCCCATTCCCAGTAAACAAATCCCCCCCAAAAAAATTCCCTGTTCAACTGATTCTTTCCCCATACCCCACCAACACAGGCACCCTCATACCCCTTTTATACTGTGCCTTTGGAAATAAAATATTATTTGCTATGTGTCATGTGTAAACTCTATGTTCCCATTGATTTCAATGGAATGAGCTAGGGAGAAAAAAGTTCTGCTTCAGAATGTCAAACGCATCAAAAAGATGACATTATGATGTTGCAGGCTTAAAGGGATAGTAATACTTAAAATGTAAAAAAAATATATGTTGTAGAGTTTATCCCCCTGAGTAAAACAAGGGCACTCCCACTGCTGAAAGGTGTTTCATTCAAAAGTTATTGATTTTCAAAGTTGAATTTTTTTAGGTGCAATATCACAGTGGCCTGAAATTTTACAGTGGCGCTGTTGCTACACCATCCTATGGAGATTTATGGTCAACTGACCAGAGCTGTCCATAGGATCGTGTAGTAACAGCGCCACTATACAATTTCAGGTCACTGTGATATTGCACCTAAAGAATTCAACTTTGAAAATTAATAACTTTTGAATGAAACACCTTTCAGCAGTGGGAGTACTCTTGTTTTACTCAGGGGGATAAACCCTACAACATATTGTTTTTTACATTTTAAGTATTACTATCCCTTTAAGTGTCGCCAAGCCGAGTAGCCATCATCGGTGTCTTAACCTTTTGAGCGCCAGAGGGGTCTGAAACACATTGCAAAGAAATGCACTGCAGACCTCTCTGGCACTCAAAGGGTTATTGGTTATCCATGAACCTAACAACTTAACCCTTTGAGTGCCAGAGGGGTACGGAATGCATTGCTTTGCAGTGCATTCTCTACCACTCTGGCACTCAAAGGGTTTTTAAAATAACATTTTAAAAACATAAATAACATCCAATCTTCTCCTCACTCCCCCCCCAAATAAATTTTGGAATAAATAGCGTATTGCATACCCTCCAACTGTGCCTTAATCCTTTAAATGCCAGAGGGGCCCGCAACACATGTGGGAAGGGTGTGTATGATTTGCCTGTGTTTGCATATCTGATTTGTGTCTGTGTGCATGCATGTGTGATGTGTGCTTGAGTATATCTGTTTTTCGTATTTGCCTGTGTGTGATTTTTTGAGTATATGATTGTGTTTTTGTACATGTTTGTTATGTACAGTATATGTGACTATCTGCATATGTAATTTGTGTTTATGTGCGTGTCATGTTTTTTATGTGTGATTTGTGTGTTCTCCATGTGTATGCTAGTATCTTTATGCGGTCATTCTAAGGACACCATATTACCATTTGTAGCTGTACACAGACAGAGGAAAACAAGGTGGCTGACTGCATGGGAAGTTGCTATATTTAAATCCCAGACTGAGGGTGGCCTACTGGCCTATATTTATATCTGTACTAGACACATTCAGCCACTATATTTTTGGGTTATGGTTTGGCCTCGCCCCGGGGTACACACAACATTTCTTGTCCATATTCTGTATATTATAAATATTTTTTACTTACAAATATTTAGAGGACAGCAGTTTTAATCCTGTAAATATACATACATGAGCCTTTCAAGAGAGTAGCTGTCTTATTGTTAAAGAGGGACATAAAGAGGCTGATGTACGAAGAAACTGGAGCAATTCCCTCAAATAAAAGCCCCTCATGGGGCTTTTTAAGCAGAAGTGACACCTTATGACAACTTATGTTAATTTGAAGGCACTTTCACAATCACTTGGAAGATAGGAGGCAGAGCAGTGAATAACAGGGGCAACTTTGGCTCTCCAGCTATTGGAAACTACAAATCCCATCATCCCCAAACAAGTTATATGGCACACAGCTGTGCCAATCAGTACTGTATAATGACCATACATTGACAAATTAACTAATCTACATATCTTGTAAAATATTATTTGCATTAATATATGGGTAACATATCCATAGGGGTTTTTTTTTTAAATCTTGTTCAAATGAACCTAAATTGTCAGAAAGTGTGGCTGCCACTTTAACCCCTAGAATCCTAAAGAGATCTCCAGCACATTGTTTTCTAATGCATCAGAGCACTCTCTTGCCTTTAAGGAGGTAAAAGTTGCATTTACATAAATGGATATTTTTATTTGTCCCCTAATGTGCAGTTAGTTTGCTGCAGAATTGTTAAAATTTTTCTTACTTCATCATTTTCATAGGGGAAATGTACAAATCCACCAGCTCAGGTGCTTTAGCAGCTTGCAAGTGCAATTCCGTATATGCACTAGACTTATAATCACTTTAGTACATAATGACTCTCACACTCTGCTGTTGTTAAGACTTTAATACAAATAATCCACAAATGCATATTTTATACCATACACAGGGTAACTATGCAATGTTATACCAGTTTCTCCTTTACCTTTTTAGTACACAGCCTTAAACAGAGAGCAGATAAAGCGAACACTGCAGAACAGCCATGCATTTCCCCACTGCCCTCACCTTGGTGCAGATGAAGTTGAGAGGACCATTTGTGGCTTAAATGAGCAGTAAACTTTTTTTTATGAAAAAATATATATTGTAGGGATTTTCCTATTGAGTAAAATAGGGGTACTCCCTCTGCTGAGAGATTTATATTTCCAGGGTTATTACTTTTTAAACCCATGTTTTTTTACATTAGCAGTGCCCTCTAGTGGTCAAATTCTAATTACATTTCCTGTTAGATTCTAATGGAGAGGAAAGTCAGAAAAGTCAGAGACATACAGTTAGAAACTGCCTGTCACTTCCTGTCAGAACTATCAGGAAGTAAACACAGTAAATTCACTTCCTGGTTATTTGAACTGCTAAAAATTTTGAATAGAACATCTGACAGTGATGGGAGTGACCTTGTTTTATTCAGCAGGAAATGCTCTATAAAATATGTGTTTTCATAAAAAAAGTTTACTGCTCCTTTAAATAGCAGAGCAAATTGGCACTAGGTAGATACAGCTCTAAATATTGATTCCAGCTCATATTTTAGCACATAATTGTATTTATCCATCCTCCTACAATCTTCATTTCAGCTGCAAAATGATTGTACATTGAGAAACACAACAGATATTACTGCAAGAAAATAGTTTGTGATATCATTAACTTTTCAGTGTAACCTTCATTTCTATTTAAAGTATTAATTTCCTAAGTTTCCTTAAAAGTAATCAACTAAACTTTGCAAATCAAAAATGAAATGGAATGTGGAGCATTAATTATATTAAATGTACATAAGCTAATGAAGTGACCTTGGTTGCATTAATTAGTTAAACTGTTTTTAAGATTAAGAAGCTGATTTCACTTTATTAGAAATACATCATTCTTGCCACTGTTTATTACCTCTTATATGTATTTAAATCAAATGAACCCCGTAGGCATAAAGAATGAATTGCATTTTTGTTTATCACTGGAAGTGAAGTTACAGTTATGCCTCTGGTATGCATTCATATCAGGGATAAATCCAGGGGCGGACTGACAGGACCCAGGGCCCCTGGTCCAAAAAGAGGTCTGGGTCCCCTGCAGAAATCTCCACATTGCCCCTTCATCTCCACAATGCCCCTTCCACAATGCCCCCTTCATCTCCACAATGCCCCCATCTCCACATTGCCCCTTCCACAATGCCCCCTTCATCTCCACAATGCCCCCTTCATCTCAACAATGCCCCTTCCGCAATGCCCCCTTCATCTCCACAATGCCCCCTTCATCTCCACAATGCCCCTTCCACAATGCCCGCCTTCATCTCCACAATGCCCCTTCCACAATGCCCCCTTCATCTCCACATTGCCCCCTTCATCTCCACAATGCCCCTATCTCCACATTGCCCCCTTCATCTCCACAATGCCCCTATCTCCACAATGCCCCTATCTCCACATTGCCCCCTTCATCTCCACATTGCCCCCTTCATCTCCACAATGCCCCTATCTCCACATTGCCCCTTCATCTCCACAATGCCCCTTCCACAATGCCCCTTTCATCTCCACAATGCCCCTTCCACAATGCCCCCTTCATCTCCACAATGCCCCTTCCACAATGCCCCCATCTCCACTTTGCCCCTTCCACAATGCCCCCTTCATCTCTAAAATGCCCCTTCCACAATGCCCCCTTCATCTCCACAATGCTTCCACAATGCCCCTATCTCCACATTGCCCCTTCATCTCCACAATTCCCCTTCCACAATGCCCCCATCTCCACATCACCCCTTCCACCATGCCCCTTCATCTCCACACTGCCCCTACCTGCAGTCCCTGGTGGTCTAGCGACACGGCTTAACACTGTGCGAAGTCTCGCGCGCCTCTAGTAATGCAGAGGCTGGGAGATGATGTCATCTCCCAGTGCTCTGTATTACTAGAAAGGCGCGCCGGTGGCCGGTGTTGGAGAGCTGCTGAGCAGCGCTGGAAGCGGCGGCAGGCCCCCTTCGGTCACGGGCCCTCGGTCCGTGACCAAATGCCTGTATGGTCAGTCCGCCCCTGGATAAATCCAGAAACTACCACAAAAGATGATACCTGTCCTTGGGAAGAGAAGTCTTTCATGGATGCTGTTTGAGAGTTTATTACCTCACTCTCAATGCAATCCAACCATTTTTAGACATCAGCAAAGCATAAGCCACCCTGAATTATTTGAACATTTTGGGTGTATATCTCTTCTTAAAGCAAAACTGGAAGCATTTTGCATCACTATTACGTATTACATAGACTTGTGCACGGCAAAAATTTTCGGTAAAATTCAATTTTGGACTAATTTTTTTTTTTTTTCCATTTGGAGGATCCGAATTTCGGACCAGACCTGTTCGACTAGGACGAAATTCAACAATAGTCCAAATTATTCGGACGAATTTAAAAAAAACTTAAAAATATTCAATAAAAAATTAAAATTAAACAAATAAAAATAAAAAAAAATTACAACTAAATTAAAAATAATATTAAGTCTCTAATGAGACAGGAAGGGATATTTTATAAACCCCTACACACTTATTGACCCTTAATAGGGCAAATATGGCAGCAATTGTCCATCAGGACAATTAAATTATTTTGAATTACTGTTCTTAAGCTGCACCCATTATGTAACACATTATTACTGTATTTTTTTCATTTTGCAATTTTTTAATTTTTTTAATAATAAATGACAATTTATAAATGTATATGTCACATCAAATTAAAGCCCTTTCTGCCCTTTAAAAAATGGTATATAATATGTGTTTGTGCAATAAATGAGAAAGATAGGAATTATGGTTGAACACACACATAGCAAAAATGCCAACATTGCTTGTGTCCTTAAGTGGTTAATATCTGCACTCTGCATGAACTGTAAAGCACCTGTTTTACCAGATCTATTTTTAGCAGCATGTAGCAACATTGTAATAGTTTCAGACGGGAAAGCGCCGTGCCATCTATTTTTAACAGCATGTAGCAACATTGTAATAATTTCAAGCGGGAAAGCACTGTCCGAATTTCCGAAATTTACACCGAAATTTCGAACTAGGTCCGTTTCGGATTCTGATTTTTTTTGTGGGTGGACCTTGGCTTTTGGAAGGTCGGAATAATGCCGAATACGCCTTATTCGTCCGAATTCCGAAATTGGCTGAACCAAATTGCACAAGTCTAGTATTATATGTATTTCCTAACTAGGCACCAAAAAAGACATCATCACTCATGCAGCCAGTCTACATTTGATTTGAATCTGAAGCTTGGTTCAGTTCTATTGTAAAACCAAAGCACTCATGGATGTAAGGATCCGGAACACAACCAACTAGAAGGAAATATACTCTATAAACATAACACAAAATAAAACAATCATAAGGATGCAATATAACTAATCAAAATCTGACTAAATAGTTAACTTTCACCCCTGATGGGATCAAGGTACCAAGTCTTTCGATCTATTCTATTTTGATAGAATAGTAGGTCCCTGAAGAAGCAGCAGGAGGCTGTAAAACGCGTAGGGAGATTTATCACTGCAAACATATTGTTTTCAGATTGTTAAAGACAATATATGGTTGTCTCTAATTTTTTATTGTTTACATCTGTGCAGATTTTTTATTTTTTTATGTACAATAAACAGTATATAATAACAGAGGACTAGATTTCCTATTATATATCTACTTAATGAGACCTGAGCCCCTTTAGTCCTTACTTCACATGGTCCTAGAGAGCCCTAGATAGAGGGTTGGAGTGTATTGGAGACATCAAGTAAAGGAAGATCTGGACGGTGAAGGGACGTTGGAAGGAGGTGACATCAGGTGAAGAGAAAGAGACGGAGATCTGGTACCGACACTGGGGGTTATACAGTGAAGGCTCTTATACCAAGAGGCTGGTTTGCCTCTGGTAAAGGTGAGTGTAAATCTATTAAGCTCACCATTTATGGGGATTTCCACAGTGAAGGAGGTGGAATAAAGAATATCTTGCATGGTGAAGGTTTCCGATAAGAAGGATTATACAGTCTGCACTTATTTTGTGTGTGCTTCTTCTTTTTTGCATTTTTTATCATTTTTGTGCTCCTTATCCTCTCTTTTACCAGTATATTCATATATAAGAATGGGCAAAACTTTTCAACTCAAAAGAGAAACAGGAGAAAAATGGTACTTCCCACCTAGAGGTAAATTTCCCAAGAAAAGTACAGTTTTTCTGCTTTTTTTGACTAACTCACTACATTGAAATCAATGGGAAGACTGAAGTTCTACCGACCATATGGCAAATTTCCTTTATTTCCAGTGGGCATCGTATAAAAGGGGTGTAAGGGTTCCATAGCATGACATTCTGTGTTTGTGAGAGGATGAGAGAGCAGCACATTTGTCAGATAGTGAAGATAAGCTAATAATAAGGTGATAAAGCTTAGTTTAGGGTGTCTTGTAGGCAGAAAGTTTGTCCTCTCCATTAAGGAAGTCTGGGGACACTCTGGAGGACAGGAAGGGAGAAAGGAGGTTGACCACAAATACCCCAAAATTCTGTGTCACTGAGTGGGAAGACACAGGCAGCCGTGATCAAAGTTATTTTCTTATCTAGCTATTATCTCTGTGTCAGGGACAGGGAAGTATGGGGGAGTGAGAAAGGAGCAAAGGAGAATTAACCCAAATACCCCAACAATCTGCGTGACTGACTGGGAATACACAGCTAGCTGTGATCCAAGTTTCATCATGATCTAGCTGTTATCTCTGTGTTGAACAGAGAATGTTTTTATTTTGGCTGGGATAGGGGACAGTTAGTTATTAAATAAATAAATAAAATAACAAATTGGTACGTGACATAGATAAGGACCCTGATGTAAGCTGTGTCTGAGGCAGACTGATACTTGATGAGATAGAGTATTTTGTAGAGGGCCAAGGCAAAACATTGAGGACAGTCAGTTTTATTGTGTAATGATTTGAGTAATGAGTAATGTCCAGCAAACACACAATTGGTAGGTGGAAGGGAAAAGGATTAGGAGCAGTGCAGGGATGTGTGAGTTAAGTGGAAGTCCAAAAACTGACTGCAGCTGTGGTTGCTTCAGCATGTGCAATAAATGATGGTGATCCCTCTCCTCCTCTTCCAGAGGAGGATGCAGTTTGTCACCAAAAATTCCACCAGCACCAGAAATATTAATCAACCATCTAAAAACACTGAAGGTGACAAAGAGTCACATTCTAGTGTTGTTGATGGTATAGTTGAAGAATAGCAGCTTATCAACTGCTGCATCTAAAAGTGAGACAACCAATCACAAAAACACTGAAAGTAGTAGAGAACGTTGTGAAAATAAAAGTAAAAGAAATTGTCTGAGATTTCTAAAAGCCTAGATGTATTTAGAAGTGGTGGGCAAGAAGCAACGGGCAATGCTGAGGATGACCTAATGACTGATGATGTAGATGTAGAATATATCCTCCCAGCATCCTCCTCTTCTTCAAATGAAGTTGTGAATGAGTGAGTGAGTGAGTGAGTGAGTGATGATGACATGGCCAGAAAGTTGGCTGAAAGGCAAAGGCTCAATCTTCCACCACTGAAAAGGAGCATTGTACTTGTCTATTAAGTGTGTAAGAAAACATTTGGAAAGTCTGACCATGGGACATGCAAAGATGCCCAAAAATAAACAGTAATCCTTTCAGTCGTCATCATCAGCATTGTCCCCACTACCAAGTCCAAGCCCCACACAGCCACACACACTAATGTTGAGTAGCAACACAGTTTATTATCAGCACCCACAACTTTAGCTATGATTAGTGCCTCTGCTGCTGTTGGAAGTGCAGCACCTTTGATACCTTGTAGTAGTAATAGTAATAGAATTGCATCAACATCTAGTACCAATATTAAAAGCAGCCCCTCAGGAACCCCTCTTCACTTACAATCCAAAAGATAAACATGTTGCTATCTGTTGTCTGTAAAACGTACGTGAGCACGGGGAAAGCAGGGTCACACCTAATTACATCCAACCTGAAGCACAACCACAGGTCTGACTGGGAGACATACCATCCACAGGTCAGAGATGCCACAACTAACAGCAGCAGAAGCACTCCTAAAAGTTCCCAGGGCTCTGAGGTACATAAGAAAAGTGATGTTAATGTGTCAGAGTGTACCAGGAGTTTGTTCATTTGATATAACACCTATGGCTCCTGCTGCAGAATATCTCCCTGGGACTTGCTCCCTGAGTATTGGTTGGTAACAGATAGACAAGAACTCCGTGTAGCTACTAGGAGTGGTCCCACTGGACACGAGATGGTTTCAGCATACTAGCATACTTGAGGGGTAGCTACATTTTGGGCAGAAACATTGACCCCCATAGACTACTGGCAAACAAAACAACAATATTTGTGACCAGCACTGACACTTACCACAGTGGAAACCCTTAGTTGCCAACCATCTAGAGTTGAGTCTGAACGGGTTATATTGTAAATGTCCATAGGACATGGCTATCAACCAGCAGTGTTGGGAGACTCACATTCTTAAAAATAAACCAACATATAATACCATGTGAGTGTCAGGTAGCAGAAGCGGACAAAACCACACATGACAGGGAAATCCAGGTCACATGTATTATAAACAGCAGCACTGGGGATGAGGATGGAGGAATGATGTGAAGGGTTGCTGCCTTCTACCACTGTGGATTTATTTAGGATTATTCTGTTGTATCCATTTATATGATTTTTGTCAAATAATTTGTATCTTTATTGAAACGCGTTGTAGATTACATACACATTTTTCACCTGATTTACAAAGTGCTCACCTTATATTCGCACTGTTAACAATATCTTTTAGCTCACAAGTAACACTCATTGAGAAGAATTATCCGGCTCATACAGACAAGCCTGCAAAAATACTGGAGCATGATTACCATTCATATCCAGGGTGTTACCTCTTCATAATGGTTATTCCTTTTACTCGGGTACCTAAATAGAAAAGCTGTTAAGCCCCACAAGACACATCAGAGGTTAAATGCTTCTCTCATTTAGAGAAGAATTGCCTAGAAAGTTGTGGCTGGCCTGTTGTTTCTGGTAAAGATCAGTATGATGTGCTTCAGGATATTTCCTCTCGGTTTATGGCACATATGGGCTAAAAGAAACTGCACTCTGGGTAGGAAAAGGGCATAAAGAGCATCCTACAGTATTTTGCAGGCTTCTCCTTAATTAAGCATATGTGGCTCCTTTTTGCATATAAAAAAACCTTGGACTTCGTCTCAGGGATTTAGGGGAATCCAGATGTGGACCTATTGCTCCCAGATGCCTAGAGAGAACATCTGCAACTTCCAAAAAGACTAAAGAGTATACCTGAGTTTAGCCACTTCTATCATTCAGAGAAAAATTGCCTGGCACTTGGTGGCTGTACTGTTATTTTTGGGCAAGATCAGTATGATGTATTGTAGTTTATTTCTTTGGAAATTATGCCTAATAGCTAAAATATATTGCCTTATGTGTAGGATAAGGTCTTATAGAACATGCCAAGAATTTGTAAGGCTGATCGCTAATTGAGCATCTCTGAACTTCATTTTGAATATGCAGTGAGCCCTGTCTTGGTCTCCGTAAGGGTTTTATGGGAATCCAGACATAGACCTGCTGTTTTCAGGTGTTTAGAGTAAACATCTGGAGCTAGCGCTCTCTTGTTCAGAGATGACTTTCCTGGCATTTTGTGGCTGAACTGCCAATTCTGGGCAGGATCAGAATGATGTGAGCTAAAGGTAATTATACTATTGTGAAAAGATATTGTAGAGCATGCCAAAGCATGCCCATGTTGAGCAGCTCTGACCATCACTCTGTATATAAAAATAACCCTTGTGCTTGGTCTCAGTAACAGTTTTGGGGAATCCAAAAGCAGACCCCTTGCTCTCAGTTGCCTAGAGAGAACAGCTGCACCTCTCTGACAAGGTCCAAGGTAGCTAAAATATACATCTGGGGTTTGTTACTAATCTTGTTCAGAGGATAATTGCTTGACACACTGAAGCTAAACTGTCATTTCAAGAAAGAATCAGTATAATGTGCTTCAGGATATTTTTCTGTGCATGATATCTGTGATAAAAAGAGATTATATCATTGAAAGGATAAGATCTACTAGATCATGCTACGTTAGTTGACAGGTTCATCTATAACCCTTACTTTATGTATGCAGATAATTTGGACTTGGTATCCACAAAGGAATCTAGGCATGCATCTCATACTCTCAGGTACCTAGGTGGAAATCTGCATTTTGCAGATGAGATAAGTGAAGGCTGAAAAGTATGACTGAGATTAGCTGCTTCACTTGTTCAGAGAAGAGGTGCACTGTACTTTTCTGCCGGACTGCTATTTCTACATGTCATTTCTTCTTTTTGCACAGTCCCATTGAAAACGTATGATATTTGGGATACTCATCTCCATTTAAACATATCTGAGTCTCACTTTATGAATGCAAACAACCATTGGTCTTGGTCTCTCTAAAGTTTTAGCGGTATCCAGACTATGACCACTTGCCATCAGGTGTCTACAGAAAGCAGCTGCACCTCATTAACAAGGCCCAAGAAGGCATTTCTGGGCAGGATCATTAAGATGTACTTCAGGATATTTTTCACTGTCCATAGTACTTTGTGAGCTAAAAGAGATAATACCCTGGGTAATATAAGATCCCATACAAAATGATATAGTGTTTGGTGGGCTTATTCCTAGCTAAGTATCTCTGACCCCAGCTTTGATAGTATATAGTCATAACAAATGAATATTCTATATTTTATTGAAAATAAAATGACTGGTTGTAATTCTTAACGTTTCCCAGTTCTACTGGGAGTCACAATCTCCACTATACTCTTATTTGTTTAATGGGACCCCATGTAGTTCTTCATGGAATCTGGGATTTCAATGAACAAATTTTGAGAATCACTGATATACATGATGAACTTCTGTGTTGGTGGATTAGTCAAAATGTTTGTGAGTAAGCAGTCTGCTTGTCATCCTGTAGGGCTATCAAACTTTTACTATTTGAGGAGAGAAGATAGGGCATCTGGTATGAGGTAAATGATGTATAAGGAAAAGATTATGTAAATATATATAAAATGTAACATGTTTTTCATTTTTTACACATTAGTCTTAATAGCTGCAAACATTCATTACAGTTGTTGGCATGTTGAATTGCATGATGCCATACACAATCACACAATCATCAACCTGCACACACATATATTATCTCTGTTTGACAACTTCATATAAAAGCTTACTATTGATCCATAAACATAAAACCATTTATCGGTAGCTTCCAAATGGCTGTAGTTTCATTGCTTTTTTCAAAAATATCCTCTCCCATCATATGTACAATATATACACAAAAGCTGCTGTCTACAGTGCAAACACTGGTAATTATAAGCTACATCCTGTGGTTGCTGTTGTTAAGAGATCTACAAATAACAATTCTCCCATCAATGGGCACAGTGTGGGAAACAAAACAGCACAAAACTCCAAATAAGGACATCCTTCCAGCCCTCTCCTTGTGTGCACTGTGAATGCTCAGAATGCTCTGAATGTGTCAGTTTAATGTATACTGAATACCCTTAAGGCAAGCTAACACTTTCTAATAATAATACTCCACTTACCCTATTATGCCTAAAAAATCCTAACGCCCCTTATCACTTGCACATCCAAATCTGCTACAACATCACAACCACATAGCTGCTATAATACATAATCCATGCAGCAGCTATTCCATGTATGTGTTTAATTGAAAGTGTGAATTCAACTGGCATCTGTCATTACTTCAGACATAATGACATTGCCAGTTCAAGGATTTCATCCATCCCCCTGCGAACAAAGGTACACCACATTGCCTATGTCCATCCTATAGCTGAGATGAACAACATTTACTGAGTTGAACATAGCTATATCAACCATAGAACCCTTGGGTAACCAATGCAATGACATGCAATGCATTGGATAACACTCAGGCATTCCAGGTGCTAAAGGCGTATTGGAGTTAGCACAAGAAGAATAGTTGTGCAGTGCCTAATGGAGTAGAAGAGGAATGGATATACTGTGTTAGTTTTGGCTACAGCATCGAAGTAACTATTTGGGAGCTAGGTAGCGAGGCCCACCATGCTGACCTGTGTGTGTGTGTGCAGCACAATTACATTGACAAACAAACACCCTCTGTTTCATGGTGGTTGGTTCGCACAGTGGATGATGTATTTCTACAATGTCCTGTTTACATATACAATATTCAAATGAATGAGGCACTCACCACTCGTTGCTATACAGCAGAAGATTTTTATTTCAATATGTTCCACTCATGTAAGTTTCACAGCAAGGCAGTAGTGTTTCGGGCTAAACGGAATGTTTTGAGGACTACGCCATCCTCTTCTTCAGCACAGCCCATTGCAGAATGTGTGCATTGTTCCATCAATAGACCTGACTAGTGACTTCTTCCTGCCATCCCATCTTTGCAGTGATTTTTGTTATTACAAGCATGGCTGGCTAAAACCTTTGGGTATCCTTTTAAAAGGTCACACACAAAAGAGCATGCGGCCACATCTTGCATTAATCATGTCGCCAGGATAAAAATGGTGACCTGAGAATCTCACACTGCATGAAAGCATGAGATTCTCAGTTCGCGCTATGAAACGTCAAGTGATCACACAGGCGAAAGTGCTCTGCTTCAGCAGTCCTGGGAGTTATTTTAGCTTTGCGAGTACCCACTTTACAGTGCACACTAGTGCAACGGAGGTTGTATTGTAATAAAAAACATGACAGGCTGCATGCATCTGCAAAATAAAAAAGGCAACTTGCAGTTCTTGAATATATGAGAGCAGTGTTGTTGATCGCTGCTCCGGGCTCTCTCCCCCTCTCTCTGCATGCTCCTCTCTGTCAGTCTGCACGCAGAGAGTGGGAGAGAGCCCAGAGCAGTGCTCATCAACACTGCTCTCATATATTAAATAATTGTAAGTTGTCTTTTTTATTTTGCAGACACACACAGCATGTCATGTTTTTTATTACAATACACCTCCCATTGCATTAGTGTGCACAGTAAAGTGGGTACTCAAAAAGCTAAAATAACTCTCAGGACTGCTGAAGCAGAGTACTTTCATCTGTATGATCACTCGACATTTCATAGCGCGACCTGAGAATCTCACACTTTCATGAGTGTGAGATTCTCAGGTCGCCATTTTTATCCTGGCGACATGGTTAATGCGAGTTGTGGTCACATGCTCTTTTGTGTGCAACCTTTTAAAAGTGAACCAAACCTTTGTAAGCACACCAGTGGTTCAATGTACATGAAGACAGTCTTGCACATAAAGACAGTCTTGCACATAGGGGGAGATGGTATCACTGCTCCACTTCCTATGCTATATTAGGGAGCCAATGCACTTAGAATTCTCTGGTGGGGGAGATCTTAGTGCATAGGTTCCATATATAAATTGGAGAAGTGATATGACCGAAGAGGTCTTCTCTGCTTCATCACTTCTTAATAACACCTTAGTGCATAAACCCCATAATGTGCTAAGGTGTAGGTGTCAATTTTTCAATTTCAACTCACATCGTGGGGATCTGTATGTGTGGATCTGTGGCTATCAGTGGGCATGGAATTCAGGCTTGTGGGGCTCAAACAATGTATATGGGGATCTGTGGCTACCACTGGCCAGGTGAACAAGGTGCAGAAGGGTCAGGCAGTACATAATGGGTGGCTACCAGTGGACAGGGGAACCAGGCTGGGGGCTCAGAAAGTGTATGTGAAGATCTGTGACTGCCAGTCAACAGTGAAACCAGACTGAGGTCTCAGAAAGTGGATATGGGGACCTGTGGCTACTAGTGGACAGGGGACTTAGGCAGAGGGCATCAGACAGTGTAGATGGGGATCTGTGGCTACCAGTTGGCAGGTGAACAAGGTGGAGGGATATCGGCCAGTTTATATGGGGATCTCTGGCTACCAATGAGCAGGAAAATCAGATTGGTAGGGGGTCAGTAAGTGAATATTGGAATCTTTGGTTACCAGTGGGCAGAGACATCAATCCCAGGGGCTTATGTTGCTTATACAGGGATCTGTGGCTACCAGTTTGCAGGGGAGCAAGGCTGGTGCCTCAGAGTATATATGGGGATCTGTGGCTACCATTGGGCAGGAGAAAAAGGCTGGTGGGGTCAGGCAGTGCATATTGAGATTTGTGGCTACTAGTAGGCAGAAAAAACAGGTTGGGGCCTCAGAAAGGGCATATGGGGACCTGTGACTATTAGTAGGCAGGGGAAGAAGGGGGAAGGGATTCAGGCAGTGTATATGACCAAATATATGTGGCTACGAGTAAGCAAGGAAAACATGATGGGGGCTCAGGAACATGGATAGGGTGTTCAGACAGTTTCTGTGAGGATCTGTGTCTACTGATGGTCAGGTGAACAAGGCAGGGCTCAGACAGCATATATTGGAATCTGTAGCTACCAGTGGGCAGGTGAACAAGGTGAAGGGGGGTTAGGTAATATATATGGATCTATGGATACCTTTTACAGAACAGGTTAACTCTCTGAATGTAAGCTGTAAGTGAATGGAATTGGAAGTGATATCTTCAGAGAGTTATAGCAGATAGCTTCTTTATTCTGGAAATGGTATACAGATAATTGAACCCAATGGCAGGATACAAATCCAGAGAGAGTAAGCAGTAATAGTGGATATAGAGTAACACTAAGCAACAGATGATGGCAGGAAGCAGAGGGACAGATTCCCGCCTTGCTGTGCTGCTATTTAAACTCCCTTGGGTCTATCAGTCATTGCCCTTACATTGTGTTCCTGCTCATAACTCTTGCATTTCGTTGTGACCCATTTCTGACTCTGAATCCGTTCTGTGTATGACCCCGGCTTGTCTGACTATCCACAGCGGTTCTGACCTGTGGCTCTGGCTGACTACTAACTCCGTGTATGACCCCGGCTTGTCTGACTACCCATATCGGTTCTTACCCGTGGGCCTGGCTACTACTCGCTCCGTGTTACCTCCGGTTTATCTGACCACTCACATTGGTTCAGACCTGTGGCTCTGGTTTCCTACTCGCTCAGTGTTGCCCTTGGTTTGTCTGACTACCCACATCCATCCTGACCTGTGGCCCTGGATGACTACTCGATCCATGCCTAACTCTGCATTTGGGCCTCCGTGGTCTGGGCTTGCACCCGCTCCTGATTGCCTCAGGTTACCTATACCTGGTTGGAAGTTTCTAGATACCCGAGTAGACTGGTTCTTATCACTGTTAGAACCTCAAGCACATACCAAGGATCCTCTGGCATAGTGTTAGTAGTGCAGTGCTCAGCACAGTGTGCAGTTCTGGGTAGTAGACGCTGCACCACTGCTGGGGTTCTGGGGTTTATGTGGGCATTATTATTACTCTGTGCATTCTCAATAAAGGTGGTTTTATCTCCTATATTTGTGTCTGTCCTTCTTTGCCTGACAACCGTGACACTTTCTCTATAAATGGTGTGTGATGTCATCATTGTGCAACGTGATTGACATTGCATGATGTCATCACGTGTGTGATGTGATTAACACTACCAGTAGTGAGGGGAACAAGGCTGGGGGTCTCATACAGTATATACGGGGATCTGAGGCTATCAGTGAGCAGGGGAACCAGGATAGGGGGTTCAGACAGTGCAAGGGTGGGGTTCTGTGGCTGCCAGTGGGCATGGAAACCAGGCTCGGGGGTTTGAACAGTATATATTGATCTGTGGCTAAAAAAAAAATTAAATCAAGGAAATGTAATGGTTTTATATTATTTTAATGGTTGGTTTACTACAGAAATGTACCACTTAAGCTTGATGAATAAGGCCCTGTGTGTGTTGAGCTATGGAATGATGGGAGTTGTAGTCCACCTAGTTGGAGAGCTAGCTAGCCCAAATATAACTGCTAAAAACATTGCAGAGCAAGGCTGTTAATGACTGACAACATTAGGCACTTTGTCCGTGGTCTTTAAAAAACATATATATTTCTATCTTTTTTATTACCATGGTGGGACTGGAGGAATTAAATGTGAACCCCATAATACTACAAACAATCATCCTGGCATGATTCCTTCACAGCTGTACTTGCAATGTGCAGCATCCCCTTAAGCAGTTGAGGGGTTAGGTACAGTAAAACATTATATACCTAACAAAACTACTCCAACTCCTCAATAATGCAAATCCATGATCCTTTTATTGCAAGGACAGCTTATTTTCTTTAGCATGAGGGATGTTAATATTTCTATATTTTGTGCTTGAAAGATCCCCATTAAATCGCACTACTTGTCCTTGCGGTAGAGGCTTTATTTAAAGAATAATAGTATCTACTAATTCACTTTACACTCCTAAATCTTATCTTTGGAGTGGAGATGGTTTGTATATTTTAATTCTTATGGCTCCATGAACCACCACCCATTTGATAGATATTATGTTGCACACCAATGCCTTTTTGGTTGGTAGTGTTAGTAAAACAGGGAGTCTTCTGGCCCAGTTAACACCCAATTAGGGTTTAAAATTGTACAAGAGGATTTCATGATCTCACATCTTCCCCTAGCTGATTGTCTTTCAACTGGAATGAGATATATTATTTGAGAATGAGGTCAAAACACCCCTTTCTCTTGCTTTAGGTAAACATAGATTTTGAAACATAGACTTTGACGTCAGATAAGAACCATTCAGCCCATCTAGTCTGCCCATTTTCCTACTCTAAAAACTTCAAACCTTATTTGGTCCTTGGTCTTGTCTACATGTTCAGATCCTTTAGTCTATCCTGTAAACCAGTCACCATTTTAGTAGCCCTTCTCTGAATTTTCTATAGAACCTGCTGAACCAGCTGCTTGTTTTTTCCAGTCCACAACAGAAAAATTAAAGTCCCCCATAATAAAAACCTGACCTTTCACTGTCATCGTAGTTACTTCTTTGACCAGCAGTTGATCTAACTCATCTGCTTGTCCAGGGGCTCTATAGATATTATCAAAATGGATACAAAATAGATCTCCAGAATATCTCTTTTGACACTTTCAATTGCTGCTCTGCCCAACTAGTAATTAACCCAGCTAATAACAAACCTACTTATATACACAGAACTCCCATTAATTAGCAAAACAGTATGTAAAAGATCTAACATGTACTAATTAGCACATCAATCCCAACCACCTCAATGACTCAGTTCAGATTTCTTACCAATTATCTAGTCAGCCCTCAATCTTGTCTGCAGGTAGAACTTATGAATAGATTCAGAAAATTCTTACATATGAAAGAGAAGAATATATATCATCAAAATGGATACAAAATAGATCTCCATAATATCTCATTCTACACTTACAATTGCAGCACTTTCAATTGCTGCTCTGCCCCGCTAGTGATTAGCCCAGCTAATAACAAAACTACTTATATACACAGAAGGCAATGGCCATTAATTAGCAAAACTGTATGTAACTAGATATAACAGGTACTAATCAATACATCAATCCCAACCAAATCATTGACTCATTTCAGATTCCTTACCAAATATTTAATCAGCCCTCAATCTTATCTACAGGTAGAACTTATAAACAGATTCAGAAAATTCTTACCTATGAAAAAGAAGAATAGATATCATCAAAACAGATACAAAACAGATCTCCAGAATATTTCCTTCTACACTTACAATTGCTGCACTTTCAATTGCTGCTCTGCCCAGCTAGATACGAGATTAAAGTTCAAAAGGGGGCATACAATCCCCCTTTGAACCCCGAAGTTATTAACTTTTTAAGTGGAACCCACCTCAGTCAGTCACCTTATATTGATGTATGTGTGGCAAGTTTTGCAGTCTATTAAAAAAAGCTGACATACATATTTAATTAATATTAATGCACAACTTAAAGTATTCAGGCACTTAGTAGTCAAATATGGACCAGCCCTGGTTTTCTCTGTGCTCAATAACAATCCATTTCAGAACTTGCAACTTACTTCTTGGCCTTGTTAGTGCCATATCCCTGATGACCTCTGCCAGATTATTGTGCCTCATAGCCTTGATCCAGCATTTTTATTGTTCTTGAGAGTTCCTATTATTGACTTGTCTTAACAATTCTTGATCTAATACCATCCTCTAGCATCTTGGCTTGCCCTGACATCCTTTCTTCTGAGACAACCTGTTCTTCCTAGCTTATTGGGGTTTATCTGATTCTAAGACTTGTTTTGGTTCATGTTTCACTTCTTTGATGATTTGACTTCAGCTTGTTCCTGGACCATTTCTCTGTTTTCCACCTGCGCTGACTATTGTTCATTACCTTGACTGTTTTGCTGCCTGCCCTGACCTCAGCTTATTGACAATTCTCCTGTTTTGCAATTTGGCTTGACACTTTCAGACTTCTCTGTGGTACCACAGCAGCATTAAACGTGGGGCTCGACTTCTGGTGGAAAGCGGTCATCCAGCCCACACCACAGATGCTATCCAATGCCCCCTGGACTCCAAACTCACTGAGATTTCCTGACACTCCTTCATACATATATGAGATTTTATGGGTATCCCATATCATCTTGTTTGTGTTGCAATTTCATAGTTGATCAGTGTACATTTAATATATCATACTTCTTTTTTTCCTGTGCGCCAGTGGCACATTTTACTTCCTGAGCTACGTGTGTTATCAGTTAAAAAAAGAGTTGGGAACCTACTTTCTGAGGCAGAAGCTTGTGTATATGACAACTGGCAAAACTATTCAGGTAAATGGCAGTAAGACTCACTTTCTATAGGTTTTTTAAAAGATGCTAAATTCAAAGCAGTTCTTGTTCAGCACCACTATATATATTATTCATATATAAATATAAATATGATTCTTCTTTACTGGAACTGCGAGACAATAATAGTAATAGAAATACCCAACTGGCCAATCAAGGGAATAGTTTATGTTGTAGTTGATGATTTTATCACTCCAGTCTATGACTCCACCTGATCTTTTATCTGTCTCTCTTTATCTGCATTAAAATTAGCAGTATCTTCATGCATTATTTGGTATTTTCCCTAATTTCTGGAGGTTTGTTGTAACAACATGAATGACTATAAATAATATTATCTACCAGAATTAATCAAAATGGTTTTATGAAAGATAGATCATGTGATACTAATTTACTTGCATTCTATGAAAGGGTAAGTGGTAATTTGGACAACGGTATTGCTGTTGATGTAGTATACATCAGTTAAATGATATAATGGAATGAGTTGTTATACATGGAACCTTTTGTAGTAGTGTAGTGCCTCAGGGTTCAGTCTTAGGCCCAATGCTTTTTAATTTGTTTATTAATGAAAATATTAAAAAGAATGGGACCCAGTACAGATCCCTGAGGTACCCCACTAGTAACACTCCCTTCGTCCAAATATTCTCCATCGATTACCACCCTCTGTCTCCTGTCACTCAGCCACTGCCTTATCCATTTAACTATTTTTACATCCAGACCCAAACACTGCAATTTATTAATGAGCCTTCTATAAGGGACAGCGTCAAATGCTTTATTGAAATCTAGATAAGCTATATCTACTGCTCCCCCTGGTCCATTATTTTAGATAACCAGTCAAAAAAATCTATGAGGTTACTTTGAAAAGATCCACCTGCTGTAAAACCATGCTGTTGGTATCTTGCAAGCCATTTAAATTCAGGTATTTAAAGAGGGTCTATCACCCCTTTAGAACTTATGCACATTAGTTAGAGCATTTAGAGAATACGTTTAAAACTGCATTATTTTTTAAAAACAAAACGTTATTTGTGCAAAAATAAATGTTTATAGAGTCTCCTGCAGCCTACTTCCGGCCTGACTGCTCTTGCCACACTGCCTCTACTCCCGTCCCTCTACCCAGCATCCTCCGATGATGGAGGCTTACTGTCTCTAAGCTGGAGCAATCTCATTGGTAGAGATCGATATCTAGCCTATGAGACCACTCCAGCTTTGAGACAGAAAGACTCCGTCATTGGAGGATGCTGGGTAGAGGGAGGGGAGCCGAGGCAGTGCGTCAATCTGTGGCAAGAGCAGTCTGCCGGAAGTAGGCTGCAGGGGACTCTATAAACATTAATTTTTGTGCAAATAACGTTTTGTTTTTAAAAAATAATACAGCTTTAAATGTATTCTCTAAATGCTCTAACTAATGAGCATAAGTTGAAAGGGGTGATAGATCCTCTTTAACAATTCTGTCCTTTAACATAGTTTCCATTAATTTTCCCACTACTGATGTAAGACTTACGGGTCTGTGGTTACCAGACTTTTCCATGCTACCCTTTTTTGTGAAGCGGTACTACATTTGTTACCTTCCAATCTTCTGGAAAAACTGCTGTAGATAGTGACTGATTGAATAATTAAAGGTTTTGCCAGAACACTCTTTAGTTCTATTAATAATCTGGTCCTATTGATTTATCTGTTTTTACCTTAAAAAGTTGAAGTAGAACTTCTTCCTCTGTAAACATGCATGTTTCCATGTCTTGTGATTTCTTTTTTCTAACAGAGGTCCCTGCCATCTTCCTCTGTAAAAACTGAACAGAAATATTCATTGAGACAGTCAAGTAGCCCTTTATTGTCATTTACATAGTTTCCATTTTTTGTTTTCAGTCCGACTATTCCTTGTTTCATTTTCCTCCTTTCATTCATATATCTAAAAAATGTTTTATCCCCCGTTTTTATTTTTATCTATATATTTTATTTAAAAATAATTATTTCATTGGAACAGTCTATAAAGTGTGCTTGCAAACCAGGCACACTTTGTAGACCTTTCCAATTAAGTAATTCTTTTTAAATAACGCGATTTCGGCTCTGCTGCAGAGCCGCCGGCTGGTCCCTGGACCGGGATCTCCTGCTGTCAGCACAGCGCTGATGTAGAAGAGGAGGGAAGGGGGAACTTTCAATGTGAATATCTCTCAAACCATACCGGTTTGAGAGATGGGATTTGCTGCAAATAATTCATTTTTTTCATCTATAAAACAAGAAGAATTTTTTTGGGGACATTAGTGTCCCTTTAACACTAGAGGAAATTAGCTTTAAATTAAAACAAAGGCAAACTGTTTTTAACAGTAAGGGTAGTAAAGTTGTGGAATTGTTTGCCTCTAGAAGATGTATTTCAGATACTGTAGATGCTTACAAACAGTAGTGGACCCCTTTCTAGTTCTGAACAATACTGAAAATGATTTTTGTTCATTTCATTTACATACATACAGGCTTAATTAGAAATGGTTTAATTGAAAATGGCTTCAATAGGATTGGGGTTTTTTTTTTGTTTTTTTTGCCTTCTTTTGGATCAACAAGGGCGAACTTGACAAGCGTGTCTTTTTTCAGCCATGTTATTATATTACTATGTAGAATCTCTACATTATTTGTCTTTCATTTTGCTGCACTATAGGTGCCAAAGAAAAAATAAAGCAAAGCAAAAAAAACTTGAGATTAAGTATATTAAATAGATTACTCTATAAATGGAAAATAATAACTGGTTTGTAATTTGTATCTTGGATATAATATGCTGGGGATAAGTAGCAAGTGCAATACACTTCCTCCTAGGCACTGTACAAAAGTACAAAGATAATTTTTTGCATAACCACTTGAATCCTTGATACATTTCCAATGGATTGCTTAGCAATGTGTTCATATCTTTAGCATTAAAAGGGCACATTAACTTCAACCACAGTGTACATTACATAGGAAACTAACTTTTTAGTGCATCACATGTGTCCCTAAATCTTCCTGCGTGGGGGGGAAATGGTTTACTTTCTAAAATGTAGCATACAGAATTTGAATTCAGTGAGCATTCAAAATAAAGGCCAAGCCAGCTATCTAGTTATGTGAAAGCTAGTTATTTTGAAACCACAACAGCTCATAGCGGAAATTCACCTCTTAGGCTGGTGGAAGTGTGGGTGTACTATAATATTGGAGGCACCTTGTGATATCACCAAACTGCTACTCACAAGCTGATTGGACTCAAGATTTTTGACATACTGTTTAAATGCTAGTACAATTAGGCATGTTGTAAATTATAGCAGACAAAAAATATACATGTGCAGCTTTGCCTAGTTGAAGGTTACCTGGAGAAAGATTGACTAGAGCATCTGTCCTATTTACAGGTAAATTTTTGTTATAAATAAATTATATGTGGTCTTCTGATCCTCAGTTAACCCTTTGAGTGCCGGAAGGGTATCCAGTGCATTGCGCTGCAATGCACTAGATACATCTCTGGCACTCAAAGGGTTAAGTATGTTGCTTGCATAAGCATGCCAAATATTTGTCAATTAACCACAAAATATGGCTGGCTTTTCTGTTGCATTTATAAAATGTCATTGTATCTTTTCATCCCTTAGTGTAGACATGTTTAAAAATGACGTGAAATGCTAACACTGAACTATATTGTTTTAAATGAAAACATTGAAAACCTCTGTCTTTACAAATAATTCAAGATAACAGGAAGAAAAAAGATAATTCAGTATATAAAGTTTGATTAATGTCCCAAATGACTGTTTTAACCCTTTGAGTGCCAGAGAGGTACACAACGCATTGATCTGCAATGCGTTGTGTACCTCTCTGGCACTCAAAGGGTTAACATACTGTCACAAAACACTTACTTTAGCATGCACTAAGCACTTTAAAGAGATAGCATTGCTTTAAAATGGCTTTGTCTCCTTGCATTAAGTTTTAAAGAGAGTGACATATGTAAGTCGCATACTTTAAAGCAATATTTGCTTGAACTACACAGAAGGGAATTCTTTGGAAGTGTCTATGTATATATATTTTTGTGTGTGTGTGTCATTAAAATTTGTACTATAATTCAGTTTGCTGATCACCTAAGAACATCCCATATAAGGCTTGATGTTAATGGAATGTTGCCCCAACTAATACAATAGGCAGATGATAAATGTCTCTCTAGTGAGATTAAACAACAATCAAATACATTTTTTATTATATAGGAAACTTTATTTTAGTCTGTACATTTTTATGAGACAACTAATCTTCTCAAATAACCTCTTGTATTTTTACAACGTGTTGGGAGACCTCTCTTAATACCAACAGCTAAAGCCATCAATCGTCTAAGTAATAATTTTTATGTTGAAATAACTCATGGCTATTGCCGAGGAGTGTATGTATGGGTCTGGGACAGGTGCTTTGTGAACCCACCATGGAATTGATATTACTTTTCCAGCGCTAACTCCACCCCCTTCGCTAATTCAGTGCATAGCTTAAGTGGGAGGTTTGAAAAGTGTCACTAAGGGTTTTTGTTCATTATATTTATTTATATTGGCAGTATTGTTTAGAATAGCACATGCATTTGTTTGATTTACTGGCGCTTCTGCAAATGGCATTTTTGGTAGTTTCATATTGGATATTGGGGGAGATTCACTAAGCTGTGATAAAGTGGACATGATTTCTCCAGTTCCTATGTTATTCTATAGACCCTATGCACTAAGATCTCCAAAGCTGAAGAAATCTTAGTGCATTGGCTCCATAGAATAACATAGGAATTAGAGAAGGGATAAACTGAGGAGGTCACCTCTTTATTACCGCTTAGTGAATCTCCCCCAGTATATTAAGAAACATAAAAAGCACAGAGAACAGAATGCTTTTTTAGCCACAAATTATAGTGTTAACACAATTAACTGGCTGCAACAAAGAGAGAGAAGGATAAAATAAAAGACAATTTCTCTGAAATTGTAACAACTGGTTCCTATTTTAAATGTACTTTAGATGTTGAATGGTGAGGATTGTCGCCACTGCCCCAAATGGAACCTGTAATTTCTTCAGTGTTACCCAGAAAAAGAACAAGTTTCTCTACTATTTACTTTCTAGACAGATTATAAATATAAGGCTTCAAGATTTCCAGTCATGTCTAATTGAGACTTGCAGAATGTCCTACTGTTTATTATAATAATACACAGTTTTTCATATAACATGTTATATTAACCCGCTGAATGTCAGAGGTGTTTCTAATGCACTAGCTCTTAAGTTACTGTCTAAACTATAAGGCCATTTTTGTATTAATCATTTATGTGCCACTGCCTGTTTTGCTTGCTCTTCTGACACTGAAACGGGAACCCTTATGATTAAAGAGACACGAATAGCTATTTTTTCTTTATTGTAATTCACTGGAAATTATTAAAGAATGTGACTGAAGTCAGTCACACTGTTTAATACTCACTAATTTCAGGGTTATCTCACTTTCAATGTTGAACCTCCCCATCCCTGACATCCACCTTTTTTTTCTAGTAAGTTGGCTAGTTGATCCAATGAAGAGCATGTCATAACAACCCATCTGGCATTCACTCACACAGAGACATTTGTCCCTGTATGAGTAGTATTAATGCTTCCTGTGCACTGACTGAGTTTTAGTCAGAATACAGGATGTATTAACTTTTTGAGTGCTAGAGGTGTATTCAATCTCAGGATAATCAGCTGATGTCATAGAAAGGGTCAGGAGTTGGATTTTAAATGTTAAGTACATAGTATCATGGCCATGGGGGTCACTATCACTACTTTTATAGTGCCTGACAGAAAGCTCCCTGGAAACATACATCAAGAGAGCTCACTGTCATGGATATAAAAACAACACAAAAAATAAGTGTGATGAAAAAAATAATTAAAAGCACAATCAAACTGACTTTAAATATCATGTAATTGCAGGATATGTAAAGCCAAAATGAAGGTTGACAGTAACTTTAACCGAGAAGTAACTTTAGTTATGTGTCCTTTGTCAGCTGTCTTTATAGTTTTGTCTCTACTGTAGTCTACTGCTATTTGTTGCAGATTACAGACTGATAAAGACAATTGACCATACAATACATTAAGGCTACTGAAGCCCATTGTTTGTGGTTAGGAAGTGTGACCTAGAGACAGACTTAAACAAAGTCCTAGGAATAAGTGGCTTTTGTTATGTTGGCCTTAAAAAATACCTTAAAAAGTGCCAGTCTAACATCTGTAAGGTGCTTCTATTATTATATTTTTTTAAATGTATCTGATGTTTTCTACATATAGTATATATTTAAAGGGCTAGTAATGTTTCACTATAAAAGCAGCTCCAATTAATCATCATAGTATTTGGGCCATGGAGAGTGTTATTTCAGTACTGTCCGAGTTGTCGTTCAAGAGTAATTGAATGATAAAGTATCCCTCTCCCACCCCTTTTACTGATGTAACACTGCTCAGCTCGGAGTAGCAACACTGTCTGGATGGATCACAGAGAGGGACAATCTTCAATTAGCATAAAGGAAAAACCTGTCAAGGGGTGCAGGGTTTTCATTGTTCTCACAGTAAGAAGATTTTCCCTTGCTGTCTGGTCTCAAGTCCAGATTCCATATCTGAGGGGAGGTGGTTTACACTAGGTAAAAGGGGTGGGAGGGGGAAAAGTTATCATTCAATTACTCTTGAACTACATCTCTGACAGTATTGAAATAACATTCTCTATGGCTCAAACACTATGAAGTTCAATTGGAGCTGCTGTTTTAGTGAAAATTACTATCCCTTTAATGTTAAAATACTACATGCTCTTTTATGGAAGGGCATAGTGTAGCATTATACAGGTGTGTGTGTATATATAATATTTTCCATCAAAAGATAGAACTTGTATGATATTGCATGGGGCATTTTGCAATCTTCCTCCCACTCCTGACTTCCTGTTTTTGCCCAGGAAAGCCTCCTGACCAGGATGTAATGAGTGCAAAGAATAATTCCTCCCCCAGACAAAACTGAGAGAGACAAATTCATATGCTTAATCATAGAATGGAAACATTTACACATATAACTGTGTACATTGCAACATACTAATTCATTTAAATGCAACTTGTATTTAGTGTTCATTGGGGTGGAAAAACTGCTTCCCTCCATCCAACCATTGCTATAAACTAACACTTATAATTTTTAGTGGAATAACGGATGAGTGAATATAATAGAATCTGTAGTCCAAGAACAGCTGGAGAGCTAAAAAGTTGCACACTTTTCTGGAAGGGACGTATGTAAAAAAGGTGGAAGAGATCTGGGGAAAACAGTTTGCACTATAGGGAAGAACTAAAAATTCCCATTGATTTAAATTGGTATTTTAACTCCTCAGATGTAGAGAGGTCTCCAATGCATTACAGGGCAATGGAATGAAAACATCTCTAGCATTAAGGGGGTTAAAATTCCAATTTAAATTAATGGGAATTTTGGGAATTTTTAGTTCTCCCCTATAGTGCAAATGGTTTGCCCCAGAACTCCTACACTTTTTCTTTGACCATACATCCTTAAGGCTGCAATGGTTCATATGCAGCCCTAAAGTATGAATCTTTCATAAGCAACCAGTAAGGGATAAGGTGTCCACCAAATACCAGGGTTACTTATATTTTATAATTTGTGGACCAATACAGTAGTTATTTACAGAAACACTATAGAGATTTAGAAGCTTAAAGGATTTTACTTTACATATAGAGTTGGATTTCATTGCAGGTGTTAACATTATCACTGATTTCATCTCCAAATTTCTCTATAGCAATCTGTGAAATAAGAACAATGGCATCATTAATCACCTAAAATGGAAATCATCCCATTCAGTCATTTCTATTTTATCTATTATTAATTAATATATTGCTTGATTAAAAGGTTTCAATTACAAAGACAGAGTTAAGCAGATGAAGGGGTTTTTTTACAGTAAGGTCTGTTAAATTATGGAATTCCTTGCCCAAGGATGTGGTTATGGCAGATAAACTGGATACATTTAAGAGAAGATCAGATACATTTCTTTCAAAAGGTAACATAGGGTTATACTGTGTATTGTGAGGCAAACCAGGAAGTCTGATAAAGACTAACTTATTTGGTAGCAGGAAAGCTATATAATTCTCATTTCTCTGGGTTATGAGGCAAGGGTTGAGCTTGATGGTTGAGCTTGTGTCTTTGTTCAACCTAATTTCCTATAATATTATGGAAATATTTGTTCCCCTAGCTAAGGTTCTAGGTCAGGTTTGAGCAAGAGGAGACCCCCTAGCTGTTGAATACTACATTTCTTAACTCTTTGAGTGGCAGAGGGGCAAGTAACGCATTGTGAAGCAATGCATTGTGTACCCCTCTGGCACTCAAAGGGTTAATATTCCTGGCCAGCCAATGGGGAGAGTCTAAAGTTGCCCTCATATTTAGATGTTTTAGATGCATTAAAGGGGATCTATCACCCCGGTACAAGTGCGTGTTAAATATTAGATTATACAGTGACTAGGTGGATTTCTGTATAAAAAATGTTTTTAACCCTATTTGGCTGAAAATTAATGTTTAAAGAGTGCACTTCCAGACAGACTGCAGTTACCTGCTCCATACCTCAGTCTGTCACTCTTCCTCTGCTCTCCTCCCTCTATGCAGTCTCCTCTGCCAATGAGAGTGCTCCAGCTTACAGACAGAAATCCTCTATCATTGGAGGAGGCTGCATAGAGGGAGGGGAGCAGTTGTAGATTGACAGACTGAGGTACAGAGCAGGTAACTGCAGTCTATCCAGAAGTGCACTCCCATTAATTTTTGGCCAAATAGGGTTAAAAAAAAATAATAAAGAAATCCACCTATTCACTATATAACCTAACATTTAACACACACTTGTATAGGGGTGATAGATCCCCTTTAAATACTGTCCATAATCACAGTAACAATTCCTGTGATCAAGCACCCAACTCATCTGCTCTTCTCTGAAGCAGAAAATACTCTAAATCCCTTATTTGCTGGAGAAGCATTGCATTGGAGACTTCTCTAGCATCCAAGTGGTTAAATATTAATTAGCAAACAGATATGCAAATGGGTCAAATAAAGCAAAATATGGATGTGGCCAGCATGGGTGAGACTTTGCTTGATGGAAAAATCAGGCCCTGATAATGATAATAAACTTGCATTTCTATTATATGTTTTATAATATTATAATCTGGCAATGTGTATAATGAGATTCCTGCCACCATGTCAAAGGAAACAGTGTCTAACTGTGTGTCATTTTACCAGGCTGAGCTAATTGGTATGAAAAAGCACTAGCATTTTATATATGATATTAACCCCTTGGATGCTAGAGTTGTATCCAACTCATTGCTTTGTCACACTTTGAAGACACCTCAAACATCCATTGGGTTATTAAACAGAAATGTTCAACAACATAGGCAGCTGTGCTTGGGTATAAAACAATTATATTCTTCCTTTACAGATATTGATACTAAAAAGCAACAATGAAGACAGTTCTTATATGTGTCTGTCTCTTCAGCCTGGCTTCGAGTTATCCTGTAAGTTGAACAAATCAATTGCAAAAATTATAAAAACAACTAACTGTATAATCACATGGCAGGTTCTGTGTACAGTATGTGCAGTAAAATCTCAGGGCTGGAATGAGGCTGGAGCAATGCATGCTGGAACTTTTACACCTGCTCTACTTGGCATTGATCTACTTCCAGACCAAGCCCCTTGAGAGAACAAAGGCCCATATACCGGTATATATATTTTAGAGTAAATCAACTGGGGACCATAGGAAACAAAAAAAATAAAATATTTCAATTAAATTAAGTTGTGCTTTAAAAAAAAATTATATTAAAGTGCATAAGAATATAGGAATTGTTTAACCTTGGTTTACTCCACAATAACCCCATTTTGTTTTTATAAATATGGGCCAATGTATTTAATTAAAAATAAGTTGCCCAAAGTTCCAAATGTTTAGTGTTGTACCTGCAAAAAGCAAAGGCAAGTGTAGAGAACCTGTAGGAATCAAGCTCTTGTTGACATCAACTTAAATCATGCTCAGATAGCCTAAGGCTGAGTGAATGTTATAGGAGCTGCAATCCGACAACACCTGTAGAGTCAAAGGCTACTCAGTGGTTTTATGCAGAAAGGTGAGAAACTCTCCAGCTATAATTCCTATGTTATAATATGGGGTTTCTTATTTAAATTGGAGAGATCTTTTCCAAATCTTTTGAGCACTAAACCATTCTCATATTTACTATTTACTGTAATAGAAATTAAGTGTTCCAATAGGTTCAGATAAAATTCAGTGGGCCACCACAATTACAAGGATGCACAGACAGATTTTATCTGCGCATTACAACTAGGGATGGGTGAAATTTTTTGCCTCAAACTGAAATCGGCAAATAATGGCAATTTCCACTTGGCAAATCAGTGCCATTTTTCTGCTTTTTCCCACCTTTTTCGTCCACCAAAATGAATGGGAAGAAAACTTTTTCTCCACACACAAAAGTTTTCTACAGCCACATAAAAAGCTGTCAGGCTCTCACAGCATGCCATTCTTTATTTGTGAGAGGAGAGAGCAGCACCTTGTTTGAGCTAGAGAAGATAGGGGAATTGAAGTTTAGGAAATCTTTTAGGTTGTTCATTTGTCCTCTGTATTAGGAGAGTTAGTGGGGCACTCTGGGGAGAAGAAGGGAGGAAGGAGGTTGACCTCAAATAATACCCCAAAATTCAGATTGATTGACTGGCAAGACACAGGCAGCTAGGAACCTATTTGCTTGCTGATCTTGCTGCTATTGTCTCTGGGCTGTGTGGGGAAGTCTAAGGAAAGAAGTTGTTGACTTTGTTTCTCAGTTATAATTTTTTTTGGACAGACGGTGATAAGACAACAAGGTAGACAACACCCTTAATTGCAACCTTTCAAAATCCAAATTAATTTGAGTCCTGCTCCCATTGCCTTAAATACTTTTCACCAAGGGACAAAAAACAGTATCTGCCCCACAAAAAATAAATCTTTGCCAAATACCAAAGCAATCAGATTTTCTCAGATCACCTTGTCTTTCATTGGATAAAGGGCAATAAAGAGGTCGATCCTCATGAGGATATTTAGTTGTAAACCCTCATGAGGATATTTAGTTGTAAAACAAAGTAAAAATAAAAACAATTTATACATGAATAATAAATAATGAAGGATACTTCTTATCTAGGTTTCGGATTCTCGGTCAAGTTCAGAAACAGCTGAGGTAAGTCACAATAATAATTTTAAAACTAGTGCAATTTTTATCTTTGCAATGCAGCTGTGTTTTGTACGCTAAAAAATGAACACTCTGGTTATTAGATACTTTTCTAATGCATTACTAAACAATGAGACTGATGTACACTACTAATAAGAACTGGAGCATGTCTAGAGCGTGAATGGCTGGATTTACATTCCCAGCTCCCCTAGGCAAGGCAATGTGTTGGAATCTCTCCGTAAATAGTACAAAACTAGTGCAGGGACACTGAGATTGCATTGGCCACAGCCACAATTCAGAATGTGGGTGTGGTCGGCCCAGGCTTCCTTAAAAATATGGAAGTCTGGGCAGTTGCCTACTGTTCCTACTGGGAAATCTGGCCCTGAGAAAATCAACTGCAATCTGCATTTTAGAGAGGTGTTCAATGTATTTCAGATAACCATATGATTACCAGGAAAATAAATGATTATATATATATATATATATATATATATATAGAGAGAGAGAGAGAGAGAGAGAGAGAGAGAGAGAGAGAGAGATACACACACACTATATTGTAGAGTGCAAGTAAAAGCAGTGGACGGGAGAGTACCACACTACACTCCCTGACACCCCAACTGTGTTCCATTGGTTGCCACAGTACAACACTACACTTCCTGACACCTCAGGCTTGTTCCACTGGTGGCCGCAGAGATGGAGCCACTCAAGAGCCTCCAAGTATTAGTTTGGGCTTAAAATTTCCCTTCTTCTCTGCATTACAGTGGTATGGGAGATGGTAGGAAGACATTTTTGCCCTTGAATGATAAAGATGTTTCTATTTTGTTGGAGACGATTCTAGCATTTACTTAGAGGGAGGGAAATCTAGTTAGTCTTCTCCAGGTCAGTCATTCACGAGGAGTGAATCACCGTGTGCTGATTTGAATAGCAGGGTTGACCTGCATGGGTGGTACCTAATCCCTGACCTTCCTGTCACTTGCAACTGCTTGCTCCCACATGTCACTGGTCTATGGTCATTCACTAGCTCAGTCTGGCTGAGTGCTAAAATAAGATAAACAGAGACAAGAAGTAGGAGTACTGCTGAAAGATTGAAGCTTGACTGACAGATCTGCTTTAGTTTTGTTTCTAACACAGTGAGTCAGTGTTGTGTGTACCAGCTAGTGAGATTTGAATTGCCATTCCATCCTGCTGTGGCCTCCTCAGCCCTGGCCCAATTACTAGTTTTCCTCTCACAGCATTATCCATTAAATTAACAGAACTGACCATAAAACTCAAATCAAGGCAGAACTGTTAATCAAAGCTAAAGTCTTGCAGCAGTGGACCTCCTTTGTGTCTTTCTCTGCCTATCTTATTTTGACATTCAGTCAGACTGACACTGAGCAAAGCAGATTGTGGGAAAGTGACAGGCAGGTCAAAGCTTCCCACTCCCTATGAAACGCCAGAAGCTCCTTATGACCAGCAAACTTTTGGCACACACCACCCTCATTCAGACAATGAAAAGTAAAGGGGCATTTCAATAAAATTAGGCATAAGGGAGAGCATTTGTGTTTTTGACAATGAAATAACAAGGCAAAAAATGGGGAACAAGGAAAAACTTTAATGAAAGTCTGAAGAAATCAAAAGGTAATAACTGACAGAAGTACAAGGACTGACCCAAATCAAGATGTATGTTTCTGCTTACTATTTGCCTCAGTGAGTTGTAGTCATCTGTAATTCTTTGGCTGCCCAGAAAGACCAACTAAACTTCACAAATACATAAATAGAGAGGTACAACAGAGCAACAAAATGTGATTAAGCAGCTTATCCCCCTTTCATCCTCTGTTCTGTTCTACATTTTGTAGAACTATGTGTATATTACATGTGTATGTTTAGTTTGAGCAGCCTGTGTGCTCTGTACCCTGATCCTGTTGTCTCAGCATGTAATGGTCTTGAAAGCTTCACCCGAAAGCTACTCAGTTAACCAATAAAGGTATAACTTTTACTCCTCATCTCCTAATTTATCCATGGCTAACCCTGGCTGTACCACCTTCTACCTAGGTTTTTAACTAGGACTGTAACCCCATAGCCCATGTAGACATTCTGAGTGAATTTTGTGCTTGTCAAAATGTTAATAGGCGATGTTTTTCCAACTATATACTGCAACTATATCATAGTTTCATGAGAGTTTATGTGGTATTTTAGAGTGGCTTGGTTCATTGTACTGCAACTAGAAATTAATACAATACTAATTCTTTTCTGTGAATTATGGAAGCAGAAACTGACCATCATTAGTTCCACCACTGGTACTTCCTCAGGGTTCTCTCAAGTTCTGGTTCCACAGAACACAATTTGACAATTGTGAACGAATCACAATACTTTATTTGATTCATGTGATGCATTGTTGACTTTACTATTATTTTCTAGGTGAGCAGCAGGTCATCAGAATCGAAAAGTACTGAGAGCTTCGAACAGCAGGTACTTTAGATTAATTCACTCTGTAGGTTGTCATGTGAACATGTAAAGTTTTTATAATTTATCTTTTTCAAGTTAAATTTCCAGCTACTGTGGAACATTTGATAAAATAAAAAAAATATAATTTTTTTTGTTATCTTCAACATGTATCAAATTTCAGACAACAACACTGTTCATTACAATACATTAAGACTGATATTCTTAGAGAATTGGAGCAATTCTGGGGCAAACCAACTGTACCATAGTAGACAAGTAAAAATTACACAAATTCCCAATGATTTAAATGGGATTTTAATTCTATGAATGCCAGCGATATCTCCCCTCATTGCAAAGAAATGTGTTGTAGATTTTGTTAATGTTCAAGTGATTAAAAGACATATATATATATATATATATATATATATATATATATATATATATATAGAGAGAGAGAGAGAGAGAGAGAGAGAGAGAGAGAGAGAGGGAGAGAGAGAGAGAGAGAGAGAAAGAGAGAGAGAGAGTAGGGCTTTTCCTGTAGAGTAAAACAATGGTACTCTCACTGATGAGCTATGCATATTTCCAGAGTTATAAGAGTTTAAATTCTTGGATTTATACACTAACAATGCCCTCTAGCGGTCAGATTGCATTTAGTTATTCTGTTGCATTTTCTGGGAGAGGTGAGACCCTGACAAATAGTTCTCCATGGAATGTGAACTTTAACATAGAAACATAGAAACTGACAGCAGATAAGAACAATTCGGCCCATTTAATCTGATCATTTTCCTACTGTAAAAACCTCATACCTTTTTTGGTCCTTGGTAATCACAATATAATTCACTTCCTGACAATCTGAACCATAAAACTTTTGAATAAAACAACTGAAAGAGGTGGGATAACCCTTATTTTACTTTGCACTTCACTTTTGTGGTCCTACCATCCCCCATGCTATGTCAACTCATACCAATTGGTACCATTTTACTCAGGGAGCCCCTGACTACATATTATAGTATGGAATTCCATAGTTTTCATCAACTTCAGTGTATTTCAAAAAGTGCAAAATATGGGGGAAAAAAGCACTTTTCCCCCATAATACCCTGTCTGCCAATATCCTAGCAAACCAGCCAAACCATCCACGGTTTAGAAATGCAAATAACTTGTCACTGAAATTGGAATTTTGTATACTTTTAAAATTTAAAATGTGTTTCCCAATTGCTAATTTTTATATGCATAAAACCATTTTTTTTTTTTTTTTTTTGAAAGTTGAGATAATTATAAACTTTGAAACATAAGTGCTAGTGGATCATATTAAAATACACTGTTGGATAGTAGTTTTCATTCACTTTATTGGAATTTCAATAAAACATTGTTTGTGCATTACGGGTTCGTTTGGTCAGGTTAGGAAATATCCACAAACCTGTGGAAGGCCTGCTGTAAAAAAATTCTGTATAATGTGTGGATTCTTCTTAATTTCATTTGACTATAAACTGTAACCAAAGCAGGGTGAAAAAGCTTAGGTTAATCTGTCTTCCCATGTTCTAACCATCCTGTTATGAAGCACAGTAGACCCCTTTCATTAAGGTTCAATCCATCACTATTATAATGATTGTCCACAAGTGAAAAGATGACCCAGCGCTCTAGAAAATCAAATCCCTCCTGCTTACAGCATCTATACCTATTCATTTAACCTCTAATCTTCGTGGTATAGTGGGTGGTGCATGTAGTATCTCAGAAAATCCTAACTTATTAGTGGTCCATCATGTAAACTTGTGACCTACATCTCTGAAATATTTTTAATGGAACTCCATGTTTTGTTGACTTTGTCATGGTACCAAAGTGTACCATGACAGCTAGGTCATGCCCAGCCCCTCCCAACAGTATATCAGCCCAATCTATTACATGCTGAACCTGAGAAAAAGGTAGATAACAAACCGATTGTATCAGTCTTCGTGATGAATTAACCTATGTCTTCCAGATTATGGAATCCACTACCTCCACCATCACCTGTCTAGATCTTCATGTGTCCCAGATTATGAAAGTATTTTACTCACTACTGTGAAAATGTCTCTATAGACTTAATTTTTATAACTAAACCTTTAAGCCTGCCTAGAAGTCAATACTATATATATATATATATATATATATATATATATATATATATATGTATATATATATATATATATATATATATATATAGACAGAAAAAGGATGGGCACTCCGATACTTGATGATGATAACTTCACTTGCCTTGGTACTGTGTCCATTCAAAATATGCAGCATGGATGTGGTAGAATATACCAACCAGGACTTAAAAAAGCAGTCCTATGAGTGCTTTTTTAAGTCCTGGTTGGTATATTCTACCACATCCATGCTATATATATATATATATATCTCCTATATAATAATGCACTAAATTGTTTGTCAGAAGTTGTCATGCGCAGTAGAGATGGCCGCGAGGGCTGCAGTCATGCATACTACAGACTGCCTATGCCACAGCTGATAACAGAGCGGGGCTCTGAATTCAGACCATAGTACTCAGTATCAGCCACGGCGTTGGTAGTCTCTACTGTGCACATCTGCACTGCAGCCGTTGCTGGGCGGCACTGTGGCCCGTCTACACCGGCTCTTCTTATATATAAATATATATATATATTTTTTTTTTTCCCTGAATAAGCATGTCTTTTTTTGTTTTGCATTTTTACAAGCTTGACTCAAGTGAAGAGGTTGAGGCCCATCAAAAGACAGAAGATGTTAGCGGTGCCGCTGATGATGACAATGTTAAACAAGACATTGTTTCAGCTGCTATTAAAAATGTAGATATTCAAGATGAAGTCTCAAGCAGAGATAAGGAGGAAAGTGTGGACCAGATGGATTATAAGAAAATTCAAGTAAGTTTTAAATTGTTATGTGCTGTGTATATTTAACAAAGTCTCTCACATGGAATCTACTAATTATAATATTTCAATTGATTGTCAAGGGATTATTCAATAAATGTAAGCTGCCATTTTGTATGTTTGTCCCTAATATTGCAGATTTGCTAAAAAACGTCATTATACCTTATGACTGTTGCATACTAGGGTGTAAGAGGAAGAAGGAAAGGTGTATAGAGAAGCTAAAGGGGACCAATCAAAATGGATTTTAACACCTTGAATACTAGAGGCCTCCAACACATTGTGAAGCATTCAATGGAATAAAATTCCCATTTTAATTCAAGGGAATTTTCATTTGTCCAACATGATATAGTTGGTTTGCTCCAGAATTGCATCTCTTTAGCTTCATGAATACAGCCCCATGTATAATGGTATAATCAATATAACTTTTCTTCTCTCTCACCAGTAGGGTACCTCTAGTATATCAAAGATGGTAGTAATGTCTTATAAGCATGGTATCATTAATATATTGTATTCGCTAAAGGGAATATTTCAATACTGATTACAAAATATATTAACCTCTCTAACACCCAAAGGATATTATGATCAATGCTGTAAGCAGTACTAAAACTGTTTTTAACCATTGCATTACTGTACATACATAATTTATCAGAAAGAATAATTTCAATCATATGCTGATGAAGCTGATAAAAACATTTATTGTAGTTGGTGAGATCTTTAAATGGACCAGCTAACTGGTCGTCTAGAGGTTTTAAATGGGTAATAATGTTTCACAACAACAGCAGCTCCAATTAATCTTCATAGTATTTGAGCCATGGAGAGTGTTATTTCAATACTGTCCGAGTTGTAGTTCAAGAGTTATTGAATGATATAGTTACCCCCTCCCTTCCCTTTTACCTAGTGTAAGCCATCTCTCCTCAGATGTGCAATCTGGTCCACAGAACAGACAGCTCACAGCAAGGGACAATCTTCTTACTGTGAGAACAATGAAAACCCTGCCCCCCTTGACAAGTTTTTCAAGTGTTTTTTTTATACTAATTGAAGACTGTCCCTCTCTGCAAGCCATCTAGACGGCACCTTTCTGTTCTGAGGTGAGCAGTGTTACATCTGTAAAAGGGGAGGGAGGGGGTTACTTTATCAATCAATTACTCTTGAACTACAACTCTTGAAATAACACTCTCCATGGCCCAAATACTATGCGATTTATCGGAGCTGTTTTTATTATGTTACTACCCCTATAAATGAAGAGCTCTTGAGGACATCTATGTGATTTTAAAGCTCTGTACATTAAGGAGCTCTATTAAGTAGGGATGGGCAAAAAATTTTGCCTCAAACTGAAATCTGCGAATAATGGCACTTTCCTCTTGGCGAAAATTTTCAGCAAAAAGTACAGTTTTTCTGCTTTTTTCCGCCTTTTCTGCCCATTGAAATCAATGGGAAGAAAAATATTTCTATATCACACAAAAGTTTTCTGCAGCCATATAAAAGGCTGTCAGGCTCTCACAGCAGTCATTCTGTGTTTGTGAGAGGAGAGAGCAGCATGTTTTTGAGCTAGAGGAGATAGGTGAATAAAGGGGAATTGAAGCTTAGTTTAGGAAGTCATTTAGGTAGGACATTTGTTCCCTGTATTAGGGGAGCCTGGGAGCACTCTAGTTGATAAGAAGGGAGGAAGGAGGTTGACCACCAAATACTCCAAAATTCCATGTGACTGGCAAGACACAGGCAGCTAGGGACCTATTTGCTTTCAGATCTTGCTGTTATTATCTATGTGCTAGGTGAGGAAGTCTGGGGAAACACACTGATTTTGTTTTTCAGTTATAATTTTTTTTAGACAGACTTTGATAAGATAACAGGGTGGACAAAACAAAAAAAAATAAATACAAAGAAAATAAAAAATAAATAAAAAAGAATTAAAAATGAATTATCTTAGGTGACAGACAGCTGATTGGGTTTAGGCAAGGCATCATACATCTGCATCAGTTGTGTTGTGTACCGTACAGTAAAAGAACACAGTGTAGTTGTGTAATGTCCAGAAAATGTACAAGGGGAAGGGGAGGGGAGGAGCAGTGCAGGGAAGTGAGAGTAAAGTAGTTGTTCAAAAACTGACTGCAGCAACCTCAGTGATGATGATCCCTCTATACCAAAGGAGGATGCAGTTGGTCATGGTCCCAGAAAAACTAGTTCCAGCACCACCAGTGCCAGTAGAAATAAAGAACCATATAATAAGAACACTGAAGATGACAACAAGTCGCGTTCAAGTGTTGATGATGCTGGCAGTAGCAGCTGAAGCACCTGAGACAAACAAGCACCAAAACACCCATCCTCAAAGTAGTAGGGAACTTTGTTACAGTAAAAGTAAAAAGAAATTGTTTGAGATCTGCAAAAGCTTACAGGAATATAAGGATAGTAATGGGCAAGAACTGTCAGGGGATGCTGCTGCTGCTGAGGATGACCTAATGATGACTGATGATGATGCAGATCTAGAATATATCCCTCCAGCATCCTTCTTTTGTTGAGATACAGATGAAGTTAAGAGTGATGGGCTATAAGATTAGCAGAAAGTCAAAGGCTGAATCTTCCACCACTTTTAAGGAGCACTGTGTCTGCCTATAAACTGTCTGAGAAAGCCATTGGAAAGCCTGACCCTGGACAATCACAGATGTCAAAAAGCACACAGTCACCTTATCAGTCATCATCGCACCTTCAAAGTCCAAGTCCCACTCAGCCACACACACCTCTTTTGAGTACCGAGCAACAGCAACACAGGTTAACATCCAGAGTGTTAGATATGAAGAGTACCTCTGGTGCTGCTGCTGTAAGTGCTGCACCTTTGACACCTAGTAGTAGTGGCAGTAGCAGCCTAGATTGTAAGCTCCTTGGGGCAAGGTCCCTTTCCTAGTGTATGATTCCCTTGCTGCACTTTCCCTCACAAATAATGTAATGATTGTACTTAACCTTAATGCTCTTAACCCCAGTTCTGTCGTTTTTGTATTGTATTATTTCAACTTCTGTTAAGCGCTGTGTACATGTATGGCGCTATATAAATAAAGATACATACATACATACATACACAGTAGAAGTACATCAACATCTAGCTCCAGTAGTAGTTGTAGCAGAAACCACACATGACAGACAAAGTCAGGACAAATATATTAACAGTAGCACAGATGAGGGGATGGAGGACAGATGGGACCACTGCTATGACCGATAAGTAATGTGGGTCAATAATCTGAGAAGGAAGATAGAGTATGGTAGTGGTAAAAATACATACACAAATCACACCATGCCAGTCCCCCACCACCACCACTACAATATATATCTGTCACATTGTAGGTTGTACTTTATTTTTTTTATTACTTGATATCATCATGAATATGTGCCAGTGTCACTTAAGCAAGAAAGTGTTGTGGGCAAAGGACAAATGCATTCTGCATGCTAACACATTTTTCATCTATTTTAACATATTTTTTGCCTATATTTCCTATAGGTACTACATTTCCCACTGTAATATTACTTCTTCTGAGGGATAAAGTTTAGAAATAAGTGGCTGAAAGTCAAAGTTGTGAGTCCTACAGCAAAATATGGCTTGAAAAATGTGTTAACATAGGCAAAAAATTTGTTAAAATAGGTGAAAAGGAGGACATTTTTCCATAGGCGGAAAGGTGAACATTTTTACGGGAGAAGCGAAAAATCAGTACGTTTTTGTGAAATTTTTCACTGGAAAATGTTCACACTTTTTACCCACCCCTACTATTAAGTTAGTGTTTAAAAGGGATCACCAACTACAACATGTTTTTCTCTTCAGGATCAATATAGTCACAAATAATCTGACTTTTAATAAGAAGAAAATTAAATTCTTAAGTTAATTGTGGGATAATTATCTGAATTTTTATGATTATATAGGAAATAGAACATGAGGTTCTGGACACTGAAGACACTAATGAGGAGAATGGCAGTGAAGCAAGCAATCCAGAGACTCCAGGTGATGATGATGATGATGATGATGATGATGATTATGGTGATGGTGAAGATGGTGAAGATGATGATTATGATGACGAGAATGTAACAGATGGCACTGCTAAAGAGAAAACAAATGGCAATCAAAGAGAAATTGAGCACTCAGAAACAGATGATGAATATGAAGATGATTCGGTTTTCAAAATTGGAGAGAATAGAAAGAGTCAGGAAGACTTTGAATGTGGAGATGAAAGCAAAGAAAATAAAGGTAATGAAAACAGCAAAATTAATAAACACCAAAATAATCTTATTAGTCAAGAGTATAGCTTTGAATCTAATGCTGAAGAGATGCAAAATGATGATTCAAACCCACTGAGTGTCAGCAGTAAGGACATTACTACAAGTACTTTAAGAGAAAAAAGTCACGTTTCTGGCAAGAAAGGTAAAGGGGAACATATTGACAACAAGCAGCCAAAAGTTCATGTTAAAAGAAAGGTCAAACAAATATCTTATTTAAGTGGAAAATCTGGTGAAAACAAGCAAAGAAGAGATGATAGCAGCTTAGAAAGCAAAAATTCTAAATCACAACATAATTTGGCTAGAGAGCTGCACAATAAACAAGAGGAAGATAACATATCCAATGAAAACAGTGACTCAAAGGAAGATAGGCAGTCAAAGGAAGATCTCTCCCAATCAAAAGAGGAAGCAAGTCACTCAAGTGAACATGAATTGTTAAAAGAAGATGTCACTCAGTCTAGACAGGATGCCAGAACCTCAAAGGAAGATATAATGCTGTCAAAGGTTGATGGTACACAGGCAGTAGAGGGTGAACCTCAATCAATGAAGGATACTACTCAATCAGTAGAGGATTTCACTAAATCAGAAGAGGACATTACTAAATCTGAAGAGGATGTTAATAAATCAGAGAAAGATATTACTAAATCAGAAGAAATTACAAAATCAGAAGAATATATTACTAAATCAGAGGAAGATGTTACTAAATCAGAAGAGGACATTACTAAATCAGTAGAGCATGTACCTCAGTCAGTAGGGCATATCACTCAATCAGTAGAGGATTTCACTAAATCGGAAGAGGATATTACTAAATCAGAGGAGGATGTTACTAAATCAGAAGAGGATATTACTAAATCAGAGGAGGATGTTACTAAATCAGAAGAGGATATTACTAAATCAGAGGAGGATGTTACTAAATCTGAAGAGGATATTACTAAATCAGAGGAGGATGTTACTAAATCTGAAGAGGATGTTACGAAATCAGACGAGGTTGTTACTAAATCAGTAGAGCATGCACTTCATTCAGTAGGGGATGACAATGAATCAAAAGAAAAAATAACTACTTCAACAGAGGATGAAAGTGGCTTAAAAAAATATACCAAATCTACATCTGATAGCCAATCTAGAGTGGACATTAGCATTGAATCAAAGGAAATTGCTAATACCAACTCTGAAGAAGATTCTGATTATATTGAGTCACAAGAAAGTAACAGAAAATTAGGTGAAGTGGACACTACATCAGAAAAACTGGCAAGCAGTGAGTCAGCAGAAGTTAATACATCTTTTGAAATGAGATCTATTGTGCTTGGTAACAATTCATATCATGATAGTGAATCCTCCAGCAAGTCAACAGAATTCTCCAGTGTTTCCAAGCAAGAGTCATCCAGTAATTCTGTGGAAGAAAGAGATGAATCTGCAGATGTGAATGATAAAGAAACCATGTCTGTAGAAGGAGATGAAAGTCATTCTAAAGAGAGTGTTGAATCAAGGGAAGAAAACCACAGTGAATCCAGTGAGTCAGAAGATGTCAGCCGTGCATCAATGAGCAATGAAATTGATAGCCGAAGATTGATGTTTGATGTTTATCATCGTAAAGCCATAGGAAATGACAATGATTGCCAAGATGGTTATTAGGACATTAATTAAAAAAGAAATAGCATGTCCTATATTTAGTAAGAAGTAACTTTCCATGAAACTCTCATTGTAGGGCATACGCCATACTGTTATATTACTTAGTGGAAGTTGATTACACTGCTGGATGACAGTGGGAAAAAGATATTCAAAGTAGCAGAAAAGTTATATTCTAAAAAAAACAAATGTTATAGGATGTTCTCTTCTTAGAAAATAACCCTACTCTCATTGATGGGATATATTTCTCTTAAACCTTATTTTTTATTTTTTATCAACAGCACCAACTAATGTCCAAAAAAAAGATTAAAGGGATAGTAATACTTAAAATGTAAAACTATATATGTTGTAGGGTTTAATCCCCTGAGTAAAACAAGGGTACTCCAACTGCTGAAAGATGAGTTATTCAAAAGTTAATACAGCTCAAAATTGAATTTTTAGATTCAGTATCACAGTGGCCTGAAATTGTACAGTGGCGCTGTTGCTACACCATCCTATGGAGTGCTCTGGTCTGTAGACCATAAATGTCCATAGGATGGAGTAGCAACAGCGCCACTGTAAATTTTCAGGCCACTGTGATATTGCACCTAAAAAAATCAAGTTTGAACTGTTATAATTTTTTAATAAAACACCTCTCAGCAGTGAGAGAACCCTTGTTTTATTCAGGGACATACATTTTTTACATCTTAAGTATTACTATCCTTTTAATAATTAAATTTATGGGACAGCTCCAGTTACTAAATAAAGTACCCTATAGTAAGTGATAGGAATAGCACCATCTGGTGTTCAAAATTGAAAACTTTAGCTTAACTGAAAAATAATATTTCCGTAATAATTTTGAAGTAAAAACGTCTTGGAAGCGGTAGTAAAATTTCTATAATATATCTTTGTTCATATTTTGTTTACTGCTCCTTTAATCATTATTGCCATGTTTATCTATAAATTACTGATGACTACTATTACTCTGTTTTTTAACTGTGTCCTCAGACAGCTATTAATCCTCTGAGGATGTTGGGAGCTGCAGTCCAACAACAACTGTACAGCCATATATCACCCAGTGCTGCTATATAGTGTAGTTGGTCTGTACTATATTATTAATGGCTTTGGAAGTAAAAAATGCAGAAGCAATCTAATCTTTTTATGAGTGAAATATGTATGGCAATACCTCAAACTAATATTGCTATAAAGTCATATTATATCTAGGTGCCCTTCAACAAACCACTACACTCTGGTTAAAAAAGAAGGTGGATAAGCAAGTCTTGTGTATGTTTTTTATATTGAATTTGTTTCAGATAAAACATTCATCTCATCTGGAGGCTGATGTACTCCTGGGCAAACCAAATGCACTACAAGTCACATACAAATTCTCATTGATTGGCAATTATTTTAAAAATGGCTTTTACCCCTTTAAGAAAAAGAGGGGTGTACAACAAATGGCAACTGGCTTGGTCCAGATTAATTCCTGTTCTTAGTACATCAGGCTCTTAGATAATGTATTACACTGTATCACACTGAATTCTATGAAGAAAGAAGGTTAAAGTTCTCAACATATGCCTCTAAACACAAGATTTAAGGAAAAACAATATAATTTAAAATTTCCCTATTCCTGTTCTCTCCCCCAAAAGTTCACAACTGCAGGTTTCCAGTTAATCTAGCTGTCTGTGACTTTCTGGCGATATCCATACCGGAGAACAATATAGATTGTTCCAGAGGACTAGAGTATTTACTGTTAAGTACTGGCTTTCCAGGAAGTATCTTGCTCTGGGCACAGATAGTACATAAGGCTCCACCTAATTTTTGTAGTAAAACTTCAAGCTACTTTGTACCCCTGTCAACCTAGTTCCTGTCCATTCAAATCCTCTATTCTCCTTGTGCTGACAATTCTTTGCCCACTCTTTATAAGCAAAGCCCATTTCATGCACCTGTACCATCATTTGCATCTGACCACCACAGTGAGTTTAGAGAACACTGGGGCACTGAAACACCAATGGTCTGCAATATGGATACATTTAATCAAATAGCAAAAATTAAAAATAAAATACACTAAGCTGGAAGATAAGTTTTTCCACTTTTTTCTTTTGAATGACTTTATATTTGCTGCACTGAAGCGTTTCATTTTTGTTAAACTTACACTGGATAATTTTCCCCCAAAACACAAACACAATGTCAGGGTAATGCAAAATATCAGTCTTAAGAGTAAACACTTTTGTGTATAACAATATATGTGTATAAGTAGGAAGGATAAGCAGTCTTGAGACTTGTCACAAATCCATTTTGCATTAAATGAAAATAAATGCCTCTTTTTATCAGTTTTAGGTCAGATACTGTCAGTCCTTCCATTTATGACACACCAACAGGTCAGGTTTTCAGGATATCCATGTTTGATCACAGGTGGATAGTCAGTGGTTACATTGTTCTTACTGATATATGTGCTTAAGAAAAAAATTGTTTAAAGCATGCACTGTTGGTATTTCCCAAAGACTGGTGTCAAGAATCACTGATCTCCTATTGAAATGGGACACCCAGGCCCAAAGCACATGTATCAGGAGAACAAACCTCCAATAAATTCAATAGGAAGATATATGCTTGTTGAAATAAATGGTTCTTCATTTATTTTCAAAAAGACTCTATCAATATACTTGGTATTTCCATGGACACTTCTCCTGAACAGTGACATGATAGAGCATTCCTCAATGGTCCATAGTGCCGCTTAGAATGTTTATCAGAATATCAACGGAGAAAAATTTGCACATAAGACTTAAATCTACACTAGTACAGCAAAATGAACATTAATAATACTGAAAACCTACACAAATTCAGATAATTAAGCAATATTAACATATGAGGAAGCATATAACTTATTAAACTTTTAATGAAAAGCATAATATGGGGTTGTCTCAGTTTTAAAACTAAGAAGAAAAACAAGGACAACAAGATCCAGGGGCAGGAATCCTGAACCAGGGACTGTCCCTAGAAATCAGGGACAGTTCCAGGTATGTATTGGACACTAGAACTTCATTCATATGTTTATCTATATATACATGATTTGCATTGCATCTGCAGTTGCCTACGTTTAACCATCTCAATTGATGCATGCCTTTAGTGCACACTCCTTACAATAAACAATAAGCATCAACAGTCTGAAGGCAAATCTTACAGACAAAACATGTACTTTAGAGTCTATTGTATTTATTACATTATAAACTGAAACAGATCAGCTATAGAATTCAGAGAAAGTTTAGTGCAAAAACAGAGGATGATATACGAAAAATAAATGAAACAATTCAGAGTGAGGCAACTGCACCACAGATGACAAATTAATCTACCATGAATTTATATGGGGAATTTAACCCATTGAATACAAATCAATGCATTATTTGTCTGGCATTCATGGGTTTAAAAGCCACAATTAAATAAATTTGCACATGGCGGACTTTTATATGCATAGTTGATTTGCTCCAGAATTGATTCAGCTCTTCTTAGCACATCAGCCTCAAAGTGTTTAGATATACCTTAAAATTATAAGGACCAGAGGGTCGCTCACGGCATTCTCGATGCTTTTGTGTACCATTCTGGTCCTTATAGGGGTTAGTGCAGTATAAAAGACATCTATCTAGGTAAGTCCTTATTCCCATAGATATTATTTAATTGTATTTATGCTTATTGATGTAAGTATAGTCTTTATTTAATCATGGTTTCTTACTGTACCATTGCTACACATGTATTTCACTGTTAGTATGATGGATTATAATATAGAATTAATTTTGTTTGTAATATAATGTACATTTTTAATTTTAGCTATTGACTTCTGAACAGAAAACAAAGCAAAGTAGAAGTTCTCTATTCCCCAAATACCCTGTGATTTAAATTGGTATTTTATTCCCTTAAAGGATAGTAATGTTTCCCTATAAAAACAGCTGGAATTAATCTTAGTATAATAGTTGGGCCATGGAGAGCGATATTTCAGTACTCTCAGAGTTGGAGTTTAAGAGTAATTGAATGATAAGGTATCCACCTCCCACACCTTTTACTGATGTAACACTGCTCACCTCAGAGCAGCAAGACTGTCCAGATGGATAGCAGAGAGGTACAATCTTCGGTGTGCATAAGGTAAAACCAGAAAAACCCGCCAAGGGGGGGGCAGGGTTTTCATTGTTCTCACAGTAAGAAGATTGTGCCTTGCTGTGAGCTGTCTGGTCAAATGACCAGATTCCACATCTGAAGGGAGGTGCCTTACACTAGGTAAAAGGGGTGGGAGGGGGTACTTTATCATTCAATTACTCTTGAACGACAACTCTGACAGTATTGAAATAATACTCCCATGGCTCATATACTATGCAAATTGATCTGAGCTGCTTTTTTTTGCGAAACACATTACTATCCCTTTAAATGCTACAGGGTTAAAAGCCCAATTTAAATCAGATCCTTTTTCTTTGTCCCGTATCGTGCAGTTAGTTTGCCCCATAAAAACTCCACTTCATTTGGATGAACAGAGCTTCTATTTTTCATTCCTATTTAAAGTCAGTATTTATTATTTTAGTTTTGAAAATTATATTTGTCCTACTGATCCATATGATCTATCATCACTTGATTTTTAGGATTCCTGAATATACTATTAACAGTAGCACACAGAGATGGGCTAAAGGCTTTGAAACAAACATGGCAGCTTGTCACGCTTGTTGTAGTTATTGAAGTTAAGTCAGTTTGGATTGGTCTTCGGTGGGATACCTCAACTTCATAGATCTATAGTACTTCAAGTAAAAACCAAAACAGCCTGGCCCACACAGTCTAATTGAGATTTTAGGATTTCCACAAAATTTTTAGTAGTCAGGGTGAAATATTCTATTAACTCAAACATGACAATCACATTGTTTTCTGATATTTGGGGATTTTACAGAATATGTTTTATAGTATCATATGCACAAAATAAAGTGGAACAATTATGGGGCAAACCAACTGCACCAAAGTGACAAACAAAATTAGTTTAATTGAAATGGTTCTTTTAACTTATGGAATCCTATAAAGGTATCCAAAAACATTGTTTTACACGTTAGGTACCTCTAGCATTCAAGGGATTCAAAACTTCAAAACAAAATATTTATTTGTCCCCTGTGGTGCAATTGGTTTGATCCAAAATTTAAACACTTTTATTTTGTGCATATGAACCTTAGTTTACTACTGCTTGAGCCCAGATTGGGCTAACTTGGAACATTTAAACCTGATTCTTGAGGACTGGAGTGGGGGAACAGTTTTAAACTAACCTAATCCTGTGATGTCGGCATTAATCCTTACTTGGGAACTCTCTGGATTTGCCCCGGAGACTCTGATTATGAGAGTGCATTACCAGGTCTCCGGGACAGATGTGGGGAGTTTTCTTTAAAACTCTGTCCACTTCTGCTTCTTCCCACCCATTCCCTCCCATTTTTCATCCTTCTCTACCCAGTTCCCCCCACAGCCCGCCTACTTTTGTGATGCCCTCTGAAAGCCCTGCCCCCACTCATGGGTGAACCCCGCCCCCTTTTTGCTGTGATTCACAGCAATTATACCCCCCCAGCAGGACCAGACCAGTCTGGTGTGAATTTCGAGCCTTGAACTTGTGTCAGTAAAGGATGAATGCATCACTAACAGATTTAATAATTTTCTATAACACTGAGAAATTAATAACATTTAGTGAAGTATTTAAACCCCTTGGATGTTGAAGGGGTCTATGACACTCTGCTTCATAATGCAGTGGAGACCTCTCTAGCATCTAAAAAGTTAATCGCAAAGTTACATTTTCAGCCTTTTCTTCTTAATGAGAATTTTTGTATTTCATAATGTATAATACTGAAAAAAAATAAATAAAAGTTTGTATTTAATTCATGAAATGTTTCTTACCATGTTGCAAAAGTTCAATTTTTTAATAAATATACAATTCTCAATAAATATGTGTCCAAGTGTATTAATAAGGAAACATATTGGCAGAAAGTGACCCCTAAATGAAGATATTAACTCTCTCAATGCCAAAGATTTTTCCAACACAAAATAAATCTTGATCAAAGGGAATGTGTTTTTGTCCATTATACTGTAGTCGGTTTACCCACAATTGCTCCAAGTAGCCTGTATGTGTAAGAGCCAGTGAGTCTGTTTAGGTGCATTATAAACAACTAGAAAATGTTATGAATAGGGAACTTGGTAAAACCTGGGTTAGGAATAACTGGCTTTCTGTGGAGGACAATTCAAATGATGAAATACACTTGTAAGAAACAACTCTTTCAGTGCCAGGGGCTCGGCCCATTTCTTAGACCCTGAAGGCTAGATTTATTTTCAGAACTGTTGCTGTTCATCTGTTTAGGTATGGTTCCTGTAGGTAGCTTTCTAGGTTACTATGGAGAACAATATATATTGTGGGTTTTTAGGTGGGTTGGTGTTCAGAACACATTTAGATATTCATGGTGCCTCAGGTGAAATATATTTTGCAAAATGTGACAATTGATGATGTCATGCATACAAAAATAAACAATTACTTATTTGGCTAATATACATTATTTACCAAAAACATATAATGTTGGTTCTGATCATTCCAGTTATTTTGAAGAGCTCCCAAATTACAAAATACCCTTAATTAACAGGCACACAAAAGGGTATTGTCTACAGATTTAATATTGAAATGGTTTTGCCTAAATAGCAAAGCCAAAAGAGCAATATTATAATGTCATCTGTGGCAAATAGGCAACTTAAAAATGTTGAACCCCCCTCCGCAATATTGCCCAGAAAAATATTAACCCCCCCCATGTCACCGCTCTAAAATGACGCTGGTTCGCAACTAGGCATAATGTTTCCCAACTGTCTTCATTTGTCTTCCCATCTCTTCTCTGTGGGCTGTGGCTTGCAGAGATAGAATCTCAGGAGAGAGAGAAAAGGTAGAAAGAGCTCTCGCCTGAAATATATAGTAAGGGAGTGAGAATAAATGTCTTGGGAGGCGAGAGCACCATCTGGGAGCCCTACATGACTTTTTTAAATGTTCCCCTTTTGATGATCATCATGGTCATGTAGGTGACGACATTCCAGTAAGATATCTTTTCTATATTATGAACAAAAACTGCACATTCTATTACTTAATTATTAAAACTACTTCTTAGAAATAGCCAAAAACAGCTCAATAACTTATAAAAGGATATATTTCCTGAGATGGACTAATTTACAAATCAGAAAATGGCTGAAGATTCTTCCTACATAAAATGAAAATAGAGGTTTTCCAAACAATTTCAGAAATGTACACTGAAGTCATAATTTACTGTACAACATCTCAAACAGATCAAATAATAATTGAAAATAGTGTGAAATATGAATGACACATGAGGTCACTGATACTCTGATATATGTATAGGTGCAAAAATGTATGTCCTTCACTGGGGCCCCAAACTAGTAACAGTAAATAACAGAATTTCTATTGACAAGAAATAGCCAAAATGCACTAAACATAGTTTGAAGTCATAATCAACCCATAACATCAAAATTACCAGCAAAAAGGAAAGTAGATTGCATAAGTTGACATGTCATAGTGGATGCTGAGGGCATTTTTTTCGTAGCCTTTTACTACTTGTAGCAAACACTGTATGTGAGATTCCATGGATACCAGTGGAACAAGGCTGGTGTTTCAAAGCATATTTGTGTGATTACCAAGGGAACAAGGTTAGGGAAGCACCCAGTGTATGTATGGTTCTACAGCAGGAGAGTGAAACAAGGCTGAGTACCAGACATTCTCTCTGGGGGATATGTGATTACCATTGGGAAGTGGAAAGAGGATGGAGTGTCAGGCACTGTACTTGGAGACCTTTGACTACCAGTCGATACTAGAACCAGACTAGGGGGCACCCACTGTATGTGGGGATCGGTGACTACCAGCAGGAAGTAAAACCAGGCTGGGGGGTCAAAGAGTGTGTGAGGGGAACTGTGGCTACTGGTGGGCAATGAAAGCAGGCTGGGTGGGGTCCAACAGTGTATGTGGGGAGCTGTGGCTACAAGTGGGCAGTGGAAGCAGGCTGGGGGGGGGGGGTCAGACAATGTATGCAGGTATCTTTGACTGCCTGTAGGCAGTGCAAGCAGGCTGGGGTTCACCTAGTGTATGGGATGATTGGTGACTACCAGTGGTGAGTGGAACTGGGCTGGAGGGCCCTCCAGTGTATGTGGGGATCTGTGACTATCAGTCAGCAGTTGAACCAGGCTGGGGGACAGACAATGTATGTCAGGGTCTACCACTGGGCAGTGAAACCAGGCTGGTGTGTCAGACAGTGATCTTGCAGATCATGATCACCAGTGGGCAATTGAACCAGGTTTGGAGGTCATACAGTATATCTGGGAATCTGTGACAATCAAAAGCAGTTGAACCATTATGTGGAAGCAGGCAGTATTTGTGTGTGTATGTGTGTAAGCCAGAGGGGTGTCCAACACACTGCACCTTCTATCAGACTTTGCTGGGAGAATTAGGCGATCAGTCATTGCGACCAGAAGGCAATCAATGAGCCTCGTTGACCTTGTGATCTTATATGGGACCTTTCTGCTTCTCTCACTCAACCTTGATGTTTGGGGCATGCCATTCAAGGAGGTGTATTAGAAGATGGGCAGTAAGTATGTTTAGGTAGAAGTGACTGATCACTTTCATGACTGTCTAAGCAATTAAAATCCTCCTCCCGCCCCTTTTACTGATGTAACACTGCTCACCTCAGAGCAGCAAGACTGTCCGTATAGATCACAGAGTGGGACAATTTTCAGTGAGCATAAGGAAAACATGAAAAAACTGTCAAGGGGGACAGGGATTTCCTTGTGCTGACAGTAAGAAGATTGTCCTTTGCTGCGACCTGTCTGGCCAAGGAACCAGATTCCACATCTGAGGGGAGGTGGCTTACACTAGGTAGAAGGGGTGGGAGAGGGATACTTTATCATTCAATTACTCTTGAACAACAACTCTGACAGTATTGGAATAACACTCTCCACGGCCCAAATACTATCAAGCTTAACTGGAGCTGCTTTTTTTCTGAAACGTTAATATGCCTTTAAAAGAAAAGAAAAAAAAAACAACTACTATAACTTTTTATGGGGTAAAGGGCAACAATGTACAGGTTTGGTACAGTGGGTCTGACCTTACCGGGTGCAGGCATGACATACTAAGAGTTAAATTAGTAGACTATAAAGAAACAAACTGTAAGTAAGATTTAGAGATGTTTATGAGTCTGATTCTCGTGTGTGTGTGTGTGTGTGTGTGTGTGTGTGTGTGTGTGTGTGTGTGAATAAAATTGACACACAACGGGTTAAATCAGTAAACTATAAAAAAACAAACTGTAAGTAGGATGTTGAGATGAGCAAAACAAATAAATAAGTAAGAATTCATCTGAATCTCAATGTTTACAAAAGGGTATCAACAAAAAAGCATTCATATGTGTGCATGTGTGTGTGAGTTTCTCTAGTAGGTAGAGATTCTCTAACTGGAAGTTTCATATATGTCTATGTGTGGGATTCTCTGGTAGGTAGTCTTGTATGTGATTCTCTAGTGGGTAGTTTTGTATATGATTCTTTATAGGTAGTTTCAAGTGTGTGTGTGTGTGTGTGTGTGTGTGTGTGTGTGTGTGTGTGTGTGTGTGTAAAGTTCTTAAGTAGGTATTTTTGTGTGTGATCCTTTAATAGGTAGGTTTTGTGTGTGCATATGTGTGTGTGAGATTCTCTACTAGGTAGCTGTGTGTGTGCTTGTGTATGTGTGTGTGTTTGTGTGTCTCTGAAGTGGTAGTCTCATGTGCGTGTATGTAAGTATGCGTATGTTTCTTCTGCATATGGGGGAATCCTGAGTTATGTAGTGTGTGCGAAATTCATTGTTGGTAGTAATGTGTGTGATTCTCTAGTAGGTAAATTTCTATGTGTGTATGTTAGTGTGCGTGATTCTTGCATAGGCAGTTTCATGTGTGTGAGATTCTCTAGTAGGCAGTTTTGTGTTTGTGACTCTCTAGTAGGTTTTTGCGTGTGTGTGTGAGAGAGAGATTCTCTAGTAGGTAGTTTCATTTTGTGTGTGTATATGTGTGATTCTCTTGTAGGTAGCTTTGTGTGTGTGTGTGTGTGTGTGTGTGTGAAAAATATGTTCTCTAGTAGGTAGCTTTGTGTGTATGTGATATTCTCTAGTTAGTTTCATTTTGTATGTGTATATAGTTTTGTGTGCATTTGTGACTCTCTGTAGTAGTTTTGTGTGTGTGTGTGTTTGTGTGTCTAGTAGTTAGTTATGTGTGTGTGAAAGAGATATATTCTCTAGTAGGTAGATTTGTGTGTGTACAAGATTGTCTAGTTGGTAGTGTCTTATGTGTTTGTGTGTGTGTGATTCTTTTGTAGGCAGTTTTGTGTGTTTGATTCACTTGTAGATAGTTATGTGCATGTGTGTGATTCTCTAGTAGGTAGTTTCAGGTGTGTGTGATTCTATATAGGTAGTTTTGTGTGTGTGCGTGCATGTGAGATTCAATAGTAGGTAGTTGTGCATGTGTGAGAGATTCTTTAGTTGTATGTGTGTGGTGGGGGGAGACACTATAGTAGGTAGCTGTCTTTGTGTGTGATTTTCTATAGGTAAATTCATGTTGTGCATGTGAAACTCTAATGGGTAGATTCACGTATGTGTGTGTGTGTGTGTCTGAAATTCTTGAGGAGGTAGTTGTGTGTGTCTGTGTGTGTGAGATTCTCTAGTTGGTATTTGTATGTGTGTGATTCTCTATAGATAGTTTCAAGCAGGGCTTTAAAGTTGAATTCCTTTGCTACTAGACAGACCTGAAAAGTTACTCGCCACTGCAAGCCATAAAATACCCACCAGGGCTGAACTTCTACTCGCCAGGGCTAAATTTTCACTCGTCATTGGCTAGTGGCGAGTGGAAGTTTTGAGCCCTGGTTTCAAGTATGTGTGTTTGTGTGTGTGTAAAAGAAAGGGGAGAATAGTTTCAAGCTTCATGAGGACAGGACAAATGTAAGTTGAGGGGTAAAACCAACTAAATAAAATGGGACAATAAAATTTCCCAAATATTGCTTTGATTTAACTGGGACTTTTAATCTCTTGAATTTTAGCTAGGCCTTCAATAGACCGATCTAGTATTCACGGGGGTTAAAAACCTAATTTAATCAATGAGAACCTTTATCTGTCCCTTATGGGGTAGTTGGTTTGCCCCAAAAAATGCTATTATTTGTGAATACAACACTAAGAATAGAGCATAATGGCACTATACCACCTCCATTTAGGTAGCGAAGCACAATATTGTGATATGACTTGTGTGTTTAACCCCTTAACGACCGGCCGTTCAGCGCCGTGGCGCGAGTTAAGGACCGTGGAGCATTTTTTTCTTTCTTTTTCCGGTTCCGGACTCCACGAACAGCGTGCAGCCTCGGGGGGAGCGCGGAACTCCATGACAGTCATAGTACGTCATGGGTTGTTCAGTCAGATCGACCCTTGACGTACTATGACCGTCAAGGGTTGTTAAGGGGTTAAGAGAATAAATCAAACATCTGCTAAATATACAGTACTGTGCAAAAGTTTTCAGCAGGTGTGAAAAAATGCTGTAAGGTAAGAATGCTTTCAAAAATAGACATGTTAACAGTTTATATTTATAAATTAACAAAATGATAGTGAGTGAACAAAAGAAAAATCTAAATCAAATCAATATTTGGTGTGACCATTCTTTGCCTTCAAAATAGCATAAATTCTTCTAGTTACACCTGCACAAAGTCAGGGATTTTATATGCATATAGTCAGGTGTATGATTAAACAATTATAACAAACAGGTGCTAATGATCATTAGTTTAATATGTAGGTTGAAACACAATCATTAACTGAAACAGAAACAGCTGTGTAGGAGGAATAAAACTTGGTGAGGAACAGCCAAACTCAGCTAACAAGATGAGGTTGCTGAAGACAGTCAAAAGTCATACACCATGGTAAGACTGAGCACGGCAGCAAGGCACAAGGTAGTTACACTGCATCAGCAAGGTCTCTCCCAGGCAGAAATTTCAAGGCATACAGGGGTTTCCAGATGTCCTGTCCAAGCTCTTTTAAAGAAGCACAAAGAAACTGCAAAGTTGAAGACCGTAGATGCAGTGGTCAGCCAAGGAAACTTAGTGAAGCAGATGAAAGACACGTCATGCTTACTTCCCTTTGCAATAGGAAGATGTCCAGCTATCAGATCAGAATTGGCAGAAAACAGTGGGATCCTGATACACCCATCTACTGTCCAGAGAAGTCTGGTCAGAAGTGGTCTTCATGGAAGACTTGCGGCCAAAAAGCCATACCTCCGATGTAGAAATAAGGCTAAGCGTCTCAACTATGCATGAAAACACAGGAACTGGTGTGGAGAAAAACTAGTGTTTGCAGGCAACAGCTAAGCACAGTGGGGGTTCCATGCAAGTCTGGGGCTGCATTTATACAAACGGAGTTGGGGATTTGGTCATAATGAATGGACTCTTCAGTGCTGAGAAGTACAGGCAGATACTTATCCATCATGCAATACCATCATGGAGGCATATGATTGGCCCCAAATTTATTCTGCATCTTGACAACGACCCCAAGCATACAGCCAAAAGTCGTTAAGAACTATATTCAGCATAAAGAAGACCAAAGAGTCCTGGAAATGATGGTATGGCCTCCAAAGAGTCCAGTCTAAACATCACTGAGTCTGTCTGGGATTACATGAAGAAATAGAGAAGCAACTGAGGTTGCTTAAATCCACAGAAGAACTGTTATTAGTTCTCCAAGGTGTTTAGAAGAACCTACCTGCCGAGTTCCTTAAAAAACTGTTTGCAAATGTACCTAGAAGAATTGATGCTGTTTTGAAGGAAAAAGGGTGCTCACGCCAAATATTGTTTTGAGTTAGACTTTTCTCCTGTTCACTCACTATGCATTTTGTTCATTGATAAAAAGAAACTATTAACATGTTTATTTTTGAAAGCATTTTTACTTTACAGCATTGTTCTCCAATGCTGGCGATATCTTAGTGCATTGGCTCCATAGAATAACACAGGACTTGGAGAAGTGATATAACTGGAGAAGTCATCTCCACTTTATCACCTCTTTATCACTCCTTAGTGCATAACCCCCTTCAGTGCTAGAAAGCCAACAAAATAATTTCTTCACAGTAGAGGTTATGCATTAGGGTCTGATAAAGAGGTGACAAAGTGGAGATGACTTCTCAGGGTGCACTGTGATCATTGCGGGAAATGGCTGGAAATGACTACTCCAGGGCCGGAGCAGTCTGTTCCAGCCATCTCCCGGTGGGCTACTAAAATGGTGACTGGTTTACAGGAAAAGAAATATCAGGATTGAATAAAGGACCTGAACATGTATAGCTTGGAGGAGAGAAGAGAGAGGGGATATGATAGAAACATTCAAATACGTGAAGTGATTCAACAAAGTCCATAGAGAAGTACATTTCAAAGGAGTAAAAATGTAAGGACAAGAGGCCATAGTCTAAAACTAGAGGGACACAGGTTTAGACGTAATGTAAGAACGTTTTACTTCACTGAGAGGGTAGTAGATAAGTGGAATAGCCAACCAGAAGAAGTGGTAAAAGTTAATACAGTGACAGAATTCAAGCATGCATAGGATAGGCATAAGGCAGTCCTTAACATAAGAAAACCCCAAGGACCAAAAAAGGTTTGAGGTTTTTACAGTAGGAAAATGGACAGACTAGATGGGCCGAATTGTTCTTATCTGCAGTCAAATTCTATGTTTCTATGTTAAAAGAAAGCTCTACTTATCCTTAAAAATGGTATATAATTTGTGTAGATGTACTAAACAAATTTGAGGGAAAATATGGTTGAACAAACACATACTACAAAGGCCAAAATTGTCTGGTCCCCTAGTTTAAAAAAAAGCTCTTATGACCAAGGGGTTAAGGAAATTCCTTCATTTATTCTCAGCACTGACATCACTCTTCATATACTTAGAAACACACATTTTACACTATACATAGCATCTGTGGAGAAAAAAGAAAATAAGAAAATATATGACTAGTATCATAAAAAGAGCTAATAAAAACACAGTCTGAACTTAACCCCTTGAGTGCTAGAGGGTATACAAAGCATTGCTTTGCAATATATTACATACCCCTCTGGAACTCAAAGGGTTAAATCCACTGTGTTTCTCAAGAATATTATTGTATAACTCAGAGGTACTCATCTTTGAAGCTCCCACTGTTGGGAGCTACAGTTCTCATCATCTTGAAACAGCCATCTGTTGAGTTCTAGTCCCCTACAGCTGGAGACCCAAAGATTTGACTCTAGATAGAAAGAGATGAAATACCTGTGTTATTCAATAAAGTTTGTTTTTAAAATTATCTTAAAACACTCTATAAGTAGACTTGGTATATTAAAATGTTATTTGAAAATGTTTTTGTTCACAGTTTCATATACTTTGGTCTACATGAGCAAATGCTAGCTAGTAAAACACATAAAACACAATGTATGAACACGTGATGCACTAAATGAGTGAGTTGCCCTCAGTTAATCCAGCGCCTTTAACTGTGCTTATGTACAGATGCAACAGCAGGCTCTGGAGCACAACTTTGCCAGCACATCAGTAGCCCTTAATGCCACCCATATGACTAGCATAAGGAAAAGTTGATAATTTGGAGCTGATTTCCTCTGCTCCACAAGGGGCACAGAGAAAACAGCATGCTATGAAACACGCCATATCAGGGCCGGATTTACATTACAGGCTCCCCTAGGCAAGGCAATCTGGGCACCCTGTCTGTAAATAATAAAGATCAGAAATAGTATTCAATGGATACACTGAGAAAAACAGTACCAGTTATTAACACAAAACATTCTCAGTATGTTTGCTGACTGATGATGGTGCTAGATGCTAAAATGATAAAAGATATATGGTTTGTTGTACATTTGGCCCTAATGATAGTGATCCTCGCCACATTTGTACCCCTTAAGGTACCTGCAGTATTTATACAACATATAAGATTTATGTACCTCCTCTTTGAACAGAGGCACAAGCTCCTGTCTGGCAGAAAGGAGATGTTAGAAATAGCTAGGGGATAAAGTATTCTTATGTCTTTTTTCCAACCCCCGAATGACCAGAGTCAAATCCGGTATTTTTTGTTTCTTATAAGAACACTTACAAGAACCCAGTGTCACGGTTTTTTTAAAGACTCTCAGACCAGTATGTAAAATAAAACACAGTTTTATTTAGCAATAATAACACATAAGGTCGCCCTCTAGTGGCAGTTGGGTGTACATAAATGATAGTGACTGAACAATACAAAGTTAAATGCACAAACGGAAAGCAAGTACAAATTACCACCAAGGAAGGGGTATAACCCCAGAGGGTTAAGTCCTTGATAAATATAGTTTCAAAGGAACTGTTTGGCACGCCCTGGGTATGAGTAGGCTAAGCTTAAGGTAACCACAGAGGGTTAAGTCCTTGATTATGATCAGTCTCTTAAGTGGATGCTTGGTACGCCCAAGGTGTAGATAAGCTTTGCTGAAGAAATGTTCACCCACAAGTGGATAGGGACTGTCCCGCCACGGTGTGTAGTATAGCAGAGCCCAATAGCCCCCCACGGGCGTACCTACAGGAATGGCTACTTCTGGTGCAAGTGATCTTAGCCCCACGGGCGTGTATCGAACCGGCCTGCAGTGCAAGAGCTCCCAAGCCTCTTCAGACTCTACCGGACTTAGTATAATGAGACAGGGCCCAAAGCCCAACAGAAGTAGTACCGGAATGCTAGTGCTGAAGCCTGTGCCCGTCACCACTCGGTATAACGGAATCGCCCAGTGTATACAATGAGAGAGATAGAGAGCCAAAGCACCCAACCGGCCTAATAGGAAGTGAACACTCTACTGGGATGGTATCGAGTTGCTGACGGAGAGCGGCCAACTCAGCAAGAGTTTCACAATGAACGAGGCTCACACTGGAGTAGGGAGAGTGGGACCGAGACAGCACTGGTAGGGTTAAAAGGCACATTTACACAAGGCTTTTCTGCGGTAGCACAGCACTGCGGTCTGAGGGAGGCGCACACAGCTCTGCACGATAGTAACACTGCACTGCACGAAGTAACACCAGGCAAGACAGCCACACAAGCACTGGGACAGTGGATGATAATGTCGCGACGGCGACAAACCGGAACGTGGGTCTTCTGGAACACGCTGGAGGTGATCTTGCGGGAGGAAGTCAGCAAGGCCGGATCGGAGCACGAAGGAGGTAGTCGTACCAGCCGGGTCATACACAAGCAGGAACGTCAGCCAAGCAGAGTCGCGATCCGGAGGAGATAGTCAGACGAGCCGGGTCATACACAAGCAGGAACGTCAGCCAAGCAGAGTCGAGATCCGGAGGAGATAGTCAGGCGAGCCGGGTCATACACAAGCAGGAATACTGGAGAATGGTCAGGGCTAGCCAAATCGGTACACGGGAATCAGAAACGTAGCAACAGAAAAACTGGCTCAGAAACACCACAAAAGGGCGCCTGACAGATGGAATTGCCAGGTATAAAAAGGAAACCAAGGGGCGGGCCAAACTAAGTGAACAAATCACCCTTGTACATAGAAGAGAGTGACAGCTAGATCATAGGCACTGTGATAGTACCCCCCCTCAAAGACCCCCTCTCCCAGCTGGAGGCTTCGGTTTCTGAGGGTATTTGGAGTGGAAATTGCGCACAAGTCTGGGCGCATGGAGGTCCTTCTGGTCAATCCAAGTGCGCTCCTCCGGGCCATAGCCCTTCCAGTGGACCAAGTATTGCAACTTCCCTCTAAGTCGCCTAGAATCAATAATGCTCTGGACCTCATATTCCTCTTGCCCCTGGACGTCCACCGGCCCAGGAACCACCGGAGTGGTCGTGTAACGATTGCAAACCAAGGGTTTCAATAAAGACACATGGAACACATTGTGAATGTGCATAGACGGTGGAAGTTCCAACGCATAGGAGACCGGATTAATTTTGCGAATAATCTTAAATGGGCCAATAAACCGGGGAGCCAACTTATTCGAAGGGACTTGCAGGTTGAGGTTTCTGGAGGAAAGCCATACCCTATCCCCAACCTGGAAAGAGACCGCTGGCAGCCATCTGCGATTGGCATACCTCTGATGTCGCTGGAAGGACTGACTGAGGGTCCTTTGTACCTGTGCCCATGTGGAACGGAGCTGCTCCATATGCTCATCCAAAGCCGGAATCTGCTGAGACTGAAACGAATCCGGGAGTAAACCTGGCTGAAACCCATAATTGATTAAGAACGGGGAGCTCCCGGATTATGAGTTAACTGCACAGTTCCTGGCAAACTCCGCCCATGGCAACAGGTCGGCCCAATTGTCATGATGATCAGAGATGAAACAGCGCAGGAACTGTTCCAATCCCTGGTTGGCACGCTCAGCGGCTCCGTTGGTCTGGGGATGGTATGCGGAAGAGAAGGACAATTGAATGCCCATCATGCCACAGAATGCCCTCCAGAACCTGGACACGAATTGACTCCCACGGTCAGAGACCACCACTCTGGGTACCCCGTGCAAACGAAACACCTCACTAGCAAACACTTTAGCTAGTTCCTGAGCCGATGGAAGCCCTCTGAGTGGCACAAAATGAGCCATTTTGGAGAACCGATCAACCACCATAAGTATAAAAGTAAACCCCCTCGAGTTAGGCAATTCTCCCATAAAATCAATAGAAATGTGGGACCAGGGTCGTTCCCCATTAGGCACAGGTTGGAGCAAGCCCACTGGAAGATGCCTGGGGGTCTTGGCACGGGCACATGTGGCACAGGCGGCAGTAAAGGCGGAACAATCGGCTCTGAGCGTCGGCCACCAGAATAATTGCGAAAGAGACCATACCAGTTGATCCCTGCCAATGTGCCCGGCAGCCCTAGAGGAATGATAGGTCTCCAAAAGGCGAGTACGGAAAGGCTCTTCCACAAAGCATTTGCCAACTGGAGTCTCAGGTGGAGCCCTAGCTTGAGACCCCAGAATCTCCTCTCCCAGAGGTGAGGTTATACTAGTGCGGATGGTAGCCAAAATACGGTCAGGCTGAATGATGGGTACCGGCTCCTCCTCCCTGTCAGTGTCCGATGCAAACTGACGAGACAATGCGTCTGCCCTGATATTCTTAGACCCTGGAAGGTATGATACCACGAAGTTAAATCGGGACAGAAAGAGTGCCCACCTGGCCTGACGAGAAGACAACCTCTTAGCTTCAGAGAGATATGTCAAGTTCTTGTGATCGGTCAGGATCAATACTGGGTTCTTAGTACCCTCCAACAGGTGGCGCCACTCCTTCAATGCCAGAATAATAGCCAATAACTCTCTGTCGCCAATCTCATAGTGACTTTGTGCGGTAGACAACTTCTTAGAAAAAAACCCACAAGGTTTCAAGCTACCACCTCCCACAGGACGCTGGGAGAGTACTGCCCCAACCCCAACTTCGGAGGCGTCGACCTCCAACGTAAAAGGCAGGGAGGGGTTGGGATGGGACTGTACTGGAGCAGACGCAAAGGCAGATTTTAAGGTCTCAAACGCATTATCAGCGGCCTCGGACCACTGGGAGGGAGAAGCGCCCTTATGAGTTAAGTCAGACAAGGGTTTCACAATAGTGGAAAAGTTGCGTATGAATTTCCTATAATAGTTGGAAAACCCTAAAAAGCGCTGAATCGCTTTTAACCCTTTAGGGCGAGGCCACTGCAATACCGCTGCCAACTTCTCTTGGTCCATAGCGATTCCATCCTTCGAGATTATGAACCCCAAGAATGGTACTTGTGACACATGGAATTCGCATTTTTCCAACTTGCAAAACAGCTTATTAGCCCTGAGTAGTGACAAAACTTGCGTGACATCTTTAATATGCTGGAAAACCCTAAAAAGCGCTGAATCGCTTTTAACCCTTTAGGGCGAGGCCACTGCAATACCGCTGCCAACTTCTCTTGGTCCATAGCGATTCCATCCTTCGAGATTATGAACCCCAAGAATGGTACTTGTGACACATGGAATTCGCATTTTTCCAACTTGCAAAACAGCTTATTAGCCCTGAGTAGTGACAAAACTTGCGTGACATCTTTAATATGCTGGGCTAACGTAGAGGAGTGAATCAATATATCGTCCAGATATACCACCACACAGGACTGAAGCATGTCACGCAAGATGTCATTAATCAGCTCCTGAAATACCGCAGGTGCATTACATAGTCAATGAATTCATCTAGATTGCCGGGTACATCCCGGGCAACAATTTCATCTTTAATTGTCTCGGAGAGCCCCTTAGCGAAGGCTGCCAATAATGCCTCATCGTTCCAGCCCACCTCCGCAGCCAGGGTCCGAAATTCTATCGCATAACTGCCCAAGGAACGTTCGCCCTGCTGTATCTCCATTAGCTTTTTGGCAGCGGAGGCCACTGTACCAGGCACCTCAAACACACGGCGGAACTTTCTTACAAATTCGTTAAAGTTCAGCGTGCAAGGTCTGGCACCTTCCCACAAGGGGTTCGCCCAAGCCAAAGCCTTGCCAGTTAGTAGCGATATCATGAAACCGACCCTGCTTCGGTCGTTAGGAAAAGCCTGAGGCGTTAATTCCAGATAGATCTCTAACTGGTTAATGAAGCCCCTGCATAGGGAAGGCTCGCCATCATATCTCAACGGTAACGGCGCCGTAGCCGTTAAGCCCCTGAAGCCCGTAGGAGGAGCTAGAGGCGGATTGTCCAGTGTCAAGACTGAGGAGACCACCGGACTCGGTTTAGGCTTGTCTAGGTGTATCGTACGCTCCAGCAGGGTTTGTAGAGCCAGTGCCAATTGATCTAAGCACTGCTCTTGGGCATCCATTCTCCAGTGGATGTTTTGAGTGTTACCTTCGCCCTTACTGTCTGAGGTCATTGGCCCTTTCGTACTGTCACGGTTTTTTTAAATACTCTCAGACCAGTATGTAAAATAAAACACAGTTTTATTTAGCAATAATAACACATAAGGTCGCCCTCTAGTGGCGGTTGGGTGTACATAAATTATAGTGACTGGACAATACAAAGTTAAATGCACAAACGGAAAGCAAGTACAAATTACCACCAAGGAAGGGGTATAACCCCAGAGGGTTAAGTCCTTGATAAATATAGTTTCAAAGGAACTGTTTGGCACGCCCTGGGTATGAGTAGGCTAAGCTTAAGGTAACCACAGAGGGTTAAGTCCTTGATTATGATCAGTCTCTTAAGTGGATGCTTGGTACGCCCAAGGTGTAGATAAGCTTTGCTGAAGAAATGTTCACCCACAAGTGGATAGGGACTGTCCCGCCACGGTGTGTAGTATAGCAGAGCCCAATAGCCCCCCACGGGCGTACCTACAGGAATGGCTACTGCTGGTGCAAGTGATCTTAGCCCCACGGGCGTGTATCGAACCGGCCTGCAGTGCAAGAGCTCCCAAGCCTCTTCAGACTCTACCGGACTTAGTATAATGAGACAGGGCCCAAAGCCCAACAGAAGTAGTACCGGAATGCTAGTGCTGAAGCCTGTGCCCGTCACCACTCGGTATAACGGAATCGCCCAGTGTATACAATGAGAGAGATAGAGAGCCAAAGCGCCCAACCGGCCTAATAGGAAGTGAACACTCTACTGGGATGGTATCGAGTTGCCGACGGAGAGCGGCCAACTCAGCAAGAGTTTCACAATGAACGAGGCTCACACTGGAGTAGGGAGAGTGGGACCGAGACAGCACTGGTAGGGTTAAAAGGCACGTTTACACAAGGCTTTTCTGTGGTAGCACAGCACTGCGGTCTGAGGGAGGCGCACACAGCTCTGCACGATAGTAACACTGCACTGCACGAAGTAACACCAGGCAAGACAGCCACACAAGTACTGGAACAGTGGATGATAATGTCGCGACGGCGACAAACCGGAACGTGGGTCTTCTGGAACACGCTGGAGGTGATCTTGTGGGAGGAAGTCAGCAAGGCCAGATCGGAGCACGAAGGAGGTAGTCGTACCAGCCGGGTCATACACAAGCAGGAACGTCAGCCAAGCAGAGTCGAGATCCGGAGGAGATAGTCAGACGAGCCGGGTCATACACAAGCAGGAACGTCAGCCAAGCAGAGTCGAGATCCGGAGGAGATAGTCAGGCTAGCCGGGTCATACACAAGCAGGAACACTGGAGAATGGTCAGGGCTAGCCAAATCGGTACACAGGAATCAGAAACGTAGCAACAGAACAACTGGCTCAGAAACACCATGAAAGGGCGCTTGACAGAAGGAATTGCCAGGTATAAAAAGGAAACCAAGGGGCGGGCCAAACTAAGTGAACAAATCACCCTTGTACATAGAAGAGAGTGACAGCTAGATCACAGGCACTGTGATACCCAGCTTGATAAACTCCCGTCTGACCACGCACTTATGGGCCTCCCAGATCATTTGGTCAGATACCTCATTTGAAGTATTGAGCTGAAAATATGTAGTAAGGGGGCTTTTGATCTGATGAACATCCACCTGCAACCCAAACAAGAGTTCATTCAGTTTCCAGAAGGAACTCGGGTTCAAGCAGTGAGGTAGGGTGAATCGCAAAGAAATAGTGCATGGTCAGCCCATGAATGTCAGAAGAAATACAGGAGACTGAAATATGTTGAGGTTCCAGGACATAGTCTATACGGGTATCTGCATGATGTAGCCTTGAGAAGTGAGTATAGTCCCTATTAAATAGATGTGCTAATCGCCAGACATCTAAAAGGGGGCAAAAGCAAAAAGTTAATTTTATGCAGATAAGTGTGTTTCATTGAGGATTTACCAGTCTAGGGTCAGATTCAGAGCTACATTGATCCCATGCCAGAAACAATCTTCCCTGAGCAAAAGTCCTCTAATAGTCATAATGTAGACTAGAGAAAGGCATATTGTTGGACATAGATACATATACTGTAGACAGGGTAACCAGATTATTATATAGGGGCCCTTTAACAAAAATGAATGTACCTTCTTCTACTGTCCTCAGCTTGATCGTACTCCAATGCAAGTTCCTATGTAAAAGGATCCTAACCCCTAAGGATCTGGTGGTCACGGAGGAGGTCCAGATAGTAGGGTAAAAAGCATTTCTCAATCTTGGGGCTTTAATATTCTTAAAATAAATCTCTTGCACAAACACAATATCTGCATTATGTTTCCTAGAAACCTTAAGACCCATATTACGTTTCTCAGGCACATTCAGTCCCCCTGCATTCAGGGTTACTAATGAAATGTCCCCCTTTATTTGGCAGCAAACAAAACGCAACATTAAAAATGTCCCGCATCAAACAGAACAACATTATGATGTTGCAGGCTTAAGTGTCACCAAGCCGAGTAGCCTCCATCTGTGCTTTAACCCATTGGATTCAGACCCCTCTAACACTCAAAGGGTTATTGGTTATAAAGCAAACATGCTAGTACTACAGGTAGTAGTTAGGTAACCCCCAAATGCCACCACCACTCACCCTCCCAAATCACCTCCCTGCCAGCTTTCTTCAGTGCCTGCACAGCCTCATCATGAGTGGCATCCCTCAGATCCACCACACTGACAGACAGGACAGCATCCCCCCCCACTGGCACTCAAAGGGTTAAGATGCCTTCTTCCTCTCACAAGCCCTCATCAGAATGTCTCCCACATCACAATCACGCTTAAGTGTCACAGATCTATTAAGGCACAGATGGAGAGTATGCATACCATAAGTCTGAGAAGATTTGTGACACTTATGCATGATAGTGACGTGGGTAACATTATGACGCGGGCTTGTGAGAGGAAGAGGGCATCTTAACCCTTTGAGTGTTAAGGATTAAGGCACAGAGGGAGAGTATGCATATACTGGGCTCTGGCGCCCCTCCTGTGCCCTTTAGTGGTGTTCCTGTACCAGTGCTTGTTTCTGCTCAGTGATTCCCAGTGTACTGACTTGGCCTGCCTGATTACTCTGCATCTCGTCTACTGCCTATGTACCGACCCGGATTGCCTGACCGTTCTTCTTTTTCACAAAAAAGAAATCAGCACCAGCAGGTGAGGTAGACTTTCTAATAATCCCTCTTTTAAGGGCATCGTCAATGTATTCCTCCATGGCCTGATTTTCCTCGCACAACAGTGGGTACGTGCGGCCCCTAGGGGGCACAACCCCAGGGGGGCAAATCAATGGCGCAATCGTATGCCCTATGTTGGGGCAATGTGCTAGCCTCTCTCTTACTAAAAACTTCACTGAATTGGTGGTATTCGCCTGGCATGGAGGGAGAGGTACACAAAATCTTAACTGGGTGAGTCACACAATGCTCCATACAGTACTCGGACCAAGACGTGATCTCACAAACCTGCCAGTCAAACTGGGGATTATGCAGATATAACCATGGGAACCCCAGAATGACCGCATGATGAGGAGAATGGATTATCTGAAATTGCTGTTCCTCCGTGTGGAGGGCCCCAGTAGTAATAGAAAGCGGAATAGTTTCCATAGTTATCTGAACTGGTTCTAACGGTCTGCCATCAATGGCCTCAATGGTTAAGGGAGATTCCCTCCTGACCAACGGAATCTTATGTAATGCAGCAAATGAACTGTCCATGAAGTAACCAGCCGCGCCGGAATCAACCATGGCCAGAACCTCCACTGAGTGTTCTGCCCATGAAAATACCACCTGGATCGTGGGTTTCTGCATAATCGGGTCTAGGGACTGCTGAACACCACCTAGGGCCTGTCCCCAAAGGCGTAATGGCGTAATCAATGAATTTGTCCAAATCACTAGGCACTTCTCTAGCTGCTCTTTCATCCTTAATAAGGTCAGCAAGTCCTTGAGCAAAGGCTGCCACCAGCGCCTCGTTGTTCCAACCTACCTCTGCTGCCAATGTACAGAATTATATGGCATAGTCGCCCACAGTACGATTGCCCTGTTGTATCTCCATCAATTGTTTGGCAGCAGAAGCGGCTCTACTAGGAACTTCAAATACTCTCTGAAAAGTCCGTACAAACTCCCTGAAGTTCCTGGTGCAAGGTTTAGCATTCTGCCACAAGGGATTGGCCCACGCCAGGGCTCTGCCCGTCAATAGTGATATCATGAACCCGACCTTACTGTGCTCATTCGGAAAAGTGTGAGGGGTTAGTTCCAGAAATATCTCCAATTGAATAATAAACCCTCTGCATAGGGTGGGTTTGCCATCGTATCTGAGTGGTAGTGGAGCAGAAGCAGTTAACCCTTTAACTGAGGCAACAGCTGTCAAGGATTGACTCTCCGGTGTTGAAACAGGGGAGACCACCGGATTCTGAACTGGTTTATCGAGATGCACCGTGCACTCAAGAATAGTTTGTATGGCCAGTGCCAGCTGGTCCAAATGCTGCTCATGTACATCCATCCTCCAATGGATGGTCTGTGTATTTCCCTCACCTTTACTGTCTGAGGTCATGGCCCTTTCGTACTGTTACGGTTTGTTTGACACACAGACACAGTGGTTTAGGATAAAACACAGTTTTATTGAAATCACAGTAATATAATAACCCTCACAGGTCCTGTAGTATTTAAGCAGAATAATACAGACACACAACAGGTTACATATACATATACCTACACAGGTCCAGTATAACCATAAAGTCAATAACAGCATATACTGACACAGGTCAGGCAGAATAAGATGAATTCCCAGGAGAAAGGTACTGCATGGGTTAATGGTCTTCAATGAGTGTAAACAGTCCCATGTGAAGAGAGGTCTGTGATGGAGCTCACTCCATATAGAAAGCTTAAGGATACGTAACGCCCAGAAATAGGTTAGCAGAACAAACATGAACTGCCAGAGTGATATCAGGAATTGAGCAACATATGACACTGCCGTAGCAGTAACAGAGACCAGGCCATTTGCACTCTGCCGGAGCAGTAACGGAGACAAGACCAATGGCACACTGCCATAGCAGTAACGGAGACAGACACTTGCCCTCTGCAGGAGCAGTAATGGAGACAAGGCCAATGGCATACTGCCATAGCAGTGACGGAGACTAGGCCACTTGCGCTCTGCAGGAGCAGTAACGGAGACAAGGCCAATGGCACACTGCCGTAGCAGTAACAGAGACAAGGCCAATGGCACACTGCCATAGCAGTAACGGAGACAGACCACTTGCACTCTGCAGGAGCAGCAATGGAGACAAGGCCAATAGCACACTGCCGTAGCAGTAACAGAGACAAGGCCAATGGCACACTGCCATAGCAGTAACGGAGACTAGGCCACTTGCGCTCTGCAGGAGCGATAACGGAGACAAGGCTAATAGCACACTGTCGTAGCAGTAACGGAGACTAGGCCACTTGCACTCTGCAGGAGCAGTAACGGAGACAAGGCCAATGGCACACTGCCGTAGCAGTAACGGAGACTAGACCACTTGCCCTCTGCAGGAGCAGTAACGGAAACAAGGCCAATGGCACACTGACGTAGCAGTAATGGAGACTAGGCCACTTGCACGCTGCAGAAGCAGTACGGAGACACAACTGAACACTGCCGTGACCGGACTGACTGGGCAACTGAGCAACTTGCCCTGAGGTCTTAACCAACCAGAAGCAACACAAAATGCCTGATGGATAGGAATGTCGCCAAGGCGACACAGAGGCAGCCAGAGCAGGAACATCAACCAAGCCGTGTCAAATCACAGAGCAGGAACATCAGTCAAACCGGGTTGGTACACAGGAACAGGAACGTCAGCCAAGTCGGGTCGGTACACAGGCAGGAGACGAGATGCAGAGTAGTCAGGCAGGCCAAGTCGGTACACTGGGAATCACTGAGCAGAAACAAGCACTGGTACAGGAACACCACAAAAGGGCACCGGAGGGGCGCCAGAGCCCAGTATATAAAGGCCATACTGGGCGGGACAAACACAGAATAGCCAATGGGAGCAAAGCACAGTGTAGACTGACAGAAAGTAGCAAGGGGAGCACGGGAACCGTGATACACTTAAGCCTGTGACATCAGAATGTCGCCCTTTTGATGCGGGAGACATTTCAATAAGATACCCTGTGAACCCAGAAGGGCAATCGGCTCATGTGTGGGAGGTTGGATTGAACGGATTGGGAAGGGTGGGGGAGTATAAAAGATCAAGAGAAAGAGTAAAGAAAAGTAAAAGAAAAATAAAAGACATAGAGAAGGCAGACCCATTGGACAATACAACACTTGTGCCCAAAATAAGCCTCCCCTCCCCCAGCGTGATACCCCTCTACACCAAAGTATGCACAACGGCTACAGGACACACAAAATTAACTGCTTTGATGTACATTTGTCTGGCTGCTAGAACTGCAGAACAGCTCACAACATCTGCTACAGTGCCAGTACAGTGCCCAGTGCCATGAACCCCAAATATAAGGAATTTTGTCTTCTTGTCAGCTGCTCTCCCTAGATGTTGGACTGACTGGGGTCAGAACCCAAGTCATTCACAAGAAATCAGGAATAACGCGGGAGTGCCAGTAGGAGCAATGCAGCTGGAGTGGAGGTAGAGTGGGCTTGTGTTCTGGGTCCAGGCTGGAACATTAAAGAAGGGCTGCAGCTATTTTTCCTAGGTCTCCCTATTCCACCTTTGGGATCATGAGACCTCTCAATACCATTGAAATGAAAAAAAGAAATGGAGAGGGATTTGTAAAGGGAAGAGAGAGATATTCAGTGCAGTGAGTTGGCACTATGAGGGCTAATGGTAAAAATGTTTTTAAAAGCCGTCCTTCTTAATCTCCCTCTCTCTCTAAAAATCAGTTAAAGGGATAGTAATGTTTCATAATAAAAACAGTTCTAATTAATCATCATAGTATTTGGACTTTGGAGAGTATTTCAGTTCTGTCAGAGTTGTAGTTCAGGAGTAATTCAATGACAAAGTGTCCCCCTCCCACCCCTTTTACTGATGTAACACTGCTCAGCCACAGCAGAAGGGAGGTGCCCAGGTAGACTGCAGAGAGGGACAATCTTCAATTAAGAGAAGGGAAAAACCTGAAAAGCTTGTCAAGGGGGGCAGGGCTTTCATTGTTTTCATATAAAGAAGATTGTCTCCTGTTGTTATCTGTCTGGTCTTACAACCAGATTCACATCTGAGAAAGCCATCTCGGCTTACACTAGGAAAAATGGGCGGGGAGGGGAAACTTTGCTTGTGAATATCTCTTAAACCATAAAGGTTTGAGAGATAAGACTTATATCATTCTTCATGTTTTTTTAGTGCCTACAAAATAAAATAAAGTTAAAACGAAGTATTATTATCCCTTTAAAGTAAAATAAATGCAACTCGTAGAGTGCCAGAGAAGTGTGCAATGCAGTGAGCCCTTTTCTCTGCACAATACTTCAGGGTAGGCCTTACCAGCGATACATGAAGCGATAATAATATGTCTCTTCCTGCTGATTTTTCTTCCTATACAGCACACTATCTGGTTAGATTTTTACACTGCTTTATAGCATTACTTGCCTACCATCAACTCATCTAAAATAGTAACCTCCTAGTTCCAGTCTTTTGATATCATTGTCAGAAAAGTATTATGAAATTCCAGAACTCCACCTCTGGGGTTTTATGCCTGAAATGCATAATCTTGCATTTTGCAGCAATAGACTTTAGATTCCATACTCTTGCACATTAATTTTACCAAGTCACTGTGTATTTGCCTTATTTCCCCTGTAGTGTCAGTCTTTTTATAGACCTTTGGGCCATCAGCAAACAGGTGCATCTTACCTTAAATACCATTAGAATTATTACTAATGGTGATATTAAAGAGAACAGGATGAAACACTGACCCCCGAGGAATTGTACTTGTACCCAGGCCTTCTTCTGAATGTATTCTCGTAACTATGCCGATTGTCCTTTAGCCAATTTCTTGTCCAGTAAATTATTCTTGGGTTCAGTCTTAAACTGTGCATCTTAAGATCAATTTACTAAGTGAGACAGTGTCAAAAGCTTTTTACAATCCAAATAACCTACATATATTGCCCCACCATTGTCTATCACTTGAGTAACATGCTCAACTAGATCTTTTTGGCATGATCTTCCTATTGTAATTTCCATGCTGCCATTGATTTTAGTCTTCATATATGCCATATTTTGCTCTTTTAATAGTGTTTACATTATCTTCCACGTGATCTGAGAAAGAAAATGCAGTCTGCTTGATGGATGAAGCCAGATATGAAAACTTAGCATTTGAGGAACACAGGAGTAAAAACTCAGCACTTTGTGAAGATGTGTGAAAACTCAATATTTCAGAAAACGTAAGTGCTAAGTGGAACCTAGATATGGGCACAAAACATTCCATGAAGTTAATGTAACTGTAAAATTATGTAAAGCTACAATAATCCTGAGTACTCACTTTTTGTGGTGGAGGGAGCAGGGGTGATTTATTATTTAGCCCTATGGGTGCTAGAGCGGTCTCCAAAGCATTTCATAGAAATATTTACTTAATACTTTGCTTAGCCCTGCATAACTTAAAGGGATAGTAATGTTTCATAGTAAAAGCAGGTCTAATTAATCATCATAGTATTTGGACTTTGGAGAGTGTTATTTCAATTCTGTCAGAGTTATAGTTCAAGAGTAATTCAATGTCAAAGTGTCCCCCTCCCGCCCCTTTTACTGATGTAACACTGCTCAGCCGGAGCAGAAGGGAGGTGCCCAGGTAGACTGCAGAGAGGGACAATCTTCAATTAAGATAAGGGAAAAGGCTGAAAAGCTTGCCCAGGGGGGCAGGGCTTTCATTGTTCTGATAGGAAGAATATTGTCCCTTGCTGTTATCTGTCTGGACTATGGACTGCATTCCACATCTGAGAAGAGATTGCTTACACTAGGTAGAAGGGGCGGGAGGGGGAAATATTGCTTGTGAATATCTCTCAAACCATGTTTTTTTAATGCCTACAAAATAAAATAAAGATAAAACAAATTATTACTATCCCTTTAACCAAAAAGTACACACTATGCCTCTAGACTACAATTTCAATATTACTATCTCACTTACATCTTAACTAGACCTTGCTCTGGAGACAAGAATGTCTGTGAGATGTCTCTAATTGAACATAAACTTTTTGTTCTACCCTTGGTTGATCATGGTTCTTTTAAGATTATTGCTATGTTCATCTCATCTGTGGTCTGCCCAGTCAAGGGTTCAACCCTGAGATTAACAACAAGCAGATAAAGGTAGAGTAACATTTAACTAACCAGAATTAAAACTCCCATAGTACATAATACCACAAAAAAAAATACTGTGTGGCATTACGACCATCAAATGCAGTTCTGTGTGGGAACTACAAAACAAATTCCACCAATACTGCATAAAGGCTAAAAGTTGAAATAAATTCCACCAATACTGCAAGTCTACACGCTGAAATAAAAAATACAAATATGCAACCATCTCTCCATACAAATAGCTCTCATTCTGAAACAACAGTCAATGGGAGAGATTCACTAAGTGGTGATGAAGAGGTGGAAGTGGAGATGACTTCTCCAGTTTATCACTTCTCCAATTCCTATGTTATTCTATAGAGCCTATGCATTAAGATTTCTACAACTTTGAAATATTAGTGCATAGGCTCTATAGAATAACACCACTTAGTGAATCTCCCACCTTGTGTGGGCATATAGTCAGGTGTATGATTAAACAATTATACCAAACAGGTGCTAATGATCATCAATTTAATAGGTAGGTTGAAATGCAATCATTAACTGAAACAGAAACAGCTGTGTAGGGGGAATAAAACTGGGTGAGGAACAGCCAAAAGCAGCTAACAAGGTGAGGTTGCTGAAGACAGTTTAATGTCAAAAGTCATACACCATGGCAAGACTGAGCACCGCAAAGAGACATAAGATAGTTATGCTGCATCAGCAAGGTCTCTCCCAGGCAGACATTTTAAGGCATACAGGGCCTCCAGATGTGCTGTCCAAGCTCTTTTGAAGAAGCACAAAGAAACTGGCAATGTTGAGGACCATAAATGTTGGCCAAGGAACAGATGAAAGACATATCATGATTATTCCCTTAGAAACTGGAGGATGTCCAGCAGTATCATCAGCTCAGAATTGGCAGAAAACCGCGGGACCCTGGTATACCCATCTACTGTCTGCAGAAGCCTGGTCAGATGTGGTCTTCATGGAAGACTTGTAGCCAAAAAAAACATACCTCCAACATGGAAAAAATGCCAAGCAACTCAACTATGCACAATAACACAGAAAAATGGTAGGTACTCTGGACTGATGAGTCAAAGTTTGAAATATTTCATTTTAGCAGAAAGCAGTTTGTCCGCTGATGGGCTGGAGATTGGTAAAAGAATGAGTGTCTGCAGGCAACAGTGAAGCATGGTGGAGGTTTCTTGCAAGTTTGGGGCTGCATTTCTACAAATGGAGTTGGGGATTTGGTCAGAATGTATGGTATCCTCAATGCTGAAAAGTACAGGAAGATACTTATCCATGCAATACCATCAGGGCGGCGTCTGATTGGCCCCAAATTTATTCGGCAGCATGACAATGACCCCAAACATACAGCTAAAGTAATTAAGAACTATATTCAGCATAAATAAGAACAAGGAGTGTGTCTGGGATCACATGAAGAGACAGGAGCAACTGAGGCTGCCTAAATCCATAGCACAAAGAAACTGGCAACGTTGAGTACCATAGATGCAGTGATCGGCCAAGGAAACTTAGTGCAGCAGATGAAAGACACATCATGCTTACTTCCCTTCAAATTCGGAAGATGTCCAGTAGTGCCATCAGCTCAGAATTGGCAGAAAGCCGTGGGACCCTGGTATTCCCATCTACTGTCTGGAGAAGCCTGGTCAGAAGTGGACTTCATGGAAGACATGCAGCCAAAAAACCATACCTCTGACATGGAAAAAAGACCAAGCAACTCAGCTATGCACAAAAACACAGGAACTAAGGTGCAGAAAAAGGTAGCATGTGCTCTGTACTGATGAGTCAAAACTTGAAATATTTGGCTGTAGCAGAAAGCAATTTGTTCGCTGAAGGGCTGGAAAGCAGTACAAGAATGAGTGTCTGCTGGCAACAGTGAAGAATGGTTGAGGTTCCTTGCAAGTTTGGGGCTGCATTTCTACAAATGGAGTTGGGGATTTGTTCAGAATTTATGTTATCATGCATAACAATGACCCCAAACATACAGCCAAAGTAATTAAGAGCTATCGTCAGCATAAAGAAGAACAAGGAGTGTGCCTGGGATTACATAAAGAGACAGAAGCAACTGAGGCTGCTTAAATCCACAGAAGAACTGTAGTAAGTTCTCCAAGATGTTTGGAACAACCTACCTGCAGAGTTCCTTAACAAACTGTGTGCAAGTATATGTAGAAGAACTGATGCTGTTTTGAAAAGGATAGTCACAACAAATATTGATTTGATTTAGATTTTTCTTCTGTTCACTCAGTACTGTAAATATATATGTATATATATATATAATGTTGATAAACTACTTGCACCTCAAACCCAGTAAGCAACATATTTCAGTGCACATGGTTCACTCTAAGATTGCTCCACTTTTTTCACTAGCTGTCTTAATAAATCCCCATTTCCCTTTTACTAATTAACCCTTTGCGTGCCAGACAGTTGACACCCTTCTGACACTCAAGGGGTGACATAATCACTGTTTTAATTGATCAAAATGTGGTAACGTCTTATCTACAGGGCCTTAAGATTATGCATTCAAGAAGTAACACTAGCTGGGCTCTGCTACATAACAACTTAAATTCAGAAAACATGGAAACCTGAATTGGCTTCAATTGACTTTATGCATAATTTTGACTGTGCATGTAAATTACCAAATAGAGATTTGACTTTTAAATTTAGATTGATATTTCCATTTTCCAAGCAGTCAAAAATGCAAAAAAGCATAGCTTGTCTTAAAACTGTTGCTCAAAATAGTTTTGGAGGGAATTACAAGATGAAAGCTTTTTTGCTTTTTTTATTGCCACATTCTGTAACATCATTATATGTTTGCATTTGTGACCAAAGCCTAAACCTTCAATTATACTGAATGAAACAAACATGTTGGCATTCAAAGGATGCCTGTTTGTAAACTGTGTGGCCATAGTCAGCGATGATATTACAGGGTCTTATGGTGAGAACCCTCTCAATGACATCACATCTGTGGTCTGATTGGCTGAAGGTAGACAAAGGGAGTTTATATTGCAACTTGTCGAACAACCTTAAGCGAATAAATCTGTGCTTCTTCACTCTACTCTTCAGAATACCACTAGGAAAAGGTAAGAGGACCACTATTTTTCCCTCAATAATATCTATATTAACTCTATAAGGATAAGCTGACCAGACCACACTTAATACAGGAAACCTATGTAAGTGTCATTGTTCAGGTTTGCACATAAACCAAAGCTACCCTGCAGTGGGTGTTTTTAAGAAATGGCCTGTACTAAAGGTGAGGTCTGGTCACATGATATACTAGTTCAGAATTTTGTAGGTGAAGGCATTACGCATTTCACTTTTTTGGAGTATGCTAGAGCAGTGTGCATTGCATTGCAAAGCAATCAGTTGGACACCTCTCTAGTCCTCAGTGGGTTAAAAATTGTGATAGACTATCAAAATAAAACAAGTCTAAAATTCAGAAATATAGATAATTAAATGTTAGGTGCAGAGGGTGATAAAAACATATTCCTATGCAAAAATCCCTTTATCAGTAAGCTAAATAGAAATTTGTAAAAACTAAAGTTAACCCCTTGCATGCTAGAAGAATATCCAATGTGGTGTTTCACAGTGCACTAAGAAGTCTGTGACATTCATGATGTTAAAGGTGATGTTAAAACCAATTTAGATGTGTTAACCCCTTGGATGCTAGATACAGCTCCAACACAATGATTTTCAGTGTTGGGAGGAAACTAACATCTAAGACAGGGTTAATAATTTGTTTGACCTCCAGCTCCTGGGGACTACAGCTCCAATCCTCCCCAACCAATGGTGGTTCAGCAATGGACTACCTCTGTCATAAGGGTTTAATATCAATGGACTGTAACAAGATATTATCAATTAACAATAGAAAACATCATACAAACTTTAGTGATGACTTGATATTATCATTGTGTTAAGGACCTTAGAAGAAGATAGTTATCCAAGATTTGTCCACTTGATACATGTCATATATATAGCTTAGATGGTCAAAATGGTCCTCAAGCATATCCACTTTACAACCAGTGCACATTTTCAAGATCTTCTGAACTAAGTATAGCTGGTTCTATCACTAGTACAGGGGTATCAAACAGAATGATCTTCCTGTAATCATGTGACAAAAGCCTGAATACTGTTGAGGGGAATTAACTTTTTGAGTGTTAGAGAGATTTCCAATACACTGCAATGCCATGCCTTGGATACCTCACTGGCACTCAGAGGAAGCAGCTCTAAAATCAACCAGAATGGTCAGTTAAAGAGGAACATTTCCTTAAAAATAAGTGTCCCTTAATCAGTTTATTTTGAAGACTTACCTACAGCTGTAACCATCCTTAACTGCCTTCTTTCTTTAATAGAATATAAATAGCTGAGCGCTTGAGAAATGTATAAATATATTTTGAGTTAGAATTAAGAAACTGAAAATATATTTATAGAATAATAATATCAGGAACATAAATGGAGCAAATCCAAACCCCTGTCTTTCTTTCTTAGTTAAGCCATCTTGATCTGATAAGCAACTTCTAGTGACTTGCATGGGGGTCTCTGCTTACCAAACATAGAAAGTCATAGATACAGAGGTAAGATCAAGAACAAGACTTACAGCTACATCTGTAGGATGATAGGTGTCCTTTAAACAGCATTTCTGTTAACTTTTTATTTCATTCAATCTATGGTATAATTTATTGGCAGTTGTTTCATTTTACAATATGATAAAGATTAATGACCCATCTAAGCTATCCAGGCCCACTGAAGTCCATTGTTTATTGTGTGGAGGTGTGACTTCACTAGATATTACTATATACAGAAAAGTGCAGATATAATGCAAAAATAGATATATATTCCTGATTGATTTATAAAGGACAACTACTAAGGAAAGTCAATGTCTTAATAAAATTAGGAGCCAATTATTTCTCAGGTAAGTTTCCCCTTAAGATATGGTTGCATTTTGTTTAAACATATCACCTTTTTATTTTTGGTGTATAGGGGAAGAAACTACGAATATCAACTTTATCTGTCATTTATGGGTTTGTAATAAGGTGGTGTCTTTCAAAAAGAAAATGGGTGTCAGATACCACAAGTGAGATGCAACTGGGAAATGTAAACATCATATTTTAGACACAATCTATCTAAATAGAGAGCTCATAATATATTGCTATGATTGTTCTTTATTTTGATGCAATTAGAAAGTAGAAATTAACCTACTGGATTCAAAAACACAGCAAAGCAAAAGTGCTATGAGGTGTAGGGGAGGGAGGAACAGTCAAAAGGCAGGAGAGGGAGGGAGGGGAAATGAGAGCAAAAAAGACAGGAGAGGGAGGAAGGGGGAATTAAAGCAACTACAAATGGGCCAATACGAGGAGAATTGAAAGTGGCAAAAGGGAGGGTGAGAGGGGAACTGAAAGCAGCTCCACAGAAAAGTGATACCACTAGAGAAGTCATCTCCACTTAATCACCCTCCTATTATACCCTAGTGCATCTCCACCAGTGAGGTTATGCACTAAAGCGTGATAAAGACGTAATAAAGTGGAGATGATTTCTCCAGTGATATCCTATATTATTCTATAGAGCCAATGCACTAAGACCTCCAAAGTTGGAGAAATCTAAGTAATAGGCTCCATAAAATAACATAGGAACTGGAGAAATGATTTCACTGGAGAAGTTACCTCCACTTTATCAACTCTTTATCACACCTTTGTGCATAGCCTCACTGGATTTACAGAAGTACCTGAGTAGAGCAGCTGAGAAACACCACCATAAATTACAAGTATTAGGCTTTACAGACCAGTGGAGGATGGCAGTGTAAGAAGTGAAATCCATGGCTTAAACCACAGGATCAGGGCAGTTTTAAGAACTCCTGAGGCCACTGGCAGAATTGTGAATGGAGCCCCTCTCCAAAAAAAATAAATGAAGTTAACATTTAGGATCCTTAAAATCAGTTGTAGCCTTTTTCTTCCTTTCTTCCTGGGAAAATAATCTAAATTATACAATGTATACCCAGAACTTCCTCAATCTTCATCTCACCAAATTATTAAATTGTTTTCTTTCTGTAAAAATGAGTTGGCATGGAGGCCCTGGAGGCCCCTGGTGAATATCTGTTATGCCCATGCATAAAAATGACCCTGCACTGGAGACCTTTGTAACATGCCAGGTTTTAACACTGCATTTGGCTGCTAAGAAAGACAGTCATCTGGTGCAAAACTCCACTTTTCATGACACACCAGAAACTGTAACAGTCACGGTAATGTGTATAGAGGTTAAGTGAAATGGAACTCATCTATATATTCTTGTTTGTTTCAGACTCAGACATAACATTGCACTGTACAGAACACTGGTCAACTGCAAAACACACATTGTCTTTCTGAAAAAACTAGGAGAATGAAGACAGCAATCATTTTGATCTTTTTGTTGGGTTTGAGCAGTGCCTTTTATGTAAGTAAAGTATAAATTATATATTTGTTTTATCCATCATTTCAAGATCTGGAAATATCAACATCCAATTTACTATAATTACATTATAATTTTAAAGATGTTTGAGCAAGATAAATAGTCAGTGATTAAAACAAACAGAGTAACTGAGAATACTCAGTTTGTTAATGCTCCAACTGTACAATCTGTTCCATCTTCAGGGTCTCAGGCTATAGACCTAACATGGTCAATGCAATCTTTCGTCCTTCTAACATAGATAAAATGTGTGCCCAGGTCAAATGTAAAAACAAGACAATCTGAATGTATCGTTCCTTTCATAAATAATAATTGTTTTATAGTAATATATATGCATATATCTTGCCTGAGCAAGTAAATAGAAATGGGGCTAGGGTGGGGGGGCAGTAATTAGCTCTGGTTACAGTGCCATACAGAACATCTGAGAGCTAAAAAGGCTGTCCACTTCCCCGAAAGGTGCTATCAGGTGCAGAACTAAATGTGTGGGAAGTTTAATATATTTCTATCATTGTTTAATTTCTCATAAAAAGATAATTTTTCAGTTTGCTGGGGTTTCATTGTGAGCCCTGTTGAAAAAATGGGGGGGGGTACCATGGGAGTCTAAAAAAAGACTCTAGCTGCTTCCCTGGATCATCAATTTTGCAACGAGCAGGATATTTTCCTGTCATGCTTGATGCTGGTCCCTATATATCCACTTTATTGACGGTTCACTATTGAAATGTCGCCATGTATTGGGCGACCATCAATATGGCTCGCTAAAATGTTGCTGGAATCAAAAGTGTGACATCAGAATGTCACCCCAATGAAAGAGCAACATTCTGATGTTGCACAGTTAAAGGTTGCTACATAGAGTGCAACATTCAAAGTATACATACCAATGCGTGTTCAAATCTGTGCCTTAACCCTTTGAGTACCAGAGAGGTCTGCAACACATTACGAAGTGTTGCGGATTGCTCTGGGGTTCAAAGGATAAATGAGTATGTCCCCATCTGTGCCTTAACCCTTTGAGTACCAGAGAGGTCTGCAAGACATTACGAAGTGTTGTGGATCGCTCTGGGGTTCAAAGGATAAATGAGTATGTCCCCATCTGTGCCTTAACCCTTTGAGTACCAGAGAGGTCTGCAACGCATTGCAAAGTGTTGTGGATCTCTCTGGCACTCAAAGGGTAATAGCTGTGTGTCTCACTCCATATTTACAGCTCACTCCTTCAGCTGCAGTGCTCTCCTTAATGGATCGTGTGTTCTATATCCAATATCGGATACAGAACACAGGACCCAGTAACAGGAGCACACTGCACTGCGGCCCCAGCTATGCAAATATCTTTATTGATTATGTTGAATTGGCGACCATTAAGCATGCAACATCAGAATGTCACTCTTTTGATTGGGGCAACATTTTGATGTCACACTTTTAATTCCGGAGAAATTTTAAAGCACTGTATTGATGGTGGCCTAATAGATGGTGACATTTCAATAGGATACCTTTATTAATGTGGAAAGCCGTACACTGCAGAATTATGGGGACTGCGTTTGCAACCCAGGAGTTTGTGGCTGAGAGTCATAGACTTTGAGTTATGTTCCAGCCGAGGGTCAGTTTTTGGACCCAACAAATGGATTATAGGAACCCTTTTGGAGCTGCACAATGCATCTCTGGGCACTTTTCTTAATCTTCTCCCATTTTACTAACCTTTATTGCCTTATAACACCCCCATTTTTATCAATAAGAATTTTTATTTGATTCCTGTGGTACATGAGCTTTAAAATTGCCCCCGTTCTTCCTAGTACACCATCCTCAATGAGTCTTGAGTACAGGTGAAAATATTGAACATTGGGAGGTTTACACCAGTTTAGGTTGACTAAAGAAGAGTCAGTGAAACATATTACAACTGGTCAGTGTTAATAGCTAGCCCTGCCAAGCTAGTCTAAAATTAGTTGAAATAAATGAAAGCATCCCTATGAAGTTTACAGAAATATTCTCTTAATATGTTAACTTTTTTATCTCTGTCACTGATGACTGAGGATTCTGTACTTTGTAGGGGTTACATAGACCAATGGTTGTTATTTAATTCAGATGTTTAACAAATAACTAATGGCACTACCATAACAGTAATCATGGGCCGTATGTATAAAAGCAAACACTGGGCAAATCTGGGAAGGCCTCTGCTGCTATCAAGGAAATGTGTACATGTTCCATAAGATGCAGTTTACACCAGAACTGTCTTTATACATATCCTGTAATGTGCCAAGAGCTCCTTAAATTTATACATGTTAAAAAGAGGCCAAATCAAAAAATAAGAATGTTTTCCAGTGTTGCAATCAGGGCTGAAAATGAAGAAAGTGAAAAAGGCAATATTGGTTCCATTACTTTATAGGGTACTATAATCTGATCTTGTCATTAATACAATGGCCAAAAATTATAATGCAGTGAAATACAAGAGCAAGATGTCTCACTCTTTAAAACACCTGTCATAACATTTGTTTTTAAATATCCTAAGCCATTTGAGAGAGAAGAGAGAAAGGGATAGAGAGAAATGCAACAGAAAAAAGGGGGGTAGAGAGTAAGTGAAAGAAAGAGAGAAAGGGGAAGGGAGAGAGAGAAGGAGAGAGAGAGAGAGAAAGGAGAGAGAGAGAGAGAGAGAGAGAGAGAAAATCTAGAAGGGGAGAGAAACGGAGAGGAAAACAGAGGGAAAGGGAGTGTAGAGACAGATGGGGGAGAGAAAAAGAGGGGGATAGAGAGAAACAGATGCATGCCCTATAGAGATCTCCTGTTAACTGCAGTGCTGGAATTAATTTTTAACCTTCGCCTGCCTAACTAACTTTCTATGCCAAAAATGTTCCCCTTAAAGGGATAGTAATTCTTGAAAATAAGTTTATTTTATATTGTAGCCCTTAAAAAAACATGAAAAATGATATATGTCTTATCTCCCAAACCTTTACGGTTTTGAAGATATTCACTTGTAAAATATAGTAAAATTCTCTTTTCCTGGCTGTTTCAGCCAAGTCTGCCATCTAGTGGACAGATTTGGAATTCAGTCCACAGAGCAACCGGCAGCTCTTTAGCAGTGCCGAGATCACGATCTTTGAAAAGAACTACTTAACTGGAACTATCTACAAAGTGTGCCTGGCTTGAAAGCACACTTTGTAGACCATTCCAATTAAGAAATTATTTTTAAAGATGGTGATCTCAGCACTTCTGGAGAGGCACAGCCGGTCCCCGGACGGATTCCAAATCTGAAGGGTGGAGCAATGACGTCACTCCAGAGGAAACTTTACTTCCGAATATCTCCCAAACCATAAAGATTTGGGAGATAAGACTTATATCATTTTTCATGTTTTCTTAAGGGCTACAATATAAAATAAACTTATTTTCAAGTATTACTATCCCTTTAATGCCACTGGTGCCAGGAGGAGAGCATCAGGACAATATGTGGGTGTTTCAGGGTGTTCCTTTCCTCTTTGCCTTGTTTAATGTTATGTTTAAACAAAGTATACAGCAAATTATGTTATACCATTTCCCTGTGTATGCTGAGGGGCAGGAATATGGGGTTTGGTGGCATTAAAGTCCTAATACCAATGGAGACTGTCTGCCGTTATGCACTACTGATATTGTATGTAGTAGTGCACCCTGAACGCATTCACTTATATTAGAGGGTAATACCTGTGGAGCTTCACTGTGGAATTTGTACATTCAGCCCACTGAGACAGAAATAAAAGAAAACAGAGATAGAGAGAGACAGAGAGTGACAGAGAAAGATGAAGGGAGAGGCAGAGACAGTGAGGGTGAAGAGAGAGACAGCAAATACAGGGGAGGGGGTAATAAATAGATGCATTTTAACCCCAGTCTGAACCCTTAATATCCTTCAATTTTAAATGAATGTAGAGTTTGTTAAAGGGATAGTAACATTTCAGTCTAAAATAAAAGCAGCTCCAATTCATCTTCATAGTATTTGGGACATGGAGAGTGTTATTTCAATACTGTCAGAGTTGTAGTTCAAAAGTAATTGAATGACAAAGTATTCCCCTCCCACCCCTTTTACTGTTCTATTACTGCTCACTGCAAGACTGTCCAGATGGATCGCAGAGAGGGACAATCGTCAGTGAGCATAAGGGAAAACATGAAAAAAACTGTCAAGGGGGGCAGGGTTTTCCTTATGCTCACAGTAAGAAGATTGTCCCTTGCTGTGAGCTGTCCCAGGACCAGATTCCACATATGAGGGGAGGTGGCTAACACTAGGTAAAAGGGGCTGGAGGGGAATACTTTATCATTCAATTACTCTTGAACTACAACTCTGACAGTATTGTAGTAACACTCTCCATGGACCAAATACTATGAAGATTAATTGGAGATGCTTTTATTGTGAAACATTACTATCCTTTTAACTATACAAAATACATTATTTCTTGTCCACTACACTTATAACAACTATTCTGGGCTTTGATCTTCTTCATTTCCTACATATGTGAACCATATTTTTGTTATGTCACAGTTGGCTGTATAATAAATAAATACTATGAAGATTAATTGGAACTGCTGTTTTTCTGAATCATTACTTTCCCTTTAACTTACTGGTCATATTTTGTGAAACTTGCTTGAGCTCAGGTGTGTCACGTTAAATGAGTGATTCATTGGCTGAGCTATCAAGAGGGGTCTGATGTTACAAGAAGAACTAGATTAAAGGGAAAAATAAAGAATTGTAAATCTCCATTATTTAAATAGAGCTTCTCTTTTGGGACCTCTCTAGCATTCAAGAGGTAGCACCATTCAAAGTGGAACTACCAACCAAAGTAAAGTTAAACCCCTTCAATTACCCATCTGGCAACTAGCTGAACAATAGTACTAGTCGCCAGAATAATTACCTCCTTACAGAGAAATTCTACTGCTCCAGGGACTGACAGCCAGGAAACAGCGCGGACATCTTTGCATTGTGACGTCTGTGCGCCTGCTCTGTCTGCTGAAGGAGGAGTTGCTAGTTACCGTATGGTACCGGAAGGGATTGACGGAGCAAGCTCGCAGATTCTTTTAAAGCACTGTTGCCTGGCCGTCAGTCTCGGGAGCAGTAGGATTTAGCTGCAAGGAGGTAATTATTCTGGCAACTAGTACTATTGTTAGCTAGTCGCCAGATGGGTAATTTTTTGGGGTTTAACTTTACTTGGGTTGGTAGTTCTACTTTAAATCAAAGAGGGTTTGCATTTGTCCCTATGGTATAGCATTTGCCCCAGTTTTTCTTAGAATATAACCCTCTGTCTGTTTTCTTACTGTTTATCATTAATGTGATATAAAACTGAAATGCACTGCTTGATCTCCCTCAGATTAATCGTTTCCAGAGAAGATGGAAGGGGAATGAAGAAAAAGGGGTAAGTAATAAGCCTAGATCTGTAATGAAATCTAGCTCAGTCGTATAACCTACTGTTCATTTTATTTTAGAGGTCTAGTAAACTTTTTTTATAAAAATATTTATATAGTAGGGCCTTTTCCTGCTGAATAAAACAAGGTTTCTAGTACTGCTGAGAGATGCTTCAGTCAAAAAGTATTACAAAGCTAACTTGAATTTTTTGAATGTTGCCATTACTGCCTGAGAAGATTTGAGTGTTGCAGACACAAGGAATGAGATTCATCGGTGATAAAGAGGTGAAAAAGCGGAGAAGACTTTTCTAGTGATATAACTTCTCCAGTTCGTATAGTAGTCTATGAAGCCTATGCACTAAGATCTACAGAGATTAAGACATTTTAGTGCATAGGTTCCATAGAATAACATAGGAATTAGAGAAGTGATATCAAAGGAGAAGTCATCTGCACTTTATCATCTCTTTATCACCGCTTAGTGAATCTCCCCCAAGGTTTCCATATTTGACTGTAGCAGTCAAACATCTTGAACTCAAGCTACCAGACAATTGCAAGTTAGCCCCATAATATCTTTTGAAAGAACATGTTCCAGTATTGGGAGAACTGTTTTTCTCAGTAGTAAAAGCCTTTTAACATATATATTTGGCATATATAATTAGGGATTACTACATGCAGATACAATGAAGAGAATCTATATTTTCAGAAACATCCCTTTTCTTTCAATCACAAATTAAAACACTAGCATAAATCATTAAGTATTTGTTTTGACAATAAATCAGACCTGCTAGATTCATTCAAATTCTATTAGTAATAAACAGTATTCACTAAATATCCTTATTTGAAGCACAAGTGTTTTTTTTAAGTTACTTGTGTATTAAGTGACTTGGGAAAGTCATTCTAAATTGACTGGAAAAGATGCTATAAGCATTCATGTGTGGGTTCGTATCTAAATAGATTTTGGCAGAGCACCACTACAATTACATAATTATAGAGGGAGACCACACACGCCCACAGTAGTTTGAAAGTAGGACTAGAATGAGCAGGCATCAAATGAATACCTGGCATAATGCCTCAGAAATATGATGTTATAGTGTTGGCAGCTTTGAGACGTTAAAATCCTTTTTTAGAAGAAAGAAACCAATGATAAGATGGAAGGTTTCTTGTGTATTTTATGATGGATTGGACCTTTCCCTGAACTTACTTTAATAGCTAACTTGAAAGTTTCCAGAACACTTTTTTGGGAGATATGTATTTTCATAAAGAATAGCCTACAGAGGGTGATGTGCTGCACCATATGGGACAAATAAAAATTGTAATATATTTAAGTGGGGATTACAACCTCTTGAATGCTAGATAGGTCCCACTGCATTGTGAAGCATTCAAGAGAGTAAAAGCCCCATTTATATAAATGGGGATTTGTGGAATCATTATTTGTCCCCTACAGTGCAGTTGGTTTGGAGTTGGTTTGCACAGGCCAGCCCATCCATACAGGCAATCTACAAGGCTGTCAAAAGAAAGCTGGACAGGGAGCAATTGCACCCCAGCCTTTCTGGTTTTACATGGGAGCCACAAGTCTTCAATATAAATAATAAGGCCAGGTGCATAATAAAGTACCTCTTCTATGTGCAGCCACAACTTATGTGATGAAAAAACATGAGCCATTGTCACATAGTGAGGAAGTGCATAAGTGGACATGCCTACTTTCAGCCATCAAGTCTCCCCATCCCTTTTATTTAGTGTTCTATGGGGCCCTTTAAAGGGATAGTAATGTTTCACAAAAACAGCAGCTCCAATTAATCTTCATAGCAATTGAGCCATGGAGAGTGTTATTTCAGTACTGTGAGAGTTGTAGTTCAAGAGTAATTGAACTATAATGTTTCCCCCTCCCGTCCCTTTTACCTAGTGTAAACCCCCACTCCTCAGATGTGGAATCCAGTAATCAAAGGTCAATATTCTACTGTAAGAACAATGAAAACCCTGCCCCCCTTGCCAGGTTTTTCAGCTTTTTCCCTTATCTTAATTGAAGATTGTCCCTCTCTGGAATCTGCCTGGACACTCCCTGCTGCTCTGAGGTGAGCAGTGTTATATCAGTAGAAGGGGCGGGAGGGGGGATACTTTATCATTCAATTACTCTTGAACTACAACTCTGACAGAATTTAAATAACACTCTCCAAGGCCCAAATACTATGATGATTACTTAAAGGGATAGTAATACTTAAAATGTAAAAAAAAATATGTTGTAGGGTTTATCCCCCTGAGTAAAACAAGAGTACTCCCACTGCTGAAAGGTGTTTCATTCAAAAGTTATTAATTTTCAAAGTTGAATTTTTTAGGTGCAATATCACAGTGGCCTGAAATTATACAGTGGCGCTGTTGCTACACGATCCTATGGACAGCTCTGGTCCCGGGACCATAAATCTCCATAGGATGGTGTAGCAACAGCGCCACTGTACAATTTCAGGCCACTGTGATATTGCACCTAAAAAATTCAACTTTGAAAATTAATAACTTTTGAATGAAACACCTTTCAGCAGTGGGACTACTCTTGTTTTACTCAGGGAGATAAACCCTACAACATAGTTTTTTTTACATTTTAAGTATTACTATCCCTTTAAAGCTGCTTTTATTACGAAACATTTCTATCCATTTAAACTCTCTAGCCGGTGCACTCACTAGTCATTCTGCACAAGAAAGAATATGCCATGTTTCTCCATCCCGTGACATCACTGATGCATTTGCACACATGCACTTCTTTGGGATCACTTTCAGTTTTTGTACTATAATGGATCCCACTGGACTGATTTAAAAAAAGAAAACTTAAGATGATGAGGATCAGTCCATGTCAAAAAAAGGCAACTCCACTTCCTAGACTAGCATGCTTTTAGGGTGCCCTGACTATATGGGGCAAAGTTAAAAATACAGTCTCTAATTAGTTAACTGCCATTACTGCCACCCCTGAGAGTAGCAGTATCATACACTTACATCCCTAATGTACAAGTAAATATACAGGAGCAGTCTGCAAGAGGATGTTACAGTACAACAGCCAAAAGGAATCAACAGCTGACTCACTTCAGCTTGGGTAAAGTGTGGTACCGTAAAAGTACAGTAAAAATGATACCTTTATTGGATAACTGAGTGGCTCTAGAGTGCGAGCTTTCAAGACAATAGGGCCTTGATTCAACTGTCCCATCCAATGGTAGTTTTTCAAGCACAGTAAGCCATTCAGTTACCTGAGCTGTGGAAAACTACCGCAGGGAAAAACAAAACACGTTTGGAGCTAAATTTTGCACCCATTGAAAGTAAAAAAAAAAGTTTCAATTCCATGCCTTGGACAGTAACATGTGTTAAGGGACCCCACTTTATTGCCAAAAATCTGTCCCTACTCCTTCTTGGCATAGAGTCTCCTAAAGCATGTTTTAACCTGCCACTGCTGGAATTGAAGAGGGGGGGGGGGGGCTGGAAAAAACCTAAGATACCAGTGGATGTATTGATATGGGGCCCTAAGCCCCATATTAATACATCCAAGGTAATGAAAGAAATAGTGAAATGGTAGAAATATTAACCCTATGAGTGTCAGTGGGGTATGCAATGCATTGCAGAGCATTGCATACCCCACTGGAACTCACAGGGTAAATCTCCCTAAAGTTAACAACATCCCCTCAAAAGAAACACTTACCTCTAATCCTGATATCAAGTGTGGTCTTCAGCACCCTGGTCATACAGTTTAAAGGGATAGTAAGACTTAAAATGTAAAAAAATATATGTTGTAGGGTTTATCCCCCTGAGTAAAACAAGAGAACTCCCACTGCTGAAAGGTGTTTAATTCAAAAGTTATTAATTTTCAAAGTTGAATTTTTAGGTGCAATATCATAGTGGACTGAAATTGTACAGTGGCGCTGTTGCTACACGATCCTATGGACAGCTCTGGTCCCGGGACCATAAATCTCCATAGGATGGTGTAGCAACAGCGCCACTATACAATTTCAGGCCACTGTGATATTGCACCTAAAAAATTAAACTCTGAAAATTAATAACTTTTGAATGAAACACCTTTCAGCAGTGGGAGTTCTCTTGTTTTACTCAGGGGGATAAACCTTACAACATATTTTTTTTTACATTTTAAGTATTACTATCCCTTTAAGTCTTCTTATCATCTTTCGTCTTATCTTCTGTCTTCTTATCTTCTTGTTTGACCAAAAAAATGATACTGTAAACAAAAAAGAGTCTGACTTTCAGATGCCCCCCCAGAATATGCTGTAAAGATCTGCAGACCTTAACCCTTTGAGTGCCAGAGGTGTACCCCTCTGGAATTTCAGGGGTTAAAGGTATCATGCCACTCTAATAATATAAAGTATAATCCGAGTCCAATAATTAAAAGTATGCTGCCGGCGCAACAGCAGGAATGCAGAGGAAAAATCCCCCGACCCCATAAAGCTATCTTTTATATGTCCAGTCTCTGTTCAAAATGTTTCCCATGCTACAACTGGATGGGATGTGTGCTTACGCACCGCCAAGTCAATCAACTTCTGGTGGGAGATGACGAAACCTGCTAGAAGGTGATTGGCTGGGAGGAGAGAAAGCACCCATCCCATGTAATTGTAGAGTGGGAACCATTTTGAATAGAGATTGGCCATATAAAAGCCAGTCTCTGTTCAAATTTTCCACAGTATGGCTTGGGCAAAGACCCGAGAGTTAACTTTGGGGTGGAAGGGGATTTTTTTCTCAGCATTCCTTCTGCCACCTCTTGGACCGGATTTATACTATATATTATTGGAAGGGCATGATGCTTTATATGATTGGACTAGCATGATACTTTTAACCCTTGGAATGCCATAGAGGTATGCAACTCATTGCTCTACACTCAAAGGGTTAAGGCCTGTTTATCTTTACAGCATATTTTGGGGGGGCATCTATAATTCGGACCTTTTTTTTCTTTACAGTACAATTTTATTTGGGTCAAAGAAGAAGATGAGAAGATAGATGATAAAAGAAAGAAGAACACAGCAGATAGAAGAGTAAAGAAGAAGACTGACTGTGTATGACAGGTAAGTGTTATACAGCTATGGGGTATGGGTATAGGTTAGTGTTAGTATTGTTTCACTTTTTCATTAGGGGTATTGTAGAGTTAGTGTTTGGGAGGGTGACTGTTGTAGCTCCCCCTTGGTATTTGACACTGTGTCAAACACTGAGCATTAGCTATTTTCCTTTGATGTTTCCATTTTTCAAGCTATTTAGTGTGAGTTTTGGGAACAGAAAACATGCTGGACCACAAGCCAGGTTCTGTGGCCCAGCGTTCATTGTGGTTTGCACATGTGTACCGCCTGATATCCATTTTTGCACTACTGACAGTTTTATCGGCGTCTATTGAATTGAGGCCTAATTCAGGAATTAGAATGAAGGCTGGATACACAATACATGACAGTGTAAGCACTCATGCAAATTACGTTAGCATTTCAAATCCATGGTCAGTGAATATTCTTGTCAGTAATGCCTATAACTCATTCTCTAGGCTCCAGTAGATTCTCTTTGAAGATCTGTAGATTTATTACCTTTTTGATGCAAAATGCTGACCCAATGGGGTGTCTCTTTTGTTGTTCACACCCCAGTGGGTTAACATTTTTGCAAACCTGATCACAGCATTAAAAATCTCAAAGTGACTGTACTGATGGGAAATTTTAGGACACAGAGGGACAGAAAGATCTTGAACTATAAATTGATAACCAAGTTTAAACTTGTTCTTTGCATGTGATGGGCTATGCACCCCAATGGTTCTTGGATGGTTAACCCAAATATTTTATTCACTTAGCCATCTCTGGCTAAAGACTAACATTCACTGGATGTTGTGAAAGTACTTTACCAGGAAGAATACACTGAGATTATCTCTCATTTTCAAGTATGTCCTGGACTCATTTTATCTACCTCAGAAGGGTGAAAGGCTGAACCTGTGATCTTGCGGTTTGAACAGATTCTACAACTGGGGCGTTAACCAACTGAGCCATCTCACCGGCTAAATTTGCTTAAGCTTATCATCTAAATCCCTGAAATAATTGTTAATGGACCTCTATCTCCCACTGACATTTTGTAATTCTTTCCAAGATTGCCTATAATGATCCTATCTGTCTTCCTAATTATGTTATCCCCTACCACTATCACCTGCCTAGGTATGCATAAGTCTCAGATGACATCATTACTACAGGAGCTATTAGGAAGAACAGTTATTTCTAGCAAGGGCATTCTTGTGCCAACACCCCTAACATTATCACACAAGGTTGAAAATGTGTTAGGATAAGTAAACACAGCAGTGTCCTCCCTATTCCTCCTCTACTCCTTGCTACATGTAACTGTAACCCATACCGATAGTTATTCCAGCTTCCTTGTAGTTCAAATTTCACAAGAAAACATTATGCCCCAGTAGGGAATGAATGGATTATAAGAAACATAAGATAAAATTGAGCAAACAATTAGCAGTAGACTACAAGAGAGACAAAAACCATATAGATATAATTGATTGATATATGAATAACAACTACCAAGGTAAGTCCTTCTGTTAAAGAAACAAAGAGCCACATATTCCTACAATAGATTTTCCATTTAATCAGGGCAGTCTTTAGAACCCCTGAGGCCCCTGGTGGAATTGTGAATGAGGGCCCTCCAAATAAACATTAACATTTAGGATCTTTACGCTTAGTTGTAACCTTCTTCTTCCTTTCTTCCTATTTGTGGAAAAATTATCTATATTCATATATTGTGAACCCAGAACTGCTGCACTACTCACTGGTCAGCTGACCAAAGGATTAAATTGGTTCCTTTCTGTAAAGATGGCCAAGGTGAGTCCCTCTGAGACTGAAGGACCCCAACAAATACCCGGGCATATCCATGCATGAAAATACGCCCATGCATGAAAATAACTGAATTTAATTGATAGTAATTTTGTAATTCTTTTTCCATGAATGGAGCAGTCTTCTATATTGGAAAATTGTCAGCTGACTTATCAGTAATAATAACAAGACATTTAAAATAAAATCTCAGTTGATTGTTCACAATGCTAGTAAATATATCTTGGATACATTTATTTTAGAGATAATATTTTTTAATGTGTCTGTTTTTTAGGTATCAAAGAACAGATATGGCTACTATTTTTACAGGAATTTTTATCCTCAGCCGCCTCCAAGGCATTTTGCCAGGGTAAGTTCAAATGGACATATTTAAGAGGTCATATGATCATTATACTTAAGTTTTAGAACAATCTTGCTCTTTATAAGGACAATAACTAAACAAAACGAATAAGATGTAAAGCAGAATAGGGACAATGGATGGATAATTGGAAACAATTAAACTTTATATACATATTTATAATAAAAAATACTAAGTATTCTAATGTATAAAATGCTGTTTTGCCTTGCCTGTGCAAACATTATCTTGCTTGTCTCAACATACACAGAATTCATTAATGAAAAAGAAAAAGCAGTAGATTGGTTATATATTTTTGTCAAAAATGATCACATTCCAGTCAATCAATTTAACAACCACAGCCTGGATGCTTCAAAGTAAATAAAAAGCCCTGAGAAAGGTCAGTTAAGGCAGATTATAAATTTAGGAACAATACCAAAAGAGAAAAAGGTTTTAAGATACCAGTATAACCCTTTGCCTACAGTTTTACTACAAGCCCTAAAAAGAGCTTTTGTAGTTACTATTAGTTTCCAAAAAAATGTAAAAAAAAATGAATAAATTATGAGATGTATCAGAAGAAATGTTATCAATAGACTAATTAAGATCACTGTGTATATTAAATAAATAAATCAACAGACCTCCAGCTAAAGATACTCAAAACAATATACCAGCCCTAGTAACTGCTTTGATGGTTAAGATGTGTGACAAAAGAAAGTCAAGTAATCATATCTGAAAGCAAGTAAATGGTGAAATGGTTAGTGACTCATAAACCTGATTCATATAAATTCTTAACATGGGCTATTAACAGCAAAACACCCTGTATAAATTGTAGAAAATTTTCCAGAACAATTTACCAAAGTATTTTACCAGTCCTAGTAATGGTTTTTATGGCTGAGCAACAAGTTGGGTCAAACAATTAAATCGTCGGCATGTAAATATAAGATAGGTTATGAGTTGCTGAAGTAAGCCTTCAAATGGCCATCGTCAGCTAGCAGATTGTACAGGAAAAAGAGAAAAAGGGAAACAAATCCTAAACAGGTATTGGTAACTATCTGTTTTGCTCTGTTCATCTTGAACACTTTCTAGCTTAATTTTACATGTCAATATTGATACTTTTGGAATATATTGCTCTTTTATTAGAGTGCTTTGATTGTTTTCTCTTGTTTCACTGTACAATCTGGGTTAGCTGCAAGAGCTGGTAACAAGGTATTTCAGCAACACATGACCTATTATTTATAGGCCAATAATGTAAGTTTGAGTCCAGTTTTCCTGCTAGGAACTATAATGTCCTCCTCAATGGAGATAACTACCAGGACTCAAGAAGAGGTTCTCTGGAACAAAGGTGTAAGGAAAAGCATTAAGATTCTATGTCCTTAGTAAGGTAAGTTAGTGGCTATTATTCAAAAGTGGTAGCTTTCAATGATCACATTGCTGGTCAAGAGCATATTTGATACATAGTTTTTCTTACACTTATAATAATTCCTGTCATAGAGTCCACATTTAATCTGTTCCAGTTGCATTACAATATATTAAATGTAGTCAGTTTCTAATTCCAAAACTCTTTTATTCTAGGGTGGCGGTTCTTCAGAAGAAAATGAAGATAGCTCTGAGGAGGTAGGCAAATTTGGTTTGTTTCTGAAAATAATCAAACCATTGGATACCAGAGATATCTCCAAAGCAATAATTAGAAATGAGTTGAATAATTCTCTAGTATTCAATGAATTCATTTCAAATATTTTGACTTCTAACAGTTTATTTTATTTTAATTTCTTCAGTACCAGAGTTGTAATTTATGATGCAGATTGGTACCGCAGCTAAATACAGGCTTGCATTTCTGTGAAGTGTTTGACAATATGACCATTTCCTGTTCATCCATACCTTTCAGAAAAGGAAACTATAAAATGTCTCACTATACTAAGAGGTGTCTTATAGAACTGTAAAATGCTTTGTTTTAATGGAAGGTGTTTTTTTGAAGTGGGTTAGTGTCCTACTTTACTGGAGGTTCTTGTGGGTTTGTGTTTGTGGCAAAGTAAAGTAATTCATTCCACTACAGGTATCTTATGGTACTGGATTGTATCTCATTGGTAGAAGTCAGGGGGTGAGCCAACCAAGTCTCTGCTCCATCCAAGCTTGTGCTACAAACTCTGTGCTCAAGTCAATTGTCAACAAAAGAAAACACCTCTGAATCTTTTTTACCCCCCTCAGTTTTTCTTTAGGGGTATGATGCAATGAAAAGAATAGGGCAAAAGCAAAATGCACTGGGTTTTGGTGCATATTCACATTGACTCAATATTTACCATATATACTGCTGGACATTGTCTTCACATTCATATAGTCCTTGCCTTAAGGCTGACCTTTTAAACACATACTATAGGCACAGTATGCTAGGCTTGCAAGCTGTTGCAGACACCCCTAGTTTAGCAACCTTGCAAATTATAGTCATACTAAGTGACTAAAAACTCAAGTTTAGTACAGTGAGTAGATGAAGGCAGTTTACAGCAGAATACATAGTTAATATTGAGGGGGTGTGCATTATGAACAATTGGTGTTGCTTTTTGCTATTTTGCTCAAAATGCATTGCACTACAGCTATTTAAATGTATGTTTGGTTTGATGGACCACAAACCAAACAACTAAATGCTCACTCATGAAATAATAAATTAGAGCAACCTGTTAGACTCCAGCAGTCTTCTGTACTACAAAACCAATCATCAACAGCAGGAGACCAACAGATGTCCAGCCCTAGATTAGAGGGAACATGGCTTTCAGTGCATCATTTCATCAAATCCTCGGATAATTGGATTTAATTTACAATGCAATGAAAATCTCTCTGACATTCAGTGGGTTAAAAGCCCCATTTAATGGATGGGAGTTTGGGGTATATCTATTTCTTCCTTTGGTGTAGTAGTTGCTTTTCTCCAGAATTTTCCTCTTACTTTGTGCATTAGGCCCAGTTTCTGATATACAGTTGTTTAATGTCCTGATGATTATACCAGCAGCAGGAGAGCACTGGAACACCACCTGATGCTTGGAGTAGGTCAGGCAAGGGAATCTGGCATGTTTTACCTATGAACAAAAGGCTAGTATGCAGGAGAGTTTTATGGAAATAAAGCAATCTGGGCCTTATTTACAGGAAAAATGATGAGCAGTTCTGGAGCATTTCCCACAGGTTCAAATGGTAAACATTGGTGCAAAGGGGAGGAGAAGCATTCATTTAGTGAGCAAGGCCCAAGTGTCCGGAGACGGGAAGAAGAGGCAATGAGGTGAAGGGGAGCATGAGTCGAACAGGTGAATGGAGATACAATGAGGAGAAGGGAAGTGTGAGTCAAACGTAAACACAATGATGCGAAGGGGAATATGAGTTGAACAGGTAAACCGAGACAGAATAAGGTGAATGGGGTATGTAACATGATTGAGGAGAGGAGGCATTAGTGGAATGAGTTAGAAGAGTAGACACATATTAAATGCCTACCAAGGCCTGAGGGTGTGACAGCAAAAAGGAGGGAAGAAGAGATGGTGGCAAGGGAGAACAGAAGTGGGTGGAGGGGTTGGTAATAAGGACGAAGACAAAGGATGTGAGAGGGAGAAGCGTGGAGAAAGAGAAAGTGGTAACATACAGGATGGTGGACGGGATGTAGAGGAAGGCAAAAGGGAGAGCATTAAGGTGAATAGGGATCAACAGATTAGTGAGTGTGAACAGTGTAGTAGGCAAAAGTTGTTGCAGTGACTGTAGGGGAGTCAGGGCAGCAAAATGCAGGGTTAGGAGAAGAGGCAAAGGGGAGGGTAATCAATCAGTTGGAGTGTGTATCTAGTAGGAGAAGGAGAGGGAGGGTGTAGAGGGAGGAGGTGTGTAATGTGGTGAAGGGAGAAATCCTGTACGTGTGGCTTGGGAGGGACAGTTTACAGGGAGGAGGTGTGTAATGTGGTGGAGGATGAAATCATGTAGGTGACAAATGGGAGTGAGGTGCATAGGGAGGAGGTATGTATTGTGATGGAGGCTGAAGCCATGTAGTTGGCAAATGGGAGTGAAGGTGTAGAAGGAGAAGGTGAGTAATGTGGTGGATGGTGAAGTCCTTGCAGAGATTTTCACAGGAGTGGGCAGGGGGCATAGTTTGCTTACCCCAATGGGACAGGCAATATAGATATGCATAACTCCTCCTTACTTCCACCCCTGAGTTTGTTTCGAACAAAGCTTGCCAGTTATATGACGCTTCTAGTGGGACTGGTACTGCCTCTTTGTCTAATTTATGAGCCAGAATAGTTAGGTAAAAGAGAGTACTTCCTTCAACCCCTCCATCTTTATATTATATTTGCATACATTAAAGATATGGCAACTTTATTTTGATTTTACATATTAAGTAACTGCATCTTATTTTTTTCCATCTTTTCCATTTACATTGAGATTTCTGTCAGGAACTGTGAAAGCAGGGATAGTGGTACAATTTAAAATAAAATTAAAAATGATTGTGAAAGGAGGGATGGTGAAGTAGCGTAACACAGTTACTGCAGCACTGATGTATCACTGTCACTGAACAGAAATCTCTCTGGAAACAGAGATCCAGGGAGCTTACCTGTCAGGGACAAAAGGCATTATGTGGAAAACCCATATTTCAGGCCTCATGGTTAATGGGAGAGTGCACAAATATGCCTTGTTACAGTATGCAATGATCTGTACATAGGAGAATAGCTGACACAGAATCAGCTACAGCACATAATTCTTCCTGAAAACAGCACCCAAGAGAAGTTAGTCTATGGCACTCAGAGGGCCATATGCACAAAAAAAGAGGAGCAACTTCACCATAGGAAATGAAAACTACTTTAATGCTGCAGAGACCTTCAATGAATTGTGAAGTAAAGCATTGGAGACCTCTCTTTCATTCATGGGTGCAAAAATCCCATTTAACCGTTTGATTGCCAGAGGGGTATAAAACGCATTGCTTTGCAATGCGTTGCGTACCCCTCTGGCACTCAAAGGGTTATATGCTAGCAAATTGAGTTCACATGCTGTTCATTGGGCAAATTATTGGTAATCATTGTTTTTTTTTCCAGAAAAGCGTTACCTTGCCAAATCTGTAAGCCTTTCAAAACCAGTTTTAGACTGTACTTCAGGGGTGGGCAGTCTGCTGCCTTCTGACTGTTCTTGGACTACCAAGAGCTGGCTGAGGATAATGGGAGTAGCAGTTCAACACCAGCTAGAGGGTCATGGGTTGCCCTCCCTGCTGTTAGCTGCAAAAGGCAGATGTCCTACCTAATGCTGTAGTCCAGTGGTTCTCAACGCCTGTCCTCAGGACCCACTAACAGGCCAGGATTTGATGATTTCCTTGTTAGAGCACAGGTGAGTTAATCAGTGTGAATGAGCCTCTGATCACCACACCTGTGCTCTAGCAGAGAAATCCCTAAGTCCTGGCCTGTTAGTGGGTCCTGAGGGCAGGAGTTGAGAAACACTGCTGTAGTCTTAGGATGATAAGGAGCTGTAGTCCAACGGCAGCTGGAGGGCTGCAGGTTGCCTTTCGCTGACACAGGGCACTATGGTTAAATTAAAAGTAGAGTAATGCCGGGGCAAACCAAGTGCATTGTAGGAGACAAACAATCTCAAAATTCCCATTTTGTAAAGGGACTTTCAACTCCCTAAACACCTGAAGTCTTGAGCACACTGCAAAGACCTCTGTAGCATTCAATGGGTTAAAATCCCCATTTAAATTAGTAGAATTTGTTTTAATTATCCCCCATGGTTCACATGGATTGCCCCAGAATAACTCCACTTGTCATTTGAATATAAGCCCATATTCTGTAGTCAGAATCCTTATCTAATGCGTCTGCCTTTGTTATATTGTTAATTATAGACTGTACTGTAACTTGACAGTGCTATATAAGTTAACCCTTTCTGACTGCCAGAGGGGTATCCAATGCATTGCTTTGCAATGCGTTAAATGCCCCTCTTGCACACAAAGGATTAAAGTATACATCCCTATATCCACTACGGTTTACATTTTTACCCTAAGAACATTGTTATTTTACTTATTCTAAAAATGACAAGCCCAACACACATTTATTTAAAGACAAATATATGTGCATTAAACATAACGCGCAATCTTCTATCCTGTTTTTATATTGTGCGGTTTCATGACTCATATGGCTCTTTTTCTAGAGCTGTGTACCAAACCACATAGGAGGTTAACCACAAATATAACAAAGGCAAGAAAATTCCGGAATGGGGATATAGGTTCCAGATGATAATGGTGTGAATAAAGAGACAAGCATTTGCAGGATTTTATATTTCTGAATAATCTAGTGTAGAAATATGTAATTCTAAAGTTCAGATGTAGAAAGTTAAAAAGTGAAGCAATGCAACACATTCTGGAGAAATGTGATTGGCTAAACTAGATCATCAGGTTAGGTTGTGAAACTCCAGACTGGTACTTTATTGTGTAGCAATGCATTGGAGATCTATCTAGCATTCAAACGGTATAACCCTTTGAGTGCTTTGCATGAGTTGCGCACCCATCTGGCATTCAAGGGGTTAAAGGCTCATTTAAATTAAAAGTGTTTTTTATTTCTCTCCTATGGTAAAGCTAATTAACCCAAGCATAAAGCCCTAAAGTGGCAATTCAATAATAGTTGAAACTTTAGCTCCTTGAATTACACCTTAGGACATGGATCAAAGGGAAGAGAACAGAGTGAAGGCAGAAATGAATTTGGAAGAAGGAGAGAAAGGATGACAGAGAACAATTAATCAAGGCAAATTGGTCAATTGTGGAGCAAACAATCTGCCACCTTGGTTTAGTTTTGAAAACCATGAATGTTAGAGAGGTCTCATTTATGTTATGGAGCAATGCATTGGCTTACTCTCTCTAGCTTAAAAATCTAATTAAACCAATCAGAATTTTAATGGCCTTCATGATGCAGTTGGCTTTCTACTGAATTGCACTTAATCTCAATGAACATAACCCACTGGGTTCTATGCAGAAAAGGGGAGCAATTCTGGGTGCAAGCCAAATGCACCCACACTTCATTTATATAAATGAGTCTTTTAACTCAAAATGCCACCCTCACTTTGGCGACCAATCCTAGAGTGCATTAAATATGTCGCCAGGTTGAAAATGGTGACATAAGAATCTCACACGTCTTTATTTCACTGGCGGGACAAGGGCAAAATACCTAACAAAGCTCAGAAAAACTGATGGGGTGAATGAGCTTCACATGCAGTTTGCAGAGCAGCACGTGTGAGTGTGATGCCCCATCAGCGTGATTGCAGGGGCTGTGATGCGGCACTCAAAGGAATGACACTGCTACATATAGTGCCACTGCATCCATTAACCCTTTGAGTGCTGGATCACAGCCTCTGCAATCACGCCGATGGGGCATCACACTAGTACCATTCCATCCATTAACCCTCTGAGTGCCACAACCTGGTGACATATTTAATGCGCCCCAGGGTGGGTCGCAAAATTGAGGGCAACATTTTGACAGGATGCCATGCTAAAGAGACCACAATGCATGCTTCCACTGAAAGCACACCTCCCAACATTTCAAATGGCCAAAGAGGGACACTTTTGTTTTAAATGGTGTTGCTGGAGGAGTGGCTGGTGGACAGGGAATTCTTTAACTTATTTAATGTCCTATTACATCTTCATTGTGTAACTGAATAAATGACTTAGAACAAAACTAAAGTATTTTATCTACACAGTCTAATTTATAAACACATATACTGAAGTTTAACCCCTTAAGGACCCATGATGGCCCTGGACCGTCATGGAATTCCAGGCTCCCCGCGCGGCTTCACGCCATTTGGGGAGTCTGGAATAGGATTGCACAAAAAAAAATGCTCCGGGGTCCTTAAGGGACCGCAAAGTACGTGCGTGGCTGGTCCTTAAGGGGTTAAACAAACATAAATGTGAGTTTTATTGCTGTGGAGCAATGTTATACACTTCTATACACACAACACAGTCTGATCTCCTAAAAAAAGGGACACCAGGGTGGGAAAGAGGGACAGAGAAATTTGGATCTCAAAGAGGCACACTTGTGAGGTATGTGAAAGTGTTAAAAGCCCAATATAAATGAGTGGGGGTTTGAATTTTCCCCTGATGATGTTGGTGATTTGTTCAAGAATTGGTTTTATTTTAATTCATGCATAATTCCCATAAATTCATTCACAGTGCATGATCTTTTTAGAAGAAACATTGTAGCTTGAACTTCTATGGTTACATTTACTATATTTTGCTTTGCAATGTGTTGCGTACCCCTCTGGCACCCAAAGGGTTAACGTTTTCCATGGAAAAAGATGTTTTTAACATTTTAGAAAACACATTGGACACCCCTCTGACCCAAGTTTTGTTCTTTATTAATCCAGTTTTCCCATTTTTAACTCTCCCAAAACCTTGCCACAATTCCCTTTACTGATATAGCAAAAAGTCCATGATTTGCTGCTGTTTTTAAGCCACCTCACAATGCAAGCTCTCTTTCTAGTTAGATATGGGGCTTGCTATGTCTGAATACATTCTGAGTTTGCTATACTAGGAACCAGTGTTATTCTGGAGTAAAGCAACTGCACCACAGGGGACAAACTGTGAATTATGCCTTATATGTGAATTCCTATACCCTGTTAATCTAATGGCACCTCAACTGAGATGGCCAAGATCCACTGAAAAGTTAAGAGAGACCCCAACTTCTTATTCTATGATTACAAAAATGACAAGAATCTTTAGAGAGTGTCTTGTAATGCCGTTGGATATGCAGGGAAAATAATTCAAAGTAAAGATAGAATCCATACTTTCCCTGCCATTCACATCAGAGGTCATGATGTCTGTGCACACTCCAGCCTAGGAGGTGAACAAGGCTTCAGCCAACTTCCTGTAGCAAGACTGAAACCTCTAGCAAGGAGGAAGCAGAATTCACTAAGTTTTCTATGATGGGAGGACCTCTGTCAGGGAGAGACATTGAACCTCCTCCAAGCATAGCAAAACCCTCAGTGGAAGGAGGCACAGGACAGTCCTGTAACAAGATAATCCTTTGCTACTAAGGGAAACCCTGTCACTAGAGGATCAGAGGAAACCACACAGCCATAAGTAAACTTGTGTGCCGAGAAGAGGCCCTAACTACCCCAAAATGCAGGGAGACTGTCAGACCTGACTTCCATCACAGGGAAGACATGGTGCCCCAGAAAATAGTCACACACTAGATCCCAGGAAAATTAAGAGAAGGGGGCACAGATCAGGGCTCTCAGAGGCCAGTGCAGCATTGGCTGTGTGAAGTAGGGGGGATCTCTGTTAGCTCAATTGGGACTATTACCTGTCCTGGGTGCAGGGGTGGGGACATCATGACTGTGCTACCATGTATGACAGAGACATAACAATTTAATTAATTGTGCCTTGTACACTAGAGAGGTCTCCAACAGTTTGCAAATAAATGCACTGGAGACCATTCAAGGATTTTAAAGCCCCATTTAAATAAGTGGGACTTTGGGGAATTTTGTTTGTCCCTTATGATGTAGATGGTTTGCTCCAGTTCATCTTAGAGCAAGTGTCACTCTGTATGAATGTGTCATGAACAAATTATCTCACAATCCACTGCTTACAGGTAGAAAGCCCACAAATTGGTGATAGAACTAATTGATTATTTTACACTAGTTGAAGAGCCCGTTACACAGGCCACAGTGCCACTGCCAGCCGGTCGCGGGGCAGTCATGCGAAGTAGAGACTGCCCGCGCCTGATACACGCACAGCAATCTCTACTGAGCATTACTGCATTGTTTCACACGTTTTAGTGAGTTATTATATAGGATATGTAAAGCTCTATTATTATTGTAAAACTTTGATGTAGATGTAATATCTTTAACTTTACAGAGTGATTCCAGTGAAGTTAGTAAAAATGGAAACAATGCAGGTCCTGTAAAAACTGATCCAAAAGGACCTGAGGTAAAGAAAGCTGGAGGAGAAGAAGATTCTGAAGAAGAAGAAAATGGAGGAACATCACTCCCAGAGGTGATAATATATTTATACTGACTCAATGTCAAATGTAGTCTAATGTTGTGATTATTATACTAATACTAATGATTCTATAAAGTTCAGATGTAAATATATATTTATATACTTCTTCAAACCCTTTATTATAAAGCCAAAAGAAGAAAAACAAAGCCCAGTATAAGTGCAGTGGACAGGGAATAATGTATTATGTATAGTTAAAAACATTTAGTTCATAAAACTAATTCATATAGATAAATAATGATAAAAAATGAATAACTGTAGATAAATCAATACAGATTAAGATTTCATAAGTGAATTATTAAAACCTCTTTGAAACAAAAGCAAACTGTTTGAAATGATATTGCCTTCAATGACCAAAATTTATTTAAATAATGAATCAAAAATGAAGGGGGATGCCAAATACAGTGTTGATCTGCCTGGTTAATAGGATCTCTATATTCTTCATTCATATATCACAGTAAACAATTATGTCAGGAATGTCCACAAAAAGCCATTGTTTGTGGTTACATAAACATAAAATGGCTTCACATTGAACTGGCTCACTTCCAGGTACTGTATTCTGCAGTTGGCCTCTGGCCGACTTTCCACCTTCTCCTCTTCCCCAATAGATAGCTGTTGCAGCTGGCTCCTTCGTCTAGCTCCCCTAATGCTCCATCTTGTGGCAGTCAAACTGTACTCCCTTTGATGTCCTCTGGCACCCTACACATTTCTGGACACTTCTCTCATTTCACAATTCTCCAACTGCCAAACATTGTGTGATTGATGAGCTGTCTCATTCAATATAAGATATTGTGTTCATCATTCTCATCTCTATTTTCTTCTTGAGGTCTCATTTTTTAGTGTTATTGTATGAATATTTTACACATTGATTTTTGGAAATATCATATTTCATTGTTGTTCGATACTATTTTTCCAAACTTACACTCTAAGAAAATGCAACATCCAGTCAAAATGGACAACAAAAAGATTGTTATTATTATCATGCAAATGTGATTGGTTGAATAAACTTTTAATGTTGGACTTCCACCACATTCTCCCAGGGGAAGTCAGAAGGCAGTATAGAGTGCTTATGGGTTAAGAACTCCCTAGGCAGATCATATTTTTCATCCCGCATCATTTTTCTTAACCATTACTTCAAGGAATTTTTTTTATTGAAGGAAATATTAATTTTATACATTTTGCCTTTGTTAAATAGATTTTTATCACTTATGAAATTTTAATCAATATTGAATTACCCACAGAGATATTCTTGTTTTATTCATATATTATAGTCAGCATATTGTTAGCATTGTTTATCATTTATTAATTATTGCTAGGAACTATATATTTAGTAACTAATGTATATGAAATAAACTATTTCCTGCCCAATCCACATAGAACAAGTGTTCTGTGCTTTTGTTTTTAGCAATTTTTTCCTACCTATACTAAAGATCTCTGCTTCTGGTGACTTTATTGCCATTTAATTTCATTTGTCATGATTATCATCTTAACTAGTTTGTCCTCCCATTTAATTAATCTATGCACAGTCACCCAGATAATGACTTGAACTGTTATAAGGTGTGACTCTTTTTACCAGTGACCTTACCAAATCTTATATTTATCAATTTTTTTGAAAAGCATATTTTGTTGGACAGTTATCTATATAACAGATTGGATTGTTTGTATATTAACTATATATTAAATTGATAAGATTACTTTTCTGAACTAATGATATAGCTTGTAGGTCTTAAGAAACTGTTAATTATTTAAGGCTAAAGCCAGTTGTTCTATACAAGATCTTTATTTAATCATTAACCTGTGTAGGAACCATTACCTAACTTCAACAACTAGGGGTAGATGCACTAAAAGTTGAAGAGGGCTCGTAATGTTGATGTCCTGTCAGAGCAGTGTCAAAGACACATCGATAGTATGCTCTAAGGTATCTTCAACATTACATCCTCATCAATTTGACAAATATTTGGCCACATCAACAGCAATTCGACATGCCTTGGACAGGTTTACGAACTTTCACTCATCACATCGACAATGGTCATTATCGTATTCATAGGGGTATGTTTTATATTAAAGTGGTACTTCACCATATGCACTAAACTACCATAGCAGCCTCTGCTGTAGGAGTTCACAGTCTCAACTTCGCCTGCCTTAGGCTAGCGAGTTGGGATCTCCCTGTAGTTTCCTATGCAGTAACAGCCCTCAATCAGTCACAAGCATGAAGGGTTGTCAAACTGCTGGCAATGTGGAAGGCATGCTCTCCCTCACGCATCACCAGCAATAGACAACTCTGCAGTCTGAGAGCATTCTCTCTGCTTCCCTACTTGCTCAGTAGGAGAGTGGTGAGGATCCTTTCAGCATCACGAACATCAGCTCTCCCTTAACCTTTTGAGTGCCATAGGAATGTGCAGTGAACACCCAGTGGCAATCAAAGGGTTAAAAAAAAAGTACTCCAAACAGTACACAATCTTCCTCTCATCTCTGTATCATATTTCATACATGTTTTCACTCCCAAGGGAACAAGGCTGGTGGTTGGGGTTAGCATCCACAGGGCTTTGTGGCTACCAGCTGCCCAGCAGACTTGTTCCCTTGCCCACTGGTAGCCATAGAACCCCATGTACACTGCCTGGCCCCCAGACTTCTTCCCCTGCCCACTGGTAGCCATAGAACCCCATGTACACTGCCTGGCACCCAGACTTAGTCCCTTGTCCACTGGTAGCCATAGAACTCCATGTACACTGCCTGGCCCCCAGACTTGTTCCCCTGCCCACTGGTAGCCATAGAACCCCATGTACACTGCCTGGCACCCAGACTTAGTCCCTTGCCCAATGGTAGCCATAGAACCCCATGTACACTGCCTGGCCCCCAGACTTGTTCCCTTGCCCACTGGTAGCCTCAGATCCCCATGTACACTGCCTGACCCCCTCAGCTTTGTTTCCTTGCCTACTGGTAATCCCAGATCCCCATGGGCACTGACTGGACAAGGGAACAAGGATGGGGGGTGTCAGGCAGTGTATATGGGGCTAAAACATAATAGTGATGTTCCCTGTGGTCCCCCACAAAACATATGTTCAATATGCTGCCCCACAGTTAAAATTCAACATATGCTGCCCCACAGTTAAAATTCAACATATGCTGCCCCACAGTTAAAATTCAACATATGCTGTCCCCACACAGTTAAAATTTGACAAATACTGCCCCCAACAAGTTAAAATTCAACATATGCTTCCCCAGTTAACCCCTTGAGTACCAATCTGGCACTGAAAGGGTTAATATTCGATATATGCTGCCCCATTCTGCTCAATATACATGGTCACTCTGTGTACATATTTAAAAAATACACATTGTGCAGGATCTCTAATCCTGCACTATGCTTCATTTTGATTCTAAATAAAATAAGACCTTGTAGGAGGCATCTGGACCCCTCCTGATGTTCCCTCTAGCATTGAACACCTTTTGGATAGGTGATCGATACCAGGGGGGCATCAGGAGGGGTCCCAATGCAACTATGAGGTCTGATTTTCTTCAAAAACAAAACTGAGCATGATGCAGGATTAGAGATCCTGTGCAATGTGTATTTTTTAAAAATATATAAACAGGGAACAATCCTGTTTATGGGGCAGCATATGTCGGTTATTAACTGTGGGGCAGCATATGTCAAGTCTGGGGACCAGGTAGTGTAAATGGGGTTCTATGGCAGGTGGTAGCCACAAATCCCCATGGATGCTGCCTGACCCCCAACCTTGTTCCCTTGGGAGTACACAACATGTCTGAGTACTAAGTATGATACAGAGCTGAGGGGATGATTGTGTACTGCTTTTTTTTAATCCTTTGAGTTCCACAGGGGTGTGCAATGCACATCCCTATGACACTCAAAGGGTCAAGAAAGTGATGCTGTTTGTGGTTCTGAAAGGATCCTCCACATCAATAGCCTTGTATGCTAATGAAGAGGACCTTCTCCTTCCCTCCCCTTGCAACCCTAAATGTTAATGTATACGGCAAAATCATATCACCACAGAACCAACCTTTAGTGCATCTCTCCCTCAGTGGCTTACAGGGTACATGTGAGTTTTTATTGAAATCATTTTTCTAACTAATGTACTAGAATAACAGGAAACAGGAAGTGGATGGTTCCTATCTAGGCCAGACAGAAAGGATCTATCTTCTTGATTATAAACCAAGAAGTGAAGCAGAGATATCTTCAAAAACTAGCTTGTTAGTAGGACTTGAAACTCAGAGTTGCCAGCTTATCTCTAGGTCTGTCCCAACTTATTGCCTGAAAGATGAATCAGTACTTTAAAATTGGATAATTTAAGCCAATAGTTGCAGTTACAGAAGAACTTGCCTCCAACTTTGAATCACCACATAGTCTTCAGACTTAGCGTTGGATTCAGTTAAGCGCAGTGAATAATTAAGGCCATTTGACATGGGCGATACCAAAGCAGCTATGGCGACTATGGACTATGGTGCCTTTCAAACAGGCAATCATTGTCTGTTTGAGCATGCCAAAGTTCAGCAAGATGAAACTTTTCTGTGTTCCCTTAGGAATACAATACATTTATAGTAAGCATGATCTGCTCTGAAGCCTCTGGGACTGTGTGGAGACCTTTCATAAGATCTGAAAAAAGGTATTTTTCATTGTAACTCCCACAGAAGGTGAAAAGTGCCTAGTAGAGCTGGTTCAGAAGGTTTCTTGATAGAAGTACGTAAAAGATATATATTTCTTCTTTTCATATGACTAGGTGGAAGAAGAGTCTGCCAACCAAAATGAAACAGAAAGTGAAGATGATGAACCGTCAAGCACTACAGTGAACCCAGTGAACAGTACTGAGGTAGAGTCCACACAAGCCAACACGGTTGAGCCTACCACTGTACAACTTGCTACCACTGCTGGTGCAGTCACTGGGAGTCTGAGGAGCAGCTATGAAGAAACACTAGGTATTGAAGAGGGTAGCAATGGAGGCATTGGCAGCACTGCTGCATATGAAACAGAGACTATTGGAGTCCAGTATGAACAAAGTTATGATGAACATGTTTATGATCAGGGTTATGAACAGGGCAATGAGAAAGGTTATTATTATGGAAATGAAGTAGATCACAGAAGAGTCAGAGGAGATAATTATGCAAGATATGAGGATGACTATAACTACAGAAACCATGTGTATGATAGGTATGCTCAAGGATATGATTACTATCAATAGGCTTTATTTGGTCAGGTCTATTTAATAAAATATATCTATAAAAAGCAGTGAAAAGGATTCATTGTGCTTAATTTATTAATATATAGCACCAGTACATACAGAAGTAACATTTCCTAATAACCCCCACATACCTTACTATGGCCTAAAAATCTAATGGCCCCTACGAATGTTGTCCTTGAGCCTTAAATCAAGAGATAACATTTTCCGTCAGTCTTGGATGCTATGTCCATGAAGGTAGACATCACAGATGCTGGAAACTTCTTCTGAATGAAGCGGGCAGAGAGCATTAGTCTACTTAAACCTTTAACTATTTGGGTTCCAGAGGGGTATCCAATGCATTGCTGCAATGTTTTGGATACCCATCTGGAACACAAAGGATTAAGGACCACAAGTTTGTGAAACCCATAACAAAAGCAATGCAGCGCCCATCCCCCTGGTTTAAGGGGTTAAGATTACTGCAGTTGGAAGCGTTAGCATCCTATGGTCCAACTAGCAACTGTTAGGTCTGTCTCCAAGGAGATGATATTGAGGACCGACTGAAGTTGTTTTACATGAACAAAGGCACAACGGCAAAATTCATAGGGCCATTAGGATTATTTGACCATAATAAGTGGAAGGTTATTATGAAATGTTACTTCGCCTTTAAAAGAAAAATATATTTATGTTACGCTAATGTATATTACTAAATATGCAGGGAGTCGTTACTCTTCCCTGCATCATTTAACCTTTTGAGTGCCAGAGAGGTATCCAGTGCATTGCAACACAATGCATTGGATACTTTTCTGGCACTCAAAGTGTTAAAGCGGAACATTCACCCTCTATAAAGTCACCCTCCAATAATTAGGCATATGGCAACTAGCTTCATAATAGGGGTATTACCTCTCATAATTACCCGGTTCTGAAGTAATCCTTAGTTTTTGGAGACTGACGGCCAGGCTTCTTGCTTTAGAGCCATCTGCGCTCCTGAACCATCAGTCCCTTCCGGTGCCTTATGGTACCATGCAATGCCTCCTAGAGGAGACTGGGATGGACAGCGCAGGCGCACAGATGTCTCTAAGCCAAGATGTCTGTGCTGATGCCTGACTTCCGGTCTTAGAAGAATAAGGATTACTTCAGAACTGGGTACATATGAGAGCTAATAGAACAATTATGAAGCTAGTCACCATATGTCTAATTATTGGAGAGCAACTTTATAGAGGGTGAAAGTTCCACTTTAAAGGGATAGTAATGTCCCACAAAAATATTTTTCATATTGTAGTCCTTAAAAAGTTGAGCACAGCACAAAAACCATATCTCTCAAACCACTATGGTTTGAGAGATACAGGCGTTTAAAGTTCGTGATTTCCTGCTGTCGGCTGTAAAGCTGTCAGCAGGAGATCCATGTCAGCCGACACGGAGGCTCTGCAGCAGAGCCACAAATCATGTTATTTACAATGAATTACTTCATTGGAATGGTCTAAAAAGTGTGCTTGCAAGCTCTGCTGCAGAGCCTCCATGTCGGTCGACACGGATCTCCTGCTGACAGCTTTACAGCCGACAGCAGGAAATCACGAACTTTAAATGCCTGTATCTCTCAAACCATTGTGGTTTGAGAGATACATTTTTGTGCTGTGCTCAACTTTTTCAGGACTACAATATGAAAAATATTTTTTGTGGGACATTACTATCCCTTTAACACAAAGACCTTTACCATGGATTCCCAGCCCTTCACTCTGGACCAGCCTCTTTTGCATTGTGGAAGAAACATTACGACAGCTGAATGGGAGGGATGAAGCCGTAGTATAGGTAAATGTGTTTAGACGATGCAGTGGGAGCATGGATTCAGGGCATCTTTAGTTATTTACATTTGCATAGCGCAAACATTTTTTTTTTTAAGTACTGGTTTTATAAGTCAAAAGTTAAAGGGCAAATGATCATTTGCACTGCATTTATATAGAACTATTTTATTACATAAAACTCAATGAGATTGATGTACTAAGAAGAATTGCAATAATTGTGGAGCCAACCAGTTGTACCACGGGGACAAATAAAAATCCCTACTGATTTAAATGGTGCTTTTATTAAATTCCTTGAATGCTAGGAAGATCTCCAGTGCAAGGCAACTTTCACTTGGTTTGCTCCGGAAGTCCTCCAAATACTCTTAGCATAACAACTTCAATAACACAGAAAACAGATGCAAATTCTGATACTCTCTACCAGAGCTGAGAGCAGGTTCTATTATTCTTTCATCTGAAGTACTTGCGTTATTGGGGATTTTTTGTAACTGTAGCATTTGTCTATAATAATAATAATAATATAACTGGTATTATTGAATATGCACATGCAAATAAATATTATACTTCACATGGATCCTGTTGTAAACTTCCAGTATAATTTTTAACTCTCTGTGTGCCAGAGGGGAGCACAATACATTGCAAAGCAATACGCTGGACACTCCTCTGGCACACAAAAGGTTAAGAAAAGACAAGGTGCAAGTTACTCGCATTAAGTTATATATTGAGTTTTCAAATCTTAACGCTTTAAGAACCAGAGGGGTGTGGATTGGACGCATTACTTCACAATGCATTGTGCACACCTCTGGTCCTTAAAGGGTTAACCTCTTTCAGGAAATCGATTGGAGACATCTTTAGCAACAAAAAGGGAATAAACGAACACTAGCAACTAGAAATTAATTTGGATTATATACATTTAAAGGACCAATAATGAAAAATATGTTAAAGGGATTTTCCTATTGAGTAAAACAATAATATTCCCACTGCTGGGAGATTTTCAAGTCTGTAGTTATTACAACCCAAATCTATTTTTGTAATCAATCTTAGCAACGACTCTAACTGGAGTCCAAAGGGTAATTTGTTGTTGTAATTCACACTATGACTCTCCATAGTAAGTGATAAAATCAGCACTACCTGGGAACCACAATAAAAAATTGCAGTATAACCCCTCAAGGGCCAGAGGTGTATGCAATGTTTTGCACTCCTCCAGTCCTTAAGGGATTCATGTAATATAAAAACAGTTTGACCTATAATAACTTTTGAAAGACAACATTTCTGGCTCTCATTTTAGTCAGACAGTAAAACCTTACTGTTTCAGTAAAAAAAAAAGTTTACCGTTCTTTTAAATATTCCTTACTATGGGCCAGCATATGTCAAAATATGTCATAGGATCAAATAAAGGGTAATTTGCAGGGTTAAATAAAATGAGTTGAAACTGTCCTTTTAACCCACTGAATTTCACATCTTCAACACAAGATGTTGTTATTTAAATCAGTGAATTTTTTTGTCTGGTATAATGCAGTTGATTTGCCATAGAAAAGCTCCAGTTTAATTTGTTCACATGACCCATAATCTTACAAAAACAGGGGTTGGTGCTTAGTTGGTGTAATTACCCACACAGAAAACGGACTCTATAATATATCTGTATTGAACCATTTACATTTTTAAAATATTAATTTCCCTTTAAATAGCATTGCTTATACATAGAAATTACCCTATTATTAAGAAGTAAAACAATATACAGTTGTAAGAATCTAAAATGTTTTCTGAACATCTATATAATCCAAACATAAACCATTTCTATGCTGTTTGTTTTTAAATATTCTTTCTAATAAGTTCCGTTATTTGACTTATATGCTATTGTACTGTAAATTACAATTTACTTCACTATGGTGCTGTTCCTATTGGTTGGTGACAAGAATAATATTCAAAGACGCTGAGCCAGACTTGTATATCTTTCCCAGTATGATCTTGCTGGTACAGACAGGGTAGTTTTAAACCACTGCTTGGACCTAGACAAAGTATTATGTAACGGACTCATTTATCCTTTGAATACAAGAGGTTAAACAATAATATCACCTGTTTTCCTCTCCTACTAAAAGTGAGTACTGTAGCTTATAGCAGCTTCATAAAATGTTGTCTTACTTTAAAGGGATAGTAATACTTCAAAATTACTATCCCTTATAATGAAGCCCTTTAAAAACTGAATTAAATGCCACCAGCAGCATCTCTCAAACCTTTATGGTTTGAGAGATAGCCGCTTTTAAACTTCGCTCTCCCCTGCCTCTCCCCTGACATCAGCGTTCTTGCTGCAGCAGGGGAATCCGTTCATTGAATCAAGCGGACGCTCTACAGCAGAGCCAGATCTCATTATAAAAGAAACGATCCTTCACTAAAATGGTCTTCTACATGTGCTTGGTAACCAAGCACACTTAGAAGACCATTTTAGTGAAGGATTTTGTCTTCCATAACGAGATCTTGGCTCTGCTGAAGAGCCTCCGCCGGTCCCGGGACCGGATTTCCCTGCTGCAGCAAGAACTCTGACGTCAGGGGAGAGGCAGGGGAGAGCGAAGTTTAAAAGCGGCTATCTCGCAAACCATAAAGGTTTTAGAGAGCCGCTGGTGGCATTTAATTCAGTTTTTAAAGGGATTCAATATAAGGGATAGTAATTTTGAAGTATTACTATCCCTTTAACTTAATGATATATATTAGAATGCTGGATACTGGCAATTATGTTCACCCAATGCTAAGTGCTTACACCTACAGTAGATTGCCGCAGTTCTTAGTTTTCACTCCCTTCTCCACATCATGTTAAATTTGAAGAGCGAGATCCAAACGGTAGTAGGATCAGAGTTTCTTTTGATTGGGGTTGCCCTTCCACTAATGGGTTCAGGAAAGCTACCCATTGTTTCCCATTATTTAAACAACACAGGGTAAAAAAGTTCTCAAAATGGCATTAAAAAGCATAGGTTTTCCTTGTGGGAGAGAGAAGAGTAACAGTGTACTTGTCTTGATATTAATATGGCATTTATTTATGTGATCATGACATTATATATACAGAAATATTTGTAAAAAACATTAAAAAAATAAACACATGGTGCTGAATATTTCTGTGTTTTATTTTGTATTTTTTTTTTGTAATTCATTACCATACTTTTCATACAGAAACTATGCAAGTCTGTATACCTTTCTGTCACCCCTATCTCCAGTGGAGGTTTAGCTGGAATCCAAAATGTTAACTTGAGAAGCAAGGTATTGGAGACATCTTTAACAACTAAGGCGTTAAATTAACCTTTTGAGAACAAGAGAGGTGCATACCCATCTTGTAAGGTTATGCAATCATATTAAAGACAGTCGAATAGTTAAAAACTACTCAAAAGAGGATTTAACTGGCTGAACTAGCTTGCTGATGAATAGCAGAAAGTACTTCTGTGCACAACATGACTGAGTGAATAAAGACGATATATAGGTCAGTAATTAACATTTGAGTGCCGAAGGGGTGAGCGACGAATTGCAAAGGAATGTGTTGCATACCGCTCTGGTACTCAAAGGGTTAAAAGGACTGGGTGTAGCATTTCAATATCAAAATGTCTATGAGCTTGTGTCCCCATAGAATTTTTGTTGGTATAAAATGTAAGACAGTGTCTAATATGACACATTTAAGATGTTGCCTTATCCGGTCTAACATTAAGCCCGCTCAGTCAGAAAAAAAACGATCCCAATCAAACATCAACACCCCATACCCTAACAATTCCAACAATAAAACTATCCCCAGTTCATCCCACACCAGGCAACAAAAAACCCCAGACCTCTAATATAAAATTCCCTAAAACAGTACAAAAAACCATACCACAGTCTAAAAAAGAAAAAAAAATGATCATTCAAAAAACACAAAATCCTATAACTAAAAAAATTAGCCCAGCCAAAACCACCCCCAATCTACCCTAATCTAATCACCCCACATAACCCTAACTATACTCAAATTCCCCATTAATAGACTACAAGTAAACTATGTTACAAAAACTTAATCATTTGGAACTCAGTGGCATAATGTTAGACATTATTTTAATAAGGAGACATTTTAAACTTTTGACATTTTGATACAAGTGACATTTTAAACTTGTCATTGAGACACACAGTGCTTACTACTCACCAACACAATGGCAAGAGGGTTTTTGGAAAGGATTTAAAAACACTACCACATTTTAAAGCATAGAAGTCCAACATGGGGCATGTGTGACTGCAGGGTGTGGCCTGCCTGAAATTTTTGGCCCACAACTGTGCACTTTCTACAAATAAATTTTTTAAGCTATTATTATTTACTATTGTTATCAATAAAATAATCAATTGGCCCGAATACATACAGATTTCTGGTCATGTGGCCCAAGCCATTAGATAATGTCTCTGCAGATAAAAAGTGTTTAAAGGGATAGTAATACCTAAAATGTAAAAAAAATATGTTGTAGGGTTTATCCCCCTGAGTAAAACAAGAGTACTCCCACTGCTGAAAGATGTTTCATTTAAAAGTTATTAATTTTCAAAGTTTAATTTTTTAGGTGCAATATCACAGTGGCCTGAAATTGTAGAGTGGCGCTGTTGCTACACCATCCTATGGAGATTTATGGTCCTGAGACCAGAGCTGTCCATAGGATCGTGTAGCAACAGCGCCACTGTACAATTTCAGGCCACTGTGATATTGCACCTAAAAAATTCAACTTTGAAAATTAATAACTTTTGAATGAAACATCTTTCAGCAGTGGGAGTACTCTTGTTTTACTCAGGGGGATAAACCCTACAACATATTTTTTTTTACATTTTAGGTATTACTATCCCTTTAAGAGATGAGTTAAAGTAATAGTAATGCTTTTTTATGAAAACACATATATTGTTACCTATATCAGCTTCTCTTCCTGTTCTGTATTGAATCAGCTGTTCAGTGGGCTAGCCACCAATCAATTGATTCCAATAAACAATCTGCTCCCACGACACTGTTGAGTTAAACCACTTTGATGCAAATATTTAATAAAAAAGAAAATATGTTCCCCTACAGCACACTTTAAGCACAGAAAATATTTCACAGAAAGTGAAATTATGTATAAATCCAGTGCCCACAGGTTAAATAATAGTAAAAAAAAGAAAAAATGACATCTCTACAACATTAAGTATACATGGAAAAATACATTTCACATTCCCTTAAAGGATACAGAGAAGTTTAAGGAAAGAATATTAACTAAACCATATATTTTGTTATTAGTATTTAATAAATAATTGTGAATAATTAAAAAAATTTTTTTACACTAATTACACATTGGATCACAGTATTTCTACCCTAGCTGAAGTGTTGCCATGGCATAGTTCTGGCTTGCCACTATTAAACTACCTTGGGTATTATATCAATAGATAATTAGATATAATCATAAATAGCCTTTAAAAAATCGCAGATAAGTTTTCAACAGAAAAATATTTAGCAAGGGTTCTTTTCTCTGCTCAGGTAGTGTAGAAAACTACCACACTACCTGAGCAGTTTGTTCACTCCTGCTCTCCATGCTAAGTATAACCTCCGCTCCACCACTACGTATACCACAAGACAAGAAAGAAGCAGGAAGATCTGCCTTCTCCTTCAGAGCTCCAAAGGCCTGGAACAATCTACCTGACATAATCAAATCTGCTCCCAGTCTAAAATCCTTAAAAGTAAATGCTTCTTTATATCTAAAAACAGAGTGTAACTGTATATAATTTTAAAATGTCCATATGTATGTATATTCATATGTGTATGTATATTTAATAACATGTAATATATAATGTTTCTCAATTTGTGTAAACATGCAACCCTCTACTGAAAACTGTCCCAGACATACTTGAAAACTAGAGAAATCTCAATGTATTCTTCCTGGTAAAACATTTTCTAAATAAATAAATTCTCAAAAAATGTAAAGGATAAGAGGAAATCAAATTCATCATAGTATAACCACCTATAAGCACATACTTAAATTGCTAAGTACAATTGTAGATATTGCAGTAAAGGGAAGGGATCAATAAAAATGACCATTCTTATACCAGCCCTAATGCAAAATCCTATGAGCCTCACTTAAGTGCCGATTTTAATTTATAAAGAAAATATAATCCAAGACAGATAGCTAGATCTCTTTATTATTTCAATAACTGTACTCGCAGCTCCATTCTCAGTGCCTATTATTTATTTCATAGTGAAAAGATTATCTGATCAACTTTTCAGTCCTCAGTGGAACCTTTCTCAAGATATTGAGCAATGTTCCAGTGTAGTGCTGTTGATGTACTGAAACACATATTGTGCCTGCTTTATCAAGTATTAAACTTTTCTGCTATATAGTTATGTCAGTTTCTCACAACAAGGACACTTCAGATAAGAGAATGACCCTATGTATTTTATCATACATAGGGGAAGAGACTCTAAGGCAGTGATTCTCAACCAGGGTGCAGTGGCACTTTGGTGTGCCATGGACATCAACCTAGGATGCCCCATGACTTCTATGAAGACTAACAAAAATGGACTTTTAAATAAAGATTTATAGAAATTGTTATGCAGAATATGTTTAGTTTTGTTATTATGATTATAAGACCTGATAATAATGGTATATTTATGTATTAGACCCTTCTTATGTCCTTGATAAAGTACATTAAATATGTCAGGGGTGCCCCGAATGTTCTAGATTGCGTGTAAGGGGTGCCCTGAACAAAAAACATTGAGAACCACTGCTCTAAGGCATAATAATGTGATAAATGCTATTCTCAAGTTGGAGAGATTTTAACCCTTTGAGTGCAAGAGGGGTACGAAACGCATTGCAAAGCGATTTATAATATAATAATTAATATATATACCGTTGTATTTCCACTGAGCATTCAATTCTATTTTTATCCTCCTGGATGTTAGTGATGACTCCTATGCATTACTTTGCAATACGTTACAGGTGTCTAGCATCCAATGTGTTAATTTACAGTATCACATGATATTTATATTTTTCTCTCTCTTCATTTCTGAGATGCAGTCACTACATACAGTAAATTTTATGTTTCATAAATTAGCTCATATTGGTTAACGCTTTGAGTACGCAACGCATTGCAAAGCAATGCGTTGTGTACCCATCTGGCACTCAAAGGGTTAAGTGAACTAATAAGCAATACTTATTTCTGAATTTAGATCTAGCTATATTTAGGAATTCGAGGAAATCAATTGAGTAAGAGATAATACAATAATATGTTTAGATAAACACTAGTAATTAAAATTTGTGATAAACATATAAACAGAAATTACATGCTTGAGTTGGCTAAAAGTACATATTAAATCCCACCCCAATGACAGATGGTGAATTACTGATTCTATTTCCCAGTACTCTGTGGTGTATGATGGGACCACAAGTATTCTTTTATGTCTAAACTGAGGTTAGAATCTTGTTGTAGTTCTCAGCTCATCTTCATTTCCTTCACGTCCAAAAAGCTTACAAACAAAGTTTCCATTCCTTATTAACACAAGATGAATGTTTTTGTCTATAAATATTCCAATCAGTTGTTTAATTTTGCGTGTAAAATACATTGTTTTGCAATACATATTTAACTTGAATTTTTTTAAATGTCTTTTCCCCACAAAACAATTTTAGTTTAAAACGATCATGTGTGGGTACTGTTTTCATCATCAATTTTCCTGCTGGAGGAAAAAAAAAGAGAATAAAATGAATAAAAGAATAAGCTGATTGGTTCTCACAAACTTTAAGTTTCTGAGATAAGAATCATCCAGGCTGCATTTTCCTCAGAGGATTAACAGAAAAGGTAAAAGATACAAGGTAATTCTATTTTTTCCTATTTGAGTGCCGGTCTGGGGCTGGATTCTATTGCAGGTGCTAATTTTATCACTGCTTTTATCTCCAGGTTTCCCCATAGACTTCAACAGGAAAATATTTGATAAAACAGGTGTTAACATTTATCACCTGCAATAGAATCTAGCCCCTGGTGAGCAACATATTGCTTATCCCAATTAACTACTCTGTTAGATCAAGTCTGGACAACCAGAGACCCACCTAGCTGTTATTGGGTTACAAACCCCATCATCGTTACCTATCTGTTGGCTAGTTGAAGATAATGGGTGTTGTAGTTCACCAACAGCTGGAGGGCCTAATTCCACACTTCTTGAGAGGACTAAAACACATTGCAGTGTAGACCTTTCCTGGGGGTTAAATTAGGCTGACCAGACCTCACCTTTAACCGGGGACACATAGGAAATAGGCATATTTCAGGACTGCACTGAAATCAAAGAAGCCCTGCAGTATGCATTTTTCATGTGTCCCCAGTTAAAGGTGAGGTCTGGACACCCTAGGTTAAATAATGCTAACTCTGAACACTTAGAGTGGCAGTGGTGGATATCAAATTGCAGGACTATGCACTGTATACTACCGTGGCGCTGAAAGCGTTTACAGCTTTAGTTTATTGGTAAGTCATGGGTGACTTGTAACTAAGGGGTGCTGAGAAGGGTGCAATCTATGGTTGTCATTTTTCTCCTTTAAACACGAACACCTATGAAAATGCATGCTGCTTGCCTACAATGGAAACATTTCAGGCATTCCAACAATTATCACTGCCGCCCTACAGTGCATTGTTTACAGGGATGAGATGACAGAGCTAGGTGTAGCCTGTAAGGGCTTTAACAGAACTCAAGCTGTCCTGCTACTAATTTAGGTTAGGACCCTTGAATATTTGTATACAGTTAAAGTGGTCAGGGGGATTATGCACTAAGGATTGATAAAGAGGTGATAAAGATAAGATAACTTCTCCAGTTTCTATGCTATTCTATGCTATTCTATTCTCCAATTCTTCAGAAATCTATACTGGCTCAATTGAATAACATGGGGATTGGAGAAAAGTTATCACTGGAGAAGTCGTCTCCACTTTATTATCTCTATATTGCTCCTTAGAGCATTTCCCCCCAGATCTCCATTTTAATGTGGGATACTTGTTAAAACACACACACTGCAGTTTAGGACTGGTTTCTATGCAGTCCTGCAGAACGAAGTTACCATCAGCCTCACTGTAACACTTTGAATGCCAAAGTGGTATCCAGTGCATTGCAGTGCAATGTGTTTGATACCCCTCTGGCACTCAAAGGGATAAAGTGGACCTGTCCCCTTAAGTATGTGAAAAATGCACATTTATGATACAGTGTAGCACTTATGCTAATTTCCTGCACTAAATGCCAATTAGTTGTGTTTAAGGCCAAATGATATTGGAAATGACCATAGTGTGTGGGCTCTGCCTAGATTCTTTCATAGCACAGATTGTGGTAATATTGGATCAGCACGGGAAATAATAAGGATAAGATGCCACACTGTGCTGCTAATAAATAAAGGTTCATTTCTCAAAAATGTCTTATTTTACCAGCAAATGGCGAGCACAACACATAAGCACATTTTAATTATCTTTAAACATAGCCATACTTATCTTGGCGTGGCAGGGCCACTGTAATATAATGGGGGAGATTCACTAAGCAGTGATAAAGAGGTGATAAAGTGGAGATGACTTCTCCAGTGATATCACTTCTCCAAATCCTCTATTATTCTATGGAGTCTGTTCACTAAGATCTCCAAAATTGAAGAAATCTTAGTGTATATGCTCCATATACACCGCTTAGTGAATCTCCCCCAATATGGTGACCAGACCAGATGATGTATTGCATGCAGAACACACAGAAGAAATACATACTGCAGGGTTGCTTTGACTCTTAGACAGCACTGCAAAACAAATAGCCCAAAGGGTCATATTTAGCAACCTAGGGTCATAGTCAATAAAATAAAAAGTGTAATTCTGGGGCAAAGCAACTACTCCATAATGTAGGTGATAAAGTCTCATTGACTTAAATGCACTGGGGATTTCTCTAGTAATCAAGAGGTTAAAATATCAGTTTAAATGAATGAGAATGTTCATTTGTGCTCTTAGGTGCAGCTGGTTTTCTCTAGGAAGGTTAAGGCTAAGTCAAGTAGATATCCCTTTAAATGCAAGATACTGTATAAATGTAATACTGTAGCACATGATTCAGTGCAACCCTGCAAGATGTGTCTTTCAGAAGCAATACACATTTAAAAGGATATCTGGTCACCTTAAAACTATATCCTACAAAGATCAGCAGTTTGGGAGCAAACCAGCTGTACCATTGGGGATGAATGAAAATCCCCTGATTTAAATGGAGCTTTCAACCCTTGAATGCTAGGAAGGCCCCCATAGTATTAAGAAGCATTGACGCCCCTCTAGCATTCAAGTGATTTAAATCTGGGGTCATGGTGTTATTTGTCCCCATTGAGCAACTGATTTACTCCAGAATTTCTAATCTTAACACCACTAATATGGCCATTATTTTAGGCTGACCAGACCTCACCTTTAACCAGTGACATGTAGGAAATAGGCATATTTTGGGACTGCACTGAATTCAAAGCAACCCTGCAGAATGCATTTTTCATATTTGTCCCCGGTTAAAGGTAAGGTCTGGTCACCCTACATTATGTCCCACATTAATAACATGATATCCATTTAAATCAGGTATATCAAACTCAAATACTCAAGGGCTTCATTCTGAATATTTCCCTCAAAAAGGGTTGCAACATTGACTGCAAAGGTACATACATACAAACACTCTCTGGTCACACAGACACGACAGACAGACAGACACGTATCCCAGATTTAATAGGATATGTGGTCACGTATTATATAATCTGTAAAAGCTGGGAATGAAGATACACTGTCTGACACGCCATCCTTGGTCTACTACAGGGCTGTTCCAGTTCAGTACTCAAGGGCCATCAACAGGCCAGGATGTAAGAATTTCCCTGATTAAGCACAGGTAAGTCAGTCACAATGAATGAGCCACTGATTAGCTCACCTGTGCTTATATCCTGGTCTGTTGGTAGCCCTTGAGAACTGAACTTGGACAGTCCTGATCTACTAGTATGCAAAGAACCACCTGTTCACCATCTGCTCTGTCACTTTCACTAGGATTCACAGGTGGACCACTTAACTCTTTGAGGGCCAGCTAAGGGTCAGACACATTGCAACAGATCACATGCAAACAACAACATAATAAAATAAATTACTGCTTTTTGAATGACACCTACTAAGTAGATCATCCTGATAAACAGATACTTATTCTTAAAATCTAGTTCTCTTTTACAGTGACAGTCCTTTTAGACTTGACATATACTGTAAGAGCAAAATGTAAAGTCCAATTGTATACACTTTTTATAATTTTTTTTCCTTCACTTCTTTTTATATTTTTGTCCTAAACAGGGAGCTCTCTATATTTGTTTCTAGAGAGCTTGTGAAAGCAAACAGTGTAACAATGTAAAACGAAAAGAAAAAAGTTATAATGTAAAACAAGACAGTGAAACAATATAGAAAAGCCTGCAATTTATAGAATTAATAACATTCAGCATGAAAGGGATTTTGCAACATTATACCAGTAGGATACTCAAAGGGTAGGATACTCAAAGGGTTAAACTGCTCTGCTTTCACAGACTTGACACACAATTCTCTGGAAATATTGGCTCAGACAGAAACTAATTAACATACAGTGCCATACTCTAGCAAAAACTATTTGTATTATTAAAAAATGGATTGTAAAACATATAGGCAGTTTTCAGTTCTCTTTAAAATGAACTAAACTTAATGTTAAGGTCACGGTTCCACTTGTGCAAGGGAAGGGTTGTGTCACAGTGCAGGTCACTAGACAAAATGTTACAACTGTGAATTTATCTGCAGGGACATTTGGAGATGAAGCCAATACTTGTATTGCTGTGTATCATCACTCAAGCATATACTTTTCCTGTAAGTATCATGGCAGATACATTGTACTTCCTTAAGTATTGTTTAACAGACACATTTGTAAATGTAGATTTCAAATTCATATAAATGATGTAACCATACTTATTGTCCACGATTTTCCTTTCTTTTCTGTAATTGATGGATTTAAGTAAATAAATATACCCATGCTAGTCAATGGAAGTTGCTTGTCAGATCAGATCAAGATGGCTTAACTCCATAACACAGCAGTTAAAGATGAATACATCTGCAACTTTTGATCAAAATGATAGGAGTCATTGCCAACAGCTACAGCCACTGCAAATGTGTCTTAAAACCATCTAAAATAAACTATGAAGGTCTTGAAAAAATGTGTGCTTTCCACCTCATAACTTTTCCTGCTGTCTAAAAAATTTGCTAGGGCTACAGCCAGACTTACTAATTGAATAGACATCACATTTCACTCAAGATAGATGTTACAGATGAGTACATTTTGCACAGAGAACTCATAATTCATCAGCATGTGTATATTTGATTTTGAATAAAGCATACCATAGATCAATCAAATGCATGCAAAGTGCTTGATTTCTCTAAGAAAGCAGTAAAAAAAATAAGGAAACGTAGCCCCTCAAAACATAAAAACTTCATTGATCCCCAAAAAATTAAGAGCTTGATAAAATAATCAAGCATGTAAAACACACTTGATCAAACCAAACAATATTGATTAACCCCTACATGCCATTCGGGGAGTCCAGAATCGAATGGTTAAAAAAAAAAATGCTCCGAGGTCCTTAAGTTCTAAATCTCAGTTAAAAAATTAGATTAAAAAAATTGTAAATCTACATAATTTAATTCTGATATTTATTTTGAATCTAGTTAGATTTTTTTTCTTCTGCTTTAGCAAACACAGCAGATAGCTTAAGTTAACGTACCCAGTGTTAATTTTCTTAAGATAAGGTTCTCAAAGGTAACTAATTAATTTCTCTCTGTCTAAAGCACCCAAAAATAAATCATCTTGCTGCCTATGGAGTTTGTACACCTGGCGGCCTATCATTTCACTTTGAAAACAATTCAGCATGTTTTACTGCATTCTTCACTAAAGTGAAAATATAACACAGCTGATATGCATGGTGCTTTATGATCATTGAAAAGGGCAATTATATCATTGAGGTGTTCACTGCAACAGTTCAATGAATGAAGGTCCATGTGGCAGTCAGCCAAACATGATACCGACTTGCACCACCCTTGACCCACATCTTCAGTCGCCTCTCTTCTCGCTATGGGATTTTCATGTTTTTAAGGGGATGCAGGCATATCAGAGATGAATACACAGGTTGCTTGATTGGCACTATAATACGGCACCGTCTGGGCTCCAATGGGAACCAAGCCTATGGCTTATGTAACATGAGAGAATTGTTGCAAAAAATGTTCTTGCAAGTTGTTACAACTTTACAGAGTTTCCACTGAAAATGGTTTTAGATGTAAGGTTAAATCTACACTGGTGACACAACAGTTCTGCACTGTAAAACTGATAAAGAAGGTGATAATGCACCTCTGACATACCTATTTCCCTCAGCAAAGGAGGGGGTGTTCTAAATATGTGGCTGACGGATAGGACTTGTTAGCCTAACATAACTAGCTGATGACCAGTTGACTGGTGTCATTTTGGTGACATAGAAACAATATAATTGTCCATGTATACAATCTTCATGGCAGTCCTATACGTTATGCATCTTAACTGATTCCTGTGGACAACGTACTAAAGTTGCAGCATGCTGAGTTGGAGCACTGACATGTGAGGTGATGGTGTAATGCTGGTATGGAACAGTATCATAAAACACAATTGGGTGAGGCTGGAGAACGCTGCATAGCGAAGCTGGCATGCGAAGATACCCAGTTACATAGAAGACAACAGATACACCAGAAGCACAGTATGGCAACAGACTATCCCCTGGATAACTTTGGGGACACCCCAGTAGGCAAGATGCTAGGAAACAAAGAATAGAGAGGGTTGCTGGAGTGTATGGGCTATCCCTAAAACAGTTGTGCTGTGGCCGAAGCCAGATTAAAGGTGCTAGTTTCAAGACTGGTATAGTGCCGACCAGAGGAGCAGGCCCACACCCAGGATGACTGCTTAGGGATAGTAACTACCTACTGGGCATAAAGCAAAACAAAGGGTAATCACTATTGTGCTAATCTGTTGAGTAACTGAGGTTGATAAGTAGAACAACGACTAGCTGGAACATGAACCAACTACAGCCTGCAAGTCAAAATCTTACTAGTTGGAACAATGTATTGACTGATGGTCGAATGAGATGAACATCAACTGCACTACAGAGAAGAATCATTTGGAAATTGCGGGAGTCAGACTCCAAATGAGCAAGAGCAAGATATTCAGATGGTCGAACAAGCAGGGTCAGCAACTGGAGCGAAGAGGCATAGAAACAACAGGCTGAAGAATGGTCAAATAGGAGAACCAGGATCGACAACAGAGTAACACCAATGAAAGCGAGGTACAGGAATGGCAAGCTAGAGAACAGTTGAAAGCAAGGCCAAGGTCATTAACCAAAATCACAGCAACAGGAAGGAAACAGGCACAGAAACAGCACTGAGACTAAACTTGAACACTCACTAGAACAAAAAGATCACGCACCAGTAGAGGAGCTGGTGCTTAATAAAGGCACAGGAATAAACAGAAACCCAGACAAGTAGCAAGAATCCAGCAAGCCTTAAGGAACTGCACAAACCCAGACATGAAGCTGGAAAAGGACACCAGTCAACTAGGACAGAGAGTCACAGATGGCCACCCTTTGAACAGCACCATAGGCAGAGAGATGATCTATTCTTAGGCAATTGCAGCGTTACAAACAAAGCACTAAGCCACATATGTAACCCTAGCCTAAAAGTCACCCATATGAATTACTTCAAAGTAATGGATGCTTTGTATGTGTGTGTATATATATATAGTCCATTAAACTTTTTACTGCAACAACATTGCCCCTGTGAACTAGGCTTTAGGAGAATTGTATTGTTTCATTTTGGACTGCAGGTTACTGCAATTTTGGTTTAACCTTGTAATCTCTGCATAGACCGCAACAGAACTTTTTAAATTGAAATCCAGCGATAAATGTATCTGCTATCATTGAATCCAGTCCATGGTTACATAAGTAGGGCGACTTAAAGTACCTGTCAAAATGTTTGCTTTTTGATGGTTTCCCTAGACTAACAATTCAACCATTTCTCAACCACGAAATCTGCCCATGCAAAAAAGAGAAAATGAAACAAAGAGCATTTGCCTAAAATGAATATATTTTCAATTTTTATTAAAGTAAGGTTATTATTTATCAGATGTTCTGAACACTCTCTCATTTTTAAAATAACACATAACTTGAAGAGCTTATACTCACTCTAGGTTTGTTTTATTGTTTAGAGCAATATGTAGTTCTCCAGCAGATGTTGAGCTACAACTCATTTGAGCATGATGGGAATGGTTGTCCAACAATATATGCATAATGATATTTCATACAGTAGCTGTGGGATCTGTTATCCTTTGATCTGTGACTTCATTTTTTGTCAAAGTATTATGTTTTACAGCAAAGACAGGCTGTATTCTCTATAGTTCTGTAAATAAACATGTTCTGAGAGTCTCAAAATCTATTTAATTAACTTTTGGGTGCTAGATATGGCTCCAGTGTATTGAATTTTGGTAAATTGCAATATATATAATACTCAGCATGCATATATCATTTCTTGAAGGGTAACTGTTCCATAGGAATAGGTGGCTCTTAATTTGTTAATGGAAAAACATGCATGAAATTGTGTTGTTCAAACAGCAGCCTGTTCGATCTATATACTATTTTGTTTGCCCTTGATCTCTCATGTAGGTCACTGATGGTTGTTTTAGTTTATTATCTGACAGACTAGTGATCTTTTCTGAGTCATCCTGGTCTGTTGAAGCCCATTGTTTGCTGTGAGGAGGTGTGATCTAGCGGCGGGCTTCAACAAAGATCACAATATACAGTGAAGATGCTCAAACCTGTCCTCAAGCGTCCCAACCCACCTCCCCTTCAGTGAATGTTTTTTTAGGAGCTCCCCAGTTATAAACAAGTGATTGTTGATAACTCAGACAGACCCTCCAGAGTGATGGATCCACTGATTGATTCACCTGTGTTCATGTAATGAGATTGTGAAAACAGGAACCTTTTTTTTTTTTGGAAGGTGGGCATTGCTGGGGACAAATTTGAGTGCCCTTAATAAACAGAAACCTGCCAATATAATGCAAAAATATACAGATAAATGTACCTGACTACTACATTAAGCAAACCTGTCTAGCTACATGAATCTATTAAACAAATTAAAAGACACTTTTTCATAAGGCATAGTTGCCCTTTAAGCCCTTGGACAGTAGTGATGTTCCCAATGCAATGCACGGAGTCATCTTTAATATTCACTGATATAAAAACTATTTTAATAGGATGAACACTAATACAAAATAAATAATATTTGCAATTTTATTTTTATTTTAAGACAATGCCTACTGTAACCGATAAAAGCAAGCCCTGCTGTGTTGGAGAAGCAGAGGTACGGTTTATATTTTCCAGTGCAATTATATCAGGACAAAAACTGATGTAACACACCTGAATAATTAAAAATAAATATTTAGTACTATTAGAAGCAAAAAAAAGGAGTGAGGAAAAATATCTTGCTTTTTTCCTTCTCCTTTATATTTACAGGTAGGATTATGATGAGCACAGCCTAAAAAGAGAAGCTTTAGAATTATCACTCAGGTCTCCGGACCAACCATGATACCCAATGTTAATCTGGGGGGGAAGTCAGCCTGGTTTAAAAAGAAACATGGGGTCATATTCAGAAAGCTGAAGGAAAGCAATTCTGGGGCATACCAACTGTATCACAAGGGACACATGGAAATTCCCAGGGAGCTAAATGGAGTTTTTAAACATCTGAGTGCAAGAGCAAGAGTTATGAGTTCCTGTTCTTGAATAAGATTAGTCTGGGCCATAACCAAGTGCACTGATTTAATCTCTATTTGAATTGATGTGTTCTATTAGTGAAACAATCAGTTCAAAGTGTTTTCGGTTCCAGTGATTGCAGAATGTGCTTGTGGTAGGTGGGCTTTGATTTGTGTGTTGTAATCAGTGGCATCCTGCTATATACACAGGCTTGGAATGAATTATGTGAGCTGTTGAGTTCCTATTCTTGCAAAAGATAAATTAGCAAATAAGTATTATACTAATTTGTGAAAGCAATTTCCTTGTTTAGAGCCTTGTGATTTAATTACCTGATGATTATGATAATTCCCTGTTGATTAATTTCCAGTTCCCAAGCTTACTCCACTGTTGCACTTAGACAGGGCAGTAAGATTCACCCATTCTGAGTATTCAGTTCTACTACCCTGCTTTATATAGCAAGAAACCACCAATAACAACACTCCAATGAAAGCCCACACACTCACTTTCACAAAAAACACCTTGAAGAAAAGAAAAAAAAGGTTTAATATTTAATCACTTTCTTGTTGCACTGATAGAACACTGTTAGAAAAACAGAGATTCGAATCAGTGCACCCAGAAGTTATACTTTTTTTCTACCTGCCTTCCAAACCAAACTGGCTGTGACTGTGATAATCAATGTTAGCAAGACTAAATGCACAACCTGCCATATGTATTCATACCTGGAACATCCGATCCAATGTTCAAACTAGAGATCTGGAGAGGCAGGATGCAACACTGAGGGAGATTTACATTCTTAAAAGGAGTTTGCTGCTCTGAGAAGATGGTAGCTGGGTTAGAAAGTACTGGGTGTGGCGATTTTAATAATGAGGAACAGGTAGGTAGATGAGTAACATACTTTACAAGGGGAAGAGGAATAGGGAGAACACTTCTGGGTTATGCACCCAAACAGATCTACCACACTGAGAGATGATATTAGGGGTATATGCACAAAAATGCCAACTCTGGTAAGGACTTTATTTCTAAAAAAAAAGAGAACAGCCCCTCTAGCATTGATTGGACCCAAAATACAAGGGGCTAGGTATGACCTGGCTGTCATGTCACATATTGGTACCAATGACAAAATCAGTGGGAGATGGAGGTCCATTAAGAACAATTTCAGGTATTTAGGCCACAAGCTTTAGCAAAGGACCTCTAAAGTGGTACTTTCTGAAACACTACCAGTGTCACGTCCTACACCAGGAAGGCAATGAGAGATTAGCGGGAACTGGGGGAATTGCAAATGACTGCAGTGAACGAACAGTATGATCATGATGCGCATTGGGTGTCCGTATAGCAGGATAAACTATTTTTAAGAGCAATAGGATAAACAAAATAGGAGAAGCAGTAGCCTTTATTTAATTCAAGTGTTAACATCTAGTATAATGGAAGATCTTAATCAAGGGAAGAATGATAATGGAAAGGCCTTGTAACTTGAAAAACAATGTGGATGTAAGCAATAAAAAGATGGGTATTTGCTAAGAGCCACATAACACTAGGGAGTTTGAAGAAACCCAACTACTACAGACCCTAATGGCAAGGGTCAAGCTAGGTACTGGAGTCAAAGATAGTAACAGAGTCCAACTGGTGAATAAGGAAAAGCTGTTCTTCTATGGAACAAACTATTCAAGAGAAAAATGGTTGCAGTACCTCAAAAGAGTCACTAGATGGCAAAGGAACAAGGAAACAGCAGAAGCTCAGGAAATCCAGCAGGAGAAGCCCAATACAGCTAACAGGCAATTGGAAGCTTTCAAAAGAGGAACCCACAAGAATCCCAGGGGATCATGGAAGAACAAAACGTGCTGCACAGGATCAGATAGTTCACTGACCCCTGCTGATAGAGTAGGGAGCCAGAAGAAAGAGATGAACATTGTCCAGGAACAGGGGTAAGCTGACAATTAAAGACAGTATGCAGCACAAGACAGCTTTCTCTGGACAGAGAGAGAAACTCGGGTAGCAAGGTCAAGGAAGGCAATGTTCAAACCAGAGAGTCTTAGAGTGGATTTCCAAATAGGCTAGGCATAAGTTGGTCACAAGCCAGGTTCAGCCAACCAGGAATGTCTATAGCCAAATCTCAGGACATAGTGTAATCAGGAAACAAGCCAAGGTCAGAATCTGGTAGGAGTAATACAGCTGATCACAGCAGAAACACACTCGAAGGTCGGGCACAGGTGTACCACAAAAGGCAGAATAAAAAGGCCAGGTAGCCAGTTGTAGCAAGAAAGAAGGACAGGTGCAGAATGGGAAGCCCCATGACAGAATTACTTATGTCTTCACCAATAAGAGACAAATACGCACTTCTAAACTCTAAGATCTTTATTTTAGTGTAGTTACTAACATAAATTACCAGTATATTAAACTACACTGGTCCCCACACACTCACCCACAGATACAATTAACACTATATATGGGTATTTAATGGTATTAAATCTAGTATTGTTTCATTGCAAGTTGGCTCCTTCAACTTTATAAAGCATAACCATTTCATGGAATCCAGTATGGCCCTATTACTTGCTCATATATCTACATGAACCTGCCAATCCACATCTGGCATATTAAAATGTTTTCACTTTTTATTAACAGCTTTGTTATTTACTTCATCGGTGCCCTAAGTAATGCTTAACCCCTTAAGGACCAGCGGTCCAGGGAAGTTACCTTCCCTTAAGGACTGCTTTGATCCCTACCGACGCGCCAGTACACGTGACCTATTACGCATACCAGCGCTCCGCTTTGAGGCCTAAGAGAGATCGCTCCGGTCTTGGAGCGGTCAATTGTAGGCCCCACTGTAAGTAAAAAGTATGTGATGTGCTATGACCGTCACCGGTCCTTAAGGGTATAAGGACCGTGACAGTCATAGTACGTCACGTAGTCCTTAAAGGGTTATTCTTGTCCTTGTGGTCTGTAAATTCCTCTTAAATTAACAATGTATCACCTGTTTCAATAGAAACCAAAATACTCTAATTTTCCACAGTACGCTGTATTCATGGAGACTTTATGTTATCCTTTACATAAATAACTCCTCCCTTCTTCCCTTGTCTGTCTTTTCTGTAAAGATTGTGCCCAAATATATCAGATAAATGTTACCAAGACTCAGTTATAGTTACCACATCCATAAACATCGATGTAAGTCTTATCTCTCAAACCTTTATGGTTTGAGAGAGATACCTCACTAAAGTTACCTCATGAGAGGAGTCAGCGCTGTAGCTGACAGCTGCAGAATCTGGTCCAGATGGAGGCTCTTCAGCAGAGCCAAAAATACGCAATCTGAAGATAAATACTTCATTGGAACAGTCTACAAAGTGTGGTTGCAAACCAGGCACCCTTTGTAGACCATTCAAATTAAGTATTTATGTTTAGATCGCGCAATTTCGGCTCTACTGAAGAGCCTCCATCTGGTCAAATAAACAGATTCTGCAGCTGTCAGCTAGATCACAGACTTCTCTCACAAGGTAACTTTAGTGATGTATATCTCTCAAACCATAAAAGTTTGGGAGATGAGACTTACACCGTTGATCATATTTTTTTTAATGCCTACAATATTAAATAACCATGAAATTATCTATTACTATCCCTTTAAGATTACCATATAGAGTGTGCAGAGTTTGTAATGTGGTCCATCTAGCAACTGTAATGTCTGCCTCCATGGACATGTCATCCAGGACTGACTGGAGATGTTATCTCTTAAACAAAGGCTTTTAAGGACTGGATATTGGCCCCTTTCTCACCGACAGCATAAAAAGCAAAGATTTTGCATTGGTTATGCTGCCTGTGGTGCTAGACTATGGTGCCTTTTACACAGGTGACTGTCATTTTGCATGAACACACCCAGGTCCAGTAAGCTGCATCTCTACTGTGCTCATGCAGTCAAGACGAAGCAGGATGTGATATATATGGTTGCCTGTTGAGTCACTGGCAGACCTCTGGCATGAACGATGTTGGAGGTTGTTACGCTCAACCCAGCCTCCACATGAGAGTCAGGTAATAATATCTGGCTGGTGCTCATGTGGGCTGGCCTTCAGACATGCATCTCCTGCATAGAGATCTGCAGAGGAATGCAGGAGAAAAGCAAGGTTAGAAGACAGGCAATAACAGTAACATGGGGCTACAACATTCCTGTCACTGTGTGAAAGAGCCCATAAAAGAGAAGTAAACGTTTTTTTTTATAAAAACATATATGTTATAGAGCTTTTCCTGCTGAGTAAATCAAGGGCACCCCCACTGCTGTCAGCTGTTTTAGTCAAAATTTATAACAGTTCAAATGATCAGAAAGTGAATTTACTGTGTGTTTAATTCCTGACAGGAAGTGACTCAGCAGTTTCTATCACATTCTATTAAGAACTGTATTCATTAGAATGTAACAGAAAAAACAATTGGAATTTGACCACTAGAAGGCACTGCTAATGTAAAGAAACATGAGTTTAAACTGTAATAACTGGAAATATGCATCTTTTGGCAGTGGGAGTACTCTTATTTTACTCAACAGGAAAAGCCCTCTAACATATTTTTTCATTAAAAAAATACTGCACCTTTAAGGAACCATGAAATACTGATATGGAACAATAATTAAAAGTATCTTCATGTTGCAAAACAGAAACAGTAAAACTGTTTTTGCCATGATCTTGAATCTGATTTGGTAGAAATTAATATTTAAAAATTATATGAATATTGAATAATTATATTTTTGTATTATTTAAAATAATTAATTTTCTCTCTGTTATATAGTTGGTTTACAGAGGTCAAGATACCAGACATGGTGTAAATGTGTTTGTGTTCACGTTCCCATCAGTAAAAGAAAAGTCTAAACCAAAGGTAAATGCTGTAAGATTATTACTGTAAAACTATTATAAGAGTAAATGGCTAGTCTCTGAGTAAAGTCATGGACAGTCACTCTATTCCATATAGAAAGAATAAAACTAAAATAGTATTGCTAATTCTTGTTTTGACCAGAGTTAGGTCCTGTTGATGCAGGTGATACCAATGGGGCAATGTCAACGCCATCCTATTACTGCCTCTATCCAGTGCACTGTGTTCTACATGTAAGATAATTGAAGGGGAGGGCATGCAGTTTAAATCTGCCATCTGGCACAATGTGCCAGCATTGTCTGATTGTCAGTTACACAATGATTCAGTCACTTGTGCTAATGACCTCCATGTTGGCCACAAAGGTGACTTTACAGTCCTTCATTGCTGCAACTCTCCAGTGATTATCGCTAGTCACCAGGGAGTTGCAGCAAGCTGCAAACAGGTTGCCCATTGCCATAATAACTGCAAGGTGTTTGAACCATATAAATAGTGTCATTGTGTACAGAGAACCCTATTTTTGGGCGACTGTGAAAGGTGACTAGTTTACATACTCATTTACTGTCCATTATTCAAACCACCTGGATGCTAGAGAGACCTCAAATGCATTGTGTACAATGTGTCAGAGACACCTCTAGCAGGCAAGAGTTTAAGTGTTTCTTTAGGGGGTTATATTATATTGAATATCAATATTTTCTGTACTAGGTAACATGGGGCTGATATTATAGGAGAAATGTGTGTGTGATTATGGGTAGGGCTAAGAGCACCTTAGGTGCACTGCTAAGGGGACCCTGAAATGCTAATCTGGTCCTGAGAAGAGGAGCAGTTGAAATAATCATTGACCATCTATTTTATGTTTTAGAAAGACGAGAGTTATTTAAATACTGAATCAGGTGGAGGACGAAGCTTCTTTACACATACAGAAGATGAAGAAACTATTTCTAAAACAGACAATCCTATTAATTTTGATGATAATAATATCACACTTGACAAAGAACATTTTTTTCCCAATGAAACTTTAGATGTTGAAGTCACGGAGTCAAAGATTTATTCAGTGCTTTCAAAATATGCTTTGAATGGTGCTACCCTAAATGACGTAAAGAACAATCAAAATATTGAACTGAATAATAATTATGAAAAGAGAGAATTTTCCCAGAATGACAGTGTACTAGGGACTTCTAATGTCATTGAAGGATTAGAACCAAGAGTCACTGAAGGCCCAGAAAAAGATATGTATGGTGATCAAGCAAAAGACGAGCAGATCAGGGACATACGAAGAACAGATGATGACATCAGTGGGTATTTTAGCACAGAAGGCAGTGCTTACATGGAGATACCTGACTACAATACAAACTATACAGATCTAAATACATTTTATTTTCACTCAAATTACAGTGGAACCAATATTTCTACAGAGTGCACTAAATATAATGAGCTTTGTAAGCACTCTACAAAACACAAAGAAGAAAATCTAGGACCAGGCCCCATGAAAGAGCCAGATATTTCCAAATCTGTTGCAGGAAACTCAGATTATGGAAGAAATGCAACAGGAGATAAAAGTAACAAAGGTGTTGCTGCCAAAGGAAATTCAGATCCTAAATCAGGAAAAGACAATGGAAAAATACAGTTTGACAAAGGGAAGAAGAACAATTCTGGAAAAAAGTACAGCAGCGGAAAAATAAAATTTAGCAGAGGCCACAAAAGGAAGATATTCAGACAATATGGTGTAAGCCAAAATCTCAGGAACAGGCAGTCCTCTGAAAGTAGCAGTGAGAGCACCAGTGACAGTAGTCAGGCATTTGATTGAATCTCCTATTGCTTAGCATTTATTAACCTTCTGAGAACCAGACAGGTGTGAAGCGGATTGCAGATAAATGTGCTACACACTCCTCTGGTACTCAAAGTGTTAAAACTAATGCTCGATTGAGGTTTGGGGGTCATATGCAAAAATAAAAGTGGAGCAATTCTGGGGCATGTCAACTACACTATAGGGAAAAATGCAAATTACCTAAATTCCCACTGATGTCAGTGGGTTTAAAGGGATAGCAATACTTAAAATGTAAAAAAAAATATGTTGTAGGGTTTATCCCCCTGAGTAAAACAAAAGCACTCCCACTGCTGAAAGGCATTTCATTCAAAAGTTATTAATTTTCAAAGTTGAATTTTTTTAGGTGCAATATCACAGTGGCCTGAAAATATACAGTGGCGCTGTTGCTACACGATCCTATGGACAGCTCTGGTCAATTGACCATAAATCTCCATAGGATGGTGTAGCAACAGCGCCACTGTACAATTTCAGGCCACTGTGATATTGCACCTAAAAAATTCAACTTTGAAAATTAATAACTTTTGAATGAAACACCTTTCAGCAGTGGTAGTACTTTTGTTTTACTCAGGGGGATAAACCCTACAACATATTTTTTTTTACATTTTAAGTATTACTATCCCTTTAACCTGTCTGAATGCTAGAGAGGTCTCAGATTCATTGCAACCACTCTAGCATTCAAGAAATTAAAGGGTTTATAATGTCTTAGATATATAAAAAGTAATATAGTAGAGAATAAAAAAAGAAATCCATCGATGCCATTCCTATCTCTCCAACTTTTATGGTTTGAGAGATAGAATGTTTTCAATTCCCCCCCTCCCTCCCTTTTTCCCTGATGTCAGTTGTAAGCTGACAGCAGGAGATCCTGGTCCCGGGACCGGCAGGCGGCTCTTCAGCAGAGCCAAAGTAGAGATATTTAGAAAGAACTACTTCATTGGAACAGTCTACAAAGTGTGCTTGGTTTGCCTGGTTTGCAAGCACACTTTGTAGACCATTCCAATGAAGTAGTTCTTTTTAAATATCGCTATTTCGGCTCTGCTGAAGAGCCTCCTCGAGTCGGCCGACACGGATCTTCTATCAGCTTTACATCTGTCATCAGGGAAGGCAGAACTTTAAAACATTCTATATCTCAAATCATAAAGGTTTGAGAGATAGGAATGGCATCAATGGATTTATTTTTTATTCTCTACAATAGTACTCTTTATATTTCTAAGACATTACAATCCTGTCACCTTAACGCCCGTCTAAGAAAAAAAAAAATGTTACTATATGATTCCGGAGTCCCCGAACGGCGTGCAGCCACACGGGGACCCGGATTTCCGGTACTACTTCCGGGACTTATCAGGTACGTCCTCTGTCACTAAGTAACAGTTTTTGCGGGAAGTACCTGGTAAGTCCTTTGCCATTAAGGGGTTAAAGCAAAATGAATTTAGGTTTGTCCCCTATGGGTGGCTCTTAGCATCACCCAAATAGATAAGACAGATTTAAATAGAGATTTTAATCCCATGAATGATAGAGAGGTCAAAGTAATTTAATGTGAAAAGTCAATAGCTAGTTACAGATATTGACTGACTACATATTTCAATATGGTTGCTATGGAATATTAAATAATACTTTTGCTTATAAAAAGGCCACATATATATATATGTGTGTAAAAGCCCATGTACACGGGCCAAGGTCCGGGTGATGTTAAGAGGCCGTTCCTGCTCTGCATCCTGCCGCCGATGCAGAGATTGCCTGAAAGCACAGAATGCTCCCAGCACAGAACTCCCAGCATTCTGTGCATTCAGGCAGTCTCTACTGAGCATGACAGCTTCTGACAAACATCCTAGCAAATTATTATAAAGGATATAATTATGGTGTTAGAGAGCTGTGAGTTTTTTTTTCCTTTACTAAATTAATGAAAAGCCTTTTTATAATCTAATAAACTGTTGCCCTATCCCTTCACTACTAGGATAGCTAATTTTATTTTTGATTTACTCGAACAGATAAGTATACAATCTGTATGTTTAAATACACTTTTTGAGTCTTGTGTGAGTTGAGCTATGGGACAATGCTATGGACAAATGTCCAGAGATGTTTGGTGATTACTTCACCATGGAGAATATAACACATTTCGCCACATGTACTAAGAATTATCTATGCAAGGGGAGGGGGAAGACACTTTAATCATTAGCATATAGGTTTGTTTGAGGGGGCAAGTGGGTGAGCAGGGAAGGTGAGCTCAGACATCACTACCACATACACCAACATCAGTCCCTTTACGATGTGCACTGCACAGTCCTGTGGCACTAAAATAATCATAACATTAAAGCGGAACTACCACCTTTAAGAAAGATGTCCCCAAATAATTCCTTATCTAGCGACTATCTGATCAGTAGAGCTAGTTGCCAGAATTATTACCTCCTTAACGCGAATTATCCTTTGCTCCAGAACTGACAGGCAGGATGGAGCTCAGACATCTTTCCATAGTGAAGTCTGCACACTTGCGCTGTCAGTCCCTTTTGGAGCCGAACGGCTCCTAGCAACACCTCCTAGAGCTGGCTGGGACTGAGAGAGCAGGAGTACAGATGTCACTATGACGTCCTGCCTGTCCTGCTGGAGCAGAGGATAATACGCGTTAAGGAGGTAATAATTTTGGCGACTAGCACCTTTCTTAAAGGTGTTAGTTCTGCTTTAAAAACCATTGCCACATTTGAATTATAAAGTGAGAGAACAAGCAGAATAGCTGTTACATATAACATATTCTGCATTTACTCAACCGCTGATCAGTGGACTATCTCCAGATCAGCTTATTCATGTAAGCAAATGACTCTTGAGGCACTCTGCAACTCTGTGACTGCCTCTTGAGGCACTCCAACTCTGTGACTGACTCTTGAGGCACTCCAACTCTGTGACTGACTCTTGAGGCACTCCAACTCTGTGACTGACTCTTGAGGCACTCTGCAACTCTGCGACTGCCTCTTGAGGCACTCTGCAACTCTGTGACTAACTCTTTAGGCACTCTGCAACTCTGTGACTGCCTCTTGAGGCACTCCAACTCTGTGACTGACTCTTGAGGTACTCCAACTCTGTGACTGACTCTTGAGACTGGACAATCCTGACTCATTTCTCCACTAGAGCTGAAATTGTACATAGTCCTTGCTTTATCATTAACTCATTTAATGATGCAAATATAAAAATATTTTAAAAAATATTCTAGAAGACTGAATATGTTATGTTCTGTGTAGTTAGTTCTTCTAGGTGTATATTCAAATAAATTACTGGACAACAGGCACCAATTATCATGATATGCCGTTGTATTGCATTTTTGTATAATAAAAAATAATAATAAATGGGCACATGTGTTATACATTCAGCCTTCATTCTTATTTTCCCTAACCTAGGGCTAGATTCTATTACAGGTGCTAATTGTATCGCTGCGTTTATCTCCAGTTTTCCCCATAGACTTCAGTGGGAAAATGGTTGATAAAACGTATGTTAACATTTAGCACCTGCAACAGAATCAAGTGCCTAGTTGTCTTAACCCTTTAAGTGCCAGAGGGGTATGCAACGCATACTTTGCCATAAGGTCAATGGGTACAAATTATAATCAACTAGTGTGAAAGCCTGTATACAAGGGCCAAGGTCCGGGTAATGTTAACCCTTTGAGTGCCAGAAGGGTACAGAGTACCCCTCTGGCACTCAAAGGGTTAAGAGGCCGGTCCTGCTCTGCGTACTGCCATCACGCGCGATGTAGTCATGCTCTGTAGAGACTGCCCAAATGTACAGAATGCTCCCAGCACAGAACTCCCAGCATTCCACACAGAATGCTCCCAACCCAGAACTCCCAGCATTCCACACAGAATGCTCCCAACACAGGACTCCCATCATTCCGCAACGGAATGCTCCCAGCACAGAACTCCCAGCATTCCGCACAGAATGCTCCCAGCACAGAGCTCCCAGCATTCCGCACAGAATGCTCCCAGCACAGAACTCCCAGCATTCTGAGCGTTCAAGCAGTCTCTACTGCGGATGACGGCTTCTGACAAACATCCTTAGTGAATTATAATATAGGATAAGCTGATGTTAGCTCTTACCTTTCAATACAAACAGCACAAACGACATTAAATAAATTCTCTCTGAACAGGATAATTTATACTTGCTAAAAAGCAATTTTAGGGTTTTATTTCAAAGGTGTAATAAATAAACAATTGTAACATAGGTAGCTGGAACTATGTGATGTTTAACCCTTTGAATGCCAGAGAGGAATAAATTGCATTGCAAAGCAAAGTGTTGGGCTATTGTCCCTTCTTATTTCCCGACCTGATTCAGCTCAAGGAAAGTGGCTGAAATCTTTCTGCTTTTCTTGTGCATGCTATGCTTGCTTGCAGATGTTTTGGAGATTTTTCAGCTCTACAAAAGGATTCCAAAGGAGTGGGTGTTTTCAGGGCCTAAATGCAATTAGGTAATCCAATTATAGGGTTGCCACCCAGCCGGTATTTTACCGGCAGGCCGGTAAAAAATTGGCTTCTGTCCAATGTTAAGTCTATGGAGGGAATGCCATGACCGGTATTTTTTTGAAGAAAAGGTGGCAACCCTATCCAATTATGACCCTCAAACCGAAGGTGATTACAGAATTGACCCACTGGATATATCAACAAAATCAGAAAAAAGTAATTCAGCAAATATATGTTACTAGAATACAAACCTCCCAAGTGTCCCTCTTTCGGAGGGACAATCAATCTTTTAGCGCCAAATCCCCCTGTCCCTCTTTCCCACCCTGACGTCCCTTTTTTTAGGAAACCAGACTTTGTGTTGTGTATATGTGTGTTACGTTGCTCTACAGCAAAGAAATTCACGTTAATGCTTGTTTAAACATCAGTATATATGTTTATAAATTAGTCTGTGTAAATAAAATCATTTGGTCTTGTTATAAGTAATTTATTAGGTTACACAAAGAGGTTTCAATAGGTCTTGAAATAGCCTAAAAATTTTCGTTAAAGACCCACCTACCAGCCACACCACCACATACACCACCTAATGCAAAAGTGTCCCTCTTTGGCCATTTGAAATGTTGGGAGGTAGGGGAATGAAATTTTTGCATTCATTTGTAGAGTAACCTCCAGTGTGGCATGATGTTAATACAGTTGCAAAGTACGGATAAACTATATCTGCTTCATCCATAAAAAAATTTTGTTATTTTGTTAATAGACCTTTTTTGTTAAAACAGATAAGTCATTGTCTATATTGATGATGATTAAGACATTCTTATTACATAACACTTACTATTTTGCTAAACAAGCTTCACTAATTTATATTTTATATAAATTACATTAAATAAACAGTTATCCTATAGCACTGTAAAAATAAAAGTATACAAACAATATACTTACATTCTGGTCCAAATGCAACTAGACTAACATTTAACAAATACATTATTTTCTTGGTTGTGTGTTGACATTATAGAGCACCATCTAGTGGACAAAAAGCAGAAAAGGAAAAGAGTGATGGTTAAATATATTAAATGTACAGGCAGTAATGCTCAAGACCCAAGGTAGTCAGGATATTCTAAGCCGAACATAGAATTTGATGGCAGATGAGACCCAGTTGTCCTGTCTAGTTTGCCCATTTGCTTATTTATAGAAAGAAGCTCAGACTTATGTAATGTTTTGAAGAGCACTATAGCTATTACAAGAGTTTTTAAAGGGAAAATTAAGGCAAGCTGTAAAAAGAATTACCTGGCCAAGATGTATTTTAAGAAAAAAGGAAAAAAAACAAAACAAAAACACAAGTACAACCTAAATACATATTATAATTATAACCAATCAGGTCAATCTCAGAAGTAGGTTTTATATATATATATATATATATATATATATATATATCCTATATAATAATTCGCTAAGGATATTTGTCAGAAGCCATCATGTGCAATAGGGACGGCTGCGCGTGCTGCAGTCATGTGCAGTAGAGACTGCCCGTGCCACAGCTGATAACGGAGCAGGGCGCTCCAAATTCAGACCGTAGTCCTCTCTGCGCACCTTAAGGTGCACAGAGAGGGCTACGGTCTTGTTACAGCTTACCTTAGTTTCAGCATCATCTACAGGCGTGAAGCTTCAAGCATGCAGCAGGCCTCTGTTTTATGTGTTTGCTTCCTGTAGTCTCCTCCTACCTACTTCCTCCTACCTACTTCCTCCCTATGAGCTGCTCCTCCTACTTACTTCCTGTGGAGGGGTTTAAAAGGCAGACTGAGTCCTGACACAGTTGCCCTTGCATTGTTGTGCTTAGCAGTTCTCTTACCTTGGGCTGTGTTCCATCCAACCTGGTGCGGACCTGTGGCTCTTTCTGACTATTCTTTTGTGTATTCCTAGTAGTGGACATCCAACCTGGTGCAGACCTGTGGCTCTGTCTGACTATTCTTTTGCGTATTCCTAGTAGTGGACATCCAACCTGATGCTGACTTGTGGCTCTGTCTGACTACTCTTACGTTTGCTCCTTTACCTAGCAGACATCCAACCTAGTGCAGACCTGGGGCTCTGGTAGACCAGCTCTGATACTGACTGCAGGCTTGAGTCAGCTATCTACTTCATCTCTGGCTGCAGGCTGAGTCAGAGTCCTCTTCTTACTGATGGCAGGAGTGTGTCTGTACATATTCCACTTTGGATCAAGATCCTGTGTTCCTGTTCCTGACCCAGTTCCTGCACCTGTTCTGTTCCTGGTTCCGGTAGAGACTACCAGTGGCTGAGGCCTAGTCTCTAGCATTGTGGTCAAGCCTGGCAGCCTATAATTTATGATAACTGTGCTTGCTGGCTTGTAACCCTCTGCTTGTGACTACTGTATATATTTGCCTACCTACTACTATGAATAAATTGCATTTAACTATACCGTACTGACTCCTGAACTTTTCTGATTCCCAAAACAGTACACTTTCTAATATCTGGCACCCAGGTTGTACACTGGTGTATCGTGAGTGCATCTTTTGACTATATATATATATATATATATATATATATAGTATGTAGAAAAGGATGCACTCACGATAATAGATTAACTGCCTGGGTGCCGTATAAGCCAATAAACAGTAAGAACAGAATCAGCACTCTCAGGAACTTTTTCTTAATGCAAACCTAGTTTATTTTACAGATCAACGTTTCGATCCCAGCAGGGATCTTTATCAAGATGGCGAACAAACCCACAACACCTCTCTTAAATACCCTGTGACCCATGACCTTTGATCTTATTCAAAAACCCAAGTGAATTAAAATAGTACAACACTTAATACAGTGTCTATTGTCCCTGTGCATTTACATTTCACATAATACAATGCTATTATCATGCACATTTACAAAAAATAAAATTAAAATTAACATATCGGAAAATGAATAAAATCACAGAAACGAACAATAATCCTCAACCTGTTTATATTTCCACAGACCCCATATCCATATAGACCGCTTAAGATAGTTTAATTGAATAATGCTCCAAGGTTGTTCTAAGATATTAAGTAATGTGCACCAAACAATAATATTAGCATCAATCAAGCACCAGCTTACCAGCTTTGATCTGTAAAATAAACTAGGTTTGCATTAAGAAAAAGTTCCTGAGAGTGCTGATTCTGTTCTTACTATATATATATATATATATATATATATATATATATATATATATATATATATAATTGTGACATGGGATGGAGGCACTCACTCTTAATTATCTTAAATGCCCAGGTGCACAATCCTCAAAACATAGATAAAGTTTAAGAGAAGGGAGGCAGCACCAGTGGGTCTTATAATAGAACATTTAATAGGCAACTGTGCATATACAGGGTCAACGTTTCAGTCCTTTACACGGACTTTTATCTTGATAAAGGTCCGTGTAAAGGACCGAAATGTTGACCCTGTATATGCACAGTTGCCTATTAAATGTCCTATTATAAGACCCACTGGTGCTGCCTTCCTTCTCTTAAAATGTATATATATATATATATATATATATATATATATATATATATATGACACACACGCACACATACACTAGAATTTTGTATTTTATTTGATGTTTTGAATGGTACGTTATGTATTTTGTATGTGAATGTGTTCGATAGGTTCTCTTAGACAACTACATTGGTACTTGTTTGAAGTTACTGCAAGTGCCTAAAGTAGTTTCAGCCTGCTTACCACATCAAGCTGGACCATGTAAAGCAGGACCTAATGTAACTGTGTATTCTAGAGTGTGTGTGTGTGTGTGCTGTAATTGTTTTGTATGTGAAATGTGCTATGCATATGAATTGTTATTGCTGCAGTACCTCTTGGTAGACAATATTTTTTGTCATGTTGTAATCCTCATCTGTTAGAATTTGTAGTGATTGTGTGTGGGCTATGCAAGAAGTTGCTTCATATGGTTGTCCGTGTTAGAGTGATAGTGTTTGTAAGTCAATGGCTGATAGTTTGAAGTAGTCTTTTATTTCTGCTTATTGCAAAGCTTAATTGATAGGAAATTGTAGGTGTTTGAAAGGTATGTATAAAACTGGTGGTACAAGTGGTATTCTTGAAAGGAAAAAAGTTTGCCATTGTGCATGTTCTGTTAGAATTTTAGTGTGTAACTCATTTAGATATAAATGGAATATTTGTGGTCGGGTACCATTGCAAAGTTTTGGGGGATCTAAGTTTAATAGTAACGTGATTGTGGCTCCAACTTTTAACATTTGTGTTTGTGCTGTGGAAATCCTGGTGGGTTTAGGGAGATTAGAAATGTAGTAGGGTATTGCACAGTATCTTCATCAGTGTCTGTGGTGTCAATTGAATTGTATTTGTGATGTTCTGCTGTGGGTTGGTTTAGAAGAATTAGATTGCTGTGGTGTTGTTAGTTGGTAGGGTTGCCACCCAACTGGTATTTTACCGACAGGCCGGTAAAAAATTGGCTTCTGTCTAATGTTAAGTCTATGGAGGGAATGCCATGGCCGGTATTTTTTTTAAGAAAAGGTGGCGACCCTATTAGTTGGTGTAAGAATAGCTCTTTCACACAGCCAAGTGGCATTGTATTGCATCATGTTATGAATGTTAAGGTATACTTTTTCTAGAGGTCAGACAGTGAATGAATTCTGTTAGTTAGGTGTGTATGTATTTATGTCTTGGTTGTGGTTATTTGGGGAAATTCAATTTCCAGTGTGATATTTGTGTTACTTTGTTGTTTAATGTTCATGTTTGTTAGTTTAAGTGTAGTTACATGTTTTAGTGTTTTGTTGGAAATGAAAGGGAGATGGTTTTGTATTTTGTGATGTGTTTGGTTGTAAATTTGTTTGTTGTATTTTCAAGTGTTGTTTTGTTGTTGATGTAGTTTGAGAAATATGTCTTGGGATATTGCAATGTAATGATTATTCCATAATAGAAGGGGATCAGTGACAAGGCAAATTGTTAGTAGTAAACAGAAGAGATGCTATATTTTTTGGGTGTATCAGTAAGTGTGGCCTCTGAAAGAGTAAGATCCCAGTGGTTGTCATATTGTAATAGATGTAGAGCTTAACATTGAATTATATGTGTTGTACTTAAAGTGATCGTAATACTTCAGATTAATTTTATTTTATATTGTAGCCATTAAAAAACATTAAAAATGATATAAGTCTTATCTCTCAAACCTGTTGGTCCTTTAAGGTGACATAGAAGTAGTCTAAGGTAGTAGCTTCAAACTCAGGCACTCCAAAATGTTTCCCATGAGGGACATTTTTTTGCTTTATGTCTCCCACCCACCACTAAGCAAATGCAGTGATCATGGAGTGTCCCCGTCAAATGCAGGGGTCCAAAAGTGGATGGAAAAAAGGAGGGTGTGGCAGCAGCAATGCAGCATTCCCTGACCCAAAAGGTAGGCAAGAGCACCCAGGAAGGTTTTGTTTGTTCAGTTCAAGTCAGGCATTAACTCTGTGGTCAGGCTTGGTGATGGCCAGGGGCACAGGCCTAGCACACTGGAAATAAGCAATTTCCACTGCGATCTGTATGTATGTATGTTGTAATATGGAATGGACGTGTTGTTTATCATGTGTGTGGTAATATAGGTTTCATAAATACTTATCAGTTGGTGTTATTTGTTCTTGCTGTTCTGTGGTTTGAAACTACATAAAAACAGAAGTTGTATTAGTATAATCAGTGGCTTAACAATAGGGGTCGCAGTGGTCGCCCCCTGCGATCCCTTGCCTGATGCTCGCAACATTCTGATAGCTGATCTCCCTCCGGCACTCTAGTAACAGATCGCTGGGAGACGACATCATCTCCCAGCACTTTGCATTATGAGACAACCATGCGGGAGCTCCATCTGCATATAGGTCTGTGCGGAAGGAGGCACAGACCTCTCCTGCCATGCCACTGGACCACCAAGGAGGTACGAGATGGGCAATGTGGGGTCAATGTGGAAATGGGGGGCAGTGTGGTGGCAACGTGGAGATAGATCATGGGGGCAATGTGGAGATGGGGTGCAATGTGGTGGCAATGTGGAGATTGGAGGCAATGTGGATGCAATGTGGAGATGGAGGGCAGTGTGGTGGCAATGTGGAGATGAATCATGGGGGACAACGTGTAGATGGAGGGCAATATGGAGATTGAGGGCAATGTGGAGGCAATGTGAAGATGGGGGCAATGTGGAGATGGCCAATGGGGGGCCAATGTGGTTGAGGGGGGCAATGTCATTGGGGGGGGCCATGGCAATTCTTGCACCAGGGCCCGTTGGCTTCTAATTACGCCTCTGAGTATAATATATTTTGGTTTATCAGGAGAAGGATATGTGATGTCTAATGGTTTGACTTGAGTTGAGTTGTTTCTGTTGCAAGGGTTGTGTATGAATGTGTATTGTAAGTGCAGTGTAAAATGTTTGTTGACTGCATTAGTTTTTTTGTTCGGTATGTTTGTAAGATAAGTGAAATGGAATAAACTGTGGGTGTGTAACACAGATGTAGTGGTCACATAGTATGATTAATGAAGATATGGTGCATGGTATATATGTAATGCGTGACTGAATGGCTATCAAATGTGTAAAGGTATGGTGAGTGTGAACAAGGTATTAAAGTTGATACATGCAGTGGCGTAACTAGAAGCCACCGGGCCCTGGTGCAGGAATTGCCGCCGGGCCCGGGCCCCCTGCCCCATCTTCAAGTTGCCCCATGCGTACCTCCTACCTCCACCTCTCGCGCTGTTCTTAGTTATGCAGAGCGCTGGGAGATGATGTCATCTCCCAGCGCTCTGCATTGCTAGAGCACCGGGACAGCAGCTGAGCTGCTGCGGGCGAGTGGCGATGGGTTCGCAGGGGGCAGCCGGGCCCCTTGGAGTGCCGGGCCCGGTCGCAGGTGCGACCCCTATTGTTACGCCACTGGATGCATGCAGTAATGTGTGGAAGGAGTGGGAGGTGCTTAAACAAAGTCTGTTGTTTAAGCGACATAGTATTGGTTTTTTGGAGGGAGTAACTGAGTGTTGCTTTGTGAAAGTGTGTAGAGGTTTGTAGCATGTTGCGTGTGACTTGATTTTTGATGTGTTTGTTGTAAAAAAAAAGGTAATGGATGTCATTTGGATGTAGTGGTATAAGTAAAGAGGTACCAGTTAATTAGGGATGTGTGAAAAGTATTTTTTTCCACTGGGGAATTTCATGGAAAATACATGATTTTCCATGGAAAATTGGTGAATTTTCCACCACATCATTTATTTCAGGGGGAAATTTCCTGCAACTTAGCATTTTCAACCACCCTATTCTTTAGGCACACCTGCATTAATTAAGCATATGCAGCATAGGCATGCTGATGTTTATGTGAAATAAAATAAAGTCAGCTGGTAATGGCCCCACTGGTATATCTACTACCCCTCTTCAAAAATATGACAAAAGAAAACCTCCACTAAGAAGACCAAATTGGCTGCAGAGACCCCCCACATCAGCTAGCATCAAGCCCTCATCAGCCTATGCAGCCACCGCCACCAGTGGCTCCTCCCATCCCAAATTCCACATTCACCTAAAGTGTTCCCATTAAGTCACAAATCTTTCCACCAATGCCATTACGCCTTCCAAACAGCAATTTTGAGCAGGCATGAACATGGCAATTTGTTTCCACACATTGTACCCTATGTGGTGCAATAACTACACATTGTAATGTTATAGAGACAAACAGGATGCAGGCATAACAGAGCACATACGAACCATGCATCATGCAGAATATGAGTGCCTGTTAGCGGGGAGGGTGAATTCATTTTTATTAATTTGATTTTTTTATATATATATATATATATATATATATATATATATATAATTTGTGTGAATGTGGCTGCTGCCAAACAGAATTATTATTTTTTAACATTACTTTATACATTTATTATCTTTAAGTTTCCCACCTCCGAATAATGTTTCTTGGTTTACTATTGTGTAGGTTATTAAATTAACAAAATATATTTCTAGCCCTAATTTTAGTAATACAACTTTTTTGGCTACTGTAAGTCAAGCAAGAAAACAATATTTGTATAAATCACAGTCATAACTATCATTTATAAAGCAAAAAACACTCCTCTTCTTGCACCCTCCTATTGACATCAACAAAAGAAATATAATAAAATGGGTACATGTGAATATTAGGGATGGGCAAGAAATCAGAGGATTACCCACAGGAATTTTCGCAAACAAAAAAATATTTCCCGCTTTTTTCTCAAAATGACCTCCTATAGAAAATATATAACATTTTCTACTTTTCATCTCTTCCAATAAATATCCTGCGAGAACTTTGCCATTTTTCACATATGTTTTCTATGGCTACAAGATTTCCTTTCACAGTATTACTTCTTCTGAGGGCTGTGGTGGAAAAATAATTAGCTGAAAGTAAAAGTTGTGAGTCCTGCAGCAATGTAACCCTTGATAAAAATTGTTACCAGGCTGATTGCCTGCTTAAATGGACTGTAATGTCCCATAAGAACGTTTTATAGTTTTATAGAGCCTTAGAAAATTAGCAGAATGGTGCAAACCCCATCTCTCAAACTGCTATGGTTTGAGAGATACAGACATTGAAAGTTTGCCCCTCTCTCTCCAGCTCCTGACGTCTCGGCTCTGCTTCAAAGCCTCCTCAAGTGGTAGGGTTTGCACCATTCTGCTTATTTTATAAGGCTCTATAAAACTGTAAAAAGTTATTATGGGACATTATTGTCCCTTTAAGTAACCCTGGCACAACCATCCTTGAAAAATAACTGTGGCTTGGTATTTTCCAGAAGGGTGCAACAAATGACATCAGTTCTTTACAGACTCTGTTTTCAACAGAAAAGGGTAGCATGTCAACCTTCAACATTTTGTGTCACGTATACTATTCCATAGGCATACTTTTCCATTATTTTTGTGCAGGTTTTGACTTATTTTTAAGAACTTAGAAAGTGCAGGATGGCAGTACATAGTGGAAGAACTGTGTAACTTTATTGATTTATCTCCATCATTTGTGGAGGTTGTGGGGTGGTGGCAATATGTGTAGGCACTATATGACTTACATATCTACAAAAAAAAAAAAAACTAAGAGTCATACTCCTCTGCAGCAGGAGCAGACAATCTTGGCACACTTTCTGGCACATCAACAGCAATTCTGTTATGTACCCCACAGCCCTGGGAACATCTAGGTGTACTTCTGCTACTGCTATTTGTGGTGCCTCTGATCTGTTGATGCTGTGTCTTCAAGTCAGACCTGTGGTTGTGATTCAGGTAGGATTCATTGAGGAGGTGCCTAGGTATCAGCCTGCTTTCCCTCTGCTCACATGCTTCTTACACAGACAACTGACAGAAACATTATTTGCTTTTTGATCATAAGTAAAGTATATCCATACTGTGGACTTCACATATCAGGGGCTGACCCATACCCCACACAAACCTTCTTTACATTTGATTACACAAACTAAGAGGCAGCTTCTATATAAATACCCATAAATTGTTTGTTGAGGGTGATAAAAGCATAAATCCTTGGCCATGTACCATGGCTCCTTCCCTCAGTATCCCTCTAGTCTGATTATCTAATTTTGTCCTTGCACCTGATCCAGTTCTGATTAATGCTGAGTTTAAACATTTCTTTCAGGATTTGTATTCCTCCAGAGCAGATCATACACTCATCCATAGCATTTTGTCTACATGGAAAGAGATGCTGTAGTTGCTAGGATACAAAGAGGTTTAAGAGGGGGAATGAAATGTAAGCAGTTGCTCAAGCCATACCCACCTCCAGATATTTCCCAGCAGCTCTCTCCATCATATTGATTCAACTAATTAAAAAAAAAAACTTTATTAGTAAGTTAACCAATTAAAAAAATGTATATATATATATATATATATATATATATATATATATATATATATGCAAGCCAGGAGGGGGAATTTCATCTGCCCAAGATCTCTCCTTAACCTATCAGATCAGAGAAAAATATCAGATTTAGCACCCCATTAATGATAAATGTTTGCTACTTTCTGTGTATGTTTCCATACCAGAGAGAGGCACCCTAAAATCATCCAACTGTTGGATTAAAATTTCCTTCATCCCGAGCTGGTCATTGGTTGGCTAAGGATGATGGGAGTTGTAGACCAGTAACAGTTGGAAGGTTGAGGATTACCACTCCTGACCCTTGCATAGGCATTTATAATGTATTCTGGAAGCAAATTTAATTAAAACATTCTTTGATGCTTTCTGTATACTTATATTATGTTTTTGGAAGCCCCTCTCTGGAAATTCTGGGTTTGCCCTTGGAGTGCCCCTTGGTTCAATAGAAAACTGCACCAAATATCTGACCTTTATCTCACTAAAGTGCATAACCCCATTAAGTCTTTCCAGATGGCATTTGCTATTTAGACTATGAGCCATTTGAAATGCCCTTCTCTGAGATGGGGTGGCGCATTATGGTGAGATAAAGGTGATATAACTCTCTTGTGTGATAAGCTTCCCAGTGTCTATGATATTCTATAGATCCTATGGACTAAAGGTGCAATTCAATAAGCTAAAGATGTGCTATTCTGACACAAACCAACTGCAACATGAGGAACAAATACAAAGTTCTCAATTTCCCATTGATTTAAATGAGAGCTCTCTAGCATTCTATAGGTTAACAATCATATTTTCATCATTGGGAATTTTCTTTTTACCTCTGCATTGCAGTTGGTTTTCTCCAGAATGGCACATTTTTTAACTTATTGAATTGCACCTTAGATAGGAATTGGAGAATCTATCACATTGGATAGTTTCTTACCTTAAAGGGATATTAATACTTACTATGTAAAATATATATTGTAGTGTTTATTCCCCTGAGTAAAAAAAAAGGGTATTCTCACTGCTGAAATGTATTTTATTCAAAAGTTATTACAGCTCAAAGTAGAATTTTTAGGTGCAATATCACAGTGGCCTGAAATTGTACTGTGGCGCTGTTGTTACACCATCTGAACGTCTGCTCTGTCAGTCCCAGTAGGCTCTAGGAGGCGTTGCTAGGGGTCGTTCGGCTCCAAAAGGGACTGACAGAGCAGGCATGCAGACGTCACTATGGAAAGATGTCTGGCTCCGCCCTGCCTCTTAGTCCCCGAGTAATGGCTCATTCTCATGAAAGCGATAAGAAATCTGGCGACTAGCACTACTGAGCAGCTAGTCGCCAGATGTGGAATTATTTGGGACAATGTTTTTTAAGGGTGGTAGTTCCGCTTTAAAGGAGAAGTAAACTTTTTTTATGAAAAAATGTATATTGTAGGGATTTTCCTACTGAGTAAAATAAGGGTATTCACACTGCCAAGAGATTTATATTTCCAGAGTTATTACAGTTTAAACCCATGTTTTTTTACATTAGCAGTGCCCTCTAGTGGTAAAATTCCAGTTAGATTTCCTGTTAGATTCTAATGGAGAGGAAAGTCAGAAAAGTCAGAAACATAGAGTTTTCCACATAATGTGATAGAAACTGGCTGCCACTTCCTGTCAGAACTATCAGGAAGTAAACACAATAAATTCACTTCCTGATTATTTAAACTGCTATAATATTTGAATAAAACATCTGACAGCGATGGGAGTGACCTTTTTTTATTCAGCAGGAAATGCTCTGTAAAATATGTGTTCTCATAAAAAAAGTTTACTGCTCCTTTAAGTATTACTATCCCTTTAATGCATAACCTCAGTAGTCTCCTGAATTTGCTCCATAATCTAAGTGAGGTCTACCTAGTAATATGTTAAGTGCCATTAAAGTATTTTCCTTTTCAGCTGCCAATGCCTGTTTCTATACAGTCTAGTATCCTGATGGAATTACAGTTAAAGGATTAGTCATGTTTTATTTAAAGTTCAGCTATGATTCCTCCTTATAAGGTGTACTATCACTCTGTTATGTTCCTAATGCTGAAATCGCTCTATTTTCTCTGAAATTAGATTATTAATTGTCCCCCTTCTGTCCCTTTCCTTTTGCGTAAGCCACTACCCCTCTGATCTGAAGTCTGATCAAGCTTGACCAGACAGATTGCAGTGTGGGACAATCTTCATCCAATATAAGGAAAAACTCTTGACAAAGGAGGGCAGGTTTTTCCTTATACTTAATGAAGGTTGTCCCTTGTCGCAATTCTCGTCCAGTTCTAAGGCATCAAGAATGATGTCAGCTTGAGGGGTTAGAGGGGGACAATTTATGATATAATTTCAGAGAAAATAGAGCAATCTCAGCATTAGCAATGTAATGGAGCAATAATACACATTATAAGGAGGAATCCTAGCTGAACTGTAACTGAAACATTACTAACCCTTTAAAGCAACATTATCACATAAAAAATAAGATTGTATACCCTCTTAAATATCATTCACTGCCAATCAACATTTGTAAAAAATAATTTTGTGCGCACAAAAATCTGTGATACGCATTATTTCCCTGTGTATACATAAGCAGTTACTGTATATATGGGCATTTGACCATAGCGGTGTGGAACGCATTGCACAACAATGTACTGCAGACCTATCTGATGCTTAAAGGGATAGTAATGTTTCACAATAAAAGCAGCTCAAATTAATCTTCATAGTATTTGGGCCATGAACAGTGTTATTTTAGTACTTTCAGAGCTGTAGTTCAAGAGTAATTGAATAATAAAATATTTCCTTCCTGCCCCTTTTACTGATGTAACACTCCTCACCTCAGAGCAGCAAGACTGTCCGGATGGATCACAGAGAGGGACAATCTTCAGTGAGCATAAGGAAAAACCTGAAAAACCTGTCAAGGCGAGCAGGGTTTTCATTGTTCTCACAGTAAGAAGATTGTCCCTTGCTGTGAGCTGTCTGGTCCCAGGACCAGTTTCCACATCTTAGGGGAAGTGGCTTACACTAGGTAAAAGGGGAGGGAGGGGGATACTTTGTCATTCAATTACTCTTGAACTACAACTCTGACAGTATTGAAATAACATTCTTCATGTCCCAAATACTATGAAGATTAATTGCAGCTGCTGTTTTTTTGAAACATTACTATCCCTTTAAACTGTTAAACATAGCATAACAAAACCAAGAAGGTCTAGCAGGGCATGCTGCTTTGAATAAAACTGTTACAGCATAGGAATAAAAACAACATAAATATGTTGGTAAAAAGAGAAATAAGTAAACAAGAGTAGAGGGAGAGGTTGACCAGGAAAAGAAATGGTGAGAGAAGGGGTTATGGATAAGGTGGGCAGTGGATGTCAGGTTAATGAATGAGATCAGTCGGGTGGATGGGTGGCCTCAAGGGCTATAAGAACAGTGAGGAGGCCTCAAAGGAGAGGGACTTAGAATAGGATATTGAGGAGCTGAGATATGTGCTTGATCATGTTTATTCAGCAGGGTAATAATCAAGTTTTCAGTAATAAGAATTCAATTACCCCTTTAATGACCAGCATACCGGGGAACTCTCCAGATTTGCCCCGGAGACTCCGGTTCTGACACAGCTTTACCGGGTCTCCGGGGCAGAGGCAGATTCCTCCGGATGTGGAGAGTTTCTATTGAAACTCTGCCACATCTGCTTTTTCTCCCGTTGTACCTCTGTCCCCAGCCTTCTGTGTGACACATTTGACCCTCTGAGTGCCAGAGTGGTACGGAATGAATTGCTTTGCAATGCATTCCGTACCACTCTGGCACTCAAAGGGTTAAATCCCCCCAACACTTGAGTTAAGCCCCGCCCCTTTTTGACACAATTAGCGTCATTTTTGTTACCCCCTGCTGAACAGAGGACTACCCTCCGGGTAGCCCTCAACTGAAAGTTCCCAGGTATGATGACCAGTGAGCAATGCGTTGCACTCCCCACTGGTCTTTAAAGGGTTATTTTTTAAACCTGACCATATCTATTGTGGATTTTTACAGGAAATAAAAATTGTGCGCTTACTGTCAGGAAAATAAATGCAATAAGTTTCATGCAATATGTGAGGATATTCTGTAAGAGTTTAAGCAGTGTTTTTCCTTAATTAAATCCAGTAGCTAATTAGATTATATTATTCATCCTGGCCCAAGACCAATAGGTATGTAAAACTGTTCACTTGGCAGAGCAACCACTCAGACAGGTTTAACTGACATGAGGGTAGATCTTGGTTAGACGAGACAGAACTAGATAATATCTAAACAGAATCTGATGTGATTCCTCCAGCATATTAACATTCATGGAAGCTTTGGCAGTGTTGTACTAAATAAAATTCTTGTCTGTCTCATGTAGGAGACTAGATGAGCCTTTGTTACAATTAGGTGTGTTTATTTGAGTACAAATAAAATAGCCATAGAAAAAGCAGGAGACTGGCAGAGTATACATGATAAATTATACATTATTTGGCTGAGTGGCTCTAGGATGCAAGTAAAAATGATACCTTTGTTGGCTGAGTGGCTCCAGGATGCAAGTAAAAATGATACCTTTGTTGGCTAACTGAGTGGCTCTATGATGCAAGTAAAAATGAAACCTTTATTAGTTAACTGAGTGGCTCTAGGATGCAAGTAAAAATTATACATTTGTTGGCTAACCGAGTGGTTCTAGGATGCAAGTAAAAATGATACCTTTGTTGGCTAACTGAGTGGCTCTAAGATGCAAGTAAAATTATACATTTATTAGCTAAGTGAGTGGATCTACAATGCAAGTAAAAATTACACCTTTATTGGTTAATTGAGTGGGTCTAGGACGCAAGTAAAAATGATACCTTTATTAGCTAACTGAATGGCTCTAGATGCAAGTAAAAATGACACATCCATTGGCTAACTGAGTGGCTCTAGGATGCAAGTAAAAATGACACCTTTATTGGCTAATTGAGTGACTCTAGGATGCAAGTAGAAATTATACCTTTAATGGCTAATTGAGTGGCTCTAGAACAGAGGTTCTCAACCCGTGCCCTCAGTGGCCACTACTAGGCCAGGACTTAGGTTTTTCCCTGATTGAACACAAGTGTGTTGATCAGAGGCTTAGTCATATTGATTAACTCACCTGTGCTCTTACAAGTAAATTCTCAAATCCTGGCCTACTAGTAGCCACTGAGGGCACGGGTTAAGAACCACTGCTCTAGAATGCAAGTAAAAATTATACCTTTATTGACTACCTGAATGACTCTAGAATGCAAGTATCAAGACAGCTTGGGTTTCTTTTTCAAGCATAATAATAATGAATTATATAGATTACACTGATAAGAACATTCTCTGACAGTGTAATTTAACTGTTAAAGTAATTTGCATGAATGTTTAACCTGTCTTTCTATTGTGTATTCAGCCTACATTCTTATTATACCTAAAGAAGAGACCTAATCTGTCTTGAAAATTTGCATCCTAGAGCCACTCAGCTGATAAAGATATAAATTTTACTCTACCATTCTCCTATTTGAGTACAGGCATTTTGTCTCCTGCAGGAGAGACTTTAAATTTGAGGTAAGGCAACTCTTTATAGATCGAGTGAGAGAGAGAGAGAGAGAGAGAGAGAGAGAGACAGCATTTGTCTAAGCTGAAGGTGAGCTGGGATGCCTTCCCTTTAAGAGTGAGTAAATACAATTATTAATTTGACCTAACCTGAATCATGCTTAACCTGAATGAGCCTGAGAGTGAATCAAAGGACTATGCTGATTTCTCTTGGAAGAAGACTTATCTGGCCGTGCAGCCCCAAAATGCTCTTATCAGCCATTTGGGGTGTTGGTCAGAAAACTGACCTCCTTGGTTGGAACACTACCTTGAAGAATGTGGTTCTCACCCACTAACTCTTGGGATAAGTGTGCAGTCCAAACAAAACAATAGTTTTAAAGTGAACTAATTCAAAATTACCTGGGGATATTTACCGTGTGTATCACACAGGGTTCCAACATATCCATATATCAATAAGTACCAAAAAAATCAAGAAGAATTGTGGATCATTACCAGGCACTCAAAATCCTCCAAAAGTTAAACAAAAATGATTTACAAAATAACCTAGTAAACCAAAATAGTTTATTAATAAAGAAAATATAAAATACACCAATGTGACAAGGTAACACTATTCCATAAAAAATACAATGTTGTGCCTAAAATCAAAGACACCTACCACTAAAGTAACAGTATACTTAAACCATAAGGTACTCAATAGTCAGTAGAAATAGCAACTTATGGGTATATATAAATATAGTATTTGTGTCTGCAAAACTGTGACAAAGAATATTAGTAACGGTTAAGATGTATGAGACACAAATGGTTGTTAAAGTGATCTGCATGTTGAGATGAATAATCATGTTAGTCCATGATAATCCACTACAGTCAAATATATAGATGAAAATGAAGGAACGGTGGATACACAAAATGTTCAGTCAATGCACACAGATAGACGTCATATATATATCAGCATGGCTTTGTAGTAGACCAACACCACTAATGATGAGTTAAATCCAGTGCTACAGCTGGAAAATAGAGTCAAAGAGCAGCAGCAGTCAACAAAATAGCATGTATAGAGCAGCCCACACATATTGCAATCCGTTCATACATATCATAAAGATTGTGATATGTATGAAGAACTATATTGGCTAACACTCAATTCTAGACGTACCCTTCACCACTTCTCTAGAAAGCTACCTGACTACAGGCTCGATTCTATTACTAGCGCTAAAAATAAAACAGGCGATTTTTTTGTCAGCTTTTGCTATCCTATTACCCGACTTGTGAAAACAAAACCAGCGGTAATTATACTTACCGCCAGTCTAAAAAAAGCCCATAGGAAACAACTAAAAACAACGTGCAATTAGTATCCTATTACCCACGTTCAGTGTTACCGCCTGTTTTTTGGTTTCATTTAAGTCAGAAATTCTGCGCCTCAGAGGCTGAAATGTAGAAGCCATAATGACAGTTTCAAAACCATTGTTGTTCGAAGAATAGCAGTGTATAATACAGTATACAGCATAGAAATCCATCATAAAGTGCCCCCTTCAACATATTAACCCCCTTTTAAAAGTCAACTTGCAGTGCTTTCTTTCACCACTTTAATTTGACTAATATTGTTCACATTCCACATTTTAACCCTTCCCCTTCAAAATTCAACTTGCAGTGCTTTCTTTCACCACTTTAATTCGACTAATATTGTTCACATTTCGCATTTTAACCCTTCCCCTTCAAAATTCAACTTACAGTGCTTTCTTTCACCACTTTAATTCAACAAATATTGTTCACATTCAGCATTTTAACCCTTCCCCTTTAAAATTCGATTTATAGTGCTCCTATGACCTTCTTTCTCCATTTTAGTTTTAATAATATTGCTCCTATTCAACATTGTTTACTCTCCAGTTTTACTGCAAAATACAGACTATTTATGTGTCACAGTGATACCTGTGCAATAATGTATAACTTGCTGTGCTAAGTGTAAAAGACCTCTCACTCCTATTTGATGGCAAAACCCATTTGATGTGGTAATGCTACAGTAAGAAGTGATACTAACCCCTCCTTTACTTTCGTAAGGAAGGTTACAGAATAAGTGTGACCGAATTTACATAACAATGAGTGAAACTATTCTAAAAAGGAGTCTCCTTTTTAGAATAGCTTCACTTATTGTTATGTAAATTCGGTCACATTTATTCTGTAACCTTCCGTACAAAATTAAAGGAGGGGTTAGTATAATTTCTTACTGTAGCATTACCACATCAAATGGGTTTTGCCATCAAATAGTAGGAGTGAGAGGTCTTTCACACTTAGCACAGCAAGTTATGCATTCTTGTACAGAAATCATTGTGACACATTGATAGAGTGCCCCTTTCAACATATTAACCCCCCCTTATAAAAGTTGACTTAAAATGCTTTTTTTCCACCAAATTAATTTGACTAATATTGTTCACATTCTACATTTTAACCTCTCCCCCTTGAAAATTTGACTACAGTGCTACCATGACTTTCTTTCATAATTTTAATTCAATTAATATTGTTCACACTAAACATTTTAACCGCCCCCCCCCCTTGAAAATTCGACTACAGTGCTCCCATGACTTTCCTTCACCATTTAAATTCGACATTTTTCTTCTCCTATTTTTTCGACATGCCCTTGTATCTTGTATTGCAGGATTAACCCTATGAGTACCAGAGAGGTAGCAGCACATTGCAATGTGTTTGCTACATATCTGGCACTCAAAGGGATAAAATAATTAGTGGAAACAGTGCTCCTCAATATTACATAAACCAATATCTTGATTCTAATGAGTAGCTTAAACTTTATTTTATGAGATCAGCTCTTAGTAAATAATAGGGATCTAACTTTCATTATCTTTATGAGCCACCCTTACACTGCTGGTCGCTTGTGAGCCCTGGGCTGTAGAAACCTCAGAGTTCTCACAGCCAACGTGTGTATGTATGGCGTGCTGCCAAAAGCCAACAATAAGTTCAAGTCTACCCTTGCAATAAAGTATTTTTGCCCACGCTGACTGAATACTTTGCTGCAAGGGTAGATTGGAACTTATTGTCGGCTTTTGGCAGCACGCCATACATACAGGCGCTGGCTGTGAGAACTCTGAGGTTTCTACAGCCCAGGGCTCACAAGCGACTGGCAGTGTAAGGGTGGCTCATAAAGATAATGGAAGGTAGATCCCTATTATTTACTAAGAGCTGATCTTATAAAATAGAGTTTAGGCTACTCATTAGAATCAAGATATAGGTTTATGTAATATTGAGGAGCACTGTTTCCACTAATTCTTTTAACCCTTTGAGTGTCAGATGGGTAGCAAACACATTGCAATGTGTTGTTACCTGTCTGGTACTCATAGGGTTAATCTTGGAAAACAAAATACGAGGGCATGTCGAAAAAAAAAGGAGAAGAAAAATGTCGGATAAAAATGGTGAAAGAAACTCATGGGAGCACTGTAGTCGAATTTTCAAGGGGGATGGGGGGTTAAAATGTCAGATGTACAATATTTGTCCAAATAATATGGAGAAACAAAGCACTGTAAGTCGGATTTGGAAAGGAAAGGGTAAAATTGTCGACTATGAACAATATTTGTCAAATTAATGTGGTGAAAGAAAGCACTGTAAGTCGAATTTTGAAGGGGAAGGGTTAAAATGTGGAATGTGAACAATATTAGTCGAATTAAAGTGGTGAAAGAAAGCACTGCAAGTTGACTTTTAAAAGGGGGGGTTAATATGTTGAAAGGGGGCACTTTGTTGGATTTTGTTATGTGGAGAACACATCTAACACAGAATTTGAACTTTCCGTAGTCAAATGTATGCCTATTTCCTTGGACTTTGACATTTTGCTCGTTTTTTGTAGACGGTAGTCGAAAAAAGCAGACAGCGCCAGTTTTGTTACTACTCTGAAAAGTGCTGTCTACGCCAGTTTTGTTTTACTGTGGTTCTGCAATAGAATACCGATGTAACACGTTTGCAAAATTTGCGCTACTTGTTTTTCTTGTAATGCCGGTTTTTGTGCTGGTAATAGAATCGAGCCCTACATGAGCAGTATGCTCGCTCCAGCTCTCCATACTAACTATAACTGCTAACAACTCACTGAGAATACCACATTACAAGAAAGAAGCCAGTCAATCTGCCTTTTCCTTCAGAGCTCCGAAAGTCAGGAATAACCTGCCCAAAAAACTAATCAGATCTTCTCCAAGTCTAAAATCTTAAGAAATAACTGCTTCTTTAAATCTGTATATAAATGTTTAGCATATATTTTTATGTGTGCGTGTATATTTATACTGTATATATATATATATATATATATATATATATATATATATAATGTTTCTGCATTTGTGTAAATACTCAACTCTCTGTTGTAAACTCTTCATACTTGAAAAAGTATGAGAAAAATCTCATTGTATTCTTCCTGGTAAAACATTGTTCTAAATAAAATAAAAAGATCTTACTGTATTGAGTGATTCCTCAGGCTCTCTGTTTAGCAATGTTCACCACGCAATGTTCTGTTGTGTTTCTTGGTATGTCAGTATCCTTAACCCCTTAACGACCATCGGTCGCGGGGTGAGTGGTCCTTTAAGGACCAGATAGAGAATTTCGGCGTGCCGCCCCACGTGACTGATCACGTGGGGCGGCACGCCGAACTGAGGGACTGAAAGAGATCGCTCCGGTCTTGGAGCGATCAAATTCAGTCCCCAGTATTACTCAGCGCTCCTGCAGGAGCACGGTGAGTAATAGTACGTGACGTACCAGGACCGTCACTGGTCCTGAAGTGCCGGACCAGCGTGACGGTCCGGGTACGTCACCGGACTCTAAGGGGTTAAGAGCATCCTGTGTCCTCATGTTACATTGATTTCATTTCTGTTGCCTCACTTCAGCATTCAAACAGCAACACAGTGTGGAGACGTCAGATGTAAAATAAGGTAAGTGGGTAGAGTCAAACACCTATAAGTCTTGTATGTCTTGGGCTTTGTCAAGGTAAAAAGACCCAATTCCGTCTCTTTTATTTAAAGTCTGGAACTGGAAATTCTCCAGTAGATTTCAATCAATCACTTCAAAGCAATACCACTATCTACTAAATAAGGGCTACGAAAAAATGACTGATGACCACTGATCCACCATTTAACCTCTGGAGTGCCAACACAACCCAAAAAGAAGAGCAGGACATTCTCTGGCCACCAGAAGGTCAAATCCCAAAATCAGTGGTGTAACTATAGGGGTCGCATTTGCGATCGGGCCCGTCACTCCAGGGGCTCAGCCTCCCCCTGCGACCCTTCCACCTGGTGCCCGCGATCTCCCTCCGGCGCTTTAGTAATGCAGAACGCTGGGAGATGACATCATCTCCCAGCGCTCTGAATTACTAAGAGGACCGCGCGGGAGCTCCAGGGAGGTAAGAGATGGGGGCATTGTGAAGATTAAGGGGCATTGTGGAGGGGGTCAATGTGGTCGAGGGGAATGTGGTGGGGGGGCCCATGGCACTTCTTGCACCAGGGCCCAGAGGCTTCTAGTTACTCCTCTGCCCAAAATGTCACTTAGCTCCTCAAGATCCAGCATAATGCCCAGCACTTCTCCACGCAATATGATGGTCATTCAAAGTCATTCAAAAATCAGATCATAGCAAATCAAGGATCTTATATATGAACATATCAAGATTACAAACAGTAATTAAACAACTAATCCTAGTTTATTTTTATACCCAGACTTGTGTCTACAAAAGCATATTCAATTTAATTTCTTCACTTAACCCATTAGGGCTCGTGGCCCCCAATGTATAGATCCATCTGGATTCTTTCTGCAATAGATATTTATCCTTATCCCCTCTTCTTAAGTTTTTTTAAGTGGAAAAAGCCTCCTAATGGATAAATCCCTTGAGGAACCTTCATGTTTCTCCAAGAAATGTTTAGCTATTGGACTATCTATTCTCTTGTGCAATATATCACCCACATGTTCCAAGGTTCTTACCCTCAATTTTCTAAGGTCTTTCCAAAATATAGTAGACCACAAGAACATGTAACCTGATATATTACCTCATCAGATCTATAAATGAGAAATTGCCTAATTGTGTACTCTTTTGTGCCATCATAGTTATGAAACTTGTTTCCAACATATACAAATTTGCACGCCTTGCAAAATCCAAAGCTATACATTCAAGAGGATCTTGCTTGGGTTAACCAATTCTTCTTAGGAGATTTACAGTACTCTGATCTAACTAAGCAATCTCTGAGATTAGGTGCTTTTCTAGCTACCAAAGGAGGACTTTCACCTTTAGTACACTTTAATACTGCACTGTGCTTTGAAAACAATATTGTCTTCACAGTGAATAAAGATTAGATGTATCTATGATAAAAGTGACACATTATTGTCTTGCTTTATGGCATAAAAACAAGGGTTAAGACCTTTTAGGAATGCTCTGGTGTTATTTCCTTTTTTTATAGGTGTATATATATAAGGATATGACCTAATTAATATTGCAAGATATATTATTATTTCATTAATACTGTGAGACATGTCCATTTGTGAGGTACATTATTCTGTTATATGTTGCATTATTAGTACAGTTGCATTTGTGTAGGGAGACACTCATTTTTATATATGTTGCTTTTGATACAATTGCCTAAACTTTGGGACTGACATGTATTGTGTTTATGGAAAGCAGTGTCATCCATGTTGGTTGTAGCCCATCTGCTTATGAGAATAATTAACCTATGGCAGATTTTTCCTGTGTCACATATAGTGGGGATTTTTTTTATTATTAATCTACAGTGTAAAATTTGGAGGCTGATTTTTCAATTTTTTATTCTTTAGTGGGTAGACATGACCTAATGGATGACTTGATTGCCATCAAATAGCCCATTGGACATGAACCCATGGGACATTTTATGATATGCGAGCCAGGCTGATATATATGCATACATGCAATCTATATATTTCTTCTATGTAATGCCGGTGACTGTACACATATATTGTTTGTTTATTGCCGTTATGCAGCGTCTGTGTCATGTGATGCCTGATGATTTGATTGATATGGTTTTTAACTTGGTACTGCATTTAGGATATCCCATGATGAATGGGTGTTGGGTTCACTCGCGCTCATACACTGTTTATTGTTATTATATAGTGCTGACTGTTGTGCATATATACTTATTTGTTCACTGCTATTACATTGTGCTTATGCATTATGTGACGTCCAGTTTTGTGAATGAATTGTTTTATAATCTGGCGAACGCCTATATTGAGTTTTACCAGTTTATAGTTTAGTTTATATGAAAAAGACCATGCATTGCTTTATTTTTAGGAATTAAACTTTATTAATATTGCCAAATATATAAACCGCCGACTCTTAAGCTATCTGTTATGCCAGTGCCCACTTCTGCACATGCATCAGGTGTCCTTTGTTGTTATCATGTGCTGCTGACTTTATGCGTTATGTGTGTTGTTGTGTTCATTTCTTCCAGTGGCCGGCCAGTTTCTGCTAGGAGGATTGCCTGTATTGTCCAATGGGTTATTTAGATTTCATATTTAAACTGTGTGTTATTTGGTTGCTCAGTTTGTTTGATCATTTTGCACTTTCTATGCTAAAGAGGTGGTTTACACCACAACACAATTTAGAGGATAGTAAAAGGGCATTTCTTATATTTTTATTATTTTTACAATACATTTGTTATACTTTTTACACAATCAGAGCCGTTTGCAGTTTTTTCACATTTTGGAACCTGATCACTGGAGTCACCTGAGCGGAGACGGGTTATATTCTCCCAAACCACATTTGTCAGCTTGCCCACACTGCTGACCTTCATAAGTGTGAAGGTCCACTTGTAATTTTACATCTTTATTGTATGTATAACTGAATTACATCATTGGGCGCCTTCTATTTGTTCCTTTTTATATATATACTATTATTGAAGGCCATGTACATGAACCAAAGTACCACTCAGCAGCCCCGGACCTGGGAGCGGAGATAGGCGGTGGGCCGTTTGGAGCGCCCCACTCCGGATCAGCCATGCCTCAGACTGGAGGTCGGTGCTTTCGTCTCTACTGCGCATGACTGCATCGTTCGGGCAGTCTCTACTGCACATATGCGGTTATGCACACAGGAAGCAATGCATTCTAGGGAATTATATATACTGATATCCAAAGGCTTTCTACTTCACTAATTGAACATGGTTGCTTTTTTAACCTACCTATGTTTGAATTTCTCAGGCTGCTTTATTTATTTAGGTTTCAGCACAAAATGTCTTTTTCTGTATGGGAAACAACATACCTACATGAAGTTAGCATAAAACAATCACAAGGCAAAAGGCAGAACGCATGCTTTCCAAGCATTGCTCACTAGAGGTCACTATAAAGCTTTTATACTTCATTAACATGGGAAAGAAAAAATGTGTGTGCTTTCAAAGATGCAGCCAAATTACATTAGCCTGTTAACACTTTGCACATTGGAGGCTTCTCTATCATTCAAAGATTAAAAGCCCCATTTATATCAATAGAATTGTTGGAAATTTATATTCCCAGCTTGCAATGTAGAGTGACCATGTGGGTTATGCACTAATGTGTGATAAATAGGTGATAAAGCAAAGATAACTTTTGCAGTGACATTGCTTCTCCAGTTCCTATGTTATTCTATAAGGCCTATGCACTAAGATATCCAAAGATGGAGAAATCTTAGTTCTTTGGATCCACAGAAAACAAGGAAATTGGAGAAGGGATATGATTGGAGAAGTCATCTCCATTTTATCACCTTTTCTTAGTGCATCATCCCAATTTGTCCCAAATGTCCCAGGAAAATCCTGTATTTAAAATGTGAGTCTTAAGTCCAGTCCAAGGAAATATAGTTTCACAATGTATACTCATTATCAGAGAGTTCTAACACTAGGTGGAGAAATGAATATTGGCTGTTGTGACAGAAAGTGATGCCCAAACTGAGAAAATGGCCAAAAGCCATGGTGCAGACTTTTAGTACAAGGAAACAGAGCTGCAGTTCCTATCTGGCCTTAGTAAGTAGGGTTTAGTTCTTCATCTAGTGTTCAAAACTCTGAGTGGAAGCCATTTTCTTGTAGCGTAGCACTGGCAATGGGCAGTGTTCGCTCTAGTGTTTAGAATTCTGTGATGCTCCAGAGAAAAAGCAGGTTACGCAATAATGTCAGGTGATGTAAGCAAAGGGTCTAGTGATGTTTAATGACCATACCTGGGAACTCTGAAGGTTTGACTCTGAGACTCATTATTTTGACCCATATCTCAGGGTCTTAGGGTGAATGGCCAAATTCTCAGGGTGAGAATGTTCATTGCCACCTATTATATATTCAGTTCCTCTTAATTCCTTCTCTAGTCTTTAAATTGGTGTCATATGTACCAGAAAGGCAGAGGGAGAAGTCCTGCTTGTCTCATGTGTGTTCATGCAGTGATATATTTAAGCTGTTGTATATTAATGGTTCCTTGAGGAGTGATTGGAACACCTCTGGATTACAACTATAAGGGATATATAACAGAATCTTTATTATGGGAAATGTAAAGGTTGATATTTATATGACTGCGGGGTCAGATCATTTTGAAAGTTCACAGGTATGTTAAGAGTGACCCCTGTTCATGCATTTAAATTAGAGTTGAGGAGATATACTCGTCATCTCTTGGAATCCTCTACATTAACTCACCTGTACTCTAGCAGGGGAATCCTAAAGACATGGCGTGTTAGTTGTCACCTAAGTCACCACTTTTCTACACCAAACCAATGAGGGATTGCACAGCGCAGTCACAATGCTTCAGTGATGTGAGGCTTTCCTGAGACGGAGGCCCCTAGCATACAGAGTAACAAACTGCCCTGTTCTAGATTTGTTTACAATTATCCTATTTAGATACCTATGTCAATAACAAATCTGTGATATCTGATAAGTTGTGGTAACCTGTATCATACCTTATTGTGAACAATATTATTGTGACAATAAAGGAAATGAACCCCTTAGCTGTTAGAGATAGCTCCAGTGTATTGCTTCATATTGCATTCTATATGTCTCAAGTAGGCAATGGGCTAATCTATACATTATTTGTGGGTCAGAGATGCTGATATATGGAAAAGGCTGTTTGACCTTATCCCATTACTCACACTCCCTTTGTGTGTGTGTGTGTATATATATATATAAAATCAAGAAGTGGAAGCACTCTCACTTAAAGAGTTTATGCCTGGGTGCTCAAAGTTGACAATATATTTATCATTAATAAACAGGATTAAGCACTCTCAGGACTTCCATGATGAGGTTAAAAATGTGTTTAATATAAGTCAACGTTTCGGCCAGACTCAGCTGGCCTTTCTCAACGCTAGCCTGCAAAGCTCCCTGTGTGCAAAACCTCACATGTGCAGTAGGGTCTCGGAGAATGGGCTAATCCAGAGTGGAGAGCTGCAGGTGGCTGACAGCCTGTCTGTGCTCCAGGCTCTGGGGCAGCAGTGGAGGTGGCTGGGTGACAGCCCTGGAGCTGGGAGCACAGACAGGCTGTCAGCAGTCCGGAGTATGTATATATATATATATATATATATATATATATATATATATTTATACTAGAAATACTAGGCTGCAGACAGGATAAGGGGATGGACCATAATATGCCCCAGTGAGGATTGGCAGATAAAACCTACAGCACCTACTATTCCTAGGAGGACTCCCATCCAGGTATTGTCTAGGCCAAAGCCTCCTGCACTTCCAAATTCACACAGATTGCAAGGCCATAGGTACACAAAAATTGTATGTTCATCCAGTAACAAAAAGTATTACATACTGCAATTCCCTACCCATTTTCGTGTGTGTGCTTATAAGATGGAGGTGTGTGTGTATGAGCGCACGTGTGCATTTGTTAGAGGAAAGTGTGTATGTGAAAGGGAGAGAGTTAGTGTGTGTGTGTGAAAGCTTATGTTCGTGAGTTTGTGTATGTATGTGGGTGTGAGAGAGTCATGTGTGTGTGAAACAGAGAGTGAGAAAGGTGTGTGTGTGTGTGAGTGTGTATTTGTGTGTGCGTGAAAGCTTATATTCTGTTTAGAAGGAAAATGTGGAAACAAGCGAAGCAAAAATAATCAGGCCACAATTTCACTACAGCTCGACTATTGGAGGTACAGGGCAGAATGGAAGAAAGTGACAAATCTGTTAACAGAACATACATTTATGAGTTTAAAAAATATGCCACTTTCTTGCATGCCGCCCATGGGGCATTTTGCACAACATAAAAGTATAGCACTTCTGGGGCAATTCAACTGTACTTTAGGAGAAAAATAAAAATTCCCTAAATTCTCACCCATTTTATGGGACGTTTAACCATTTGAGTGCCAGAGAGGTATCCAACACACTGCAATGCATTGGATATCTCACTGGCACTGAAAGGGTTAAGCCATCAAATGCTAGAAAGATCTCCAGTGCATTGCAGATCAATGAATTTGATAACTATCTGGCATTTAAGGGGTTAAACTCCCCATCTAAATCAACTGCCAAATGCCAATTTTTATTTCTTCCTTATGGTGCCTTTGGTTTGCCCCAGAATTGCTCCTGTTCTGGTTTATGCAATAAGCTCATGTTGCTGTTTATCTCCCTCTCACCCCTCCACTTAATACTTTATTTTTCAGAACTGTTAAAGTCATTTGAGTTTCCAAAGTGGTTAGCCTGTACTTGTCCCAAAATATTTTTAGAGCATTATTCCTCGGGGACCGTCACTGGTACTAAACTTGGATATATTTATTACATGCTATTTTGGTTTAGGTTATTTATTTACTTAACCCCGTGAATTCTAGAGAAACTTGCCAATTAAATTATTTAACTCTATGGATGTATGTATTAGAAATCTCTAGCACTCAAGGGGTTAAATACGAACTGTCACCTACCCTACACACTCCGTCCCCCTACACCAATAGTTTTAAATGTTTATGAGTGCAAAAAAAACAATCTAGTATTGAATATAAATGTTTTTGTATTAGTTAAGTTTACCTCCATGTCACAGAGAATCCATGAGGGAGAGTGCGGCCATCTTGCTGACGTATTAAAAGATTGGCAGTGCTCTCCTTTTCTCAGGGACAGGTGTTTTATGCGCACTGGGATGCAAACACATACAGTGAGAGAGCATTCTATGAACGTGCTATCACTATCTGTATAATATATATTGCTAGGCTGAGAAGCTCCCTGTGTGCGTTACAGCACATGTGCAGTAGAGACTGCCGAACGATGCAATCATGTGCAGTAGAGACTGGCCAAACACGCTGATCCGGAGAGGGACGTTCTGAACGGCTCACCGCTTGTCTATGTTCCCAGCTTCGGATCAGCAGCCAAGGCCGCTGGGTGACACTTTAGCCCATAAACATGGGCTTTCATACTAGTAATGAATATGTCACGATGAGCAGGGAAGTTGGAAGGTGGATATTCACTTGCAAAGCTATGCCTACAGTACAGCTTCTACCACAGGCACTGACAAGATTTATGTCACAAGGTTAACTTTTCAAAGGCTATGGGCCAGATTTAAAGGCTTGTGTTAAAATAGCTGGTAGGGCCAAAGTGAGTACTGTCCAACATAATAAAATGTCTAAGTCTTTAAAGGCCCTACCAGCTAAAAGCACAACAGACGTTAGGCCACAGAAATGGTCTTGTGGCTAAACGTCCGTTTTAATCGTTAAGTTCCCAAAATGCCACTAAATAGCAGCGATATTCGGAACTTCTCAGTAAAAAAGTTAGCTATCGGTGCCTGACATACTGCCAACCCACTCCTGGGTTGCTTTTGCAGTATGTTATGGGTTATTGTCCATCTGAAAAGTGAAGCACCGTCAAATCAACTTCACTGAATTTGCCTGAATCTGAGCAGACAATATATCCTTATACACTTCAGAATTCATCCGGCTGCTTCTGTCTTCTGTCTCATCACCAATAAACATTAGTGATCCAGTGCCATTGGAAGCCATGCATGCCCATGCCATCACACTGCCTCCACCATGTTTTACAGATGATGTGGTATGCTTTGGATCATGAGCCGTTCCAAGCCTTCTCCTCACTTTTTTCTTCCCATCATTCTGGTACAGGTTGATCTTAGTTTCATCTGTCCAAAGAATGCTGTTTCAGAACTTTTCTGGCTTTTTTTAGATGTTTTTTGGCAAAGTCTAATCTGGCCTTTCTCTTCTTGAGGCTTATGAGTGGTTTGCACCTTGTGGTGAACCCTCTGTATCTGCTCCCGTGAAGTCTTCTCTTTATGGTAGACTTGGGTAATGATATGCCTATCTCCTGGAGAGTGTTCTTTACTTGGCTGGATGTTGTGAAGGGGTTTTTCTTTAGCAAGAGAAGGATCCTACGATCATCCACCACTATTGTCTTCCGTGAATGTCCAGGCCTTTTTGTGTTGCAGAGCTCACCAGTGCGTTCTTTTTTTCTCAGAATGTACCAAACTGTTGATTTAGCCACTTCTAATGTTCCTACTATCTTTCAGATGTGTTTTTTTTCTTTGTAGCCTAAGGATGGCCTGTTTCACTTGCACTGAGAGCTCCATTGACTGCATGTTGTGGGTTCACAGCAACAGCTTCCAAATGTGAATGCCACATCAGGAATTAACTACAGACCTTTTACCTGCTTAATTGATGAAGAAATAATAAAAGAATAGCCCACATCTGTCCATGAAACAGCTTTTTAGTCAATTGTCCAATTATTTTTGGTCATTTGAAAAAGAGGGGTATACATATTAAAGAGCTGTCATTCCTAAACCCTTCCTCCAATTTGGATGTGAATACCCTCAAATTAAAGCTGAGAGATTGTACTTTAAGCCCATATTAATTATTTAGCTGTAACTTGAATTTATTTTGGTAAACAGCCAAAATATCAAAACTTGTGTCAGTGTCCAAATATTTCCAGACCTAATTGTATTTCCCCTGCCTTGTGCTATGCCAAGGACCTACCAAATACACCACGGTGACCCCCTTGTCTTGAGCACACAGCTAAACACACAGCTTGTTAAGATACTTTCTGCAATCCCTCACTGAAGTTGTCTAACCCCACATCTGTAAAGTGCATCCCATCATAATAGAACATGTTACTCTACCTTTCCAAGTCACATTGTCTGGCCACCACACTTGGCTTTGAACATGTTTTACCATATATTTGTTGAATTTCACCGACAATTTATCTATAGCCCTAAGAAATCTGACATACTTACAATATAACTGTGGTGTTATAGCTGACCATACTTTCATTATACCATGGAAGGTGAACCTTAGTAAGTCCTGCCTTGTATCCTTGAACAGTAATTGAGATGGGGAAAAAACCTAAGTCATTCCCTCCCACCACTTCCCACAGCAAACCTGACAACTCCAACGATCAAACCTCCAGCTCAGACGTATTAAACCCAACTGTTAACCTCTAATGCATAGAGTAGCTCTTCTGGGCTCCCCGAAAAAAAAAATTTCACATGATCCCTGCAAAACACTGCCTTTCACTTCGAATGAAATAAGAAACCTAATGTAAGCCAAAATGCAACCCCCCAAAATATCCCTACCTAAAAAACTGTTATGCAAAGCCTTACACACTGTTTAAAAATCTGAGACTCCCATCTCCCTATCTTGCTGATAACTATCTTGCCCAAACCCCAACAAGCTGGTTATGTCACAGCCCTTATCCTGAAAGAATAAGCACCATAGCATTTAACAAATAAATCCATAGCTCTCAGGCACATCCACAAGACTTCCAGGATCTGATATACAGGACCCATCCCAATGTCTTAGGAAGAATATCCCCAATCTAAGTGCCATGATCTCGGTGCAAATAGTACAGCCCTGAACTGCAAACAGATGTACCAGAAAACTCTTCCTGTTTTAAACCACCAGATAAAAAACTCCCCAGAAGCATCCCAGAACTCCACAACTTAACTCAAAATACTAGCACTCACAAGTTTCCAATATGCATTGGCCTATAAAACACCAGTGACAACGTACATCATATCAAAACTTCCTCATAAGTAGGAAGACACACTGAAATCATCCCCTGAAACAAACTATGTGTGACAGAAATACAGATAGGATGTCCTGTGTCTACAGAGTTCCGCATCTGCCATAATCTCCTCAACATTTGCCTCAAAAAAATTCTTGGTATCATCTGGGCACCCCTGAAATTTGAACAAAAGCCACCAACACAGCCATATACCTATTTACTGAAGAAACTGACAAACCCTTTCTCTTTCAAGTCCACAATGAATAACAGCAGCAGTTCCACCTTCTCCCTACCATCCTATACACCACAAACACCTTCTAGTTTGAACCATTCACACCACTCCTTACTATATGCCTTCCAAGTAGCCCACCACAGTGACTGCCTTATCCAGTCTGCTATGACCCATAACCTAAGATCCAGAGATGCCCAGTGCCAATCTTCCCTGACAGGGGATCCAGGTCTCAAAATTATTGCCATGGAAAAAGAGACATAGCATCCACTAAAATACTATGAACAGCAGGTACATGGCTACCCCAAAACCATATGTTACTCTTTAAACATAGCAGAATTAAATGGATGACCAGCAAAGAGATATTTATCAAACACTTTATGGCTCGCAACACTCCAAGATTTTCAGAAGGAAATATTGACGCTCAACCATGAAAATCTTCCGATACAGACCACTACTCCTCTATTATATTTTCACCTGAGGAACAGGCTTACAAGCCATGAAACACAGAATCATTTTTTTTTTCAAAAGCTTTATTGAAAAAAGATCATGAACAACAATAACAATGAGCATACCCATGTTGTGCAATATGCAGTTTAAGCACCAAAAGCACTGAGTACAAAACATTCTTAGTCAGTGTCAGAAACATTCACAAAAGTTGTCAACATTCTAGAAGAGACACATCAGGGAATCCGTGTGTCGTGAGGTATGTGAACAGCATAACATACATTGCATATTAATCAAGCCATAGGTGACACTCATCGTCATAGAAAATGAGGAAGAATATAAGGAGAGAAAGAGAAGAGAAAGAGAGATAGAAGGAGGAGAAGAGAGAAACATATATAAAACATTCCATCTTCTGATGTATTAGAGATATGGAGGATATAGCGTGGAGTCTGGAGGGAGTTAAGTACCATCTGGAGAGAAATTTAAAGTGGGATTCCAGAGCTGATGCTGATATGGAGGCCAAAGCCGCCTCTTTCCAAATGGAATCCCAGTCTTCCGTTGGTAATGATGATCTCTGCTCCTGTTCCCATGCCATTGCGTATTGAGGTTTCGATAAGTTGAGTAGAGAGGATAGGATGGCGTATATTTTCCCTAGCACTCCTGATGGTTTCTTCGTAGCCAACAGAAGTGATTTAAATTTAGTGGGCCGGGAAGTCCAAACAGACTTCAAAAAGGGCTGTTCTAAGTAGTGTTTGATACGTAAAAATCTCCATAATTCTGACTTTGGGAGATTATACGTATCCTTGAGGCTGTCAAAATGGCGAATCCTGCCATCAGAGGCTAAATCCGTGATGCGTAAAGGGTTAAGTGTTGACCATTTGGGGAATGAGGAAGAAGGAAGAGTATAGGGAGTCTGTTTTTTCTAAAACACTGGAGAAGCTAAGGAAGTAGATAGAGAGAGAGACCCACCTTTATTGCATATGGACCAGATCTTAAAGATATGAGAGATAATGGGATGAGGGAGCATTGATCTGTCCCCTATATGAGGACGTAGAAATAATTTGATTAAAGGATCCCCGGTAGTGGCAATGTCCCTTTCAGTAGATACCTAAGCCTTAATAGCCCTATTGTGCGCCCAGTCAATTGCAGACATAATCTCTGAGGCGTGATAATATTTCAATAAGTTGGGAAGACCTAAGCCCCTCTTTGATTTATATAAGTGTAAGTATCTATCAGCTATCCTTGGAGGCCAAGATTTCCATAAAAAGCGGTGTATGGCGCGATTAAGTAGGGAGAAAAAGGAAGAAGGAAGCAAAGTTTTAGATAAATAAAGGAACTGTGGAAGGACATTCATTTTAATTACATTGACCCTACCATACCAAGATAGGAAAAGCAAATTCCATTTTTCAAGATCGTGCTTGATAGAATTTAGAAGAGGGGGAAAGTTATGTTGGAAAAGGTGCTGAAAGGAAGATGTCAGATTAATGCCCAGGTACTTAATGGACAAATCTGACCAACGAAAGGGGGTTTGAAGTATGAGGATTCGTAATATTGAAGAGGGTAAACCAATGGGTAACACTTCAGATTTAGCAAAATTTATTTTAAAATTAGATAGAGCAGAAAAAGTATCCAGTTCTTCCAGAACAGTTCTTAAGGAATGTTCTGGGTCTATGACAGTAACAAATATGTCATCAGCAAACATTGAAAGCTTACATTCTAACAAACCCATTTTCACCCCTTTGATAGGAGTATTTTGACGGATATGTTGTGCTGTAGTCTCCATAACTAAAATGAATAAAAGAGGGGAAAGTGGGCACCCCTGCCTAGTGCCATTGGAGATAATGAAATTATCGGATAGATGAACGTTGACCCGTACTCTAGCGCTGGGATTTGTGTATAGAGAGAAGATCAAGGTAATATAGGACGGACCAAATCCGAAGGCCTGTAGGAAGTGTTTAAGAAACAGCCAAGCAACCCTATCGAACGCCTTCTTGGCGTCGGTTGATAAGAAGACAGATGGAATGTTTCGTTCATTAAGGCAGTGTAGAATATTCAATAACTTCCAGGTATTGTCTCGTGCTTCTCTACCTGGAAGGAAGCCAACTTGATCAGTGTGGACTAAGGACGCTAACGAGGGTTTAATGTGTTCTGCTAGAATCTTGGACACAGAATTAATTTTAATGTATTTGTAGTAAATAGAGTATACTAATCTTATTTCCTTTTACTTCTAACTCTCTGAATTTCTTCTGTTTTTATTCTCCACACATTGCTAATTCCCCTTATCCACTCAGTCCAGTTGAACTGGAGGAATACTGTTAGCATGTTGGGTTAGCTCTTACCCAGTATGGGGCAGTTATAGCCTTAGTGTATTTATAGCTAAGTTGTGGTTTAAAAGTTATCATTGGGAAGAAGAAGAACTGTGAAAGGGCAGAGGGCTGTCTAAAAAACACCAGCCTTGGTTGAAATCCAGAGCCTGCTGACAATCCTAGAGGCCAGAATTGCCTCAGTTACATGTGAATACCTTTTCCAGCTGTGGTGCTGCACACCATCAACCCTAAAAATATGCCACAAAACCAATAGACCCCACAGCATCTGTGAACAAAGTCAATACTTTTACTGAAGTCATCCTGCCATTTTGAGAAAGAGGGACCATTAAAATCCTTCAAAGAGAAGTACCAGACTGCCAATTCTACCTTATGCTCCCAATTTAAGCTGATAAAATGTTGCCAGAGATCAACATTAACAAAAAAAATTATCACGATGGGCTCATTCTATGGTAAAGTTCAATGTTCCCAAAAGGTATTGTAGTTGATGTAACATGACCTTCATTCCTGGTTCACCATCTGTATACCCCTCCCTAAGATCCTCATGTTTGTCCATTTGAAAACAACAAACCATCTCCACTGGATCAAGGTCTATGTCTAAAAAATGTTATACACCTAGGAGGAACCTCCATTTTACCTGGAGCTAGTGGAATGCCAGCCTTGCCTGTGACCTCATGAGGAGTATTTACAACATTGCAAAAACGTTACCCAGATCCATACAAAGAATATCATTAAGATAGTGTATTAATGATGATCTCTGTTTCGCATTCAACCCCCAAAATGAAACCCCTACCATAGCAACTTGGCAGTCAACTTTCATGTATGTCATTATCCATGAATGCTGATGTCCACTTGAGTATTTCCCCTGTCCTTTCCCATCAGCTGGCTTATGATATGGACCCCCCCACCCATTTTTTGAAGCAGGATGCAAATGCATGACATCCTTCACATCCTTGCAATTACTGGCATTGTATAGCCAGTAGCCTTCTCCCTGTATGTTGAAGGTTGTTTAGCTGCAGAAGCCTGCTCTGACAGCTACTGGCTGAAAGGAAATATCTGAAATGCCAACACAAATGGGTTAAGGTGACTACCCATAATCCTCCTGACAATAGCATTGTTAGCATTCATTATGTCAATCCAGACACCTATATATCCTTGTGACCCCAGTTTAGTGAAGGCTGAACTGCTATCCTCTGCATGATCTGTTTCTCATATTTTAGCCAGGTCAATACTCTATATATCTGAGTGGCTTCTCAGATGGAAACTATATAACAAAAAGAGTAGAACAATGTTCCTGTTTCGATTTTCCTTACCCTTCTCCCACTTATCCAAACTGATGCTCTCCAACAGCAACAACTTAAAAATGTCAGTGGGTTCCAATCCTAATACCATATCTTTTCTCAAATCTCTGCTTTCAGATGCACCCTAAGTGGTCCCAGAAACAAACATATATCTGATTATGAGCCTTGTCGCCTCACCCCAGAATTCACGCCAGTGAAATAACAATAGTGTTAGTAAGCCTCTTATCTTTGTTTTATTAACCCTTTGAGAACCAGAGAGGTAACCAACACATTGTTGGATACTCTTCTGGAACTAAAATGATGAACTGTTAGCATGTGGGTCATGAATTATGATGAAGCAACTCCCTAGACCTGCAAATGAATTGCTTTTCCTACTCTTTCCCCATCAAATGAAGACCTACTGAGATCCTCTGGTAGTGAAATGTACCTTGGGTCGTGTGTGTGATGGTCAGAGGCAAAGGCAGCCTCTGATTTGGTCCCTATGCTGATTCCCACATAGATAAGTCCTTCTTTTAAATATATTTTACAGACACATTACGGTGGTGTAGTTTCACTTTAAATTACCTAGTCCAACGCTAGCCCAAACAAGTATTTATCTTAAACCACAGTAGTGTGGAAACTGCAAAAGCGGAAGCAAAACACAAACATTTGAGAAGCTAACAGAAAATTCTGTTTTACTAAACTGATGTTCCATATTGTACAGCTGATGTGTAAAATAACATTGGATAAATCATTTCCTACTGGGAGCAGTGAATCTTCAGTGGCAACAGACAATACTATTTGCTTTGTGATTCATGATATGCTCATTCCCATGTGTGCCAGTAATGTTATAAATAGCTGTAATTTTCCAGACAGTAAATATCTGGCATATAATAATTTGCAAATTCAATTAACAGTAAAGATTTACAATACTGCCTTTAATTTAAAGGGATAGTATCTTGATAAAATTAAGCTTCAACCATTCATCATACTTTTTCAACAATGCAGAGTGTTATTACAATGTTGTAATCAGTCTAGTTCATGTGTAATTAAATTATAAAGTGTCCCTCTCCAGCCCCTTGAACATATGTAATACTGCCTCCCCTCAGAGAAGCAAGCTGGTCCAGAGGGATCACAATGTGGGACAATCTTCTGTTAGCATAAGGAAAACCTGCCCTGCTTCGTCAAGGGGGCAGGGTTTTACTTATACTGATAGACAGTACATTGTCCCTTGTTGCAAATCAGTGGGAATTTTAATCTGTCCCCTATAGTGCAGTTGGGTTGCTTCAGAATTGCTCAGTTTTATTTTGTGCATATTGCCTAGATCTTTATCACAGTGAAATATTCTACACTAGTGTTAAAGCCTGTGTACACAGGCCAAAGTGGGAAGTCTCTACTGCATCGGACAAACATACATCTGGCCTTTTATTTAGTTGAAGAGCCCATTAAATGGGCCATAATGCCACTGCCAGCCAGTCGCAGGGCAGTCATGCACAGTAGAGACTGCCCACACCGAGGATGATACAGTGCCAGACGGTCGCTGTGCAGTCATGCTCAGTAGAGACTGTCCACGCCGCGGCTGATACAGAGTGGGACGCTCCTTTGGAGCGCCCCGCTCTGTATCAGCCTCGTCACGGGCAGTCTCTACTGCGCATGACTGCGTTGTTACAAACTTTCTAGCGAATTATTATATAGGATGATGATTCGATGTGTAAATGTGACATTTATTTAGACCTATATACAGATATTCTGCAACTGTGTGTATCGCTACTTTTATTAGTTCTCTGAAAACACACCCAGTGGAACAGCAAGTTTCTACCTGGTGGATTTATGCAATTGTAATTTAAGTTGCTTGCTTTTCTTCCTGTGTTAATTATGCTAAGGCTGGACAGCATGTGGCTCTCCAGCTGTTGGACTGCAAATCTCAGCATTTTCAGCCAACCATATATATACACACTCTCTTAGTCCTTCAAACCATTGGACTCATTTTCCATGCACCCAAAACAATCTCCTTAACCCTTTGAGTGCCAGAGGGGTACGCAGTGCATTGTGTACCCCTCTGGCACTTAAAGGGTTAATTATCCCCCTTGTGGGCCAGAGGGCTGTCCAACCTTCTGCAAAGCAATGCGTTTGGCACTTTTCTGGCACTAAAAGGGTAAATGTACTATGCATGTGTTGCGCCCCTTGTTGGTTGAGGGTCTCCCTGTATATTGTGTGCACGTACACACTGTCTTTGCATTATTGGTAATATTTGCTTTGGAAGGATTTCCCTGGCTATTACAACACAGAGATCTGAGTTACAGGCACCCCACCCTCCCCTGCTGGAGATTTGGGGAGGGGAGAAAGGAGGGGGTTGAGAGTAATACAGCACTTCCCTCACACCGAGCGGTCCTGGGAAGGTGCACCGAGAGGAGTCCTGTGTGCCAGGAGCACGGTGTTGACGGGAAATAGAAGCTCAATCCGAATTTGGAGCACCCCACTCAGCCACCATCTTGTTTCTCTTCTCACACTCGGAGCTCACATGACTGCTGAGAGACATTTTATCCAACTTTTTAGGTATATATATCAGTGGCCTGAAATTTTACAGTGGTGCTATTGCTACAGCATCCTATGGACAGTCAGTTGAGCATAAAACTCCATAGGATGTGTAGCAACAGCGCCACTGTCCAGTTTCAAACAATCTAGTCAGAGATGCTCACCTAGGAATGAGCCTACCCTAGCCTACCCAGGCTCAATAGTAATGGTGTCCTACCCAGAGTGCAGTCGCTTTTAGCTCACTAGTGCCTTACACAGAGAGGAAATATCCTAAAGCACATCATACTCGTCCTGATTGTTCCTAGTCGAGCGTCTCTGACCAGTTAGTTTGCATTTGCAAATTATCCTTGGGGTTGGTCACTCTAAGGGTAAAAGGGGAATCCAGCCATGGACCCATTGGTCACAGTGCATAGAGAGATCAGTTGCACCTCACTGATGAAACCAAACAAGGCCGAAACATACGTCTGAGGTTTGCGGCATCTCTTGTTCAGAAAGGAATTGCCTGGCACTTTGTGGCTGGACTGCTATTATGGCAGGACCAGTATTATGTGCTTTAGAATATTTCCTCTTTCTGTAAGGCACTAGTGAGCTAAAAGAGACTGCACCCTGTGTAGGGCACCATTCCTGTGGAGTCTGCTCAATACTAGGGCAGGTTCTTTCCTAGCTGAGCATCTCAGACTAATTTGTTTGCATATGCAAATTACCCTTGTGGTTGGTCACTCTAAGGGTAACAGAGGAATCCAGTTGTGGACTCCTTGCTCACAGTGTGTAGAGAGAATAGGCTACACCTCACTGACAGGGACCATCAAGGCCGAAACATACATTTGGGGCTGGCTGCATCTCTTGTTCAGAGGGGAATTGCCTGGCACTTTGTGGCTGGACTGCTATGCTGGCAAGACCAGTATGATGTGCTTCAGGATATTTCTTCTTTGTTTAAGGCACTAGTGCTCTAAAACAGACTGCACCGTGCATAAGACACCATTCCAACAGAACCTGCTCAATACTAGGACAGGCTCTGATCAGTTAGTTTGCATTTGCAAATTATCCTTGGGGTTGGTCACCTTAAGGGTTAAAGGGGAATCCAGCCATGGACCCCTTGCTCACAGTGCTTAGAGAGATCAGCTATTCTGGCAAGACCAATATGATATGCTTCAGGATATTGCTTCTCTGTGTAATGCATTAGTGAGCTAAAAGGACTGCACTCTGAGTAGGTCTCTATTCCTACAGAGACTCCTCAATACTAGGGAAGGCTCTTTCCTAGTTGAGCTTCTCTGACCAGTTTGTTTACAGGAAACAAGGAGATGGGATGGAGATGGGAGTGACCATGTGATTCAACTTGCATCATAACATGGGTGAGATGAGGTGAGTGGGAGGTGAGAAGCCAGAGACTGCCGTGATTTGGGCAGGGAAGTGGGTGTGAGTGGGCGGGACTGGGCTGGGACTGGGAGAGGCTACCAGCGAACTCTGCAAACCATAGAATCATCCTCTGTTCCCAGAGACCAGGAGGGAGATTCACTAAGCGGTGATAACGAGGTGATAAAGTGGCGATGACTTCTCCAGTTTATCACTTCTTCAATTCCTATGTTATTCTATGGAGCCTATGCACTAAGATCTCTTCAACTTTGGAGATCCTACTGCATAGGCTCCATAGAATAACACAGGAACTGGAGAAGTGATAAACTGGAGAAGTCATCTCTGCTTTATCACCTCTTTATCACCGCTTAGTGAGTCTCCCCCTTTGTATAATTCTGGAAAGCGGCATCTCTGGGGCACATCCGGAGAGTTACTAAGTATGGTAATATGTTAACAAGTCAACTGGAGTACTTCTAAGAGAAACCGAAAGCACTATAGGGACCAATAAAAATTCCCATTGATTTAAAAGGGGCTTTAACCAATCAAATTCTAGTATTCAAGGTATTAAAATACCTACCGTAAAATCTCAGGTATAATACGCACCTGTGTATAATACGCAGGTGTATATTATGCCCAATACGCACCCTTGTTTTCCCCTCTTAAGAAAAAAAAAATTAAGCCTTCCAGATCCCTTCCCTCCCTCCCCCAGAGTTATCCGCTGCTAAAATACCATTAACTTACGTCAAAATTCAAGTCCCCACATTTTCCCCATTAGCAGGCAACATATAACCCATGTCAATATTCCCTGCGAGCGGCATGCTTTCATTCGCCGCCCACTTCCTTCCAGCTATGGTATTGCCCTGTGAGGACCTTCAGATCTTCACAGGGCATTACCATTGGCTGGAGCCGGTAGGTCCTGAAGGAAGCGGTCGGCGAATGGAAGCTAAATGAAATGTATTATTACCCCCATATGTACCATTACGTCTTTTTAAACAGAGCCCTTTAGGGCACATTCACCCTGGGCACCATTTATAAAGGCTAGTGGCCTTTTAACCAGGCTAGGCATGCTTTCAGAAGTGACAGCACTCCAAGTCCACATTCAGGAGACTAAATCCAGCTGTCTTCCACAGTTAGGGTTGCCACCTTTTCTTCAAAAACATATCGGCCATGGCATTCCCTCCATAGATTTAACATTGGACAGAAGCCAATTTTTTTACCAGCCTGCCGGTAAAATACCGTCTGGGTGGCAACCCTATCCACAGTCATAGTCTCTGGGAACTGGGGAGAGCAGATCCCTCCTCACTTTCAGTTTTAATTTAACTCACTAAAATTTGGAGAATCTGACTGAAGAAAGAAGCAGGGCTCTCTATCAGTACTGACCACATTCCAGCGACTGCCTACACACAAGATCCCAGGTTACCCGAGAAAGCCTGGAATCCTTATTACTATGTACCCATCACAAACGCTAACATGCTGTGGTTTCTTTGAGATTAATAATTAATGATTTGCATGGCTGATCTCATTTAGGGTTGTCACCCAGCCGGTATTTTACCTGCAGGCCGGTAAAAAATTGGTCTATGGAGGGAATGCCATGGCCGGTATTTTTTTTAAGAAAAGGTGGCAACCCTAATCTCATTGTGCTTCCTTATGAATAGGTAGACAGAATCTCCACTTCCTGTCCATGATAACCGACTGGATGGATTTCAGTTCTGCATTAGCACACTGGCTCCCTGTTGGCTTGAGACATCAATCTCAGCTCCCTTAGCTCCAGAAGCTAATCGTGGTGGCCAGGGGTGTTGCTAGGTTCCAAAAAGATCTGGGGCTAGAGCCCATGGCAAAACAGTTGCCCACCGCTGGTGGTAGTGACGATAACCACATGTGCACACATACACACTTATATTTATGTAGTACATATATGTACATATGTTATAAATATGTTTAACTGAGGTATAGAAAGAATAGGCAGAAGAGTATTAGTATAGAATAAGATTTAAGAGACTAAGCCATCACACCCACTCTCTCACCTACCTTCTTGGCAGTATAGTAAGTAGAAGCTACTGGGTTGTCTTTTCTGACCAGACCAGCTTCTCTACTCTGCCATGCCCTACTCTAGTGTACTCTATCACATGCAGTGTCCTGTGGCAGCATGTTGTTATTATGTTAAGCTCAGACATAGAACACAACATGTGAGTAGAGCTGGGCAGAAAAGAAAAGCTGGTGGATCAGAAAAAACAACCCTAGCTGAGCATGAGCAAGACAAGTTATTTATTTCAGTAGGGGGAGGGAGGGATGGCAACTTTTGGCCTGGGTGGGGGGCAAGTACAATCAAGTGGACTATTTCTACTATTGCTCCAGCCCACAGTGCCAGCCAATACCGTTTCGTTTTTATAACTGGCATTCATTTTGTGAAGGCAAGTGATACCACAGAGTGTAAAACACATTGGGGCTACACTAGTGATACCACAGAATTACATTTGAAGTGGAGCTACACTAGTGATACCACAGAATTACATTTGAAGTGGAGCTACACTAGTGATGCCACAAAGCTAACAACAGAAATATAACTACACTAGTGATACCACAGAGCTAACAATAGAAATATAACTACACTAGTGATACCACAGAATTACATTTGAAGTGGAGCTACACTAGTGATGCCACAAAGCTAACAATAGAAATATAACTACACTAGTGATACCACAGAATTACATTTGAAGTGGAGCTACGCTAGTGATGCCACAAAGCTAACAATAGAAATATAACTACACTAGTGATGCCACAGAACTTGCAATGAAATATGGCCACGCACAGCTTACAACTGAAATGGAGCTACGTTAGTGATAATATAGACTTTAAAATTGAAATGAAGTTACGCTAGTGATGACACAGACGTTGCTATTGAAATATAATTGCACTAGTGATGCAATAGAGCTTACGATTGTATGACTACCAATGGGTAGTCATAGACTTGTAAATTTTCTGGTATTACTAGTGCAACTATATTTCAACTGTAGGAAAAAAGAAGACAAAAGGGGAAGAGGAGGGCAAAGGGGGAAGTGGGAAATGTGGAGATAAAGGGCAAAAGAGGAGAGGAAAGTAAAGGAGAAGGGCGAAATGAAGGAAATATGAAAAATAAAGCCTCGTCAACTAGGATACTATGGGCCTTATGGATTAATAGGGAGCAGTGCAATTCTGGTGGTAAACCAGCTATGCCACAGGGAACACATAATTCCCCAGACTGCTACTGATTTTATATAGGTTTTTTTTAACCCCTTGCATGCTAAAGAGGTGGAGAGAGGTAGGGTAGGTAGAGACCTCTCTAGGATGCAAGGGGTTTAAAAGTCTATTAAAATATATTAAAATGTATCTGGTGAATTTGGTTTACCCCAGAACTGCACTGCTGCACTCTAATGTATAAGGACACATGCTGTTAGTACATCAGTGTCAGACATACAGCATGTTACCATAGACTTACACTGTGTAGACTAACAGTAACAAGACTAAAGTACCACACTTCTGGGGCAAACAGAATTCACTGTAAGTAACAAATAAACGTAACACTGAAATAAATGGGGATTTTAACCTCTTGAATGCTAAATAGGTCTCTAATGCATTGCTCTAGCTTTCAAGGGGATAAAAAAATCCAGTTTAAGGGAAAGGGAAATTGACATGTGTGGGCATATCAAGCACTGTACATGAATTGTACAAGATCAACTGATTATTACACCGTTACATAACTCTATGGCAGTCAATGGGTTAATCTCCTAGCATCTTACAAACGTTATCTTGTGCACACACTAACAGACACACTCTCGCATACCTTCTGTCACTTATCCTTACTGTATCATCACACATACACACTCTCCATTACCTCACATAAGCTCTGACTGGATCCTATACAACTCGGATTCAGTCACAGGGAGACACTGAATAGGAGGAGTGCTGACTCCAGAACTGCAGCAATGTGTGCCATGAATGTGAGCAGGCCTGCTGCCTTTAGGCAGGCCGGTAAAAAATTGGCTTCTGTCCAATGTTAAAGGGGAACTAACACCCCGCAAAAACTGTATGTTAATTAAGTCTTCATCTGCCGACTAGCTGCTTAGTAGCGCTAGTCGGCAGAAATATTACCTGGTTTCAAAGATTATCTACTTATTTGGAGGCTGACAGAAGCAGGAAGCACAGACATCTTGCCACTGTCAGTCCCTTTTGGAGCCGGCCGGCTCCAAAAGGGACTGACAGCGCAGGCGCACGGACGTTACTATGGCAAGATGTCCGTGCTTCCTGCTACTGTCAGCCTCCGAATAAGTAGAAAATCTTTGAAACCAGGTAATATTTCTGGCGACTAGCGCTACTAAGTAACTAGTCGCCAGATGAAGACTTAATTAATATACAGTTTTTGCGGGGTGGTAGTTCCCCTTTAAGTCTATGGAGGGAATGCCATGGTCGGTATTTTTTTTTAAGAAAAGGTGGCAACCCTAGCTGCCTTCCTGTGCAGTGCTTTCTGGAAATCCCTCCCCTTCCCTCCACTGAAGTTCTTCCTTCTGGAGCTCACTAGTAGGAGCGGCTGGGCTTTCATGAACACAGGGCTAGTGGAAGCATGCCTAAAAGCATGCATAGGTGACCATGCTCCCCCACTGTCTAGATAAAATTTACATTAACCTTTTGAGTGCTAGAGGTGGGAGCAACGCATTTGCTCCTTAATATGATGCTCACATCTATGACACATTATTTGGATCCAGGACAAGGACAGAGTCACAAACAAAGGGATAGTACCTTGGAAATTCATTGATCATCCTAGAAGTGGCCACAGGCCCAGACTTCTACCTGGTTGCTCCCTAAGCCAGCCCACCCCTTTGCATACATCAGCCTTCCTAAACTCAACTTAACCCATTCAGTGCTACGGGGTGCCTCACGAATTGCAGAGCAATGCGTTGGGCTCCTCTATGGCACTGAATAAACTAATAAGCATTGAAAAATAGCATGGGTATGCCTCAGTCTCCGTTCCTCAATAGAGGCAGAAAAATAAATGGGGTCCTTATTTTCTAAGTGATTTAACCCATTAAGAGACACTCTCCATTAATTGTATCCTGGCAGGCTCCATGCTAATAGGATGCAATTCATGGAGAGTGTCTCTCAGTGGGTTAGACCACTTAGATTGCCTCCTTTTTCCTTCCTCACATATACACTGCTCACATTTTACTTCTGTCCATGGTGAGCAAGGCAGCACTCCACTACTGCTCCAACCACCCCACTGGTGAAAAAGTATTTCTTACTCACTTTGTCTGCAGTAGCCAGAGACTCAGGAGGGGACCTGACATGCCTGTTCACTCACTGTGACTGCTACCAGAGACGTAGCCTCACATGTTCTGCAGAACTGTTGCCCCGCCATCTCACATAACACCAGCCAGCCAATGAGAGAGTAGCATCATGAACAAACTCTCCTCTCTCATTGGCTGCCGGTGCATACTATTAGGAAGGCACTGGAGTGTTTGCTGGGATTTGTGTGTCAGAGACTGGTTGTCAGTTACGTGAGTCTGGTGGCAGGCTGGCTTCATTGAATTTGGGGCTGACAGCCAGAACACTCGGGGCTTCAGCCCCCTTAGCCCCCCCTAGCGACGCCCCTGGTGGTGGCCTATTCTCCCAAGTTATCAGTAGTCAGAGGCACATAGCCAGAAGGTTTACTGTTCCTTTAACAAACATATACCAACAAAGTGATATTGTATATGTTCCTTAAAGTACAAAATAACCCAGTTCTTAAGAAGTTAAGGGAGGTTATTTGCTAAGGCGTGATAAAGAGGTGATAAAGTGGAGATAACTTCTCCAGTGAAATCACGTTTCCATTCCTATATTATTCTATGGAGCCTATGCACTAAGATCTCCAAAACTGGAGAAATCTTAGTGCATTGACTCCATAGAATAACATAAGGCTTGGAGAAGTCAGAGACTGGAGAAGTCATCTTCACTTTTTCACCTCTTTATCACGCCTTAATGAATAACTCTCAAAGACTTTTAACCTCTCTAATACCAATGCAGATGCAATACACTGTTATGCAGGACAATCTATCAGTAGTTGGTAAGAGGGGGTTTTGGGTAATGGGTAATGAAGAAAAATACACAGAAGTGCACTCCCAGTGTATTATCACAAATGTCAAGGGGCCTCCACGAAGATATCAGTGTATTCACAATGAAATAACCACTATACAGTGCTTAAGTGGACATGATACCCTGCGTGCTTGACCGGTCTATATGGTTCACTATCTGATTTATGTGAGTATCACACTCTTTATTATATAGAAGTGATTTATAGTGGTTTATAGTTTGTGTGTATGTTTCTGGGTAGTGAGGTCACTCTGGAGAAACAGAAAATTTATACCCACGCACTCAACTCAAAAAAGTAACCAGACCTCTATGACATAATAACCACAGTCTGCCTACAAGGTGCTACAGGGAAAACTGTTATGAATAAGAGATGAGAAAACAAAAATGAAACCCTGCTGTACCAACACACCTGTACAATGCTCTAAGCTGTGATAATCGAGATCACAATATAACATGAAATAAAACTAACTTTTATTAAAATAGCCACTAAAATACAGGAACATATATCAATTATATAGAAACCCTAGTGGAGATACTCATATATTGTATGAAAGATAGTGTACCATCTAGGCATCATCCAGCTTGCCACATATATAAATATTATTAATTTCTAAGTAGATTTTAGAAATACCTCAAAACAGGGCTTAAAACTTGAAGTCCTTTACTACTAGCCAGACCTGAAAAGTTACTCACCACTGCAAGCAATAACATACCCACCAGGGCTGAATTTCTACTCGCCAGGGATAAATTTTCACTCGCCATTGGCTAGTGGCGAGTGGAAATTTTGAGCCCTGCCTCAAAATATACAAGCCTGTATAATAAGACCCAGTCACTAATTTGTGAAGTGTATTGCCTGGGCCATATCTGGTTTGCCTAATATTTGTAATATTTGTAATGTTTTCACATACTTCAGATTGTCTGATTCTTTATGCGGCTGATAAGTTAGGTTTTATTTCATGTTATATTGTGACCTTGGTTATCACAGCTTAGAGCATTGTACCGGTGTACTGGTAAAGCAGGGTCAGGCAAGGGACTGGAGGCTCATTCCACCACAGATTAAAACAGCCAGATCAGGCCACAAGAGAAAAGAAGTATAAACAGCATATTTTCTTGGGGTGCATTTACCCCCTCCAAGGCAGGCCTCACAGATAGCCCTGCACCCATTTATGTGCATAAGAAGTAGGTATGTACCAAGGCTGCAGTGCCATCTCTGTCCATCGAGGTACTAGAATACTTAGGCACATTGAGTACAAGACTTTCATTGTGTTATTAGGTAAATACACTTTTCTTAATTTTCATTGATATATACATTGCCCAAAGCTTCCTCTCAGTGAGAGATCTTCACCAGGTATTCCGAAGGTCATATTCTGTATTAATGAAATACCAGAGTATTCAATAGCATACCTAAGAATGCCAATGCTTTCATGATATTTCATTATATTGTGCAAGCCTCTGGTTCTCAAGAAGTTAAGGGTCTCACTCACTGGCATTTGGGTATTAAAAATACTGAAAACCCCAATGAAAAAATGTAGCCAATGGTGCTTTTGATCATAACTACAATGTTTTCAGTTTATAGGACCATAAGTAAATTTAGCTTTTTATAAAAAAAAAAATTGTCCAGACGACTCCTTTATTACATACATTCGGATGTATAACTATATGGAAAACATATAATTTTCAGTTACTGAACAGACAAAACACAGGATGTGTTAGTTATACTGTCTTCAGTCAAAATATACAATTTAACTTGGCCATGAGATAAGACCACATCCTACTGTATGGCTATGTTTCCTGGTCCTTTAATTATAAGAAATTACTCTTTTTTTTGCATAGAGCTAAGAATATTTGCATCTGTTTTTAACAGATGCCTCTTCAGTCTGCCAGGTTTATTGTGATCTGTAAACTTTTAAAAGGAATAATTTGCTAAATAATAGGGATGTCTAATAAACCATTCTCAGTGTTATGTTTAAAAACTGTCACCAAAATTTGCAAGTGGTGAAAGCACATCATATTACTAAAGAAGTAAAGCTATGTTGCTATTGGAGGAAATTTACTAATTAATTTTGTTTTATTCTATGGCTTAATCTTATATAGCCCTCTGGTAAGAATAGGTTATACTTAAAGGGACAGTAAACCCCCAAAAGACTGTTGGCGAATTGATAGGACTAATAAAAAAAGCATGTAATGCCCTTATTCCCATCTCTCAAACCGTTATGGTTTGAGAGATGTAAGAAAATAAAGACTTCTGCTCCCTCCCCTTTCTCATGCGTCCGCTGAGACGTCATGAGACGTCATGAGATTCTGCTTCCGGGACCAGACGGTAGCTCTTCAGGAGCGCTGTCATCGAGATATCTAACTCTGATTACTTCATCAGAATGATCTACAATGTGTGCTTGCAAGCCAGGCACACGTTGTAGACCATACCAATGAAGTAATTACAGTTAGATATCCCCATGTCAGTGCTCCTGAAGTCAGTCGACTGGTTTCTGCCTCTGACAACTTTACAGCTCGTCAGGCAGAAAGCAGAGGGAGCGGAGGTCTTTATTTCCTTACATCTCTCAAACCATAACGGTTTGAGAGATGGAAATAAGGGCATTACATGTTTTTTTATTAGTCCTATCAATTCACCAATGTTTTTTTGGGGGGTTTATTAACCCTTTAAGTTACAATTTAACCACAGAAACTGCCTTTATTTTTATTACAATAAGCAAATCTATTTAAACATGTAGTGTGACCAATTCCTATTTGTACAATATTCCTTTCTACAGTGCTTTCTGAAACAAGTAAACCAACTCGTGTTAGTACTTAGGCAATATATCAGTAAATGTTTATATATGTATATATATAATATATATATATATATATATATATATATATACTAGCAGGACCCTTCCTGATGCCCCCCAGCTATTGATCTCCCCACCGATTCTGCTGGAAGATCAATAGAGGCGATGCAGGGGAGCAAAAGGGCCTCTGCTCTGGGCAGGAGTGGACAGGACCTGAAACCCTCCCATATCAATCAGGGATATTTTCCTTTATTAACATGAGAGGGTTTGGCGTTCCTACCCACTCCTACCTAGCTCCTACCTTGCTCCACTGCGTCACCTCTTTTGATCGCTATGCCCCCTGCTTCCTCCTCAACCAGTCAGTGTTTTCCAGCCATGCCCTAAGACAGCAAACCAGAATTATATATATATATATATATATATATATATATATATATATATATATATATATATACACACATCATTACGTGCCGTTTTGGGTACCAATTCTGAAAAAGGATATTCTAGAACTGGAGAGAATACAGCAAAGAGCAACAACATTAATTAAGGGAAAGGAGATCTAGACGTGTGAAGAACGACTAGACAAACTTGGTTTATTTATAGAAAAGATGACTTATAGGAGCACTTATCACAATGTACAAGTATATGAGAGGTTAATACAGGGATCTTTCTGGTGAGCTATTAATTCCAAGGCCTGGTCAAATAACCAGGGGACACCCATTGAGATTAGAGGAAAGGAGGTTTCAGCTTCAGCAGAGGAAAGGGTTTTTTACAGTAAGGTCTGTTATGGAATTCCTTGCCCAAGGATGTGGTTATAGCAGATACAATGTATACTTTTAAGAGAAGGTCAGATACATTTCTTTCAAAAGGGAATATACAGGGTTACACTGTGTATAAGTAGGCAAAACAGGAATGTCTGATAAAGACTTATTTGGCATCAGGAAAGTTATATAATTCTCATGTCTCTGGGTTATGAGGCAAAGGATGAACTTGATGAACGTGTGTCTTTTTTCAATCTAATGTTAACAAGCTTTTAATCCATGAGTGAATTTGTTTTTGGTCCTCTGGAGGTGTGATTGTATGCTGCTGTCTGTTGTGGGTATCACAATTCAGGACCCACATCACTGTATACTGTATGAAGACAGGAAAGAAAGAATAGCACAACAAACACCTCTAAGCATAGTAGTCAAATGGTACAGAGATAATGTGTCTCCCTGTTCCTGCTTGTATTGTACTCACATTGTACTAACATGTACCAGGGGTTTTAGCTGCCTCTCGGTACAGCCAGCTTGCAATGGGTTTTAGATGCTACTCCAGGCTGGTGACACTCCTTGTATATTGTCCTACTTACAACACATATGTAGTGATATTGATCTATGGACATGTAGTTCCTAGATGTTTTAGGCCACATATACAGAATGTCAGTATGTCAACTGTATCTCCACACAATGGAGTTGACTTGGAATGTTAATCCTACCATGTAAAAAGTGAGAGAAAAAGAAGGGAACCCCTTGCATGCACAAAAAAATATTAATAAACAAACAAAACAAAAAAAAAACGTGTTTCGTGACTTCAGGAGCAAGAATTTCATTGTGTGGAGATCCAGTTCACATACTGACATTCTGTATATGTGGCCTAAAACATCTAGGAACTACATGTCCATACATCAATAGCCGTACATAGGTGTTGTATGTAGGAAGAGATACAAGGAGTGTAACCAGCCAGGAGTGACATATAAAATCCAGTGCAAGTTGGCTGTACCAAGAGGAAGGTAAAGCCCCTGGTACATGTGAGTACAATACAAGAGGGAAAGGGGAGACATAAATGTTAGCACCCGTTTTAGCAAACATTTTCCAGTTGAACTGTATGGAGAAAACTGGAGATAAAAGCAGTGATAAAATTAGCACCTGCAATAGAATCTAGCCCATTATTTCTATACCATTTGACTACTATGCTTAGAACTGTTTGTAGCGCTGTTCTTTATTATGCCAGTTTTATACTTCCCAATAATGTTCCCTAGTGTTTCAGAACTACATAATTTAACTCTTTAAGGACTAGAGAGGTGTGCAGAGCATTGCCCCTCTGGTCCTTAAAGGGTTAAAATGTTAATTGATGCTCAGTGCTTTGGAGACCTCTTTCTGTCACTGTTGTTAGAGAACTCAATTTCCAGTATAAACAAATTTACAGTATATAATAATTTGCTAAAACGTGTGTAACGACGCAGTCATGCGCAGTAGAGACTGCTTGCACCACGGCTGATTCAGAGCTGGACTCTCCTCTGTTTCAGACGTGCTGCGGGCAGTCTCTACTGTGCATGACTGCCCCACGACCGGCTGGCAGTGGCACTGTGGCCCGTGTAACAGGCTCTTCAACTAGTAGCATGATAAAAGGGGTTTTACCCATTTTATATGGTGGTGATGCCATGCAAGATATTCTTTGTGGATAGTGCGGATGCACCAGCAGGAAGGCTCCTAATTCAGGTAAAACTTTGGCACCTAGTTTTTTTTACATGATCAAAAGAAAGAAATCGTACATGGCTCAGAACTGTCTGTTTTTGGGGGGGTTTTAAACGTGAGGGCAGATGCCGTTGTTGTTCTTTTAATCTACAGTCTAAGAGTTTCAAAAGTAGTGTTACCACAAAAGGATATATTATTAAAAGTTGGATAAAATGTTACCACTTGTTTGACATGTTCCAAACAGTATGTTGGTAGAACCACATTTCATTTAAAGAAACAAATGAGAGCATTTAAATTACATAGAGAATAGAGATGGCAAATCAGCAGTAGCCAGACATTTCATAGATTCCAACTCTAATTGGGACCTTTTCAGATTCCACGTAATCATAAAAAGTGACCAGATCTCCCAGGGCTGGCAATATTTTTCCACTCCTGGGTTGCAGAGAAATGTTCTGGATTCACCAACTGGTTTCCATGAAGCCTTAAAGGAGCCGTAAACTTTTTTTTATGAAAACGCATATTTTACAGAGCATTTCCTGCTGAATAAAACAAGGTCACTCCCATTGCTGTCAGATGTTTTATTCAAAATGTATAGCAGTTTAAATAATCATGAAGTGAATTTACTGTGTTTACTTCCTGGAAGTCCTAACTGACAGGGAGTGAATGGTATATGGAGAACTGTATGTCTCTGACTTTTCTGACTTTCCTCTCCATTAGAATGTAACAGGAAATCTAATTAGAATTTGACCACTAGAGGGCACTGCTAATGTAAAAAACATGGGTTTAAACTGTAATAACTCTGGAAATATAAACCTCTCAACAGTGGGAGTACCCTTATTTTACTCAATAGGAAAATCCCTACAATATATATTTTTTCATAAAAAAGTTTACTGCTCCTTTAAGAGACTGAATTCAGAATGGGATATAATTTGCTATGAATGGCTGCATCCAGTATTTGCATTTTTTCTCTATATGTGAGGCTACCTTGGTTTTGGTAACTTCATACTGGCTGTTGTAGTTTTCACATTATTATCATTCATTCATTTATATCCATCATTATTGTGTCTAATGGCATGTGCTTTCACTTATATAAAATCTTTATTGGTGTCTTATTGTTAAAGTACTTTTTGGTTGGTTTATTACTTTATTAGGTGTGTACATTGCAAGCATTGTGCTTGTTTGTTTATTATTTTCACTTTTTAATGGTTTATGTTTCAATACGTCTTTTATCTGTGGGTTAAAAGTGGTGGTGTTTAAGATTTACAGATCCCTTTTTTTACCAGCAGAATTAAGGACCAGTAAGTCCAAAACGCGCAAAGTGTCTTAGCATGCTTTGCTTGAGACACGTGTTTGTACTTCTCTACGTCTTCAAGTTTTTATCTTTTGGCAATATATTCTGTGTTTTTATTCATTACACACTTACTGTGTTGTGGGCACCTTTTTCCAGAGTTATTTTGTGTACAGAGAGGGAAGCCTCTGTGTTGTAGCACTGACATTTGTATTGTGTTAGCTTTTACCTATGTGGATCTACAGTGATGTATGTGAATGTACATTTGTTCAACAGATTAGTTGAAGCTCCCATTACCTTATATATATTGGTTTGATTGATGCAGTATCAACCTGCTGATGTTCCATTGTTTGCTATTGATATACCTTGAGTGGTATGTGTGATTTGAACACGCAGAGAAGAAACTACCTCACCCTCCTATGAAATTCCGCTTGCCTTTTCTAATCACACTCTATATTGACTTACAATAGTTGCAAATCATGTTCAAGTCAATATAAAGACCTCTGAATAGAATTAAATTTAGTTGTTTCATTCAACAGATGTGCACAATACTTAAAGTTGACCTGTCCCCATACAATACATTTAGTTTGTTTTACAGAGAATTAAAAACTGCATCTATGTTGTAATACCATTTTCCTGTGAAAAAGTTTTTGAGTAGTAAACTATAAAGTTTTTGCTTCACAATGTGGCATTTTCTGCTGTTTGTCTTCCTCTGTTTGAGGCCAACTTAACACAATCTGTGCTACAAGGCCATTTTAAGGCCCTTTGTGGCCATTGGTGAAATAGTGAAAGGAGGATCCCAAATACATTAAAACATAAAGGATCCCTTTACATATTGTGTTTGCCTCCCTTAAAGGGATAGTAATGTTTCATAATAAAAACACCTCTAATTAATAATCATAGTATTTGGACTTTGGAGAGTGTTATTTCAGTTCTGTCAGAGTTGTAGTTCACGAGTAATTCAATGACAAAGTGTCCCCCTCCCACCCCTTTTACTGATGTAACACTGTTCAGCCAGATCAGAAGGGAGGTGCCCAGTTAGACTGCAGAGAGGGACAATCTCCAATTAAGATAAGGGAAAAACCTGATAAAACTTGTCAAGGGGGCCAGGGCCTTCATTGTTCTCATAGGAAGAAGATTGTCCCCTTCTGTTATTTATCTAGTCTTACAACCAGATTCCACATTTGAGAAGAGATGGCTTACACTAGGTAAAAGGGGCAGGAGGGAAACTTTGCTTGTGAATATTTCTCAAACCATAAAGGATTGAGAGATAAGACTTATATCTTTCTTCATGTTTTTTTAATGTCTACAAAATAAAATAAAGATAAAACGAAGTATTACTATCCCTTTAAGCCCATTATATTTATGGAAAAAGCAGCCACATTGGTGTGTTATACACCAAGGACATCTTCTCTCCTTTTTGATAAAAGGACTCATTTGGATACTTGCTGAAAATCAGCTACCTTTGGAAACTCAAGGTGAGGTCCAATTAAACTGGAGGCTCCTAGAAGGGTCCATACGTATTAAAATGCCCTTTCTCTGCACTTAGACATAACTGAAGTGTGTGTGCTCTGTATAGATTTATTCATTACAGAGGAATAGCTCAGCACAGAAATAATTTTAATTCTTTTTAAATTTAACTAAATTTATTTTAGCATTCTTAAGTATCATAATATGTAATAAGTATGCTGGTGAGATAGCTCAGTTGGTTAATGCCCAACGTGGGGAATCCTCAGGGTTACAATTTCCAGTCCTGGCGAGACCCACTCAGTCTTTCATCTTTCTGAGGTAGATAAAAATTAGTACTCAGGACTTACTTGAAAACTAGACACAATATTCCTGGTAAAATACTTTAATTAACAAAATATATATATATTCATACTTAGAAAAATGTACATTTTAGATTATTGTATGGATGAACAAATCTGCTAGCACGGGTTCTCTGATAGTCTCCAATGCCAGAAGCTGCACTGCTGCATTCTGGCAGACACACTCAGCCATTATTATTAAGACTTTAATACCAGCCAGCACACTATGCCTTCATGCCATGCACAGGAAGCTGAAGCAAATTTACTCCATCTCCTCTGTGCCCTGTTTAACAAATGGCATTACAAAGGATGCATAGGAAAGTAACATAGTAACATAGTAAATTATGTTGAATAAAGACACAAGTCCATCAAGTTCAACCTTCCCCTCAAACCCCAGTAACTGAGAATTCTGAAAGCTGATTCTCTGGCTGTGGGGAGTTTTTTCTAAAACTCTGCCCACTTCTCCTCCTTCCCATTGTGTTCCTCCCACTCCCAGCCCACTTATCCCCTTCCCCAGCCTATTCCTTCAAGATTTTTATGTTGTTTAAGTCCAGCTCCACTCCCAATAAGGCCTGCCCCCTTTTCACATGAATTGTGTCATTTATTTTCCCCAGCAGCAGCATAGGACTCCCCTCTCTTGGCAGTCTATATGGAAAGATTTCCAGGTATGTACATAGAGCCAGCTATCCATATACACATATAAATATAGCTACTGCTAAATGCAAGATGTTGGAGACATCTCTGGCATCCAAAGGGTTAAAGTACATGTTATTGGGTCCTGCTATAGTGCTGCTCACGCATTTAGGGCCTTATGATTAGAAGAAAAAATGTTGAAACTTTGGGGGAAATCAACTGCACCATGAGGGATAAATCAAAATGCCCTTTGAATTAAAAGGGTCTTCAACCTACTGAATCTGAGAGAGGTATCCAACACATTGCAAAGCAATGTATGGAGACCTCTCTAGCAATCACGGGGTTAAAAACCATTTAAACCCACTGGATTTTTTTGTACTTATCTCCTATTCTGTATTTGGTTTGCTCTGGAATTTCACTAACTTTGTTCTGAACTTAATCCCCTTTAATTCCTTTTTATCTGCAGCTGTAATAGAAGCACAACCTGAAGACTTTGGTTTCTTCATTTAACTGTCATTCTGGGCAGATTAATTTAGGATTTTGTAATTTCACCTGTCCCTTCCCCTGACAAAGGTTTTATATGCAAACTCATTAAGACTTCATTAAGTCCTAACTGGCTAATTATTTTTCAAGGCCACTCTCAAAAGTTAATATCAATTACAGTCCAAAATAAGTACTTTCTAGACAAAGGGTTTCTTTCATAAGAAGCAGGTTAGGATTCTGGAAGCATACCCAGCTGTACTTCTACAGCGTAACCTACATTTTGTTTAGGCATGCTAGTTACATACACACTGTAAGACTTGTGCCTTCAAGGTCAAATCGAGGCAAGGACAGTGGGGGAAAAGATGTCACATTTTGTGGCACACTCTGAACTGCCTGATCTTGGCTGAAGCACATAAGAAACACATGATTTTGATGGCTGACCTGAAGAAGCTGTCATTAGAGGTTGCACCCTTTACAGAATGCACCCACAACTGGAAGTAAAGCAGACGTCTGTGGCTGAGCATAACAAACAAAATAAAAGTTGTTTTGAAAATGACCAACCATAATCAAAAATATGTGCAACAAGGTACAATATTGGTTTAAGTTAAAAACATTTTTTAAAGTATCACCTCTGTGCCCTGATAAGAAAAAATAAATGTCTGTGGTACCCAGATATATCCACACCCTCCATTTGATACACTCTGCATACCTCTTTCTCTCCCAGCAGTATCCTTACAGACTGCACTCCAACAATATAACACCTTAAAGGGATAGTAATGTTTGCAATAAAATAGATCTGCGAGTATTCTTTATAATAAATGTAACAAAATGTGCTATTTTTAGCAACTTACTTTTCTGTAGTTCATACGATATTAAATGTATAAGTATCCCCCTCCCGCCCCTTCTTGCCACGCTCCCACTGAATCTGCAATCTGGTCCTGGGCCTGGGAGGATGCAGCAAGGGACAGTCTTCAGTAAGTAAGTATAAGGAAGATCATGCCTCCCTTGATGAAGGAGGGCAGGATTTTCCTTTGCATACTGAAGTTTTTCCCTTGCTGCATCCGTCGGACCAGACTGCAGATTCAGCATGACGTGGCCAGAAGGGGAGGCAGGGAGATCCTTCTAAATTTCATATTTTATGAACAACAGAAAAGTTGCTAAAAATAGCGCATTGTGTTAAATTTATTATAAAGAAGACTCGGCGATCTAATTTATTGCTAACACTACTATCCCTTTAAAGGGGAACTCTACTTATTAGAATAAATGGCTGTTAGAAGAACACTAACCCCTCATAGCATTAACCCCTTACAATGTGTTGGAGACCTCTCTAGTATTCACTGGGTACACCCATTTTAAAATAGACAAAACATCCTAATTGTCGCTATGGGCCTTATTCATCAAGCTAAATTAATGGGACATTTTATTTGTCTCCTACAGTGCAGTTGAATTGCCCCATAATAGCCATACCTGGGAACTTCTTCCTCTGGAGCCGCTGGAAATGGCTCATGTACTGTGACCAGGGGTATGTAAATGACGTTACTCACATCATAATGGGGTGGGACTTAACCCTTTGAGTGCCACAGGGTATGCAACACATTGCTTCTCAGTTAACTGTGTGGGTGGTTCTTATCGTTGTTGTGCTTGTGAAGTAGGTGGGAAGTGGGCATAACATGGTGGGAACTAGGAGAAGTGGGCAGAAAGTGGGCGGCACAGGGTGAGAAAGAGGAGAAGTGGCAGAGTTTCACCACCGCCAGAGAAACAGCCTCTGTCCCCAGAGAGACGGTAATTGACTGTAAAAACCGAGCAGATCTGGAGAGTTCCCAGGTATGATAATAGCTTTTCTTTAATGCATAAGGCCCAGTATAACATGCTAGGCAGATTTGGAAATATTTTTTTTCCCTCCATCTACATGCTCAGACCCAATAAGGCAGTACCCGTGCAAAATGGAATCCTACCTCCCAACATTTCAAATGGCCAAAGAGGGACACTTTTGTTTTAAGGGGTGTGGCTGGGGACCGGGGTTATTACTGATAATTTATATGTTAGTTCATGACCTTTTGACACCTCTTTGTGTAACCAAGTAAATGATTTAGAGCAAGACCAAAGTATTTTATTTACACAGACTAATTTAAAAACACATATATTTATAGTTTTATTGCTGTGGAGCAATGTGATTTACTTATTTATACACACCATACAGTCTGAACCCTGGAATGAGGGACTCCAGGGTGCGAAAGAAGGACAGAGGGATTTCAGGTCTCAAAGAGGGTCAGTCTCTCCAAAAAGGGGACACTTGTAGGTATGTGGAATATTGTGGTAAATAAATGGAGACCACTCAGCCACGTAACCATTCTGCTATTGGTTTGGTCAGGGGCATGCTGGGAAAGTATATTCCAACTATGGCATGGCTAACATAAACATTGATATGTATAACATCTTATCATTGTGAGAAGTGTCCTGATGATTTTCTTTTTGTTTTGCATTTACCATTCAATTGCAAGTGTTGCAAGGATTATTTTTAACTTTTTGAATGCTAGAAACGACCCCCATATATTGCAATGTAATGTAGATCTCTATAGTATCCAAGGGGATATAAAGGTATCCACAATACTCAGACAGATGATCAACAGTGGGCCTTATTCATTACGTTAAAAAGCAACAACTGTACCAAAGGGGTAAATAAAAATTCCCATTGACATAAAGTGGATCTGTCCTACCAAGACAATTTTTGTTTGGTTTACAGAAGATTAAACTCTACCTATATATTTTACAAGCCATTTTTCTGCATAATAGTTTGTGAAAAATTGACGTTTATTTTTTTTTTTATGTTTTAGCATTGTGGGGAGGCTGTTATTCACTGCTACAGAGAACACATGTGCCAGTGAAGCCACCGGACAAAGGTAATGTAAAGTATACATTGTCTTTGTCAGTGTTCTCTGCCTCTCTATTCCTCATTGTGATCATGAGGGAAACAGAGAACAGAGCTCCCAGTACACCATCCACACCCTCTGCCCTCTTCCATCTAAAACCTTTATCACTTTCCACTCCTTACCTGTGAAACTCTATACCGCTCTCCCTATATCTAGAACAACCCACCTCTGTCATTAAGTTTACCTTAATGACAGAGCAGTAGCACCACGTAGCACCTTTTGGCAAACTAAGGACTTGAACTCACAGCACCCTAACAGCACTTCATACCCTGTTCTCTCACATTACCCATTTAGCCTTTGGGGCAGGGACCTCTCTCCTATTCTTTCTATGTCTGTGATACTTATTTTATTCCCATTTATGTATTGTAACATTCTACTGTTCTAAGGAGATCCGTGGTGCCATATAAATAAAGATATACATACATACTGTGCAAAAGTCTTAGGCAGGCTTGAAAAAATGCAGTAAAATAAGCATACTTTCAAAAATAGGCATGTTAATAGTTTATTTTTATCAGTTAACAAAATGCATAGTGAGTGAACAGAAGAAAAATCTAAATGAAATCAGTATTTGGTGTGGGCACCCTTTGCCTTCAAAACAGCATCAGTTCTTCTAGGTACACTGGCATACAGTGTGCTAAGGAAAGTGGCAGGTAGGTTGTTACAAACATCTTGGAGAACTAACCACAGTTATTATATGGATTTAGGCAAACTCAGTTGCTTCTTTTAATCCCAGACAGATTCAATGATGTTGAGATCAAGGCTCTGTGAGGGCAATACCATCGCTTTCAGGACTCCTTGTTCTTCTTTACGCTGAATGTAGTTCTTAATGACATTGGCTGTATGTTTGGGGTCATTGTCATGCTGCAGAATAAACTTGGGGCCAATCAGATGCCTCCTTGATGGTATTGCATGATGGATAATTATCTGCCTGTACTTCTCAGCATTGAGACCATTAATTCTGACCACATCCCCAATTCCATTTGCAAAAATGCAACCCCAAACAAGGAACCTCCACCATGCTTAACTGTTGCCTGCAGAGCACCTGCTGCCATTTTTCAGCATCGCAGATCCTGTTTTTCATGCATAGTTGAGTTGGGTAGTCTTGTTTGCACGTAGGAGTTATGGCTTTTTAGCTGCAATTCTTCCATGACGACCACTGCTGACCAGACTTCTCCGGACAGTAGATGGGTATACCAGGATCCCACTGTTTTCTGACAATTCTGAGCTGATAGCAATGCTGGACATCTTCCAGTTGCAAAGGAAAGTTAGCATGATGTGTATTTCCTCTGCTGCACTAAGTTCCCTTGGCTTACCACTGAGTCTACAGTTCTCAATGTTGCCTGTTTCTTTGTTCTTTTTCAAGACAGCTTGGACAGCACAGATGGAAACCCCTGTTTGCCTTGAAATTTGTGCATGGGAGAGACCTTGCTGATGCAGCATAACTACCTTGTGACTTGTTGCTGTGCTCAGTCTTGTCATGGAGTATGACTTTTCACATTAAACTTCTTCAGCAACCTCACCTTGTTAGATTAGTTTGGCTGTTCCTCACCCAGTTGTTTTCCTCCTACAAAGCTGTTTCTGTTTCAGTTAATGATTGTGTTTCAACCCACATATTAAATAGATGATCATTAGCACCTGTCTGGTATAATTGTTTAATCATACACCTGATTATATGCCTACAAAATCCCTGATTTTGTGCAAGTGTACCTAGAAGAACTGATGCTGTTTTGAAGGCAAAGGGTGGTCATGAAAGCATTCTTACTTTACAGCCTCTTTTCACACCTGCTTAAGACTTTTGCACAGTACAGTACATGCGGTGCCTCAGAAAGCCAAAGATGGGGCACTTTTGATTTACTGGGAGCAGGACTGGTGATGAAGCTTAGAAAAAAAAGAAATGCACTGAAACATTGATCTCTAATTATTGAACTGAATAATTTTTTTAGAGCATGAACAAAGTATTTTATTTAAACAAAGTAAATTATAAACACATATCCTGAAGTTTAAACAAACATTAATGGGAGTTTTATTGCTGTGGAGCAATGTGGCACATGTATATACATACCACTTTGCCTAATCTCCTAAAGAGGGACAGCAGGGTGTGAAAGAGGGACATAGGGATTTTTATCTCAGAGGGACAGTACCCCATAAAAATGGACACTTGGAAGTTATCCATTCAATGTTAAAAATCCACACATGAAGCAGAAATCCTCACAGGAAAAAAAACATGAGGGTTTTTTGTCATTTTTTTTTTATTTATGTAAGTATATATTTATATGGTGCCTCACAGTGTATGCAGAGCCTTAAAATACAAGTATGTTACAATAAATAAATGGTGATACAATAAGTGTCACAGAAACAGTAGGATATCAGTCCCTGCCCCAAGGAGCTTACAGTCTAAATGGGTAATAGGAGACAGACATCAGGTGCCAGGTGCTGTGAGTTCAATTGCTGAGCTTTTCAAAATGTAGTGCATGGTACTAGTGCTCCAGAAGATATTATTACAGAGTAGACTTAAAGTCAGAGGGAGATTGTTTTAGATGTAGGGAAAGAGCTTTGGAGTTCCATAGGTAGGAAGAGGAAAGTGAAAAATGTTTGAAACGGGAGAGAGTAGAGCTTGTGGATGGTGTAACAAGAAGGGCATTGTGTGCTGAGAGAAGGAGGCATCTGGGAACATAAGAGGAGATTAGGGAAGATATGTATGGGGGAGGAGGGCAGCAGTCTGGAGAGTATTAAAGGTAAGATGGAGGACTTTGTAAGTAATACATTGCTGAATAGGGAGCCATGTCAGATGTAAAAGAATGATGTGAGATTTGTGCAGCTGAGCTTACAATTAAGAAAGATTGCATAGGGGAAATATGGGAAGCCGGGAGGCCAATTAGTAGGACATTGCAAGAGTCTAAGTGGGACAGAATGAGGGAATGCACAAGAGTTTCAGTTGTTTTTTTGGACAGGAACGGGTGGATTTTAGCAATGTTGCAGAAGAAGAAACAACAGGTTCTAGTCATGGAGTTAATGTGAGGGGAGAAGGAAATGGAGGAATCAAATATGGCTACAAGGCAGTGTGCTGAGCTGACTGGATCAATGTCAGTTCCATCAACTATAATGGTGAAGCCTGGTGTTGGGCAAGATCTTGGAGGGAAAATGAGACGTTCAGTTTTGGACAGGTTTTTCTTCATCTGACAGTGGGCTATCCAGGAGGATATGGCCAAGAGGCAGTCTGAAATTTGTAGCTGGATTTGAGGTGAAAGATTAGGACTAGACATGTAAATCTGGGTATCATCAGCATATAGATGATACTTGAAGCCAAATTAATTAATAAGTTCACCCAATGAAAGGGTGTACAAGGTGAAAAGCAGGGGACCCAGAAAGGAGCCTTCAGGAAACTCCACTGACAAAGGACTGTAGAGGAAATGTTATTGCCATGAAATGCAAAAAAGGAATGTTGCGAGAGATGGGAAGAGAGCTATGAAGCAGCTTCATTGCAGAAACCAAGATAGTGGAGTATCTGTGCAAGAAGAGAGTGGTTAACTGTATCAAAGATGATACATCAAGTAGTATAAGTATAGAGAACTGGCCTTTGCATTTCACAGTCTGGAGATAATTAGCCACTCTAGAGAGGGCTGTTACAGTATAGCACAGTTGCTGCAAACCCAGAATTTCATGACATGCCAGGAAAGTCTCGTTCCTTAACACTCAGACAGCTGTGACTGTCCTGGCACGTCATCAAGCGTTAAGAGGAATTTTTATTTGTCCCTTATGGCAAAGTTGGTTTACTCTAGATTAACTCCAGTATGCTTTAATAAATATGGACCATAGTTACCATACCATAGAGAAACTGGGTAAGCCAATTAGTGGAAGGGTTTTTTTGAGATTTTGCTCTCAATGTTTCTTTTTTTGTATGGGACAAAATGGTACATTTTAAACACTAAAAGAGAAAATAGTTTCAAATAAATCTATATAAGATTGTTCAGTTTTAATTTTTATAATGTATGGTATCTTTTGAAATCTCTATACTTTCATATTTTTCTTGAAAATCATAGGGGTATGAAACTCCTCGCAAATCAAGGTGTTGAAACCTCAATGGCGCTCTTAGGGTTATAGTTTAGGAAGACTAAGAAATGTGTACATCCTTATAAAACTTACAGTGCCCTGGTGATTTCTGCAAGGGGTGAGAAGGATGACTGAAGGTTTTAGGATAAGGTCTCTGGAGTTAAGCACAAACAGATACATGAGCATAACTGGGAACTTTTTCTTCTGGCCTCCCCAGAGGGGGAGGTCTTTAGTGCCGGTGACGGAGACAAATGGCGCAATTTGCATTGAAAGGGGGCAGGGCTTAATCACAACTGGGGGTGGGGCTTCAGAAAGTTGCAAAAATATAGGCTGGGGAAGGAGGAGAAGTGGGTGGAACAGATAGGGAAGGAGCTCAAATGGGCAGAGTTTCTGGGGAAGGAGGAGAAGTGGGAGGGGAGTGGGTGAAACAGATAGGGAAGGAGCACAAATGGGCAGAGTTTCTTAAGAAACTGCCCACACCCCAGAGATTGAGACTCTGCCCAGGAGATCCGGTAATGCAGAGTCAAAACGGAGTCTCCGGGCAAACCTATTTATATGCGTGAGGCAGGAAATGCATCCAAACAGATATCTCTCACTCATTGGCTGCCACTGGTCACATGGGATGGGAGAGATATACTACAACAGGCTATGGTCTGTCTGTTAAGTACAGAGATAGCCATTAGCCACTAACAGGAGCTGAGATTCATCAGAAAGAGATGCACTGCAGAATCAATCACAGACTCCTCGCACAGAAGATATCAATACCTACATGTAAGCCAACTGCTGCTGGGCAACTCACCTTCCCAAACACATCCCTGAAGCTCGGCATTACTTCTAAAAGGTGAGAAAAGTCTGTTTTTCTATGGACTGATTGGGAAAAGGGGTTTCACATGCAGCACAGCAACCTCTTTGACAGAGTGAGGGGCAGCTTAGCCCTTCTTCCTGTCTTCCTGATAGGCTGTGTGTTTTCTGTCATACCCTGTATTGGTCCTCCTTTCTTCTGAATGAACAGAACATGATAGGACAGAAGAGGCAATTGAAATCATGACAGTAATATATAAACTTTCACCACATAATAATAACTGTATCCAGATCTGGATTAAGCTCTAAGTTACCCTTAGGCAATGAGACCTCTAGCGTCACCAATAACCATACCCCACATACAAATCTTCCCCTTCCCACACACAAAAAAGAATAGGGAGAGAAAAGGGTGGGGAAAGGAGAAAGGCAGAAATGAAGTGCAAAGGATGATAGATAAGTATACTGTTGTACTGTAGTCTCCTTTGCAGAGTGCAATGTTTTCAATGCTGCTTGATCAAGTAATGGTCAAAGAGACAAACAGAAGGAAAGAACTGAAGTTGTGTGAGTGACCCTTAGAAATAGGTGTGGTCATACGCTGAGTCGGCACCTTCATAATTTTACTGGGAAATTCAGCCCTATCTGACTCCCAGAAAATAAGGGGAAGACTTGTCCCTCCTGTCTCCCCCTCTTCTGTGTCCATGATATAAAATGACCTCAGTGTGAGGGCTCAGCCTAGATTCATTCATAGCAAAGTGTATGGTTGTATTGGCACAATGCAAAAACAATTTAGCATAAGGTGCCAGAATGTGCTGCCAGGTTTATTTCTCAAAAGCTATTAACATTACAAACAAATGGCTATTACAGCATGTAGGCTATATAAATCTAACTAAACTTGTCTTGAAGTGACTTCTTCACTTTAAATATGGCTTTTAACCCCTTGACGCTTAGTGAGGTTTCCAACATGTTTCACAGCAATGTGATAGAGACCTATCTAGCATTCAAGTGGCTGAATGACCCATTTAAATCAATGGGAATTTGGGTGATTTTTGTTTCAACACTATGGTGTCTTTGATATGCTCCAGAATTGCTCTTCTTTAGCTAGATTAATAAGGCGCAATGTTTTCATTGTAACCACATCATTAACAATACAAACAGGCCTTGATTAGTGTAAGGAGCAAGACACTGTTTGTAATGTCTCTGGCAGGTCAGTTGTCGGGTCTCTGGAGGTCTGACAGTTCACTACCTCTTGTCTGTGGTGTGGGTTCAATAAAACACAATTACTCCTCTGTGCTGTGTATACCTTAACGAGAATGCTTGGTTGAGGCCTGTCAGTGCCTCATACCACAGGAGGCCACACTGGTGGGGTGAGTGAGTTCTTCAGTAGCTCATGTGTCATTTCTGACCCTTGCTGATGCCAGCTTTTTAGGAAGTGACTGACCTTCCACTGCAAAAGCAGATCAGTCTCGGACTACAAGTTGTGCCACAGACTGGTTTATGAAAGAGTTTCAACTTATACCTCAGTAATCTATGGTGTGGTGTGTATTCATCACCACATCAGCTTCAGGATCATGATGGGAATTGGAGTCCAGCAACAGCTGAAGGGCATTACATTGCCCATCCCTGCCTCAAAGGTGTCTCTTGTCCCCCAATCTCTCCTGCAGAGATCTGAATATTTAATATCCACATCCGCTCTGAATGTTTATTAAGTATCCACATCCACTTTGATAAATGTCCCAGTAGAAAATAAACAATATTTTGTACACTCTGCTCCTTCAAAATAGCATCTTATTGACAAATGTTGGCCAATATTATTTTTTATAATCCTTTTAGGAACTGACAACTCCTCTTCTTGTGTAATCCTGCTCAACAAAAATAGCAAAACCATAGTTAACTTTTTCCCCCAAAATCTGCATCTGCACATTTAACCAGAATACTTTTTATTCATATGACATCTAATTAAATGATTGGCTCCCTCTAAAAATGTTTCCATAAAGCTGCAATCCTTATATGTCCATCTGCTTCCTGTGACAGGACATTTAAATATTCTGTAAACATCTTTCCTCAAGAGATGCAATAGAGTTCTCATAGCAAATGTTTACTCTGTGCTATGAAAAACTAGGAACTTCTGCCAGAGTGGGTTTATGCAAAAGTAATAATTATCCATGTTTTCATTTTAGTAAGTGACTGAGATTCCAATATTGTGGTAGTTTGTTTTACAGATTAAGACAGGATGTATAGGCAGTGTTCACACTGAAAGTTTTCTAAATCACTTTCTGGAAATTTGTTAAAGGGACCTAATCAACTAAAAACAACTTTGGTAATTCTGAAAGAGCTTTCAAATTTTATCATATATTTTTTAATTAGAAAAATAGCTTTTGAGTTATTTAGATTAATAGGTTATGCTAGTTAAGGAATACCATGCAGGCACTTCCTTTCTTAGCCAATTATTACCTCCTTCACTCATAGACACTTAACTTGCTTAAAAGGGATGTATCACCTCTATATAACCTGGGCTAAATAGTTAGGTTATATAGTGAATATGACTAAAAGTGTGTTCATTTTTTAAAAAAAAGCTTTATTTTGTCTAAATGTAAGTTATAAAGTCTTCCCTGCAACTACTTCTGGATAGACTGAGGTTACCTGCTCTGTAACCTCAGTCCGTCACTCTACCTCTGCTCCCCTCCCTCTATCCAGCCTCCTCCAATGACGGAGGCTTCTGTCTGTAAGCTGGAGCAGTCTGTCCCGAAGTTGCTGCAGGGGAGACTTTATAACTTAAATTTAGACAAAATAAAGCTTCTAAAAAAATTAACACACTTTTAGTCAGATTTACTATATAACCTAACTATTTAGCCTAGGTTATATAGAGGTGATACATTATTATTATTATTATTTATTTATGTAGCACCAACTAATTCCACAGCGCTGTACACTACATCCCCTTTAATTCTAGTCAGGGGGCCAAGGCATTGAGCAGTCCAGGGTGTAACATAGGGGATAAGATAGGAAGCCCCTGCATGGTTTCCTTTAATGCACACAATCTGTACATCTAACTATCTCAAAAAATAGTTTTCCCAGTAAAAAATTGGGTCTCTTTAACTTTCTGGTAATTGCCTGGAGTTAAGTTTTTAAGGTAACTGCTTTAGAAGTCCATTATGTTGAGATAAAGTGACGTAGTAGTTAATGGTATATCTCCAATACTGACAATTTCGTGAGCACAGTTATTCTGTTATTATGACAAATTATAAAGTGATATTTGGCAGTGCTGCACAACAACAGAAAAGTAGTAACATGTAAATATGGCAATCAATAAAAGCAGATGGACAACAGTTAAATTAAAACTTATCATATTAATTCCTTGGGTGCGAGACATCTCCAACGCATTGCATTGCAATGTGTTGGCAACATCTCTAGTATTCAAGTGTATGGCGTATCATTCACAGCTTTGGATGTAAAAGTTCCATACCTTGAATTAATTTAAAAGGAAATTATCACTTTTACTAAGTCTGCTCCTACGAGACAAGACACAGCAAAAAGCCCCAAAACGTCTTCTACCAGCTGTTTAGGGGGTCAAAAATCTGAACGCCTCAGTTGTAAGGCAACTTAGAAGTCTATGGCTCTCGTATATAAATTTATGGGTTGTGTGTACAGTCACTAAAGACCCGTTTTGTCTGGCTCTTGAACACATCTTTGCAGGACTTCATCTTGGAAAACAGGAAACTGTCTTACATGATGCAACACAGATGTATCAGAAGAGCATCATCAGGGGTATCTTTTAAGACCCCTGTTGGTCCACTGAGGCTCTCAATGTATATCTGGCTTCATCTGCAGGTCTGCTCCAAAGGGAGCAGATCTTCTAATGGGGTATTGCTTGTGCTATCTTTCAGCACATTTGAGGTAGCACTAACAATTTAATTTGCATGCCTCACTTCCTGCTGTGTTTTACACAGTGGATTGCTGCCTCCTGAGCAGAAAGTAAGGTATTCAATGGGAAATTGTTTTTGTCTGGCTTTTGAAAACCAGAACATGCAATATCATATAGCTAAAGTTCTATGAAGTTAAGGAAACTGTTATATAAATATAAGTAAATGGTGCATGGCAGGGAACACACGATTTGACACACTGTGCAGTTCAGGGACCTTCTGGACCGCTTCAGCGGTTAGGAGCTAAAGAAAGATGTCAATTAGATGCCCAAATATATGATCTGATGGAGTGGCAATTTGCAATAAAAATTAAGCTGTAAAGGGTTCTGCAGAGGAGTGGGTAGGTTGATATTCAGGGCTTGAAATTTGTCTGTATTGATCAGAAAGCCTAGCAATTGCTGATAGTGTTGAGTGGTAGCCATGAGACTGGGAAGGGACGTAACATGTTTGGTGTGCTTGAGGAGGATGTCATCAGCAAAGCGGAAGAGTTTATATTCCTTACCCCAAATGGGATTTCTGAGATGCCAGGGTTCTATCTGACATGGGCTGCCAGATGTTCCAAGTTTAAAATAAAAAAATGCATGGAGAGCAGGTGGACCAGTCGGGTGCCTCCCTGAATAGGGAAGGATGGTGAAAGGGTACCAGAGATAGAAATGTTGGCAGTGGGGTTGGAGTAGAGCACCCTGACACCCAGAAGAAAGTGTTTTGGGAAACAGTATCCACAAAGGGTAGCTAACATAGACTTCCAATTTAGTGTGTCAAAGGCTTTTTGGGCATCTACGGAGAGTAGTAGTAGGGAAGGAATTCTGACTGAGCTGGAGTGGTGAATAATATCAGGGCCGAATACTTTCTAAAGTAAGCTCCAGACAAAACAAAAAAGAGAAGGGACAATGGAAGAGAATTTGGTGGCCAATATTTGGGCAAAGATCTTGATGTCTGTATTGATAAGATAAATAAGTCTGTAGGAATTATAATTTGTAGGATCCCTGCCATGTTTATGAATCAATGTGATCTTGCCTTGTAGCAAAGTACAGGGGGGAGAAACCCCCTCCCTGAATTGGTTGCAAATGGGGGTTAGATGGGGAAGTAATTGTGGCAAGAAGGTTTTATAATATTTGTTGTAAAGCTTGTCACGGCCAGAAGCCTTAGAGAGATTCAGAACATTAATGTTTTTTTGATATAATTAAGAGTGAGATCGAAGCGTTGCGTACGTCTCACTGTTTTTGGGACAACTGCGGTAGATAGCTATGTATAAGATATGGCAGAACTTTAGAAGGGATAGCATCAGGAGCATGTCTGTCAGTAAAAACTTAGTGTAAAAATCAGTGAATTCTTTCAAATGAGTTTCATGTCCTGAGTGAGAAAGCCATTTGAAAGGCTTATAGAATTAATGTTATTCCTGCTCTGGAAGCCTATGAGTTGTTAGCTAACACAGTGTAAGCCTTGTTAGAGTACTGATAGTAATGATGGTCTGTCCATTGCATGGTCCTCAATCATCCACCATTGTTTGGGGCCTGTGAGAGGGCCAAGACCAACAAAACTAGAGAGGACTAAGGAGTGTTCAGACCAAGGCACCATGGAGAGTCAGGTATGATAATTTATGCATTAGAGACTGACTAGCGAAAATAAAGTCTATTCTTGAGTAACCATCATGTGGAGCAGAGTAAAAAGTGTAATCAGTTTCTGTGTGGTGCTGTTCCCTCCAGGTTTCTCCAAGTGATGCACAACATAAAAGAGATCTGAGTGTTTTAGCTTCAAAAGGAAAGGGGGAGGGTAAGGACTAGCCTGGATTTATACAGCTTATTGTGTAATACAGTATTGAAATCCCCAACTTTGATAGTGGGAAAATCAGGGAGGGAAAGAAGAAGGAATGCTAGAACTGTTTGTTGCCTGTTTTCAGGGCATAAACCCTTGTTAGAGTTATATTATGGGTATTAAGGACATCCTGTTATCACGGTGTACCTGTGGCAGCTGCTGAGCTAGCTATCCACTTCCTTGTCCTCTGTCCTCAGCACTATCCATGCGGGTGGTCAGCAGGTAGGTACCGGCTGCTTCTGCATGCCTGTGTGGTCTCGCATGAGCAGGTGCGTGTTAGCTGGTAGGCAGCCAGTGACGTTGCGCTTGCTTTTGTAGGGCTCCGTGCAATTGGCCTATTTGCTTCCTGCTTCCTAGAGACTATTTAAACTGCCTGGCGACTAGGCTTAGTTGCCCTTATGTGGTGCTCCAGTGCAGTAGCTCCTTGTGTCCTGTCTGAGTCTCATTGTGACCCGTGCTTGGCTTCCACACCTTCTCAGTGTCTGTTTCCCTGGCATTGTTTGACTACCCACATTGGTTTTGACCTGTGGCTTTGGCTGACTACCCGCTCCGTGTATGACCCCTAGCTTTGTCTGACTACCTACATCGGTACTGACCTGTGGCTCTGGCTGACTACCCACTCCGTGTATGACTCCTGGCTTGTCTGACTACCCACATTGGTACTGACCTGTGGCTCTGGCTGACTACCCGCTCCATGTATGACTCCTGGCTTGTCTGACTTCCCACATAGGTATTGTCCTGTGGTCCTGGCTGACTACCGCTCTGTGTATGCCTCTGGTCCTAGCATTCTTTGGCTCCGTGTGGGTTCTCTGGCCTTGCATATTTCTATCTCTCTCTGGTAGGTCTGCTGACTACCAGTCCAGGTTGGACCGTAGGCTAGGTTCGATCTCTGTCTCTAGTCTCCGTTGGGCGCAGGGTAGTGGAGGCCTCGGCTCAGTGTACAGCCCCTGGGTAGTGGACTGTAGTGCTGTGCTTTCGCCTGTATACTGGGGATTCATGGGAAGTGCCTCTTTATTTGTATTACTGTTTAATAAAGGTGGTGTTTATCATACTGTACCTGTGTCTTGTTCTCATTTCTATTGGTTAACGTGACACCTGTACAACTGTGACCAGGCCCTGTGGGTGTAGGAAAGAGTGGGTGTGGATGAAGGACAGGTTCCAATGCAAAAAGATCCAAGTCCCCCATGAATTATTGTAGGAGGTGAAAAAATAGAAGAGAGGAAAAACTTTCGAGAAAAAATTGGAAGGAAGGACACTGAGCAGTGCAAATATAGTAAACAAGTGCAAATCAAACAGTTCTGAACAAGAGAAAATATTCTGGTGTGTTAAGTAACATAAACAAGTCACAAAGGACAAATAACTGGGCTATTACGAGATAGCCTATTAAAAGTAACAATAGAAGAAGGACAGAGCATAGACCTTGCATATATAATTTATCAGACTCTCAGTTAAATAACTAAGAGGACCACAACATGGCTGGAGAAGGAGAGGAAAAAAAGAGGGGGGGGGGGTGTTAGAGACTGCTTCTTTCTGTCTCTTTCCTCCTCATGGCTAACCAGATAGATCAACTGTGACAGAGAAGAAAAAAGAGTGAAATCCCCTCCACTCCCATCAGCTGTAAACATGAAACAGTCCTCATTTATGCTGATGACCCCAAAATGGGCTGAGGTAGAGCTGAAGTAGTTCCAGTACTGATGCAGAGAACATCTGAGGTAGTAATATCCGTGGACAGGCATCAGCCGAGTGTTTGCATGTTACGACGCTGGCCCAACAGAGTCAGGTCGAGCTGGAGTGGAACAAGGGATGTGTACCTTTTTCAGGAGATCTTGGTCGCTGGCTGGATCATTGATTGAGTAAATATGATTGTTGTGGGAAAAACACACCTTAACACCAAAGGGCTTCTGTGATGTGCTTCATTTCTCTCCACTTAGAAAGGCTTCTGGAAGGACACTCTGCCAGCTGGCACTAGATTCCTGAGCTTCTGACATGAGTCCTTCTTTGATACGGAAGAACTGAAGCTTGAGAATGATAGTGGTTGTTCTGTAGGAGGGGTTTGGGTAAAGAGCACAATGAACACGCTCCAATCGGAACTCCACAATCGGAATGTCTGGGAGCATGGAGGAGAACAAGCCAAGCATGAATCCCCCCAAATCTAAAACAGGTTCTGGAATGCCCGGTAGCCTGATAATGTTACATCTGGATCTGTTATCAAGTTCCTGTAGATATTGTACCACAGTGGTTCAATCCACTTTGATATCTTGAGCCTCACAGAAGAAGCCAACTGAAGCTTGGACACAGCCTATGCAAGCTGGCAAGGTCAGAGGGCACCTGTAGGTTTAGGTCTACATGATGAGTGGGAAAAGGAAATGTTATAAATTACTATGGAGGAAAAAACAAAAAAGGAGAGAATTGGGGGATGAGATACTCAGTCCTGGGGTTAAAAAGGGTGCCTGACTTGCAGTACAGGTGCAGAAGCAAGCAGCCCCTCTAATGTTGCTTATGCAGGGGCCTGAGCTGGAACAGTGGAGGCCTGCTTGTTTAGCTGTCTAGAAGCCCAGAAACTACCGTGACTAGCATTGGAGACCATACCTACTGAGGGCAGGAGCTATCTAGAACAGCATGTACAGTGATAGTGTGGCATAAAATAGAATAGCGAGTGACAGTGAATAATAGTTTTCACCGATGGATGCAGGATCTTGGGGTAAAGGCCCGATGGCTCAGAGAATAATGGAAATGGAGTAGTTTATGATCTATGCCACTTTAGGTCCACACTGCCCCCTCATTACATGGTCCCAACCCACTCAGTCCAGTAGATAGATAGTCAAAGCAAAGCACCCACCAGGCTGTACAGGAGCAGAGATACACTTCTAGTCAAGTCTGCAGCATTGCAGCCTTGTTGATCCAGCCTCGTGTCTCTGTTTCTTGGACAAACCACCCACAAAATAACTTGGTCAACTCGTCTGGGTGTTGGAGAGTCAGTTAGCCTTTTTCACTGCTCCACGGGGGTCATAAAAAAGGATGGATGTAGATTATCCGCAGTTCATGAGGAGCTCCAGTGAAACACATCTGACAGAGATGCCCTCATAAATTTACTTTTTCATTTATAAGGGAGGAAGTGAAAGTCCTCCCTACTGGTGCCCTCTCCCAAAAACAAGGCTGGAAAAGCAGTGTATGTGTTTCTGTGACTACCAATGGACAGTAGAAAGACGTTAGAATGACAAACAGAGTATGTGTGGCACTGTGATTACTAATTTAACTAGGTTGGGATGTCAGACAGTGTATGTGTGACACTGTGATTAAGTGGACAGTGGAACAAGACTGTGATGTTAAACACTGTATGTGTGGTTCTGTGACTACAAGTGGAGAGTGGGACAAGCCTGGAGTGACAGTGAATGGGTGGTTTTTTTTACTACTACCAGGTTGAGGTGTCATAGAGTGTATTCAAGGTTCTGTGATTCCCAGTGGAAAGTGGAACAAAGCTGGTGTGTGAGACAGTGTATGTGTGGTTCTGTGACTCCTAGGGGTAGATTTAAATGCAAGAGTTAAGCTAAAAAAACACCAATGGGTGTTTTAACGTGTAGTAAGCCATTCAAAGGGCCATGTAATGAACTGCTAACGGCAGATCATAAAGTAATACGGCCGCTACACTAAAGTGTGTTTTGGGCCATTAAAAAAAATGCTCCACTTTGCCAATTAAAGGACTGCGTTAGCTGCAAAACATCTGACTCACTTACCGCACAAAACATAAGACCCAGTTTTGTTTGCCATAAAGTCCCTTATTGGATCTTTTGCCAGCTAACGCAGCTGTTAACTGGCAAAAAAAAAACAATGTCCACAGTGGATGTATTGATATGGGGCCCTAAGCCCCACATCAATACATCTAAAGTGCCTAAAACGTGTTCGAAGTTAGTAGGGTTAACCCGACTAAGTAAAGCAACATTGCATTAACACTTACTATTAATCCTGATGTCCAGTGGAGTCCACAGCTTGCTGGTCCTTCTGTCCTTCTCTTCCGTCTTCTCATCCTTCTGTCTTCTTTCTTCTATCTTCCACCTTCTCTTCAATCGTCTCTCTTCTCTCTGTAAAATAAAATAAAATAAAATAATTAATACCAAGCATGAACGAAGACATTCCTGAACCCTTTGAGTGGCAGAGAGCAATGCGTTGCGTACCTCACTAGCACTCAAAGGGTTCAATAGTATTGCGCCATAAATATTCCCATGTGACATGCTTCCATGTATTCCCCAAAGTATAAACATGCCAATAAATAATATGATCTATATAGACAGAATTAAATGTCATCCATAAATATACAATGTCACTCCCCTTTAGCTGTGTATGGGCTGATGCCCGTAACACACTGAGGGCATTTGAAGTGAGCCTGTCTTTTTATATGGGCAGGCTCACTTCAATTTCCCTCACAGCCATTGGGTGGGATGTTCTTCACATCCAAGCCAATTAGATTCGAGCAGTTGTTCTTTAAAATGATTGCCTTCAGTGTGTTACGGGCATTGGTCCATACACAGCTGAAGGGGGACAATGTTGGACATTTGTGCTAAGTTCTCATACTGGGCATTAATGGATGACATTTAAAGGGGAACTTTCACCCCTTAATAACTAAATCTCCCCTTACTGCTGACCTGGCGACTAGCTGCTTAGTAGCGCTAGTCGCCAGAAATCTTACCCCGTTCTCAAGATTTCGCCGTTTGAAAGGATCAGGAAGCACGGACGTCTCTTCACAGTGACGTCCGTGCACCTGCGCTGTCAGTCCCTTGTCAGTCCCTTGTGCACCGTACGGTGCACAAGGGACTGACAAGGGACTGACAGCGCAGGCGCACGGACGTCACTGTGAAGAGACGTCCGTGCTTCCTGATCCTTTCAAACGGCGAAATCTTGAGAACGGGGTAAGATTTCTGGCGACTAGCGCTACTAAGCAGCTAGTCGCCAGGTCAGCAGTAAGGGGAGATTTAGTTATTAAGGGGTGAAAGTTCCCCTTTAATTCTGTCTATATGGATCATATTATTTTACTGGCATGTTTATACTTTGGGGCATTACATGGAGGCATGTCACATGGGAATATATAGACCATACCATTGATTGGTGAAGAATGATGGGATCCCTAGTCTAGCAACTGCACGAGAGCCATTTGTTGGCCATTGGTTGTATGCTCATTGTACAGCTGAATGGATGATACCCTCCCAGTGAAGTTGCTATACTAAACAGAAATTAAGCAGTTATAGGGCAAACCAAGTGCACCATAGGGAACTAACAAAAATTTCCCTAATCTCCCTAATTTCTTGAATATTAGAGAGGTCTCCAACACATAGTTTCATAATGTGTTAAACAAGTAGCTAGCATACAAGGAGTTACAAGTCCCATTTAAGTAAATAGGAATTTCTATTAGTCCCCTATGGTAGGGTTGATTTGCCCCAGAATGGCTCAAGTTCATACTAGTACATCAGCCTCAGTGTGTCACCCTTGTCAGCACCCATGCCTTGTTAATTATGAACCTATCACGAGTTAGAGGAAATTCCCTCATGATGATGTGTCTAAGTATCTGTGGTATAAGTAAATTAGTAACTTGGAAAATGTTCATATTTTCCTAAGCTTTATTATTGCGGTCTGAGCTAAACACAGGAAATGTAATAGGAAAAACAATGATCCTACTATTCCTTTAATAATAACTAATGTATACCATTAAGCAATAAATAAATAACATATCTCACTGAGTGGGTGCTGCCACTGGAAATGAAATGGCGCAGAAACTGAGGTACCCATGCATTGTGCATACGCAGTTATTGTTATTCTTGGATGAGAATGTAATTTGTATGGTGTGAACTAAGTCGGAGAGCTGTGGTACTATGGACAATATGTTAAAAAGAATAGTTAAGTCATTCTGGGGAAAACCAACTGTATCATAGGTAAAGATACAAATTCCCATATATTTAAATGGAAGTTTTAACCCTTTGAATGCTAGAGAGTCTTCAAACAGAGTTGACATGATCCAGAATTCCTCTGCTTTTCTTTCAAACGTACCCTAAAACAGAGACAACCAGATTCACCACCAGGGCTTCACATATGGCCGTGAAGTATACAAAAGAGATGCATATTTTGATTAAAAAATGTAAGTGGGGTTGAAAAAAGTTGATTACCACTTGTATGTATAAGAAACCTTCAATACATTGGTTTTCAGGACTCTCTAACACCCGAGGGGTTAATGCAGAACAGCATAAAGCAGGGGACTCCATCAAATAGCTTGTATTCTACTGGTAGCTCTTCAGCTACCAGTGAGTAGCTCTCTTCACTCCATTCAGGTATCAAGCTGTCTGGCCTACTAGAGACAGGTCCAGAGGTTGAAATCTGGTCCACAGCTGGCTGCAGCCAATCTTGGCACAGCTTTCATCTGTGGTACCTAGCAGTAGCCAATCAGCGAGCTGATAGTAATCACCGAGAATCTTATTTGTTCCCTATAGTGTCACTGGTTTGCTCCAGAATTGCTCCATTTCTTTTTAGTACATCATTCAAATAAAAATCCCCCCCAATTTTTCCTATTCTGAAAGTTAAATGCCCTAGAATTGCTCCACTGACTTTGTGCATATGGCGCCGTGTGCAATATTCCCATTCTGTGCCCTGAATATCTGGGAAAATCATATACAGTAGCCAATATACTAAGAACTGAAGCAAACCTGGGGAAAGCTGGCTGAATCATATGGGAACATTTTGAAAAAATCCCCATTGATTTAACTCTTTGAGTGCCAGAGATGTAACCTCTGTGGGACTGAAGGGGTGCAATGGTCTTTCAGTCCTTTGCATTAGAGTCCGCTCTAGCATTTAAGGAGTTCTACGTGCATTTACAGCTGAAAATGTTTATTTGTCTGCATTGGTGCTTTGGTTTGCTCTGTAATTTTTCAAGTTGTACTTAGTATATCAGCCTCATTATCTAGGAAAAATTGCCACCTAAACAGCAGCAAATAACCACAACATACTTACAGATTGACAACATTGGCAGCTGGGGTATAGTAACATTTGCTAAATACTGCACATAATTTTACTAAATGTTTCCCTCTACAATAAATAAGTCCAGTGATTAGAAAATGTATATATGACATATCAGCCAGCTATAATTTGTTGGAACAAAATTGTAGAATCCATTCAGAAATTTTAATTCAGAAGTGGAAGTTTTGGAAACAGTGGTTCCTAGCTCCGAAAATGTGTCCTCTGTAGGAACTGTAAGGTTCCCGAGAGACCTGGGCAGGCCAATCCAATTGAAAGAATCCAGTAAGTCTACCAGCTACAAGTGTCCGGCTTCTGAATTGCTATAGATGTTTTATTTCCTGGATTGCAAGAATAGAATACCGCTTCCATTAATTCTTAGCAAAATACATTTTTTGCAGTATGAATTGATTCACTTTACTTTTTTGAGGATTATACAGAGTCATGGATCACAAAACATAATCTACCAAAGTGTTTTTATACATGCATTTATTATTTTCTTATCTTATATTGTGTTTTTATCCCCTATACAGAATGCATAATAATTATGTGCAAATGTAGCATATAATCCTAAATAATAATTCTCTAAATGTATGTTTGTCAGAAGCTGTCATGCGCAGTACAGTCGGCTGCACGTGCTACAGTGATGCACAGTACAGACTGGCCGTGCCGCGACTGATAATGGAGTGGGGCACTCCGAATTCAGACCGTAGGTCTCTCTACTCACTTTTGGTGCACAGAGAGGACTACGGTCTGAGTTTGGACTGCCCCTCTCCGTATCAGCTGCAGCGAGGGCGGTCTCTACTGTGCATGACTGAACTGCGGCCATTGCTGGGTAGCACTGTGGCTCGTGTTCACATGCTCTTCCAACTAGTTGAATATAAAATGTAAGGTTTATATTGTTTAGTATGCGAGAAGAATGTGATTGCCATTTAGCCTGTAAATCCTTCACTGATAAAACTTGAAACTGTTAAGAGCATTGCAATGTATCAGGCTGGTAGATAAAGAGTTCCACAGATAGAGAGAAAAATAATTTGACTTGAAAAAATGCTATATTAACAAAAGCAGCAGTGAGAAGATTTTATACAAAATCGATGGCAAACACAGTTGAGAGTTGAAGAAGAGGTGAAAAGAGACAAACCTGGGTGAGTGTAAGGTAAGGTAAGAATCATCTTTATGAACCTATTGGCATTAGGGATCTAATGGCAACACACACTTTTTCCACCATCTTGTGTTGCTCTAGAAATCTCATCCTGTGATATAAACAACATTTCTTAAGAGTTGACTAAAAATGTTGCTGAAACTAAACTAACAACTATTTTTTCCTCTGACTGTGGTATACCAAAAACAACAAGATAAACCTTGTATTACAGGACATCTGTTTATGCAAGCTAGACACTACTGTCTGGCACAGCCTTGTAAGAGATCCATTTTTTTACTGCTCACCTATCAATGAACTTCTTGCTAGAATCTCTTAATTTTCTCCTAAACTTGCTATGGCCGCAAGAATTCCTGCTGCAATGCTACTACTAGTGGAGAAATCCACAGCTGCAAGTAAACGTTCTTTGCAGTCTGACTCTTATGGCAACACAAGCTTTGAAAAATTATTAGCAGGCTGAGGTTTATACCAAGGTAAGCCTTGAAGCAACTGTTAGGCTGAGTCCTACTGCTGGACACACACACACCTCTATGGCCTGTATCAACAAGCCTCACTAGCATTGCAGTCCTCATGCAAACTGTTTACACTAACTAGCATCCCAGAACTTTGTTTCCTGTTAACAGTGTTTACTTGTTCCTGGCATTGCTTTTTTGAAGCCTGTCCTGATCTTAGCTACAGCTCTGACTAAGATTCTTCAGGCTGATTTGGATCCTGTGTTTTTGGTTTCTTTTGAGCCTTCCATAGAGGTTGGTGGTTTTGAGTATCTGTACATTTATCCTGATGAATAGTTTCTTGGTTTGTGCCTCTCGGGATTCTGCTGTTTCCATTGATCAACATGTGCTGCCATCCAAGTCCAGATCTGGCTCAACCGGTTCTGGCTATTCAACCCTGCAGTTGACAACTAGTAGCTGTCATCTTCTGTCCTTTTTTCTGGTCTTTTTTCCTGATTCCTTGTCTGGCTTTTTGTCAGTTTCCTTGTTTTGCTGGATCCTTGCTCTTGGTCCTGGTTTTTACTTTGTCCTGCTCCTTTATCAAGTCACAGTTGTCCAATACTGGCACACGATCTTAGCGTTCTAGTGCTTGTCATGTTGTTTACAGTCCTGCTGCTGAGTTCCTGTTGCCCTTCCTCTAGTTTGAATTCCATGTACGGACCTCGTCCTTGTTTCCTGATTCATCTTCAGCTTGCTGTCCTTGTACCTTGCTTCTAGAATAGATTCACTGCTATTGACCCCGGCTCTCTTTCTTGACTATCTTTTCTTCTTGTTGATTATGTACCTCCTTGCTCTCTTGTTGCTGACCCTGCTTGACCGACCATCCAACTCTCCAGTTCCTGTCTGCTTGGATTTCAACCCTCCTGTGTTCACAGTGCATACCAAAGCAATCTGAGTATAACTCTCAGTCGGTCCTGGTGCTGTCTCCCACTGTTTGACTCATTTGACCATCAGTTAGATTCCATACATATTAGTCGGAGTTTCATTCCCAGATAAGTAGCTCTTCCTGTTCCAGCATAGCAGCATTCAACTAGTAACTCAGATACCTGTACTTCAGTATAGCCTGGTTCTCTCTATACATCAGCAGGTAGCTACTATCCCCTAAGATCTGGTCGGTGCTAAATTGATATTCCAATCTGCAACTTTAGTTTGGCCTTACTCTTTGATCACTAGAATCTGGCCTACTGGGGGTCTTCCTGCTGTTCTTGTTGTCTTGGCAGTATTGTTGTGTTTATATGTGTTGGTGCAATTTGCTTTACCCCAGTGTTATCCTTGCTCTAGGTATTCCTTATATATCATAGCTATCTGCTTGTTCTCTGTATAGCTGCTCCGCCACAGAGTGAGGTTCCATCTAGCTTACATTGGGCAATACCAGCTTACAGTAGCCGCAGCAAGGTCGCATTTGCAGTCGACATCTCTCCCAAGCTACACAACCCAGCTTCACTCTCTAGCAGCTTTCTGCAGCAGATATTGGAAGTTTCTTGATCTGCCAACCTGTGGCTCCCCAGCGGTCCAGTACCACCACTGTCAAGTAGGTGCCTAGCTTTTCCTTCTCTCCCTAGTGGGCCTTCCTCCTATCCCATTGTCAACATGGCAAATGTAAGCTTTGAAAAAAATTGTTATCAGGCTGAGTCCTGCAGCAACACAAGCCTTGAAAAATTGTTCCTAGTTGTGGTGGGCTGGTGGACTGACAATGGAAACTCGCAACTAGTGACTGGTGGTGGTGGCGGCTATGTAATGTTCCTGGTGGATTACCTTATTGTAGGCCTGCTAACAATTTTAGTTGTTTGACTTACCTTGCCATGGCAGGATATGCCAACAATTAAATTATATTAGTAAACATACATGGTGATTTTTATTAAATTATAAGAAACATCATTCAACAGCACAAAGATAATGAAAGGTTTAATTTAACAAGCTGGATTGGTGATGAAGAAATGATGAATAAGAAGGAATGCTAGACAAATAATGTATGGTGTATGTATGTAATGTATGATTCCAATATAATATTGCATTATTTGTCAGTCATTCATTAATGATCATAGCACCGGTCACAACTTTTGTAGATATTAACTACTGTGCACATTTTTCCTTTTCTTCATCCTTCTTAGTGCGTTTACCACCACTACATGAGTGTCACGGTTTATTATGACTCTCAGACACAAGTTTTAGGTAAAAAAAATCAATTTTATTGAAATAATAAATGATAACTTAGGATGGCAATAACATACATAATATATATATACAGAATATAGCACAGACAGAAGGCAGACTCTACCGGTCCTGTCAATATACCGGACAGGACAGTCTTTAGGCTCTACCGGCCTTGCCAATACCGGGTAAGGCAACCTGCAGATGGAATAGCATAACGGTTTACCGGCCTTACCAAATTACCGGGCAAGGCAGCCTCAATAGATACACACTGTAGGCTCTACCGGCCCTGCCAATACCGGGTAAGGCAACCTCAGATGGAATGTGGCAAAAGGTTCTACCGGCCTTACCAATACCGGGCAGGGCAGCCCAGAGATAATAGCAGCAGTCAGATGGAACTGGCAAATTAGCAGAATCGTTAAGCAGCAAGGCTTTGGAGCAAACCAGCGTCCGCACGCTGGAAACAACACTGAATAGTATAGCCGTTAGGCTTAGCGAGCAAACCAGTGACCGCACACTGGAGTAACAAGCGAGTAGTATAGCCGCAAGGCTTAGGAGCAAACCAGCGTCCGCACGCTGGGACCAACACAGATTTGTATAGCTGATAGGCTTTGGAGCAAACCAGTGACCGCACACTGGTGTAACAAGCGAGTTTGTATAGCCGCAAGGCTTAGGAGCAAACCAGCGTCCGCACGCTGGGACCAACACAGATTTGTATAGCTGAAAGGCTTTGGAGCAAACCAGTGACCGCACACTGGTGTAACAAGTGAGTTTGTATAGCCGCAAGGCTAGGAGCAAACCAGCGTCCGCACGCTGGGACCAACACAGATTTGTATAGCTGAAAGGCTTTGGAGCAAACCAGTGACCGCACACTGGTGTAACAAGTGAGTTTGTATAGCCGCAAGGCTTAGGAGCAAACCAGCGTCCGCACGCTGGGACCAACACAGATTTGTATAGCTGATAGGCTTTGGAGCAAACCAGTGACCGCACACTGGTGTAACAAGCGAGTTTGTATAGCCGCAAGGCTTAGGAGCAAACCAGCGTCCGCACGCTGGGACCAACACAGATTTGTATAGCTGATAGGCTTTGGAGCAAACCAGTGACCGCACACTGGTGTAACAAGCGAGTTTGTATAGCCGCAAGGCTTGGGAGCAAACCAGCGTCCGCACGCTGGGACCAACACGGAATTGTAGCAATGTCACCAACGCGACCAGGCAGAAGGTCGCCAGGATACTGAAGACAGGTGATGAGATGACAGGAACCAGCAACGATCAGTCAGGTCAGAAAACAGCAGAGAAGTTCAGCAGGAACTGCAACACCAGAGACTAGGCCGGAACCAGGACTGGAAGTACTTCAGCATGCAGGAAACACTGGAACAGTAGAGATCAGGAACTCAGGAACACATGAGATCAGGAACTCAGGAACACTGGAACAGAGGCCCAGCTATCACTAGCATAGTGATAGCAAGAAGGTCAGAAACAACACGAAAGGGCACTCAAAGGGTGCCCAATCCAGGTTTAAATAGTCAATAAGAGGCAGGCTATCTGCAGACAGCCAATAGAAGCCCCCTACTGGTGACAGACAAGTAACTGCAGCCAATCACGGGCACCGTGATAGTACCCCCCTTTCAAAGACCCCCTCTCCTAGAATAGGGTTTAGGTTTCTGCGGGTAATTGGCATGAAAGGCCCTAGTTAACCTAGGTGCATGAAGGTCCGTACTATCCACCCATGATCGATCCTCAGGACCATACCCTTTCCAATGTACCAGGTACTGTACCCTTCCTCTAAGCCTACGGGAATCAATAATGCTCTGAACCTCGTACTCCTCCTGGCCCTCGACCTCAACAGGTCCTGGCACCACAGGTGTGGTAGTATAGCGATTGCAAACCAGAGGCTTAAGAAGGGACACATGGAACACATTATGGATACGCATGGATGCAGGTAGGTCTAGTGCATAGGAGACAGGGTTAATTTTGCGAATAACTCTGTATGGACCAATAAACCGAGGAGCCAACTTATTAGACGGAACCTGCAGCTTGAGATTTCTGGAGGAAAGCCATACTCTATCCCCAACCTGAAAGGAAACCGCTGGAAGCCTTCTGCGATTAGCATGGCGCTGATGACGCTGAAATGACTGACCAAGTGCCCTCTGAACTTGTGCCCATGTGGAACGGAGTTGCTCGATATGCTCATCCAGAGCTGGAATCTGTTGCGTCTGAAATGAGTCTGGAAGCAAACAGGGCTGGAACCCATAATTAATCAGAAACGGAGAGCTCCCAGATGAAGAATTGACCGCACAGTTCCTGGCGAACTCTGCCCAAGGCAACAAGTCGGACCAATTATCATGATGGTCAGTAACGAAACAACGGAGAAATTGTTCCAAGCCCTGATTAGCTCGTTCAGCGGCTCCATTGGTCTGGGGATGGTAGGCAGAGGAGAAGGACAGCTGTATGCCCATCTGTTGGCAAAATGCCCTCCAAAATCTAGACACAAACTGGCTCCCCCTGTCAGACACCAGTACCCTAGGCACTCCATGCAACCGGAATACTTCTCTGGCGAACACCATTGCCAATTCCTTCGCTGAAGGAAGACCACGGAGGGGCACGAAATGAGCCATTTTAGAAAACCTGTCCACCACCATGAATATAAAGGAGTACCCCTTCGACATAGGCAACTCTCCCATAAAATCAATGGAAACATGAGACCAGGGGCGTTCGCCATTAGGCACCGGTTGAAGCAAGCCCACAGGGAGATGTCTCGGGGTCTTAGCGCGGGCGCAGGTGGCACAGGCATTCGTAAATTCGGCACAATCGTTTCTCATGGAAGGCCACCAAAATAACTGAGAAAGGGACCATAACAATTGGTCTCTACCAATATGTCCCGCAGCCTTAGAGGAATGGTAGGTTTCGAGCAGCCTACTACGAAATGATTCAGCGACAAAACATTTGCCCACTGGGGTTTCATGGGGAGCGGACCCCTGAGAGGCCAGGATCTCCTCCCCTAGAGGAGAAGTGATACTCGTGCGTATAGTAGCCAGTATTCTATCAGGTTGGATGATAGGAGCTGGTGCTTCCACTCTGTCACTGTCGGCCTCAAATTGTCTTGACAGTGCATCAGCCCTGATATTTTTTGACCCTGGTAAATATGATACAATGAAATTAAATCGAGACAGGAACAGTGCCCACCTGGCCTGACGAGAGGACAATCTCTTGGCCTCCGAGAGATAGGTCAGATTCTTATGATCTGTTAGGATTAAGACAGGATTCTTAGTACCTTCAAGCAAATGACGCCATTCCTTAAGAGCAAGGATAATGGCCAATAATTCTCTGTCACCTATCTCATAGTGGCTTTGAGTGACAGTCAACTTTTTAGAGAAAAACCCACAAGGTCTGAGAGTTCCACCTTTCTCGTGTCGCTGCGAAAGTACTGCCCCGACCCCAATATCTGAGGCATCAACCTCTAACGTAAATGGAAGTAAAGGATTGGGGTGGGATAACACAGGAGCCGCAGCAAATGCCAGCTTCAAATTCTCAAAGGCTTTCTCAGCAGATACCGGCCAACAAGAAGGATTAGCACCCTTGTGCGTAAGATCGGACAGAGGTTTGACAATGGAAGAAAAGTTCTTAATAAACCTCCTATAATAATTAGCGAAACCCAGGAAACGCTGTATGGCTTTAAGACCCTTGGGTTTTGGCCATTGTAGGACAGCTGACAACTTTTCTTTGTCCATGGCAATGCCATCATTGCCAATTATGAACCCCAAGAATGGCACACTGGTTCTATGAAACTCACATTTTTCCATTTTACAAAATAATTTGTTCTCACGGAGTCGTAGCAATACTGCGGATACATCTTTGATGTGCTGTGCCATGTTTTGGGAGTAAATCAGTATATCGTCGAGGTACACCACAACACATGTCTGTAACATATCTCTCAGAACATCATTTATCAGTTCCTGGAAAACTGCGGGTGCATTACACAGCCCAAAAGGCATTACTAGATACTCGTAGTGCCCAGCTCGAGTATTAAAGGCAGTTTTCCACTCATCACCTGCTCGAATGCGAACCAGATTGTAAGCGGCCCGTAGGTCCAACTTGGTAAATATCGAAGCGCCCTTAAGCCTGTCAAAAAGCTCGGTGATGAGTGGTATTGGGTATGCGTTTTTTGCCATTAGTTTATTCAAGCCCCGGTAGTCAATGCATGGTCTTAATTCGCCATTTTTCTTTTTTACAAAAAAGAACCCAGCCCCAGCTGGAGAGGTAGATTTACGTATGATCCCTCTAGCAAGGGCATCAGAAATGTAATCCTCCATAGCCTTATTTTCATCACAAGATAATGGATAAGTGCGTCCTTTCGGAGGTACTGCACCAGGCTGCAATTCAATGCAACAATCATAAGGTCTATGCTGGGGTAGCATACTAGCCTCTCCTTTGCTAAAAACATCGCCAAACTGTTGGTACACATCCGGCATAGCAGAGGAGGTGCACATGACCTTAATAGGCTGGATGACGCACTTGTCCATACAAAACTGGGACCAAGCAGCAATTTCACACTTTTTCCAATCGAATTGTGGGTTATGTAACTGTAACCACGGAAATCCCAATATCACCGCATGGTGCGGGGAATTAATCAGTTGAAACTGCTGCTCTTCTCTGTGAAGTGCCCCAATAGTCATAGACAATGGCATAGTTTCAAATATAACCTGAGGCGGTTCTAAGGGTCTACCATCAATCGCTTCAATAGTCAAGGGGTTTTCTCTTTCAATGCGTGGAACTCCGTGCAATTCAGCAAAGGTATTATCCATAAAATACCCTGCTGCACCGGAGTCAACCAAGGCCAAAACCTCCACAGAGCGTTGTGCCCAAGACAATACCACCTGTATGGTGGGTTTCATTATGCCCGACACTGGGGACGATTGTACACCACCTAGGGCCTGTCCCCCAAGATACCCTAGGTGTGTGCGTTTCCCGGACGTACCGGACAGGAATTTAGCAAGTGCCCTTTTTTACCGCAGTATAAACATAACCCTTGTTTTTTGCGATATAGTCTCTCTGCCTTGGATAGTCTAGTGAAGCCTATTTCCATAGGTTCACTTGTTTCCCGAACTGGTTCACTAGACTTCAATGCCAAGGGAGGGATGGGTGGGCAAAACATGCTACTAGGCTCATTATTTTTTGACCGTAACTTACGATCTCTGGCAATTGATCTCTCACGTATTCTGGAGTCAATTATCATAACATACTCAATGTAATCATCTAGATCAATAGGTAGATCTTTAGCAGCGATTTCGTCTTTAATGTGGTCATTCAGGCCTTGAGAGAAGGCTGCCAATAATGCCTCGTTATTCCAACCTACCTCTGCTGCCAATGTGCGGAATTCGATGGCATAGTCGCCCACTGTACGCCTGCCCTGTTGTATCTCCATAAGGCGTTTGGCAGCAGAGGTGGTTCTACCAGGAGGCTCAAACACTCTTCGAAAGGAACGCACAAATTCACTAAAGTTCTTAGTACAAGGTTTAGCATTCTCCCACAAGGGGTTAGTCCAAGCCAATGCTCTGCCAGTGAGCAGTGATATCGTGAACCCCACTTTACTACGATCATTGGGAAATGCGTGTGCCGTCAATTCCATAAAGATTTCGAGTTGATTGATGAACCCTCTGCAGAGACTAGGGTCACCATCATATCTTAGCGGCAAGGGTGCAGAAGCCGTTAACCCTTTAACAGTACCCCCTAGGGGTCTGGTATCACTTTCCGGTGTCTGACTTGGCGAGACCACCGGGCTAGAGCTAGATTGGGCAGCAGGTACCGTGCGTTCAAGGATCGTTTGAATTGCAACTGCCAACTGATCCAAACGTTGCTCGAGCACATCCATCCTCCAATGGATATTCTGTGCGTTACCTTCACCCTTGCTGTCTGAGGTCATGGCCCTTTCGTACTGTCACGGTTTATTATGACTCTCAGACACAAGTTTTAGGTAAAAAAAATCAATTTTATTGAAATAATAAATGATAACTTAGGATGGCAATAACATACATAATATATATATACAGAATATAGCACAGACAGAAGGCAGACTCTACCGGTCCTGTCAATATACCGGACAGGACAGTCTTTAGGCTCTACCGGCCTTGCCAATACCGGGTAAGGCAACCTGCAGATGGAATAGCATAACGGTTTACCGGCCTTACCAAATTACCGGGCAAGGCAGCCTCAATAGATACACACTGTAGGCTCTACCGGCCCTGCCAATACCGGGTAAGGCAACCTCAGATGGAATGTGGCAAAAGGTTCTACCGGCCTTACCAATACCGGGCAGGGCAGCCCAGAGATAATAGCAGCAGTCAGATGGAACTGGCAAATTAGCAGAATCGTTAAGCAGCAAGGCTTTGGAGCAAACCAGCGTCCGCACGCTGGAAACAACACTGAATAGTATAGCCGTTAGGCTTAGCGAGCAAACCAGTGACCGCACACTGGAGTAACAAGCGAGTAGTATAGCCGCAAGGCTTAGGAGCAAACCAGCGTCCGCACGCTGGGACCAACACAGATTTGTATAGCTGATAGGCTTTGGAGCAAACCAGTGACCGCACACTGGTGTAACAAGCGAGTTTGTATAGCCGCAAGGCTTAGGAGCAAACCAGCGTCCGCACGCTGGGACCAACACAGATTTGTATAGCTGAAAGGCTTTGGAGCAAACCAGTGACCGCACACTGGTGTAACAAGTGAGTTTGTATAGCCGCAAGGCTAGGAGCAAACCAGCGTCCGCACGCTGGGACCAACACAGATTTGTATAGCTGAAAGGCTTTGGAGCAAACCAGTGACCGCACACTGGTGTAACAAGTGAGTTTGTATAGCCGCAAGGCTTAGGAGCAAACCAGCGTCCGCACGCTGGGACCAACACAGATTTGTATAGCTGATAGGCTTTGGAGCAAACCAGTGACCGCACACTGGTGTAACAAGCGAGTTTGTATAGCCGCAAGGCTTAGGAGCAAACCAGCGTCCGCACGCTGGGACCAACACAGATTTGTATAGCTGATAGGCTTTGGAGCAAACCAGTGACCGCACACTGGTGTAACAAGCGAGTTTGTATAGCCGCAAGGCTTGGGAGCAAACCAGCGTCCGCACGCTGGGACCAACACGGAATTGTAGCAATGTCACCAACGCGACCAGGCAGAAGGTCGCCAGGATACTGAAGACAGGTGATGAGATGACAGGAACCAGCAACGATCAGTCAGGTCAGAAAACAGCAGAGAAGTTCAGCAGGAACTGCAACACCAGAGACTAGGCCGGAACCAGGACTGGAAGTACTTCAGCATGCAGGAAACACTGGAACAGTAGAGATCAGGAACTCAGGAACACATGAGATCAGGAACTCAGGAACACTGGAACAGAGGCCCAGCTATCACTAGCATAGTGATAGCAAGAAGGTCAGAAACAACACGAAAGGGCACTCAAAGGGTGCCCAATCCAGGTTTAAATAGTCAATAAGAGGCAGGCTATCTGCAGACAGCCAATAGAAGCCCCCTACTGGTGACAGACAAGTAACTGCAGCCAATCACGGGCACCGTGATAATGAGCTGGATGCTTGCCTGTATTTAGGGTTTTTTTTTTACATTCCTGCTACATTCTTGTATGCTATTACTTGCTGGTTAATTTTTAAAAATGCAAGTCTACCAATACTGCCGCTAGGAAGATATTTCCTACAGTCATTAACTATATGAAAACCAGCTCAGACTGTACACTTGCTGTGAGCAACTAGGATTTCCACAAAAGTACAAACTAGTGCTGGACACACACACACACACACACATATACACCACACTATTTTGTCTCTTAGCACTCAAGAGAGACATATTTTCTGCCTGGAACATACTGTAATTATCATTCAAGTATGCTGGAACAATCTCACATGCAGTGGGGCCACTCAATGGAGGCAGAACGTGTTCATGTGCATTAGGTACAACCGATATTCTGAGAGCAAGTTCCATAGAGATGTACCATTTCCATCACCACCACAAATGTTACCTCCCCTAAGAAATATTAATTGCTTTCTGTGATGAAGCCTTGTTCTGAAAAATGTTGTGATGTTGTTGTTGCAGAAGATGATGGTATAAGCAATTTGCTAACTTCCTTTACACTATGCTTTCTAATAATGTTGCTCCTACATTTTCCTCTCATTTTCTCTCACATCCTCTACAATGCAATCGTCCCTCGACTTAGAAAGATTTTTTTCAAGAGTTCAAAGAATCTGATTCTTCAGAGTGCTGCTACTATTCATGAATTAGAACAATGGAGACAAAGAGGTTCCTGCTCAAAGCATGCTAATACAATTCACCAGCTGCTGGTTTATGCCTATGTTGTTATTGTCAGAATCATCGACCATGCTCTTTAAAGTTTTCTGTAGTAAATATATTAGTGGAAGTATCTCACTGATCCCTGTACTAGCACGACTAGCCAGGCTTCAGGAGCTTGTAAAAGTCACACAATGTCTGCCACTGACCAGATGACAAAGAGTCCCGTCCAAAGAATTCCAGTTAAATATTGCATATTCACTAATGGCTAGGGCTGGGAAAAAGGTAATTTTTTTTCTTTGATAATTTTCACAGAAAATCAGCAATTTGGTTTTGCTTCTGCAAAGAGTCTCATATATAGAAACCTCTCAAAATGTCCTCATTCTCACCAACTCCAATAAATTTCCCATAACTGTTCACATGGGATGGGGGGCGGTTTTCGTATTTGTGGTTCTTGCTATTCCAGTACAGTGAGGCAAAACTGGAGGACAGTTTTTGGTTCTATGACTAGTAATGCAGTGTGACAAGACTGGGAGGTTAGTATATGTGGTTGAGTGGTTACCTTGGGACAAGGTGAGGGGGTTGGTATGTGTGGGTCTATGGCTACTGTGGGGGAAGGCTGGGGTGGGGGTTAGTATGTGTGGGTCTATGTCTACTGTGGGACAAGGCTGGGGGTAATAGGCAATGCAAAGCCCTCCAACTGCTGCCAGACTACAACACCCATCATTCCCCACTATCGGTTTGTTCCTGTAAGTATTGGGAGATGTACTATGGAAGCAACTGGGGGCCTCGCATTACCTATCCTGGTTACCAGACTGCGGGATAAGGCCGGGTGGTCAGTTTGTGTGAGTCTATGAATACTGTGGGACAAGGCTGGAGGGACCACAGCAGTGTTGAGAAATGTGAGGCCCTCCAACTGCTGCCATACTACAGCTCCCATCAACTCCTCCTGTATCACTTGTATCACTTATGTAGATTGTGAGTTCTACAGGGCAGGGCAGCCTATCTACTTATGTTGATTATGTTTAGCCCTTACACCTTATTTCCCTTTATTATTGTTCCAGCATTGTTAGCTTGTATAGTGCCACATACACTGTTGGTAATATACAAATACATAAACTTAAGGCAGTGTTTATCAGTGCTAATCCTCAGGATGCACCAACATTGCAGGTGTTCAAGATATCCTGCTTTTTAACAGGTGAGTATTCAGTGGACTCATCATTGTAATTGTTCCACCTGTGCTTACTTAGAGATATACTTATAACCTGACCTGTTGCTGTGCTCCAAGGACCGGATTTGACTTTGGCGATATGCATAAAAAAGTGGAAACATTCTGGACCAATCAAACTGCACCATAAGGGACAAATACAATTAAAAGCCTTTTTTTAATTTAATTGTGTTTATTGAGAAGGATATAGGCTCCAAAGAATACAGGGGGAAATGGGAAGTTAGTGTGCAGAATAGAAAAAGGGGGACGGAAAAACATTTCACATTCTGTAAAAGATGGGCATACCATAAACAAACAATGATACATGTATATAAAACATCTAGAACCATGACATAGCAAAAGGAAGGCACCACATCTAGGTTAGGAGGGAGAACGAGAAGGGGAGGAGAGTGGTTTATTGTCCTCAATAAAGGAGTCCCAGCCAGATCAGGTCAATAAGAATTGTGTACCCAACTCCTCAAGTGTTATGTTGGTAAGTCAGGGTAAGACATTGCATAGTTCTAATCTCCCAACCAGGAGAGGACTGTGGCATGGATAGCTGGGGTATCCCTCAGAGCTCTAGGGAAGCAGCTGTAGAAAAACCAAGGAATACGTCTGTAACGGGCCGTAGGCCATTACCGGGAGGTCTTTTTCAGACCTATGCATCACATTCTTAACAAAGGACTGGAATTTACAAACCATGATGGCACACAGGGAGAACTACTAAGAACTTCGAGCACTTTCTTTAAAAAGTAGGCCTCCAGCAGATTGGCTGTCGGTTCCTGATGACGTGGGAGCTGTCATTTGGAACATGGACTTTTGAATGGGGCATGTAGGCGGCCTGCTTATTGGTTGCCCTGTCCAGGACATTTGTCGCTCCCACTCCAATTGGCTGAAGAACCAGCCCATCTGATTGGGCTGAGGGCAGACCCGGATAATTCAATCCTCCCATAGAGGATAGTGGCCCGGATCCAGATTGGTTGCTATGTCTTTATGCTCTGGTTGGCTGGGAATGGGAGAGATAAGATTGAATTATGTAGAATGTCTTTCACTGGATATAGTCCCTTTGTTCCCTTTTCTTCCAATGTTTACAGTCCCATTGTACTCCCTGTGTATTCGGCCTAGCCACTATTGTTCCCCATTGTGCCCTTTGTAATCCACCCATTGTCTATTGTATGCCCCTTTTGCTTAAAAGAGCTGTTTCACAATAAAGTGGGTTACTTGTTTTGAACCTACAAGGAGTCCTGTATTGTTATTCTGGATGGTTTAAAGGGTCTTCTTTGACCCCCATTCAGGAGAAAGCTGTAATCCTGTTTTCCAGATGTCCTATTGACTATTCACCCAGCTGCAGGAGAGGGAACCCGGAACGACAGCCCAAGTAAACACAAGGACTTGGGTTTCCATTACAATGTATTTGGAGTATGATAGAAAGACTTTGTTCTAGGCTCTCAAATGGGGTCGCTAAGCCTCCCTAACATTCAAGTGAAAGCCTCATTTAATTGATGGGGTATTGGGTAGTTTTTATTTGTTCCCTATGGTGCAAATGGTTTAGTTTAGAACTGCTTCACTTTATCATTGTTCATATGGCTCTTGGTTTGTGAGATCTCAAATAGGAGAGAAAAGTTAGAATGCTGCTGAACTCGAGTTCAACTAAGGTACTTCTGGCTATGGATAAATCCAAACTAATTCTCACTATTTTTTGGTAACATTTCAGGATTCTTCTATAAAAAGCTCCTAAGCTATTTTGTGTCAAAATGCTGAGCAAAGCTAGTTTTTAAATTGCATGAGCAAACCTGAATTTTATGCGTTGTGAAGAAGTGTGTCAGAAAGCCCTTACTGGAAATTAACAGCTTTTGGCAAGTACTATTTATTATTGCAATTTTCCCAGACATAAATGCCCAAAATCTGCAAGCCACAGAAACATAGAATTTGACGGCAGATAAGAACCATTTGGCCCATCTAGTCTGCCCATTTTCCTAGTGTAAAAACCTCAAATCTTTTTTTGGCCCTTGGTCTTTTCTTACGTTATAGGGATAGTAATGTTTCATAATAAAAGCAGCTCTAATTAATCATCATAGTATATAGGCCATGGAGAGTGTTATTTCAATCCTGTCAGAGTTGTAGTTCAAGAGTAATTCAATGATAAAGTATCCCCCTCCTGCCCCTTTTACTGATGTAACACTGCTCAGTCAGATCAGAAGGGAGGTGGCCAGGTAGATTGCAGAGAGGGACAATCTTCAATTAAAATAAGGGAAAACCTGAAAAACTTGTCAAGGGGGCAGGGCTTTCATTGTTCTCATAGGATGAAGATTGTCCCCTTCTGTTATCTGTCTGGTCTATGGACTGGATTCCACATCTGAGAAGAGATGGCTTACACTAGGTAAAAGGGGAAGGAGGGGAAACTTTGCTTGTGAATATCTCTCAAACCATAAAGGTTTGAGAGATAAGACTTATATCGTTCTTCATGTTTTTTTAATGCCTACAAAATAAAATAAAGATAAAACAAAGTATTACTATCCCTTTAAGGACAGCCTTATGTCTATCCCATGCATGCTTAAATTTTTTCACTGTATTAACTTCTACCACTTCTGCTGGTAGGCTATTCTCTTATCTACTACCCTCTCAGTGAAGTAAAACTTTCTTACATTACATCTAAACCTGTGTCCCTCTAGTTTTAGACAATGGAGTCTTGTCCTAACATTTTTACTCCTTTGAAATATACTTCCATCCTGCACTTTGTTGAATCCCTTCATCTACTTGAATGTTTCAATCATAACCCATCTCTCTCATCCCTCCTCCAAGCTATACATGTTCAAATCCTTTAGTCTATCCTGATATGTCTTTTCCTGTAGACCAGTCACCATTTTAGTAGCTCTTCTTTTAATTTTCTCTAGAGTATCTATATCCTTCTGGAGATGGGGTCTCCAGTACTGTACACAATGCTCTAGGTGAGGTCTAACTAGAGATCTGTAGAGTGGCATGACCACTTCACTTTTTCTGCTATTAATGCCCCTAGCTATACAACCCAGTACCCTGCTTGCATTCCCCACCACTTTAGTACATTGCCTGAAAAAAGTTTCCATCATTATCCAGACACTGCAATATAACCACATGATAATGCAGAAAAATTAGAGGATACATAACATATGAAATAAAAGTGGGACAGTACTCAGTCAAAATGTACTATATATTTAATCAAAACCCTATTGACTTAATACTTTGGTCATCTGGATGTGACTTTCAAACATGTTTACTGTGAAGGAACAACCACTATGGTTCCCCACTTAGAACTCAGGTGCTTACGTGTCCTTCAACAGCTTCCATACACTAGCTGAAGTCAGTCTCAGACCGATGATGTCATTGATACAACTGATAAACTTGCCATGTGCTGTTATTTGGTCTCCAATCAAACATCAGGAAGCTTTTTCAGGCTTTGTGAGTCCAAGGATGGGGAGCTAGTTGTCCAAGGTGGACAATGATAAATAGCCTGAGCAAATGAGTAGAAAGATAGAAGGTTGTTTTGACAAAAGGCAAAAGTGGGCTGCATGCCATGACACACTGATGGAAGAGCCCCCACCTCCCCAGAGATAAGGTCACCTCTGACTCTCTTTCAACTCAGCTGAAACCCTCTGGACTTCCTCTTCCATTATTTGGTACTCACAATGCAGTCTGATCAATATGTAGAGCTGGGTGGGGAAATGTATAAAGCCAGGTGTCAACATGACAACATGCAAGCCAGCTATTATGCCCTGGCTGTAATGCAACCATAGTGAAAATTCAGACAATGTTTTATGTTAAATGCAGATTTTCATATGTTTATAGCTTTTCAACAATAGACTGTATGACTGTAACTTAAGAAAACAGACATTAATGCTTGTTCCCACAAACTAGGCTTGTGTGATTCGGTTCGTCGACATTTGGAATTCAAATCAAAAGGTGACATTCAGGCTGTCCGAAACGCAAGGTCGTTCACCAAAAACAAATCCGAATCCTGCCAGCCCTGTTCCGAATGTCATTGAAAATGTTGGAAATTCGGCGACTACTATCCGCCCGCACAATTACTTTCCCTCCATACTTTCCCTCCGTGTCTCTAGTCCAATTAGCTTCTCCGTTTCATGCGATACTTTCCTGCTTTGTCTGTATTCCAGTTAGCTTCTTCGTTTCATGATGGGGGTTGGACTAATGACACAGACACCCAGACAGCCTGCATTTCCTGTTAATGCTTTGTTGGAGCTCAGAGAGAGAAGAAGCAGGAGATATTAGAGTGTCAAGTTGTTGTGTAGGCAGGCAGGTAGCATTAGGCATAGGCAGGCAGCCAGCATTAGTGCCTTATTGCCACTGCAAGGGAGAGTCATCTTTGTTCCTGTGCAAAATATTAAAAATATTTTGAATAATTTTCAGAGTGACACATCAGCCAATCTCACAGTTCTGTAGGCAGGCCTAGTACCTTATTGCGTCCGTAAGGCAGAGTCAACTTTGTTCCTGTGTTAAATATTAAAATTAATATTAGGAATTTGTTTCAATAATTTTCAGTGACACAACAGCCAGTCTCACAGTTCTGTAGGCAGGCCTAGTACCTTATTGCATCCACAAGGGAGAGTCACCTTTGTTCCTGTGTTAAATAATAAAATTAATATTAGGAATTTGTTTGAATAATTTTCAGAGTGACACATCAGCCAGTCTGACAATTCTGTAGGCAGGTCTAGCACCTTATTGCATCCGCAAGGGAGAGTCACCTTTGTTCCTGTGTTAAACATAAAATTAATATTAGGAATTTGTTTGAATAATTTTCAGAGTGACACATCAGCCAGTCTCACAGTTGTGTAGGTAGGCAGGCCTTCCTTCAAATTTAGCTACATCCGTACTTCATCTACTTCATCCATAGTACCATAAAACTAATGCTCCACCTTACCCTGTTCCACCATCTTCATTTAGACCCTGAAATGGTTCCATTTATTTAATTTCTTTTTTTTTTTTTTTAAGTATTTTAATTTCGATGAATAATTTGGACTGTCATTGAATTTCGTCCAAATCGAACAGGTCTGATCCGAAATGCGGAGTCGAAGAATTTAGAAAAAAAAAAAATTTGTATTGTACCGAAAATGTTTGTCCTGCAAACCCTACAAATTTGGAAAAAATGTGATGAATATTTTATAAATACAAAGGTCCAGAAGCAATATTATTTTCCCATGTTTTAATGCCAGCCCATTTTTTTCATCAGGGCTATAGCAAAAGCTGAACAAGTACACCCCAAATTTTACACATACATAGCCAGGGATAAAATTGTCCTTTAGTCCACTAGCCTGTGACTAGTAAAAAATCCAGCAGTAAGAAATGATGCCCCTATATGTTTAACATTAGGGGAAACAAATAACCTGGTCAACATAACTGATATTATTCCAGCGCTCTACATAGCTGTTACAAGATAATTATTCACTTCAGCAGACTTTGGTTCAAAATCTAAAAGCCAATCTAGCATGTGCACAAAATTTGATGTAAAACATAATAGTTACACACCTTGCAGTAGGCCAAAGAACACATTTTGTGTGTTTTAATCTATTTTGATTGAAAAACAGTAACATTAACCATTAAAATGTGAAAAGAAAACATGGTTTATTGACCCTTTGAGTGCTAGAATGATACACAATGCATTGCTTTGCAATGCATTCCCTCTAGCACTCAAAGGGTTAAAAGTTACAATAAATAAATTGGCCAAGTTTAATCCTTCTTGATTGACCAAGGAAGCAAAGCACCATATGGGACAAATAACAATTTTTCAATGAGTTAAGTAAGGCTTTTATACATTACAATACATTTTAAATCTATAAATGATTTACTCATCTTAACAGATACTCATTTTGATAAACCTAAATTTGCATAAACATCCAGTAACTTGAATTACTCACTACAAATCTATCTAGAATCCTTCATTTCCACGCATTTAAAACAGGTAAATGACTTGTTCATAATAATGTAATGCTGACAGAAACATAATCAAATCCCTGTTATAACTTCCTGCATATTGCTAAATAGAATGCATCCAAATTGCTAGTTAATTACAGTGTACATAATCAGAAATGTTACTGTAGAAGACTTCATTCTGTTGACAGAAAAACCACAAACCAAAAGGGAAGTGTGGGCAGACTGCTGGTCACTAAACCTCATGATGTCACATCCCTCATCACATGGTGATTGGTTGGTTCTGTATGGGGACACTGTTTAAATTCTGCCAGCCCTGAGCAATTGCAGAACATAAACAAGCTACCAGCTGACAAACTGCTGCTGAAGATTGGGACAACAAGTTACTGAGCTTTGCGAAACCTCATCTGATTACAAACAAGCAAGCCAAGGTAAATTTTTTCATTCATAGGAATATTTATTTTTTATTTATAGTAGATAAAATATTTGGGTACAAATTGCAAAAAAATTAAGATATGTTGTTTTGTAGGTATTTATACAGAAATGAAGACTGCTCTCCTGTTCGTTTGTCTGCTAGGCCTAGCTATTGCACTTCCAGTGAGTATATCTTGTTTCTACATTGGGGTTAAAGTGGATCTATCACATATAGATATTTAATTCTCATTAGATAGAGCATTTAGAGAAAAAGTTGAATATGTTAGTCATTTAAAAAAAAAAAAAAAACGTTAAAGGGATAGTAATGTTTCACACTAAAAGCAGCTCCAATTAATCTTCATAGTATTGGGCCATGGAGAATGTTATTTCAGTACTGTCAGAGTTGTACTTCAAGAGTAATTGAATGATAAAGTATTCCTCTCCCGCCCTTTTTACTGATGTAACACTGCTCACCTCAGAGGAGCCAGACTGTCCGGATGGATCAAAGAGAGGGACGATCTTCAGTGAGCTTAAGGAAAACCTGAAAACCTGTCAAGGGGGGCCAGGATTTTGCTTATGCTAACAGTAAGAAGATTGTCCCTTGCTGCAACCTTCCTGGTCCCAGGATCATTCAATTGTCATTCAATTACTCTTGAACTACAGCTCTGACAGTATTGACATAACACACTTCATGGCCCAACTACTATGAAAATTAATTTGAGCTGCTGTTTTTGTGAAACATTACTATCCCTTTAAATCAAGGCTTTAATACGCTTGAATGATAGAAAGTCTTGTGCCTATTCAAATAACTGTGAATTTGTATTTGTCTGGTTTGCCTTGAATTGCTTCACTTTTCTCTTCATACATATGGTCCATTGGGTCAGCTGTAGCAATACAAGAGTATATACATCAGTGTGGTAAACATATGTTCTGTCTGTATCAAAGAAAACTCTACAGTGAAAATGCCGCAGATACATTGATTTCAGCTGTTTTGCACTGGGAATTGCATTCAAAGGGTTAAAGAACCAGAAATGTTGATACATTAGCACATAACCCTTTGAATGCCAGAGGGGTGCCCAATGTATTGCTTTCCAATGTGTTGGACATTCCTCTGGCACTCAAAGGGTTAATTAGGATTTACACTCAAAGGGTTAATTAGATTCTCGCCTGAAAGCATTCTTTCAGTTTATGTAAGCTGGGCAAAACTGATTTAACCCTCTGAGCCCCACTGGAAGACAAGAGGCAATTCCTGGACAAATAAATATTTTGACTTCCATTCATTTAAGTGGGGCTTTTAACCCTTTAGGAATTAATCCAGTTCTTAGTACATCAGAATCATTATAACTTGAGCGTTTAATGGGGATGTATCACCTCATAACATTTTTTTATCATATTGCCTAATTCTCCTCCCACCTCCCTCCCAGCTGCCCCAGGGAGCGCATTCATGATTCCCTTCGGTGTGGTGTGAATGTCTTCTATCGTTAAATCAAGCTCCAGTTAGCATTATACTTAGGTTGCAACCTAGGTATAATGCTAACCGGCGTTTGATGTAATGATAGAAGCCATTCACGCCACACTGAAGGGAAGTGTGAATGCGCTCCCTGGGGCAGCTGGGAGGGAGGTGGGAAGTGCACAGCAGAGAAGTAGCAATATCTTTAAAAGTACTTACATTAAAAAAAACAGCTTTCCTAATACTATTTTATTAACAAAACCTATGATAAAAACATTTTATGAGGTGATACATCCCCTTTAATATGAATTAAGTATTTGGAATCAAGAATTTAAATAAAAATTGTAAATGAATGGACTTTGATATATAAGAAATACACAAACTTGTATTCAGGTGCATTTTATCTGCAAAGGGTACCTGTAGGCAGTTCTGCTTATCGACCTCATCTTCTAAGTACTGCGGCCCATATGTCTTAACCCTTTGAGTGCAGGAGGTATACAGAATGCATTGCTTCGCAATGCATTCCGCACACCTCTGGCACTCAAAGGGTTAAAGCAAACTGGAGTTATTCTAGACACAGTAAACCAATTACAACATAGATGACAAACAGAAATGCATTGGAGACCTCTCTAGCATTCAAGGGGTTAAACATCTATATTGAAGTACAATTGAATTTAGTAATTTGTATTTGTCCCCTTTGGTTCAATTGGTATACTCAAGAATAACTCCAGTTTGCTTTTATAAATACAGGTCTATGCTTGTTCTGCTTACTCCACTGGCATATTAATAATCAAAAGTTACAGAAACTCTTAGCTGAGGAGGAGGACGTTAACATTTGCAGTCCAACAAGAGCTGGAGAGCTACAGGCTGCCCGTTTATGATGTAGACCATTATTTTTATGTTTCACTGTTGGTTTATGGGGTTTATATATGTTTGTATATGTATAGGCAAGGACACTCCCAATGCTGTGAACTGATTTGTTCAACAGTCATTACAAATCAAACTTTGTTTTATTATTGAAGATCAACAAATTTTGTGGCCATTCCATTTTATGGGGGATGTTATTGCAGTCTACTAGACCTTTAGTCAGTGATACTCTGCTCTCCATAAAGCAGCAGTGCTCTAATAAGATAGAATGATCACAGATATATATTAGGACCCCAGGGCGTGAAATGCCTCTCACTGAGGGCTCTGTAATACATTGAAAAGCAATGCATTGCACACCCCACTGATCTTAAAAGATTAATTTTATCCACCAATAACTACTGTTAACGCTTTTGTTCTAACTGGAACAATAATATTAAAGGGATAGTAATACTTAAAATGTAAAAAAAAAATGTTGTAGGGTTTATCCCCCTGAGTAAAACAAGAGTACTCCCACTGCTGAATGGAGTTTCATTCATAAGGTATTAATTTTCAAAGTTGAATTTTTTAGGTGGAATATCACATTGGCCTGAAATTGTACAGTGGCGCTGTTTCTACACCATCCTATGGACAGCTCTGGTTCCCGGGACCATAAATCTCCATAGGATGGTGTAGCGACAGCGCCACTGTACAATGTCAGGCCACTGTGATATTGCACCTAAAAAATTCAACTTTGAAAATTAATAACTTATGAATGAAACACCTTTCAGCAGTGGAAGTACTCTTGTTTTACTCAGGGGGATAAACCCTACAATATATTTTTTTTTACATTTTAAGTATTACTAACCCTTTAATATGTTAAACAATTTGAGCCTTATACATACAGCATAAGAGGTGCAATTCTGTAGCAAACCAACTGTGCTAGAGGATTGAAATGAAAATTCCAAAGACTTAAATGAGTATTTTAACCCCCTGAAAATTAAATAAACTTATTTTATGTGACAAGTCTACAGTAGTTCTCAATCTTTTTTTGCTCAAGATTCCCCGGTTTTCTATTAAAATGTTGTCGCCTACATGGCGACCCTCAAAAGGGGCGACATCAGAATGTTGCCTGAGTAAAAAAACGATATCGAAAGGTTGCCCACCCCCCCAATCCAGAAGCAGTTTGCCTGAGGTAAACAATACCCTTTGAGTGCAAAGAGGTATCAATACCTCTCTGGCACTCAAAGGGTTACTGTGTCTGTGAGCAGAAGAAGAAGAAATGGGACATATAATCTGGATCCTGTAACATATATGCGGATTGTTACTAGAGATATCAAAGTGACAACGATCCGCATATTTATGTTACATGAGTTTGATACCTCTTTGGCACTTACAGGGTATTGTGTACCTCAGGCAAACTCCTTCCGGACCAGGGGACATGCCAATGTCTTCCTTTTTAACTCAGGTGACATTCTGATGTCGCCCCTTTTGAGGGTCACCATGTAGGCGACAACGTTTCAATATGCAGTTTGTGGGGCATCCCTAACACTGTATAGGTTATATGTCAGTGGTGTAATGAAAGGTGCAATGCATTAGGTTATAGTTGTTATTAACCTCTTAAGGACCCATGACATGCCAGGACCGTCATGGGAAAACTTGCATTAAGGACCAATGACGGTCCTGGCACATCATGGAATTCAGGGGTCCCCGCATGGCTGCACGCCGATCGGGGACCCCTGAATTCATTGTACAAATAAAAAAATACCCCATGGTTCTTAACTGCCTCCAGCACACCCGGTCATTAAGGAGTTGAAAAAAAAAATTATATTGTGCAAAATATATTCCATAATTATACATTTGCATCTCAACATTCACATTTTTGTCAATGGGTTTCAGGGCTCCCCATTCTATTGCATGCCATTCAAGGAGCCCTGAATCAGTTAGGCAAAAAAAAATGTTCCCTGGTCCTTAAATGGGTTAAAGAAAAAAGGGTATCCTATGTGGATGCCACCTGCACACCAAAGTGCCACAGCACCCTGTTTGAGAACCAATGACTTGTTGGAGCTGTATGTTCAAAAGAAAAGTAGAGTCAAACCATTTGCATTTAGGAGAGAAATAAATGTCCAAAACTTCCCATTGATTTAAATGGGGATATAACCCCTTGAAAGCTAAGGAGGTCTCTAGCGCATTGCTTAACAATGCGCTGGAGACCTCTCTAACATACAAGATGTCAAAATCCCCATTTAAATCAATGGGGATTTTTAGTTCTCCCCTACAGTCAAATGGTTTACCCCAGAACGCCTCCTCTTTTCTTTTGAACATACGGCCCTTAGCTCTTAAATGCTAAAAACATCTCCATGCATTGTAAAGCAATGCTCTGTTGATAACCGTATACAATGAATTTAGACTACAGTTTGAAATTGGTGACATTGATGCTGTGTGTTAATGTATATATACAAACATGTTATATCACTTTAATGAGTTAGTGTAACTGTCCTCTTTCCTTAGCATAAACATTCAAAGGAGGATGTTGATCCAGACCACCCTGATTCATCACATCAGGTCAGATTCAGATATTGCTGCCTGCATCCAATATATTTATTTACCTAGTGCAAGATTTATGTTTTCTTGTTGTTTTCCAGCTTTTAGAGTGACCACATGTCCTGGATTACCCAGGAGAGTCCCAGATTTTGAATGTGTGTCACATCTCCTGGGCAGCCCCCTTCTTGGACAATACAAAGTCCCATAATGAAGAGCCCTGAGCACATAGTTCTAAATACTAGGAGAACTGCCCATGGCCTACTGTGACATAAATTGATATCTCTGTTACACTACAAAAAATGGCTTCCAGACAGAGCTCTGAACACTAGAGAGATATAGAACCGAGCCTTGATCCTGACACCAAACAGGAGATGCAGTGCAATATGTTTGTAGTGTAATGCTAGTCTAAGTCTTTGGGAATGATGTACATTTCATTTTAGTCCATCACAGGCATCACTCTCTGTCACAGAAATCAATCGGCAGGTCTCCCTGTAGTGTTTAGAACTCTGTGGTGTGCTTGACAAAGACCAAGTTAAGCACTGTTATTTAGTGATGTACAGTGACTCCTCCCACATAGCTGTCCCAGAGCTGAGGACATGAACTCTGCAGTGTCTCTTATTGGAAGAATGGATAAGGGGTCATCCTGTATATATCAAATGATACATTTAACTTGTTTGGTTCCCAGAAGTTCTCCAAACTTCTCTGGTTCCCTGTTATTAATGTCTTTTATTTATAAAGCTCCAACATATTCTTTGACACGGCATAAAGAGGGGAGGTTAGTACAAACAATTACCCTTATTTATAAAAATCTGAAGTTATTCTGGAGTAAACCAATTGCACCATAGGGTACAAATAAAAATTATTAAATTCCCATGCACTTGAATAGAGCTTTTTACCCCTTGAATGCTAGAGAAGTCTTTGCTTTGCAATGTACTAGAGACCTTTCTAGCATTCAAGGGGTTTAAAAGCCCAAATTAGTTTAACTTGAAGTTTAACAGATGGTTTATTCCACAATAACTCTAGTTTGCTTTTATAAATAAGGGCTAATGTGACCTATATTTATCTTGTCGCCAAACAGGCTAATCAGCCTGACCGCACAATTCAGCTAAGGTAGATTGAGAGGTCTGCTCTTGGCAGCCAAAGTGGGACTGCTCAGGTAATAGTTTACCTTTAAAACCCTTTGCGTGCCAGAGGGGTACACAATGATTTGTGAAGCAATATATTGTGTAACCATCTGGCACTCAAAGGGTTAATGGAACACTAATTCTAGCACTCAAAGTGTTAATGACACATATAAAATAAGTAATCTAAGATTGAGCCTGAGAGAGCATTGCTCTGTTTTTATTGGTGCCTTTCTCAGCATGATCCAATCACCTTGTCAGGGAGTACTTTCAGTTTAATAGTGTTCATAGAGCAGTTAAAATTGTCTTTTCAACTCATATGTTGCATATGTCAGAAAAAGAGACTGAACATTAACCCTTTAAGGACAAGAGGAGTGTATCACACATTGCAAAGAGTTAAGAAATCATAAAGGGTTACAAATCATAAAGATGAGGAAGGACACATCTAAGGAAGAAACGAAGATGAGGAAAGATTTACACATATGATTTAGTATAACAGCAACTTGTTTTTATACATTAATGTTACTTTAATATTCAGTTTTTGAGCATCCAATGAGACCATAAAAGCTATATAATCTGCATTTCACATATAGACTGCAATGGAACCTTGTAATATTTAAATCCATAGTTAGCAATAGCCAAATCAAATAATCATTATTATGCAAAACAAACAAATAAAAAAAAATTATTTCTGCAATTTAGATAATTTTAGGAATTTGACTTTCACAGAATTTAAAGAAAATATATCACCATCTGAAGATGCTTAGATTAAAATCTGTGATATAAATAGTCATTGGACGGCCCTGGTGCAAGCATTTTGTGTACTCCCTAACACCAAATATTTTCCCAGAGACATAACGAGACCCTATTGGACCCTGGGACAGATGGGGCCCTCTTGGATGCTGGACCCAGTGCAACTGCACCATCTGCACCCCCTGTAGTTATGCCACTGGTTAAAATATTTACTTTAATACGTATCCCCCTATGACATTCAACTGTACCAACCAGACAGACAACTCTGCCTCTTCTGGACCAGATTAGGTTGCAGTCTTTATTTACATCAGTGTTTCTCAAAGTGAGCCTCGGGACACCAGCAGGCCAGATTTTTATAGCATTCCTGCTAACACAGGAGAGTGATTGAACTGCTTGTGCTTACATAGGCATATCCTGAAAACCTGAGCTGTTGGCTTGCCCTGAGGACTGGAGTTGTAAATCACTTATCTACATACACAGAAAGGAAGTCCCCTGGTTAGTGAATGACAGCTTAGTGAATGACCTGGAGGAGTAAATGTGAAATATTTGTATCTTTAAACCCCCTGGACACTAGAGACATTTGTCAATGCAATTGAGATGTCTCCAGCAAGGTTAACCTTTGAGTGTCAGAGAGGTATCTAACACATTGCATTGCAAATGCAAAGGGTTAAACTATATCATGCACAGAACTGGAAGCAGACTGCAAAATCCTTAAAGGGATAGCATGGCATAATCTGGAAAAAATACATTTCAGGTTTTATCCTGCTGAGAAAAAAAAGGATGAGTGATTTTTCTATTAAAAAGTTATTGCAGCTCATATTTGCATATTTTGGTTGCAGTACTTCCATGGTCTGATATATTGCTGTATTGTTAAGTCTAAGAACAGCCATTCTCAGTGACAATAACCCTCCATAGTCTTCTGTAGCAACAGCAATACTGTAAAACTTCAGGCCTTGGAGGTTCTGCAGCTGGAAAAAAAGCAGATCTGAGCAGCAATAAAGTTTGAATAAAACATCTCTCCACAGTGGGAGTCCCCTTATTTTAATCACCAAGGAAAGCCCTGCTATATATATATATATAGGGAGAGAGAGAGAGAGAGAGAGAGAACGATATAGAGATGAAAAATCTGTGCACTCTCCAATAAACAGAAACAATGGCCTGGGTGCCCAATCCTATAAGGAATACATACAGTTTTTGTAGTTCAAGAACTGGAAGTCCTGTGAGTGCGGTTCTCGAACTACAAAAACTATATATATATATATATATATTTTTTTTTTTTTTTTTTTTTTTTTTTTTTCATTATTATGCAATACTACTCTTTAATATAAGACAAAAAGTTATATTTTTATCAATACAGTTGCACTATAGTGTTGTGCAATGCATTGTCTATTTTACATAATAACCCTATTAGTATGTACAAATGTTACAGGACTCAACCTCCTCAATTGAAAGCCATAGTAATTCCAAGTCTGACTCGGACTCGGATTCATCCTCAGAGGAAGTTACTGCTACCCCCAGTGACCCCTCCCAAGATGATTCAACATCTGAACCTGAAGTATTTACCAGAGACAACAGCGGCAGAGGGGACAGTGTACTGAACCGTCGCAAACGTGACTTGTCAAAAAAGATTGCTGGTGGGAAGGTAAGAGCAAACTGTAGTGATGGAAACTGTGTATGTGAGCATATCCATACCCATAGCCTTGTTCATCAAGTTGTGAATGTGGAGAGAACCAACTGTACCCAATAGTGGGAGAATGTAAATTCTGAAGTTTCCCATTGATATAAATGGGGATTTTATCCAACTGAGTGCAAGAGAGGGGCCTATATAGCATTCCAGGGGATTAAAGTCCAATTGAAATAAATGGGAATTTTCATTTGTTCCCCCACAGAGTAGTTGGTTTGCTCAAGAATTGCATCTCTAGACTGATGAATAAGGTCCAACATCTCTTGGACACTGGTTAATTTTGCTAATTGTCCTATATAAGAATTTACGGTAGTCTAATCCTGGACTTTCAGGAAATAATACTTTATTTAGAAGTATTTTATCAGTAAAGTTTTATTATTCAAAAATACATTGTAGGGCCTTTCCTGTAACGTAAAAAAGTACTCCTACTGCTGGCAAAAAATGTATTCAAAATGTATGTTTAACCCTTTGAGTGCTAGAGGGGTACCCCTCTGGCACTCAAAGGGTTACATTTTCATGAAGTAATGCAATTGTTACTGCGCAGTTCTATCGAGAAATATAGCCTGAGACTCACCTCTTCCATAGAAGGTAATAGAAAAACTGTCAAGAAACAGTGCACTGCTAAACATAGTGAAATGTCATTGATCGGCTATAGATTACAATGGAGATGTAATGCCAACAAAATATTCATGTAGACTTGGCTGCAATATGAAGCACATCTGCCTTGGTAAAGTCCTTCATTTATCTCCTTAGTTGTTAGAGATAGCTCCAATGCTTTTTGCTGCAGCCAAAAAATTGTAAACAAAGTATCGACTATGTAGTCCAAAAAAACAAGAAAAAAAGGAAAATCGATCTGCACACAACCAAATGCCCACAACTGTAAAATAATGATATAGTTTAACACATACACTAAATAAGGGTCCACGTGTATTCTTAAAAATCATTCTGGGGAGTTCTATAGGAATTCTATGGGAATGCAGGTTAAATCCAAGTGAAGGATTTTAGCTACATAATCTATAGGTGTAGTTTGCCTTTGAGACAAGTAGTAGTATCCCCCTCCCACCCCTTTTACTGATGTAACACTGCTCACCTCAGAGCAGCGAGGTGGTGTCCAGATTGCTTGCAGAGAGGGACAATCTTCAATTACCATAAGGGAAATCCTGATAAACCTGTCAAGGGGAACAGGGCTTTCATTGTTCTCACAGTAAGAAGATTGTCCTTTGCTGTGAGGTGTCTGGTCTTAAGACCAGATTCCACATCTGAGGGGAGGTGCCTTACACTAGGTAAATGGGGTGGGAGGAGGATAGTTTATCATTCAATTACTCTTGAACTACAACTCTGACAGTACTGAAATAACACTCTCCATGGCCCAAATACTATGAAGATTAATTGAAGCTGCTTTTATTTTGAAACCTTACGATCCCTTTAAGATAAATAGACATAGGCAAAATGCACAGCTAGTTTCCCTTTAATATAAATGCATCCTTTGCTAATAATTCATCCGAAAACCTAAACATGTTACTGTTGCAATTTAACCCTTTGAGGACCAGGGTTGCATGCAAAATATACTTTGATCCTATGGAGTTAATATTAGAGCAAAAGACTAAGAGACGTACCATGAAGCTACAGATAAGCAATTGTGGATCAAACCACCTGTACCAAGGGCCGGATTTCCCAATAGGCAAAGTAGGAAACTACCTAGAGCTCCAAATTTTGAGAGGAGCCTCCGCTGTGCTGGCCACACCCATATTCTGAATTGTGGGTGTGGTCAGAGAAATCTCTGTGTATTTTCACCAGTTTTATACCTCTCTCCAGACTAATATTTAACTCCATGGATGCTAGAGATATCTCCAATGCATTGCGAAGCAATGTGTGTGTGGAGATTTGTCTAGCAACCAAGGAGTTAAATATTAGTCTGGAGAGGGGTATAAAACTGGTGAAGATACACAGAGATTTTGTTTTGTTTTTTGCTATAGGCCAAGGGTATTTTCTTTGCCAGGAAATAGTCGGTGGAACTGGGAGTGGGGTCATGTGAGAGCTGGGGCTGTGGCCACTGGCCATGGGCAGAGCTCAGGGTACCTAAAGTGCCTTTCCTAGGTACTTCTGGGATGTAATCCAGCCCTGCCTACACTACAGGGGACAAATGAAAATGCCCATTAATTTAAATGGTATTTATAATCAGTTGAATGTTAGGTCTCTAGACCTTCAGCGGGTTAAGAACCCCATTAAAATTAATGGGGATTTTTATTTGTCTCCTGCTATGCAGTTGTTTTGTCCTGAGTTGCTTTTATTCATCTTCCCTAATAAGGCCCTGAACATTCTGTTTCCTGTCCGACCTGATTTGTGTAATACCCCAGCTTATCTAAACTAACCACAAAGAAATACTTTGCTAGACAAGTGTCACTCCCTCCTTAAAGGATTTGACAAAATATTCTCATGACAACACAGGAGCTGTATTTTTTTTTTATTTATTACTTAAATACGTTTATTCTGTGACACAGACCACATCTGTAGAGAACAGCACACCACAATCCGAGGATCAAAGTGCAACTACAGACAGCAGCTCATCTGAAAGTTCTGAAGAGAGCACTACCCCGTCACCTCTGCTGCAAGGCATGCTGCAATCTTCAACAGTTCCAAACACTTCAGAGGAGAGCTCAGAGGAGGCAACCCAACCCAACGTTCAGCCTTAAGACCAACGTCTCTCAGCACATTCATAGTAATGTTAATATCCTCTGATCTTATATTTCTGTGAATGTATACGTGCTCTGTTATCACCTTTGCCTTATTCATCTAGCTAAAGAGGAGCCATTCTGGAACAAGCCAACTGCACTATAGAGGGAAATGAAAATTCCTCAGATTTTCCATTCATATACTAGAGAGATCCCTAACACATTGCAAAGTAATGTACTGGAGACCTCTCTATCATTCAGTTAATAGATCCATTTAAATCAATGGGGATTTTATTCCTCCCCTATGCTTCAGTTGGTTTGATCCAGAATTGCAGCTCTTAGCTTGATGAATAAAGCTCAATGTCCCCAGTGCTCAAGCTGCAGAACAGATGTGACGTAGGAACATATAATTTTGTCAGCAAATATGGACAACTTGGTCTCTCCTGCCTGTTCATCTTTTTGAAATGCTGTCGAACCTCAAATCCATGTCTGACTTAACCCCAAGGATGCCAGAGAGATTTCTAATGCAATCTTCAGAAATCATTGGAGGAGTCTGACATCCAGTTTGTGAATATCCCCAAGTCTATATCACACTAAGATGAAAGCAGCATTAGCATTAGTATGTGATGCTGCCTTGTTAGTTTGCTGTACGTTTTATAACAATATATTAACAATTTTGAACTTCAAACATAACAGACCAACCTGGGGCTACAGCCAAGGTGGGTTTATCTCTGGCATCCAAAGAAACAGAACAAGTAGTCCATTGTTTTAAGTAGTGGTTCTCAGTGCCCTCAGGGACCACCTACAGGTGAGGACTTAAGGATTTTCTTGCTGGAGTACAGCTGAGGTAATCAGAAGCTCAGACATTTTGATTTGCTGGCCTGTGCTCAAGCAGGGAAATCCCCATGCCTGTTAGTAGGCCCTGAGGGCATAGGTTGTAAGCCACTACTTTAAATAAACACATGCAGAATTTGCTATTATAAAAAAAACACTATGGGCCTTATGTTCTAAAGAAAACTGGAGTACTTATGGGGCAAAGCATAGAGGTCCCCAGTACATTCCTTTACAATGCATTGAAGACCTCTCTAGCATTTAAGAGGTCAAAAGCCCTATGTAAATCAGTGGGAATGTGGAAAATGTATACTTGTCCTCTGTGATACAGTGTTTTTTTTCCCAGAATTTCTCCTCTTTTGTTTTGCACATTAGACCCTATGATGTAACATTCACAGATATAGGAAAACTTTTATGTACCATAAAATATAAAATGCAGATACTGTTTTTCAGCAGGCAGTGGGAAGCATTTTTCGTTACATTTCTCACTTCCTGCTGTCTGTTTACTGTACAGTAAGGTACACCCTCCTGACCAGCAAGTTTGGATTCAAAGGAGTTCAAAGTTCTTGGTATGTTACATTATTCTGAAGGTCACCAGACGTCCCCATTCATGAAAGATACTAATGAAAAGCATACACCTCTGGGCTGCACTGATTCCTATGCAGCTCTGAAGAATAACATTTTAATAAGCATCCTGAATTAAACGGAAGGTCTGGTCACCTTAATCATGCTCTTTCAAACAAAACATAGATTTTATCTTTAGTGTTCCTTTAATTTAAAGTCTAGAAGGTCAAACTGTGAGCCATGTAAATAGACCTTTAAAGAGCTGTTATAATGGCCCTGGTGCCCCACTCCCTTGAGCCACTAAGACTTGCTATCTGTCACCTATGGCTGGACCCCTCACACTGTGAGAAGCTGAAGGCAAGGGATATCAGTCGTATGGCCTGTGAGCTGAATATGGTCTGTCAAGTCTTTTCATCCAGCTTGCCAAACTGTAGTTGTGATGATTCCTGGTGTTTCAGAGGTCCTGCTGTCTCTTCTTCTTCCTTTTCCCCCGTAGTTCTTGATCTGATGTCACTTTCAACTGTAACAGTAAGGTTTTCAGTATGGGCTAGTGCAGCCTGCTGTCGCTATTGCTGAAAAGCATTTATTGGTGTCTCCATATTACATGTTACAAAGAAAAGGCATCTGTACAGTGGCAAATGGGTTTCTTTAAATTTCATTTCATTTTCCACTGAGGACATCTTTGTTCCTTGTAACAAGTGTTGTTACTTGGAGACACCAATAAATGCATTTCAGTAGTAGAGATTGGAGGTTGAACCAGTCAAAACAACAGCCTTTGTTTGTACAGATGTGAAGGAAGCCACATCCATGTCCCACCGATCTCCTATTTGTTGTCATCAGAGGGCATACAATCACCATACATTTTCCTACAGTGTCCCCCAACACACACTTGCCTAAACACTCACACATACACACACAACTACATGCCCACATTTAAGCACACTCACAAGCGAGAGCTCACAAGAATTCTCACACACACATGAATACACCCATGCACTATCTTACATACATAAATACTTATGTGCACACAAAACACATAGATATATAAATACATTCATAAATACATACACACACAAAGATAATTTGCACACTCACAAGTGTATTTTAAGGCTACAGTGAGCTCAAAGCAGCCCCAAAACTGTATTTTTTCAAATTTGTCCCTAGTTAAAGGTGAAGTTTGGTCAATCTATTCTTGTGGCTAATTCGGCTCTACCACTTTTTCAAGATGGAGAGATTTCAGGCACTTTGAAAAAATAGAATAACATGTAAACTGGAAAGTTATCTCTTGACAAATAGACATCTGTCAGTTTAGTGTTTTAACCGACTGCACCTATATGACCGGAGGTGTAACTACAGGGGGTGCAGAGGATGTAGTTGCACCGGGGGCCCTGAATCCAAATGGGCCCCATCTGCCATATGGTCCAGTAGGTTCTAGTTATGCCTCTGTGAAAATATTTTTGTGATAGAGGGAGCAAAAAACTGTTTAAAACCGGGGCCCTCTAATTAGTTACACCACTGTGTATAACATCAGCATTCAACAGGTGTCAATCTGAAATTTTGATTCCATGCATAATGTCTCCCCCCAGCTATTACTGCTGCCATAGTTCTGTTCTGAATGAAAGAGCATTGCATTTATTAACACTTTGGATGCTAGAGAGGTCTCCAAAGCATTGTAAAACACTTCGTTTTAGACTTCTTTAGCATCTAGGGGGTTAATGCATGCTAATTTTATCATATAAAAGTACAATATATAACCTGCTGCTGATACCCATTTATCACTACACTGAGAGACTACTACCTTAATAGTAGAGACACGTATGCAATCTCTGATGTCTTGGCTTGCATACACGCAGGGCCGGATTTCCCAAAAGCAGAGCAGACAACTGCTTAGAGCCCCATATTTTGAGGGGAGCCTCAGCTGTGCTGGCCATACCCACGTTCTTAGTTATTATAGGTCAAGGGTATTGTCTGTGCCAGAAGATAGTGGATGGGGCTAGGCTCAGCATCATGTTAGAAGTGGGAGTGTGGCCATGGATGGAGTTAAGGGCACCAAGAATGCCTTTCCTATGGGTACCTGGGATGTAAATCTGGTTCCGCGCACATGCAAGTCTTTCTACTGCATGCATTAATACTTGATTGTAATTTGTAATTAAATGTATAGAAATAATATATCTATAATTTTGTTTTACCATTATCTTTAATGACACTTTCCTAATATTCATCTCTGAGTATAACACTTTTGTTGTTGGTTTAACTTTGTTGTTTAATAAAACTTCACTATATTATCTCTACAGTTGCATCTGTTTTAATTATTATACAAAGTAAAAGAACTCCAAAGTACCGAGTAAAGGACACATACAAGAATATCACGCAGTATACATATTTAATCAGTATTAAAAAAAATTAATGTTAGAAAGACAGAGACATAAAAAAACCATGTAAGACAAGTACAATACTACAGGAATGACATAGAAAATCATCAGCCAGAACACCTCGTAAGAGAAACAGCATATTCAGTGTATAATAAGTGTAAATGGCTGCAGGAAAGCCTATCTCAGTGTAGACACCAAGTATCCACTCTCCACTAAGATATAGTAGACCCAGGTGTAGAGCAAAAAAAAAGAAACAGAATTTTGACCATTTGGCCCATCTAGTCTGCCCATTTTTCCTACTGTACAAACCTCAAACCTTATTTGGTCCTTGGTCTTGTCTTATGTTCAGAACAGCCTTATGCATATCTCATGCATGCATAAATTCTGTCACTGTGTTAACGTCTACCACTTCTGCTGGTAGGATATGGCCTCTTGTCCTAATATTTTTACTACTTTTTTACATACTTGCCTCCTGCACTTTGTTGAATTCCTTCATGTATTTGAATGTTTCTATCATATTTCCTCTCACTCTTCTCTCCTTCAAGCTATACATGTTCATATCCTTTCATCTATCCTGATATATATTTTCCTGTAAACCATTCACCATTTTAGTAGCCCTTCTCTGAATTCTCTCTAGAGTATCTATATCCTTCTGGAGGTGGGGTCTCTAGTACTCTACACAATACTCTAAGTGAGGTCTAACCAGAGATCTGTAGAGTGGCATGACCACTTCCCTTTTTCTGCTGCTAATGTCCTTAGTTAAAAAACCCAGCACCCTGCTTGTATTCCCCGCTGTTTTGTTACATTGCCTGCCTACCTTTAATCATCCAAAATAATTACTCTCAAATCCATTTCCTCTGTTGTCTCTGACAGCATAGTACCCATAATACTATATTCTGCCTTTGGATTTTTACATCCCAAGTGCATTATTTTATATTTATCAAAATTAAACTGAAGCTGTCACACTCTTCTCCATTCTTCTAATTTACCTAATTCATTTGTAATTTGGCGTATTCCACCAGGAATGTCTAGCCTATTGCAGATCTTTGTATCATCTGCAAAAAAGGCATACCTTACCTTGAAGACCTTTTGCAATATCACTAATAAAAATATTAAAAAGAACTGGCCCAAGTACAGATCTCGGAGTCACCCCACTTGTAACATGATCTTCGTCTGAATATTCTCCATTTACTACAGCTCTCTTTCTCCTGTCACTTAGCCACTGCCTTATCTATTCTACTGTTTTTACATCCAGACCCAAACACTGCAACCTATTAATAAGTCAAATATGAGGGACATTGTTAAATGCTCTTCTGAAATCTAGATACAGTAAGCTTTAGCTACTGCTCCCCCCAGTCTATTATTTTAGTTACCCAGTTAAAAAATCTATGAGGTTAGTTTGTCATGATCTCCCTATTGTAAACACATGCTGTTTGGGATCTTGCAAGCCATTTAAATTCAGATATTTATTTAGAAATTCTTTATTTTAACAAAGTTTCCATTAATTTCCCCACTACTGATGTAAGACTTACTGTTCTGTAGTTGCCAGACTCTTCCCTGTTACATTTTTTGTGAAGTGGTACTACATTTGCTACCTTTCAATCTTCTGGAACTACTCCTGTCAATAGTGACTAATTGAATAATTCTGTTAAGGGTTTTGGCACAACACTCAAGTTATATTTATAACTTTGGGTGTATCTCATCTGGTCCCATTGATTTATCTTTTTTTACCTTACAGATTTCTTCCTCTGTAAACATGTATGCTTCACATGCCTTGGTATTTTTTTTTCTGGCAGAGGTCCCTTCCCTTCACCTTCCTCTGTATTAGCTAAACAGAATTAGTCATTGAGACAGTCAGCTAGCCCTTTATTCTCATTTACATAATTTACATTTTTTGTTTTCAGTCTAACTATTCCTTGTTTCATTTTCCTCTAAAAAATATGTTATCCCCTTTTTATTGACTGGGTAATGTTTTCCAAGAAGCAAAAAAAATGATATCCACACTATTTACTAGACCATCTGTGGAACTAGTCATTTGTATCCTGCACTGGTCAGCATAGTGTGCTAGAGTAATATACAGTTATCAAAGTACTGGGCAATTTTTTCCTCTGTGTGTGCTTTGGCATATCTAATAATGCATTTAGCCTTCTTCATCCTAGCCTTGTACTGATACCTACAGTATCTTCTCTTCTGCGTCTGCTTATATTTACTAAATGCTTCTTTTTTACTCCTTTACTACATTTGCCCCTCCTGCAGCGTACTACAGTGGTTTTCTTTTTGTTTTATGCTTACTAACAAGTCCAATGCAATGCTCTGTTGCCTTTAATAAAACACATTTCAGATAATCCCATTTCTCCTGGACTCCATCTAAAGATCTCCAAGCCTTTATAACCTCTAGAACCTTTGTTTTAGTGCGGTGCAGTTCAACCTCTGTCTTTATATTAAACCACACAGACTGATGATCACCGGAGCCCAAACACTCTTCTACAGCTAAACCTGATACCAAGTCTCCATTTGTAAATAATAAATCTAGTATGGCTTTGTGCCTAATTGGCTCTTCTACTAATTGACTAAGAGATAATCCTTGTAAAGATCTTAGGATATTTCTACTCCTGGCAGAACCTGCTGCTGCTTGTTTTATCCAGCCCAGAAAGCTTAAAGGCCCCCATAATAATAACCTTATCCTTCACTATCATCTTAGTTATTTCTTTGACCAGCAGTTCATATAACTCCTCTGCTTGTCCAGGGGTCTAAAGATTACACCTATGCAAGTAACCATCTTATTCCCACATTCTAAAGGTTATCCAAACAGTCTCTGTGTTTTCCTGCATTTTTGACATAAATGGAAGCCCCTCCTCCTTTTCTGCCTATTCTATATTTTCTAGAGCAAAGTATTATGGCTAACATACGTAAATAGTATATGTATATAACAGCCTTATTGCCTCCGACACAGTTGAAATCTAATATGACATTAAAGGAGAGATGCACTAATGTTCAACGCAATGACGAATTGTGACTGACAATGTGTGGAGATCACTTCGCTATGGAGAATAAGATGTACTTCACCATATGAACTAAAAATTACATATGCAAGGAGAAGTGTTAAGACATTTATGATTAGCAATAACAAATTATGTTGGTGTAAAGCTGGCGATATGTTAGAATTCTTTGTCTGCAATCATTAATAACCAGGCTGATGTGAAATATGGTGAACTGTCCTCCAATCTGAAACACTGGGTACAGAAGTTCATTACCAGCTTGCAGTATATAACCAGAGGCCTCTGTGGGAATGAGAAGTTACCACTGCAATTGTCCATGCATTGATAATAGAAGATAGTAATGAAGCAAAGCCAAATCCATGGTGAAAAAGGGACAGTGGAGCCTTCATCAGAGGAAGCTGGTTATGTGTACATGCAGCCGAGATCACAAAGAAATGCCCCACTCAGAGTTTCGCTGTCAGCTTCTATGGGGTCGCTATATAATCCATATGACTTTTTTTCTTTTTTGTTCTTTTTGTGTTTTTAATCAAATGCACTAATAATACATTTCTTTTTAACCCACTGATTATTAGATTTATCTCCAACACATTGGCAATGTCTCTTGTACTCAAGGCAGTGAAAAGCCAATCAGATTCACAAGGATCACATATGTGACCATCAAGCCCAACATTTGGATGAACACATTATGTTTACAAATTTGAATGTGGATCTAACACTTTATAACAACTTAAGTTCAACTGAAAGAGCTATTATAACGTGTTAGTTTATTCACGTAACATTGTAATGGCTGGCTCAGCTGTGGCAGATACCTACAGTCTACAATGTTCCATCCATTACTGTCTAATGTGCACAATTTGCCATATAAATAAAGACAAATATCTCATAAATAACTATTCTGAATAAAAAATGTCTAACAGAAATATATGTGCTTTTGAAAGATCTTTCAAATTAATAGAAGTTTTTATAAGGCATTGCACTTTAACCCCTTGAGGACCAGGGAAGCGTGTAGTGCATTGTGAAGAAAAAGGGTTGCTCAAGGGGTTAAATAGGGGTTTGAAAAAATTTGCCTAATCACTTGGACACTAGAGAGGTCTGCAAAGCAATTCTTTGCAATGTGATGGAGACCTTTCTTGCTCCCATAGGGTTAAGCTGGAACAGTGTAAAGGGAATTATGCTCTGTGTAGTGTACTAGAAGCCTATGTCATTCTAGGTGTGTGTAATGTTCTAGAGGGAATTATCTCCCTTTTCCACTGTACCAGAAATTTACTAAACTACTTAAAGGGATAGTAGTGTTTCATAATAAAAGCAGCTCTAATTAATCATCATAGTATTTGGACTTTGGAGAGTGTTATTTCAATTCTGTCAGAGTTGTAGTTCCAGAGTAATTCAATGACAAAGTCTCCCCCTCCCGCCCCTTTTACTGATGTAACACTGCTCAGCCAGATCAGAAGGGAGGTGCCCAGGTAGATTGCAGAGAGGGACAATCTTCATTTAAGATAAGGGAAAAACCTGAAAAGCTTGTCAAGGGGGCCAGGGATGTCATTGTTTTCATAGGAATAAGAGTGTCCCCTTCTGTTATCTGTCTGGTCTATGGACTGTATTCCACATCTGAGAAGAGATTGCTTACACTAGGTAAAAGGGGAGGGAGGGGGAAACTTTGCTTGTGAATATCTCAAAAACCATAAAGGTTTGAGAGATAAGACTTATATCATTCTTCATGTTTTTTTAATGCCTACAAAATAAAATAAAGTTAAAACGAAGTATTACTATCCCTTTAAGCCAGAATTCCTCCACTTATCTCCCCTTGTGAAAAAAGAAGGACATTCGGGAGGTCTGTGAGCATTTTGGGGTGTTCCTTTCCTCTACATCTTGTTTAACCCTTTGAGTGCCAGCAAGGTATCCAACGCTTTGCATTGCAATGCATTGGCTACCTCTCTGGCATTAAATGGTTAAGTCAATATACCAAACAAGAGTACAGGAAATGCCATTGATGTATGCCATTTCCCTGTGCATATTGTGGGGCTGGTGCATAGGGCTTGTTAGCATTAAACTTCTAATGATGATGATGGTTGTCTGCCATAATGTACTAAAGTAGCCATACAATGTAGAACACACCCTGAAGAGCAGCCATTGTTGTTGAAGGCTAACACCCATCTAGCTTCGCTTGTAAATGTGTACATTTGACCCACTGTGGATAAAATTAGGAAATGTGCAATAATGACTCCTTTGTGAAAACTATGTCAGTGCAGTCCATAGATGCCAATGCTCCTATGCTAATAGCATCTGGGGGCAGCAGAACTGCAATACATTAACTTAAAGGAATAGTAAAACATTTTTATAAGAACATACATGCTATAGAGCTTCTTCTGCTGAGCAAAACAAGGCACACCCACTGCAGTCATCTGTTTTATTTGAAAGTTATAACAGTTCAAACTGTCAGGAAGTGAATTACAATGAATTACAAACGGACAGGAAGTAACTCAACAGTTTCTATATTCACCTATTTTACACCTTTTGTAGTTGACAATGAGCTCCCTGGATGAGTCTGCAGTGAGCTTTCTGTCAGGATGCAAAAAGCAGATCTAGCGATACAACTAAAAAAGTAACAACACAAGCAGGAACACGTACAGAACATTCAGTGATGCAGAGAGATTGTAAAAAGGGTTACTGTTGCTTTAATACTATAGAAAGTAATAATTTTCATTTTCAGTTAATGTAATCCAAGGATGATAACCTGGAAACCTCCTGCAGTTGTTCGCCTACAACTCCCATCATCCTCAGCTAAGGCTAATGGGATTTGCAGTCAAACAACAGCTAAAGGCAGCTTTAATCAATAACAGACTTTATATTGTTTTTCTGCACTAGAAAATACTAATATTTTGGGATTTGTGTAAAATGTTGCTCTCTGGCACAACTGTTGCCAGAGTAGCAAGTCTCTAATGGAGGCAATGATTGCTCATTTATATTCCTGAAGCCACAGTTTCCACAACAGGTCTTAATAGGAAGCTAAGGTCATGTGCAGCGTTGCCTAGAAACCACCCTAACAAACATGAATTTCTGCATTCCGAAGATAATGGTCCTTAAGTATAAAGACAAAGTTGACAAAGTGCAAACCAGTTGTGATATAGGGGGATTCAAATAGAGCTTTTAAACCCTTACATGCTGGTACTATCTCCTGCATTACTTTGAAAGCTCCAGTTAAATCAAAGGGGATTTGGGGAATCTTTATCTGTCCCCAGTAGCACAGCAGGTTTGCTTCATAATTGATCCTTCACACAAGGACCAACGCACTTTAGGAGGCTGATGTACTGAGGAGGATTGGAGGAATTCAGGAGCAAATCAGCTGCAACATAGGGGGAAAATATGCATTCCCTAAATCCCCATGAAATAGATTGAAGGGGTTTAAATATGATGTAACTAAAAAGGTATTTTTATTGGTCCCATATTAGGCTAGTTAGTTTGCCCCCGAATTGCTCTAATTCTTAATTTATCAACCTCTTGGTTAGGGATGGGTGAATTATCACCACAAAAGAGGAACATGCAAATAATAGCACATCCCATCTTCCATGGAAATTCCTGCAGAAAGTGAAGCTTTTCAGCTTTTTCCAGCTATTTTTAGTAATACTGAAATCCATAATAATAATAATGATGATGTAAATTTCCACACATGAAGAGATTCTCCCATTTATTCTCACAGTGCTAACTCAGCAGTATAAAAGGAGGTGTTAGTTTACTGCATGTTGTCAGTCTATGCTTGGGAGGGAGAGAGAAAACTGCAAAAATTGATGCTAGCCAGTCTAGTCAGACAGGCAAAGAGAGAGAGAGCTGGAGGTGCTTCGTTTAAGTCTTATTGGTGGCACCCAGTTGTTCTCTGGACAGGAGGGGTGCAGGGATTGTGAATTTGAAGAAAGAAAGGAAAATTAACTCAAAACTTAAAAGCCCAAGAAAACCTTTTTTTACTGATAGGCATACCTGGTAACTCTCCTGATCTGTCCAGGAGACTCCGGTTTTCACACTGAATTACCAGGTGTCCGGGGACAAAGGCTGATTCTCCGGTGGTGGTGAGTCTTTTCTTCCCATCCTGTTCCTACCATTTCTCCTCCTAACTGCCCTGTTCTGCCCGCTTCCCACCCACTTTCTGCCTTTTATGACAAAAAGCCAATTAAGTCCCACCCACCCAAATAACTGACACCCCTTTATGACGCACATCACATCACTGACATCCCCCTGGATCAAATAAATCCTCTCCGGGGGCTCAAGATCAGGAAGTTCCCAGGTATGGTGGTAGGTGATAGACTGACCCGCTCTTGTGAATGTTTCTGTTGAAACCCTTAGCTGCCCACCATAAAGCAGGCATTCAAAGCAGGTTTTGGGTGCAGATGTTTATATAGTTAATGCTAGTAGGACATGTCTATCCAGCAGCGGTCTTGGTAGACTTACATTTTAAAAATGAACCAGCAGGTAATATTAAAGGTGAGGAACAGGATTGGAAGGAGCAGAAGTGGACAGAGTTTCAGAAGAAACTCCCCACCACCCGAGAATCAGCATCTCTCCCCGGGGACTTGTTAATTCAATACAAAAAATTGAATCTCTGGGCCAAATCCAGAGAGTTCCCAGCTATGCAGATGACGTATAAAATGATAGGGGTGACCTAAAAATTTCAGTGTGCATGTTATGGGTGCCTTAAGCAAGAAGAACTTGAGAAACAATGGCATGTAATGTTATAGTATCAGCTTTATCACTACTTGTTAGTTTGACTGTTCAGGAAGTAATGAAGCTATTATTCACTTCCTGACAATTTGAACAGTTATAACATTTGAATAAATCAGCTGCCAGAAGTGGGATAACCCTTGTTTTACTCAGCTGGAAAAGCCCTATATCATATAGGTTTTATTTAAAAAAATGTTCACTGCTCCTTTAAAGGATTAAACTTGCTTTGTAAAACTTCAAGATTACCAGATCAATAATATAAAAACTCTGGATGGCATGAAAAAAATTACCATTTGTAACTGATGAGATGGGTTGGCAACCAATGTGGCTCAGTATTTCATAAGCGACACTAAACTTGGTACAATATCCTGGTAACAATGTTGCAACTCACTCACCGATCACAAGCAATGAAGTGGTGCAAAATGAAAGAGATGTGTCGACCCATCCTTAAATCCAAGACAATAATAAAAAGAGGTTCACTGCACTCAATTCTTCATAAAACCACCTTCTTTATTGGAAAAATGTAACACAGGACACTGAGGAGTACAGTCTCACGTGTTTCGCACTTTGTGCTTACTCATAGACTATGAGTCTGAGTAAGCACGAAATGTGAAACACGTGAGACTGTACTCCTCTGTGTCCTGTGTTACATTTTTCCAATAAAGAAGGTGGTTTTACGAAGAATTGAGTGCAGTGAACCTCTTTTTATTATTAACCAATGTGGCTCTCCAGCTGTTGGAGTAGAACTCTCATCATCACTCATTCCACAGCTTAATGGTCATACGTTGCTTACTCCTGGACTGAGAGACACAAGCGTTAAATGGTTTATCCAAGGAAATGTGAAGAAAGTGGAAAGGTGAGATAAATGTCCTTTTTCACCACTCTAAAGAGACAGTGGCGCCCGCAATCTCCCTCTGGCGCTCTAGTAATGCAGAGCAAGCGCTGGGAGATGACATAATCTCCCAGTGCTCTGCATTACTAAGAGGACCGCGCGGGAGCTCCAGGGAAGTAGGAGAATGCATTGTGAAGATTGAGGGGCATTGTAGAGGGGGTCAGTGTGGTCGAGGGGGGCCAATGTGGTGGTGGGGGGGGCCCTGGCACTTCTTGCACCAGGGCCTGGAGGCTTCTAGTTATGCCTCTGTAATGAGGTGTAATTCTGGAGCAAACATATGAACCACTGGGTTGACAGGAAAAGTCTGCAAATTCTCATTGATGGACTTTTAACCCTTTGACTGCCAGGGAGCTATCCAAAGCATTGCAACACAATGCGTTGGCTACCTCCCTGGCACTCAGAGGGTTAACTCCTTGATTGCTAGATGTCTCCAATGCATTGCAAAGCAACGTACATGAGACCCCTTTAGCATAGTAGGGGTTAAAAACCCCATTTAACTCAATGAGAAATTTCATTTTTTTTCCTGTATGGTGCAGCTGAGTTTTTGCAGAATTGCACCTCATTTGTTAATGAACACAGCCCAAAATGCAGCAGTCCCCTGCTTTACATAGCATGATGTACTTAATAAATGGTGCAATTAGGTGCAAACTAACTGCACCATAGGGAGGAAAGAGAGTGTCTCAGTGATTTAAAAAGAGCTTTGAAACCATTCGAGGCATTGCAGAGCAAGGTGTTGGAGACCTCTCTAACATTGTAGGGGTTAAAACACCCTTTTAACATCAATGGTAATCAATTTCTCAACTGTGATGTATTTGGGTTGCTCTAAAATTGAACCTCTTTATCTTCATGCATACAGTCCAAAAAGTAACTTTTCCCTACCATACTGAAGCTGATGTACTTAAAAAGTGCTGCAATTCTGTGGCAAATGAACTGCAGCATAGAAAAATATCAGCGCTGGATTTACATCCCAGGCACCCCTAGACAAGGAACTCTAGGTGCCTTAGATCTGCCCACGTACATACCCCCACTCCTCACATGACCCCACCCTAGGGTGACCACATGCCCTGTACTGCCCAGGACAGTTCTGGATTTAAAATGTGTGTCCCATGTCCCAGGCAGCCCCCTTCTGGAACAGTTCAAAGTCCCAAGATAAAGACTCCGGAGTTCTAAACACTGTAAGAACTGCTCTTTGCCTACTGTGACAGAAAGTGATGTCTTCCAGACATCTCTCTAAATACTAGAGAGAACTGAGCCTCGATCCTAGCATCAAACAGGAGCTGCAGTACAATCGTGTTTAGTATGATGGTAGTCTAAGGCTTTGGGCATCATGTACATTTTTTTTTGTAGACCAGCACACTCATTGATTTCTGTCACAGCAGTCAATATGGTGGTTTTCCCACTAGTGTTTAGAACTCTATTGTCTGGTAGAGAATGATCAGGTTGTACACTTATGTCCTCTGATGTATAGTGACCCCTCCCAAATAGCTGCACTAGAGCTGAGGACAAGTACTCTGCTGTTCTCATCACCACAGTTTACCACAATCACGAATACGGTAAAATACCGGCTGGGTGGCAACCCTAATCGCGAATGGAAATGTGGTCATCCTACCCCGTCCACAGTCCCATCGACTGTTTCCTGGTACAGAAAATACTCTTGACCTATAACAAGCAAGTAAAAATAAAAGCTTTAACCTCTTGGTTGCTAGAGAGAGCTCTAAAGCCATGTGTAGCAATGCACTGGAGATCTCCCTAGCAGCCAAGGGGTAATGGGGGTATAAAATGGGTGCAGCAACATTGACATTGCTTTGGCCACACCCATAATTGGAATGTGGGTGTGACAAGTGCAGCTAAGGCAACACCTCAAACTTTGGAGGTTTAGTCAGTCGCCTACTCTGCCTATTAGGAAATCTGGCCCTGGAAGAAACACAACTTTCTACTGATTTAAGTGGGCTTTTACCTGCTTCATGTACTGCATAGTTATGTGTTGGAGAGCTATCTAGCATTGGACGGGTTGAAACCTTTATTTAACCAATGGGAATTGTAAACATTTCTGTTTACCCCTATTTTCTGTAGGTGTGCTCCCAAATTGCACATCCTAGTTCAGTGGTTCTCAAAGTTTTTTTGCTGTGGCACCCCTACCACATAATCTAGAACATTTGGGGCACCCCTAACATATTTAATGTAATTTATCAAAGGCATAATGAAAGGGTACAATGCATAAATATACAGTTATTATTAGGTCTTACAATCATAATAACAAAACATACTTATCATGCATAACAATTTCTATAAATCTTTATTTAAAAGTCCATTTTTGTTAGTCTTCGCAGCCAATATGGGGCACTCTAAGATGATGTCCATGGTACTTTAGCACCCTGGTTGAGAATCACTGTCCCAGGTAATCACCCATTAAGAGTTTTTATTTGTTCTCTACGGAACAGTTGGTTTGCTCCAAAACTGATCAGGTCTTAAACATTGCCGTGCAATCTCCAATAGGTGGAAGTACAACAATCCACCAACCCTGAATTAGTCCATCAGCTTCACTGTACGGATCTAACGGATCTGTGTGAGAGGAAGGAGGGCGGGGATTAAAGAAAGGAAACAACGAAAAAGATCCTATAAGGAAAAAAAGTTCCATGTAAAATGGCTGCTGGAGCAGCGGTCAGCGAGTGTATTGTAGAGCCCTCTGGTACTGCCCCAGAATGGTGAATCCGAGCCGAGTGAAGCCCCAGGTACCGTCGGACCTGGAGGGAGAGGAAAGAAAGAGGAGAAAAAAGAGGGATCTGGAGAAGAGGGATGTACCATCCTCCCCTTCATTGCCACCACAGACTATGCTGGAGATGGAAACTATCACCAGGCAGGAGGTGCCCCCTGCTCCGGTTGCAAGGGTGCCTCCCGGGGGAGCAACACCATCCCCGTTATCCTCGTGTTCCAGACAGGCTTGGAGCAGGGATAACCCTGGCTTCGAAGCGGAGGAGGACGGGATGGAGGAAGAGGAAGATGGTGAGGATGGTATGGTAGTAGAGATGGACGTAGAATGGCATCCATCTGCTGGACCTGGCAGGAGATCCTCATCTCTAGCTTCCTCCAGCAGTGGGGGAAGCACCGGGATGGTGGGGTATCATCACCATCATCCAAATAGCATGGGCACCCACGGACAAAGAGGTCGTAGGAGGAGGGGGGAGCCTGGCATGGCACCTGGCAGACCTGGTGAAGGCACAGATCAGCCTCAAGAATTAGATGGGACTGGCAAGTTCCTGCACAGACTAAGAGGTGAGCCTTAAAGACCAACCATGCAAAAACTTAAATCGTTTTTTCCTGTTTTTTACACTGTTAACTAGTAGGTGTTTGTAAAAAGAAGGGAATGTGCTAGGGTGGCATAGTGCCATCGTGCTTAATTTATTGTAGTTTTCTGTTTCAACTTCCAGACTTTCGCTCTGTGATAAGCAAGCATATTTATCCCAGTGGCATAAGTTATCCTGCAGTCTATCAAAGAATGGCTAAGAATGCCAAATAATGGTTGAAAAAGGTAGATTAATCACTTGGATGTTAGTGGTCTGCAAGGCATTCAAGACTTTTCTAGTGCTTGGGGGGTTAAAGTGGCACAGTTTAAGTCTAAAGGGAAGAGGATATGTGATTTTTAGGTTTAAATAGAGTGTAACTTGATGTGGTACCAGGGTTTTTAACTTCTGTTTAGATACATGAGATACCTCACAGGGCTGCAAGAGGCTCTGGAAATTGCCTGATGCCCAACAGTGCTGTGGCCTGATTTTATAGACCAGGCCTGCTTGAGTACCAGAGGGGTAATCAGCAATGTGGGAGCACAAATCTTGACCAGGTTTACATGTTTTAAGTGAATTAAAAAACAAAAAAACTTATAAAGATGTGACTCTTGATTAAAAAAAAATTGTGCATGGTGTTTTTGTTTTCACCATGATTTAGGTAATCTCTCAGGAGGCGCATCTGAAACAAATAGCTATAGGCACACACATATGATGTTAGTAAGCTAAATGGACAAGTCTGTGGCTCACTGACAGGAATTTTTGAAAAGAGGTTGAAGCACTCTGCACTTATGTGTAGTTTCTCTAAAAAGCAACTGCGTATTTAGTTTATCTACAGATGCATTTAGTGCATTCCAGTGAACAACTCTGCCAGAGGTCAAAATATTTGCAAACAATCGCTTAAAGGATTAGTAAGCCTCTATATTTACTTGACATATTCTATAATTACATAATACATTAAGTCAAATTGTACACATGTGCCTGGCTAACTCACTTGATTTGTTTGCAGCAAGTTTTCTCTCAGGGAACATGAAAGCGGGTTTAGACAAGAGATACAATGTAAACAAATTAGCACACACACCATTCAGTGCTGTATGGAGAGAGAGAGAGTGTGTAACATTGTATTACATCCTTCTGTCATGATCAAATGACAAGAAAACTCTTTTGGAAACAGAAATACAGTGTAGGCAATCTGACTGTTCATATTTTATACTTTGTGCATTATAGTTGAAGTAAAAATAAAGGGTAACTCTTTCTTAATGTCACCCCTGTAGCAGGCATAAGGGAAAAGATGAATTTTTCTCCAGTTTCCTCAGCATCCATTTTGTAAATTGCCTGCACCATGTAGGAGAGGAATAGCACATCTCAAGCTTCCCACCACTTGGCGCACATCACAAATCAACAATTTTGTTGTGCAAAATTATTTGTCCACAAGTGTTCAGCACAGCCTTTCAGTGCACAAAACATTCTTTGAGCTTATTGGTGTTGCCTTTTGAGTTAATTAAACATTTAGACACTTTAACCTTTTTGAGTGTCAGGGAATGTGCATTGCATACCCCTCCAGCACTCAAAGGGTTAATTATATTGTTATTGTTCGGTTATCGTTAAACAAGTCCACAAAACAAAGAATTCTGTTCAATGCCACATATTCTGAAATTAAATCTACTTCATAACCCAGAAATTGGAGATCTAGCCCTTTCATATTATAAACTAATCTCTGAAAAGAAAACTCAGTGGGCCAAATCCTATATAATAATTTGCTAAAAGTTTGTCATGATGCAGTCATGCACAGTAGAGACTGCTGCCCGTGCTGCAGTCATGTGCAGTAGATACTGGCCGTGATGCGACTGATACGGAGCAGGGTGCTCCGAATTCAGACCGTGGTCGGTGCGCAGAGAGGGACACGGTCTAAATTTGGAGCACCCCGTTCCGTATCAGCCATGTCACAGGCAGTCTCTACTGTGCATGACAGCACTGCAACCGGTCGGCACTGTGGCCCGTGTACATAGACTCTTCAACTAGTTGCTATATATGTGTTTTAAGTCGTGATAGTCTTAAAGTGTTAGTAATGTCTAAAAAAAACTTTTTTGCATTTAGAAGAGCTTAAAAAACTGATCTAAATGCAAAAAAAACGTATATCTCAAACTGCTATGGTTTAAGAGATACGGGCGTTTAAAGTTTGATTTCTCCTACTGACAGCTGTAAAGCTGTCAGCAGGAGATCCGTGTCGGTCGACGCGGTGGCGCTTGAGAAGTGCTGGGATCTTGTTACTTACAGGGAATCCCTTCATTGGAATGATCTAAAACGTGTGCCTAGTGTTCAGGGAGAAATCAAACTTTAAACGCCCGTATCTCTTAAACCATAGCAGTTTGAGAGATACGTTGTTTTTTTTTTTTTTTTTTTTTTTTGCATTTAGATCAGCTTTTTAAGCTCTTCTAAATGCAAAAAAGTTTTTTTAGACATTACTAACACTTTAAAGTGGACATACCAACAAAAACCAAACGCAATTGTTGACTTTATTTGAAAATTAGCAGTGTGGGACGGCGTTGCCCGTCATGTTATGTAGGTAATTAATGCACACACGGATGCAACACATATACACACACAGACACACATACTTGCAAGCACACATACATGCAGAAACATAGTGTGATAAACACACTGTCACATACCCTGTTCGAGCCGACCGCATTTACCCTTGGCGGCTCCAGCCGCACTGTCCGCTTTTCTCTCTGCCTCCGTTGAGGCAGGATTTCCTCCGGTGAAGCAGCTCTAGCCGCTGGTGGATCTGGGTGCCTCTGTTGCGGAGGCAGCAGGTGAGGTTATTTCTAGGCGCACGTCCAAAAGCAAGGACGTGTGCTCCATTTAAAGGGATAGTCACCTGTTGGCTGCTGCTCCTCTTCCTGCTGCATTTCCTATTTAAACTGCCTGGATGCAGGGCTTAGTTGCCCTTTCGTTGTGTCTGGCAGTTCTAGTGTTTGGGCTCAGTGAATGATTTGGCTTGACTGACTAACTGATCTGGTGCTGACCTGTGGCTCTGTCCGAGTACCCGCTCCGTGTATGACCTTTGGCTTGTGGTACGATCCATTCTGGTGCTGACCTGGGGCTCTGTCCACTGCGTATCCAGCATACCAACACTTCAGTGGACATCCTCCCTGCTGCAAACCTGTGTCTCTGGCTGATGACCCACTCTGTGCATGACCTCTGGCTAGTCTGACCACCCAGTCTGGCGCTGACCCGTGGCTGTCTACTCTGCAATGCGTTGGATACCCCTCTGGCACTAAAAGGGTTAAACACATGCTTACTTCTAAACTAACAGGAACAATATTGTAGTTTATTAATATTTATAACTGGCCCTTTAGTGTTAAGGAAGGCTTGCCTTACATGCGGGCCAGTTTTAAAATAAGGCAAGGCTGGGCGGGAGGACTTTCCTTAATATTCTTAACTCCTTGGACGCTTGAGACCTTCCCAACACATTACTTCTCAGTTTTAGAAGATATGTGGTATTTGTTTTCACCACTTTTTTTGTTTGCAAATGTAAGCTTTTTGAGGTTCTGTGCAATTAATTGTAGTGTAAATTTCTGCAATCTTACTGAAAACTTTATTTTAATAAAACCCCAATGCTTGACAGTTTTGTGTAGGAAGGCACTTATCCTAATTTATGCAAAATTGGTTTATCTAGATTCAGGAAGTATCTGTACTTTTGTTTCACTTTTTATACCACATGGAATGTGCATTTTTGAGATTAAACCCCCATTTTTTTAATAACACAAATCACATCTAACAGATGTAGAACAAAATGTTGAAAAAAGTACACATCCTCCTTGGATGACAAAAGGCTCCTCTTCCCTGTTACTCAGAGTTAGAGGGGAAGTATTACCAAGAAATAGGTGGCTCTTAATTTGTATAAGAGAAGAACTTGCCAAGATGGGTGCCCTTCAAACCACAGCATATCTATATCTGCTAATTGATTGATTCAGTTTACCGTCTTGTAACAAAATGTGCTCCTTACAAGACATTTAGGCCTTTTTGAAGCCAATTGTTTGTTAGTGAGGTGGTATGACCTAAAGGCAGTCCAGAAACCAAGCTTAAACTGCGGATATCTGAAATATATATTTCTTGATTGTGTGAAGGACAACTGTCTAGCTAAAATAATCTGATAAATTAAGTAATTTATTCCTACTGTATATTTCCCCTTTATCTTTACACCATTTCTCTGCTTTCTGTACTTAATACCAGCCGAAGGCTTGGCTAGTAACAACATTTTCCCTCCTGCATTTTTTTCTTGGTGAGTAATGAAGTCATGGTGAATGTTGGCACACATTCTGTTGCTATGTACAGCAACTACTGTAGTTGCATATAGCAGGGAACTCTTCCAGACTCCTGAAATTCTGTTATAAACTATTGCTGCTGAAATGGAGACCGTGTGGAAATAGTGATGTCCCAACACACATGCCCAGTGCAAGTGTTAGGAAAACTAGGTAGCCTCCCAGAGCCGGATTAAGAATCAATGGGGCCCTAGGCAAGATCCCAAATTGCCCCCCCCCCCCCCCCCCCAGCCAACTCGGGCCTACTACCTACCCCACCCTTGTCACAATCCTTTCTCATCTAGTGCATTCTTCTTGTTTGTACAGGTACTAACACAAAGCCCTACACAAAAAAATGAAGCCATAAACAATCTATATTCCAGAACAGGAAAAGTTAGGTTTATCTTTTGAAGCGTAAAAAATGTCAACAGGCCTCAGATGAACCAAAATTAAGAAAAACATGGGGGGTAAGGAAAAAGGTGGGTTAGAGAGGGAGAATGGGAAGGATAGAGAGAACAGTGGGATGCTTGGTCAAATTTACCCTAAAAGAGACAAAGCAAGAATTACTGTCCAGTAGATTCAGAAATGGAAAGAAGGGACTTTCATTGTTCCCCGTCTGCATTACAAGAGCTAAAGGAAATAGCATATTAACCCTCCCAAATTGTAAATGTGCTTTAATCTAAGACCGTTAAAGGGATAGTAATGTTTCAAAATAATATTTAGGACATGGAGAGTGTTATTTCAGTACTGTCAGAGTTGTAGTTCAAGAGTAATTGAATGATAAATTATCCCCCTCCCACCCCTTTTACTGATGTAACACCACTCACCTCAGAGCAGCAAGACTGTCTGGATGGATCACAGAGAGGGACAGTCTTCAGTGAGCATAAGGAAAAACCTGTCACAGAGGGCAGGCCTTTCATTATTCTCACAGTAAGAAGAATGTCTCTTGTTGTGAGCTGTCCGGTCAAGAGACCAGTTCCACATCTGAAGGAAGGCGGCTTACACTAGGGAAAAGGGGCAGGAGGGGGATACTTCATCATTTAATTACTCTTGAACTACAACTCTAACAGTATTGAAATATCACTCTCCATGGCCCAAATACTATGAAGATTAATTGGTGCTGCTTTTATTTTGAAATGTTACTATCCCTTTAAGGGGTCTTAGTTGACTTAGAGGAGGATGTGAGCATGGAAAGCAGCACAATCTTTGTATGCCCCTATAGTATAGGGGTGAATGGGATAGTTCTTCACTGGGTAGGAGAAAGGGTGGCCAAACCTTTTACCTGTGCAAGAGGGAAGTGACTAAGCAAATGCTGTGTTGGGCTAGTCTGTTTCAGCATTGCAACACGTTATCTTATATTTTACCCTACGAGGAGCCTAACTCATAAAGTTAAAGGTGCAATTCTGGAAGAATCCTACTACACTGTAGGAGGGAAAGGAAAACTCCCAGTTATTTAACCAGTTAAGGACCCATAACGGTCCTGGCACATCATGGGTCCAACATGCGATAAGGACCCATGACGTGCCAGGAGCGTCATGGATTTCAGGGCTCCCCGGGCGGCTGCACACCTTTTGTGGAGCCCTGAATCGGATAAGAAAAAATGCTCCATGGTCCTTAAGTGCTGGCCGAGTGCACTCGCAGCCAGTCCTTAAGCGGTTAAATGTGGTATCAAACACATCAATGCTAGGGAGGTCTCTAATGCATTACGAAGCAATGTGTTAGTGACCTCTGTAGCATTTAAGGGATACAATACCCGTGTAAATCAAAGGGAATTTGCAAATTGTTTCTATCCCCCTTACGCTAAGTTCCCACCTAAATTTTGATTGTAGTAATAAAATTGCATTTATAAAACATATACTTTGGTTCTGTATTTACAATATTCATGCATTTTTCACGTGTTTTATGGTGATTTGAATGCATTGTGAATCACATCGTCAACCCAGCATGCCTTATTTTCTACCCATAATTCAGTTCTGTTCCCAGAATCCTACATCCCGCCAGGTGCATTTTTGTTTAGTTTTTTATTTTTTTGTTATTGCTAGAGAGCGAAACAGGGAGAGAGCTAACTAGTAATTTCAGACTCTTTCCAATGCACATATTGTAATATGACCACATAAAGGAAGTGACTCCCACTCTTCGACAACTAAATAAAATTGAATTCGATAATTTGGTATCTGCACATTTATACTGACTCCATTGAAATCAATCAATAGCATTAATAAAGACTACAAACACCTAAAATTGCAAGTTTCATCTAACTTTATCAACTAGCTTATGTAATGATTATTCATATTCATAAACCGAAACATTTTTTGTCACCCTTTGAATACCAGAATGGTGTACAATGCATTGTAGCGCAACGTGTTGGATACCTCTCTGGCACGCAAAGGGTTTTAAGGCATCTGTAAACCTCGCTGTAAATGTTTAAAATAATTGTCGTCTATGGTGCATTTGGTATGTTCCAGAATTATGTAAATTCTTTTTAGCGTGTCAGCCTCTAAACACTTTGTTTACAGGGCTATATTATTGTTTATTCCATTTAATAGCATGTGATAATCGTGCAATACAAAAGGCTGTTATTTCAAGTACCACAAGGAACAGTGAGAAGGAGGGATTCCTCGGCACAGATAGACTGACACCTGGCTGCCCTGCAGAGAGAGCTACAATGTTATCAGCAGTGAGCGACCGGTAGACATAACAGTAGCTCGCTGGGAGCAGTCCAATGACTTACAGGTGAGGGGGATAGCACCGCTGGTCAGCTCCATGCTGGGCACTAACCGAGCAAAGAATGTGCTGTCAAATACTCTCCGGAAGCCGGAGAATGACTGTGTGTACCCGGTAGACACCGGACAAAAAAGTTCCCAGCTGTGGTGGTCACGCTAAGAAGCACAGTTTTTGGCAGGCGTGCTTCGTGTAACAGAGTGCCAGGGAAGGGAAGTAGTAGTAGTACAATTATTGGCTGTGCAGACGGGGCCCCCCCAAGTCACCGGGCCCTAGGCAGACGCCTTGGTTGCCTTGCCCATGATCCGGCTGTGTAGCCTCCTACGACAGCAGAATTATTGCCGATGGACACAGAACCATTTCCACAAATGGGCAGACCTTCACATGCACATTTGTCTCCTTTTCCCAACATTATTATTAATAATTATTTATTTTATTATTGGATTTCTATACATACAAAGACCCAATTTATTTTCTGATAACAGATTAACGCTTAGAGTAACAGATTGCCCAGTGCATTGCTTTGCAATATCCTCGACGCATCTCTGGCATTCAGAGGGTTATAGAGTGGGTTGAGCAAACGGGCAGTGAGCGTGAAGTTTCACCACTAAGATGCCACGTACCCATGCACCATCCCTGACCAAACATTTTGTTTGCCACGTAAAGGGATTCAAAAAGATAATTCTAAATCTATGTCTTGATTCAGTTGCAGTTGATAACTTTTTAACAAGGGTTCTATCTAAGAATTGCTCCATATACTCCAATGTGAATCTGACTGAGATAATACTTCTTAACCATAATGTAACGTAGGCCATAGTTACTTCAGGTGAATAGTCAATGAATACCTTGAATGACTGACATTTCCAGTGTATTGCAAATCGGTTTGTTTTAGATGCCTGTAGCATCCAAGGGGTTGGCTTTTATTTCACTAAAATGTTTTGATTTGTCTAAAACAGAAACAAACAAAAATAGAGAACTTGTGCTATGCAGAATTTTTTGGAGCCAAGTAGTTCTAGGAGTCAATTGTGTGTGCCTACACTGATGCATTTTAAATCCTCTTAAAGCTTAGAAGCTACAGGTAAATTTTTAGGAGCCTACCTCTCAGGCTCCTGGTTTTTCCTGTCCCTGGTCTAAAAATGTACAGGATTTTGGTTGCCATTGTGCAGTTTCTGAAATTAAATTGGAAGCTCTGTTTCACCTATGATGTAGTTATTGTCATGTAACTCTCAGTATAAACTGGGAAAAATGTTTCCTCTGTGTCCAGTCCACAGCATTCTGTGGGTTTTGGCTCCGCCCTTCAGCTGGTAGGACCAATGCAAAATTTCTTTAAATACTGCTGACTTCCTCCCCTTTGTAGTTATTTGGTCCTACCAAGCTGGAGGACGGAGGGACACTGTCTCTCTACTATCTTCTAAAGTTTTGTTTTCTTCTATGTGGCTGGCCTTACCACTGTTACATGGGGTGGAATCCCCTTCGGCTGCCTCCCGGATCACTGCAAGTCTGCCACCATCCTCCCTGTATGTCTGGCCTCCGCTTGAAGCGCAGTCCCCATCGTTGCCTCTTCTCCCCGGCGTTTCACGCTTCCCCTGGGCGCACGCTCTGCCTCTGTACAGGATATGGCTGCAAACCCGGAAGTAGTCAGGCGTTCCACAGTGACCCGCAGCCGGCGTCCAGGAAATTAGGTGGTGATGTCAGAGGCATAAAAACGGAGCAGGGAAGTAAGATGACCTCCTTAATTGTGAGTAAATGTTACCAGTACCTAGTATTTGCTTATTTTATATGCTTATTCTGTGTTGGGCTTGCTTTGAACCATACTTATTGCTAGTTATGTCTGCTGAGCAAAAGATAGACAAAATTAAGCCTTCTGTATCAGGGAAGGAGGAAAGACCTGCTCCCAAGTTAAAAGCATGTCTGGGATGTGACCAGAAAATTCCTGCTGAGGATTCCTCAAAGCTACGTGCAGACTGCCTAAAATGGGCTGCCACAAGTGAGGTTCCAGCCCAGTTCCAAGATTTCATGACATGGATGAGAAGCTCTATGCAGGAGACCTTCTCATCCATGCAAGAAGCAGCCAGGAAACGTCCAAGGCACACAGACCCAGATGAAGGACTCTCCAGGGTACAGGAGGAAGAGGATGAGCGCTTTATGAACCTGGAGTTTGGGAATTCCTCCTCAGAAGAAAGTGAACTACTTGAGGACACTGGCAGTTTCCCTTTGGGTAAGATTGACAACCTTGTAAAATCCATGTGTAACTATCTGAGGTCCAATAGGACCTTAACATCATTGATTCGGCATTTGTGGATTTCAAGAAAGCCTGCCCTGAAATACCTGTTCATTCTTCCATCCAGGAAATCATCACGGGGAATGGAAGCAATGTGACCAACGCAATTCTCTCTCTCGTCGCTTTAATCTCATGTACCCCTTTGCTGAGGAGGATACCATGGCCTGGCATACCCCTCCTAAGGTTGACGCGGCTATTGCCCAGACGTCTAGACGCACAACTATATTGTTAGAAGATGGATCTACTGTGTGTGACCCCATGGATAAAAGAGCAGATGGGGCCCTAAAGAGACAATTCTTCACCTTTAGGCTAGAATTTAAAAACAGCAACAACAATGGCCTCAGTGTTTCGCACTATGCGCATATGGTTCTCAGAACTAGAAGAAAAAATTGAATCTTCTGTTTCTAGGAGCAGAATTTTGAAAGATTTAAGCATCTTCAAAGATGCACTAAATTACTCATGTGATGCCTCCCTAGACAATGTCAAGCTACTGGCAAAGGCATTGTCCTTGTTAGTTACGTCAAGACGCGCACTGTAGATCAAATCTTGGGCGGCTGATCCATCATCAAAAAAATGGCTGGTTTTCCTTGCCCTTTACTTGCTCCAAACTTTTCGATGACCAGCTGGAGGAAATAATTAAGTGATCATCAGGAGGAAAAAGTCCCTTTCTTCCTCAAAGAAAGAAGCCCAGGAGTCCTACTGCTAGACAGGGACAATATCACCGGCAGTCCTTTCGTGAGGCCACACTATATCGACCAGGGAGAGGCTTCGATTCAAAAATCGAAGGCCAGAGAGCTGGGGCTCAGAGGGATTTTCAGCAATGAAATCAGTGTGGTCCCTTCCCCTCCTCCAGTTGGGGGGCAGACTGAGGGAGTTCAGCAAGCCTGGGATCATCTACAACAAGATTCTTGGGTGCTGGATATCATTTAAAAGGGATACGCACTAGAATTCCAAACTGCCCCGATACATTACCGATTCATCAAATCCGTCATCAAGAGAAAATATCAACTTCCACAGATGAGACGTTCCATCCGACAGTTACTGTCCAACAAAGTGATAGAGGAAGTTCCATCACACCAATGTTTCTCACATTTCTACTCCACACTCTTTCCTGTTTTGAAACCTTCAGGAGAATTGCACCTCATGTTGGACCTCAAAAGATTTGAACACCTTTCTTACTTACAAGCACTTCAAGTTGGAGACAGTCTCATCAATACGGAAGTTAATCCCACCACATGCATACCTTACCAGGCTAGATCTACAAGATGCATATCATCACATCCCTGTCAGACAAAATCATCGCAAATACCTGAGGTTCCATATCCTGGGAACCTATTATCAATACAGGGTGCCCCCATTTGGCTTGGCATCAGCGCCACAAGTCTTCACCAAGGTGTTGGCAGTAGCCATGGCAGGACTGAGGACACATCATTAGGTCCGAGCAATTCCCTGCTTGGACGACATCCACATTGTGGATTCCTCCAAGGAAAGTTTTGCAAGAAGCATACTACAGTGCAAGACATTCCTGACCAACCTGGGTTGGGTGATAAATGAAGACAAGAGCTCTCTAATTCCCTTCCAGTCTTTCCCCTTCCTGGGCATAATGTTCAATACCTCAGTGGGACTTGCAACTCTGTCCCAGGACAGGCAAAATCGCTTTCTTCTAGCAGTGTCAAGGTTTCTACAAAAAAGGATACAGTTTCTAAAAAAACTTCCAAAGGCTACTGGGTCATCTCCCATCCTCGTTACAGATCTTGCCTTGGGCAAAAGTCCATGCCAGATTGACCCAGGAGAACTTCCTGACGTTCTACAGAAAAAAAAACCCTCATTGAGGATCCCAGTCTTAAAAACCACAATACAGGAACTATCATGGTGGACGAAACAACAGGACCTGACTAGAGGAAGACCTCTGATGGAACCAGAGTGGGTCACCATTCATACAGATGCAAGCAATTCAGGCTGGGGAGGAATTTGGGAGCACTTTCGTAAAGGCACTGCGGCCCCGAAAAGGCCAAAAGTTTAACAAAAGAAAGTTGTCAAACACTACTAAAATGCATGAAGTAAGCTTAAAAACGCCACTACCAACAAGCAACTGCCCCTCCCCTAGAGCAGAGAATGCCCCTAGACAGGCAGTGCAGGGGTTAAAAAGCCCACTAATGGTAACAGAGGAACGTAGAAGAAATACTAAGGAAAGTAAATTCTGCTTCTCAACAAGGCAGCAATGCAGTGCACTGTAGACAATGTGCATGAGCCTACTTAATATTTCCAATGCATTGAGCAGAGTTGAAAGGGATCGTAATGTTTCAAAATAAATGCAGCTCAAATTATTCTTATTTTTTTGGGCCATGTAGAGTGGTATTCTCATTCTCTACAATGTGTAGTTCCAGAGTAATTGAATTATAATGTGTCCCTTGACCAGACCGCTCGTAGTGAAGGGCAAACATCTGGCTATGAGCATAAGGAAAAACCTACCCCCTTGAAGGAGATTGTCTCTTGCTGTGATCCAGGATATTGTATCACTGAACCCTATGGGGCTATTAACGCAGCATGCTGCAATTTTTGGTCCATTCAAGAATGGATCTGAGATGTAGTTTGCCAGAAATGCATTGCTTTCTGATAGCTACTGTGCATGTCATTCACTTGGGCAGTATTTGATATAGCAATGCCCTTTGCAACCTACAATGGCTAGCTAATTTCCATGGGTGTCTTTAAAGAAATATATTTGGCTGATGCTCATGGGCCGGCACCTGTCATATCTCCACCACACCCACACCATGCCTGGGATGTGAGATTATCAGCACAGAGCAAATGGCTGGTTTACAGTATTGTAGCAAGATTTATTTTGCCCATGTGAACCCAGCCTTAAGCTTACTGAATGAATATATATATTTATATATAATATCATTTACTTAATTTAAACTGTTTTAGTGAGTAAGAAACTTCCTAATATTTGCTCATCTCCGTACAGGAAGACTGGAATCATGAGCGTTGACTTCCATAGTATTTTTCATTAAAAGTGTATGTAAGAAGTAATTGACACTACTGTGCACTGCACCTGTTGTAATGTCTAATTTAAAATAATGGTGGAAGTTTGTTCAAACGTAACCCAGAGTACTTATGGGGTAAGCCAGTTTCAACACAGGAGAAAAATACAAATGACCAAATTCCATTGATTTAAGTTGGCAGTTTAACTCCTTGAATGTACAGAGGTTGGAGACTCTCATCTCAATCAAAGGGTTTTAAAAGCCCAGTTTAAATGATTGGGAATTTGTATTTGTCCTCTATAGTGCAGCTGGATTGTCCCAGAATTGATGCTAATTTCTTTTTAACATAAGGCCCAAAGTCTCGTGTAACGGTTACAGAGGATCTTTCTTATTCTGACTTCTTTTCTAGGACTCTGGGGGACAAGATACACAGAGGATCGGATAACTTCACGAGAAAAATACCTGAAAAGTGTACTTCGGGAGCTTTTTACGTATATTGTATTTCTGGCCATTGTATGCGTTTGTAAGTATCTCTTTATTATTATTATTATTATTATTATTAAAGTGGCATGTGGTAGTAACATCAATTAGAGAACTTATTCCAGGAAAATATATATGACTAGTTGAACAGCCCGTTACACGGGCCACAGAGCCTCTGGCAGCCGGTCGCGGGGCAGTCACGCGCAGCAGAGACTGCCCGCGCCACTGCTGATACAGAGCTGGACGCTCCTTCGGAGCGCCCAGCTCTGTATCAGCCGCACGCGCAGCAGTGTCTACTGCGCATGTCCAGCGGTACACACAACTTGGCGAATTATTATATAGGATAGTTGGCTGGAAAGATAGTTCTCTTTTTATCCAAAACTAACACCTAACGACCTCCTCTCTTAAGTGAAAACTATAAAGTAGATATAAGCACACCCAAATTAATTAAGTATAGCAGAAATAATTGAAATCGTGATATAATGTATATTAAGTGCTGGCATTATTTGGAATGGAAGAGAAGAGGGATCTATGCTATCTGTCTGTCTCCTCACTGATGGATTATTTGCCAAAAGGGGAGTTGCACTGTACCGTACGGTGCAGGCAGAGACTGACAGGGAAGGAGCACAGATCGCTCTTGGCCAAGATGTCAGCACTGTCACCTTGTGGGGAGTCTCATATGAAATTAGGATTCCTAGTAATGCCAGCACTTAAACATTATAACACACTTTCAATGATTACCGCTATACTAACAATTAAATGGGGGGGCACTTATAGCTACGTGATAGTCCAGCTTTACCTTGCTGTAGATAGAAATGTAAATATTCTAATCTCGTCCATACTGCCTCACCAGGACGTATGGGGGTGGGATTTTAGCAGAAGTGGCCACTCCCATCAATTTCTGCAAGGGGTTGCACTGCCCTTTTACTCTCCTCTTCTAACACATAAAACCTGCCCAACTGATGACACTCCACCACCAAGCACACACATCACCCCACAATTAATGCATCCATCAGGGAAAAAAAAAACAAAACAACACAGTTCATTAAAAATACATGCCACACTCGTGGCGCTCCAACACCGCACACACCACCTCAAAGCCATCTACCTCAAATAAAAAAACACAACCCTCAGTTTCCATGTGCTGATGAGTTAAAATGAACTGGACAGTTCTGCCTCAGAAGGACTGGACAATGTCAGAATGGCTTTGTTGCTTAACCCTTTGTGTGGCCAACAGGTATTCAATGCATTGGTTTGAAATACATTGGCTAGCTCTGTGGCACTCAAAGGGTTGACTAAAACTCACTATGATCACATCTTTATTCACTTTCTGCCGTGCATTCCACTCTAAATTGTATTTATTTATTTTTTTTTTTTCACTTCTCCGTCCTCCCACTACAACTCCCATACTGTCCCTGTTCACATACTATTGTTTTGATAACCCTCCCCTGTGCTGTGCAGTCATTCCTTCCTTTCCCTCTGATTGGCTGCAGACTCCCTTTTCTACCTGTTTGTCTGACAAGTAGTCACTCCATCTGAACTTTAAGTTGTGCCAAAAAATATTCCTGCATTACACCCCTGTTCAGAAACGATGTGAAGAAATCTGTAGTATGATGGATTAATTTGTGTCCCCGCCCCTTGTCTATTTACAAAGCTGGCATCTGTTACCAAATTGAGACTTACGTCATTACGGTTTTCAGCGGTGCTCTCTATTTGTGAAATACACCTACACACATTTTCCTGAACTCAATGAGGGTGGTTTATTGAGCAAGGGTTTGTGGTATTGGGCTTGGATTTTCTATGTCAATATGTCATCCATGTTATTAAAAAAAAATAGCAATATATTATTCTAAAGCAGTGGTTCTCAATCTTTTTTTGCTTGGGGCACCCCTAACACGTAATCTTGAACATTCGGGGCACCCCTAACATATTTAATGTACTTTATCAAGGGCATAATGAAGGGTACAATACATAAATATACAGTATTATTAGGTCTTATAATCAGAATATCATAACTAAACATATTGTGCATAAATTTCTATAATTCTTAAAAAATTCCATTTTTGTTAGTCTTTATAGAAAACACAAGGCACCCTACGTTGATGCCCGTGGCACACCAAAGTGACACGGCACCCTGGTTGAGAATCACTGTTCTAAAGGGATGAGTTTGTTCTTCTGCTGTTCAGTTTTTTTAAAGGGTACACATGTTCTCATAACTTCCAACATTTCCAGTGGACAAAGAAGGACACTTTTTTTGTTTTAGTTGCAGCTTGTTTGTCAGAGGGCATTTCAAGAATAATTTGGTTACTTCCTGACCTATGGAAAGTTCTTTATGTAAATGATATAAAACAAGACCAAAGTAGTTTAAGTACACAGGGTAATTTATACTGAAATTTTTAAACACATTCATATACAATTTTATTGCTGTGATGCACATAAAACACTACAGATTCCAATCTCCTAAACAGAGGAACATGGGGGTGAGGAAGTTGGACAGAGGGATTGTCCCTCCAAAAGAGGGACACTTGTCCAGAACTGTATGTGTGCTGCATCTTCCCCCTTTTATTGTCTCCCTGAAAGTTATTGTAATGGGAACCAGGCGACCTGAGTGATCCCTGACTGTTGTTGCGAGGTTTCGCTCTCTGTGATGCGGCTACAAAGGGGGTAGCTGTGTCATCCAGGGAATAGGAGTCAAAGGGGACTATTTAAACCATTGATGCAATAAAACACACAAGACAAAGTAAATAAATAACAGGAATCCAACAACTTTATTTTGGGGACACTGAAATATATATAATTCTATATATATAAATATGACCTAAATTCCAAATAAAAACATGAAAACATAATTCCATCTCGCCACGCCAATCTCCAGCCAATGGAAATGGGAGCAACAAGGGACAATAAGTGTCAACCATTGTGAAACTGAATTCAATATTGTCGCCTCGATCTCCAGCCAGTGGGAATTGGAGTGACAAGGGACAAGTAGTGACCAATTGGAATAATACCAATCTTTTGAATTGAGAACTGGGAGGCTCTGGCTGAGATACTTAAACTAGAGTAGGAGCGTGGATAGTAGGCCACAGAGGGACAGGGAACACATGGTATCAGGTGTTTTGGGTTCAGTATGACATGAAACAGTTCCTTAACAGAACCACCACTCCGTTAGTTATGTGAGTCAATTACTTGCAAACCTCAATCGTTGCAGAACAGAACATTCTACACTAATTATAGGTGATGTAGAATAAATAACCTGGAGTTGCTTGGATTGTGTAACCAACAGGGGTGGGATTGTATGGGCATTTTGTAGAATACTATTCCTCTGTTCCCTGTCTCACTCAGTGTACTAACAATGCAAATCTGCAACATGTATAATTCCTTGTTTCCATATAATCACTCTCCCTGTGTGTACTTCTCTGTATCTGAGTGGAGCTCTGTAAAAAGACCCACTCATGAGTTTGGCATCACGGAGGCACATTTATCAAAAAGGTATGTAATGTAAATTGTTAAAGGGGATCTATCAACCCCATACATGTTTGTGTCAATAGTTGGTATATGTAGCAACTAGCTGGTAAAACTGTTTCCTTTTTTAAATAAATTCGGTACTTTGCTGAAATCAAGTAAATACTGCTGTGTCCTACTTCTGGTCAGACTGTGGTTACCAGGTTACCAGCCTCTGTCACTCAAGGGAGTAGGGTGTCAATCAGAAAAGCCAGTTGTTGCCAGTACAGCAGTTAGTGTTTCTAGGGTTCCAACTAGATACTCGGAGGATGACAGCATATCTATCCGAGGACAGAATAGTGAGACTAAAACAGAGAGTTCAGAGGTTCAGGAATAAAAATGTCACAGCCCAGGCTTTCATGCAGTTGATAGGAGTATTAACATTACCATACAATCCTTCCATGGTCTTGTTTTAATCTTTGCAGTCTGCAAAACAATTCTCTAACCCTTTGAAACAGGGATCCATACAATCCCAATAAAAAAAAAAATTACAGGTTCTGTAGAGAGTCAGGAAGGATCTGTCCTAGTGGATGAAATCAGAAAACCTGCAAAGAGGGCATTTGTTGCTACCTTCAGTATGGGAAATCCTCACGACAGATGCCTGTCTAAACAGCTGGGGAAGACTGTGGAACTCACATGCCGTACAGGGACTATGGTCAAAGAGAGAGAGAAGAGTTTACAGATTAACATACTGGAAATGAGAGCTGTAAGGAAGTGCCTTCTTCAGTTGCGTCCATTTCTAAAAGGAAAACCAGTGCCGATAAAAATCAATCGGGCAGTAGTCACTTTACACTGAAGAACCAGGGCAGCAAAAGAAGCAGCAACTTACATTTCAGGAAATCTCAATTTGATTGCAGACTACCTAAGTAGGGCAAGAGTGTATCAGGTGGAATGGTCACTCAAAAGATCAGTATTTCTGTAGATAACGAAAAGCTGAAGCTTTCCAACGAGAGACCTGATGGCATCTCACCTCGCCTCAAAATGCAATAAGTTCTTTTCAAGATGGGCAGATCTGAAAGCAGTGGGCCAGGATGCTTTAAGACAAAAATGTTCATTCAATCTAGCCTACATATTCCCTCCGATACCTATTCTACTGGATGTTCTAAGGAAAATAACAGAAGACAGAGCACAAGCCATCCTAATTGCTCCAAACTGGCCAAGGAGGGTATGGTATCCTCATCTCATCCAGATGGCAATAAAACCACCACAGACAATTCCAGTTCTTAAGGATCCTCTAACTCAAGGGCCAATTTGTCACCCCAACTCAGCCTTCTTGCAGTTGACTGCATGGAGGCTGAGCGATGCTCATTAGCTACAAAAGGGATATCATCAGCAGTAGCAGAAACTATTAATGCAGGAAAAAAAACCTCAATATCAAAGGTTTATTGTCGAGTCTGGAAAACTTTCAGAGCTTGGTGTAAAAAAAAAACCAATGGTCTAGACAAGACATTTCTACATCTAAAATTTTGGATTTTTTTTTATTTTTTACAGCTGAGTTTTGAATTGGGGCTTAAACCAGTATCCTTGAAGGTCCAGCTGTCTGCCCTGTTGGCTAGTCTTACAGTCCAGTTTATTGAAGACCCTTTAGTAAAGAGATTCATTAGGGCCTTAGGTAAAGTGAGACTGACTATAAAAAAAAAATGCCCCCCCCATAATCTAGTACATTATGTAGATAATCTAGATCATTTGTGTGGATCCAAAGCCTTTGAACCTATGCATAAGATTTCCTTAAAAAAAACCTAACGATCAAGACAGCATTTTTAACAACAATTACTTCTGCACATAGGGTAGGGGAACTACAGGCACTACCCTGTAAGTCCCCATACATTAGTAACATAGTAATTTAGGTTGAAAAAAGACTTGCGTCCATCTAGTTCAACCCTTTTCCTATTCCTGTTTAACATCGTTGATCCAAAAGAAGGCAAAAAAACACAACAGTACAGCAATTTTAAATTCTGCCCCGAATGGTGGGGGGGGAGAGAATTCCCTCCTGATTCCAAATGGCAATCAGATTTCTCCCTGGATCAACAAGCCCTAAGTAAAATATTAATCCTAATACTAACGTACATAGCCCTCTATGTTATGCTCTTTTAAATAAGTATCCAGGCCCTTTTTAAAGGCGTCTAATGTATTCGATAGCACCACCTCCTCAGGCAGTGAATTCCATACCTTTTATTGTCCTTACAGTAAAGAAACCCTTCCGCTGTTGTAGATTAAATCTCCTTTCCTCAAGTCTAAGTGGGTGGCCCCTTGTCCTATGTACTGTTCTGTTAATGAACAGGTCTTTGGAGAGCCCTTTGTATGGGCCCTGAACATATTTATATAGTGTTATCATATCCCCTCTAAGACGCTGTTTCTCTAGTGTATACAAGTTTAACTTTTCTAGCCTTTTCTCATAACTAAAACTTTCCATTCCCCTTACTAGTTTTGTAGCCCTCCTCTGCACTTTCTCTAGTTCCATTGTTTTCTATCAGGACATTGTAGTACTGAGAACACGAGCCTCCTTTAGATCTAAGGTGGTAACAACTTTTCATCTCAATCAGGAAATTGTCCTGCCATCCTTTTTGTTCTGCACCCAAAAATGATACCGAACAAAAATTTCATAACCTGGATCTTGTACAATGTCTCTTACTGTTTAGAACAAACAAAGGAGTTTAGACATTCATAATCCTTATTTGTCCATTCCTTTGGGAAATACAAAGGCAAATCAGCCTCCAAGGCCTATATATCCTGGTGGATTAAAGAATGCATTAAGATGGCCTATGAGGAAGCAAATATTCAAGTACCAGTGAGAATAACAGCCCATTCTACCAGATCCCTGTCAACATCGTGGGCTACAGAGGCTGAAGCCTCAGTCGAAGGCATGTGTAAAGCAGCTACCTGGGATTCCATATCTACATTCTTCAAACACTATAAAGTGTATGTTCTGGTATCAGCAGATGCAAGTTTTGGAAGAAAGGTGCTGGAGGCAGTAGTTCCAGTATGATGGTAGTATTTTTCTGTTTTCTACCGTATCGGTGACTAGATGGTTGTGGATTCTGTCCCTATATAAATTTCTCCCTCCCTTCTGGTTCAATGCTTCTGTATGTCCCATTATATTCCATGGAGAGAACACAGAAGAAAGGGAGAAATTTACTCACAGATTTATTTCTTTTTCTTCTGTGTCTTCTCCATGGCACACCCTACCCTATTAACTTGTTCTGAGTTATTGTTTTTCTACAGCTTTTTCAGTATAACTGAGGAGAAATCACAAGGCAGGCTTTTTAAAAGTAAAGCAATTGGTCCTAAAATCTGGAGAGTGGAGATTAATCCGTTATATGCCATGGAGAGGACAGAAGAAAATGAAATATCAGTGAGTACATTTCTCCCTTTCTTGACTGCTTTGCCATTGTGTTGGTGTTGCTCAAAGGGGCTGGGCACGATGTATCTCATTGCCCCAGTGTCCTGCACTATTGTACTTCGGCCAGTAGGTTAATTAACCAGGCAAAGAACCTAGGTCTTCTTCTAGACCCTTTCCTTTACCTGTTCGTATTTCATAACCATCTGAGCACATCTATATCTCTGGCTATACTGAGGTGTATTTTCCCCCTTTTCAGTGCTGCCAAGACACTAGTCCCACTCCTCTGGCTGTCTCTATCTCCTCAATCTGTAGACATGTGGCAGTCCCAAGTTGGTTCTGTTGTTACTATGGAGACATGCCATGCTTTTTTCACTTTCTCTATGACACGCTTTCAGACTACATGGAACAGAAACTCCAACAATTCTTTAGTCCCTTGACACTATCTATCTACTTCTCTACTAGTTCCTATACACACGTTTCAATACTAAACTGCTCAAGTGTCTTCTGTATAGACTCCCCTGATATTGACCTCACAGTTGCGTCCATATTGTTTCTGTTTATCCATTTCTCAGTGTGCCCATACTCTTCTTGGCCATCAATATTGACCCAGTTTGCTCTGGCCCTGAACCTGGTAGGGAGGGGGGACACCTCCATCCGTCTCTCAGTCGTCTTCTTCTTGCTGATAGATTTTATCCATCAGCGGTGATTTTGGATACCGAGGCTTGAGCCTCACTACTTCATCTTCTCGGGTTGGGTTTTAAGTCGCAGCTTTGGATTCTTCTTGGTCTGTGTTGACTTGTCACAGTTGGGTTAATTTCACAGGGTCTTCGCTGTGATGGGCCGCGGGTAGCGGTCAAAGGGGTTTGCAGTGGTGATCAGAGGGTTCGGGTTCTGATCCAGTCCTTGGCAGAAGTTCTTACTCAGCTTCTCTAGGTGTTCGTCCAACATCTCGATGTCCGGCTCCCTGTGAAGGTCAGCTGTCCTTACGAATCTTGGAGCTCCAGTCGATATCCGCAGGGCCTTGTTCTGGACTCTCTGAAGACTCTTCCGGCGTTGCTCATGGCAAGTGATCCATGCTGTGGAGGCATACGTCAGGGTAGGTCTGATTGCCTTGTAGTCGTTAATCTTTGTCAGTAGTGGCATGGACTTGGTCTTCAGGAGTGGGTACAGTGCTGACATCTTTCCTGTTGCCTTCTGCTGAGTATTCTCAATATGGCTTCCCCAGTTGTGCTTGCTGTCCAGGGTCACACCGAGGTAGCGGCTGCTGCTCTCCCACTTGATGGTCTCCCCATTGAGGCTGATGTGCGGGTGCTCCTTGATCTTCTTTCTGGTAAACAGCATTGCAGTTGTCTTGCTGATGTTGAGTTCTATTCGCCAGTCACTATCTAATGATGCTTGCAGATTCTTCGCCACTTCCACCTCCATCCCCCTACCTCCCCCCGCTTTATAATTTGCAGGGTTTAAATATGGTGCTCCACAACTTACAGGTGAAGAGAATATTTAAAACAATAAGGAAAAAGACAAATTTCTTTTCTGTATTTTTTTTTTTTTTTTTTTAGGCTGATTTACTAAGAAGACTTGAGGGAAATGTGGTGGGGGGGGGTTGCATTAAGGTGTGATGAAGAGGGGATAACTACTCCAGTGATATCCCTTTTCTCCAACAGAGCCAATCCACTAATATTTCTCCAGTGGGAGAGTTCTTGGTTCATTGGATTCATAGAATAATATAGGAACTGGAGACATGATATCACTGGAGGAGTAATCCCCTCTTTATCATTGCTTTATCACACCTTAGTGCATAACCACCCTGGAGTATTTCTAGCACAGACTTACTGCACTATTGATTTAAATAGAGCTTTTATCCCCTTGAATGTTGAAGATGTCTAATGCTATTGATCTCTATAGCATTAATTTCTTCTAAAAATATCACTCATTACATCCCTCACTGGCAAGGAATGTCTTCATTTTGTAGCAGTGTATGCTGAATGCCTTGTTCAGGTACAATGCTGCTGCTACTACTACTACTACTACTACCACTACATCATCTGGGAGAGGGATATACTAAAACACAATTATTTGCTAAGCCAGGAGGTGGAATTGTTTTGGTGCCCTACAGAACACACATTTGCTAAGCTACTTAAACCTTAAATTGTCTTTATAATGCCACTTACACCAACAGAGGAGGACAGAAAGTCTGGCCATTTTGGGAGGTTCATTTCCTCTGAGCCATGTTGTACGTGATGTGCTAACAAGGTATAGAGAAATATGGAAAAACTGTACACTGTTTTCCTGAGCATGCAATGGGGGGTGGGGTGTATAAGGGGCTTGTCTTTTGAATTTGAAAGTTTCCACCCTTTGTAGCACATTGACTAAGGTGAATAAATCAAGTATTTCACAATCCTGCACTAATTTACCCCTTTCCCTCCACTATATATCTTTATGCACTTTTCATCTCTGAGGGTTAAACACCCTGAGCCACATTGCTGATGCTCAATAGAGGGGTCCTCTGTGTCAGCTGACCATTCTCATACATGGGGGGCTCTAGATACATTTCTATTCTTGTACTGAACATACAGGCCAGGTTCTGACTTAACTCCCTGTGTTCTCTTTACTGCAGTGACTTACGGGCTGATGAGTTCCAGCATGTTTTATTACACAAAGGTCATGACCCAGCTCTTCCTGGACACTCCCATCTCAAAGACAGAGAGGATTGACTTCAAAACCTTGAGGACCATGGATCACTTTTGGAAGGTGATATACTGATAAATATAATATACATACAGTGATGTTCCTATAGTGATATCTCTCAAATAACATTCTGTCATCCATTGTGGAACACAGGGGTAAAGCCACCTCCTCCTCCCAGGAGGGAAGTGCATGTCCAAAACCCTCTCAAGGAAGGTGAAGACTCCCTCCCTCCTTCCTTCCACTTTACCCCCACCTGCTAATTCTATTTTAAGTGGCTTATCATCAGGAAGGTTGCATGGATGCAACTCTTCCTTACTTTGCCTAGCATCCACCTGTGGGACCTTCTGCAAGTGTTGAGGGGTTCCATTTTCAAATGGCCGGTGAAGCACACTACCATTTTTATATGTAAAGACTACATCTCCCAGAATTCCTTGTTTCCTGGCATGGGAAGAGGAGATCTTAGAGAAATCCTCTTCCTTTCTAGATTTCCTATGCTGTGCTGAGGCTAGTCTCTCCCTCCTGCTTGGCAGTTAGCCCTTGCAGTCAGGCAAATACTTTTGAGTACTTTTCTTATATTTCTGCTACTTTGACTGTCTTTTATTTTACCTGGGGGGGGGGGGGAGAGTCTTCTTACCATATCAAAACCCAAAGGATGCATGGGCAAGTCCTAAGGTGAAGATTCTAAGGTTCCCCTGACTCCTTTATCCTGTTGTTCGTCTCACCAAATGACCTTCATAAGGAATATTCTGGTACCTTGTGTCTCTCTCACACTGTGACCCCTACACCTTTGTCAGCAGACGTTCACTTTTAAAAAGTCGTATCTAAAATATTGCGTGGCTAGCAGCCGCATTAACCATGTCGCTGTGTAAAAATGGCGACATGAAAATCTCTCATTGCATAAAAGCGCGAGGTTCTCATGTCACCTGTTTAAACGTCGCTACCTTCAGAGTGAACAAATCTGTTGCAAAGAAAATAAAAGTGCGGATAACACAGATTCTTGAACATACTAATTATAATAAGTACGTCATCTGCAAACTTTAAGTATGCTTCCCCTTGTGCACTTACTCTTCCAGTCTTGCACAACGCTGCCGGTCTCTCTCTCTCTCTCTCTCTCTCTCCCTCTCTCTCTCTCCCTCTCTCTCTCCCTCTCCCTCTCCCTCTCCCTCTCCCTCTCCCTCTCCCTCTCCCTCTCCCTCTCCCTCTCCCTCTCCCTCTCCCCCGCTCCGCTCTGCCCTGCCATTCTACACTCAAAGAAGGGGAGAGAGAGCGGGTCAGAATGCAGGGCGGAGGAGAGTGGGAGAGAGAGGCGGGCAGCGCTGTGCAAGATTGGGTAGAGTAAGTGCACAAGGGGAAGCATACTTAGTTTGCATATGACATATGAATTAGTATGTTAAAGAATCTGTGTTATCTGCACTATTATTTTCTTTGCATCAGCTGAGTGTCCACACTGAAGGTAGTGACGTTTAAACAGGTGACATGGAAAATCTTGCGCTTTTATTCAATGTGAGATTCTCATGTCGCCATTTTGGACATGGCAACATGGTTAATGCGGCTGCTAGCCATGCAATATTTTAGACACGACGTTTTAATACCATCAGCAGACCAGGAACCAGTTTGGGTTAAGGCTGTTATCTCTGCAATCACCACTATCCCCTCATCTATTCAAGGGGTCCTGCATTCTTGTCTGTGGGACACCCAGAACCTCCCTACAGGTGCTTGAGCCCTGTGTTAGGGGGTCATATTAAAGTTTTTAAGGATTCCTCTGCTAAGGAAAGGGAGCCTGAGTTAATTTATATTAGTCTTGGCATGATGGTCTTAATTGGGCAGTCCTGGAGCACTTCATATCTCAGAGGCCTCCGACTCTTGCTAGTCTTCCCATTACATCTTTAAGAGACATAAAAAGGAATTACCTGTTTTTTTTTGCCTCATCATTCCTTAGACCAGGTTCTTCTGGAAGAATGGCTGATGCCTTAGCACAGAGAGCTTAACTCGCTATGCAGTTGATCTGCAGCTGGTCTTTCAAGCTCTCTCCTTGCTAAAATATACCACTCTGCCTATATCTTTTTCTCTCACTGTCCTATCTAGTGAGCTAGTCTCCTATCAGAACTGGAAGGCGAGGCTGGGTTAGACTCTAGAAGGGGCCGGAAGGCTTCGCTCTCAAGACATTTTGTCTTTTTGAAATGTTCTGCCTTCCAAAGAAGATCACTTCCCATGGTACCTGTATACCATATGTACTAAGAGAAAAGGATTTAACAAGGTAAGACTAAAATTCAATTTTAATGTAATCCTTGTTTGGATCTTGAAGGAGTCTTTTCTCCTTTTCTCTTTGTTTTTTCTTGTAGTTCTTAAAATGGTCCTATTAATTAAAGACAAAAAGATTCCTAACATGTTTTTAGGGTTTTTTGTTTTTTTTTAACAAAGCTTTCACAGTTTTCTTTTGTTTTTTATAACTTTAGAAGTTGATATTTTCCATGGTCACCCGAATCAAGCATTGCTTAGAAGCACCTCTAGGTGCTTCAATAAAGGTACAAAAAAGTGTTATGTAATGGCTAGAGGGTCCCCTCCCCAGCTAATTGCATTGACTGCATTTACTGCACAGTTTAAGGAATGTGCTCAGCCTTTAACTTAAAACTTGTCTGTAAAATTGGAAATGCTAATTTTTCTTCAGATTTTTTTTTTTTTTTAAAGTGAATTACAGCTTAGGTATTAACTTGTTTTATCAACAGGACCCTAACCACTCACAGCAAGTAAAGCCACAAGCATACACACTCCTATGATCTTCTTCATAAGGGCAACATGTTCTGTTTCCATGGTGATGCACCCATGGAGGTTAAGTTTTATAAACGCCACCAGACTGCTGCTGTTAAAACATGCTGCTGCCTAGCTGCACTTAGCTTTTTATAAAAGAAATCTTGAGAAGGATGAAAGTTTCAGGTTAGAGGTGCTATGGTTAGGCTGCATACATGCCATGACTGGAGCAGTGTGCACAGTTATAGGGGTTTCCTAGGGAGAGAGGGGGGACCTCTAGCCAATGACATTAAGCCTGTGAGTGGTGAACAAAACCACTCGGTGACACACTTATAAGCGCACACTCACGCTCTCTCTGTCTAGGTTGTGGTATTTCTTAGCATCTTGAGTTCAGACAACCATGGAAAAGGTCGGCTATGTCCAACTTCTAGAATTAAAAAATTAAAACTATTTTGTACAGTAAACTTTTCATTTTTAATTAATAGGCTAATTGAATGAGTTGAATGAATCATACTTAAACCACTGATTCCCTTGAAATGCATGGTTCTTAATTTAATAGGACTTGCTTAAGAAGTTGTCCTTCAAGGAAAAGTAAACCTGCTGATTAATCTACCATAAAAGCTTGACCGTGTGTCTGATGCCCACTGATATGTTTCTGTAGATTAGCATTATCAAGGGATGATGATAGATGTACAACCAATCCCATGACCATTCTTGCTGGGTCGAGTGAATGGCTTCTCCAGTGCCTATTGTATCGCTGACTGGCTCTTATAGAGGTTGAGAACGGCAAACTTCCTGACTGCTTAAAATGCATAAAGCTAGCGTGATTTGTACTCAAGTCTCACTAGTCATGTTGTATTTGAGTGGTTTGTGAAATAATACCCCCATAACTATGTCAATACTGTTGAAATAAAAGATCACAATACATGTCATTGGGATCCAAAGAGAACTTGATGGGCAAATAAACGAAGCAGTTGAGATGCACAGTTTGCTGATCTGGACATTTAAAACTGAATCATTTGTTACATTTCTGCTAGTTTGTGAGGCTATATTTTTATTTATTTTTTTCTTCCATTTTTGATCGGCAGTTCACAGAAGGCCCTTTAATAAATGGTCTGTATTGGGACATGTGGTACAACAACAGGACCATATCAGAGAATCAAAGTTTTATATACTATGAGAATCTGCTACTGGGAGTTCCTCGTATACGCCAGCTCAAAGTAAAGAATGGGTCCTGTACTGTGCCTGAGGATCTGAAGGATGAAATTAAGGACTGCTATGATTTCTACTCTGTCAGATATGAAGAAACCGAGCCTTTTGGATTGCGCAATGGAACTGCGTATGTACCTCATGCACTTCTTCCTCATATATGCCATGCTTTTTAAAATGGACATGTTACTTGATAAAACAGTATTTACCTACTGATTAACAATAAAACCATAACTATACATTTATTTATATTTATTAGACTTCTACTGGTGGAGCACTGTCTGTAGTGTTTCAAAATAAGTTGATTAAGAAGAAAAAACTAAACACATTTGTTTGTTTTTTTTTCCCTTGCTTTTTTATTGTGAAACACTACAGCAAGTGCTCCCCAAGCAAGTAGAGTGTGCTAGAGATATAAAACTTGATTTGATTCTCACACCAATCCGTTTTGAATAGTGGTATTATTCACAGATAACTGTCTGGTGTGAGAACCATTCAAGCTTGAGATTGTCTCTCTCTCAGGGCAGCCACGCAGGACCATTTTTAATAGCATCCCCCCCGGAGGTATGCAGTAATCTGACATGTTGGGCTAAACAGAGCATTTATACGAAGTTCAGTTTTTAATAGATAAATCCAAAAGGAAACAGCAAATTACAAAAATTCAGAGGCTGGTGTACTAAGAAAAAGATGTGCCATTCTGGAGCAAACCAACTATACCATAGGGAACAAGTAAAAGATGCAGAAATGCCTCTCCATTTAAATGGAGCATTTACATTGCTGAATGCTAAGGAGATGCAATGATTTGTTCAAAGGTTTGAAAAGCTCAATTTAAATAATTATTTTTCTTCTGTGTCCCTCCCCGGCATTTACCAATGGGTTATGTCTCCGCCCTCCAGCTGGGTAGGACTTCCTCTACTTTCAAAAGGTGGAGATCCGGTAGAGGCACCAGTTTCTTTTGTCCTACCCAGCTGGAAGGACGGCGTGGAAGCGCGCAGATACTCTCCTACCTTCTCTCCTTCCGGGCCGCTGAGTCTGCCCTTGGAGCAAGCGGCGAGGCGGCTCTCAGTACCCGCGGCGGTGCCATTTGTCTTGCTCCGTTATCGGACCCTTCCTTGCCCTCAATGACGGCGAGCAGGGCACGTCTCCAGTCAAGTTTCTTGTCCTCCGACTATTCAGCGTGGTGTTGTGAGGAGAGCGCAGAACCGGAAACAGCGCTTTTATTTTCTTGCGTTCCAGGAATGGAACACACGCGGCAGGAACCCGTGTGGTGCCGATTGAACGGACTGAGAGGCGGTTTCCCGGTTCCTTGATCCTCCCCTTCCCTCTTCTGGCTATTTAAGGTAAGTATTCTCTTTTCTATTGCAAATAATAATGTCTTCTAAAGCACAGAAAGAGAAGGAGAAAGAAAGAGACAAGGATAAGGGAGAGAAGGAGAAGGATAAAGATAGAGAAAGAGAGAAGGATAAGGAGAAAGAGAAGCTTGAGTCCACTACTAAAGAGGACAAAAGTGTTCCTAAGTCTAAATGTTGCCTTAACTGTAATAATATGTTAAGTTTATCAGAATCTGGGAAACTTTGTCAAGAATGTATCAAAGTAGCTGCTGGAACGGATATGACGTCACAGTTCTCCAATTTTTTATGCTGGATGAAGTCATCCATGCAAGACACCTTCAAAGCTATGCAAGAGGGAGAGCCTTCAAGAAAGCGGCAGCGTCTGGACCCTGGGGAAGGCACTTCAGCCATGAGGGAGGAAGATCCACGTGAATCCAGTATATTCAATCCAGAATCAGAATTTTCCTCCGAGGAAGAAGGAGAAATCAACGAAGAATCTGGCTCCTTTAATTTAGACAGAGTTGATGGTCTGATTCGCATAATCCGTAAGTCCTTGGGTCTATCTGATACACCACAGGACCTGAATATAATGGATGCAGCCTTCCTAGGAAAAAAGAAGTTCCTGTTTTTCCCTTACATCAATCAATTTCAGAATTGGTAAAAGAAGAATGGAAGTTGGGTGACAGACGATCCACAGTCCCCAAAAGATTTTCAAGAATGTACCCCTTTAAGGAGGAAGATACCAAGCCTTGGACCTTCCCCCCCCCCAAGATTGACGCATCTGTAGCCCAAGTTGCTAAACGTACTACATTGCCTTTGGAAGATGGAACCTCTCTCAAGGACCCTATGGAAAGAAAGCTTGACGGGACCCTCAAGCGCCAATTTTCAGTTTTAGGTCATTGTCTCAAAGCTGCTACAGCAGTAGATTGCCTAGCTCGTACCATGAGAATATGGTTGAGTAATCTTGAAAAAAAAATTGAGTCCAACGTTTCCAGGTCTAAGCTCCTGAAAGAGATGGCCGTCATGAAGGAAGCAGCCAACTTCTCCTGCGATGCATCCTCAGATATTATTCGCCTTACAGCTAAATCATCTGCACTCTCAGTGGCGGCCAGAAGAACCCTGTGGTTAAGATCATGGAACGCAGACACATCTTCCAAGAGCAAGCTGATATCTTTGCCCTTCTCTGGAACTTCTTTGTTTGGCGAACATCTGGAGGAGATTATTAAAAAGGCTTCAGGGGGTAAGAGTTCCTTCTTACCACAGGACAAGCGCTCAAGACCCTCTTCCCCAAGACCTTCAAGTTCCAGAGGCAAGAATACTTCCTTTCGTGACTCATCTAGATTTCAAGGAAGATCTTATTTCCATAAGAAGCAGGGATCAAACCAGAATTTCCGGGGCGGCTATAGAAGGGATTTCACCAGAAAGCCCTAAACCAAGGAAGAAATCCCATGAAGAGAAGCGGGCCCTAGTTGCAAACTCAGTTGGGGGCAGACTGAGTTTTTTTCTGGCAGCCTGGGATCAATTAGCAAACCCAGATCGTTGGGTTCGACAAATATTACAACTAGGGTACCCGCTACATCACAAGTTCATTCAATCAAGAGTTCCATCCAATCCGTCAAAAGCCATAGCCTTCTTGGATGCCATCAAGAGCCTCCTGTTCAACAACGTTATAGAACCAGTTCCTTTGCATCAGCAGGGTTCTGGCATCTATTCAGTCCTGTTTTTAGTTCCCAAGAATTCGGGCGGCTTTCGGACTATTCTAGATCTCAAGGACTTGAATCAGTCAATCAAGACATCTCATTTCAAGATGGAAACAGCCATCTCCATCATAAAAGCGACATTTCCAGGGGCATTCATGTCCACAATCGACCTCAGAGACGCATACCACCACATTCCTATCAGGGAATCTCACAGGAAATTTCTCAGGTTTGCAGTAAAAGGGAATCACTATCAATTTACTGCCCTTCCCTTCGGCCTATCCTCTGCACCCAGAGTGTTCTCCAAGGTTCTGACTGCAGCTCTTCAGCCTTTGAGGAAGCAGGGAATTCATGTCATCTCATACCTAGACGACATCCTGATCCTGGCGGCATCCCAGTCTCAAGCTATCTTACACACTCAGAGGTCTCTGACGCATCTACGTCAGTTAGGCTGGTTAATAAAGGAGGAGAAAAGCCATCTGACTCCAACCAGATCAATCATCTTCCTAGGACTGAGATTGGATTCAGTGAAAAGTTTAGTCACCTTGACGGAGGACAGGATATCCAGAATATCCAGGAGGGTACGTCATTTCAAAAAGAAATGAGTTCACTCAGCCCAAGAATTTATGGAACTTCTGGGGAATCTCTCATCAACCTCTCAAGTAGTTCCATGGTCAAAATTGCACCTTCGCCCCATCCAGTGGAATTTCTTGAGATTCTGGGACAAAGATTCTGGGAATCCCTACCAGAAGATATTTCTACTCCCATCCACAAGAAAGGAGTTGAATTGGTGGATAAAAAGAAGGAACCTCAAGCAAGGAGTCTCCTTAGAGGAACAAATTACGGAAGTCATATTTACAGATGCCAGTCTTATAGGATGGGGAGGCAAGTGGAGATCAATTCTAGTCCAGGGGAAATGGACACCATCGGAGAAACGTCTCCACATAAACATTTTGGAAATGAGAGCAGTCTGGAATTGCCTACAGAGTCTGAAGTCCAACATAAAGGGCAAGAAGATCCTAATCTATTCGGACAATTTGCCCACAGTCATGTATCTAAAAAACCACGGAGGCACAAGAAGTCTCGGTCTATACAAGAGGCGCGAAGACTTCTGCTCTGGGCAGAGGTACATCTCCAGAGCATCTCAGCATCTCACGTGTCAGGAAAAAACAATCGCGTAGCAGATTATTTAAGCAGATCCACCTTGAATCCAGGAGAATGGTCTCTGAATCCAGCAGTCTTCCATCAGATATGTCTCAGATGGGGCCAGCCGGAGATAGACCTCATGGCCTCCAAGACAAATGCCAAGTGTCCAAGGTACATCTCAAGATGGCAGGAACAGACAGCAGAAGGACAAGATGCATTACAGATTCCATGGACTTACAACCTAGCCTATGTCTTCCCTCCTATCCCAATCCTGATGGATGTAGTCTGCAAAATAAGGAGAGATCGGGCAAATATTATTCTGATTGCTCCAGATTGGGCCCGAAGGCCTTGGTATTCCTTCCTGGTAGCCATGTCTATCCAGCCACCCTGGCAGCTTCCCCTGGTTCCCAATCTCCTGACCCAGGGGCCAGTACTTCATCCGAACCTCAGTTTATTACGTCTGACGGCCTGGAGGCTGGAAGGCTCATTCTGAAGAACAAAGGTCTGTCAGATTCTGTTGTCAGTACCATTATTTCCGGTAGGAAAAATTCTACTTCATCGGTCTATTCCAAAGTCTGGTCTACCTTCCTATCTTGGCTAAAATCTAATTCTCCTCAAGACCATCTCATTTCTGTTCCAATAATTTTGGATTTTCTACAGCATGGTTTTCAGGCAGGCCTGCGACCCGCCTCTATCAGAGTTCAAGTTTCTGTTCTATCTGCCATTTTAGCTACTCAACTATCGGATCATGATCTTATCAAACGATACCTAAGAGCAATCTCAAAGATTAGACCTACTATTCGTAGTATTGTGCCTCCATGGGACCTGAACCTGGTCCTTGATCAACTATCCAAGTCTCACATCTTTGAACCGCTGGAAGAAGTTCCATTTAAAGTTTTGACCTTCAAAGTACTTTTTCTAACCGCCATTACTTCTGCTCGCAGAGTGAATGAATTACAATCTTTGTCATGCAATAGCCCCTATATGGTTTTTCATCAGGACAAAGTAACTTTGAGACCTAAACCATCCTTTAGAGGCAAAGTTATTTCTGACTTTCACCTAAATTGGGAGATTGTGCTACCATCGTTTTGTGCCAACCCACAGAACCCTAAGGAGCTACAGTTTCATAATTTTGGACTTGGTTAGAGCACTTTCAATTTATTTGAAGAGGACAAAAGATTTCAGAACCTCGGATTCACTCTTCATCTATTTTCAAGGAAAGCTCAAGGGAAAACCCGTTTCCAAGTCTTCTATATCCAGATGGATTACCTCATGTATTCAGTTGGCTTATAAGGAAGCAGGCCAACAAGTCCCAAAGAACTTGAAAGCTCATTCTACCAGGGCATTATCCACCTCCTGGGCCAGGAAAGCTGAAGCTTCTCCTTCTGAAATTTGCAAGGCAGCAACCTGGTCCTCATTTTCCACATTCATCAGACATTATCAGTTGGATGTCCATTCTTCAGCAGATGCCAAGTATGGGAGAAAGGTGTTGGAAGCAGTCATCCCTTCCTAAGCAAGTAGGATCTGTCCTTCTTCCATATTTATACGCATATATAGGTGTTTCTATGTATATTCACATTTTCTTGGTTGCTTATTATATAACCTGTTCCCTCCCCTTGCTATGGGTACTGCTTTTTAAGACCCATTGGTAAATGCCGGGGAGGGACACAGAAGAAATGATAAATATTTGTCATTCTTACCGTTATTTGTATTTCTTCTGTGTCCCTACACGGCATACCCTACCCCTTCTCGTTTATATTTTTTATCTTCCTATTTTCTACAGCTTGGCCAAAAGGGAAACTGGTGCCTCTACCGGATCTCCACCTTTTGAAAGTAGAGGAAGTCCTACCCAGCTGGAGGGCGGAGACATAACCCATTGGTAAATGCCGTGTAGGGACACAGAAGAAATACAAATAACGGTAAGAATGACAAATATTTATCATTTCTTTGCTCTCTGCGGTGCTGTTGGTTTGCTTGAGAATTCCCACCTTTTTGTTAATATATCAGCACCACAATGTATAGTTAATGTTTTTTGTAAATGAATGTGTAATTTTTTCAATAATTGATAGTCCCAGTTAAATGTTTCACAGAATGTGATGTTATAGAGAAATGCGTTTGGTAAATATATGCAAAAAAAAAAAAAAAAAAAAAATGTCTCCGTATGTATGCACTTATCCTATATATAATAATTTGCTAGGATGTTTGTCAGAAGCCGTCATGCGCAATAGAGACTGTCTGAACGCACATTATGCTGGGAGGTGTAGGAATGCTGGGAGTTCTGTGCTGGGAGCATTCTGTGCTTTCAGGCAGTCTCTGCAGTGCATGACTGCGGCAGGATGCAGAGCAGGACCGTCCTCTTAACCCTTTGAGTGCCAAATAAAAATTTATAATAAGCACATCCATATTTACACCAAGAACCCCCATTATAGGGAAGTCCTAACCTTAATTTGCTGTGTCCAATGTACTGAATTTCTCCTGTGTCTGTTTGTGTTTATTTTTTTCTTTCAGTTTTTTATTAACAATATAGTAGTACAAAAGAAAAAGGAATAAAGAATAGACATTTGATACAGAATCTTAGAGCAGTTTTGGTCATATGATATACTAGCAATGTGGGACGGCGTTGGGCGCACGTGTGTGAAATGCAGACACACTGATAAACACAGACGTATGCAACATACAGGCAGACACATACCATATATCCTAAGTCCCTCTTTGAGGGCCAAATCCCTCTGTCCCTCTTTCCCACCCTGTTGTCCCTCTTTTTAGGAGGTCAGACTGTGTGCAGGGCCGGCTCCACCTATAGGCGAGGTAGGCTCCGGCCTAGGGCGCACACGTACTGGGGGCGCGGGCATGCAGCGGAGAAGAGCTGCGCCCGCACACACCACGACGGGAACCACAACACAATCAGGTCTGCGTTGCTACAGCGCTCCCTCATTGGGTTGGATCTTTAGTAATGCAGAGCGCGCTGGGAGTCATGATCTCCCGCCTCGCTCTGCATTACTGAAGAGAAGACTGCGCGGGAGCTACAGGTATGTGATGGGGGGCAAGTTGGAACTGAAGGGGCATAGTGGAGCTGCTGGGGGCATAGTGGAGCTGCTGGGGGAAGTGGAGCTGCTGGGGGACAAAGTGGAGCTGCTGGGGGACAAAGTGGAGCTGCTGGGGGACAAGTTGGAGCGGATGGGGACAAGTTGGAGCGGATGGGGACAAGTTGGAGCGGATGGGGACAAGTTGGAGCGGATGGGGACAAGTTGGAGCGGATGGGGACAAGTTGGAGCGGATGGGGAGCGGATGGGGACAAGTTGGAGCGGATGGGGACAAGTTGGAGCGGATGGGGGCAAGTTGGAGCGGATGGGGGCAAGTTGGAGCGGATGGGGGCAAGTTGGAGCGGATGGGGGCAAGTTGAAGCTGTTGGAGCTGATGGGGGCAAGTTGGAGCTGATGGGGGCAAGTTGGAGCTGATGGGGACAAGTTGGAGCTGATGGGGGCAAGTTGGAGCTGATGGGGGCAAGTTGGAGCTGATGGGGGCAAGTTGGAGCTGATGGGGGCAAGTTGGAGCTGATGGGGACAAGTTGGAGCTGATGGGGACAAGTTGGAGCTGATGGGGGCAAGTTGAAGCTGTTGGAGCTGATGGGGGCAAGTTGGAGCTGATGGGGACAAGTTGGAGCTGATGGGGGCAAGTTGGAGCTGATGGGGGCAAGTTGGAGCTGATGGGGGCAAGTTGGAGCTGATGGGGGCAAGTTGAAGCTGTTGGAGCTGATGGGGGCAAGTTGGAGCTGATGGGGACAAGTTGGAGCTGTTGGAGCTGATGGGGACAAGTTGGAGCTGATGGGGACAAGTTGGAGCTGATGGGGACAAGTTGGAGCTGATGGGGGCAAGTTGGAGCTGATGGGGACAAGTTGGAGCTGATGGGGACAAGTTGTAGCTGATGGGGACAAGTTGGAGCTGATGGGGGCAAGTTGGAGCTGATGGGGGCAAGTTGGAGCTGATGGGGGCAAGTTGGAGCTGATGGGGGCAAGTTGGAGCTGATGGGGGCAAGTTGAAGCTGTTGGAGCTGATGGGGGCAAGTTGGAGCTGATGGGGACAAGTTGGAGCTGATGGGGGCAAGTTGAAGCTGTTGGAGCTGATGGGGGCAAGTTGGAGCTGATGGGGACAAGTTGGAGCTGTTGGAGCTGATGGGGGCAAGTTGGAGCTGATGGGGGCAAGTTGGAGCTGATGGGGACAAGTTGGAGCTGATGGGGACAAGTTGGAGCTGATGGGGACAAGTTGGAGCTGATGGGGACAAGTTGGAGCTGATGGGGGCAAGTTGGAGCTGATGGGGGCAAGTTGGAGCTGATGGGGGCAAGTTGGAGCTGGTGGTGGCAAAGTGGAGCTGATGGGGGTAAGTTGGAGCGGATGAGGGTCAAAGTGTAGCTGAGGGGGGTCAAAGTGTAGCTGAGGGGGGTCAAAGTGTAGCTGAGGGGGGTCAAAGTGGAGCTGAGGGGGGTCAAAGTGGAGCTTGAAGGGGGTCAAAGTGGAGCTTGAAGGGGGGCAAAGTGGAGCGGATGGAGGGCAAAGTGGAGCGGATGGAGGGCAAGTTGGAGCGGATGGGGGTCAAAATGGAGCTGATGGGGGCAAGTTGGAGCTGATGGGGGTAAAGTGGAGCTGAGGGGGGGCAAAGTGGAGCTGAGGGGGGGGCAGGTTAGAGCAGATGGGGGCAAGTTTGAGCGGATGGGGGGCAAGTTTGAGCGGATGGGGGGCAAGTTTGAGCGGATGGGGGGCAAGTTTGAGCGGATGGGGGACAAAGTGGAGCGGATGGGGGACAAAGTGGAGCTGATGGGGGACAAAGTGGAGCTGATGAGGGGCAAAGTGGAGCTGGTGGGCCAAAGTGAAGCTGATAAGGGGCAAGTTGGAGCTGGTGGGGGGCATCTCCAGACCAGGGGCAGACTGGGCCAGGGGGCAGAGAGAGGACAATCATAAAAAGAGGTTGGGTATAAGTAGGTGGGGCACAAGGGGCGGAGCGAAATGGGCAGCAAAATTAGGTTTTGCCTACGGTGGCAAAAATCCTTGCACCAGCCCTGACTGTGTGGTGTGTATTACTTTGCTCTACAGCAATAAAGCTCATATACATATTTTTGTAAACTTCAGTATATGTGTTTATACATTAGTCAGTGCAAATAAAATACTTTGGTCTTGCACTAAATCATTTATTCAGTTACATAAATAGCCAGTAATAGGTCATGAAATAACCTAAAAATTCTTACTAATGCCCTGCCCACCAGCCACGCCCCCAACAATATCACCTAAAACCAGGGGCGGATTGTAAGGGAATACCGGCCCGGGCTCCCCCCCCCCCCCCCCCCCCGGTGCGCACTGAAAGAATTGCAAATAAATTACAAGTGCTGTACAGCGCCGGACATCTCTCTCCTCCACTAACTTCCTTTAGTGCCCTCATTCTGCACTCAAGACAAAGTGGAGCGGAGGGGTAGAGAGATGGCCAGCGCTGTACAGCACTTGTATTTTAATTGCAGTTCTTTCAGCACGCACCGGAGGGGGAGAGAGTCTGCACAAAGTGGATCGCGACTTTTTAAAAGTGAGCCGATATAGCGGCCCACCAGGGGATGCCCGATCCCCCGATAGGACAATCCGCCCATGCCTAAAACTAAAGTGTCCCTCTTTGGCCATGTGAAATGTTGGGAGGTATGCATATACACACAGTGAGCGGCAGAGACATGCAAAAGACACGCACACACACAGACACACTGGAGATGGACACACATATGTAACAGAGATGTACACACACAACATATATGAGCAGAAACACATGCGTGCATGAGTTGTGTACCCCTCTGGCACTCAAATGGCATGAGAGGCATGTCAGAGATAAATAGCAGTGGGAAGTGTATTCATACCTGGGAACTTTGATTTGTGTAGTCCCTAGAGGGGACTGATGTGGTGCTGATGTGGAGAGACAAATGGGGCAATCTGGGTTAAAAGTGGGCGGGGCTTAATCGTGAGTGGGGGCGGGGCTTAACATAAATATGGAAAAGTGCTAGTAATAGGCTAGGGAAGGAGGAGAAGTGGGAGGGAAATGCAAGTTTACAGTGTGAGGGGTTTGAACACACTCCCTGAGGGGTAAAACTTGATACACAACCCTGTGGCAGTTAGTGGGTTAAGTGTGAATCTGATGGCTGTCTGTCCTGTGTCTTGCATGGCAAATGATGACAGTGAAGAAATAATTGAGCAATGAGGGCCTACCTTAACCCTTTGAGTGCCATTTTGTTCCCCTGGTGCTGCACTACAGGTCCTGCTGAGGCCACTGGGAGTCAGGGTGAGTGACTGTGTGTGTGTGTGTGTGTGTGTGTGTGTGTGTGTCAGCCATATTTATTTCTGGCTTTGTGTGTGTATGTGGTGCTGTGTGTATGAGTGGGGGCATGTGTGTTTGGTGCTGTCTGAGTGGGGCATGTGTGTGTGTGTGTGGTGGTCTGTGTGTGTTTGTGTGGTGCTGTATGAGTGAGGCATGTGTGTTTGTCTGTGGTGTAGGACCAAGTGGCGGCCGTATTGTTTTTTTCTGACTTTGATAGTGGTGGGCGGGCTGCATAGTGAGGGCGGGCCAACTCCCTGCATGATTGAATCACCCAATAGGAGTAGTAATTCCTGCTTTATGCCTCCCCTGGGTGTGTTTGCCAGGAACACAGAAGTCTTCTTTTATATATATATATATATATATATATATATATATATATATATATATATATAGATGAACAGAATGTAACCAGCTACTAATTAAATCAAATTAGTTAGCTTATATGGTAATAGCTTTATTGATAACTGTGCTACATAGTAGCATAGTAGATAAGGCTGAAAAAAGACATGCGTTCATCAAATCCAGCCCATGCCAACAACAACCCCCGCTGATCCAGAGGAAGGCAACAAATAAGCCCTCTGGAGCAATTTCCAGTGTAGTCCCAAGTGTGTGTGTGTGGGGGGGGGGAACTGTTCCTTCCTGACTCCAACTGGTAGTCATATAGTTCCCCGGATCAATATCCTATTTGCTTTGAAGCCATCTGTCATAATTGTCAATATTGTTCTGTGCTAGATAGGCATCCATTGCTTTTTTGAATTCAGTTGCATTATCTGCAAGCACAACATCCCGAGGCAAAGAATTCCATAGCCTTACTGCCCTTACTGTAAAGAATCCCTGCCTATGTTTTAGTCGAAAGCGCCTTTCCTCAAGTCTTAATGGATGACCTCTTGTTCTTAGCTCAGCTCTTTGCATAAATAATTCATCGGATACTTCTTTATATTGACCTTGAATGTATTTGTAAATGGTAATCATATCACCCCTTAGGCGTCTCTTCTCTAATGTAAACAAACCCATTTTGGCTAGTCCCTCTTTGTAACTCAGATCCTCCAATCCATTTATCAGTTTTGTTGCACCGGTGCCAAAAATTGTTCTCCATATTCTAAATGAGGCCTAACCAAGGATTTATACAGAGGTAGGATAATATTAGCATCCCTTGCTTCTACACCTCTCTTTATGCAGGCTAGTACTCTATTTGCTCTTGCAGCAGCTGAGTGACTCTGCACACTGCTGTGAAGTCTATTGTCTATCAGTACTCCTAAATCTTTCTCGAATGAGGATTTCTCAAGTTGTTTCCCATTTAGAGTATATGTAGCAAGTTTGTTTCTACAACCCAAATGCATAACCTTACATTTATCTACATTAAATGTCATCTGCCACTTTTCTGCCCATTCGCTTAGTTTATCTAAATCCTTCTGTAGGGAAAAAACATCCAGCTCTGTATGTATTTCCTTACATAGCTTAGTGTCATCAGCAAAGATTGAGATGCTACTTTCAATTCCCACTTCTAGATCATTAATAAACAAATTAAAAAGCATTGGGCCCAGGACTGAAACCCTGCGGCACCACTTATAACCCTAGACCAATTTGAAAAAGTTCCATTTACAACAACTCTCTGCCATCTATCATGTAACCAGTTCTCAATCCATGTACAGATAACACCGCCCAAACCGAAGCCTTTTAATTTATGCAGTAACCTGTTGTGAGGCACTGTGTCAAAGGCTTTTGCAAAATCCAAGTGTACTACATCAACAGCAATTCCCCTGTCCAAATTACTACTCACTCTTTCATAAAATGCAAGTAAATTAGTCTGACATGATCTTTTCTTCTTGAAAACCATGCTGATTCCTACTAATGATATTGTTTGTCTTCACATAGTTCTGAATACTGTCCGTTAATAACACTTCTAGTATCTTACCAACTATGGAAGTCAAGCTCACAGGTCTATAATTTCCTGGTTTGGCTCTTGCTCCCTTTTTAAACAATGGAACTACATCAGCTTTCCTCCAATCACAGGGCACTATGCCTGATGAAAGTGAATCAATAAATATTAAATAAGTGCTGTTCATAAAGAGAGAGGAGCAGAACAGAGAGATACGCAATGGCGAGCAGAGAGAGAGAGGACAGGGGGGGGGGCAAAGAACAGAATCATGGGCACACAGGTTCAGTGCCCCATGGTATCGTATGGGGACAGGAGCAGGGACAAGCAGGAGGGGGACCCACCCAAGCTATCACATGGCTGGTTATGAAGTGCCTGCTGATGTAGGAGAGTTGCAGAATCTCTCCTGTTTTACTCCTTTACTGACTTATCCAGAGAGCTGAATCTTTGTCAGCCTTAATTATTAATGGAGAAAGACTGTCTGACAGGCATTTTATAGTATCCTAGAAACAATGAGCATTGCAACTGGGATGGGAAGGGTGCATGAACCCATAGAAGCTGGTCAAAGCTTCCAGTCCAAACTTTGGTAAGCACACGCACACATATTTAAAAAAAAAAAAAAAATTCCGAAGTGCAACCAGTTCTAACCAAAATAGCTAAAATCAAAATATTGATGCACATCCATACTTACTCAGTTTTAACTCAACCCTGTAGCATTTTGCCTGTATATCATGACTGTATTAAAGATGAGGGTTTTATCACATAATATGGCCATATAATTTGAGGTTTGCCACCACTCCTCGGTTCCCTATTATGGGAAAGCCCTAACTTTAACTTACTTTGTCTTGTGAGAAGAATCTCTCCTGCTTTATTCAATTAACTACCTTAATTTATTAATGAGTGAAGCCTGCAAAGATTCAGTTCTCAGAATAAAGTAAATGAAGGTTATGACCGGGTATGATTTTGTACGTGGCAGCCAGGCCAACAGCTGGGTTGGGATAATGGAAATTGTAACCTTGAACGGCTGGAAGGCCCTTGGTTTTCCAACCCTGCTCCATATAGTAGTAGAAATGTATTTAATTTACCATGTAACATTGATGAAAGTTGTCATTTCCGGATTCTTTTTATTTCCGGGATGCTAAGGACATCTCAAACGCGTTGTGAAGCAATGATGTGGTGATGTCCCAAGCATCTAATGTGTTTATTCTGTCCTTTTTCATTTGTGCAGCTGGACTTACACAAGTGAGAAAGATTTGAATGGCAGCAGTCAGTGGGGTATTATTGCCACATACAGTGGGGCAGGATACTACTTGGACCTATCAAGAAATCGAGAGGACACTGCTGCACAGATAGCCATGCTGAAACGTAACCTGTGGCTAGACAGGGGCACCAGAGCCGTGTTTATTGACTTCTCTGTATATAATGCAAATATCGATCTCTTTTGTATTGTGAGGTAAGACTCTTCAATTCAGAAGTTAAAATGTAAACATATTTTTTGTCAGTATTCTCTCCTGAGAGGAGTACTTCTGCTAAAATGATTAAGTTGAATGGTAATGGAAAAGCTGCTACCTTTCACATGGGTCATTGGTGGTTAACCAGAGAGTCACCAGCCACACAGGTGTAGCCCCTTTAATTTCAAATAATAATTTGATAATCTACACTTACTGGCATCTTCAGTAAGCTATTGAGCTGCAGGGTCCTGGAGCAAAGTGCACTACGGGGGACAAACATTTCCTAAATTCACAGTCATTTAAATGAGGAGTTTAACACCTCGAACGGTGGAGCTTTGTTCAGCACATTTTTTCACAATGCATTGGAGAACTCTCTCTAGCAAGGGGCTATATTCTCAATTTAAATTATTGTAATTTTCTGTTTGTCCCCCTCTAGTGTAGTTGGTATATATACTCCAGAGTTTATACCTTTGTTGCATATTGAATACAGCTCTGTGACAGTTTAATTGATATACTGACCTAATAGCAGGAAGAGCCTTCTTTTGTCCCTCATAAAAGCCTCCAGTCATCCATGCATTGACTTCATTATGTGTCAGATGCATTCCAAATGGATACTGGCACATGTGGACTCAATAGCACCCTGTAATTACCTCATAACTTACAGTGGTGGTAATTGAAGCAGACTGTTTCACTGTCGGGAACATTTTTTAGTGTACAGTGTTGATGTTCCTGTACCAAATGTTCAAACAGCTGCTTAATTCTGGATGACAGGAGTGTGAGAGTTGATGTCATTTGTTGCTATACCCTATCCAGTGCATTCCTATATGCCCGTTTACACACCAGTGTTGTACTGATATGTAATTTGTCTGATTGTGGGCCCAATCTGACATCCTCTTGCATTAACGAATTATGTCAAACAAATGGCAGTTCACTGTACTTTTGCTGGTTGTTGGGCTAACCTCAGTACACGCTAGACACTGTTGTGTTTGATCACCTCAGCAGAGCAGGCACTGAGACATCTGGTCCACTCTCAGTAACTCTTAGGTCCCACTGTTTGCTGTTTTTTAAATATAAAATTCTGAACCATACATGCATATTGTCCCTCACTATCTGAATACCAGCTCTTTATGCCTGGTATGATTACAGGACACTGTCCCTTGTATATTTATTGTTTACTTGACTGAAGTGTGTTGTAGCTGTTAGACTGGCCACTCCATGTATATGTATAATATTGGACTTCTGTTCTTGAGGAAATGATGGGCACTCCCAATTCTGGAATTATGCTTGATTCAGAAGGAATTAGTTACTTAAGGGTCAAAATGAAATGATGTTTAAATCCATATTGACAGGTGGCACAGTTGCTATTAGTCTTTTGATATTTTTAAAAACTATTTTATTAGAACCAATCCTTCTTAAAGGGACACACTAAATGAAATTCTGAAAATAATCCCCCCTCAAATTAAAGCTGGAATAGTACTGCAAACAATTAGAATTAGTGATCCTGCTGTAGCAGTTATATCAGTTAGGTAACCTGCCACACCCCCATTGGTTGGATTACAACTATTATCATTCTGAGCTAGCCAGAGATGATGGGAATTGTAGTTCGGTAACCACTGCAGGAGTACATGTTGCTCAACCAACGTTCTAATACTTAACCCTTTGAGTGCCAGAGTGGTATGCCATGCATAGCAAAGCCATGCATGGAGTACCACTCTGACACTCAAAGAGTTAATATTGTGTTCCTATAGGTAGCATTGGGTCAATGAGGAATATGTAAAAAAGGAAAAGGGTAGCAATTCTGGAGCAAGCCAGTTATCTCATAGGGATGAAATTAACTACTTAGATGCTACAGAGGTCTCCAATGCCTTGCTGCCCAAGGCGTTGGAGACCTCTCTTACAATCATGGGGGTTAAAAGCCCCATTTCAATCAGTGGGAAGTTTAGATGTTCCCTATGGTAAACTGGTTTGCCACTATGTTATTATCTCTCTTATTGTCCATGTGGCCCAGTGTGAGTCTTGATGCTTTGTCTTATGCAGCTTGCTAGCAGAGTTCCCAGCTACTGGTGGCCTCATCACGTCCTGGCAGTTTCAGACGGTGAAGCTGGTTCGCTATATTTCCACATTTGACTATTTCCTGGCAGCATGTGAAATCGCCTTCTGTCTCTTCATCCTGTATTATATAGTGGAGGAGTTCTTAGAGATCCGCATCCACCGGCTTCATTATTTCCGCAGTCTGTGGAACTGCGTGGACATAGTTATCATTGTGGTGAGCACCAAACTAGCACTGCGTCTGTTACTGTAACATTATGGCTCAGGGGCCAGACTTTACAAAGTTGGAACAATCCTATTGCAAACTAAATGCACAATAGAGGAGAAATAAATAGTCGTCAAACCCCATTGATATAAAGGGACAGACAGGGTCTGGTTAATGGAGCTTAAAAGTTAAGGCTGTTAATGGAAAACTATGGGAATGTATTGCCTATAGTCCAGGGCTTATAATTTTAAGTCCTTTGCTGCTAGCCAGACCTAAAAAGTTACTCGCCACTGCAAGCCAAAACATACCCACCAGGGCTGATTTTCTACTCGCCAGGGCTAAATTTTCACTCGCCATTGGCTAGTGGCGAGTGGAAATTTTGAGCCCTGATCGTATAAAGCTTAGTAATACTCACTAATTTGCTTCAGTGTAGAGGATATCAATCTCCAGAAGTTCAGTGAAGTGCTAATGTTGCCACTAGGCAATCTGCAAAAGGGACTGGGCGAATATTACTGTGAAAATCCACTGCAATAGATTTCACAAAACAGTCTTAAGGTTTAAAACCCTTTCTCTTAATCTCCCTTTAAATCAGAGTTGGGCAACCTAAAGCTCTCCAGCTGTTGAGGACTACAGTTCCCATCATTTGTTGCCAGTCATTGGCAATGGTAGCTGTAGTCCTCAACAGCTGGAGAACCTAAAGTGTCCCACCCCTGTTATGAAGGGATAGTAACCTTTTTTATTATGTAGATGCATAATATGTAAAGTCTGATTGCCTCTTTGCATTTTACAAATTTATTTTTAGTTTTATATCCCAGACATTGAGCACCCTAGATCTGTTTCTAGGTACCACAGGGACAGTGTTACTCTTTCTGAAAACAGTGTGTTTTGCTGCTGGGGACAAAAAAATGTCAATCTGACTTTATATATTATACTCTTACAGAATACGTAAATTCAAAATAAGGGATTCCTGTCTCTTTAAAGGGATAGTAATACTTAAAATGTAAAAAAAAAATATGTTGTAGGGTTTATCCCCCTGAGTAAAACAAGAGTACTCCCACTGCTGAGAGATCTTTCATTCAAAAGTTATTAATTTTCAAAGTTGAATTTTTTAGGTGCAATATCACAGTGGCCTGAAATTGTACAGTGGCGCTGTTGCTACACGATCCTATGGACAACTCTGGTCAGTTGACCATAAATCTCCATAGGATGGTGTAGCAACAGCGCCACTGTACAATTTCAGGCCACTGTGATATTGCACCTAAAAAATTCAACTTTAAAAATGAATACCTTTTGAATGAAAGACCTCTCAGCAGTGGGAGTACTCTTGTTTTACTCAGGGGGATAAACCCTACAACATATTTTTTTTTACATTTTAAGTATTACTATCCCTTTAAATCTATAGGAATATTGGCGCAATTGGTTTTGCAGCAGAATTGTTTCTTGTTTTTGTTTTGGTACATATGGCCCAGTATGTCCCCCCCCCCCCCCCCCATATAGCTAGGTCATGAACTGGGTAATACTACACAAGGATTTCACATTGCTCTGTCCCAGGGCACCAGGGAGGCATATATGAATATGCACAGAGAAGTGGGATGGTCCATTTGATATGAATGTTAAATCAATCTCCAGCTAATTACATCACAATCTGTTAGAGACAGGTAGAATTCAAAGGATTGAAAGTTGGTGATCATTTTGGAAATGTTCTCCCAATTATGCATTTTTTTTGCCTATGATGCATGGATTCTTCATCCTAGTATCAGGCAACCAGGTTCCCCTCAAGGGGTGTGTATGTGGCCCTCTAAGACACCAGAGGGCCATATGTTGCAGTTAGACATTTTCTCAGTATTTATTCAGAAATTGTATTAACCCATTGGCTGCTAGGGAGTTGTCTGTAGCACCCAAGTGGTTAAGGTGAAATTGAGGCAGTGATTCTCAACTCCAGTATTGGGCACACCAACGGGTCAGGTTTTAACCCTCTGAGTGCATGCCATGTTGGACTCGCGGGCTTGGCCATGTGTACCTGAACGGCCAAGCCCATTACTCCAATGTGGCTGGAGTTGCCCCTCCCACCGTTTTTTTGTTTATTTTTTCTGAACCCCTCCGGATGCCCCCCAGCTATTGATTTCCCATTTTATCACACTAGGAGATCAATAGAGGTGACCCAGGAGCGCAATATGCACTCCTGCTTCACTATAATATATAATAATTGTGTGTGTGCCACAGGGGGTCCAAATAATTTCTTTGCATTGCGTTTGAGACCCCTGTGACACACAGTGTTGTTACATTTTTGTTCACTATTTTTTTTTTTTTATCTTTTTTATTATTCACACCACAATGGGGGGTATCAGGAGGGGTCCTGATCATGGACGGATTGTCCTACTGGGGGATCGGGCATCCCCTGGTGGGCCGCTAGATCATGGGCCGGTTGGAGAGATCAAAGGATCTCACCAGACCGTCCCACAATAGTTTAAAGTAGAGGTCTGTGCTGCCACCGGCACAGGCACTCTCTGTGACAGCCCTTGCATTCCTTGCTAAAGCAGAGCACCAGGATATGACATAATATCCTGGCGCCTGCACTCCCATGCAATGTGATGATAGGGACGTTGGTGCTGGAGGCTGCACGGATCTCACTGCCCACACTGGAGTAGCAGGGAATGCAAGAGAGGAGGAAGAGGCACATAGCTACAAGATGTGTTGAGAGGCAGATGAAAAGAGGAGAATACTAGATGGAGAGTGAGGTGGTTAGAAGAAAGGCATGGAACTGAGGAGGTCTGACTGAGCAATATTAGGGAAGAGGGGGAAACAATGGGAAAGAGTGGAGGGAGCAGGGAAGAGGGGATGAAATAGACTGGGGGAGAGAGGAAGCAGCAAAGGGGCCTGTAGGTAGAAAGTGAAAGGGGGTAATAGGCTGGGAATGAGAGTGTAGAAAAGGGCTGGGGATGAGAGAGTGGAGGAAAGGGGGTGGGAGTTGCTAGGTGTGTGTGTGTGTGTGTGTGTGTGTGTGTGTGTGTGTGTGTGTGTGTGTGTGTGTGTGTGTATATGTATATATATATATATATATATATATATATATATATATATATATATAATATATATATATATATATATAATACACACAAACACCAGCTAGTGGGCTAGTTTAAAAAAAAAAAAAAATTGCCCGGGCTGGTATTCCCCCTACAATGCCCCCCTGGCCCTCCCCAGAGGTTTTGATTTGTTTTTTTTTTTTTTTTTCATTTATCCAGACCTCATTGGGGGAATAGTAGCTTGTCGCACAATGCAAAATTTAATTGATGCGAGGCACCATGAAAAAGCTTTACTTATTCTGGGGAAAAAAACTATACAGTTTTCCCATATGTAACTAGAAAGTTACCTACAGGAATCATATCTAAACAGATAGATGGCAAAAATGCTAAAAATGGCAGGCCTACAGGTTCTAAGACCTGGCTCAAGCCCCTGTACTGAAATTGTTTAGAATCAATCCAAATGATTGAGCCACTGGTTACACACATGTTAAGTATGGATAACTTTTTAACTTGACCATTAATAAAAACATGAATTTTGTTTTGTTGTTTAAGGGGATCAGTGCCCTAGGAATTAGTAACTCTTTCATCTAGGTAATAAACACAGCATGAACTTTGCCTTTAGTTCACACCTCAAAATAAATCCATGACTGTCAACAGACCTGAATGGCTCGTATGGGTCAGTTGTCTTTATCAGATTGTAAATTGTGCCTAGCAGTGAACTAAACGGAGACCACGTGCAAGAAGAAAAAAAAGTACATTGATAATTCAGTTTAACATGTTTCTGCTACCACTCATTCTCTTCAGTTCCTGAAAAATAACATATTCTGTTTTGATAGTATGTGTACTTAATATTGCGTATTTTAAAAATGAGTTAATGGATTGGAATAAGGCAGTTACTTTAATAATTACGGTTGTACTTTGTGATTTGAGCACTATTCAGAACAATGTGTTCTGCTCATAGGACATTTTATGACCGTTGATAAATGTTATCACTGGTTAATCTCACAGATTCCTAAAACCAGGAATGCTGGTGATAGATATTACCTTCAATATAATCTAGCCCTAGATTAGATAAATATTGTATTATTAGTCAATGACCACTAGGTGTCACTATTGTAAATGTTTCAAAGTTAAAAGATGCAGTGTGAAAGTATTCAGCTAGAATGGCTAATCTGATCATATTTTTTGTTAGACAAACATTTTGTGGTTGACATTAAAGGCATCTTTCTATTATCTCTCTTCTTTAAATATTTGACTGCCAGAGTTAACCTCCCCCCACCCCACCCCCAGCACTCAGCGGGTTAGCCCCTTGGATGCTAGTGATGTCACCACAATAGATTACATTTAACAAATTAACACCAACACGTAAAATTGAAAGAATAGATGGATACAACTTTAAATTTAATGTACTTATGGCTAGCATATGTAAAAGTTAATTATTATTAAACATATTCTAGATTCCAAAAATATAAACCTAAACTTGCTTTTAATGCATGTGCAACCCATTCTATGAAAAGAGCATTTTTTTGTTTCATTTTGTTTGTGTGAGAACTGCTAAAGTTCATATATTGTCTAGTACCAACTGTATTTGTATTCCAAAAAGCTATTATCTTATATATCAGCCCAGTTACAAACAGTCCTAGACATTTGCCTCAAGATTCCTGTGGTACTTTGTGGCATAGAAAAAGGTGGGAATGTCTTCTTCCTCAGAGTATATGAAAGACTAGATTTTAGTCCTCACTTTTAATGTGTGTGTGTGTGTGTGTGTGTGTGTGTGTGTGTGTGTGTGTGTGTGTGTGTGTGTGTGTGTGTGTATATATACAGGGCTCAAAATTTCCACTCACCACTAGCCAATGGTGAGTGAAAATTTAGACCTGGCGAGTAGATATAGAATATATAACCCCAGTTCATTTTTGGCGTTAGTGTTCCTTTAAAAGAAGTTAATCATGTTACAGTCAGTTTCGTTTTTTGGGGGGGTTCTCATTTGATAGACAAAATTATCAAATTATTATCAAACTATTGATCTCCTAATTAAACACATCCTGCTAACAGAAGCACCATAAAATCACAAATGATTTACTCAAATGCCTAACAATAATGTGAACAAAATCCATTGTAAAATAAATAGTTAATTGGGTCCATGAATGATGCACAGTACTAGGAAGATCTGGGATAAACTAGTTGTACCATAGAGAATAAATAAGTCGTTCTTATTTTAGGCTCCATGAATCCGTTACGTTTACCAAAAAGTTGCAAGGGTCACTCATGTTTATTTATTTTTTTGTGCTATATAGCTCTCATTGACAGTAATTGGGATCCATCTGTACAAAAAGTCACTGGAAGATGAGCCATTAAACAAGCTCTTGGCTGACCCCAATGTATTCCCCAACTTCGAGGCTTTGGCTTACTGGCAGATGCACTTCAATGAACTGGCTGCAGCGGCTGTGTTCTTTGTTTGGGTTAAGGTAATGGTGCAGGGGTTTCTATTTTGTATTTTTTTTGCCTGTTGTGCTCTTCTGCTATATTCTTTGTAAGTAACATATTCTAAACATTGAGAGGTTGATGTACTATGAACTGGTGCAGTTCTGCAACAGCTTCATAAGAGACAATTAAAAAATGCCCTAAATTTTCATTGATTTAATTGGGACTTTTAACCCAGTAAAGGCTAGGTGCCTCAAATGCATTGCTTCTCAATGCTATGAGGACTGTTCTAGAGTTCAAGTGGTTAAAAACCCCATATAGATCACAAAGAATTTGTGTGTCCCCTATGGTTGTTAGTTTGCTCATGAAATTCCATAGACATTTGAGACTTCCTAGCTTAAGCACTAATATTCACTGCTTTTAGTTACACAAACATATAAAAGATACAAGGGGATTTACTAATATGATTCCGCGTTAAATGAGCTCTGGCCCAATTACCTAGTTCTGTGCCTCCATAAAGCCAATTTATTAAGGGTTCATTTTGAAAATGTTGCATGCTACATAAAGGCGCAATAACCAGTCGTCGTGATAAAAAGGGCAACATGAGAATCTGGCCCTGCATCAAAGAGTGAGATTCTCATGTTGTGGCATTAAACATAGTTTTAAGGTGGGGAGAGAGGACGACTGAACAGTGACACATCATAAGGGGAAATAAGCCAAGACGTCCAATGACTGATGCCATAAACAAGCATGGCACTGTTATTTGTTCCACTTCTGATCTATTATTTGTCCCCTATAATACTTGATCAGTCCCCTTAACTTTGGAGAAAGCACAGCGCATCTGTTGCACACAAACTCGACTGACACTCATGCGGTTAAGCCACTTTATTTCATTCACAGAGAGCAATCAAACATGTTGCCCTCCATTACCCTATTAAAAAAAAAAAATTAAAAAAAATCTCCTTTTCCCCAACTGCCCTGAGCTTCTGTCACGGTTTTGTAAGAACACTCAGGCAATTTAGGTAAAGTTAAGATCAGCTTTATTGAGAATCAGAAAGTAAGAATCGCCCTACTCGGGTCCAGATAAGGACAGTACTTCCAAAAACTGACACGGGTCAGGATGAACAGAAATGATCAACAAAATATACAATAAGAACAAAGTAGACTTGATCCGTCAACTGGTAACTGGAACAGAGTAAACCTCAGCAGTACCAAACTGCGGAAAGGCACACCTAAGCTGGCACCAGGTAACTAGAGGGCAATACCCTAGAAGACTAGGGGAACCGGAGGCAATACAGAGAAGATACTGGCAAGTGACCGAGGCCCTAGAACACTAGGGATAGGGGAGGCAGCACAGATAGGATACTGGCAAGTGACCGAGTCCCTAGAAGGCTAGGGATAGCGGAGGCAACACAGATACGACACTGGCAAGTGACCGAAGCTACTCGCAACACAGTCTCCCAGGTGACCTAGGGAGTGACAGGCCAAGCAGGCGCTGTAGCGGAAGTTGCTGCTTATCAGGAGCAAGAGGAATGGATCACAGGGTACGCACCCAGACGGGTCTGAAGCCAGAATGCCAGATCGGTACACACGGGTGTAGTAGCCAGTCCTAGTCAGCAACAGAACGGGTTCTCAGCCAAAGCCAGATCGGTACACACGGAGGTAGTCAGCCAGTCCTAGTTGGCAACGGAAGCAGTAACACAGGAGCGACAGGAGCAAAGTCAGGAGAGCCGGGTCATACACGGAGCAGGAACAAGCAGTATCTCAAACGCTAGGTACAGGTACACCACGAAAGGGCGCTGAGACAATGACAGGGCCTGGTATAAAAAGGCTAGCCCTGGGCAGAGCCATAATCCAATAGCCAATAAGAATCGTGCCGGGTGAAACCTGGAAGTAGCAATGTCGCCCTGCAACTAAGATCATGGGCACCATGATAGCTTCTTTGTCTTTGAAAATATTACCCCTCGCCAGACTCCATGGTTCTTGTCTCTGCTTGCTCCACTCCGCCCTGCACTCAGAGAAATAATTGGGGGGGGGGAGCCTGGAGCAGAGCTTAGCAACATATAAAAATCAGATAGAGGTACATGGGATATATTCTTATTTGGAACCGGCTTCTCTCTCCCCCCTCAATATGAAATGGGGGCCAGTGTCAATGGAACTGTCCTGGCGGATTCACACATTCACACCACTGTGCAGCATAAAACACAGAGCGCAAACCTTTTACACTCTCCTATAGTTTATGCTGTACAGTGGGATTACAGTGCAGCATAAACCATAAAGAGAATGAATATTTGTATGGAAATGCTGAGTTTGAGAATTGTTTGTTGTATTGGTAAGGAGACTGAGCCAGTACATAAGTACCAATAATGTTTTTTAATTTCTCTTTTCAATGGAATTGCTAAGAAGCTATATTATATATGTTTTTTTTTTTTTTGTTTTTTTCAACAGCTTTTCAAATTTGTGAACTTCAACAGAACCATGACCCAGTTATCTACAACTATGTCTCGCTGTACCAAGGATATGCTTGGCTTTGCAGTTATGTTTTTTATCGTATTCTTGGCCTATGCCCAGTTTGCATACCTCGTGTTTGGCACCCAAGTGCATGATTTCAGTACCTTCCAAGACTGCATGTAAGTAGACAACTGCTGTCACAGACCTCCGTAGACTTATTCACGCATCCCTACACTTGCATGCAAATCTGCATTCAAGCTCTTAAGACACAGTGATGAGCAGTTTAACACTTTGATTGGCAGATGATTGTCTAATGCATTGCTCTTGATTGTGTTGGGCCCCCATCTGGCATGCAAAACTTTAAAGCGACAATAATCTTGTAACTTGCTATTCAAATAAATATATAATATTTTCTGTCGTCCAATACAGGTTACTGGTAACTTTGGATAGGCATTCAGCCCCTTTAAGTAGGCAGGAACAATTCTGAGAAATGACTTCTGGGTGGAGCCTACCTCCTTTCCTTAGCTTGCAGCTAGCCAATCCCCATCCAGTAAGATATGTTCCTTGGTCAGGACACAAGGCAAGAGAACAGTGCTGCTATCGTTTTAGCTTCTTTATTATTTTTCTGTTAGATATGGGATACCACCATTCGGCGGATTACCATCACTGACAGTTCCCATCACCCAAATGTGGATAGTTTACCGGGTGCTTTTTGAACCTAAGCCCTGGGGGGGGAAAACTTGGCTGCAAGTTCTTTCCCCAGGAGTTGCCCACTGAGGCGGCTTCTTTATTTATGGTAATCTGAAGACAGAAGACCTGCTAAAAAGGTCTGCAACCGCTCCATGTAGCGAGGTCAGAGATGGCTCATTGTGTTGGTCTGCCCTTGTTCTGTTATCCGGTCAACGTTCTGGGCATGTTGGGGGGCTCAGGGGGATTCAGGCACTGTTGGGATACTTTTTCAGTGAAACTATAATTCCCATGAGCGCTTCCTTCCCGCGCTCGTTTCTGATTGGCTCCTGCTGCGGCAGCCATTTTGTGCCTGATCGAGTATCCTACGCAGAGGTTGGACTTTCCTTCTCTCCTCAGCAGTTTAACCCTTCATCTGCCATATAAGTCTATTTTAGCATTTCTGGGGTGATTTTTATTATCATACACACTGTAATTTGGGTGTTTCTGATACTTTGACCGTTTGACACTGTGAGTATGTCTATTCCATTAGACCTTGGGGCTAGACCTAAGACTAAGGACACTGGGGCATCTGTGTCCCCCATTGCTCATTGCTCCTCATGTCACTCAGGGTTACCTAGTGAATACTCAGGTTATGTTTGCCCAGCATGTGCTGCTGCCCCTGAGTCCCCTGCAGGGACCTCCAGCCATGCACTAGAGCCAGTCTGGATGCATGCAAGAGTTTATGGCTACTACCAGGGACCTCCGGTCCACCTTACAACTCCTTCCATCCACTTTGCTGGGGGTCTTCCACTCGTGGCAGGCCCCCCACCCCTATCAGATCTTCCCTGCCTAAACAGCCGGGTGTACCTGATGTGTCTGATTCCTCTGGGGAGGAATTATTGGTGGAGTCTGATGATGACTGTTCTGCTGTCCCTTCCTCTCGGTTTTTTGGGGACCCCTTTGAGCCTGATCCTGTTCCCTCAGCTGAGGGCCTGATCAGGGCTGTGTTGGACACTCTGAACATTCCCTGTTAGGCCCCATACTTGTTTTCCACCTAACACCGCCCTGTACCGCTTGGTGTCTGAGGAGTGGAAGTTTCCAGACAGAAAACAGTCTGTCTCTAGGAAGTTTGCTAAGCTTTACCCATTCTCTGAAGCTGCCCTAGCTCAGTGGGTTCATCCTCCCAAGGTGGATACCCCTGTTCCAGGCTTTCAAGTCCACTGCCTTGCCTGAGGCTGACACATCTGCTCTGAAAGACTGGACTGACAAGAAGCTTGAGACCTCTCTCAAGGCCATTTTTGAGATGGTGGGTTCTGCCCTGCTCCCCGCATTTGCTGCGGCGTGGGTGAATAGAGCCATGGCTGTTTGGACTAAACAGCTCACTTCAGCTGTCTGTCAGGGAGCTCCTATTATTGACATGTTGCGGCTTCTCGTCAGCATCTCTGAGGCTCAGCATTATGTTTCTGCTGCCCTGTTTGACGCTCTGCACATGGTAGCCAGGGCATCTACCATGTTTGTGTTAGCCAGACGTGTTCTTTGGCTCAAGATCTGGTCTGCTGACACTGCCTCCAAGAGGGCTCTCCTTTCTTTGCCCTTTCAGGGCACCTTACTGTTTGGTCCTAACCTTAAGGATCTGATCAGTGAAGTCACTGGGGGGAAGAGTACTCACCTGCCAGTGGTCCAGAGGAAAAAGGCGCCTATCAAGCGTAATCGTGTTTTTCGTCCCTTTCAGGCTGAATCTCGCCAGGCGACCCAGACTGTGCCTCAGGCTCCTCGTGCCTTATCCAAGCCTAAGCATCAATGGAGGCATAAGTCCTCCGCTAAGCCCAAGGCTTCCAAGCCGCCTTCTACATGACCCACCAAATCCGGGTCCCCACCCGCAGGAGGGTGGCCACTTGTGCCACTACCTCTCGGCTTTGGAAGCCTCTGTGTCGGACCCGTGGGTTTTGCAGGTGGTGGCTGCAGGGTACAGGATCCCTTTCGCCTCCCTTCCTCCTTCCTGGACCTTCTCTTCTTGCTCTCCTCTGGGAGCAGAAAAGCGCTGCATTTTTGAGGGAGCCATTCAAGCGCTTCTGGACAAGGCAGTCTTGGAACCAGTTCCTCCTCAGGAAAGGGGGTTAGGATTCTACTCCAACCTCTTTGTGTTTTCCAAGAAGGATGGTGGCTGCCGTCCCATTTTGGATTTGAAGGATCTCAACTCCTTTTGTGGTCAAGTCCCAGTATCGCCAGGAGTCGCTATGCACAGTGATAGCTGCCATGTCCCCTCAGGAATTTCTAGCTTCTCTGGATCTTCAGGATGCATGTTTGCACATTACCATTCATCCAAAGAGTCGGCAATATCTCCGCTTTGCATGCGACGGAGGGCGTTTTCTGCCCTCCCCTTTGGCCTGACCACGGCTCCTCAAGTCTTCAACAGAGTACTGGGAGCCTTGATTTCCATCCTATATCGAGACGGCATCAGTCGCCCTGTACATGGACGACCTCCTTCTGAAGGCCTCTTCTCCAGAGCTTCTTCATTCTCAAGTGCAGGATTGCATTCATGCTCTGTCCGGTCATGGGTGGATAATCAGTCTAGACAAGTCAAACCTTGTTCCTTCACAGAGGATGGTCTTTCTGGGCATCCTCCAACACTCGGAGAGGGATGGTTTTCCTCACGGACGAAGTGGCTCATCAGATTGCTCTGAAGGTCCAGGCTGTACTGAATCAGGATCCGGTTCCAGACAAGAAGTTGTCATTCCTGGTGGGGAAGTTAATTTCCACCATGGAAGCGGTTCCATTTGCCATGGCTCATACCAGAGAACTTCAGAGGTTTCTAATCCTGGCATTCAGGGGTCGGCCGGATCTCCTGGAGAGGTCCTTATCTCTTCCTCTTCACGTGGAGCTGAGTCTCTCGTGGTGGCTCAACCTGAACAATCTGCTGAAAGGCAGGCCATTCATGGTGCCATTTTGGACAACAGTGATGACTGATGCCAGCCTCTCTGGTTGGGGAGCGGTTCTGGGGCACTTGAATGCTCAGGGCTGGTGGTCCCAGGAAGAATCTCTCCTTCCCATCAACGCCTTGGAGCTTCGGGAGATATTTCTTGCCCTGCACCACTGGACGGGCCAACTGGAGGATTGCCCTGTCAGGATCCAATTGGGCAATGCCACAGCAGTAGCCTACATCAACAAGCAAGGGGGCACAAGAAGTCTCGCAGCTTGGCTAGAGGTCAAGGCTATTTTGTCCTGGGCAGAGGAGGATGTCCCTGCCATTTCCGCAGTTCATATTCCTGGCATAGACAACGTTCTGGCAGACTTACCCAGTTGAAACACAGTGGACAGCGGAGAGTGCAAACTGCATCAAGAGGTGTTCAACCTCATTGTCCAGCTGTGCAGTCTTCCGTGTATTGACCTGATGGCAACAAGACACAACAGGAAGGTTCCAACGTTCTGCTCTCGCTGGGCGGATTCCCTGGCTCTAGCAGTGAATGTTGATATTGTGGAATTTCCCTCTGGCATACCTCTTTCCTCCCATTCCCCTGTTGCACAGGGTGATATGGAAACTGCAACTGGAGCACTGCCCAGTCATTCTGATTGCTCCGTACTGGCCTCGGCAGGCTTGGTTTCCGGAGCTTCTGGATCTCTCAGTGGCGGAAGCTCTTCGGCTTCTTTCCCGTCCAGATCTTCTTCTACAGGGTTACCTGTGGAAGGAGGATGTTCATCATCTGGCTTTGACGGCATGGAAATTGAATCCTCAATTTTGAAGAAGGGATTTTCTTCTGGTGTGGTGGCTACTATGCTTAGTGCCCGTAAGACGGTTTCCTCTAAGGCCTACCATCAAGTTTGGTCTACCTTTCTATCTTGGTGTGCTGATAGGGACCTGTCTCAGGATTTTGATCTGTCCTTTCCTTCCTCCAGGATGGTGTGGATAATGGTCTCAGTCTGAGTTCTCTTAAGGTTCAGACTTCTGCTCTCTCTGTTTTCTTTCAGAGGCGCCTCTCTGTTCTTCCTGACGTCAAGGTTTTCTTCCAAGGCGTTGCTCATACCCGTCCTGTGTTTAAGACTCCCTCTCCTCTGTGTGACCTTAACTTTGTTTTAGGAGTCCTTAAGCACCCTCCCTTTGAGTCACTGGCCACTATTCCTCTCCGTCTGCTGACGTGGACAATGGCTTTTCTCCTGGAGATCGTGTCGGTTCGCCGTGTTGCGGAGCTGCATGTCCTGTCCTGAAGGCCACCCTTTTTGGTGTTTCACAAGGACAAGGCGGTGCTTCGCACTTTGCAAGAGTTTCTCCCGAAGGTGCTGTCTGAGTACCACCTTAATCGGGAGATTGTGGTTCCTTCTTTCTGCCCTAACCCTACTTCTGACAAGGAGAAGGATCTTCACCTGTTCGATGTTGTGCGTTGTCTCAAGTTCTGTGTGCATCGCACTGAGTCATTGGCAGTTTGACACTATTTTTGTCATTCCTGAGGGTCCTAGGGCAGGGAAGCCTGCTTCCAAGGTACCCATTGCTTCTTGGATCAAGTCCACTATTTGTAAGGCTTACGAACTTAGGAAGAAGCCTGTTCCCTTTCGGGTCATGGCTCATTCTACGAGGTCTGTTGGGGCATCTTGGGTCTACAAGAATCAGGCCTCAGCTGATCAGTTGTGCAAGGCGGCCACTTGGTCGTCTGTGCATGCCTTCTCGAAACACTATCGTGTGGATGTGCTGGCATTGGCTGATGCCAGTTTTGGGAGGAAGATCCTGGAGGCAGCCTTGCCTGTTTAGGATCTCATTAGTCTCTCGGTACTCTTTCACTTTTGAGCCGTGTTGGCTCTAGTTGTGTGCTGTGTAACAGTTCCTGGGGTCTGTTTTACCCCTGTTTGGTGTCTGTTGACACTCTGCGGTTGTTGTTGAGCTATTTATGATCTGTTGGTTCATTGGTGCTCTGGTGACTTTGGGCGGCCTGCGTCTGGTCCTTGCCTTTCTTCCCGCCCTAGAGGAACTTAATGGTTGGACATCCCAAAATTACCAGTCACCTGTATTGGACGACAGAGAAAAAAGGATTTTAGTCTTACCTGTAAATTCCTTTTTCTTCCTCCATACAGGTTACTGGTCTCCCACCCTGTCAAGGGACCGTGCTTGGCTCTCCTGTGGCAGAACGTGGGGGTCTTTTCGGGTTTATGCTCACAGGAGTCTTCCTTTATCTTCTTACTACCTAGTCAATAGTTAGTTTTCAAATCTTACTGGATGGGGATTGGCTAGCTGCAAGCTAAGGAGAGGAGGTAGGCTCCACCCAGCAGTCATTGAGTTTTCTGCGGCCCAGTTGGCACTGTAGCTGTTACAACCTCTGAAGAATTGAGTGTCTCAGACGCATGTTTTTCATAGATGGATGTAGCTACCCCACTACTTGGCAGAAGACATTTTAAACTCAATCTTATAGAAAAGTGTCACTTTAATTTCTGAAAGAAGTGTCTGCCATCATTGCACGTATCTTTGTTTTACTCAACAGGAAAAGCCCTACAACATATATATTTTCTTAACTGGGGATCCAGAAGTAGCTGCAGGGCACATTTTATAACTTCAGTTTCGCACAAATAAAGCTTTCAAAAAATAAGACCATTTTAGTCATATATGATATATAACATAACTTTTTAGTGTAATTTATATAGAGGTGATGCATCCCCTTTAAAGCTTTCTGTAATATAACTATTAGGCAGAATGACCCAGATTTATAAAGCCAGCTGGAGTTATTCTGCAGTACACCAACTGCTCCACGGGGGCAAATATAAAATCCTGTTAAATTAAATTGGGCTTTTGACCCACTGAATGCTAGAGAGGCCTCCAGTGGCACCAATTTAGGGACAAAAGAATTAGTCATTTGGTGCCATCATATAGTGGCAAATGCTGGACTTTCTCACCAGGAGAATTTGGTCTTTCACCGTGTGTTCTCAGGTATGATGGTGTAGTACATAGCTGGCATTAACTGTTTTATTTCCTCTGTTCTAGTTTCACCCAGTTCCTTATACTTATGGGAGATTTCAACTTCAGTGAGGTTGAGGAATCTAACCGAATCCTGGGGCCCATTTACTTTACTACTTTTGTGTTCTTTATGTTCTTCATTCTTTTGGTATGTGAATTCTTTATACCCATTTTTTTTTTTTTTTTTTTTTTTTTTTTGGGGTGTCTTTTTTTTTTATTTTAACTTTTCAATAAGGCATATTGATATGCAAGCGTATGTTTATTTCTATAGTGCCATTGATTTGCCTATCTCTTACAGTTTATCTTATAATTTTTAAATTATACTAATGCTCATACTTTCTTTCATATAAGAAAAGATTTCCATAGGTTGATAAAACTGTACAATATAACAGTCTGGGGCAGAATTTGTTTTCCTTTGCACTTCTTACAAATGTCTTACACAGTAGAGTACTCTGCCATAACATCCTGACCAGGAAGTTAGAAGGGCAAAATGCAAACACAATGTCTTCTCCCAGCCAGTTGAAAAATAGTGCATCTAATATCTGCATACCTGGGAACTCTCTGCATCTGCCCTAGAGACTCTGGTTTTTAGACTTAAAGGGATAGTAATACTTTATTATTACTATCCCCCATGTTGTACATATTTGTAAAATAATGTAATAGCCCCCAGGTTCATCTCTCAAACCTTCCTTGAAGTCAGCGTTGTACTGACTGCAGGGATATCCGGTCTGACATTCATCATGCGGCTCAGCAGAGCCGCGATCGTGTTAGTGACAAAGAATTATTTCACTGAAACAGTCTTCTCCATGTGCTTGCAAACCAAGTACATGTAGAGGACCGTTTCAGTGAAATAATTATTTTTCACTAACCGGATCTCGACTCAGCTGCAGAGCCGCAAGCGTACGACAGACTTCCCCTGCAGTCAGTACAACGCTGACTTCAGGGAAGGGGGAGGGAGGGGGGAACTTTTGCCTTCGGTTATCTCTCAAACCATAAAGGTTTGAGAGATGAATCTGGGGGCTATTACATTATTTTACAAGTATGTACAATATGGGGGCTAGTAATAATAAAGTATTACTATCCCTTTAATTACCAGGTCACTAGGGACAGCTAGATGAGTTTCCAGGGTAACCCTGTACACTTTCCCCATTCATTTTGCTCACTTCCTGCCCATTTTAGGTGAAATTCTACCTTCCCTCCTTCATATCCTGGCCATCACAATTAAACCCCATCCACACTGACATGAATCGCTTCATATGGACTTTCCTATCCCCAGTCCATCTTACTCTCGGGACATATTAAAGGAGAACACCTCTTAATTAGAACCTCACTTGCCTTACTATGCCAGAAAATCTGAATAGCCCATTTGAGTTCTGCCCTCGAAATAAGTGAGCCAAAAAAACCATCCTGTTCATGCCACTAGGAAGTTGTAAAGCCTTGCATATTTATGTCATTGTGTATTGCAAGGCAAGACAGTTAAAATATCTCTTTCAATCAAGGTGTTAAGTTTGTCACCGATATCCTATACTCAACGGTCCTTATAGGATTAAAAGTGGATCAATTTTGGGGCAAACCAGCTGCACTGTATGGGATAAGTAATAAGTCCCATTGATTTCAAAGGAGCTTTTAACTCCTTGAATTCATAGAGAGGTTTCCAACACTTTGCTATACAGTGCGCTGGGGACCTCTCTGAAACATTCAGAATTTGGGAAATTTTGTCTCCACGGAGGAGTTGGTTTGCCCTTGGAGAGCAAATGGAAATTCCCATTAATTTAAATTTGGCTTTTATCCTTGAAAGGCCTCGAGCACATTCCTTTTTACTGCTATGGAGAACTTTCTAGCATTCATGGCTTAAATGCCTCATTTAAATCAATGCGGATGTCAGGAATGGTTTTGTCCTTTTAGGTTGACCGCTATGAGATTAGTTTGAAGTGTCTTCTAATTCTTTTACAACTGAGCTAGACTAGTGAGTTACAGTAGTGTGATTCTGGTTCCTGACAAGTCCCCCCAGGACAGTCTGTTCTTAGTACATTTATGTTACATGCATGTCTTAAACTTGAAGAGCTGAAGAAAAAGATTTGTGTAAAGGGGTTAACACATTTATTTAAGCCTATTTATCTGGTCATTACCGCTATCTGTGTTTGGTTGCTGAAAATTCAAAGCCATAAGAAAACACATTTTTCAGCCATTGTGTGGTTAATGATTTCATTTGCAACATGTATTAATTATATATTGCAGTGACTGTAATAAAATGTATTTGAAAACTTGGTTTTAAATAAGCAACTCTGAAATATGGAAATTACTTGGTTTTAATTAATATACTGGATTACTAAATGGCCTACTATTTTAGATACACTAATAAAAGCTATGTTTTAGAGCAGTGTCAGAAAACAAAGTTCACCTCAATGTCTGCTTCAGTGGCCACTGGATTTGCCAAAGGCCACACACATGTTTTCTAGAGAGGTGTTCAGTGCATTGCCAAAGGGTATAACATTTAAAGGATGGTATTCTCTGTGGCAAAAGAAAGAGGTTATATGCTTATATGGTGTAAATAAGGCACCAGGGAACAACAGACTGATTGGCAGAAGGAGAATACCCAGAGGGCCATGTGTCACCCAGGGCTTCCTGAAGCCCATCACTGTTTTACAAGACCTGTTATACAGCAATAATATGTAATTCTATAACATTGAAAGGGTCTTCTTTTTGTAGGAATAGAGTATGAGACTGTGAAGAATTAATTGTTCCCTGATCCCAGTGATGACAGTATTTACGTAACGTTGTTTTTGGCAAAAGCATTTCACATTATGTTGATAGGCAGTGTGTTCACATTGGGGGAAAAATGGAACAATTTTAACCCTTTGAGTGCCACAGGGGTACGGCATGCATTGCTTTGCAATGCATTCTGTACCCCTCTGGCACTCAAAGGGTTAAGGCAAGAATGATGCATATTTAGCAAAGAACCTCTGCTGTGAGCAGAGGGACTGATTTTTTTGAAAAACACTGTGTAAGTGTTTATCCCATAATTTCTCTGCGTTTGACTTGATAAATATGTCCCATTACATTTTAAATATCAAATACATTGTGTTTCCTTATTTATGTATAAACCATGGTTATTTTCAACAGAACATGTTTCTGGCTATCATGAATGACACTTATACCGAAGTTAAAACGGATATGGCTCAGCAGAAAAGTGAGATGGAGCTGACTGATCTCATTAAAAAGGTAAAGTGTTTTAATCATTCTTGGCATATTAAAGCAACACTAACGCAAAAAGACAAGTAGTTTGTTAAAACTCAATACAACATATATAGTGCTAGCATACGTAAAAAATAATTATTCATGTTACAGCCCTAAACTAAATTCCTAAACTTGCTTTTTAATGCATGTGTAAAATGTGTTGTCTAGACATTATTTATTTAAAGGTTGCGCTCTTTGTCTTGAGAGAGAAGGCTAAAATCCATTAACAGACCGTAAATAGTGTGCACTGCTCTTGTATTAAGAAAGGCTTTTATCGTATCTTAGACCATTTACAAATAATCCTGGACAATCAGTGGGAGCCCGGGTAAAATACAGGAGTGTCTTTTTCCACTGAACATATGTAAAACTAAATTTTAGGCCTCAGAAGACAGAATTTTGTTTACAGATGCCAGTATGCAGGACATGGGATTTATGTGTATATAACCCACGTTACTTTTCCATGAACATTTGCAGTTGTCTATTCTTATTTTAAGATTTGTATGTATTTGCATGTTGAAATAAAATTAAGCGGCATCAAAATAAGGGAAAGAGAATGGGGATCGAGAGAGGGGAAGACGATGGGGCCATATGCAGAAAGTAGTGGAGCGATTCTGGAGCAATCAACTTCGAACATCCAGACCCTCACACAATATTTTCGTCTACTACTTTGAGGGCGTAGCTTACAGGATGGATCTTTAATATAATAATATAATTAAAATCTCATTTGGATATGGGTGCTTAGATATCTAAATGTCTACCCACTGTAGATTTTGTTTGTTTTATGGCAAGGGGTATGCATGGGCATCTTTCAGTGTCATCAGTGGAGAATAGGAGGAATTTACTTCTGATAATACGGAGGCCAGAGAAATGACTTGGAGATGGGGAAATGAGGATGAATCAATATCCTATATAATAATTTGTTAGAATGTTTGTCAGATGCCGTTGTGGGCAGTAGAGACTGCCCAAACGCACAGAATGCTGGGAGGTGTAGGAATGCTAGGAGCATTCTGTGCTTCCGGCCACTCTCTCAGTGCGTGACTGCGTCGGTGGCAGGTCGCAGAGCAGGACCGGCCTCTTAGCACTTTGAGTGCCAGAGGGGTACGCTACGCATTGCAAAGCCCATGTACAAGGGATTTTACTCTAGTATTTTTATATTCAAATATAGATTACTTTCAGAATTTTAAAATACTAATGTTTGTATCTTCCTCACATCTGTTGGAGGCATGACCACTCTTGGTTATCTCACCTTAAAGGGATAGTAATGTTTCATTCCACAAGTAGCTCAGATCGTTCATCATAGCTAAAAGTTTTGAAGTCTGATGCTCTTACTGTTCAAAACCTGCTAGTTATGTTATAGTTATATGATGTTTTTTCCTAATACTGGCTATAGATTGTCCTTCATGATCAGCGATCAGATCTGAAACAACGCTGACGTTGGGGTGAAGGGGCGGGTTGTGTAGACGTCCTCATATAATTACAGCTCAACTAGCAAGTTGTGAGCAGTAAGAGCATTAGACATCCGTATTATTAACTATGATGAACACTCTGAATTGCTTGTAGAAGGAAACATTACTAACTCATTAAACACACACAGTATTCTGCTCTTTAGTCTGGTGTCCACATCAGTGGTCTTCAGTCCTTTGTCTTGAAATGTTCTTCAATGTCTCTCTTTGCCTCTCACACTTAACTTTGAAAATAGTGAAGGCTTTGGAGCATGGGTGTTGCACTCGAAAAATGGTCCAAGCTCTACAGGAATGATAGTTGATCCTCTGATGGTTATCAAATGCTTGCTTGACTTGAATCCTCTAATTATTCGTTACTGTAACAAAGTGCATCCTGATGTACCCATAAAGTCTCCATACATCTAAGCCTACACTCTAAGCCCATATGTGATTCCTAGGTCCTCAAATGTTTGTCTAGATGAATGGGTCTTATATTTTCCAATTTATATTTTCTATATACACACCATCTTTGGGAATTGGAATATTGTTTTTTGTTTTTGTTTTTTTAAGCAAGTTTTCATTTTAAGAGTAATTTTATATTCACTATATGCTGTTTCGAAAAGCTTCTGTAACCCATTTCATGAGGCGAGACAGAGTCACAGGTGGATCTATCCATAACAATATTTTCATGTTTCTTCAGGGTCTCTACAAGGCTATGGTAAAACTTAAACTGAAAAAACCCACAGTGGATGATATATCAGAAAGTATCCGACAAGGCGGAGGAAAGCTGAACTTTGATGAGCTTAGGCAAGATCTGAAGGGGTAAGGAAATACTTCAGAATGCTTAGCACTTTGAGCTCCAAAGTGGTGTCCAACATGTTGCTTACACCTTTCACACGGATAGGGCTAAAATGTTCCTCTACAACTTTTTTTTTTTTTTTTTTTTTTTTTTGAAAGCTGTTTTTCAACCCCTTAACGACCAGCTGTATGACCAGCAGTTAAGGACCACAGAGCATGTTTTTGTTTGTTTGTTTGTTTTTTTCTCCAGTGGATTCAGGGTTTCCTGAAATGTGTGCAGCCACATGTGGACCTCTGAATTCCATGACGTACAGAGTAGTCATGGGCCTTAACAAAAGTTTTCCCATGAAGGTACTGGCACGTGGGTCCTTAAGGGAAAAACATTTGGTTACCCCACCATCTCACATATTATCTACTCTGTTGTGCAGATAAAATGGTCAATGAAGGTGACATCATATGATCTTGTCCAGGGCTAGCACTGACACCTACAACACATGTAAAGCTATGTGTTGGAGATGTTGCTAGCATCCAAGAGTTTAAAATGCATTTAAATAATATATGTATATATTATTTAAGAGTTTACTTTTTTGTTTTCAAGTCTTTCTTCTCCAGTCCATTTTACCCCCCTAGCATTCTGTAGCTTGAGAATATATAGATACCAACCCTAAAATAAATAAACTAAATGGAAATGTACCCTTTGTCCTCAGTGTCCTTGTCAACCTCACAAAGTCCAAGAGCAGACTTCTTTTTCATTCTTCCACTCTTACCTCCAGATACAGAATATTTCTTGTTGGTGCTGAAACCCATTTCTTTTTTTCTTTTTTTCCCCCCATCACTAGATTACCATGAATTAAACCTATGGTCACTGCATATTATCCCTTTATGATGATAAGCCGTTAGATTAGGGGTGCTGTTTTATTGTACTGCAGGTTTGCTGCTTTGAAGCGCTACCTTCTTATTTGACAAGGCCACTATAAGAAATCCTGGCACTAACAAAGCATTGACTTGATATATCGTTACCTCAGACAGATAAGGACCACAGCGTTTTCCCTCATGGTGGAACCTTGTTATTGGTATCTATTGTTTTTTCAGTCATGAATACCTCAAATGAAAACTGTAGTTTCCAACTTTTTTTTTTTTCTTTTAGAGTTGTATTTCCTCTTGAAATTATTAACATTTCCAACCCTGAGACCCAAATAATGAGGATTCTGTATGCAGTTTTAATCTGTTCTTTGGCAACATTGGCTGAGATTATATGCTAGGGCTGAACTGCACATCTGGACCAAAACTCTCCTGAAATAATAATAGGGTGGGGAGTGATTATAAATAATGGTCTTTATGTATAGTGGTAAAGTGGAGCTGTGCAATGGGGGAAAAATTACCAGTGATTTAAATTGAGATTTTAACTCAATGAATGCGAGAGAGGTGCACAGTGCATTTCTTCACAATATATTGGAAATCTCTCTAATATTCAGGGGATTAAAATACACATTTAAATTGGTGAGAATTTATTTTTTCCTTATGGTTAAATTTATTTGTTCCAGAATTTATATATCTTTGCATGTGCTGTTAGTGTTTATCACCCTCTGGTGGTGAGTTGCTGACACTGCAGCATTTCCTTTGGCGTACATTTCACAAAATGGATATTTTCTTGGATTATGTAAATGTTGGAGTTCTGAAATAGTAATTGAAAAGTGAATACTGGTATTATTTTTCCACTTTCTGTAAACTGATGAACAATAGTGTTTGCATGGAATTGTAAGATGAAATCTAATAAAACAAACATGGACCTTTTACACCGTACGCAATGTGTATTTCAGGAAAGGCCATACTGATGCAGAAATTGAGGCCATTTTTGCTAAATATGACCAGGATGGTGATCAGGAACTTACAGAGCACGAGCACCAGCAGATGAGGGATGATCTGGAGAAAGAGAGGGTGAGTAGCATAAAAGTGCTGTGATATTTTACTATTCCAATTAATCTACTTTTCAACTGATACAGCAATTTTAGCCTTTTTTCCTCTCCTATTTATTATAGGATGCTTCATTTTTTTTTTTCTTTTCCACACTGGGACATAAAATTGTGATTGTGAACAAGGCACAATCTACTATTTAGATAAATTTGGTATTTAACCCTTTGAGTTCCGGAGAGGTATCCAATGGTTGAATACCTTTCTGGCACACAAAGGGTTAACTAAAATGAGACTGATCAATTCAATGAAAAGTATTTGCAGTTTCTATCTCTGTATTTATTTATACAAAGTGAGAATCCTCCAAACAATTAACCCTTTGATTGCCAGAGGGGTACTCGACACATTGCAAAGCAATGCGTTGCATATCCTTCTGGCACTCAAAGGGTAAGGGCCTTTTACAGAAAGAAATAGATAAGTAATTCTGGAACATACCAAATGCACCATATGGGGCAATTTAAAAAAATGTCCAGAATTGTCATTGATTTAATCCCCTTGAAAGCTGGAGATGTCTCCAAGGTATTGACTTGAAGACCTTACTAGCATTAACCCCTTAAGGACCATTGACGTGGCAGGACCGTCACGCTGGTCGGCACTTAAGGACCAGTGACGATCCTGGCACGTCACGTACTTTTACTAATATCGGGCACTGAAGTTGATCGCTCCAAGACCGGAGCGATCTCTTCCAGTGCCCCGTTTGGCATACTGCCCCATGTGATCAGTCACGTGGGGCGGCACGTCAAAGTTTCCTATGTGGTCCTTAAGGGACGGCACCCCCCCCGGACCGCTGGTCCTTAAGGGGTTAAAGTGAATACATGACAATTTAAATAAATGGCAGTCTTTATTTCACCCCATTGTACAGTTGGTGTGCTCCAAAATTGCACATCTAAACTATATTGTTCATGCAAGTTCACACTTTAACTCTGAGTGCCAATGCACAATTTGTTGGCTACCTCTCACACTCGGAGGGTGAAGGACCATAGCGCTGTACAATACTTGTAATAGTTGCACAATTCTTTGCTTGTTTAAGGGTTATGAAACGATAATAAATATTGAAATATTATAATGGACTGTGAATGCTGGAAATCAGGAATCATTTTTGTTTTCCAGGCATAAATGCTTACTAGACTCTTATCGACAAAGAGGCTATTAAAATAAAATTTATGACCATAGGTAATTTGGTTCATAGAGCACACAGTGCCCTTGAAGAAATGTACCTTTGTGGGTGTGATTCAACATAATTGTGTGCAGTTACTGGCTAATCAGTAATGCTGAACCTGTTGAGAGAACCTGACCATGAAATAAGGTTAAGAATGAAACCTAAGCATTATTCAGTACATAGGAGACTGGACACACTAGATAGGCCAACTGGTACTTATCTGTGGAGAAATTAATAGGTAAATTAATAGATAAACCCTTGATAAAGTTGTCAACTAATATGCAATCCAAGTCACTATTTGAAAACAAAGATTGATCTTTTTTTCATAGCATTTTTATTGCCATCCTTTATTTATAAAGTGTCAACATATTCTGTGGTGCTTTACAAAAGAGCAGCATATGCAAATAATGTGATTCATGTACAATCCAGAACAAGTAGAAAGTGGGCCCTGATCCTGAGCGCTTACAATCTAGTGGAATAGAGCTGTAAGAGAAGCATGAGGTTGAAAGGTAGCAGCGTTTCACAGTTCAATGAATAGATAGGCCAATTGGAAGATTGGCCACAGGGTAGATATGAGTGGATAGAACAGGTCATAATATTTGGATAGAGTTGAGAGAGATAGCTAGATAGAGTAAAGAGTAGGTTAAGTGGTTTCGTGTTAGATACGTTTTTAGGGAGCACTTAAAGGTTGAGTTTTGGAAGCTTGAGTTAGAGGAGGTTGTGAGGGAGAAGGAGTATGAGATAATTTGCTGAGTGATTTGGCAAATAATTGGAAACTAGGTTTGATATTTAGTGGGGGACAGACTTGTGAGGGGCTTTGTGTTAGTAATTTATGATCCTGGAGGCTATGTTGGGCTTGGCCGAGTGGGACATCAGCAGTAAAGCAGTTAGTCAGGGGAACAAACCTGGCAGCAGCATAAGGGTGCGCTGAAGTGACTTCATTTTAACTTTATTTTATTTTGTAGGCATTAAAAAAACACGAAGAATGATATAAGTCTTATCTCTCAAACCGTTATGGTTTAAGAGCTATTCACAAGCAAAGTTTCCCCTCCCGCCCCTTTTTCCTAGTGTAAGCCATCTCTTCTCAGATGTCAATCTGGTTGTAAGACCAGACAGATAACAGAAGGGGACATTCTTCTTACAATGAAAACAATGAAAGCCCTTCCCCCCTTGACAGGTTTTTCAGCTTTTTCCCTTATCTTAATTGAAGATTGTCCCTCTCTGCAGTCTACCTGGGCACCTCCCTTCTGATCTGACTGAACGGTGGGGATACTTTGCTTGTGAATATCTCTTAAACCATAAAGGTTTGAGAGATAAGACTTATATCGTTCTTCATGTTTTTTTAATGCCTACAAAATAAAATAAAGATAAAATGAAGTATTACTATCCCTTTAAGACAGCTGGGAGGGAGGTGGGAGGAGAATTGCATCACTGGTAAGTCGTGCACCGCTGTGCTGAAGATACAGTGTGCCTCAGAATGTGAAAGTGCCCAGCATGAAGTTGCATATATTACAAAGTACGTAAATGCCAAAAAGAAAAAAAAAAACACTATTCCTATTACAATTTTAATAGCTAAGCACCTGGCAAAATGTTTTTTAGATGTGAAAGATCCCCTTTTTAAATGTCCCATTTAGGACTAACATACATATTTGAAAATATTTTGTGGTGAGGGTTATGGTAGGTGACAGTTTCCCTGTAAAAGAGATGGGATAGCCATGAAGAAATTGCAGATAGAGTTGGCGATATTCGTTAATAAGGAGGGGGACACGCGTGGGGAGAAATGGTAGATTTAAATATAGTCAGCATAGAGGTGGTTCTGAAGTCCGTAGGAGTGAATTGGATGATGTAGTGTAGATAAAGAAGAACTGAGGGCAGATGACATTGCTTAGAGTTCTGCAGCAAAGGTTTTCTCTTTGCCATTCTATGATTAAGGAAAGTAAAGCTTCTTTCAGTGGCTATCCTATATAATAATTCGCTAAAGCGTGTGTAATGACGGAGTCATGTGCAGTAATACTTCTGCGTGTGCTGCAGTCATGAGCAGAAGAGACTGCCCATGCCCTGGCTGATACTGACGTCCAGCTCTGTATCAGCGGCGGCGCAGACAGTCTCTACTGCGCATGACTGCCCCGCGAGTGGCTGGCAGTGGCACTGTGGCCCGTGTAACAGGCTCTTCAACTAGTCTAATAAGATATTTCATGTTTTGTTTTATTATAATTATTTACCACATTGTAAGTAGGCAGTGCTTTACATTTTTTTTTTCCCATAGGAAAACTAGACTACTGATTGTAAGAATGCAAGCAGGTCCCTCACTACCATTTTGTTTCAGTCATTTCTGTATGTCATTGTATGTGCTGAATATTTTGGCACCCAATAAATAAAAGATACTAATAAGAGAATAGGACTGCTGTCATGACTTTCCAATAATAATGGTCCTGGTGAAAAAAATCTATATAGTGGGGGGTGAAAATTAATAACCTATGCCTACAGTACCATACAGAGAAAAACGATCCATTGGTTAGTTATTGTTACTAGGTGACAGTGTTCGCATATGGCCAGTGCAGGTTTACAGGAGACATCTGCTTGAGCACAGATTATTGTCACTGGGCCACTGATTGATATACTTGTACTCTAGCAGATATATTATGAAAACATGTACTGTTGGTAGCTCACAAGGTCCAGGGTTGTCTACCCCTTGAAAGAATAGCTTGCAAGTCATTTAGTAAATTATAGTCGAGCACAAAAATGTGTTCATAAACCGTTTTGCATAATTATCATCTTTTTTCAGTTATTAGCGGTACTTTATTTAAAGATTTTGTGTTTGCCATATCCCTTGTGTTCATTCTGCAGTTTATTATAATTTAATAAATTAGTTTACCTCCTCAACCAAGAGAACCCTTGAAGTCCTCATTGTAGGTTTTTATGGTGATTGTGTTCTTCACTTTTCTTCTGTGGCTCAGGACTGGCCTACTTTTCTGGAATCCCATCTACTGTAACTTGCAGAACAAAGAAGAAGTGGAGCCAAACTAATTAAACCATGGGGCAAATAAAAAAATACCCAAATCCCCATTGGTTAAACTAGGGTTTTAACTCCTTGGGGGTTATAAAGAGGTGAGAAAGTGGAGATGACATCTACCGTGATATTTCTTCTCTGGTTTCTATATTATTCTATACCTCTGCACTAAGATATCCAAAGTTGGGGAAATCTTAGTGCCTTTGCTCTATAGAATAACATAGGAACTAGAGCAGTCATCTCCACTTTATTACCTTGCTGTCATACCTTAGTTCAACTCCCCCATTGTATGCTAGAGTGGTCTCCAACATATTGCAAAGCTGAGTGTTGTAGAATTCTTTAACATTCAATGGATAAGGACCTTTTCATTTTAAATCACCAATCTTATGGTGCAATCCCCCCCCCCCCATTTTCTGCACTTCTTCTAATAAAGCAACCTCAGTGCTACTTGGCCAGAGGTACTGCTCAGGAACATAATCTGCATTAATGCTTTCCTGAGCAGCCAAGAGTTAGAACCGTATTTGAAATGATGGCCAGTCCAGAGCCGTGGAAACCACCATGAAGGAAGCCACTCTGGAAAGCTGCACTCACTCTATACCATATCTGGGGTATAATAATGAGTTAGGGGGAATCATTTTTCTTGAACTATATTCCTTTTTTCTTCTAACCTCAGTAACTGCAAAGCATAGATGTCTTCTCCATGCTTTTTTCATGTTTTTCATGACCAGCAATCAGTAGCTGCATGTTTGTTTCCCACAAGGAGGATCTGGAGATGGACCGGGCATCTCTGCCTCGCCCAATGAGTGGCCGTAGCTTTCCACGGAGCCTGGATGACTCTGAAGAGGACGATGATGAGGACAGCGGACATAGCTCCCGCAGGAGAGGAAGCAGCTCAAGTGGGGTCTCATATGAGGAGTTCCAAGTGTGAGTTTCACAGTCCTACTTGGAACTCATTAATATTATCATTATTTTTAATTTTACTTTTATGAATACTGCTTTAGGGCTACATAGACAAACGGAATGGTGGAGCAGTTCTGAGACAAACCAAATGCTCCATGGGGAATAAAAAAATTAATTCCTAAGGATTTAAATGCTGCTTTTTTTTAACCATTAAATACTTGAGAAGTTGCCAACGCATTTTTTTTTATAGTGACCAGAAGATACTCTGCTTTCCTTCCTGCCCTCATCAACCTGGCATTCTCCAAACTTATGGTTTGAGAGGGAGGACCAGGAAAGCCCACTTGTGTCATAGGTGACATTAGCAATGATACTGTGGCTTTCCTGGTTATCCCACAGAAGCACACATACATTGTTCACTTCCCCATCCTTGGTTCACTGGTAGCCTTAGAACCACACATACAGTCTGCTTCCCCAGACTTGTTCCATTAGCAACAGAGAACCAGACATGCAGTTTTACACCCCAGAGTGTCCATTAGAAGAGACAGAATAACATTTATACTGTCTGCCACCTCAGCCTTGTTCCACTGCCCCTCTGGTAGCCACAGAAAAGTACACTATATGCATCCCCATTATTAACCACAGAGCCATACAGTCATACACTGAGCCTTGTTCCACTAGTAGCCTTGGGACCACACATACAATGTTTGTTTCCTCAGCTTATTCCATAGGTAGCCATGCTCCTGGAACCACCTATGGTTATATCAACTGATACCAAAGGTGTATCATTTTTATTAAGCTGAATGCAGTAGGAATTTCCTTGCTGTTGAAATATTTTAGTAACTTTGACGTGATTGGTGTCTGACATTTTTTTTTTTTTTTTTTTTTTTTTTTATTTGTTTCTTTCTTCTGTCGCACTATTTTCTGGAAATAGGTGTGCACTGTAGCGGAGTTAGAAATTCTAATGACTCCTCATTTGATGTGGCTGGTTGTGTACTTTCCAAAATGGTAGGCTTTGTCTACCTTCTCCTCATTTCTGTACTTGATAACAACCCTTTTATTATAGTTAAATCATATCTGATATATGGAAGAAAAAGAGAACGTAGTTGGAGTAGTTTTGTGATTCTGTCACCCCCTACAGTATGTAAACTTATACCAATAAGGTACCATTTTTTCTCTAAAGAGCACTGGCTAATGAATAAAGTAGGACATTTAATTTTTCTCTGGTTTCATTACAATTCAAGTGGTAGAAATTGGTTTGTTTGTTTGTTTGTTTGTTTTTAAATGCCTATTTTTTTCTTTAGCTATATGTTCCAGAAACATTTGTGCACACCAGGCTTAGGGTAGAAAGGCAAGTGGCCACCTCATTTGATACTTTGGAACATCTTTCAGCAAATATATGCTTTTAGGAGGTTGTTTTGACATTGTGATAGTTAACCTCTTAAGGACCAGAAAAGGATAGTGCCCCCAGTTTCCCTCCTCTTCATAGAACTCCTGGGGGGTTATGAACAAGGTGTGCTAAAGAGGTGATAACACAGAGATAACTATTCAAGTGATATCACTTCTCCAGTTCCTATGTTATTCTATGGAGCTTTTGCTCTAAAATCTCCACAGTAGCAGAAATCTTAGTGCATAGGGTCCATAGAATAACATAGGAACTGGAGAAGTAATATCACTGGAGAAGTTATCTCCTCGTTATAACCTCTTTAGCACACCTTAATACATAACCCTCCTGGCCTCTCTAGTAGCATTAGAGTGAGAGGCAGGGATTGTAGATACCTGTCTTTGTTCTTCCCTGCTAACAGAAGCATGGGCTCATGACCACACTGTTAGATTCTATGAAGAACACCCTTCCTTCATTCCTTACATAAAATTGACAAAACCATTTGGCATTTGGGTGAGAAAAGCTTTATCAGCAAAGTGATAAATAGCAGTCTGGTACATTTCAGTCAATTTCTCTAAAAAAGGTATAATCCTTTTCTTGTCCTTCAGCCTTGTGAGACGAGTGGATCGCATGGAGCACTCTATTGGAAGTATTGTCTCTAAAATCGATGCTGTGATTATCAAGCTGGAAGCCATGGAGAGGGCCAAACTGAAGCGCAGAGAGGTCTTGGGAAGGCTTCTTGATGGTGTGACAGAGGTATGCTGGTTGCTTAGTTTTGATATTAGCAACACTACTAATATTTACTTCCAGGTTTAGAAGCAAGCACAAGAAGGGCAGTCTCTCTTGACACCCCTATAAATAAGTGGCTCTTAAAATATTAACTTACCTATTAGGTGTTCTTAATGCAGCAGTTAGTTAAGTCTGTCTTTATGTAATGTTTCATTATATCTGCAATCTCCTGTTTATAGTGAAATCTGTTAACATCTGCTTCTATGTCACACCAACTTATAACTTTGAGTTGCAATAGACCAGAATGACTAGTTAGGGACACTAGTCTTTATCAGATTGTAAACTGAAACCAATAGCAGCAGACAACTGCAAAAAAAAAAAAAGGGTAAATAGAAATAAGACTGCTGTATGAATAACACCTACTTGGGTAATTTTGTCTGAAAAACAAATTAAGTACCCTTTTGGGTATAGTTCCATTTCAACAGGACTTAACTAGATAGATACACATCACACGGCAGTCAGTTAAATAAGTTTACTAAATGTTTTTCTCAGTTTATATCTGCAATTACCTGTATGTAGTTAATTATAAAGTCTTCCTCACAACAGAAAATAAGTGTAAACAATCTGAGTGCGATGAACCACGGAGGAAAGCCTCATGCGTGATTCTTTAAAACACACTAAGCATTTTCAGATAGAATGTTGTAATTTTTCCAATTATAGACCGTGATAGAGTTCCGCAGATTAGAGAGCACAGGTCCTGTGAATATTTATTTATTTATTTATTTATTTAGAAAATGTTTTACCAGGAAGAATACATTGAGATTTCTCTCGTTTTCAAGTATGTCCTGGATAGTTTTCAGTAAAATGTTACATATTTACACTAATTGTGAGACATTATATACAAACATACAGAAATATACATACTTGTTAAATAATGGGATTATTTACAGTTACTGTTTTTAGATATAAAGAAACATTTGCTTTTAAGGATTTTAGACTGGGTGCAGATGTGATTTTTTTCCGGCAGATTGTTCCAGATTTTTGGAGCTCTGAAGGAGAAGGCAGATCTTCCTGCTTCTTTCTTGTATTGTGGTATACGCAGTGAGTTGTTAGTAGTGGAGCGGAGGTTATAGTTAGTATGGAGAGCTGGGGTGAGCATACTGCTTAGGTATTGTGGTAGTTTTCCAGAGAAGTGATTGTGTACTAAGCAAGAAAGATGAAGGCCACGTCTAGATTTGAGTGTTAGCCAATTTAGTTCTTTTAGCATGTCACAATGATGGGTAGTGTAGTCACACTGGAGGATAAAGCGGCATAATGAATTATATAGAGTGTCAAGTTTACTGAGGGGGATTTCTGGCGCTGGAGCATATACTACGTCACCATAGCCTATGACTGGCAGCAGCATCTGTTGTACAATACGTTTTCTCACCTGGGTACTTAGACATAATTTGTTTCTATAAAGTGTACTTATTTTGGGATAAAGTTTAGAGGTTAATTTGTCAATGTGGTGACCAAAATTGAGGTTAGGGTCAAGCCACATACCAAGATATTTGTAGGAGTCTACTGGGGCCAATTTACGATTAGACTCTGTTACAATGGATAGGTGGATATTGTCGAGATTACGCAGTTTGTGCTTTGTGCCAAATATCATTGTGACTGTTTTATCTGTGTTTAAGAAAAGTTTGTTCTGTGTTATCCATCTTTCCACTTTGTAGAAATCATGTTGTAATTCGGTTTCAAGTTGTGATATGCTAGAGTTTTTAGCATAGATTATGGTGTCATCTGCATACATGTGTACTGAAGATGATTTGCAAACCTTGGGCAGATCATTTATAAAAAGAGAAAATAGAAGAGGGCCAAGAATGGAGCCTTGGGGAACTCCACTTGTTATTTTGAGCGGACGGGAGTCATTGTTTGCAACTGACACATACTGCATTCTGTCTGATAAATAGGTTCGGAACCATTGTAGAGAATTATTACCCAATCCTGAGTTATGGAGTTTGCTGATAAGAATGTTATGGTCTACTGTGTCAAAGGCCTTAGCGAAATCAAGGAAAATAGCTCCAGTGAGTTCACCATTTTCCATGCCAGTCTGGATATCATGCCCTATCTGTAAATATGTCTACCAGACACAAACTGTTAGTATTTGGCTGTTCATTGCAATCTTTAATACTTATTCTTATGCTTGTTCTTATATTTTTTAACTTCCCCCTAGCCCCTCAGATGCGGCCAAAGTGGTTTGCACTTGGGGCGACTATTTTCCATATTTTTGCATTTTTGGGCCGCTGCACCTTTAAGAATAGCACAAGTGGCCTCCATCTTAGTAGAGGAACTTCAGCTCCTTCATAGCTGACTCCTGCAGTACTGGGTGGGCTCTGGACCATGGTAATGGATGGACTGAGAGCGGAAAGGATGTTGGTTATAAATTATTCCCATACTTTGCCTCTGTGGTGATGCTCCGGCATAGGTGACTGGGCTATTTTTGTTTCTTACTGGGAGTTTTCATCATGCTCCCTGAGGTTCTTATTTTTTTTCCCGGGCCTTCAGGAAAGGAAGGGGAGGAACCACTGCTCCTTTAGTTACTTTTTAGATATGTGGAGCACCTATGAGGCATCTGACTTGCAGGGTCTGTCTGGATGGCTGAATCTTCTTCCTGGCACCTTCTCCCTCAACAGTCAGACAAGTTTTTTGTTAATAATTTTTCATTATGTTTTCTCACTATGAGGGTCTCCTAGCTATGTTTGAACACAGAGGAGACCTAGGAAAGACTAAGACTATGAAATTTATGGGGGTGCCTGCTGTGGCCATTTGTTCCACATTTTATGCTAGTTTTCCCATAGAACACACTGGTGCTTTATGCCTCTGTTTTTGTGTGGCCCCATCGCAACAATCCTGGGGATCAATTTGAGAAAGAGGAGGACCTTATTCTGATACTGGAGACTCTTAAAGTCTCTGAGACCCCCAATTTAGGTTCCTCATCTCCCAATATTTTTAAAAAGTGCAAAAGGATGCAGTTATTTCCCTTCCCTGTCATTCTCTTGGCCACGTGGTACTTGAGTGAAAGTCAACTGATAAGAAAAAACATCTGGGAATAAATATATTATTTTATTAAACCCTTTTCCCCTGCTTCTCTGCAGTAGTGGGCTACCCCCTGATTGTTTACTCTCCTGTGTTTCGCTTTTATAAACACACATTGTTTTCAGATCCTTTTTTAAGGATCAGATGGATAAGTGCCTTTATTGTCTTCACAAGGCTAAGTTTGTGGCTTCTAGGGACACCCTACGCCCCCAACCTTGCCATGGCATGGGTAGCTAGAGTGATGGCTATTTGTGGGGTGCAGTTGTGGTGGTTGGATGCAGTTTGTTCTGATGCTCCGAAAGGAGATTTTGTCTCGTCCTTTCCATCTCTAAGATTCTTTTCAGCCAATACTTGCCAGCCTTAGAAAATGTTAGATTGATTGGCAAGTCTTTGGCACTGTCAGTTGCAGCACATTGTACTCTTTGGTTGAAGATTTGATCTGCTGATCAGTCTTCCAAGAAATCTCTTTTTTCTCTTCTGTTTGTAGAGAGCAACTGTTTGACCCGGAACTGGAGAAAGTCATTAGCCATGGGGACAAGAGTGCTCTGTTGCCTCTGGTTACTCCCAGGCATCCTTCCTCATTCTGCTGAGATTTTGCAGTTTTCACTACCCCTGCTAATATGGATATGCACTCAGACAGGGAGGAAGAGGCACATCCTTCTCAAAAATACTAACCAGCATGGGCAGCTGGGTATATGCAGGGAATTGGTCTGGACAATAGAGTCCCCTCTCCCACCAGACTAGGTAGGTCTTCGGTGACACTGGATCGTTTGTTGGTCATAGTGTATTGGTCCATATTGATGAAGAATGCCAACACCAAGAGTTTCTTGTCTATCAATGTACTGCAGCTTTGATCGGTTTGCTTGGCTCTTCAGCACAGGTCCCAGTTACTGAGGGGGTCTGCCAGTGTGGATTCAGTTTAACAGAGCATCAGTGGTGGCTTATGTCAACCATAAAGGAGGGACCAGAAGCACAACAGTTTGGTCAGATATTTACCTGATTCTCTCTTGGGTGGAAGTTCGTGTTCTGGCTTTCTCAACTGCTCACATTCCAGGAGTAAACAATGTGGTGGTGGACCTTTATCAACCAGGTGCATTGCTGGGTGGGGTTAAAGTGGAGCTGGGAGGGGGTCTGCACCTCCGGAAAGCTCTGTTTTGCAAGTGCCTTACTTCATATAGTAAGATACTTTACCCCATTGTCCCTGTGTTTCACAATGAGTAGGAGAAGTATTTATTGGAAGTACAGAAAATCCAGTTTTTCGCTTATGAGCTGTCTTGTAAGAGTATCCTGAAACTTCAATTATAATATAAACTTGCACTTTTTTATGATGCCTTACTCAGTTGCTTAAAGTATTGTATAAAATTGAATGTATGTTTGCTAGGTAAAACAGAGACTGGATTCTGTGTGTACACGTGTCTTTATTTTTTATATTTATTTTATTTATTTTAAGGATGAAAGACTAGGCCGTGACAATGAACTACACAGGGAACAAATGGAAAGACTGGTGAGAGAAGAGCTGGAGAGATGGGAATCTGATGACACAGCTTCCCAAATGAGCCACCGTGTGGGGACTCCCAGTGGGACCAATGGTCAGTCTCGTTCCAGGAGTTCTCGCCCTCCATCTTCACAGTCAACAGAGGGAGTTGATGGGGCGGGTGTGGCTGGCAATGTCTAAAACCGCTGTAGCATTTTTAAGGGCTGTAAAATGTGTTATGCAAAGGTGGGCAAACCTGTGATCCTTTAACTGTTGGACTGCAGCTCCCATCATCTTCAGCCAGCAAATGGCTGAGGATAATGGAGTTGTAGTTAAACACCTGGACCCTGTAGGTTGCATGCTCATGATATGATATGCATACCTGGGAACTCTCCGGATTTGCCCCGGAGACTCCGGTTTTGACAGAGCTTTACCGGGTCTCTGGGTCAGAGGCTGATTCCTCCAGATGTGGGGAGTTTCTATTCAAACTCTGCCACATCTGCTGTTTTTCCCGGTGTTCCTCCTTCCCCAGCCTTCTGTGTGTCGCCATCAATCCCCGTCCCTTTTTGATGGGATTCGCGTCATTATTGCCCCCCCCCCCCCCCCCCTGCTGAACCAGAGGACTCCCCTCCAGGAAGACCTCAACTGGAAGTTCCCAGGTATGATGATAATGTAAGTGTTATCACAGCTCAAATGTGGTGTTTCATTAATCTGCAATTTACTGCTCCTTTAAAATCCAGATCCATAACTGTAGCATTCGAACTGTAAAAGCGTAAATACAACTCTTATACATTGATGTCAAATATCTTGCAGCAGTGTTCTGCAACTTTATTGCTTGTTCAGAGCACATATTTGCACTCTGCCACAAGAGATCTATACAAAAATCTTCTAGCATATAGTGGCCCAGTCTTCATCCACATCCTATATAATAATTCGCTAAATTGTGAGTAACGCCGCGACATGCGCAGTAGACACTGCTGCGCGTGCTGCAGTCATGCGCAGTAGAGACTGCCCACGCCACTGTGTAACGGGCTGTTCAACTAGTAAATTCTATAATTGCACTATGCAGACACACTTATACTGGGCAGGTCTAGCTAATGTTGTACTTTTGATGTGCAGATAAATTACACAAATAGAGCACACGTACTTCACTATTCTGTTTTACTCAGATAAATGTGTGGGCTGTGTTTAATATTTAAAAACATATAAAAAAAATAGCTAATCTCATTCATAAAAAAAATTTGAAATAGAGATTGCTACTATTCAAAAGATCATGTTGTAGTATTTGCACTTAAAAGTGAATGATGCCTATAGGATAAACTGATTTAACAGTGGGGTTGCCTTCAAACAGCAGTCAGCAATATCAATTTATATAATTTGTGTTGCATTGTATCTGATCTGCAGTTTGCCTATATTTATTGATCACCATTTTAGTTTTATATTAACTTCAAGCCTCCTCTCAGTACACAATAGGTTTTATCTGTGTGAATGAGATTAGTCACACAAAGTGAACCCCACCAAAGCATGTAATTATTCTCTAGATGGTAAAATGTTAACCCTTTAATGCCAGAGGGTACCAGTGCACACCCCACTGGAACTTAAAGGGGGAAGAAAAAAAAAAAGGGAAATGGGTATACCTGACTGTTGTGAAGTATTAATACTTTGATAAGTACTTCTGATAACCCTTTGAGTGCCAGAGAGCAATGCTTTGTGTACCCCTCTGGCACTCAAAGGGTTAAACATACTTATTCCATGGGTAAGTTCCCTTTTAAATAGCAAATCTGCTGTTTGTCAGCAGTTTTTGAGAAAAGCTTTTACTTGCCTTGTAAGAGAAGACTCCTCCCCCCCAACCTACTGATAACAGCACATACAACTACAAAATAAATCCACAAGGCAAGTGTGAACTTTTTCAGATGTGTGTATTTTCTGCAGCCTCATGTTCGATAAGCCAAATTGAATTTTAGCATTAATATCACTTTAAAGATTAAAGAAATATCATATTATGAGGTGTGAGATAATGTATTAAATGGTTATGTTCGATACAGTTACCTGCACTAATATACAGCTTTATCGATTTTTTTTTTTTTTTTTTTTTATGTACTGTTTGTTGTATGAATGTGTTTCAGTATTTTGAGTTGTTAACTCATTTGATGCCAAAGAGGTCATCAGCACACAACTGCTATGCATTGAAATTCTGGTTGGGTGCACTTAAGAGGAATGATATAATGATATTTTAGCTTCTATGGAAGATCACCACCAGTAATTGCCTTCTGTAGAATTTACCACATTACTGGAGTAATCTGTATTTCTTAAAGGGGCAGAAAACCCTAATTATTTAAATGTTCTAGGGATTTTTCTGATAATCAAAACATTCCCAGTATTGGAAGATGCTTCTTTCAAAGTTATTACAGAGCTAATGTGAATGTTCTGATAGATTAAGTTCAAGATATTTTGTTGCCAGGCAACATTGTTGCTACATCCATATATGGAAAGCTTGTGTCTGTGATACTCAGCTCTTCACAGGCAGTAGTAGCAACAGCACCACCTGGATACAAAAGATACTGACACCAAACTTAATATATATATATATATATATATATAAATATATATATATATATATATATATATATATATATATATATATATATATATATATATAAATATATATTGCAGTGAAAGTACCTTGTTTTACTCAAAAGAAAAAGCCCAACAATATAAATATGTTCATAATGATGGTTTAATGCCCTTTTAGTTGCACAAACATTTCTCCAGTAACCTGCCAGATATATATAGTGTGCGTCCAATAAATTTATGGATCCTCACTGCTCTTCTTAATTTTGAACAACCATTTATGACATGTTTATTGTGATCAACCTTTAAATCCATGATAGTGGCTTAATTCTTTTGGATTTCAAACATGCAATCACCCCACAGAGCCAGAACTAGAGCTGGCAGATGTCTACGTTTGCAAAGAAGATCTGTAAATTAGAAAATCCACAGGGGTGTAAAATGTTTAGGGCTATTTATTTTACTCATTACTGGTTCACCAAAATCATGACACGACAAATATCAAATCACAGTTATATTAAGCTATAGATGTTTATAAATTTGGAGACATCAGAGTTTGTTCTTGACAACAAACAATAGTTTAACCCCGTGAGTGATAGAGTTGTCAGCAACGCACTGCTCAGAAGTCTATAGCCATGCAATGGTATAAAAATTGTTTAAAATGTGTATCAGCATATAAAAGTTAGGTCCCCTTCTGTATGTTGTGTTTCTCCTTTTGACCATGACATATGTTTAAACCAGGGTTAGCCAACCCTCACCCCAGTGAGCTTACCAGTAGTGAATGTTTCATTCTCTCTTTGCTTAAGGCCCAGTTCACCAAGGCATGTTACACACCAAATTAGGCTCCCCATTGCTATGGATTGGGCTGTTCAGAGGACATTCTGCCTTACAGCCAAACATGGTTTTCTGAAACTTTCCTTTGTTCAGCATAGGACGCAGAAAAGTTTTAATAAAGCTTGTCTGTATGGTGGCTGATGGGCCAACCGTGCCATTGGTATGATTGGATCACTGCATTGCTTACAGCAACGATCGAATAAGTGTCACACTTGGGTGTCAGCCATTGATATTTGCCTTGCACCCCTGAAGGCCAGTCATCAGCCCCCAAGTGACAGCATTGTATGGAGAACTCTGGGACAGAGTAATTATATTTGATTAATCCACTTGTGCTCAAACAAGGATATTCTGAAAACATGGCCTGTTGGTAGTTTCTGGCTACCTCTGGTTTGATCACTTCTAAAATCTGTTACATTGGGCCTTATCCCTAAAGACAAAATGGAGTATTTGAGGGGTACATAAACTGTACTATAGGGAACAAATAAAAATCCCAATTGATTGAAATGGGGCTTTTAAAGGGACACTAATGTCCCATAAAAATGTTTGTTTTGTTTTCTGTGCTGCAGATCCCATCTCTCAAACCTTCACGGTTTGAGAGATATTCAGTCCTAAAGTTCCCCTCTCCCTCCCCTTCTACTGACGTCAGCTGTAAGCTGACAGCAGGAATTCCCTGTCTGGGGACTGAGAGGTGGCTCTTCAGCAGAGCCAGAACAGCGTGATTTTAAAATAAATCATTCATTGGAACGGTCTACAAAGTGTGCATGGTTTGCAAACACACTTTTTAGACCGTTCCAAAGAAGTATTTCTTTTTAAATCGAGCTATGGCGGCTCTGCTGAAGAGCCTCCTTGTGTCAGCCGACACGGACCTTCAGTCAGCTTTACAGCTACCATCAGGAGAGGGGGAACTTTAGCAGCTAACATCTCTCAAACCATAAAAGTCTGAGAGAAAGGATTTGCTGTACATAACTTATTTTTCTTTAATCTACAAAAAAAAAAAATATTTTTATGGGACATTACTGTCCCTTTAATACCGTGCCAGCTAGAAAAGTCTCCAATATGTTGTAAACCTCAAGGTTCATTTTAACACTCAGTGTGTTAAGACCCTTTTAATTCAATGGGGATTTCATGTTTTATGTTTTTGTTTTGTTTTTGGTCTTATTTTAGTTTGCTTGATCCAGAATTGCTCCTCTGTCTTTATACATAAGGACCATAGTGTTGATATTCTAATTACCTTAACCCATTAACCCCTTAGGGACCCTTGACGTACCAGGACCGTCACGGTCCTTGAACTGCTCAAGGACCGATGACGGTCATGGTACGTCACGTACTTTTTACTTACAGCGCTCTACCGGAAGCGTTGTAAGTAAAAATAGGGCATGAAATAGACCGCTCCAAGATCGGAGCGATCTCTTTCAAGCCCCATAGTGACGCGCTGATACACGTGACAGGTCACGTGTACCGGCGCGTCAAAGTGCCCCTATGCGGTCGTTATGGGACGGAAATGTCCCATAACCTCCGGTCTTTAAGGGGTTAAGGACCACAGATTTTTTTTTTTTTTTTTGTGCATCTGGTTCAGGGGTCCCTGAACGGTGTGCAGCCTCACAGGGAGCCCTGAAATCCATGACGGTCCTGGCACGTCCTACGTCCTTATGGCTTGCCAACCCATGATGTGCCAGGACAGTCATGCTTAAAGGGTTAAGTAGCAAAAATGACCCTTGTGTCCCCTTTATTTGCTACACATCGAACACGGCATCACTTTATTTCTTACAAAGTGTTTGTTCATAGATAAAATTGCCTTGTAAATAAGTCTGTAACGTGTCGTTACGGTTTCAATTTATAAACAAACTTCATTTTGAAGTGCTTGAAGTTTCATGGATATCCGTGTAAATCGTAAAATAGCGATATGTAGATGTAGGTTTCCAAACATTTTATATTATACACAATGGAGACTTTATTCTCTTGTACCTCACAATAATCTTGTAGTTTGTTTATACATATAAAATATGTTTGTAATTGTCTTAATCAATGCTTGTCATTTTATCCTCCTATTCTGATCTAGAACCTTTTAGGTCTGTAACACCAAGCACTTTATTATAATAAACATTTTGTATCTTTTGGAAAATGGTTTCTTTGCACTGTTAATACTTAGACTGAGGTTTAAATGGGTATTGTCTATTAAGGAACATTTGCACACAGTCCCAGAATTTCTCCATTTTTGTTTGTGTATTTGGACCAAGGGCTTGTTAGATGACCTGCACTACTAAGGGCAATACACCAGGACACAGGGACAAAGTGGGTGAGTTTATAGTGGGGCACACTGTGAAAAAGGTTACCAGAGCGTACAGGGCAGAGGACAAATATTGCACATGGAATCAATGTGGTACGGAGGAGGGAAAAAAAAAAAAAAAAAAAACCAGGGGCGCAAGAGCTAAAATGCTCCTATGGTTGTATTGTATGGGAAGAGAAAGCAAGTAGCATTTTCAGCTGTTTAATATGGACATGGCATGAAAAGAAGGAAAATAAAGTTTCAACTCAGGCTCTTAATAACTACAGCTATTTCCACCCTTTGGGACTAGCAGTGCTACACACTTCCAGCCCTGATTCTACAGGTCAAATAAACAAATATAAATTACATTAAGGTTGTAAGTTACTTCTCCCAGAGCTGGGAATAGCAGCAATTATTTAGTAAAAAAGATGGAGCTATAACTTCTATATAATTAAATAGCAAAAAGGATTCGATGTTCCCTATAAACTGTCTCTCACACACTTGTACAAAGCCATGAGAAGAGGAGCTCATGAGAGAGACCTATAAAACACTCACTCTCGCTATCTCTCTCTCAACTAGCCTGACCTCCCCACTGAGGTGTATGCATCTTCATGATAAACGCAAGCTCAATCCAAGCGAGTCCAAACAAGAACAGAAAGGCCAGGTTGCACTTTGCTAAAACCTACATAACAGAAAAAACCTGTAGAGGTCTGGAAGTCTTATGGACATATGAGATGAAAAATAATCTATACCACTGTGATGAAAAGGAGGAACTGCACATGTGAAATGTGGTGAAAGCAATGTTCTGGCTTGGGCATGTGTGGCAGCCACTACAACTGGCTCACTTGACTTTACTGATTATGGACTGCTGCAGCAGGATGAATTCTGAATAGTACAGAAACAGATCTTCTCTGATGCCATCAAATGTCTCAATCTATCGTAATATACTTTGCACTGCAGCAGGACAATGACCCCAATCATTTTTACTGAAGCAACAAAGGAGTTTGATAAAGACAAGACTGAAGGGAAAAATGCCCCAAAACAAACGAACTGAAGATGGCGACAGTACAGGCCTAGTAGAGCATCACCAGGGAATATACCCAATCTAGTGATGTCAATGGGTCACAGACTTCAGGCAGTCATGGAATGCCAATGACTTCAATAAATAACTAAATGACAACTTTTTTGTAAGATTGCTCTTTCTCCAATTACTTTTAGTCCCTAAAACAGAGAGACTATGTATAAAAAGGACTAATTCCTACACAGTTCAGGTTTTCAGTGTAAATATAAAATTATCCCCTTTAAGGACCAAAGGTCCACAGGTACTTCTACCCTTAAGGATCGCATAGACTTCATTCAGAGAGACGGTACACGTGAGCGATCACATGTACCATCTCACCAAAAGAAGCTGTCTTACCCGGTCTTGGAGCAGTCAGTTTAAACTCCCCTAGTGATCAATGCGTGCCCACAAGAGTGCTGTGATCACAAAGTCATGCCTTGCCAGAACCATCACCGGTCCTTAACACACGGACACTCATGATGATGCTGGCACATCACTGAACCTTAACGGGTTAAAGCTGACAGTCTGTACTTTATCCTGTTAGTCATCATTTCATTTCAAATCCAATGTGCTGTAGTACAGAGCCAAAACAACAAAAATTGGACTGCATTGAGTATGTATGTAATTATATTTATATTATAAAATAACCTGAATGCTGCATAAAGGACACTTGCCTAGGTAAGTGAATCTGTTAAAGAAAGAGCCTCTTATTCCTAGGGTATACCTCCTTAAAGTGTTAGTATTGTCTAAAAAAAAGTTTTTTGTATATAGAAGAGCTTAAAAAGCTGATCTAAATGCAAAAAACGTATCTCTCAAACCGCTATGGTTTAAGAGATCCAGGCGTTTAAAGTTCGTGTCGGTCGACACGGTGGCGCTTGAGAAGTGCCGTGATCTCCTTACTTACAAGGAATCCCTTCATTGGAATGGTCTAAAACGTGTGCCTAAACACCAGGCACACGTTTTAGACCATTCCAATGAAGGGATTCCTTGTAAGTAAGGAGATCACGGCACTTCAAGCGCCGCCGTATCGACCGACACAAATCTCCTGCTGACCGCTTTACAGCTGTCAGTAGGAAATAGCGAACTTTAAACGCCCGTATCTCTTAAACCATAGCGGTTTGAGAGATACTTTTTTTTGCATTTAGATCAGCTTTTTAAGCTCTTCTAAATGCAAAAACTTTTTTTTAGACATTATTAACACTTTAAAGGAGCAGTAAACTTTTTTTTTTTTTTTTTATGTAAACCTATGTTATAGGCACGCCCATTCAAATTTTATAACCGTTCAAACAATCAGGAAGTGAATTTACTGTGTTTACTTTCTGAAAGCTCCGACAGCATGACTCAACAGTTTCTTTCACATTCTGTGGAAAACTTTGTCATGGACTTTCCTCTCAAATAGAATGTAACAATGATTAATTGGAATTTGACCACTAGAGGGCACTGTTAATGTAAAAAGGGTTTAATGACTGGAACTATAAATCTCTCAGAAGTGTAAGAGTCCTTAGTTTACTCTGCTGGAAAATCCCTGCAATATATTTTTCTCTTAAAGGTTTACTGCTCCTTTCAATTCTCCAGTGCCTTCAAAAATTAATTTGCAGATACAAAGTGAACCCTAGATTTTATTTCCATTTTCTTTAAATAAAAAGACGCAGCATTTATTTTACTTTTTTTATTAACTAAACATGTTTTCATTTATTTATTTCCTCATAAATACCAACACACTGTTCCAAACATGTTTGCGATTATGGGCCTTATGCAGAAAGCTGTAGCAGAACAATTCTAGAGCAAACAAACAGCACTATAAAGGGGGAATGAAAATTCCCACAGAGTCAAGAGACTTAACTCCCTAAAAGCCAGAGAGATACAGTTGGTTTGCTCCAGTGTTGCTCATCTTTAACTTTCTGTATAAGGCTCTAATTGTTTGGCAGTTTTATCATTAGTAGAGTCAACATGTTTTACAGCACTGTTACTAATCTGATATTACAGATTGACACCAATATACAAAAATATAAATGTTAATAAAATTAGAACTGATTTTTGGTTATACAACTCAGAACATGTACAGGTTTCACTGAGATGGAAGAATAATTCTCAAAGAGGAATAAACACTGGTAAGTAATCCTACAGATGTCTGAGACCTCACAAAATAATGCACTTTTCCGGCCACCGAGTCAGTGTTAAAGCAGAGGTGAGCAACTGGTGGCTCTTCAGCTGTTGCTGGACAAAAGCTCCAATCTTTAGCTTAATGTAGCCTCTGAGTAATTACATGCCAACAACTGAAGAATCACAGGTTGCCCACCCCTGAATTAAAGGAGCATTAACGTATACTAATCATAAACCACAACTGGGTGGAAAAGTCTAATGGCCATTAAAGATTAATTCTGCGTGAACTGTGTTTCAAAATGTCTAACTCCTTAAGGACCAATGACGTGTCAGGGCTGTCACTGCTGTCCTTGCCTAAAGGACCAGTGACTGTCTTGGCACATCACAGGGGTCCTGTGGAAGAGCTATGAGTAGTTGCTGAATCTGAAATTGAGCACTGCAAGGCTGGAGCGGTCACATTCAGTGCCCCCCCCCCCAATCAGCTCACTGGCACATATGTGCCCGGTGTGCTGAAGTAGGCAATTCGTACGCTAAAACAGATTATTTTTTTGTCACAGAGGTCCAGGGCCCCAAAAATTGCTCCCACACATGGTTTGCAAAAAGCCCAGCTGGGGTTAGCGTGGAGTTCAGCAATACTAAGTAAAGATTAATTAGAGGGAACCACTCTACATTTCCTTCAAATAAGCCATTAGGATTTTCTGCCCAGATTAAAGCGAGTGTTTATTATCAGGAAGTGTTAGGGTCTTTAACATACAAATTATTACAGACAATTGTGCATAATAAAAATGTTTAGCAGTTTTGGCCCCACTTCAAAAAGATAACAGTGCATCAGTTCTGCAGCTTCAAAACTAGTCTCAATTTTAGACTGTTTGGCATTAAGGCCTCGTTGGCTTTCAGAAATGTGAACAAGAATTAACTGATAACATTAAAAACAATGTTAACTTTGGAAACAAACCTAAGTTAAAGCAAAAATGATTCAGCAGTATTAAATAAACCCTAACAGCAGGGCTATAATGGCAATGTTATTTCCTCAATTTTTGAGGTATGTAAATGACCACTTAGCTACGCTTCAAGAACCAAAGCTACGAGGTCTCATTTTCTCAATCAAGTATATAATATATTTATATACATTTACACATTCAATATATACAACATAAAAAAAAAACAGTTCACAGCTTTCAAATCTTGCTTTCCTGCTTTTGTTATTTTTAGGTGAGCTTCTTCATAAAATACAGTTTCAGGTAGGCGATGGTGAGGAATATAATTGTCATGCAAGCCAGAGCCAAATGGTTCTGCCATAGGCCCCAAGTGCTGTAATCGATTCCTTGTTCCTTCAAATAGTCCTCTCCAGTGCACCTGGAAGAGAGCAGACAGGATGTAATTATAAGGAAGTAAGGATGAAAGTTAGGTTGTGGGTTAGAAATAAGGGGGAAAGTATAGTGCAGAACAGAGCAGTCAATCCTGCTTTACTGTTTTAACAGACAGGTACCTCTAGAAGTCTCTCAGGGCTGCTGTTGATTGGCGAGACACACAGTTATCTGTGTCTACCCATCACAGCTAGTGGCAGCTGGGGGATTAAGAAACCAGCTTAGTGTCAAAAAGTTTGGTAAGAATTTGCAAAATTACAAATGGTTAGCTTGTATAATAAACTCAGACTCAAGATGACCATAATTGGGTTGTAGGGGAGAGCTCAGGAACTGGTGCACAAAGCTCCAAATTCAATGTAGCAAAACAAATATAATCACTGTTAGGATTGCCTCAAGGGACTATGGGCTAGATTTAAAGGCAGGCTTTAACAAACAAACAAAAAAAATACCACCGGGTGTTTTAACTTGTAAGCCATTCAAAGGGCCATGTAATGAACTGCTAATGGCAGTTCATCTACTATTACGGCCACTACACTAACGTGTGTTTTAGCCCATGTTAATAAAAAAAAAAAAAAAATGCTCCAGTTTGCCATTTAAAGGGATAGTAATACTTCGTTTTAACTTTATTTTATTTTGTAGGCATTAAAAAAACATGAATAATGATCTAAGTCTTATCTTTCAAACCTTTATGGTTTATGAGATATTCACAAGCAAAGTTTCCCGCTCCCGCCCCTTTTACCTACTGTAAACAATCTCTTCTCAGATGTGGAATGCAGTCCATAGACTGGACAGATAACGGAAGGGGACACTCTTATTCCTATGAAAACAATGAAATCCCTGCCCCCCCCTTGACAAGCTTTTCAGGTTTTTCCCTTATCTTAATTGAAGATTGTCCCTCTCTGCAGTCTACCTGGGCAGCTCCCTTCTGCCCTGGCTGAGAAGTGTTACATCAGTAAAAGGGGCAGGAGGGGGATACTTTGCTTGTGAATATCTCTTAAACCATAAAGGTTTGAGAGAGAAGACATATCATTCTTCATGTTTTTTTTAATGCCTACAAAATAAAATAAAAGTTAAAACGAAGTATTACTATCCCTTTAAAGGACTGCATTAGCCGGAAAAGCTCAGATAAGGGACTCACTTACCGCATAAAACTTAAGACACAGTCTTTATAGCCGTAAAGTCCCTTATCGGATCTTTTAACGCAGCTGTTAACTGGCAAAAAAAAAAACCTCAAAGTCCTCAGTGGATGTATTGATATGGGCCCCTAAGCCCCACATCAATACATCCAAAGTGCCCAACATGTGTCCAAAGTTAGTAGGATTAACCCTATGAGTGCCAGTGGGGTATGATTACCCCGCTGGCATTCATAGAGTTAATCCTACTAAGTAAAAAACATCACATTACATGTTACACTTACCATTAATCCAGATGTCCAGCGGCGTACTCGGCTCCCTGCTCCTCTTCTATCTTCTCTTCTTTGTTCCTGTAAAAGAAAATAATGTATACTTACAATGTGAAATACAAGATTTAGTTTAACCCCTTGAGCACCAGAGGGGTACACAACGCATTGCTTTGCAATGCGTTGCAGACTTCTCTGGGCTTAACGGGTTAAGTCAGTGCCCAGTAATATACATACAGAGTGCCATTATGTGTCTTAACCCTTTAAGTGCCAGAGAGGTACACAAAGCATTGCTTTGAAATGCGTTGTATAGTCCTCTGGCACTCAAAAGGCTAAAATAAAATATGCCCCAAAGAACAAGTGCGCAAATATGCTACATATATTAAAAATAAATAAAGTAAACTCTTAGCTTAATAATGTAACTGTCTCCACTGCTGTGCGTGGCCGCAGAGGAGACAGGGCCGTGCGCCACAGGTCCCCCTTCTTTTCAGGCCAATGCCCGTTCTGCATTGAGATAATTAGAGCAGAGACTGCCTTATATATGGACAGCCTCTGCTCCAATTCCCTCACAGCCATTGGCTGAGATGTGCTTACACACACATCCCAGCCAATCAGATTTGAGCGACTGTGCTTCAAACTGATTGGCTGGTATGTGTGTATGTAAGCACATCTCAGCCAATGGCTGTGAGGGAATTGGAGCAAAGGCTGCCAATATATAAGGCAGTCTCTGCTCTAATCCTCTCAATGCGAAACGGGCATCGGCCCAAAAGGAAGGTGGACCTGTTGCGCACGGCACTGTCTCCACTACCTTCACCTCTGCGGCCATGCACAGCAGCGGAGACAGTTACATTATTAAGCTAAGTATTTACTTTATTTATTACTAATATATGTAGCATATTTGCACACTTGTTCTTTGGGGCATATTTTATTTTAAGACACATAATGGCACTCTATATGTACATTACTGGGCACTGACTTAACCCGTTGAGCCCAGAGAGGTCTGCAACGCATTGCTTTGCAATGCGTTGTGTAACCCTCTGCCACTCAAGGGGTTAAACTAAATCTTGTATTCCGCATTGTAGTTATACATTCTTTTCTTTTACAGGAACAGGAAGAAGAGAAGACAGAAGGACAGTGGATGACAGGTAAGTGTAACATGGATCAGTTAAAGATCGTTGCTTGGAAGTATGTCTGGCACGATAGTTAATTGTTTTTTTTTACTGTTAAGTTCCCAATATCGCTGCTTTTAGCGGCATTTTGGGAACTTAAAGGGGTAGTAATACTTAAAATGTAAAAAAAAAATGTTGTAGGGTTTATCTTATGGAGATTTATGGTCCTGGGACCAGAGCTGTCCATAGGATCGTGTAGCAACAGCACCACTGTACAATTTCAGGCACCTAAGAAATTCAACTTTGAAAATTAATAACTTTTGAATGAAACACCTTTCAGCAGTGGGAGTACTCTTGTTTTACTCAGGGGGATAAACCCTACAACTTTTTTTTTTTTTTTTTTACATTTTAAGTATTACTATCCCTTTAACTCACAAAACAGACATTCAGCCACAAGACCATTTATGTGGCTTAATGTCCTTTATGGGTTTTAGCTGGTAGGGCCTTTGAATATTGCGTTATACATGTTAGTTTAACAACCGGTATTAACTTTGGCCCTACCGGCTATTTTAATGCCTGCCTTTAAATCTACCACTAAGAGTAGTAATTACAAAAAAAAAAAATCCCTTTTCTCTTCCGTCATAGAGGGATGCAGTGACTATGAGAATGTTCCAAAAACACAGTAAGGGAGAGAAAACTAACTACCCGTGGAACAAAGCTGTCCTCTAGAGACAAACACTATTCAGCACCTGTCACAGCTGCACAACAAACTTCTAGTCGAGGTTGTGCCATATGTTATCTGGATGAACTTCCCTTTGCTCTTGTAAATTACAGATTTAGTGCATGATTTTACATCCATTGTGCACATATTCTGCAATGTTTGGACACGTTTATTACAAGCCTAACGGCAGAAACGTGTTTTTAGATTGCTGAACACTTTGATCAATAATCAGTGCCCCATTTCTGACACTCTGCACCATTCCTGGTCATGTGACTTCCTGGTTTTGACCTTTTGCTTTGTTCTGGACTTCTTAGTCTTGTTGCCTGCCATTGACCTTTGCAGTGCTGCCTTGTTTTAGAATCTTTGCAGCCTGCCCAGAGTTTGATTGCTTGACTTTGCTTTTACCTGTCAACACGGTTCCTCCCCTTTGTCTATCCAGTATCCTGTTTGAAGACTCACAAACCTGGAGGCTCAAATGCTGAGGGAGAGAAGCTGCCTATAACCAATACTGCGCCCTGGTATCTGGATTCAGATTTCCTAGTCTTGTCTTTGACTAGTATACTGTTAAGGGTTGCTCAACTTCTGGGAGCAAGAGCTCTGGACCTGCACCTGAGCAGGTATCGGGCAGGAGAAACTGGTGATGAGGTAAGTGGATACAACATATTTGTTGTGGGACTTGATGGTGAAGGGAAAGAACTACAAGAAGAGAGGATGTTTTATGAGCGTACAGGATAGGTTGCAAATGAGGCTAGAGCAGTATGGTGGTAACAGGACAGAGTAAACTTGTGCAAGGATTCACCCTCTGCTGGCTTATGTAAAAATCACTGCCTGTAGCCAACGCTCAGTTTCTAGGTCCCTGTGGGGACTTGGACAGGAGTGGCCAGGAATGGGGGCTTCGCCCCTCTAGTCACTCCTGTCCAAATCATCGCCCCATCCATAGATGGCTGGGGAAAGAATATGGTTCCAGGAGGCAGCAGCGGGAAAGATTTTGCACAACTCCTCCCTACTGCTGCCCCTGGGTGTGTCTGCCAGTCACGCAGGACCAAGCTAGGATAATATATATACCATTTATGGAGTGGTGTGCATTGTGCTTCACAATGAGTTGCACACATCTCTTGCCCAAAAAGGGGTTATGGAACAGACATGCAGTCTGTCTCCATAAAATATCACCATATCAAAAACATATCTGGGCTGATTCACAATAGTTCTGTTATGTCAACAAGAACAGGAAAGTTGCTCTTTATCATTGGGCAAGACTTGCGATGCATCAAACATTTCTTTCCTCTCTACCACATCTTGCCTGCAATCTGTCATCCATTCTCTCAGATATCACTAAAATTATTGTACGTCTTTCTCTTTCTAGCATAGGCCAGTGAAAGACAAAAAGTTTGCAAGAAAATATACAGCATATGTGAGTGTATATATTAATTGCCCATTAACTAACAGGATAAGTCATACGAACCCTAATTGATATTCAATTTTTTCAAAGTTAATCCAGATAAAATTATAAATGAAAAAAGTACATAAAGTCTAATACACGGAAATGCATGCAAATTTCCATGAGTATATATGCAATTGAAGTTTCATATGACTATTGTTGGGGAGAACCACCACTGGTTTGATCTGCAAATTTGCCCATAGACTTCAATAGGAATCTGAGCTAAAACCAATGATGGCATTCAGCCCGTAGTTACTCCTTCCATTGACGGAAGCTCTAAAGTAAATACCGGGATACTTACTTAGTAAATGGGCTGACGACATCAGTAGTGCAGTTTGGATTGAAGCTTGGTATTGTGGTGTTGGAATTGGAGCAGAAGTTCAGGTCAGTGAATTCATTCACCTGGAGAGCCTAAACAACAGATTTACATCAACAGATAACATTTTGGAGTTAGGTTGAACAGCATACAGTGTGGTGGTGGTGGGGCAGACTTTTATAATTATTTGCTTATTCCTTAAAGGGATAGTATTACTTCAAAATTAGTATCCCTCATATTGTAGCCCTTAATAAACTGAGTTAAATGACACCAGCGGCATCTCTCAAACCTTTATGGTTTAAGAGATTAGCCCGCTTTCAAAGTTTCCTCTCCCCTGTTGTCAGCGTTCTGCTGCCAGCAGGTGAATCCGGTCTCTGAATCAAGAGGAGGCTCTTCAGCAGATCTGATAACTCGTTATGGAAGGAAAAATGATTAATTGAAACAATCTTCTACGTGTGCTTGGTAACCAAGCACACGTAGAAGACTGTTTCAATGAAGCATGTTTCCTTCCATAACGAGATATCTGCTCTGTTTAAGAGCCTCCTCCTGTCCCGGGACCGGATTCCCCTGCTGGCAGCAGAACGCCGACAACAGGGGAGAGGAAACTTTGAAAGCGGGCTATCTCTTAAACCATAAAGGTTTGAGAGATGCCACTGGTGTCATTTAACTCAGTTTATTCAGGGCTACAATATGAGGGATAGTAATTTTGAAGTAATACTATCCCTTTAAGTCACTAGATTGAAGATACTCTATTGGTAGTTTGGAGATTCTTTATTAACACATTCCTTTCCTTTTATAATTTATTATGTGATTTCACATGCCCAGCATTAAAAATATTCCTGTGTGACAGTTGTTACAGGAAAAGCCAATGTCTTTTTGCCACAAAAGGTCTCCAATGCATTGTAAAACAGCCCTCTAGCAATTTAAGGGGTTCATTTATAAACCTCAGTGCCAGTTTTCCCAAATCTTAAATACAGATTATAGAAGTGTGGCAGGGTTTAAAGGAGCAGTAAATATTTTCATGCTGAATAATACAAGGGTGACTCACTGTTGGGAGATTTCATTTAAACATTATTATGGTTCAAACTGTTGGCAACAGTACCAGCTGGCATCCAAAATGCATTTGTTTCCTTTACAGATGTCCACATTAAGTTATAGAAAAGCACCAATGCAGTTTCAACAAAATAATAAAAGAGCTGTAATAATTGTGAATAAAAAATCTTCCATCACTTTACCCTTGTATTACTAAGCAGGAAAACTGGAGGCAAAAATGTAGTAAAGTTGATACCTTTAATGGCTAACTAAACAGATTTAGAATGCAAGCTTTGAAGACCTCTTAGGTCTCTTCCTCAGGCATTATTGTACAGATAAATATGAAAACTTCTCTCTTAAATACAAGTAAATATTGCATAGTTTATAATGGAAATCCGATATGAAAGTTAGTCCAGACACTGATTTTTTGATCAGTCAATGGTAGTGGATGTGATTTAAATTGCATTCTTTCTCTGAGGAGTCCAGGTAGTTATGATCCCAGAAGGTCTGTAGTAAAGGTTAATCCACAATGTGATAATGTGACAGAAATTCTGTGTCTCTATTCAGCCCATAAGTCAAAGAACCAAATTGTAGCATTAATTTTACCTCTCAATCTTCTGTCCCTCTTAGGGTAATGTACCATCAGCTGTTTTGAATTGGGAGGCTGTCTGAAGGAGAGTAAGGGAGGCTGTGGGAATATGTTCTTAAATCTTTCATCTGTATGTAAGGTTTTTTGACGTTCTCTTGATATTTTGTGCAGAGCTTCAACTTGGGGGTGGTAAGTGACCTCAAGTGGCACACTGTTTCCCTTATGCTGTTCTCTGTAGCTCAACAGATCTTTTCTTGGTATGTGAGAAGCTTTCTGGATCTGACTGTCAATAATCCTTGCACTGTAACCCTGTTTTATAAAGTCTCCTCTGAGTTTCTGGAGCTGCTTGTCACGGTCCGCCATGTCAGAACAGATAAAATTGTATCTGATGGCCTGGCTGTATATGATGGAGTTCTTTATGTGTTTTGGGTGAAAGCTATTGTTTTTCAGGTAGGTTGGTTTATGGTACAGGGATATGTGGATGGAGTTATTCTTAATACTGATTGTCATGTCTAGGAAGTTAATGTTTGTTTGTGTGACTGATTGAGTGTTAGATTGATACTGGTGTTCATCTTCACTGGCGGTCCAGATGATAACATCATCTATGTAGTGGAGATAGACCAGGGGTTTTGTCTGGCAGGTGGACAGGAAGTCCTCTTCTAACTTTGCCATAAATAAGTTGGCATATTGTGGTGCCATTCGGGTACAAATTACAGTCCCCATTTTCTGAAGGTAGAGGTACTGTCCAAACTTGAATAGTTGTGGGCAAATATAAACTGTATGAGTTTTGTTACTGGTTCCGTGGCTGTGTTATTTCTTTCCAGATGCCATGTTGCTATGCCATCTGTGTGTGGAATGTTGGTGTAAAGGGATTCTATACCCATAGTGGCAAGGATGGTGCTCTCTGGAATGGGGCCCAAGTCTGCTAGTTTGTTCAAGAGATCCGTGGTGCCTTGAAGGAAGCTGGGTGTTCGTTTTACCAGGGGTTTCAGGGTATTTTCTACCCAGCCAGAGATATTCTCTGTGATTGTGCCAATTCCTGAAATTATGGGTCTTCCAGGGTTTCCTTCTTTGTGTATTTTTGGTAGCATGTAGAAGGAGCCTACTTTTGGATCTGCTGGTATTAGGGGCCTTATTTGTTCTCCAGTGTTGGAGGGCAGTTCTTTTATGATCGTGTTGAGTTGTTTTGTATATTTTTTTTTTTGTGGGATCCTCTTGTAATTTCATATAGTATCTTTCAGCAGAGAGTTGCCTATTTGCTTGTTGAATGTAGTCCACAGTATTCATAATAACAGATCCCTCTTGTCTGCGGACTTAATAATAATATCCTGGTTATTCTTTAGTGACTGTATAGCTTTCTGTTCCTTGCAGGTTAGGTTGGGTGTTGGTTCACATAGTTTCTCCAGTATGTCTGCAGTTCCTCTGTTTCTGAAGTTATCTATGTATCTGTCCAGTATAGGGTTACTACCTGGTTTTGAAGTCGAGGTGGGTCTTTTTGTCTTTTTGCTCTGTGGTGTTGGCATCATCGTTATCCATTTTGTCATGGAAGAATTCCTCCATGTCACAGCAGCGTGTTACCTTGTCCACAGGGTTAGTGGGACAAAATAACAGGCCTTTTGAAATCAGATACTTCCTCTCTGCTTCATTTGTGTGTGGAAAGTTTCACAACGCAGTTGTGTTCTGGTTGATTTACAGATTCTGCTGGGAAACATGCTTTGTATCTCACTCTTTGTAGTTTCTTCCTCTTGGTGTTGATGAGGAGTGTTTGTAGTATTGTTGAAGGGCCTGTTGTATGTCCTCAGTGTCTGGTCCAAGTTGTTCCTTGAGAGTTGATATTAACCCCTTAAGGACCGGCGGTCATGGGACATTTCCGTCCCATAATGACCGCATAGGCGCACTTGGACACGCCGGTACACGTGACCTGTCACATGTATCGGCACGTCATTATGGGGCTTGAAAGAGATTGCTCCGATCTTCGAGCGGTCTATTTCAGGCCCTATTTTTACTTACAGCGCTCCCGGTAGAGCGCTGTAAGTAAAAAGTACGTGACGTACCATGACCGTCATCGGTCCTTGAGTAGTTCAAGGACCGTGACAGTCCTGGTACGTCAAGGGTCCTTAAGGGGTTAAGCAGGAAAAGACCTATAACAAATTTTCCTTAAAGCGGAACTTTCACCACACACAACACCCACCCCAAATCAGTTATTTATATAATAAATAGTAAAATGCAGGCAGTTTCACCTAATAAATAATTTCACTGTAGGTGAAACTATAGCCTTCATCTTCAACAGCGACGAGGGAGAGTGCAGCCATCTTTCCTCTATTACAGTGCTTTCCCCGTCATCTGCCTTCCCCTTTTCTTCCAGCCACGCATCTAAACAGTTGCCTGATATGAAGAAGCAAGCTGGGCAATTAATACACTGTAAAATGCAACGTCCTGCACTCATAAGTACAGGAAGTTGCTTTTTACTGTGTTTTCATTGCCCATATTGCCCCTTCATGCGCTACAGCCTGAAGACAGCTGTTCAGACATGTTGCTGGAGGAAAAAGGGAAGGTGCTGGTCAGCATATAATGCCACAGGCTTGCCGGCCGGTGCCACAGGCAAGCTGTATAGTGAGTTGATTAAAGAGCCATTAAAAAAAAAAAAAAGTAACATTTTTAAAAAATTACAACACTTATTTGTTTTCTTGCTCCCACTTTCAAATGGGCGCAAGTTGTTCTAGAGTGATAGTTCCCCTTTAAATGTTTACTGCTCCTTTAAAGGTAAAAGAATTTCAAAAATGTCATTTTGGCAACATACTGAGGTTAAAGGGCAGGTCATGTGTTCCCTTTCCCACATGGTTTATGTCATGAATACTCATGTTAGCATTTTGATCTAGGCCAGAATAGGAAGGACTTACTGTCAGTCCATATCGAGGAATACTGAAGTACTTGAGCCACGAAATCCAGCTCATGATAGATGTCAGGTTCACCAGTAATCCAGAAAATATCTAGAAGGCAAAAGGATCAACCTGATTAGTGTTTGTTCCAGAAACAATAGTTCTCTAAGCTAAACAGTAAATCTCTCTCTATTGTAAAAAGACCTAAAAATATTAATTACAGAGAGAGATAACTATAAAATAGGGGGTTATAATTTGCTTAACCCTCTGACATTCAAACGGTTAACAGAAAAACTTACCAAGGTACATTTTTTTTCCATTGGAAATGTGTTTTAGTCTATAGCTGTACAGTGGCATTTCACACCCTGCAAATGGCCAGCTGTACTACAGGGAATCAAATACAACCCCTCAACTTCCCCCGTGATCTGAATGGGGGTTCCAAGCCCCATGAACTCTAGAGAGGTCTACCACACATTGCTTCTTAACGTATTGATGACATCTCTAGCATGGAATGGGTTATCAGCACCATTTAAATCAAGGAATAATTTTCATTTTTCCCTATGGTACAGCAGCTTGTTTTACACATTCCAACAGCCCCACTGTCTGCATAGACTATGAAATTATATAAATGGATCTACAACACTGCTGTATTATAGGTACATCCATAAGTAAGGGTTGGATTCCATTGCAAATGGTGAAAGTTATCACTTGTTTGATCGCAGATACCTGAAGGAATTTGTAGATAAAGCCAGTGATAAGGTTATTTATTACCTAAAGGTGGGCAACCTGAGGTCCTCCAGTTGCTGCTGGACTACAACTCCATCATCCCCCGCCATCCAATGTGGGACTTGAGTTTGAAAGTAGCTGGATGGCCTCAAGCTGCCTATGTCTTTATTAGATGCATGAATCTAGCCCAACGTCCTTAAGTTTTAGTGAATTAGTACAATGGAGACAGTTCCCATTTAAGAGCGGTATACTGCAAACGTAGCCAATTCCAAAGTGGGGTCAACTAGCCATAATGCTGTATTGCATTACCACAGCAATGATAATCTAGGCCTGGATTCCATTGCAGATGCTATATTTAGCACTATTTTTTTCTATAGATTGTAATTTGTACTGGAAGTGATGTCCATGGTAGATGGCAGATTCCAGGACCTCATAAGTCTTCCACTGAAGTGTTCTCTGGCCAATGAGATTGCTCCAGCTTACATGCAGAAAGCCTCCATCATAGACGGAGTCTGGATAGAGGGAGGGGAGCAGAGGAAGAGTGACAGACTGCGGTATAGAGCTGGTAACTACAATCTGTCCGGAAGTAGGGTGCAGGGCAATCTTTTGTCATTAGATTTTGGCCAAATAGCGATTTTAAATAAAGAAATTAATACAATATTACACATTCGCTATATAACCTACCTATTAAGACAAACTTGTATAGGGGTGATATATACCCTTTAACATTATATTACACTGTAACAAGTTTTGCAGTACATGAGCATCGTGGAGCAGTACTATTACATATTCTCAACGTTCTGAGCTGTGTGTAATCAGAAACATTACTATTCCTTTAAAGTTTCATTTTGTTATGAAACAATCCGCACAGAATTAATTCAGTGTCCGCTAGTATTTTCTGCTCAAATAAAGATAAAGTCCAGGGGACAGGAAGCCAGTGTTCCTAAATCTTCTCTGCTGGCTACAAAGCTTTTGGGGTATTTTATATATACACCTGTGTACACACACCTTCATTTGCACTTTAAACTCCTAGCTGTCACTAAAACATTTTTTAGTTAGGCCCCAAAGTTATTTTTTCGCCCACTGCTGCTTTAGAAGGTGAAGATGGAACACAGGGGGTCTGGATTCAGTTAAAGTTGTTAAATGTATCACAAATTTGATCTCAATTAATCTTATTTCACTCTCTGGGGAACAGCAGTAATAAAATGGATCTGGAAAAAATGAGTTGCCCCATTAACACAAAGTACAACAAATGTGTTATTTGTTAGCCCTAAGATATTATGTTTAAAGAAAACTGGAGTTATTCTGAAGCAATCCAGAACCATAAGGGAGATATAAAAATTCTGAATTAATTAAATGGAGCATTTACCATCTTGAATGCCAGAGGGTCCACAATACCTTACTTCTCAATGCATTGGAGACCTAGCATACAAGTGTGTTAAATGCCCCATTTACATCTGTGGGGATGTTGGAAATTTGATTTGTCCCCTATGATGCACTTGGCTTGGCCAAGTCTTGCTCTTCACCTCTCCACATCAGGTGAGATTAGACCAACAGTGGATGTTCCTTAATTCTACTACCTGCATGTACAGTCAACACTTCAGCCAGGGGATTAGACTTACAATCATGAAAACGAAGCAAATTGTCATGAGCAGGTTGGCAACTGAAACAACATCTTGACCGGCTGCTACTGCCAGTGCCATGGAAGTAGCTGTGTAGGAGACCATCATCAAGGTGAACATCATGGTGAAGAAAGCCCCTGCAGTAGGTTTAAATCCTAAAGAAGAAAACAGATGTGAATTTGGACTGTAATCACAAGTAAAGAGTAAAATATTACTATTTGGGAACGTTGTAACCCTAAGGTCTTATTTACAATTTTTGTTCAGCATATTGCAATGCTTGCCAGTAAATTGAACACACTGGCCACAATGTAATTGGTGGTGACAATGGTGGTTGTAACTACTAAGGATGCAACCTCACACACTTTGCTGCAACTTTCCTGTGTCCATGTGTTGAGCGAGGGAAGTTCTGGAGAACTGACCGGCATGGCAGCCAGTTGTATGCTCCTGTTTCATCTTTAGTCTATGTCCCTATGAACTAGAGGTCATGCACAGCAAGTCTTAGAGGAGCAAATTTTGAAGCAAACCAAATGCACCATAAGAAATAAATACAAGTTTCCCAAATTCCCATTAATTCAAATATACTATTAATCCTTTAAATGTTAGAGAGATCTCTAGCATTCAAAGTACTTGAAACACCCATTTAAATCATTGAGAATGTTAACTGATAACTGTGGTGCAGTTGGTTTACTCAATTTATAAAGAAAAAGTGAAGCCAACTTCACTATAGGGGAGAAATAAAAATTTCCATTTATATGTGGCTTTTAATGCCTGAAGTACTGGAACTCTGCGCTGGAGTTCTCTCAAAGGGTTGAAATTTCCCATTTAAATCAAATGGGATTTTTATTTGTTACCTAAAGTGCAGCTAGCCAGCTCCAGAACACATCCAATTTGACAAGATAAATGAGGCCCTATACATTCTAACCACTCTTCTGCAATAAGAATCCTCCAGCATTTGAGGACACTTCGGCAAAGAAACAGGCCACCAGGAACAATACTCATTAGACCTATTGGCTTATATTCCCTAAGGCTGAATTGGGCAACCTGCAATCCCCCAGCTGTCAAAGACTACAATTCCCATCATCTCCCTCCAGACAGGGGCTGATTCATAGTTGAAGTCCACAGCACCCATGCGACCTCACTTTGCCAACTCCAGGGATATGACATAGGGTACAAGTAAAGTAGAATATCCTTTGAGCCAAGTGGAAACAAGGTGACAGAAGCATAAGGCAAGCATCCTTCTCTGCAATAAGCGTACCAATCATGAAGTAAAGCACACAGGTAAAAATGATGCTGGGTATCGTCCTCATTGGAATGAAATCTGCCATCAGCTTGGAGAAAAAGTATGATGATAATCTGTAATACCCACTGATATATTCATGTCTGAAACACAAACAAATATTTTGGTTTTATTAGGGCACTTGTGCAAATGATCTTCTGGTACTTGTGGTCCTATAATATACCTACTGGGTGCCTTGGGTCCCCTGACTTGCCCCAACTCTCAATGCTCTGGTGTCCTGATTGACACTGAAGCAATCAGACGTAGGAATTTCAAGGTAAAGTAATATTTTATTATTAAATACAAATTATATAAAACATTGCTCGACTTTCCCTGCCGAGTGCAATAAGGATGTTCCCAATGCTGAAAGGTGTTTTGTTCCAAATAGAAGTAAGTAGCTCTGAATATGTTTATCAGAAACACTTCCCTAGGTCTGCCTTACAAAAGTCAAGTATATCAAATTATATAATTTTGCATAGTATCTGTAGGTGTCTGTACTTATTGTGCACCATTTTATACCTGTATTTAGTTCTCACCTCTACACAAACAACTGTCTGAGAGATCAGAAAGACAGGACCTTCTCACTGTAGTAATATGCATTCAGATACAGGCTATAGCAGAGTTCAGATGTAAACTAGATAAACCTGACTGCTGTATGAAGCACAGATCCTTAAGCATGTACTTTTTTTTTTTTTTTTTTTTTTTAAAGAAAAGAAGAGCCACATATTTGAAGGATCCCCTTTAAATCAGGCTGTAATTTGTGATCTTGCCACAAGGTGGTGTTGTCACTACGCAGTCTATGGCCAGAGATATATAGATATTTATTTAACATAGCCAAGTATTCTACAGCATGGCTATTAATCTTTCAGCGCAGGGGGATGAGTAATGAGTTGGAGAGAGTGATAGGCATGGCTTTGAAGAACATCCCCTTTTGACTACTCACATAAAAAGTTTTTTCTCAACAATGAAGAGTTCAATGGAGGACACACTGCTGAAACACTGGTTTGTCGTTATGAAAAACAAAGATCCCACTCTGTGTGGAAACAAAAAGAAATATGGACATATTACACAATGTAAAATTAAAAAAGGAATAATACATTGATTTATATGAGGGGGCAAGGCTGCACTTTTTGATAGGTAGTTTTACCCCCAGATGCTAGGGATGCCTCAGACACACTGTTTTGCAATGCAGTGGACATGTAGCAAATATCTACTGGGTTAAAGGATGGTAAAATAGTGATTAAGTTAACCATCTCAGAATCACTGGTACCAAGAAAGTTCTGCCTTTGAGACTAAGGAGGGCAAGTTGAAGTCCTTCACCTGTTGTGGACTACAATTCCCATAATACACTAGCTGGGGTTGATAGGAGTTTAAGCGCACCTCAATTGAAGGACCTCAGCTTACCCACCCCTATCCTGGAACCTGTAAAGGTATAGAAATCCTCATATTACTCTACTATAAATGCCTTTAAAGAACAATCATCTTCCTTTATTTACGCTAAACTGAAAACTAGGGAAAAGGGAACATTGAAGAGTAAAAGATAATTTTTTTACAGTTGGGTTCATGCTTTTGTAGAATTTAGACATGATGGATCCTTGTGTGGGCACTACCTTTTCCTCATTAGGCCTGTCAAAGTCCCACAAGTGGCATGTTCAGCTTCGTCTCAGAGGGCTCTGTTGAACTGTTGCCCCATCTAATAAATGGCATATTGTTTTGGGATTGTGTATGAACATCCAGCTGAAAGAACCACTCCATCCAAATCCTCTAGTGTTGTCCGACAGAGGGCACAGTTACTACAGCTCTAGAGGAATGGATGCCTGAGAGCCATCAAGCCATGGGGGCAGTGTGAGAAGCTTTTTTGTGTTTTTTGTTTGTTTTGTTTTTTAAATATGTTCAGTAAAAACAACAATATGGTTCCCAGTTTGCTTTACCCTTCTTCAACGTTTTAGAATGTTCTTCTGTTGCACGGACAAGGTCACTAACTTTCAGTTGAAGCTGCTTCGATTTGGGAACAACATGAATGTTCATTTTGGAGGATAACAGTTTCTGATTCCATCACCATCATCTTTTTGGTGTCATAAGACTGTGGTTTTACTAACAGACTGTAAACATGTTACTATTATTTCTACCACAATATCTAGCCCAGTGGTTCTCAACCTGTGCCCTCCCTCAGTTGCCACTAACAGGCCAGGCTTTGGGGATTTCCTGGTTGGATCACTGGTGAGTTAATCAATGTGAATGAGCCTCTGATAAACACACCTGTGCTCCAGCAGGGAAATTCCTATGTCCTGGCCTGTTAGTGGCCACTGAGGGCACCGGTTGAGAACAACTGATGTAACCAATTACAAAGGTCTGGTTGATTTTATATAAACAGAAAGGACTATAATGCTATATTAGTTACTATATAAACCTTTTACAATGGATTTACTAAGCATTTATAGGCAGAGGAATTGTGCATGTATATATTTGTATCTAGTTAATTTAGCCTTTTCTGTTGGGTTATATTAGAACAGCATTTGTCGTTCACACAGATGTCTCAGTTGTGCTACATTTTCATTAGATGTCCTCTTTGCTCCAAGTGAATGTCATATGTATAGATCTCCTTCCCTACCTTTGTGTGTACAAAGGAATTACATGTTTTGATAGTTTCTAAATGTGGGTTTCTCGTTTTAACCTACATTTATGTCAGGAGGGTCTCACTGGATCTGTATGGTAGTACCTCTGAACAACTTTACAAATTGCGCAATCAGTTATACAGATAATCAGGTTACACACATCCAAAATGTTTAGCTGAAAATCCTTCAAATTACAATTGCATTATTCTAGATAAACTGGTATACTGATGTACCTACCTGTTCTGAATTCCACTAGCATCTTCTTTCACATCAAAGAAAATGGCTCCCACAATTAGTGCCAGAATAAGCGTAACCATTAGCTGAAAAATACAGTAGAAATCAGTTACTACTTTTGATATAATTTTGTTAGTAGAAATATCATAGATAGGTTGAGTACAAGAACCAAATGATACAAAGGAGTGCATATAAATTACTGCTCTAAAGTAATGAGACACAGACATCTGGGTGTCCATGAAGATGAGGACAAGTCACTGACTGGCTGAGATACCATATTACAACCCTTCAGGATTCCATATACAACAGGTGCTATTATTCTGTGAGATACATACATAGCAGAAATATGTCATAATAGGCATGTATTCAATGTTTGAAATCTGCAGTAAGAACTATAATGCTTTCACCAATTACAAAATATTGCTCAGGGAACACTGACCCATATGCATAAAGGCAGGAGTTGAGCCATGTTGGAGTCAAACAAACTGCACATAATATTGATTTATATGGGACTTTTAACCCCCTGAAAGCTAGCAGCCTCGCTGGATCTACTGCTTTCTGGAGTCTACTGAAGCCAAGACTGATCATCTTGAGCACTTTTTGAAATAAGTGAACACATCGAGTTGCCACTATCGACCCGATATTGCAACATACACTGCAGGACACTGCAGTGTATCAAAACCTTGCGGAACATTACGAGGACTGACACATCAGACAGAGGATTGGACACACCATCCCTTAGATAGAGGACTTTGCAGAACTCCAAACTCGAGGGAGATCCATACCTCCTCCTACACTACGGGCTCATAACCAAGAATCTAACAAATAAGGGTACATTTGTACCACCAACTATACCATGCCATTTATTATACTGCTGTATTATATGTCACTTGCATTACCATTTTCCCTGTAAGAGCACATCTGCAATATTTTTTTGCTTTTGATTACTCTTACTGTATTAAATTATTGTCATTATAAGCTATTTTTCTATTTTGAATATACTTATGCTACTGGGCTCCTGCTCAGATGGCGATTATAGCATTTGCCTATATCTTATACTATTTATATCTGCATACTATATACTAGTGATTTGTGTTGCATATGTACTATACTGTACTATTCCAATACATACTACACTTAGTACGTAATTTTTTTTCTTCTTTTTTTGATTGCGCTGACCCACACTTCACCCTTGACTAGTGCTATTGAGCAGCTAGTCACCAGATGGGTAATTATTTGGGGCCATATTTGTAAGGGGTGGTATTTCCGCTTTAAATGTCCATCTGGGGATGGCTTTATCTGGTGCTATCTAGCTATACCTAGGAGAGCATATAAAATGCTATCACCAATCTAAATCATATTGTTTCACAGACTCCATAAATAGTGGGACCCTGGGTAAACTTTGTTCCCCCCTGATCCATACATACTCTTTATCTGGAGTACAAATGAATCAGGGGCACTTATATAAAAAGGTTAGGGCAGAGACTTCTGCCTAGACTAGTCCTATTAACCCTGAGCCTCGACAGCTCTGTTCTGGTTGCATCAGGCTGTGATGATGTCACAACCCATGCAATGCCAGAGCCAAGCAGCAATTTTTATAAGTAGTACTGTAGGGGGTGCTAGGTCTGAACTGTATGTCATGCCATTCCAGTGGGTTACCATTTTAATTGGGGTAGCAGTAGGTACTGAGTACAGTAAGACATTTCAGAATTTTCAATGAGAGCAGTATCTTTGACATGGGGAAAATAAAAAAGCCTAATTTTTCCTGTATTGCCACTTTCTGGAGACACTTACGCCCGCTAGCCTAGGGGTAGAAAGGCAAGTAACTGCTAATTTCATGCAGACAGTTGACTGCTTTCCAAAATGGTATTTCTTGCCTATCTTCTTCATTTCTGTAGTTCTTTGCATCCATTTTTATGTCATAGTTGACTAAATGTAAGAAAAGCTAAAGAATATGGTAGGCACAGTTTAAGTACCCCTAGGACCCTCTACAGTATGTCAGTTCATACTAATGGTGTACCATTTTTCTTGGGCTTGAAGTATGTACTAAGACAGTAGGAAGTCCCATGTTTTTTAAAGATATTAGTACATTTGAAGTGTGTGTGTGTGTGTGGGGGGGGGGGGGAATGTGAAAACAACAAATATTTCCTATAGGTGCACTTTCTGGAAACTTTTGTGCATACAAGTATAGGGTTAGATGGACAAGTTGCTGCTGTGTGTTGTTTTATTTCCAAAATTATATGCCTTCACTACCTGTTCTTCATGCCTGGGTTTGTTACAACCATTTTACTGCAGCTATGACATATCTGAAAAATGTAACTTGTGGAAAGTGCAGTTTGGAGCCTGTACAGTAAGTCAGTTCATACTAATGAGGTAACATTTTTCAAAGAGTTGCAGTAGGTACTGAGTATAGTAGGAAATTACAGTTTTAAAGATTTATTTAAAGTGGAAAATGTAAACAAATAAGCCCTATTTTGCCTATAGTGCCACATATTGGAAACATTTGTGCCCACTAGCAGAGGGGTAGAAAGGCAAGTGACCCCTAATTTCATGACAACAGCTGTCTGCCTTCCAAAATAGTATGCCTTGCCTACCTTTTCTTCATTTCTGTAGCTTCTCCAATCATTTGTTTGTTTTCTTACATTTTGTCAAGTATGACATCCTTGCATTCAGATTATGGCAGGTGAGGTTTAGTGCTCCTTGGTAGCCCCTACCAGATTTCATCTCATACCAATGGTATATAATTTTATATGAAAGGAATCTAGTTACTTGAGCAGATACATATTTCCATGGTTTTCATTGATTCCAGTATCTTTTAAGTAGTGAAAAAGTAAAAGGATATTTTTTTTTATAGAAATTCATACCAATATAGTCCCGGGGTAGAAACTAAAATTAAACTTAATCATATACTTTTGTGGACATATTTTATGTTTTTGGATTGTTATTTAAGATCCAATCCTAGGATACCAATTTCTGAAAAGAACCAGTTTGTAAACGATAATGCACACATTGGGCCCTGTAACTCCAAAAATACCTTGTAAATCTAAACATATATCTTACTTCCAAAACGGGAAGAATTAGGCAAAGACATTAGTTTTCTGTTACTCCACGAGTTGTGTGAAAACAATCATGCACAGAATCATAATAAAACATCTTTCCCAACCCAATATCTTTTGATGTTTTGAAAACCAATATGAGATATCCTAGAAAGTGTACCAAATGAAAGCTTATGAAATCCTGAAAAAAAAAAAAAACAACAACAAAACAATATATTGTTTACATGGATACAACAAAAGGAGAAACTTTCTTAAACAAGTAGATAGCAAAATGTCATAATGTCCATGGTCATGAACATATAAATAAACCTGGTGTTAAGGGGTTATGAGAGTGTTTAGCAAAGAAAACAAAAAATCAAGTATTTGGAAACAATGAGCAATCAAGTCATATACAGTCACTTTATGAAAATGCAATGCTTTGTCTGTATATGATCAAATGGTAATGATACCAATGAACCCAGCTATCAAGTGAATTAGGAGATTACCTCAAATGGTTTAATCTTTTAGGCCTACTCTGTAGGATAAAGGTGGGTAAAATATATTAAAACTATTGGTATCAGGCTGATCGCTTAAACATTAGCTGTAAAGATGCATTAGCTCCTAATTCGCTAATGCCTTGGATAATTGGTACTTATTACTAAGAACCTGCCGAAAAGATCAAAGGGCATGGCTTACACAGCCATTAAGCTAGCTGAAGTGGAAAACATGGATCATATCAGGAACAATTTAAATCTGATAAGCAGAGATGGTTTAACGACCTGCGTACCATGCATATAAAGCATTGGAAATCCAAAACTAATGAGGTGACGGAAACATGAAAGCCAGAGAGACTCTTTCACACAGTAAGAGTCTGGTCAATTAGCTGCACACTCTGGGAGCCAATTCTTATCACAAGGGCAAGCTTCACTGGAGAAAACTTTAGGATATCCATAATATCTCTAACATCAAAAGGTCACAGGTTTCATTTGAAACTTTAATTAGAATGGATTTGTGTAAAATGACACAATGTAATATCTTATTAATGATGGAGACACGAGGGGTATTCAAATGGGGTACTGCAAGACTATAAACATTGAGAGCCTGTGCCTGATCTTATCTGGCCTTTTAGGGTAAGGTGGACGTGGCACCAAGAAATTACCCTAGTTAGTAAGCAAAAGCTCAATATGCCTCATTCAGGCTCTCTCAGTATATATTTCACACCAATTTCTACTTAAAATAAAGACTGTATTCAGTTTATATGGGCAAATAAAATGCATAGGTGTAACAAACAAACCTTAATGCTCTCCGATTTGATAGGATACTATTGGGCATCCCTTTTTTATATATGCTACCTGATTTTATGCCATCTCCGTAGAAAGGGACTGGCTCTCTTGACAGCTTTTGTAGAGGGTTTGACTCCCTCACAACTTTATTCCCAAAATTACTACTCCACCACCTGATACTGTGGTTTGGTTCTCTCAATGTGGCACCATTTGAACCTGGATAAGGCCCCCTTCCCAGTGCAAAATATCTTAGGTAATCCTGAATTTCCTTCAGATTGGGCCAACTGACATTCAAGGCCTGGGTTGATGCTGGTTTAACAACGCTGCAGGCTCTGGGAACATGTAACACGTTTCCAGCTTTCTCAGACTTGGTTCTTAATCACGGATTGCTTATCTTAATACTGGAGGTATTTTCAGGTGCAAAGTACATAAATTAGGTGTTACCTCCATGAATCTCACTAAAGTGGAATTGTTCTTGACTTCTCCTAATTGCAAATTCAAAGCCTTATCAAGACTTTACAAACTGGTCTCCCTGGAGACAGAGGCCCTCCCATCTTACACTGACACCTGGAAAAATGACCTCAAATTGGCCGTTTTATTCAATGACACCTGCAAAGGTATCTTTAAATTTGAGAGGGAGTATAAGATGCTTTCATGCTGGTACAAAGATTCTTTTTTAAAATGGTGAATATGTTAACGGATGTCCTGGATATCTGTTGGAGATCAGGAAACCTGGGGTGTCATGAGTCACATATGGTGGAGTTGATTTTGATGCAGCGATACTGGTCGCAGATTACCATGATTATGGAGCAAGTCCTTGGCTTTCCAATTCCAATGCACCCTCTTCTGTTACTATTTTTCTCTCACCTTCAGTTCCCATCCAACAATTTTATATTGTCGTTTTATTTACTATAAGCAGCATGAATGAATATTCCCAACCATTGGAAACAACCTGTTATCCCCTTCTTGTCTGGAGATTACTTGTGAAGGATAAATAGATATAGTGATATGGAGAAGTTGCATGCCATCCACTTGCACATTCTTTATAGGGAAGTCTGGACACCTTGTGAGTTATCCCCTTACTTCAAACAAGTGCAGCTCTAAGAGGGACACCCATATTTTCTTAGGAATCAGTAGAGTACTTGGCATCTATAAGTTGAAGTAGTTAATACTTTTCTTTCTATGCTGGTTGGTCTGTGCTAGGACTCCCTGCTCTCCTTCTTACCTACCCTATTCTGTCTTCTCTTGTCTCTTCTCCATTCTTTCCTTTACATTCTTTACTTATCCTGTCCTTTCTGACATTTCTATGCCTCTCCTACTGCACCTCAGTTTCTCTTATGCGATCACCTGAATACTACTAAAACACTACTATGCAAACTGAAGGGCCTAAATTAATTTATATACAGAGAGGATAATAAATATGAATGCACTAGGGTCCACTTATTGTATTTCTAAAAGCTTACTGTATGAACTGGCATTGCTGGTTTTATTCAATAAAAAATGTTTTAGAAGATCAAGTCCATGGCAAATCAACTCCCATCATCCTCAACCAGGCAACATATAGTTGGGGGTTGATTATGTTGAAGTCCCTGAGAACTGGACATCCAACAACTAATTTCCATGAAATATACCATTTTTTGATGTATTGGTGTTACTATTAATTATGGCTGAACAGCTTTAAGAATACCCAAAGATAACAGAAAAAAGACTTTGCCAATTGACATCTTAAGATTACCTGTGCAATGGATGCTTGAGGATTGCCCAAAAGATTTTTAAAAGATCGTTTGGACACACACCCGAGCTGATGGAAAAATGAGGTGTTGTATGTAATTTGTCTAGTAAAAAAATTGTTCTTGACTTTCTCTCCCTGTGATAGTTTTTGTAGCTCTGCTTTGGTTTCTTGGTAGTAGTTGGTGGTGGAGAATTGTTCTGCTAATCTCTCCACCACAGTCTGTGCTCCTCCATTGTTCACCTCACTGACATCTTCAAGAGAAAAATAAAGAATAATGTAATCAATCTGCAATTGAAATTACCAATGTATGCTACATGTCTCTGCTTTTTGAACAAAACTAACAACCTGTTAAATATCTTACAGATACAAATTGCATTTCTAAGATTTATATCAACATGGTAACTTTGCATATGACATATGCACAAATTAAAGAGGAACAATGCTGGGACAAAACAACTGTACCAAAGGGAACAAAAGAAACTTCCCAATGAATTAAAGGGTAGCTATTATCTGGTAAATGCACTCTCGGTAGATGAACCCTTGAGACCATATCTGCCAGTGAAGCTCCAACTGCATTGTGATAACTGGCAGACCAATGGTTGCAGTAGAATGGGGGTTAGAAAAGACATCCCCAGTGCACCACCTGTTGGTCCTGCAGGAAGAGACTAAACTTTAAGACTGAAGGTTCTCTGTTCAATCTCTTATGTGATGCAGGTTCCCAATCTGTATCAGTCTTGAAAACCTGAAACAGAGGGTCTATGGGGACTACCCACACAACCTGAGAAGTTTTTGGCAGAGAGCACATACTTACTGGTTGCATTTCAGCTGTGCGGGTCAGTTTTTTGACTACCAGTGGAACAAGGCCGATATGTCAGACTGTGTATGTATGGTTCTGTGACTACCAGTGGAAAAAAGGCTGAAGTGTCACACAGTGTATGTGTAATTCTGTGACAATTAGTGGACAATCGAGCAAGGCTGGGGTGTCAGACAAAGTATGTATGATTCTGTGGCCACCAGTGAAACACGGCTGGAGCATCATATAGTGTATGTGTGGTTCTGACCACCAGTGGAGCAAGGCTTGCGTATCAGGAAGTATATAAGAGGATTTTAGTCTTACCTGTTAAATCCTTTTCTCTTAGTCCATACAGGTTACTGGTAACTTTGGGTAGGCCAACCAGCTCCAGAAAGATTTGAGACACTAATTATTGACTAGGTAGTGGAAGGGAAAGAAGACTCCTGTAAGCATGAGCCTGAAGGACCCCCACGGTCTGCCACAGGAGAGCCAAGTATGGTCCCTTGACAAGGTGGGAGACCAGTAAACTGTATGGACTAAGAGAAAAGGATTTAACAGGTAAGACTAAAATTCTCTTTTCTCTGTCGTCCAATACAGGTTACTGGTAACTTTGGGATGTCCAACCATTGAGTTTCCCCAGAGGTGGGAAGTAAGGCAAGGACCAGGCGCAAGGCCCCCAAAGTCACCAGAGCAGATATGAACCATCAGATCAGAGATAGCCCAACAAAACAATGAAGTGTCAACAGACACTATACAGGGGTAACAACATCCCAAACTGTTACACAGCACACTGAACTAGAGCCAACAGGGCTCAAAATTGAAGGAAGCATCAAGAACCGAAGAAGATCCTAGACAGGCAAGACTGCCTCCAGGATTTTCCTCCCAAAGCTGGCATCAGCTGATGGCAGCACATCAACGCGGTAGTGCTTCGAAAAGGTGTGCACAGACGACCAAGTGGCAGCCTTGCACATCTGATCAGCGGAGGTCATTGTCGGTTATGGTAATCCGCCTAATGGTGGTATTCCATTTCTAACAGAAAAATAAAACATTTCTAAAACTGTAGCAGAACTGTTCTCTTGCCTTTGTCTTCACCAATTAACAAATCTTTCTGGAGCTGGTTGGCTAGCTGCAGCCAAGGAGGGAAGGTAGGCTCCACCCTCTGCATACAATTCTAGAATTGTCCTTGCCTACAATTAAAGGAGCGGATCGTCTACCCAAAGTTACCAGTAACCTGTATTGGACGACAGAAAAATGTGGTTTTGTGATTACCCATGAATAGTATAAAGAGACACAGTATGTGTGGCTCTGTTGCTACCTGTGGGAAAAGTCTGGGATATTGGATATATCTTTAAATTAAAAAAATTATATATAGACTAGTTGAACAGCCCGTTACATGGGCCTCAGTGCCACTGCCACCCGTTCGCGGGGCAGTCATGCGCAGTAGAGACTGCCCGTGCCACGGCTGATACAGAGCTGGACGCTCCTTCAGCGCTCCCAGCTCTGTTTCAGCCGCGGCGCGGGCAGTCTCTACTGCGCATGACTGCAGCACGCACAGCAGTGTCTACTGCGCATGTTGCGGCGTTACACACGTTTTAGCAAATTATTATATAGGATATATATATATATAATAATTATTTTTTTTTCTTTTCTTTGAGACAAGAGAGATTCATTTTCTGGGGGTGGGGGAAGCTTGCCTTCTCTGTTTCACAAGGGCCCATAAAATGTCTTAAAGCATCCCTGGGGGGCCTTGTATCTTGCCAATCCTTGCCTTAGATTCCATACCTAGATCAATCTCATCCAGTTTGCTTAGAGCCACAGCTGTAGAGTCTCCATTAATAATATCCAGGAAGAAATCTGCAGGATTATTATGCGATTCACACTCATAGCCTACGAGAGACATCAAGAGAATAATTATCCAAGTCTTGTACTTTAAACATTTGAAAGTAAAATGTTTCTAACGCATTGCTTGACAGGGCATTGGACACCTTTCAAACATCAAAGAGTTATTAATAAATAGTCAGCTTTTTTTGGTATCACAAAACTGTCCAGTATTAACTGAACATAAATCAAGGAGTTTTTTTTTACTGGAAATTAATAATATACACATATTATGTAAAATTTTATAACAAGGATATTCCCAAAAGTGGGAGGTATTATATTCACGAGTTATTAAAGGGATAGTAATGTCAGAAAAAAGTATTAACTATATGGTATATACAGTTAAAAAAAGAGTACTTGCACTTATTCGTATCGCTCTAGCCTTTATGGTTTGAGAGATATAGGAAAATAACGTTCTCTGGTCCCTTCTCTTTCTGCTTGACGAGCTGTAAAGCTGTCAGAAGCAGATTCTGGTCGCTTGACCAGATGTGGCTCTTCTGCAGCGCCGATATAACGATATCTAAAGATAAATACTTAATTTGGAACGGTCTACAAGTGTGCCTGGCTTGCAAGCACACTTTGTAGACCGTTCCAATGAAGTATTTATTTCTGAATAGCATGATTTCAGCTCTGCTGAAGAGCCTCTGTCTGGTCAAATGACTGGAATCTGCAGCTGTCAGCTAGATGGCAGATTTGAGTAAAACAGCCAGGAAAAGGTAACTTTAGCAAGTTATACCTCTCAAACCATAAAGGTCTGAGAGATAAGACTTACATTGATGTTAATTTTTTTTTTAATGTCTACAAAATTAAATCAACTTAAAATTAACCATTACTATCCCTTTAACTGCTAGGGACAGCTCAAATTGGTTTCCAAAATGCAATGTTTTTAACCTTTGAGCGCCAAAGAGGTATAGAACGCGTTGCAAAGCAATGTGTTCTGTACCCCTACAATCAAAGGGTTAAATAATATGATACAATCTATTGATCTCCAAAGGGAGAAAAATAGGATAACACTACTCGGTGACCACTATAAAAAAAACTGCATTTACCTTTTTGAAAACCAACTGGCCCATATTTATAAAAGCGAACTGGAGTTATCCTCAAGTAAACCAACTTCACCATAGGGAATAAACACAAATCCCTACATTGCCATGCACTTGAATAGAACTTTTTAACTTTGCAATGAACTGGAGACCTCTCTAGCATTCAGAAAGTTAAAAGCCCAATTTAAAGTGGATGTGGCCCCTATTTGTAACATAGCCTAAATAGTTAGGCTACATATCCACTACTTCTAAAACATTATTTATTTATTTTTTTTAAGTTTTATTTGTTGTAAATATAACTTAGAAAGTCTGTCCCCCAGCTACTTCCACATAGACTGCTCTGCTTCTGCTCTCCTCCCTCCTCTGATGTTGGAGCCTTTTGCATGTAAGCTGGAGTGGTCTCAGTGGCTAGATATCGATCTCTGCCAATGAAACCGCTCCAGCTTACAGACATGCACCTCCGTCCTCAGAGAAGGGAGGAGAGCAGAAGCAGAGCAACTGACTGTGGTTACAGAGCAGGTAACCGCAGTCTATGCAGAAGTAGCTGGGGGGCAGACTTTCTAATTTAAAGTTACAACAAATAAAACTTAAAAAAAATAATAATAAATAACGTTTTAGAAGTATTCGGTAAGTAACTATTTAGGCTATGTTATAAATAGGTGACACATCCACTTTAACAAGAATTTGTTTTCATCTGTCCCCTGTGGTGGTTGGTTTACTCCAAAATAACTCAAGTTTGCTTTTATAAATATGGGCCATTGAGCTGTAATAACTATTCAACAAAGCAGGACTGTCCAAGTTCAGTCCTCAAGGGCCACCAACAGGCCAGGATTTAAGGCTTTCACTGATTAAGCACAGGTGAGTCAGTCAAAACAAATGATCCACTGATTAACTCACCTGCTTTTAACCCCTTAACGACATGTGACGTACTATGACCGTCACGGTCCTTGAAATACTCAAGGACCGATGACGGTCATAGTACGTCACGTTCTTTTTACTTACAGCGCTCTACCGGGAGCGCTGTAAGTAAAAATAGGGCCTGAAATTGACCGCTCGAAGATCGGAGCGATCTCTATCAGGCCTCATAGTGACGCGTCGATACACACGACAGGTCACGTGTACCGGCGCGTCCAAGTGGTCCCTATGCGGTCCGTATGGGACGGAAACGTCCCAGGACCGCCGGTCGTTAAGGGGTTAATCAGGGAAATCCTTCCATCCTGGTCTGTTGGTGGCCCTTGAGGACACATCTTCAACAACCATGCAATAAAGAATCCCCAGTAGTGGGTATACCCTAACTACTAACACACAAATAAATTACAGGTATGACAAATGGTCAACATGTAACACTGAGTGTGACCAACTATCTTCAAAACAATGCTTTGTACACTACAAGGAGGGGGCATGAAAGAGGTGCATTCCATGTCTTTTTAGAGGGACTTCATCACAACCTAAGAAAATGTTCCTTGATACTTCTTGTACCATAGCAAAAATCAAATAAAAAAAAAAAACTTACCAAGCTGTGTGAAATAGTCAAGAGCATGCTGAGCAGGTCCATGGTACAGCATTCTACCTCCAGCCAGCAAGGTCAGACTATCAAAGAGTCGGAAGATGGAATAACGAGGCTGATGTATTGAGAAGATGATTGTCTTGCCTTGCCTGGACATTCTGCAAAGAAAGAAGGACACAGAGAGCAAGTAAGTAACACTGAATAAGAAAAAAAAAAAAAAAAAAAAAAAAACCAATGACATTTAAAAAAAAAAATAATCATGAACTTGAGACAGGTATGCAACGAACTGTGTAGCAATGCTTTTGGATACCTTTCTGATTCTTAGAGGGTTAAAGGGGAACTAAAACAACAGGAATAAGTTGCTCAGTTTGTTCAACTTGCCTAGCAGGTCCGGACTGGCCTGCCAGGAGATGAATGATGACTTTTCCTGATAAGCCATATGCCCTGGAGCCAGGATGTCCCCCAGGCAGGGTGTAAACAGTTATCTGATTGACAGAAGTGCCCTCCAGGGACTGGCTGACATGGACAGCAGAAAGTGACAATTTACGAAGTTGTCAGTCCTCTCATATTTGTCGCCTCCGGTTGTGCTACTCCCTGCCTGTGTATCTGTGGCCTCCGTTACGTACACCCAGTCTGTGCTATCCGGTCACTAGCGGTTACCATTGCTCATTCACTACGCTCAGCCTGTGATTCTCTGTGGCCTCCGTTACGTACACCCAGTCTGTGCTCTCCGGTCACTAGCGGTTACCATTGTCTGCTCATTCACTACGCTCAGCCTGTGATTCGCTGTGGCCTCCGTTACGTACACCCAGTCTGTGCTCTCCGGTCACTAGCGGTTACCATTGTCTGCTCATTCACTACGCTCAGCCTGTGATTCTCTGAGGCCTCCGTTACGTACACCCAGTCTGTGCTCTCCGGTCACTAGCGGTTACAGTTGTCAGCTCTTTACACTTGCTCAGCCTGCGATTCTCTGTGGCCTCCGTTACGTATACCCAGTCTGTGCTCTCCGGTCACTAGTGGTTTCTATTGTCAGCTCATTACACTACGCTCAGCCTGTGATTCAGTGGGGCCTTTGTCAGTACTACTTCCTGAGCACACCGGTCTACGGTGTTACTACCTATCAGTATTCTCTCTGCTGCACCAGATACCAGGCTGCCTTACCCGGTATTCGGTAAGGACGGTAGAGCCTCCTCTGTTCCTTGTTGCACTGGTCTCCAGGCTGCCTTACCCGGTATTTGGTAAGGCCGGTAGAGCCTCCTCTAATTACTGTCGCACCAGTCATCCGGCTGCCTTACCTGGTAATCGGTAAGGCCGGTAGAGCCGCATTATTTGTATTGCTATCTGTATGCCCTGACCTGTGTCAAACAATCTTACTGCTGCTTGTAGAGTTTGGACCCGTGAAGGGCCTTGCTGCGCTTTATATTGCTTAATAAAGCTTTTCTATTTTACCCTTATCACAGTGCCTGAGATTCCTGTCACTCTCATCTGTGGCAGACACTGATTTGCAGAGTTGGTTTGGCCCGCCCCCTGGTGACCTTTTTATACCTGGCTATCACTTCTGTCAGATGCCCTTTCGTGGTGTTTCTGAGCCAGTTGTACTGTTGCTGTGTTCCTGTGTTCCGGATTCCTGTGTACCGAATCGGCTTGTCCCGACTATTCTTCAGTGTTCCTGCTTGTGTATGATCCGGCCCGTCTGACTACCACCCTTGGATCCTGACCCGGTTTGGCTGACATTCCTGCTTGTGTATGACCCGGCTTGTATGACTACCTCCTACGTGCTCCGACCCGGCCTGGCTGACTTCCTGCTCCGAAGATCGACTTCCAGCTTAATCCAGTGACCTGCGTTCCAGTTGTCGCCGCCGCGACATTATTACCTGCTGTTCCAGTCTCTCTGTGGCTGCCTTGCCTGGTGTTACCCCGATCAGTGCAGTGTTTCTACCTGTGCAGAGCTGTGTGTTTGTACGCCTCCCTCATACTGCAGAGCCTTGCTGTACCGCTGAAAAGCCTCGAGTAAACGTGCTTTTTAACCCTAGCAGTGCTGCCTTGGTCCCACTCTCTCTACTCCAGTGCGAGCCTCGTTCTCGGTGATACTCCTGCTGAGTTGGCCGCTCTCCGTCGGCAACTCTGTACATCCTTGCAGAGTATTCACATCCGTTGGGCCCGTTGGGCACCTAAGGCTCTCTCTCATTGCTATACTGGACGATTCCATTATACCGAGTGGTGGCAGGCAAACGCTTCAGCACTAGCAAATCCGTTAATTACGCCCGTGGGGCTATTGGCTCTTGCACGTCATATCCCAGTGTCCGGTTAAGTCTGAGGAGGCTTGACAGCTCTTGCATTGCAGGCCGGTTCCAGCTATGCCCGTGGGGGCTATTTACACTAGCACTAGCAGAAGCAGTTTCAGTACGTACACCCGAGGGGGCTAAGTGGATTCCTGCTCTGCTTGTTACTGAGCACCGTGGCGAGGCAGTCCTGTATCCAGTTTATGGTGAACGTTGTCTCCAGCACAGCCTTATAACACCCAGGGCGTGCCAAACATCCACATCTCAGACTGACCGTTATCAAGGACTTAACCCTCTGTGGGTATATTCCATTCTACTGCTGTGTATTTGTACATGTAATACGTTTGTGCATTTACATTTGTATCTATCAGTCTTCACTGCTGGTGTATATCAACCGCCACTAGAGGGCGGACCTCTGCCTTACCTTACTCTAATAAATTGTGTTTTTATTTCACACACTGGTCTGAGAGTCGTTAAAAACCGTTACAACCCTACCAAATTGTCTGAGTGTTCAATAAAACCGTGACACCCGGAGAGGCTGGCATCCGTCGTCACAGTGGTCCAGAAGGATACCAGGAAGGACTTGCCCTTCAGCAGATTGGAGAAGTCGAGCCACCACGACAAACTCAGTTCCACATGAAGAGGGAGGGATACTGACGTCTTCAGAAGGTCCGGCTGACCCCTGCACACCTGGATCACAAACCTCTGGAGTTCCCTGGTGTGAGCCATAGCAAACAGGACCGCTTCTATGGTGGAGATGAATTTCCCCACTAGAGATGACAGCTACTTGGCTGGAACTGGTTAGTGAGTCAGAACAGCAGAAACCCTGTGGGTGATCTGGATAGCCAACTCGTCCGTGAGAAACACCATGCTCTGCTGAGTGTCGAAGAAAAGGCCCAGGAAGACCAGACGCTGGGATGGGACAAGATCTGACTTGTCCATGTTGATGATCCATCCGTGATGGGTGAGAGCGTAAAGGAGTCCTGAACCTGCTGATGAAGAAGTTCCGCAGAAGGGGCTTTCAGAAGCAGGTCGTCCATGTATGGAGTAACTCTGATGCCGTCCCAATGGAGGACAGATACTAAAGCTCCCAGGACACAGTTGAAGACTTGAGGAGCTGTAGTCAGACCAAAGGGAAGAGCTGAAAACTGAAGTGCCCTTGCTTGCAGGCAATTCTGAGATACTCCCAACTCTCTGGATGAATGGCGATGTGTAGATATGTGTCCTGAAGATCCAGAGAGGCAAGGAATTCCCCGGAGACAAAGCAGCAATCACCGTCCTTAGGGACTCCTGGTGATAATGAGTCTTGATCACAAAGGAATTGAGATCCTTCAAATACAAAATGGGATGACAGCCACCATCCTTCTTGGAGACCACAAAGAGGTTTGAGTAAAAACCCATACCTCTGTCCTAAACTGGAACAGGTTCCAGAACATCCTTGTCCAGAAGGGCCTTGATAGCGCCATTGAACAGATGGCGTTTCTCTACCCCTTGAGGCATATGAGAGGGAAAAAAACGAAAGGGAGGAAGAGAGGTGAAAGGGATCCTGTACCCTTCCGCCACCACCTATAAAAACCACGGGTCCGCCACTGAATCATCCCGGACACTGTGGTAGTGATGCAGACGGCCAGCCACAGCAGAGTGGGGCCCCGGTGTTCGGCGAGTCATGCCGAAGAAGGCTTGGAAGCCTTAGGCTTGGAGGAGACCTTGGGCTTGAGAGAAAAACATGGAGCTGAGGGAACCGTCTGGTTCGCCGGACGTGTCTCAGTCTGGAAGGAACGAAAAACCCGATTATGTTTGAGAGGAGTCTTCCTCCTGGGGACAATAGGCAGAAGGGTATTCTTGCCCCCTGTGGCCTCACTAATCAGATCTTTAAGATCTGGCCCAAACAAAGAGGTGCCTTGAAAAAGCAATGAGAGCAAAGCTTTCTTGGAAGCAGTGTCAGCAGACCAGATCTTGAGCCAAAGTGCTCATCTGGCAACCAAGACATGGTGGAAACCCTTGCCACCAAATGGATGGCATCAAATAAGGCAGCAGAAACATAGTGCTGGGCCTCAGAAATGTTGGCAAGAAGCCGCAACATATACAAAGTAGGAGCACCCTGACGGACAGCCAGGGTGAGTTGTTCAGTCCAGACAGCAATGGCCCGGTTCACCCATACCGCAGCGAATGCTATACGCATGGCAGTACCAGAAGTGGCAAAAATGGACTTGAAGGAGACCACAAGTTTCTTGTCAGTTCAGTCTTTCAGAGAGGACGCATCAGCAACTAGCAAGGCAGTGAACTTAGATAGACTGGAGACAGGAACATCCACTTTGGGGGGGATGAACCCATTAAGCAAGCGCCGCCTCAGAGAAGGGGTAAAGCTTGGCAAATTTCTTTGAAACAGAAGGTTTCCTGGCCAGAGACTTCCACTCATCAGACACAAGGCGGCCAAGAGTGGGGTTAGGTGGAAGACAAGTATAGGGCCTTTTAGGCTCCTGAAATACATCAGAGGGACCCGAAGAAACCTCCTGAACTAAGGGAATGTTTAGGGTAGTTAAGATGGCTCTGATCAAGCCCTCAGTTGAGGCATCAGGATCAGCCTCAAAGAGGTCCCCAAAAAACTGAGAGGAGCCCACAGCAGAAAATTCCTAAACATCCGAATCCACCAACAGTTCCTCCTCAGAGGAATCTGATACGTCAGGTACTCCCTGCGGTTTCGGCATGGAAGATCTTACGGAAGAAGGGGTCTGCCGGGGGTGGAAAGAGTTGCAATATAGACCGGAGGTCTCTAGTAGCAGCCTTGAACTCCTGCACCCACACTGGCTCTAATGCATGGCTGGAGGTCCCTGGGAGAGACTCAGGGACATCAGAACATGTTGGGCATAAATGACCAGAGAATTCTCTAGGTAACCCTGAATGACATGAGGAGCAATGCACAACAGGGGACACAGAGACCCCAGCGTCCTTAGTCTTAGGCCTGGCCCCAAGCGCTAACGGATTAGACATTCTCACAGTGCCAAAATGTTTAAGTATAAGGAATCACCCAAATACAGTGTGTAAGATTAAAATTTCACCCCAGAAATCGCTAAAATGCACTTACCTGGCAGGCGAAGGGTTAATTGCAGAGGAGAGAAGGAGAGTCCAAGCCCTGCGTAGGATACTAGTTCAAGAAAAGGCACAAAATGGCTGCCGCAGCGGGAGCCAATCAGAAAAGAGCGCGCAAAGTAAGCTCTCATTGTAAATGTAGTTTTCCCAGAAAAAGTACCCCAACAGTGCCCGAAGCCCCCTGAGCCCCCCAACACAAATAAAACATTAACCGGATGACAGAGCAAGGGCAGACGATTAAAATGAGCCATCTCTGAAGTCGCTACATTGAGCGGTTGCAGAGATATGTCCCAAAGTGCATAGTGCCATAGAAGTGAATGGAGCAATGGCGTCTATGAGGTAAAGCATGCACACAAATTTTTCAAAGTTGAAACGGAGAATTAAAAGTACATGAAACATCACTAGAACATGTTAGCAGACCCAAAAAGCACTGAACCCAGTAGGGAAAGTGCCAATAAACCCCCAAAAGATGTAAAACCAGCAGCTAAAGGGTTAAGTTACCACATAAACTTGCTCCAAAACACCCAACAGGCATACAGATAAACCCAATGAGTGCAGGAGTGTGCAATAGGAACTCCAAAGGAAAACCCCTGTGCAGAGGGGCACTGTGGTACATGTGGACCTGCAGCACTCCAAGGGTTGCTCAACTTTCCTGCAGATCTTCTGTCTTCAGATTACCATGTATTAAGAAGAAGCCACAGTGGGCAACTCCTGAGGAAAGAACTCAGACCCAAGATTTTCCCCCCAGGGCTTAATGTCCACAAAAAGCACCTGGATCCTAAGCTAGCCACATCTAAAGGCATTGTCAGTTATGGTAATCTGCCTAATGGTGGTATTCCATATCTAACCAAAAAATAAAAAAAAATAGCTAAAAGTATAGCAGAACTGTTCTCTTGCCTGTGTCTTCCCCAAGGAACAAATCTTAATGGAGCTGATGGGCTAGATGCAGCCAAGGAGGGAAGGTAGGCTCCACCCCCTTAATTCACATCTAGAATTGTTCCTGCTTAGTTCAAGGGGCGGATTGCATACCCAATGTTACCAGTAACCTGTATTGGACGACAGAGAAAAGGGTTTCATTTTGGTATGTTGGGTGATGGGGGGAGAATGAGGGAGTCTCATTTTATGTATTGGGGCAAGTTTCATTTTTGGTCTCTAGGTGGGGGTGGGGGGGTGGAGGGAGCCTAATATGACATGGGTAGGTCTTAGAGGGAGCCCTAATAGGGCATAGGTCGGCGTTGCGGGGGGGGAATAATAGCACATGGGTTTTGTATTAGAGAGACCTTAATAGGACATGTTTGGGTTTTAGGTGGTGATAATGGGACATGGATGGGTTTAAGAGGCACCCTAATAGGACATGGGTGGGCAACACCAAGGAATTATGGGACATGAGTGGGCATTAGGGAGAAATGTAGGACTGGTATTCCATTTTTTCCCAAAGATGACTTATCCCCAATCCAGCCTGCTGTATCTGTACTGAAACATCACTGGAGTCTATAGCTGATAAGTGGCATTTCCCTATCCTATAGGATACCATTTCTGTTGTATCCAAGTTGTCCCGTTGCAGTTGGCCCATATCGCAACAATGGTCTGATATAAAAACTGGTTTGCTAATTATAAGATGCAATTTTTGAAGATCATTTGCCTAAAAAGCAAAACAGCATACTAAATAAAAATAATTTTAAACTCATTTAGATATAGATGTGCTTTTAACCTCTTGGATGCTTGAGACATATCCAACGCATTGGACACATCTCTGACATACAAGGGGTTAAATGCTATGACACGTGAAAACAGATCATTTATATAGGTCCCAAGGAATTAATGTTATTTCAAGTGTCTGACCTCTTAAGCAGCATTAGGACAGCGTTGGCTGTACTCGAATCCAAACCAGTGGTTGGTTCATCCAAGAATAAAATGTTAGGATCAGTAATCAGTTCCATCCCAATGTTGGTCCTTTTACGCTCTCCTCCTGACACCCCACGGATCAGCTGTGTGCCAACCTAAAGCAAGAGTTCATCCAGGTTACTTATCCGCCAAGAGGAATTTGTTTCTTCTGGACCAATATTTGTAGAGAGATGCGCAAGGATTTTATTTAGTCAAGTAACATTGTGTTACACACACACACACAAATCCATATATCGCAAGTACCACAGAACCAACAGGCTTCTATACTATTGATTTTATATATTATCCTATATAATAATTTGCTAGGATGTTTGTCAGAAGCAGTTATGCACAGTAGAGACTGCCCGAATGCACAGAATGCTGGTTGGTGTAGGAATGCTGGGAGCATGGAATACTCGGAGGTGTAGGAATGCTGGGAGTTCTGTGCTGAGAGCATTCTGTGCTTTCAGGCAGTCTCTACAGTGCATGACAGCGTCAGCGGCAGGACGCAGAGAAGGACCGGCCTCTTAACCCTTTGAGTGCCAGAGGGGTACGCAACACATTGCAAACCAAATGTACTTGTTCGGTAAAACAAAGTGCTTAAAGAATCACAACTATATTTCACTCACCAAGCAGGTGCTGCATATCCCAGAAATACAGTATTAGATAAATATTTCTCAGCTATGCAACACTTACTTGTTGAGTGATTATAGTTTATGTACAGTATGTTATCTTAAAGAATCACTTTGTGAACAGCTTGAAAATATGCTGGTTACTAGAGCTTTCTGGTTAACAAAGGGCTGGGGGGAAAGCTTTCATGTATATATAAAATCAGGGATTTTACTACTGAATGAAGCAAGCATACTTCTACTGCTGGATGACGTTTTTTTCTAAAGTTATTAGAACTTAAATGCCAACAAAATGATTTTTTTTTTCCTTTCCCTGTTTTTCAAAAAAGGCTTCTAACCAAAGTAATCGTTTTATATAGAAATCTAATGTAACATTGCCACCTAGTGGTGCTTTACACAAGGTGAATTTTGAGAGAGAAACAAAATTTGAGTTGCAATAATGTTTGGATGTAACAGTAGATGTAACCAGTAGAAACACCTATTTTTACTCAACTGGGAAAAAGCACTAAAAATGAAGTTTTATTTATTATTTTTGATATTGCATAACAACAACTTTAATGTCACTTTAAACAGACAACACCACTGCAAACAAACTGGATTAGAGTGTTGCTCTGCAATTTGAAGAAGTTTTCCCAAAATTCCCTTTTGTAAGCTGGTCCAGGTACCATAAGAACATAACCAACTATGAAACACTACCAGGTAAACTGCTGAAGGAGTGTCAGTTAACACAATAACTCAAAGCTTAACTCAAAGCTTATGTGATATATTACCTTGGAATCTGCCACTTTGGTTAACCCTAGCTCACTGATGATCCGATCGATACGTTCATTCTTCTCCTGTTTGCTCAATGTCCCTGGTAACCTCAGGGCTGCCGAGAACTCTAAGTTTTCTCTCACTGTCAGGGTCCCCATCACAATGTCATCCTGTAAGAGAGAGAGAGAGTAGCAGATGTGTTTGCTAATGATTATGATTTATTAATAAAGAGCCAACATATTCCATAACACTATGGAATCATTTGTATTTCAACCAGCACCAATCCCTAACTTGCCAAGTTCTGACCTCTGACCACCATGCAAACCACATACCTTTTATGCCCACACATGCTAAATCACTTTTCCAGAATCTGATTCAAGTCAGATAGGAGTAACATCTGATAGTGGAGTGGTAATTTTGAATATTAATATTCCACACTAGAGATGACATTTCACAAAAAATGCACTGAAAATTTGACAAAACCTGAATCAACATTTTTCAGAATCAACCTATACCCCTTAGTCGACCTACCCACCTATATTGGTGATGCTATGAACCTGAACTTGTCTGAGACAATTCTTGTCATCTGTTTAAAGGAGTGATAGAATAGATTTGGTGCAGAAAAATGATGTTACATGCTACAACGTTTCACTTTATTAAGCCTTTTAAAGCAATTACATTACTCACTTGCACAACATAACCAGAGAGGCATTTGAAGTTGGGTGGCTGGGGCTTTCCATCTACAAGCACCTCTCCTGTGAGACCATGAGGATCCTTTCTGGCAGCAAGAACGTCAAGTAGGCTGCAGGGAAAAGAAGACTGTCACCATAGTACAGAACATAAGCAGAGCAAGGACAACCCATACTGCATTCCTTCCTTTAGTACAAGTGCAGGTGTTTCTGGGTGATTTCAAGTGAGAACAGCTAGAATGGAGCTAACTCCTGTACACAAGCTAGAAGACAAGGAGATGGGCCATACACCAGATATTTGTAACAGCCAGTTATTAATTCACCCAAATGTCAACTTTTTTAGTGCAAAGAATGGCACCTTCATTTTTGTCCAAAATCTCCGAGTGAGTAAATCACAGGCTTTTACAGATATCCGTCGTGTCACCATCTTTCTGAGACACACTACTTTGCCTACACTGTATGCTACAACAAAGAACACATTTTTGTTTTGTTTTTCTTTAGACTAGTAGATTGGTGGACCAAATTCAGTATGCAGGTCTCGCTCTCAGGCAGACCACAGGTCAATATTCACTATTCTGTTTATGCACATCTCTCCAGCTGTTTTGGACAAAAATTCACTTGATTGTGGACATAAGGATTAATTGACTTTAATAGCTTATTACCTGTAAAACCTTATTGTTCCACATCTATTATTATTATTATTATTATTATTATTCTTTATTTATATAGCGCCAACTAATTCCGCAGCGCTGTACAATTGGGGAATAGACATACAGAGGTATTAAATAGTACAATCAGATGTGTTGAACAGGAGGATCAGAGGGCCCTGCTCGTGAGAGCTTACATCTATGAAAAAAGAGGAATAACAGACACTGATTTTTATTAGCAACTTTGTTCCAGTTGTGACAATATTATTCCACAGAGGTATCTAATTAGTTAAAGGCACATTATCTCCTAAAATGAAGTGGGTTCATATCTTTTATACTTTGCCAGTATAAAAAAAATATTCCTTAGGCTGCAGGCCCCAAAATGTCATTAACATGCTTCTAATATTCATATGAAGGCAGCAGTGCCTACCAGTCTGACCCCCATTTGTATACACAAGCTTCCAATAAGTCAGAGATTCTCAACTCCAGTCCTCGGGAAAGACCAATAGGTCAAGTTTTCTAAATATTCCTAATTAAGCACAGGAAGCTCAATTACAGTCACTGATATTTCAAAGACCTGACCTGTTGGTGTGCCCCTGAGACCAACATTGAGAAACACTGTAACAAGGGATAAGTGTTACAGTTTACAGCTTACCTTGTTTGCAGCATCATCTACAGGTGTGAGGCTTCTAGCATGCAGCAGGCCTCTGTTTTATCTGCTTGTTTCATGTAGTCTCCTCCTACCTAATTCCCACTTCCTCCCTCTGAGCTGCTCGTCCTACTTCCTGTGGAGGGGTTTAAAAGGCAGACTGAGTCCTGACTCAGTAGCCCTTGCGTTGTTATTAGGTGAAGTACTTGGGCTCTGTGTGTGACCTGGCTATCTACGAAAACCCACTCTGTGTATGACCTGGCTATTTATGAGAACCCGCACTGTGTATGACCCGGCTAAGTAAGAGAACCCTTTCTGTGTATGACCCAGATAAGTACGAGAACCCTCTCTGTGTATGACCCAGCTAAGTACGAGAACTCTCTCTGTGTATGACCCAGCTAAGTACGAGAACCCTCTCTGTGTATGACCCAGTAATCACGAGTATCCCTTACCATGATCAATTTGTGCTATTGGCTTAAGACAGACCACTGTTATGGACAGAGGGTCTGATTGGTGACTGCAGGCGTAAGTCACAGGGTCTCGATATAGTGACTGCAGGAAAGAGTCACAGGGTCTCTTAGCGGTGACTGCAGGCGTGGGTCAGTTCTCTAGTCCAGAGGTCCTTGTGTTCCTGTTCATCGGATCAAGATTGCTGAGCCAGTGTTCACACTTGTTTCCTGTTCCAGTCAATGGATCAAGAGTTGGCGTTCCTGTATCCTGCTGAGACTAACAGGGGTTTCGGCCCAGTCTCTCGCATTGTGGTCTAGCAGAGGCCTACTATTTCTGGTAGTAGTGTTGCCAGCTAGTAACCCTTTGCTTGTTGTACCACTTATTTATTGCTGTGATTTATTCTAATAAATATTTTGCATTATATTACCGTACTGAGTTCTGAGCATTCCTGGGTGCCCGTGACAATAAGGCCAAAATATGGCATGACTGAGGTAAACAAACAAATAGCAGAAACGATTTTCTGTTCTAAATCATAAATCCTTTATCTTTGTTCATGGTTTTATTAGTGTTTTTCTAGAACATGCCAAATTGCCACCATCACTATTTATTTTGAAAGATTTTAAAATGTTCTCAAAGATTAAAAAAGGAAGAAGAAAATGGCGTCTATGGGCTTTATGTGCAAAAGAAACTGGAGTATCGAACAAAAACTGCACAATATGGGAGAAAGAAAATTCCCACTGATGTAAATGGGTATTTTAACGCCATTAATGCACGAGGGGTCTGCAGTGCATTGTTTGCAAGCACACTTTGTAGACCATTCCAATGAAGTATTTCTTCATAAATGTCATGATTTCAGCTCTGCTGAAGAGCCTCCTCCGGTCCAGGGACCAGGATCTGCCTCTGTCTGCTAGAGCTCTGGCGTATGAGAAAGGGGAGGGAGGGGGGGACTTTAAATGCTACAAATGCAAAAACCATAAAGTTTTGAGAAATGGGAAGTAGCTTATTTCAACTTCTATAGTTAAAGGGATAGTAATGGTTAATTTAATATTGTAGGCATTAAAAAAAGATTAACATCAATGTAAGTCTTATCTCTCAAACCTTTATGGTTTGAGAGATATAACTTGCTAAAGTTACCTTTTCCTGGCTGTTTTACTCAAGTCTGCCATCTAGCTGACAGCTGCAGATTCCAGTCATTTGACCAGACAGAGCCTCTTCAGCAGAGCTGAAATCACGATATATAGAAATAAATACTTCATTGGAATGGTCTACAAAGTGTGCTTGCAAGCCAGGCACACTTTGTAGACCATTCCAAATTAAGTATTTATCTTTAGATATCGTTATATCAGCGCTGCTGAAGAGCCACATCTGGTCAAGCGACCAGAATCTGCTTCTGACAGCTTTACAGCTCGTCAAGCAGAAAGGGGAAGGACCAGAGAACTTTGTTTTACTATATCTCTCAAACCGTAACGGTTTGAAATATACGAGTAAGTGCAAGTACTCTCTTTTAATTGTATATACCATATAGGTAATACTTTTTTTCTGACATTACTATCCCTTTAATAGCTACAATATTAGACATTTTTAAATCAAAGTATTACTATCCCTTTAAATCATCTGGAATTATTTTATTTGTCGACTGTGTTGAAGTTGGTTTACTCGTGAATTTTACCAATTACAGAATTAAGAAATATTTTAATGAAAATTTCACATACATTTGTTGGCGATAATATCCCTTCCAACACAAAGAACAACACATAGCCTTATATGGACATTTCAGAGTATAGCACACAACTGTTGTAAGTCTTTTCTATAATTCATAAAGTGCCTCATGGGGGAGGTTTATCAAGAGTCTGATGGATTAACATGCAAGGAAAACCTCGGATTTCTTTACGTGTTAGCCATTCTGCAATTCATCAGTGGCCAGGTTGTACCTGGACCTCCCTTATATGCAATGAGCTAGTTCCAGATAGATTCACCAATTATATCTACTAGTTTCAGGATTTCAAGTCCCATTGTAATCTATATGGGTGGGCAAGTGCATACAAATACACTGCATTGTGCATGTATCACAGGAATGGCTGTAATTTTATCATTTTTTTAATCATATTTCTCCATCCCGTATACACAAGGAAGAAAGATATGATAGCGGTTGATAAATACCCAGTGGGCTTTGTCAATAATTGCAGCAAAGAGCAGCATATCTGACACACTGCTCTTACAGCCATTTGATAAACTCCAGCCTATGTGTGCTTTCTTTCTAAAGATTATAGGGGAGCTTGTGTCAAGTAGAATGTCTACAGTGTTGATACAAATATAGGTGGTACTTACGATGACTTGCCACTGCCAGTGGGTCCCAAAATAGCATTAAGACCAGGTCTCATAATCCCACTGGAAAAGAATGAAAAATCATGTATTATCAAACTATACACAGAACAAGAAAGATATTTCATTCACACAAAGGATGTACTATATTCAACAGTGCTATTGCCAATAATGAGGAGGAGTATTTTTCCAAAATTTAACCCTTTGAGAGCCAGGGAGGTATCTAAAGCATTGCAACGCAATGCGTTGGATACCTCCCTGGCACTCAAAGTGTCAAAGCAGAACTTTCATTAAAGTGCCCCCCCAAAAATCATTATTCAAATAGCGATATGCATATCAATACTTGTATTATCCCGAATAAGTCCAGCATTCTTGAGAAATCCAACTTGTTCGGCAGGTATCAGCGCAGACATCTTGCAGGACAGACATCTGTGCACCTGCCTGTCCGTCCCTGTCTCATCTAGGATTGGAGAGGCGGAGTTGCATTGTACCTAAACGTACAGGAAGGAACTGACACCACAGGAGTACAGATGCCTCTACAGCAAGATGCTTGCTGGGGAGTCTTAGAACAAGTTGGATTTTTCAATAATGCCGGACTTATTCAGGATAATAAAAGTATTGATGTGTGTATCGCTATCTGAATAATGATTTGGGGGGCACTTTAATTTTAATGAACGTTCCTCTTTAAAGCAGAACTATCATGCATATAAAATTGCCCCTCCAATTAATTTTTACCATAACATTAAGAATATCAATCCTTTTATTATCCATATTAAGTCCAGCATTATTTAGAAATCTAACTTCTTCAGAGACTCACTGGAAGGCATCTTACCGTAGAGGCATCTGTGCCCATGCGCTGTATGTCGATGTCTGTACCTTAAGGTACAATGCAACCCAGTCTTGCCAGTCATTAAGGAGATAGGGACGGATCCCGCAGATGCACACATGCCTCTTCAGCAAGAGGTCTGCGCTGTCGTCTACCACAGAGTCTCCGAAGATGTTAGATTTCTAAATAACGCCGAACTTAATAAGAATAAAAGGATTGATATGCTTAACATTATGGTAAAAAAAATAATTGGGGGGAACTTTTATTTGCATGATAGTTCCGCTTTAAGGAGGAAATATACCTACTGATTCTTAATTAAACAGATACAGTCACCTTGGTAGGGGTCCTTTATACACCATTCAGGTACATCTATATTTATTTTTTACATTATACCTGCGGTGTCCTGTATATACAAATCTAGATTCAAGTCTGCCTCTATGACACACATCACAACCAACAATGGGCTTTTATAGACCAGAATGGATTGTAAGGAATGCTACTTAGAATTTAACCCCTCTGGCACTCACAGGGTTAAAGGGATAGTAATACTTAATTATTACTAAGCCCTATATTAAAGTCATATTAAAAATAAATGTATTGCCCCCCGTGTCATCTCTCAAACCTTTATGGTTTGAGAGATAATCGCTCCTAAAGTTGCCCTCTCCCTTCCCCGTAGTCAGCGTTCTAGCTGACTGCAGGGAAGCCTGTCGTACAACCTTTTATTTTTTTTATTAACGCGATCACGGCTCTGCTGCAGAGCCGCGATCACGTTAATAAAAAAAAACAAAAAAAAACAAGCACAAGTAGAAGACCATTTCAGTGAAAGATTTCTTTTTTATTAACGAGATCTTGGCTGTGCTGCAGAGCCGCCTGACGGTCGTACAACAGGCTTCCCTGCAGTCAGCTAGAACGCTGACTATGGGGAGAGGGAAACTTTAGGAGCGATTATCTATCAAACCATAAAGGTTTGAGAGATGACACTGGGGGCAATACATTTATTTTTAATATGACTTTTATATAGGGATTAGTAATAATAGATAACAGACTGCTGTTTTAAGAACATCTACCTAGGTAAGTCCTTCTTTTAAACAAATTACGATCCACTTATTTCTATGGCATAGATGCCCTTTAATAGTCGACAGACAATAACTGGTCCTATGAGGTTTACAAGCCAGATGATACACTACAAACACATTCACTCATGTCCCTCGATCAAGTAGCTCTCACAAATCAACATCTGTTAATTCCAGAATTAGTCTGTGGCATAACGTTCACTAAATGTGCCACATCTGGGATACGTTGGTGCCACTGCACCAACAATTATACACTAATGTGTATATAGATTTTAGATCTCATGATACAAAGAGCATGAAGTGCCTATGTACTAGGTATTTCTGCGTACGTAAACCCACTTCATTTTCCCGTATTAGTGTGTCCTTAATCACACTGCTTTTTGTACTATGCCCATTTTTATTTTGCCTCTAAACAAGAATGGAATGTTCGCTGTACATTGCAGGTAAAAGGTCCTGCTGTCATAAAACCATTACTGGGGCATGTCTTCTTATCACATGAACTACCAATTACATGATAAGAAGACACTTTTTTATCTGGGGTCTTGATTTCATTTTCTAATGAATACTCAAAAGGTTAAGGGCTCGATTTAAAGGCAGCCGTTAGCAAAAAAAATCACTAACGGGTGCGTTAAGTGTCATGTTGCAATTCAAAGATCCGTCTAAACAACAGCTAACGGCAGTTGCAGAATCCTTACGGCCGATACACTAACGTGCATTCAGACACATGGAACAACATAGCCCAGAGCTATTCAAAGGCTTGCGGTACTGCTAACGGCTGAAAAAAAGACACACCTAACGGCTAAAAGTTAAGACCCACTTTTTTTAGCCGTTAGACACTTAACGGCCAAAACAAAACACCCGTTACAGAGGAAAACACACCAAATGCTTACCGCACAACCATGTAAATGGGAAAATTAACCCGTGCAATGCCAAAACAACACAAAAACATGCACACACAACACAAATCACTACACAAACAACAACAACCAACACCACAGGGACAACAACACACAAAAACAACAACACAACATGGCACGGAACAATGGGGGTCATCACACAAAGCGGACACCTGCAAATACAAGCTCACCTGGGCAACATCAACACGCCACCTGCACCCCACAACTGCACGTCCGCAAATGGCACACACAGAACAAGCACAACACACCACATCTTATAACACACACACACCTGCTAACACTTACCTGGACAAAAACAACTCACCATTGGTCAGCACTCACCTCATCAACACACCTACACAACGCCCTAGCAAGTACTTAAAGGGACAACTCAACACACTCACTTGTGGCTTGTTTTCCACTCAGGGAGGGAGAGAGAGATAGAGAGAGATAGAGAGAGAGAGAGACAGATAGAGAGAGCAAACAGTATGTTGGGTTACATATTGTTGCGAAGGCTGCGGAGAAGGCGTGCAAGGGAGAGAGCTGGGGAACATCAGCAACCTCCAAGCACGCCTCATCAACAGCCTCCACCTGTTGCAAGTGAGGAGGCTCTGGCTCAGCAGCCACACAGGAGCCCATCCCCACCCGGAGGACACCTGCCTGCAGATGCACAGCTGCAGCAACAGGATGCTCCCCAGCTGCCACAGGGACCCCTGCAGCAGCCCAGGATGCATAGACGACCACCAAGGCCCAGGGTATACCGTCCAAGGGTCACTCTCTTTGGAATGACCGATGACGAGGTTATTGATCGCTACAGGTTGAGGCCACACAGCATCATAGCCCTGTATGAGGTCATCAAGGAGCAGGTGGATCCCATATGCACCCATAACCATGCTCTAACTGGCCTTCAAAAACTCCTGTGTGCCATACACTTCATGGCAAGTGGCGCCTTTCAGTCGACAGAGGGTTACGCATCTGGCATGTCCCAGGCCACATTCTCCAGGGTGCTGGCCCAGGTCTTGCCAGCCCTCAAAGCCAAGGCCAGTACCTACATACGTTTCCCCATCACCGATATGGAGTGGACACATCTGAAGCAGGGCTTCTATGCAAGGGGAGGCATGCCCAGGGTCATGGGTGCAATAGATTGCACCCATGTCCGTATCAAAGCACCAGCACGTCAGGGACATATGTTCCTGAACCGCAAAAACTTCCACTCCATGAATGTGCAGATGGTGTGTGACAGCAACCTGGCCATAATGAATGTCTGTGCGAAATTTCCCGGGAGCTGTCACGATTCACATATACTCAGAAATTCATCTGTGCAGAGGGATTTCGAAAATGGGACCTATACAGGCGGATGGCTTCTGGGTGAGATAACAGCACCAAATGACACCACATACACATGTGCTAGTACGTTCACCACAGAAAACAACATTTACACAATATGTGCTCCTTGTCACACCATGTCACTCACTTTCCACAGGTGATGCTGGCTATGGATGCAAGCCATGGCTCCTCACCCCGGTCGCCAATCCCCAAAACGATGCCCAGGAACGATATAACCAGGCTCATGCCAGAACACGGAATGCCATTGAGCGGACCTTCGGCCTCCTCAAGTCCCGATTCCGATGTCTGGACCACTCGGGGGGAGCATTGCAGTATGCACCAGGCAAGGTCTGCGACATCATCGTGGCATGTGCCATCCTACATAATATCGCGGTGGACACCAGACTTATCGACGATGTCCATCCCCCACCCAGACCTGAAGACCCTGTGGATATCGTTGAGTGTGAGGAAACCCCAACAGGGATGCAGACAAGGGACAGATTGATCAGGGATCACTTCTGCTGTGAGTATAATACATGTATGCACACAATCCATGCATACACACCCACCACAACACACATGTTCTGTTTCACCCCACAGGATCAGTGACACAGCCCTGTCACTGGCTGCAGTATGGACCACCAGCATCAACTATTCCGTGGACCAGTCAGATTGGGCCTAGAGATTCCGAATACACCTGACAACCTGTCGTCCATGTTGATACTGCTACCTCAAGGATATCATGCATGCCCCCCCTGGAAACCAAGGTACAACACTTTAACCTTGTTCAGCATATCCCACAGCTCCCTAGGCACCAACTAAAGTGTTCTGCTAGGATCAGACCCATAGCAACCATGGTACCCCTGTAGCAAGGGAGTCTCATCCAAGCCAATGCATCGGATAGAACTCTGTCACATAAGGGGTTCAGGGGGCATTCGTGGGGACATGGGACCAGTAGCTTGCTACAGTTGAATAAAGCAGCAGAGGGGTGGATCGACAGTAATAGTGTGTTACACAACATGGAGCTCATGAAATGTGGATCACATCTCCATGGACACCATGCTGCCCTGTGTGTGTGTATGTGTGTGCAGTGATATGTGCCCCAGAAAGAAATACACACATTAACAAATATGTCCTACTAGCTCCATGAACCAAACATATTTGGCCTGTCTCTGACAGTGGCAGCCCAAATATATTATTTTCAGGAAGCTATTAGGACATATTTGTTGATGTGTGTAACCATGTCAGGGGCAAATATCCCTAAGGATGGTTAACATCCCCTTAGTTCCCCCCATGATGGTTCATAGACCAGTACACAACACATTACAAAGCAGTGGTTTGTGTAGACTTATGTAACGGGAAAGATTAAGAGGATCATGATGTTGTAGCTGTTGCATGACGATCACTTCGAGGGTGATGTTCCAAATCCTGTCCTCTTGTCCCACAGGCATCCATAGCACGATCCATCCTTGAACAGAGGAGTTTCCATATGACTGGACTGAAGTCTGGACAACACTTCCATGAAGCTGACCCCTTGGCGTTCCAAGTGATTGTGTTGGTGATGCAATGTTTGACCTGATGTTCACAGCAACCTCTACTGGAACATTCACATATGGACACAAATTTATGTGTGTACTAACATCCAGGTATCAGACCTGTACAGTAAGACTGCTCATACACAGATGCCAAACGATGTAGACAACACATGAGCAGTTCACTAGCATTTCTAATGTAATCCTATTTAGTTCAGATGTACCTTTTTGTGCTCATACAAGTGTTTAATGCATATTGGCTACATACACAAGAAACATCACTACTCAATCCGTGTCTGTATGAATGAATGTTGGATCAAACACCTGTCAATGTGGAACCGTACCCAAGGCTAGAGTATCCCTCATACAAAGGAAGGCATGATTTACATCACAGGAGTCCACTAGTTGCCTGACCATGAGTGGACTTTGTGATGTATACATGCAATGACATGATGGCAGTGATACACTGATGTGTGTTGTGAGTGATTAGCTGGTGATACAGGGGACACACTTCCACTGTGATGTGATGTCCATGGTTTGTGTGTTGCTCAATATAATCAATGTCCTGAGATTGCTGTAGGTTGTCATATCTCAGTACATGGGCTACATCAACAAAAACAACCATGTGGACAAGTGTTATTACTGGTGAAGTGTGTTATAACCTTAGTTAAACAACAACACAACTTAAAGGGATAGTAAACCCTGAAAATAAGTTTATTTCACATTGTAGCCCTTTAAAAACCATGAAAAATGATATCAGTCTTATCTACCAAACATATATGATTTGGGATATAAGACTTATATCATTTTACATGTTTTTTTAAGGGCTACAATATAGAATGAACTTATTTTCAAGGTTTACTATCCCTTTAATACATAAGCCAATGCTCAGCCTAAGGTTCCAATGTGCGTGCTACACAATGAAATCTTAGGAAGATTTTTGGGTTATGCAGTAAGTTAGGCTGTGATTCAAACTCCTGTTGTGCAACTGACTTGCTGGAGAACACAATGCTCACCCTAGGATCACAATGTGTAACACACACATTGAGATCCTAGGGTGTACATTGTGTTCCCCAGTATGTCAGCTGCACAATAGAATTTTGATTTAAAGACCATATTGATGCATGTTCAATCTGTCCTGCTTGTTATTTCCCTGCTAAGTCGCATAGCTGTTAGTTTGGTTTTCCCCTCAAACACAACAATTGATGCAGACGAATGTTCAGTGTTGCACCAGTTGTTGTGCTAAGGGGTATGTTCTGATCAAATCTGACACACATCATGGCCATGTAACACTGTTGTGTTATATGGCTACAGGGATGGGTTGCCAGGTGAATTTGGACAACGGTGTGGGTGTGTGTGAACCCATGTTGTAACATCACACAAACATTTCCCCCAGGCAGGAGTTGAGTTCACTGCATTGTTTGGCAATGCATTGGAGACAACCCTGCCACCCAATCTATAAGTGATTACACAGCAGATCAGACAGGATTCAAAAGCACAATTTTCATTTATTGAGGGGGCAGATGACAGGTTGGGCCTTTCATTTCTTTTTTTTTGGGGGGGGGGCCTTAGACTTGGTGCCAGAGGTGGATGCCCTGGCTGATTGCCTTGTCACCCTCTGTCCCCTAGGTGTGGCTTCTGGGGTAACACTGGAAGGGGTGGTGGGTGCAGTGGACCCCTCTGTGGAACGCAGGTTCTCCCTCTCCATCCTCAGGTTCTCCCTGCGGTTAATCTCTCGCAACTCCACAAGCACCTGTGCAAACATGTCCATCATCCCCGTATGTATCTGGTGGAGTTGTGTGTTCCCCCTGGCAACCTCTGACTCCAGAGCTTGGATTCTGGTCTCCAACCTGTTCGTGTTCCTCCGGGATTCCCTCCGGTTCCTCGTGAGGTTGTCGTTGGTGGCGTGGGTTGCCCGGAGCTGTCCTCTTTGAAGGGCCATGCACTCAGCCTCCAGATCTGGGGTGCGTTGACTGCTGGAGATGGGAGTGGCCGGTGACACATGTGCTGTTTCCCCAGCTTCAGCTGTCTCCTCAGCCTCTGTTTCCCCAGCTTCAGCTGTCTCCTCAGCCTCTGTTTCCCCAGCTTCAGCTGTCTCCTCAGCCTCTGTTTCCCCAGCTTCAGCTGTCTCCTCAGCCTCTGCTTCAACAGGTTCAGCTGTCTCCTCAGCCTCTATCTCCCCAGCCTCTGCTGTCTCCTCTGCTGGTACTGGGTGTGCTGTGGCTGCTACTGCTGTTTGTGTCGGTGGAGTGGCTTGCACAGACGGTGTGTGGGTGCCCACCACATCAAGGGACCCACTGCTGCCCACTGATGTCTGTGCTGGTTGAGGTGGTGGGGTGAACAAGTCCCTTGGCTGAGGGCGCTGGGGCTCCCCAATCAGGCCCAGGTGTTGGTAGTCAAGTGGCCAAGGGTCATACCTTGGCCAGTGGTAGGTGCTTGGCCCCCACCTGGGATCATACCTGGGGCCATGCTGGGGAGCCATCCAGGAGGGTAGATCCATCTCGGTGGAATATGGCCCATATTGGCTGGTGGCCACATTCCCGGGCAGCCATTGCCTCCCTGGTGGTGGTGGTGCTGCTGCTGGAGGGTAATAGCTCCCGGTGCTAGTGGGATGCATCCATCTCTCCCCCTGAATCCAGCCGCTGTACATTTGTCGAGCATCCTGTGGTGGGGCAGCCAGTTGAGAGGCAGGCAGTTGAGAGGCAGGCAGTTGAGAGGCAGGCAGTTGAGAGGCAGGCAGTTGAGAGGCAGGCAGTTGAGAGGCAGGCAGTTGAGAGGCAGCCAGTTGAGAGGCAGGCAGTTGAGAGGCAGCCAGTTGAGAGGCAGGCAGTTGAGAGGCAGGCAGTTGAGAGGCAGGCAGTTGAGAGGCAGCCAGTTGAGAGGCAGGCAGTGGTGATGCAGCCAGTTGGGGAGGAGGTGTGGTGGTTGTAGACGCTTCCCAGTGGCTAGTCCCCTCCTCTGTATCCTCCTCACTGGGTGGTGTGGTCGGCTCCTCCACGGGCTCCTGCTGCGATGGAGGCCCATAAGCTGTGTGGAGAATTGAGATTGTGTGATTAGTAAACGTAGCCATGATGGGATTAATGGGATACTAATACATGAAATGCAGAAAGGGAAATATATGTTTTGTGGTTTATCACCCTGAGTGAAACAAGGGTACTCCCACTGCTGGAGGAGGTTTTTGTTCAAAAAGTCTCCCAGCTCAGAGTAAAATTGCTTTGGTGCTATATCCCAGTGGCCTGAAGTTGTACATTGGCACTGTTGCTACATTATCCTATGAGAATTTATTGCGTCTGGACGTAAGCTGTCCATAGGATGGTCTAGCAACATCGCCATTTTAGAGTTCCAGGCCACTGTGATATTGCCGCTGGAGTAGTCAACTATGAGCTGTGCTACATTTTGAATGAAACACCTTTGAGCAGTGGGAATACCCTTGTTTTGCTCGGGGGATGAACCCTGCAATATATTTTTCTTTTCACATGTTAGGTATTACTATCCCTTTAACGGAATAGCAATGGTTAATTTCACCATGATGTAATATTGTAGGCATTGTAAGAGATAGATGTGGATCGATGTTAGTCCTATCCCTCCAACCCACATGGTTAGACAGATATTGCTCTATTTGACAGTCATTTTGACATGTTTGACAGTCATTTCACCACACAGAGGCTCTTCAGCAGAGCCTAAATTGCCCCATTCAGAGATGTAAACCTCATTGGAATGGTGAACAGAGTGTGCTTGCAAACCTGGCACACTTTGTTGACCATCTCAAAGATGTCTCCATCTCTGAATGGGGCAATTTAGGCTCTGCTGAAGAGCCTCCGTGTGTTCTAATGACTGGAATCTCCAGCTGTCAAATAGAGTGATATCTGTCTAACCATGAGGGTTGGCGGGATAGGACTAACATGGATCCACATGTTGGTGAAATTAACAATTGCTATGCTATTACAGTTACATACAAGGAGAAATGGTCATATATGCATGTGGATGTGTACCTTTCATATGGATATGAATATATCCTTTCCAGATATGAAGCCAGAGATCATTTCAGTAGGTGTGATTGCCTTACTGGCTATATATGTGCACCCATCAAAATATACATTGGATTGATATGATGGATATGAGCATACCTCGTATATCCCATCTACGTAGAGTGGGATATACTAGGTATGTGTATTTGGATGGTATCAATGTAAGTTAGTTTCTGATGGATGCACATATCTGGCCAGTAGGGCAATCACAGGCAGTGAGATGATCTCTGGGTTCACATCGTGTTGGGACATATTTTGAGCCATTTGAAAGGTACATATCTGACCATTTTCTTTGTGTGCATATCTTTGTTTGAACAGATGTGCAGTGGGAATCAAGTGTTATTCAACCTTATCTTCTTAGCTGATCCCGTCCAATTCACAATTTTTCATTACTTGACAGGTGACTCTCTGGTTGTCAGGATCATATCCTATGCATTTCATTGTAGGGCATGGGATACCACCCTGGCAATCAGAGATTGATGAACTGGACAGGATCCTGTCCATGTCGTGTGTTCCAGTTGAATCCTGAAGGGCAACAATCACGCCAGTAGTGAGGGATATCTCTGATTGAGGCCTGTTTTTCTTTGAGTATGAGCCCATCCATCCTTCTGAGTGAGGCAACCATACTCAATCCGAGATATCTAACATTCATGGCCTGTTGGTGACCAAGGTACAATGGATGATATTTGGTTCCCATGTGTATCCTGCAAACAGTGTCTGGTGTACCATCCATCCATGGCATCAGCACCCCTGAGGATCCATGTGGGAATCAGATGTGAGATATGTCATTTGAAGTTAGGGTAAATGATTGCAGACACAACACCAAGGCCTACTTTTTCCCCCTTTAATTCTGGGGTATTGTTTGAGGCCTGTGTGTTGCACATACAAGCAGTTATTCTCAGTGCCACTGTGATGTGTGACCTGCTCCATCCTTTTTGTGATTCAGTAAGCGGTGTTGTTGACATGATGGAGTGTACATAATGCTGACTTCTCCAGTGATCTCATTTCCCCATTTCCAGTGTTTTCTATGGAGTGTATACGATGGGACCTTAGCAACTTGATTCATGTTATTGCATATTCTCCATAGGCTAACACTGGTATTGGTGAAATGAGGATGTGTGAGGGTGAATTTCTCTCCACCATGTGTTTGTCACCGCTTAGTGAATGTCCCCTGTGTAGCATGTGATCGTTGGCCTATTGACTTGATTGTTGTCTGGTTAACCCTTTGAGTCCCAGAGGGGTTGCCAAAGCATTGTTGATCGATGCATTGATGATCCCTCTAGCACTCAAGGGGTTAAGTGCTGACATCCCAGCGGGGACATGGGTGACATTGTGTGTGAACAGTGATGACAGTCGACATTTGGAACTGCATGGTTTGTGTACTGTGTGTGATGAGCACAGCGACAGGAGGGTTGAAGTAGGACTTGGACAGGTTTGTTCCAAGTTGGACCTTGATATTTGTCCTTGTGTTGTGTCCTGTTTTTAACCCTCAGGGTGCTGTGTTGGTGCAGTTGTGTGCATGAATGATGGACATGTGTTGAGGTGTGAGTGTGTGTGCAGCTGGTGTTGGTTACTGTAGTGTGTTGTTCTGTAGTGTTGCACTTACCGGTAGTGTGGAGGGTCCTCTCATCCCCAGTGTCAGCTCCTCCAACAACCCCCTCGATCAGGGTTGGGGACATATTCTGGCGCACCATCTCCTCCCAGCCGCAGAAGGTGATAGGGACAGGTGGGCCACCTCCAGTGCCTCGGGCGTGCTTGGCGAGTTCGGAGAGCTTGGTCTTGACCACCCTCCGGCAGTCGCCCCATCGCTTCTTGATGGACTCCACGTCCCGTCTGCATGGAGCCACCGCGTTGACCCGGCTGCAGATCTGGTTCCAGGCTGCTTTCCTCCTCGCTGACAGGCCAGGGACCTTCGCTGTCGGGTGGAGAACACTCTGCCTCTCCAGGACAGCTTCCACAAGAGCCGTGTTCTCCTCCTCTGTATACTTTGGGTCTCTGATCCTGGCCTCATCAGCTCCGGCATGGGATGACTCAGAGCCGGAGTGCCCTGCCTGGTCTGACCCTGACTGTGTGGGGTGCTCCCCAGCAACTACCCCTCGTCCCACTGCAGGTTCTGTCCCTGTCCTGCGTGTTCCTGCTCTTGTGGGCCGGGTCCCCCTCCGCCCTGCGGATCTCCCTCTCCCACCCCTGCTCTGCTGAGGGATCCCCTCCTGATCTTCCTCCTCCTCCACTACTCTCCCCATCCCTCTCTCCTGTCCTCCTCTCCTCGCCATCATTCACCCAGTCACACCCAGGCACTCCCACAGGCCCTCACAGACACACTCGATCCAGTCACTCTCTGTCACACACTTTCACTCCCAGATTCACACTGTCAAAAATAAAAGTAAAATGTGTGAGGTGTTATAAAATAAAAGGACTATGTGTATGTATGTATGTGTATGTGTTTGTATGTGTGTATGTAATATGTGCAAAGGTGTGCTATGTGTCGTATTCTGTGCAATGCTCTCCTCTCTCCAAACTCCAAAACTCCTCTACCTCCAATGAACGCTCCTGTCTCCCTCTCTCTGATCACTATCCTCCGCTCCTGGGTCCTGATATCTGGCTCTGAAGAACTCGATAACAGACAGTGTGTGGCGGTTATTTTTGGGTATATATAGGTGTATTTGAAGTTATTTGATACATTGGGGCTTTGGGATTGGATGTGTGTTTGAATTTGTTTTGGCATCAATCATGGTTGCTTGACAACGGCAGCCGTTATGTTACATGTTGTTTGGAGCTCAGTTATCGTGTGATTTGTCCGCCCGTTGTGCATTAACATGAGCGACAACGGGTTTTGTGTTACGTGTTTTTTGTGTGCCTACGCTCGATAGCTATTCTCGTAGAGTAGTTATTGAATCTGCCGTAACTCCTGTATTATTTGCGAGCGATGTGCCTTTTTCACTTAGCGGCTGGTTTAACGGTTGCCTTTAAATCTAGGCCTAATGTATTAAGAAAAGTGGAGAAATTCTGGTGAAAACCAAGTGCACAAAAATTACCCACTTTTTTAATCAGAGATTTTAAAGGGATAGTAACCCTTAAAATGTAAAACAATTTATGTTGTAGGGTTTATCCCCCCAATAAAACACGGGTACTCCCACTGCTGAGAGATATTATATAAAAAAATTATAACAGCTCAAACTTGAATTTTTTAGGTGCAATATCACAGTGGCCTGAAAATTTACAGTGACGCTGTTGCTACACCATCCTATGGAGATTTATGGTCTATGGACCAGAGCAGCCCATAGGATGATGTAGCAACAGCGCCACTGTAAATTTTCAGGACACTGATCTTACACCTAAAAAATTCAAGTTTGATCTGTTATCATTTTTTAATAAAATATCTTTCAGCAGTGGGAGTACACTTGTTTCATTGAGGGGGATAAACCCTACAACATAAATTGTTTTACATTTTATGTATTACTATCCCTTTAAGGGGACTTTTTACCAAAAATTGAAAAGGGCTTAAATACATTAAAATATTTTGTACTGCTAGACAGCATTTTTCTAACATTTTTCAAAATAAAATGGTAAGAGTGGCTATTTTTGGCCACTTTTTTATCAGGCCTATTAAAAATGCTGATAAATATGGATAATTATTTTGAGATATGAACTCACCTAACATATACTCATCTCTTATTTACAGGTATACCAAACTCCCTTACATTGTCCTCCTCCATGTAGATGAATATGAAAAGCATGTTCAGTATATATGTTGGGGTTTATTTACCTAACAATTTTTTTTTATTTATTTTTTTTAATGCTGGCTAGGCATACATGATATTTAACCCTCCGAGTTCCAGAGAGATGTGCAGCGCACACCCCTGTAGCGCTTAAAAGGTTAAAAGGATATGAACACTACTGATTTTTTTCACAATAATGTCCCTTTAACCCCTCGAATGCTAGAGAGGTCGCTAACCTTCTCTGGGATTCATGGGTGTTAAAAGCCCCAATGAAATAAATGGACATTTTTGGATTATTTTTAACTCCCTAAGGTTAAGCTTGTTTGTACAAGACATTTAAACCAAGTTGCCAGTTTTTCAGAGTTTTTATGATCCAAAAAGACCAGTGTCTTTATCAGAAAGACCTAGTTCCAATCCAGTGTCCTCATTTCTTTAAGAGAGATTGGCAGAATTACATGCCCTAAACCATCAAAAACACTTGGGGCCCTAAACATGAGACCTTAGGATTTAGTACCTTAAAATAATACCCTGCAATGCCCGATAGGTACACTGACCTAATAGTGGTTAAGGCCTCCTATGGCTGTCAGAAAAGTCACACAGGCACAGGCTCTACAAACTGCTGGGGTCTTCCAAGTACACTCATGAAACCACTAGATTATAATTTTTATATATATATATATATATATATATATATATATATATATCCTATATAATAATTCGCTAAATCGTGTGTAATGCCGTGACATGCACAGTAGACACTGCTACACGTGCTGCAGTCATGCGCAGTAGAGACTGCCCGCGCCGCAGCTCTGTATCAGTCTCTACTGCGCGTGACTGCCCCGTGACCGGGTGGCAGTGGCACTGTGGCCCGTGTAACGGGCTGTTAAACTACTATATATTATATATAATATATATATCTGTATATATATAATCTGTACTTCTGGAAGACCATCTTGATAGGTCTAAATAGGGATCCAAATGACTGCATAAATTGCCATTTTCTCATAAATAAAAAAAAGTCTGAACTGGGGTTGCCTAGCTTGTCTTCAGGTACATATATTTTATATACAGAGATAACCGACTTCCTCTCCACTAATGAAACAGACAAACTTACCACCAGGAAAAAAAGCCAGAATGGAATTTTACATCCCAGTCTAGCTTCATCCTTGTTCAGTGCCCCACTGTAACATAAAATCCTTATATCAGGCTGACCCCACTGGTTTCTCTATGACTAGGCTAAGAAACCCATAGACTGGATTAAATTAGTCAGCAAACCAGATCTGGCCCCAGGGCAAGATTCTGCACACTTCTTCTCTAGATGTTGTGTGTAACTACCCATGAGGGAGGTGCTGTCAGAGATAACTGCACAGACAGCCTGACAACAACCACCATACCATTCTCAAAGGCACTTAGATCTCTTGTTGGCCCATTCTCTTGATGAAATCCATATCCACATTATCTCTTGGTATTCAAATACCTTCTTTTTATAATCTGGAACAGACACAATCAATGTCCCTGACAAAAAAAGTTCTTTAAACTTGCAGTGGGGGCGGAGGGGTGTACCTAGTAAACTGGTCACTCGGGAAAATGTACAAATGCAGCAGCACATCACTATTTCTACACTTGGACATAGATACTTAAATCATGAGCCTGCACTGAAATATGTACTAGGACATATGCTCACTTTAGTGAGTCCCGGTGCCCATACTCTGCAATCATAAAGACTAATACAAGTAAGCCTCAACACGTCCCTTATAGCATGTACAGAAAAATGGAGCTGAAGTTGACTTGAACTGTAATCCAACAACGCAACTGCTGCAGTTTGGTCATGTCTGCATAAGAAGTACAAATGAAAAATTGTGATTAGCGAGTTGTCCGATATATTTATATGAAAATGTAGGTCCAATAAATGAGTTACAGATTGGACCTGAATGGAAAAGCATATGAAATACAACATATGTGAAAACCAAGTTTAAGAATGACAGCTATTATGTTTAAAGTTCATCACAGTGCATCGCTTATGCCTGAATGCGTGACTGGGAGTTTCCACCCTGTTATAAAACAGTAAGGGACAATATATTATAGATATAAACACATACACAGCAATAAGGTCACGGCACTAAAGTAGATTGCTACTCTGATTAGACACCTCTCACCTAGTGAGATATATTAGCTAATCATTAACAATTGTGTCTGAAGAGGTCAACAGAAAACTCTTTAGGAATCACTTCTATTCTGTGGCAATCAGAGTTCGTGCGACCTCTCACACAGAGGAAAGAACATACCAAATAAAGAAGAACAGGTTGAGTAAGACATGCTGACTTGTGCATCAGTTCCTACTGAAATCACGTTTTGTTGTGGTTCTCATAGAAACAGGTTTAACCACAGAAACTCATTAACAAACCAGTATTTCTGCAGAAAAAAACAGCTGCATTTAGGAAAAAACCTCACAGCAGTTGGTGGCGAATAAAAACCAAATTGACCTCCTGCTCTGGAATTACATTAGCTACACAAGTAGTGATTTTATATTATGTATCAGGACCTGCCACAGGTGAGGTTAGCCCTACTTTAGCACGAGTAATCAGTGGCTCAGTTACTCTGAAGGACCATACTAATGCTCATTAAAACCTGATCTGCTGGTGTGTCCTGAGGACTACAGATTAGCATCATTGATTTAAGAGAAAAAATAAGAGGTGGGGGCTCCTAGGATTGTGTCGTCCTCAATAGATGGGGGAAAAAACTACTGAATAAAAAAGGAATAATACAAATAGACGGGTCACTTTCGGAAGAGGGGACAACTCACACATGGGAAATGCTCAACTACCGCCACACAGTTCCTTCACTCAGTTGTATGTCTTAATTGGCTGATGTTCCTTGTCAATAGAATACCTTCAACAGCAAAACAATACACTATACAGAATGAAAAGAAGATATAATGGTGCCATAAATTAGATGAATTTTGAAAAATGGCCAGTTAACCTACAAGCCCATATTGTCCAGTGGACTACAGATTCACTGGGTAGATGCGTGCAGGGATAAATTGTCACCCGTGTCACATGGGCCACTCAGTTTGTATGAAATTCCACCTTACAAAACAAGCATAAAATATAGGCTTTAATAAAGACAAAACAAAAATAATTTTTCAGTGAACCTTCTGGTTTCAGCAGGAGAAAAATAAATTAATTTAAAAAAAAAACAAAAAAAACCAAACAAATTTGCATTCATTAATTAGGGCTTTAAATCCCTTAAATGCTAGGGAGGTGTCCAACTCTTGTTTCACAATTCTTTGGCAATCTCTGTAGAACTTAAGCAGTTAAAAGCTCAATTTTTATTGGTACATGTGGCCCACTATGTTAACTTTCTTGATACAGTCATCACATTCTATGGTTTTGTAATGCACACATCTCAGAGTAGCTGATCTTTTTTTGCTGCCTCGGGACAAAGGAAAAGTGTGTTTGTGAACCAATGGTACAGGCTAAACAAGCTTTCTCCTTGATGAATATTTACTATATAGAGCAGTGGTTCTCACCCAGTGTGACCTGGCACTTGTACATCAACTTAGGCTGGTACTTTCCCCTCAAGGAAAAAAAAAAAAAAAAAAAAAGGCTGGGATTGTAGCATATGAAACATATATTTATGGAATTTGTTATGCACAATATACCAATTTTTGTCATTCTGATTAAGTGGAATAAAAAAAATCAAAAACAAAAAGTATACAGTTATGTATTTGTACCCTTCATTATGTTCTATAGATACACATAATCAGCAGTAACAAACAAATTAAGTGGAACAATTCTGGGGTAAACCAGCCACATTGTAGGGAACAAACAATACCCCATTGAGTTAAATGGGACGTTCAACACCTTGATTGCCAGAGGGGTCTCTAAGCACTGAAATGCATTTTGGGCCTCTCTGGAATTCTGTATGTTAAAAGCCGCATTTAAACCATTGGGAATTATTGTTTGTCCCCTATGGTGCAGTTGTTCTGTATCACAATTATTTATGTTTTCCTTTGTGTCTACAGCTCATTATTATACCTGGGAACTTCATCCTGTGGAGGACCGAGAGGGCTCCTGACCTATGAGAAGGCATATTTTAATTAAGCAATTTGCATCATAAAGGGGATGGGGCTTACTGTCTCCCTCTGCACTGGTATCATCTACTCCAGAGTTTGGGTACCTATGGTAACCCTACTCTGCATTCGTAAAGAGAGATTTTCCTTGTTAAAACACTGTAGAGAGTCCTGAACGCTAGTGTTGACTGTAGGGGGGAGGACTCTTTAAAAGTATTCTAATGAAGGACATAGCCACAACAATGCCACCTAAACTGTAAAATTTCTGGGAAATATTGGCTTTGAGCCAATTCTAAGTCAACCGGCAGAGAGGGTGTTTTTGTTTTTTTTTAGAACAAATATGGCAAACCTAGAGCTCTGTGGATGGTGTCTAGTCGAGTGACCAGAGCATCTCCTTATGAATAATGGAGAAGACTTCACTAAAAGGGGCTCAGAAGGAGGGGGATTTAAATTAGCTTCCCTGGAGAATGACAATTATCTCTAGAGGGTTAATTTAATAAATGGTGCTCCATTTTTGTCTTTATACATTTGCCCCACTGTCTATTATCCTTGTCCCTCCGAGGACCAAGATATAAACTGAAAGCACATTGTTCTTTTAAAGTTATATTAGGATATGTTAAAAAATGAACTTCTACTTTTAAATGGCACAGAACCTTGAAGGATCCGTAAATGTTATTAAGGAGATAAAAAAACAAACAAAAAACATTGGCTTTAAAGAAGGGTACTTCCGCTGCTGGCAAAAAGGTATGTCAATTCAGCCACAAAGTAGTGGAGCGGATACAATTACAGTTTATGGAGTACTGTAATCAGTATCTCACCTATACCATGGAATGCAACAGAATAACTGGACAGTAGCAGACACAATGAAAAAAATATATAACTGTAATACATTGTTTTAATCAGCAGGAAAATCCCTTTAGTATGTTTTTTATTTTAATAGTAAAATCTTACTACTCTTAAACATTTGTAATAATTGCTTCTAACCTAGAATTCAGTCACAGGGGTTATGACCACCTGAAATGGTGGCAAACATTTCTGACTCTTTACAATCTAACAACTATTAAACTGGCTCCTGTCTTGGAACTTGTAGTTATTCCTGAGATGCAGCTTTCTCCAGGAATGCTCTAGAGGAAGATGCATCTCAGTAATAACTAGAAGTTTAGACATCTAGTTATTCCTGACATGCATCTTCCTTTGGTGCATTCCTGAGAAGCATCTTCCTCTAGGGCATTCCTGAGATGCATCTTCCTCTAGAGCATTCCTGGAGAAAGCTGCATCTCAGGAATAACTACAAGTTCCAAGACAGGAGCCAGTTTAATAGTTGTTAGATTGTAAAGAGTCAGAAATGTTTGCCACTATTTCAGGTGGTCATAACCCTTGTGACTGAATTCTAGGTTAGAAGCAATTATTGCAAATGTTTAAGAGTGATTAAAACAATGAATTACAGTTACAGTAGTTATATTTTTTTATTTTTTCTCATTAAGTGTCAGAACAACCTTTTGTACAACAACACCCCCATATTAATTTTGTACAACTAGCTCTGTATACATGTAACTAATTTACAGTGTTCTTGTATAGTTTTACAGATATTTAATTTAGTAGTTGTGGAATCTAAACTCAGCAGTGCTTTGTCCTGACTTGATCAAATAAGGTATTCATAATTCCTAGAATATCCAGAAAATGACTTCTCACCACCTTTTCTTAGGCTGCTAAAACCTGTTAGTTTCCAAAGGTTTGGATTAAATTAATGAGGACTAATGATCATGGAAATCACTTTGTTTTAAAAATGTTATCACGTATGGCCTCTGTGTTTAGTCCGACACGTTAGTCTCCTAGCACATTCTGCTGGCTCAGCACAGAATATTGTGTTTCAGTATAAAAGCCACTTTCAATTTTTAAAATATAAAACGGTTTATCCTAGGAAAAGAAAAACAAACATATAGTTAAATCACCTTTTCTACTCATAATATTAACCCATTGAGTGCCAGAGGGATATGCGTTGTATACCCCTCTGCCCCTCAAAAGTTTAATGAGGAGAAGAAAAGGTTGACATGATTCTCCCACTGAGGGAAAGATTTGAAAAATTTAAAGGTGCCCTTTAAAGAGGAACTACCACCCCTTAACACCATGGGCTGAAATAATTCCCCATCTGGCGACTAGCTGCTCAGTACAGCTAGTCACCAGAATTTTTACCGAGTTAAAGAGATTTGTAGACTTCTCCTGGATGGACAGGCAGGACGGAGTGCAGACATCTTCCCATAGTGACGTCTGCGCTCTTGCGCAGTCAGTCCCTTCCGGAGCCGAACTGCTCCTAGCAACGCCTCCTAGAGCTGACTGGGACAGACAGTGCAGGAGCGCAGATGTCACTATGGGAAGATGTCTGCGCTCCGTCCTGCCTGTCAGTCCCAGAGAAGTCTACAAATTTCTTGAACACGGTAAAAATTCTGGCGACTAGCTGTACTGAGCAGCTAGTCACCAGATGGGGAATTATTTCGTCCCATGTTGTTAAGGGTTGGTAGTTTCGTTTTAAAAAGAGACAGCTTTGTTATAGTCATTGGCTATATATGCAGATTTCTTGAAATGAAGTTGTATTCAAAAGTTATTACAGGTCATTGTATATACATTTTCCCACCTTCAACTGCAAGAAAATTGCTGTTAAAGCTACAGGTAAGTTCTTCCTCAAATGAAGCAACGTGTTGGAAACCTCTAGCATTCAAGGGGTAAATGCCCCATTTAGACTAAAATAGATTTGGAGAATGGCTATTTCACCCAATTACTCATCTTTTTTGATTAAGGCCCTACATGTGCTATAATTATCACCCTAATGCCAAATGTAATCAATATCTTTTTTTGGTGGGGTGTATGACCAGAGTATCTAAAGCTGCACTCCTATATAATAATTCGCTAGGATGTTTGTCAGAAGCCGTCATGCACAAAAGAGACTGTCCGAACGCACAGAATGCTTGGAGCTTCTACTCCAAAGTAGTGATGCTTGGAGCATTCTGTGCTTTCAGGCAGTCTCTACAGTGCATGACTGCGTCGGTGACAGGACGCAGAGCAGGACCGGCCTCTTAATCCTTTGAGTGCTTGTGTTGCGTACCCCTCTGGCACTCAAAGGGTTAACATCACACGGACCTTGGCCCGTGTACACGGGCTTTTAAACTAGTAAATAAATATAAAAAAATCCTGAACTGTCAGCAACTCTTGGATGTCAGAGCCATCTCAAGCATGTAAGGGGTTAAAGTTTTACAAACGTCACTTCCCCAGGCGTGTGAAACAGGCACATGACTAAGTAAAAGTAGACAGTCTGACAAAAAAAGGAAGTCAGTCAATCTCAAAAGTCAAGAAAAAATGAGAACATAGAATGACTTGGTAAATCTCAACGTGACACAGCAAAATAATGACCTCTGGCACAGAAGTGTGGAACATGTCCATTAGTTAATTTGTAAATCACAAAAGTAGCCATTTAAAAATTACATTAAAAAATCGCTACAATTAAGAACAGAAGGGAATGAAGCAAGATCACTGCACCTATAAAGTGATGTTATGGGTATTATTTGAACTCAACACACAGGAGAGGTTAACCCTTTGAGTGCCATATTGTACTCCTCTGGCACTCAATGGGTTAATATATATCCAGGTGTACTTAAGTTCATTTTAGCAATGCAGATGAACCTGCCTTATCTGGTGGAATGTGGAGGTATTCTACCAATCCAATCTTTAACCTGGACACCTCTAAATGAATTGTTCCATGAAGTGTTTACAGACAAACTGTGCCAAAAATGTAAATCACAAACACTACTGGATGACCCTGAGGTGCTTCGACCTAGAGAAATTCTAGGGCAAGACAGGTGCACTAGAGGGGGCAATTTAACCCTCTGAATGCCAGAGATGTATCCAATACATTGCTTTTAACCCAAAAGGGTCAAACTTCCAGTGTGTTTAATGTGACCAGATCAAAATGCAAGACTTTACTGGATTCTATGCAGTGCTGCAGAACAAAAATGGTGATCTAGTCACTAGACCACTGATTTACATGGGATTTTGAATCCTGCAGGATTAAGGCCTCCTTAGCAAGCTGAGGGTATGGACTGTAATCTGCCACACTGGCCCAATGCGGGAGGGTAGCTATTCGACACTGCTGGGAACTAGAACCTGCAACCATGAGGTTTTGAGCACATTACACAGCAGGAGCATTAACCAACTAATCTATCTCACCAGAGATAGATATAGAGATCTGTCTCTATTTCTGATGCACCAGCTATGAAATCTGCTCGGCCCGCATTGGACCAGAGTGGCAGATTACAGTCCATCCCCTCATCCTGCAGTGTATTGACAACAACTGCAGCTTTACCTTTTTATATATCTATCTCAGATCAAAACATTTCACATCCCTATGACACTCAACGTATTAAGAGGGCTGGTGGTGTCCTTGGTGCATATCCTCTATACTCCCCCGCTTGCCCCAACCTCATATGCTAATGATCAAAGTCTCTTCCTTCACTCCTGTATAGATAATTCTTAGTGCATATGGTGAAGTTAATTCACTCCTGTATAGATAATTCTTAGTGCATATGGTGAAGTTAATTCACTCCTGTATAGATAATTCTTAGTGCATATGGTGAAGTAATTCACTCCTGTATAGATAATTCTTAGTGCATATGGTGAAGTAATCTCCAGAAATGCTTCACCATTGCAGCGAGCCTCAATGCATTCTCCCCTGGAGTTATTCTGCAGCAAACCAATTATATCAGGTATATCATGTGTGTCACTGGAATTCAGTGAATAGTACATACTGTGTAAAAGATAAATAAATCCTTTTTTTCTACATTACATAAAATAAATAAAACTAATGTTTAAAAAACCTCACAAGGCCAAAACGAGTTTCAGTGATCAAAAAATGCTTCCTTTCAGGCACGAGATGCAAGTGTAACTTATCCTATATTACAATTCGCTAAGTATGTTTGTCAGAAGCGGTCATGACCAGTAGAGACGGCTGCGCGCACTGCAGTCATGCACAGTACTGACTGCCCAAACATGTCACAGCTAATACAGATCGGGGAGCTCCGAATTCAGACCAGAGTCCTCTCTATGCACCCTCTCCAAATCAGCCGCAGCGTGTTCGGGCAGTCAGTACTGAGCACGACTGCAGTGCCGCCAGTGTTGGCCCGTGTATACAGGCTTTAAAACTAGTTTTACCATATTCTACAAGTGCAGTAAAGTCAAATTGCCTATAATCATGGCGTAAAAGTCACCTCCACTTTAACTCCTCTATCGCACCTTGGTGCATCTTTCCCCAATTCTTTTAGGAGACTGTCACAAACAAAGCAGCAGAAGTCTTTTTAACCCTTTGAATGCCTGATATGTCTCCAATGCATTGCTAAGCAATGTGCTGGAGATCACTCTAGCATTCAAGGGGTTACAAGACCCATTTAAATCAATGGGAATGTATATGTCCCCTATGGTGCATCAGTTGGTTTGCAACAGCCACAGAAATTCCAGGTCAATCCAACTGCACATAGGGGTACATAATCCTGAAAATGTACATTGCTTTAAATGGGATTTTTAAAGTGAGACTTTCACCTTAATTAAAGTATGCATATTTTAAAACTGCATTTAAAACTAGCTATGTGTCATGTTAGCCAAAATACCAGCAGATGAATAGTTAAAGGGATAGTAATAGACTGTTTTATTGAAAGGTAATTCCGTACATAAAAATAAATGAATTGCACCCAATCCGATCTCTCAGACCTTTATGGTTTGAGAGATAGAAATTTACAAATCTCCCCCTTCCCTCCCTGTGCACTGAAGTTACTGTCTAGCTTACAGCAGGAGATCCCGGTCCGCAAACCATCCTGCGGCTCTTCAGCAGAGCCGAAATAGCACTATATAGCAATAAATACTTAATTTGAATGGTCTACAACGTGTGCCTGGTTTGCAAGCACATGTTGTAGACTGTTCAAATTAAGTATTTATTTCTATTTCCCGCTATTTCAGCTCTGCTGAAGAGCCGCAGGACAGTCTGCGGACTGGGATCTGCTGCTGTAAGCTAGACAGTGACTTCAGTGCAAGGGGAGGGAAGGGGGAACTTTGTAAGTTTCTATCTCTCAAACCATAAAGGTCTGAGAGATTGGACTGGGCGCAATTAATTTATTCTATGGAATTACTTTTCAATTAAACGATCTATTACTATCTCTTTAAGGAGATATTCACACTTTTTGTTTCTGGGCAAAGTGAAACTAAACACTTCCTGGTACTGCACGGAGCTTCATCAGTATATGGCACGTCACTGAAAAGGCGTAATTAGCATCTGAAATGTCACAGATACTGCAATTAGCATATGCAAGAAGTGTGAATATCTCTGAACTGTATGTTTTGTGGCCTTCGGATTAACATGACACAGAGGCAGATTTTAATGCAGTTTTCAATTATGCAAACTTAACCCCTTATATACTTATACCCTTAAGGACCCATGATAGTCCTGGACCGTCATGGCTTAAATGATAGCAGCGTGCCTCCGTGCACGCTGCGATCATTAATTCCAGGCTCATTGGTAAGACCTCACCTTGAGTATGCAGTGCAATTTTGGGCACCGGTTCTGAAAAAGTATATACTAGAACTAGAGAGGGTACAGCGAAGGGCAACAAAATTAATTAAAGGAATGGAGGACTTGACATATGAGAAACGACTAGGCAAACTTGGTTTATTTACGCTAGAGAAAAGACTAAGAGGAGACCTTATCACATTGTACAAGTATATGAGAGGTCAATACAAGGATCTCTGCGGTGAGCTATTTATTCCAAGGCCTGATCAGGTGACCAGGGGACACCCCTTGAGTTTAGAGGAAAGGAGGTTTAAACTTCAGCAGAGGAAGGGTTTTTTTACGGTAAGGTCTGTTAAATTGTTTATAAGTAGGCTGATCAGGAAGGTCTGATAAAGACTAATTTAATTGGTAGCAGGAAAGCTATAACATTCTCAGTTACTGGGGTATAAGGCAAAGGTTGAACTTGATGGACTTGTGTCTTTTTTCAACCTAATTTATTATGTTACTATAAGATTGAACGCTCCGAGACTGGGGCGTTCAGTCTCAGCCCTTCTTGCTTATGCCGGGTCATGTGATAGCCGTAGCAGCAATCACATGTACTGCCATTCTGAGAGATAGAGGCAGTATGCAAAGCATGCTGCCTCTATGTCTCTCCTCTGCCTCTGTCTCCCTTACCATCAAAGTAAGGGAAAGAGAAGTAGAAAGGAGACACCTAATGGTAACAGAAAATACAGCAGCTGGGTGTATTAACCCCTTCACTGCTGGTGCTGGAGGCTGGATAAATGCAGGTCAATTTCTGACCTGCAATGATACACTTTTTTTTTTTTTTTTTTTTTTTTTTTAAACACAACACTTTTTTTTTATTACAAAGAAATAATTAAAAAAAAAAAAAAAAAAAAAAAAACACAACATCTCATTAAACAAAACTGGGAGTGTGACTGTTGTGCAGCCATGTAATACACTTATACACACTGCCAAATGTCACAGAAAAAAAAAAAAAAAAAAAGGGAAAATAGGGACATGGGGATTTTCACCCAGGGGGGACAGTGGCCACTTTAAACTGCGCATTTTGTAGGTATGACTGACCGGTCATACCTTTCATGCAGTCTCCATAAAAATTTAACCCTTTGCGCCCCATTGATCCCAAGAGAAAAAACAAAAATGGTGGGTTTTTTACTTTTTTTTTATTTTTTAATTTTAATAAAGTAAATTCTGGGTTATATATATAAGTGGGGTATCAAAAGAAAGCCCTATTTGTGCTTAAAAAACAGTATATAATGTATGGGGGTGGAATAAAAGACTTGCAGGGAAAACACTGTCGAACAAAGACATAGTCAAAAAGGTCAGGATTGCTCCGGTCCTTAAGTGAAAACAACCTCAGATTTTCCCGGTCCTTAAGGGTTTAATTAAGGTGAAAGTTCCACTTTAACCCCTTGAATGCTCTCTAGCATTCAATCTGATAAAGGAATAGCAACCCTTTATTTTTACTTTACATATGGTGTAAGTACATCATATGTACAGTCAAATTACCTATCATTATGTCCCTGCCAACGAGATTTCTAGATCTCAGTTTCTGGTGAGTTTCTGATCGGTTATGGTCTCTCTGAAGCACTGGATGTTCTGTGTGACATCTTGTTTACATTGTATCACTAGGCCTGTTTTCATATTCCCTGACAAAGCTCACTGCAAACAGAGCCATGTACCTTGCTGTCAAGGACATAAAAGTGTACAAAAGTAGGTGAATATATTAAACACAAAAACAATTTGACTGTATATTTGATTTCAAAAGATGTAAAGTAAAAATAAAGATTACTATTCCATTAACCCTTTTAGGTCCAGAGATGCAACATGTTGAGAAACAGTTGCTGAATAGATCGAGATTATGGGAGTTGTAGTCTCCAACAGCTGGAGAAACAAAATGTCACCTACCCCTGAAATAAACTAATGGCGAGAGAGCTCTTTATTTACTAAACTAAGAAGAAATAGTAGAATTTTCCCTTTGTCACATTGTTTAGGCTGGTTTCTCCTACTTTGTTTTTCTAGAGGTTTTACTCAGAGACATGCAGGGCGGGGAGGAGACTGCTGCATCCTCCCAATTCAGCAGGGGGTTCCTAAACAGGAAATACTCGCCCCATCTCGGCTTTTGTGACAGTTCATTTTCACAGACCTGGATAATCCACCTCAAGAGAGCTTAACCTGGTTCCATTGTAATGTAACTTCTCTAACTGCTTGAATGCTAGAGATGTCTCAGATGCATTGCTTTCCCAATGCATTAACCCTTTGAAAGCCAGAGAGGTGTGAAATGCATTGCAAAGCAATGCGCTGTCCACCTCTCTGTCACTCAAAGGATAAATGCAGGCATGTCAAACACAAATACAGTCGAGGGCCACATGGTCAACATTTCCCTCCAATGAGAGCCACAACACTAGCCACTAGGGTCTGCGTATTATTATAGATATATTATATACATACACATATCTCAGTGAAAGCTGGGAACGATGATACATCCTTGGTCCACTGACATCCAGAGAACCACCCATACACTGTTCTCTCTCTCTCACTCCTATTCACATAAACCAAAAAGTTTTAACAAGCTGTTTGTACAGCTATGGCAATTGGTAGAGTCCTTTCTTCTGGTAATGTCAGCTGCTCAAATCTCTCCCATAGCAAACTTTTCCTTCAAAATTCCTTCAGCAGGAAGTTCAAAGAGAAAAAGGAACCTTCACTTGGGATGAATGCCGAAAGGAAAGGCATGACTGTGGGTATCAGGCAAGCGTGTCACAATATTTGGGCTGTGGGGGCCAGGTATTGGTTCTCCAGTACTGGTGGGCAGTTTGTAAACATTGTGGTTTTTGGCATCATTTTGTGCAGCAGTAGGTCTCAAGAGGAAAAGGAGTTTATTGACCACACACAAAAGTTACCTCTTTGTTCCCTTCCCTCCCTCTTAGTCACGGAACAGTTTTGGGTTGCATGGAGGGTGAGGTGGTTCCTCGCCAAGTGGTGGATTTACCAAGTTGCCCTCACAGGTCTGGGGAGTTAGTCTCCCACTCACAGGCTAATGGTGCAAGCGGGGACATGGACTCTTGAGAGTTGTGTTAGTTATCATGCCCCTCCGGCATGTGCCGGCGGGCAGGCATACTGTCTGTGGTTATGTTTTTAATAAACGCTGTGGCCTTTTCCTTCCCAAGATGTGTTTTTCTTGGGTGGGAAGAAGGCAAGTTGGGGTAGTTTAATAAGCAGTCAAGAGGATCCAGAAAGATACAGAAAACTAGCTGTACATTTATAACACTCTATTCCTAGAGAACCTAGACAGTCAATACAAGTTTTTGGGATATCCCCGACTGTTTCAACCCTCTAACAATGCAATTTTAAAGGACTGCTTTATAAGGCAACTTGTCAAGGATAGATTTACAAATAAGATTTATTTAGAAAGATCATTTTGTTTTCAACTATGACACAGTGTCCCTTTAAACCTCAGATTAAATGGATTATGTTTTTTTTTTGTTTTTTTTTATCCTGAAGACTTTTTTTCAGGTCCCCCACCCCCACATACACACACACACGTTTTGCCTTGGTGCATAATCCAGTCACTGGGATTTATTTTTTTTTTTAACAATCATTTTCCTATACACACAATATTTTTCATTCACACCATCCGTTTAGTGTGTCAGAATGTAAAATCATCCACACAGATGATTTTATGGACTTAGTAAGGCAGATGTAATAAAACGTACAGCAATTCTGGAACCAACTACATGATAGGTAATAAACAGTCCAAAAAGTCTGATTTAAAGGGGCATGTTAACCCCTTGACCGTTAGAAAAGTATTCAACGGATTGCTCTGCCGTGCTTTGGAGACCTGGTATTCAAGGAGTTAAAAGACTCATGTAAAAAGGATAGCATTGTGTACTATGGAAAAGGAATATATATATTGCAGGGTTTAATCTTGCCGAGTAAAACAAAAAGGTACTCCCACTGCTGACAGACTGTATTCAAAAGGTTCTTGTAGCTCAAATGTTTGTTTTTTTTGGGTGCAGTACCTAAATGTCCTGAAATCTTACAGGGACGTTTTTGCTACAGCAGCTTATGAAGAATTATTGTCACGGACAGTTGCTGCTGTATCAACAGTATCACCATCAATCAGACTTTATGATTCACAGTAGTTGAGTTGCCCCGAGAACTGCTCCTCTTCTGCTTAATAAATCAGCCTCAGTAAGTAGTGGCCTATCTGATCCAATAAAGTAAAACCTCCTGTATAGTTGATGTTGGACAATTGGCCTCACTCGTTGTGACATCAGAAATTATAAGAAAAACAAACACTTACTTGATATCTTTCAATATTACCCTCTCCACAACTTTTTGTTTGCATATCAATCCACTCTTAATTTTCACCCTGTAGTTCACATTGTGGAAGGTCAGAGAAGCTCCTGCAAACATCTTTTTTGATTTATTATTTGAATACTGTCCATTTACAGCAGGTTCCATCATGTGAATAATGGTCGGAGGCTGCGTTTCTGTCATATTGAACTCGCACGTCTCCTGAAAATAAATGAAACACAATTATGAAAACTTTATTATTATTATTATTATTATTATTATTATTATTATTAAATACAAGCTAATTGACCTAGATTTTTTAAAGGCTCTGACAGGGCCATTATAAAAATAGGACCACCTAGGACCAGCTGGAGGAATGGCCTACCCACAGTCAAGGAGAAATTCAGGCATGCAACAAGGCCTGAAGGTCTCTGTATCACGGTCTCCCAACTGAACTGGGACAAACAATACAGGTTGCTCAATGAGAAAGATGTACTAAAGAAAAGTTAAGCAATTCCGGAGAAAACCTAGTTCTCCATTGGAAATTTAAATTTAAATGGGGCTTTTATCCCCTTGAATGCTAGAGAGGTTGGAGACTTCCCTAACCTTCAAATGGTTAAAAGCCCAATTTAATTATGTGGATATTTGGGGAATGTTAGTTTGCCCCCCCCATGGTGCAGTTGGTTTGCCCTAGAATTACCCCATTTTATCCCTGTGTGTAGGGCCCATGGAGTCGGTGTACAGCTTAACTTCATTCCAGTGAAAAAGCTTAAATACAAACTACAGCAATTAAAATCAACTGTGTAACAAAGGTCTAAAGTGCAGAATCTAAAAGATGAGCAACATTTTTGGAAATCCTGGTTATGCTACGCATTGCGATTGTCACCAAGACAGAAACAATGTCAATGATATTATCCTATATAATAATTCGCTAGGATGTTTGTCAGAAGCCGTCATGCGCAGTAGAGATTGCTCGCGTTCGGGCAGTCTCTACTGAGCAAGACTGCATCGCGTGGAGCAGTGAGGTAGCGGCCTTGTAATCATTTTCTTATTTATTTCACAGTCCCTGACAAAAGTTCTCTGGAGACATATGTCATAAGCATCCTATATGAAAGGAGAGAACTTCCCACTATATTGGCTCCATATTTAAACCACCGATGCCAGAACCAATGGTTTGGACAGCCATCTGATGCTCATAGGGTAAAATCTGTGATACACAACTGAAAAAATGCAGCTTTTGATTGTAACAAAATCACATATCGGACGATCAATGAACTATTTGTTGATTGCCTGAAATGTGTGTTCCTATTGTTAGGGCTGGCATTGTGAATGGCCAGGTACATGACAGACAGCCACATTCATGACTGGCTGATGCACATGTGGGTCAGACATTCACTGGATATTATTATATGCAGTTGTGAAAATCTCCAGCACGCCAATAAGCTGCATAAAGAAGCAATAACAGTTCCAGTGAGTTCAGTTTGTTATGTTTTAGGGTGCGAACCCAGAGTTGGGCACACTGCATTAATGCTATCAACTCTTTAGTCTTATTCACTCAGACATCATAACAATTTAAAGCTAGAATTTAAAAAAAAGTGCAAGAAAGAGAGAGACACACACACACACATACAGACACAGATACCTTTATTTACCAAGTGAAAACAATTGTCACTCATTTCCTACCATGTTCTGTTTACAAAGGAGAATCAGTCACAAAGAGTCTCATATGTCTAGTTTTGTCCCTGGCAGAATAATCCCATTCTATTTTTTTCACAAAAAAACATGTTCAACCCATTTTTAAATTGAGCAGCTGCCTGTGATAAGTGATCTTCTCCCACATGACACTGGCTTTCCAAAAAAATGTTTCCAGGTATAGAATAGACGTTTCTTTTAAGTAATCATGACACAATTAGTTATGTTGAAGACACGGAACCATACCTCCCAACACACACAAGTTGCCAAACTGCCTGTGGACCATCAGTGTATAAGCTTGGTGGTGTCCAGTCGCTGGATCTACAGCCTTTGTCTGACTACATCTCCCATCACACCAAGCAGATGGGAGGGTGTGGGACCATTGTGTAGCTTTCCAAAAAGCTACTATGCCTATTCAATGCTTTGTAAGAAGGAAAGGGGGGGATGGGAGAGACACAATCATACAATATATAAATAACACAAATTTCCTTCCACTGTAATATATTCTTATATGTGAGATTTGACCAATATTCTTTAGTTTTTATAAGCAAAATTAATACAAAGAGAGGTGAGCTGTGAGAGCAATTGTGGTTTTTTTAGTTAAATGTTTGTTTACTATTGCTCAACACACTGTAGAAATGCATTTGAGATCTCTCTCTCTAGCATAGGGTTGCCATCCAGCCGGTATTTTACCGGCAGGCCGGTAAAAAATTGGCTTCTTTCCAATGTTAAGTCAGTATTTTTTTTTTCAGAAAAGGTGGCAACCCTACTCTAGCACCCAAGTGGGGAGAAGTACTAAGGAGAGATACAGAGGCGATAAAGTGGAGAAGACTTTTACAGTGATATCACTTCAACAATCCCTATGTTATTCTAAGCATTTAGATTAGTCTAATATTGGAGAAATCTTAATGCAGTGGTTATCAACCTTATTTTACTCATGGCACCCCTAATAATCAGTCTAGAATATTTGGGGCACCCCTAACATCTTAAAGATCAATTGTCAAGGTGTAATGAAGGGTACAAATAAATATATAGTTAATTTGGGGCTTCTTAACCCCTTAAGGACTTACTTAAGGACCAATGACGGTCATAGTACGTCACGTACTTTTTACTTACAGCGCTCTACCGGGAGAGCTGTAAGTAATAATAGAGCCTAAGATTGACCGCTCCAAGACTGGAGCAATCTCTTTGAGGCCACAAAGCAGCGCGCCAATACACGCAACAGGTCACGTGTACCGGCTCGTCGGCAAGGATCAAAGGGTCCTTATGGGACGGAAGCGTCCCAGGACCGCTGGTCCTTAAGGGGTTAATCAGAGTAACAAAAACAAATATGTTGTGCATAACAATTTCAGTAAATATACAACTGAAGCTCAGCATTCCTGTTTTGTGAAAGTCATTATATAAAAGAAGGAGCACCCTAAACTGATGCCTGTGGCACACCAAAGCACCACGGCACCCTGGTTTAGAACCAATGTCTTAACCTTTTGAGTGCCAGAGGGGTACGCAACGCATTGCTTTGCAATGCGTTGCGTACCCCTCTGGCACTCAAATGCTTAATGCATTGGCTCCATAGTCTAATGAAGGAATTGGAGACGTTATCTCGTCTTCATCTCCCCCTCCGATAGGTTTACTAAAGTTTAAATAATTTTTCAATGATATTTTCCCTGTAAATGACAATAAAATTATTTTAGTTATATATATATTTTTTTTTAGAAAGACATTTATAGAACTTCATGGATAAAGTTCAACACTTTACTTTATTGGTCCTGTAGAATGAGGTTGTGTAATCTGTATTTTTTACAGTACTTCAAACTATGGTGGGCTGAGGGTGATGGGAGGGGTAAACCATAGGGGATTGGAAACATGAGGCTCTTAAGCTCATTATAAGCCATTTCCAATAAAAAGCCTGATGGGAAATCTTAGAATACAATTTGTTATCCAGTGGAGACAGAAGCATGTGTACTCTATTTCTAAACCTTGTAAAGATCATAGTTACAGAAGACATAAAATATGAAGGTTAATTAAATAAAAAATTATTTTACATTGCCGACTGTGAACTGATAACTAATTTATGCACACCTAAATAGATAATGGGCTCTACACGTTTGTCGCTTGTTTGAGAAAGGTTTAACTCAGAGTGCTAACGCGGTATGCAATGCATTGCTTTGCACGCAAAGATTTTAACCCGCGCAAATACTAAAAATAATTAAAACTTCAGCAACTCAAACAAAATCTGTATCATGGACTATAAAACACTGATCTCATGGCATTTGTAAGAAATGTTTTAGCCCTTTAAATTCCCAACATCTCCACAGGCGAGTTCAGATTTAACTAAATTAAAGGGATAGTAATGTTTCATAATAGAAGCAGCTCTAATTAATCATCATAGTATTTGGACTTTGGAGAGTGATATTTCAATTCTGTCAGAGCTGTAGTTCAAGAGTAATTCAATGACAAAGTGTCCCCCTCCCGCCCCATTTTACGGCTGTAACACTGCTCAGCCAGATCAGAAGTGAGGTGCCCAGGTAGACTGCAGAGAGGGATAATCTTCAATTAAGATAAGGGAAAAACCTGAAAAACTTGTCAAGGGGCGCAGGGCTTTCATTGTTCTAATAGAAAGAAGATTGCCCGCTTCTGTTATCTGTCTGGTCTATGGACTGCATTCCACATCTGAGAAGAGATGGCTTACACTAGGTAAAAGGGGCGGGAGGGGGAAACTTTGCTTGTGAATATCTCATAAACCATAAAAGTTTGAGAGATAAGACTTACATCATTCTTCATGTTTTTTTAATGCCTACAAAATAAAATAAAGATAAAACGAAGTATTACTATCCCTTTAAAGGTACAATGTGCAAACTGAAGACTCTCTGTTAATCTTCATGTTAGATCCATACATAGAAGGTTCGCACTAAAGCTTCATTTCATTATAAAAACCAAAAATCTATCAAAATCAAAATCGTTTTATTGAAAATCAAATAATTATTATTATTATTATTATTCTTTATTTATATAGCGCCAACTAATTCCGCAGCGCTGTACAATTGGGGAATAGACATACAGAGGTATTAAATAGTACAATCAGATGTGTAGAACAGGAGTAAGTCATACCTTATCCCCTCCCAAAGTGTTAATAATGCAGGAAAGAACAGATTAGCGAAATAGAAACAAATTTAGTAGTCGGGCTCACTCATGCAGATCAACGCGTTTCACATGCTACAATCTGCATGAGTGAGCCGGACTAGTCAATTTGTTCCCATTTTGCTAGTCTATTCGTGACTGCATTCTTCACATTTGAAAGAGGATAAGGTATGATTTTAACCCTTTGAGTGCCAGAGGGGCATGCAACACATTGCAGAGCAATGTGCTGCACACCCCTCTGACACTCAAAGGGTTACTATTTGATTTGCAATAAAACAATGAAGTATTTTATTATTGATTTTTGTTTTTTATATGTAATCAAGTGAAGCTTTGGTGTGAACCTTCTATGTATGGATTAAACACAAACAAACCCAGAACACTTTTCAGACCGTTATGGTAAAAGCGCAGAATAAATAATTGAATAGATGTTTCTTAGTCATGACTAAGCGATTCAGATGCGAAATGCTTTGACTCGGAGATGGAAGCAGCTTTTATTGGTCGCTTTCTGTGAGCCAGTTCTATTTGTCTCTTTTAATGTTATGGATCTTTAATAAAATGTTTTGAATTGTAATTCTAAATATATTGGAAGAATTGCAGCAACTGTTCAGTTATTTGCTGTTAATTTAAAAGGCTTTGGATTACCTTTAGCTATGCACATCATTAAACACAAAGCTGGAGAATTGCCATCCAAGACACATTTACTTAATGAGAATCCCTGTTCATTGAGCCACTGTTTTTTCTTTTTATGAAAAACACAGAGCAAAGCATGACTAGCAGGCAGAGAGCCATACATGCGGAAATGCTAGTACCGTTCTATGTTCTCTATATTATATATATTATATGTTTTGGGGGTTTAAAAAAAAATGTATCCAATCCAGCTGCTGCGGCTGAATGAGCAAAGGTCACATTAAGTCTGAGACTGCTGACTTGCTACAGTGCTGCATTCAGATTTGCTCAAGGACCCTTAGGTGTGCCAGAGGAGTGTGCAACCCATTGCAAAGCACACCACACTACCCTAGCACTCAAAGGGTTAATGCATATGAAGAGTGAAATCAGCAACATTAGTAAGTGACAAACTGTGCTTCATTTACTTAGCAATGGTTGCCTAAATAAAAATGGGAATAATAAACTAGCAACAATGGCCAGCACTAGCTAGGTAGTAACAACTAGGTCATCAACATATAATAATCCGGTGCACTCTGGGGTATCAACAGAACCAACAAAACAAATGTAGATAAAGAGGAAGAAAAGAAATCATCTATCCACAATAGTAGAAGCCTTCAAATAGAGGCACACAACCCAGCAGTAAATCAAAATGATACAAAATCATTTATTTAGGCAATAAGAGACAAATACAAATGGACTCTTAACAACATCATAAAAACAAATGAAAAGGGGAATCCTCCACACATACAAACTAGACATATAACGATACAAAAATCTTGTACAAATAAAGTAACATCTAGTAATCACAGTAATACCTCTAATATCTCCTGTCTGCGACTATGTCATAAAGTGTAAAATATCACATAACAAAAGACAATGTCAAAAAACGGACGCCAGAAGTGTTTGTTGGCACACATTTTTTGACATTGTCTTTTGTTATGTGATATTTTACACTTTATGACATAGTCGCAGACAGGAGATATTAGCGGTATTACTGTGATTACTAGATGTTTTCTTTATTTGTACAAGATTTTTGTATCGTTATATGTTTAGTTTGTATGTGTGGAGGATTCCCCATTCCATTTGTTTTTATGATGTTGTTAAGAGTCCATTTGTATTTGTCTCTTATTGTCTAAATAAACAATTTTGTATAATTTTGATACACTGCTGGGTTGTGTGCCTCTATTTGAAGGGCTCTACTATTGTGGATAGAGGATGATTTCTTCTTTTCTTCCTCTTTATCTACATTTGTTTTCTAAATAACCATGGGGACAGACTTTGCTGGCAGCCAAATATTCTAATACTAGGCAGCAACGGCCTTAGTGCAGTCATGCAAGGTAGATGTTGCCCACGCGCCCTGCTCAGTTATCAGCTGCGGCACGGGCAGTCTGTATTGCGCATGACTGCAGCGCGAGCAGCCGTCTGTACTGCGCATGACAGCTTCTGACAAACATACATTAGCGAATTATTATATAGGATTATGTTGCAAAGAGGTCCTTGTTAGTTTGGCAGAAGTAGTCTTACCCACAGCCTTATAACAGCAGTATTATGTAAAAATTAATAGGGTAATACACTTTAAAAATGAACCTGTCACCTACAATGCACATTTGTATATTTTAAAATGTAATTCCATACATATTGATACTTCTGTTTCTGAAAAGTGAAAGTTTCTTCCAGTGCAGCCCTGTATGCTAATGAATGACTTTGTGTGAGTCGGCAGTTCACATTTGTTTCATTTGGGGCAGCTGGATAGACCAAACTTGTTTCACTTTTTCTTTTTTGCATATGGCCCAATTAGAGCAAAACACTTCAGTGTATCTGGTAGTACTGCCCTATGGAATTCTGGGATGCTGAATAAAAGACAGTAGCATGGATACAAACTATCATAGGTAACTGAGCCTGATATGCCTAACAGCACTTTTGTAAGCGAGCCACTGGCATTCACAATGGTCAGAAATTACACATTCAACACAATCCATGACTACATGATTAATACTCCCTAGGTTTTTGACTGCTGGATCTGTAAGCTAAGGATGATGGGAGTTATGGACCTACAAAACTTTGCTTTTCTTTGTTATTCCAAACTCTACAACTCTGTTAATTAAATCTTTTCTCAAACTCAGTGTCCAGCTGTGCAGCTGGCCTAACATTTCTCTCATCTTGTCTCTATGGGTCATATTCATATTATAATTATTAATTAGTGGTTTCTGGTTCGCTGTCCACCTCTTCAGCATCATAAATAAGCCTAGGGGCAGCATGTTAAAAAGTGGCACGTTCATTATTTACAATGTACAGTTGATTAAACCGGATCATACAAATTAAAATTACCCCAAATAATTATGCACATTAACAATAAGCACATCCATACTAGTATTATCCAGAATAAGTCCCACGTTACTGAGAAATATAGCTCGTTCTGAGACGGTCTGGCAAGCATCAGCGCAGACATCTTGCCAAAGAGAAATCTGCGTGCCTGCACTGTCTGTCCCGATCTCTTCTGGGAGGAGTCGCATTGTACTTTAAGGCAGGGCTTAAAATATGAAGTCCTTTGCTACTAGCTAGACCTGAAAAGTTACTCGCCACTGCAAGCCACAACATACCCACCAGGGATGAATTTCTACTCGCCAGGGCTAAATTTTCACTCGCCATTGGCTAGTGGTGAGTGGAAATTTTGAGCCCTGCTTTAAGGTACAGGAAGGGACTGACGAAGCAGGCGAGCTGATGCCTCTACAGCAAACTGCTTGTCTGGCCGTCTCGGAACGAGTTAGATTTCTCAATAATGCTGGACATATTCCGGATAATACTAATATGGATATGCTTATCGTTATGTGCATAATTATTTGGGGGTAACTTTAATTTGCATGATAGTTCCGCTTTAATGCCAAAATGTTACTGAGTTGTTTATGAATTACAAAACTTTTTTTTTTGATAATATGTTGAAAAGTGGGAATGGCCTGAATGTCCACCATTTTGTAAGATGATTATCAAATGCACCAAATACAACAAAGCAACTAGCACTAATTTTCATGCATCTGGCTAACCCTAGCATTAATCTGGAAGCATGTGCAATTCAACATCAAGGAGTTTTGTTGCATCAAAATAGGAGCAAATAATAGCACATAAATAAGTGGCTTTAATTAACATTAAGACAAATGTTAATATTGAGTTTATAAAATAGTTATGTAAATTATGTGCAATATGCTCTGTTTTCAGAATATATTTATGTATAGTAACTTTCATTAAGACTTGTAAAAATTACCTATAAAATGGTAGGGGGACCCTGAACATTTCAGGCTGCATGACAGGGGTGCCTTGATTGAGAACCACTGCTCTAGACTGCAAGCTCTCATGAGTAGGTCCTCCACTACTATTTGATCAGTTTGTGTGTCATGAAATGTTCTTCTCTCCTCAATTTTGTACTGAGGAAATGGTGCAATTCTGGAGCAAACCAACTGCATTATGGGGGACAAATAAAAATTCCCAAAGGTCCCACTGATTTAATTGGGGTTTTACACCCCTTGCATACAAGACCCTTCAACTAACTGAGAAGCACAGCACTGAAGACCTCACAACGTTTCAAAAAGCTTTTCCAGGACACTTTTTTGTGGGACAGTTAGAATGCAGCATTTCAACAGCTGTTAATAATAGGCCATATGTACAAAATAAAGTGGTGCAAACCAACTACATCACAACGGACAAATATATTCACAACATGTACACCGATTTCAATGGGACACTTAACCCCTTAAATTTGAGAAGTCTCCAATGCACAGGGGTACTTTAATATAGAAAGGATATATAATTCAATAGCAACATGTTGTATCCAACTTACATTTATCATTGGATGGATCATGTACCAAACAGTCACTTGTAAACTTCAGGGGAATGTACCTGCCCATTGTCTCTAAGGCACTGGGTTATAAAAAACAGACAGTGATTATATGTATAAAATATAACAGAGATACTAAAACTACGCTCACAAGACTATAGTAATGAAATGACACTGATGCGTTTCTAGGCTAACACCACCTTTTCCTCAGGGCACTGTGCTGTTACTATTACAATTTGAGGGAATTCTTATGTATTTATTTGTCCCCTATGATAGTTAGTTTTACCCAGAATTGCTCAAATCTTCTTAGTACATCAGCCTCACTGTAACCAGGATGATTTAGATCTAACTGGGGATCAAGTAAGCTGGTCTTGGAAAACCACATGTGTAACCCCTTCAAAGTCATGCCACCTTATATATCAAGTGGCTTTCTGTGCACAGTACCACTTTGTACATCAATGGCCCTTTAAACAAACAGGACAACTGTCATCCGTGCCATCGCTCCCAGACTTTGTTCAGGAGAATTTGCAGTGTGTTGCACAACTTTCTGGCATTCAAGGGGTTAAAGCCCCTTTTAATTGATGGACATTTCATTGTTTCCCATAAATTAAATGCTCCATTTCCTTTCTTTATAAATGTACAAAATACTACAGGGCAGAAACCAAACATCACGATACGTAACCCGAATGCATGTTGCAAGTGCACAGTGATCTATTAAATGATTAATGAAACACAAATAGGGACTGCACAGATAAGCACTAGAGTGTGTGTAAAATGTGCTGCACACCCTTCTGCCACTAAAAGCATTAAAAACACAAGACAGTTACTGGGGCAGCAGGATACTGGAACGTGGAAACAAAACAAGGGACTGTCCCAAGAACACTGGGCAGGTGTCAGCTACATGGTTATAGTGCAGTCTGACCACACCTCATCTTTACCTGGGAACACACAAAAAATGCATAATGCAGGGCTGCTGTGATTTCAGTGCATGCTTGAAATACGCATATTCCAATGTGTCTCCTGTTAAGGACAAGACCTGCCCAGCCAATTATAGTGTAATATTGTGTAAGGTAATTAGTTGTGTTATAAATACCTGGTGAAAATCACAAAGTACAATAGAAAGGTCACGTTACTCAAAGCTTTACTTTTTAGCATATTTTCCTTGGACGTCCTTCTATGTGCTAGTGACGGTCTATAGAAGGTGCTACATTTTGTTGTAATACGGCAGCAGTCAAATATTGAACATCTAGTTGTTGGAGACTAAAACTGTTGATCATTGCCAACAGCTGATTGGGAGATGATGGGACTTGTAGTCTAAAACTTCTGGATGTCAAAACAGCAACTATGCCACAACTGGTGCCACATTAATATCCATGAGATGTGAATGTCCAGCTGTTTATAGACCTCACACCCCATCATTCTCAGGTGGAATGTCAGTACCCTAGCAAGTTCTCAACTGCCATAACAAAACCTTCAAGGTCCCCTACCCAATTAGAAATTGTTTATAAAGGGGCAGCATAACTTCTCCCAGTTTCTTCTACTCATGGAACAATCCACTGAGTGCGAGGAGGTATCCAATACATAGTGTTGGGTATCTGTCTTACACTCAGAGGGTTAAATGTAATAATTCTGCACCAGTGATCCAAACAGTAAGTTTTTAGGGTTCTAGTCTACTTTCCAAAACACAAAACATATTAGTATAGAAATTATATATATATATATATATATATATATATATATATATATATATATATATATATTATATAAACCGCTATATATGGTATTTTTATCAATACATTGGGGCATTTGTACAATTGAGGAGAAAATCTGGAGCAAACCAACTTTTTCATGTGGGACAAACACAACTTCTCAATGATTTCAATGGGTCTTTTAACACCCTGAATGCCAAAAAGAGGTGCCAAATTGAGAATTCTTTAGCATTTAAGGAGTTAAATAACCCATTCACATCAGAATTAATATTCTTCCTCTTGTGACGCAATGTACTGCACACCGCTCTGGTTCTCAATGAGTTAAAAGGAGTCACACCATTTAGACCACTGGTGGGAAACATGAGGCTGTTCAGGACTACGATTCTCATCATCCCTGAATGATGGACCTTTTAGTCAAGAACAGCTGGAGCGCCTCCGGTTGCACTCAACTGTGTTAGATTTTATGTGTCTGCATTTTATCCACTGCTCATCATAACATGACAGGGACAAGTTAATTATTGAGCATATTCACATGGAATACACGTATGAACAAAATTATGGTACCGAACAAAGGTTACAGTGGAGAAAAGGCAAGCAAAAACAACTTAATTGGTTGACTTATATACAGATTTCAATTAATTGCTTAACCCTTTGAATGGCAGATTGGTACCTGGCACTCAAAGGGTTAAAATGAAAACTGTGTAGACAATTTTATATAGCTTACATATAATATGATATTTATTAATTTTATCTAATTCCCTTACAAAATACACACGATTAGATTTATGCCATTTTAAAACACACACACACAAATATATATACTATATATCTAATACACACATACATACACATGAGTTATTCTGTATGAACTCCAGCACGTTGGCATTCATAAATGTCTTTCTCCCATATATTCCCAGCAGTAAATGAACGCACATTATACACGCAATTCAAACGAACACAGTTTATTCACGAATCTTCCGAGTTTTTAAATATATCTAATTATCAATGCAGAGATGTACACAGCGTTTACACAGTGTTAAGAAGTAGTAATATAATATGTTTGTATGGTGTTGTGTAACCCCCGGTAGCCCACCCGACTCAGATGCTGTTACTTACCTAACAATTGAAGGATGCAAAGCAATAGGATCTGTTGCCACAATCTGGGATATTATTGGAGAGACAGCAGGGTAAACTGATGTTTGCAATGACTATGCTATCTCAGATCTTCATGCTACCCCTGTCAACGATCAATTACTTCTGATCATCTGCTGCTCACAGTGAAGAGGCTGCATAGATAGGGCAACATACACGTGGGGGTATAGGGCGGAGCTAGCTCTTAGTTACGTCAGAAGGACCCGGCTTGAAATTGTAAAGCTTATCATCATAGCTACTGCAGTGTGAGAGTTAGTGGGTGTATGTAACAGCTAAAACTTCTGAATGCACAAAAATGTAAGTTACAGCCTCCTCCTTTTTTACTTTACAGATTATGCAAGTGCATAACATGTGAACTCAAATTGCTTATACGTTTTATTTTTTTTTATCTTCACTTTTTGTTTTTACACTTGCTGAACTTCTGTAATTGAAGAGCTTGACTGTCGCTTTTAAATAGCACACGTGTCATCGTAAAAAAGAACAATTCTGTGAAGAAACAATTGCTCCACTGGGGCTTTTGTATAAAGAAATTTTGGGGCAAAATAATTGCCATACCTGGGAAATTTCAAAACCACCCGACCCTGAGTTCTTTGATATATATATCACTGATTGTGCTAACAGGGAGGTGTTCTTATAGGTCCTCAAGGAACCTTAACATGAGTAAGTTAGAGGTTTTCACTGCCTGAAGATACAGAAGAAAAGCCTGACATGCAGACTCCTCAGTTGTCCCTCTAACCTGTAAATATAACACCCAGTAAAATTCCCCTCTTGTTTAATTTATACATAAACACAAATACAGAGATGGGTAAAAATTGCCACAGCCTTTTATTTCCAATTAAAGGGTTAGTAATCTCTGAAAAAACTTTTTTGCATTTAGAAGAGCTAAAAAAGCTGATCTAGATGCAAAAAAAAAAAAACGTATCTCAAACGGCTATGGTTTAAGAGATACGGACGTTTAAAGTTTGATTTCTCCTACTGACAGCTGTAAAGCTATCAGCAGGAGATCCGTGTTGGTCGACACTGAGGCGATTCCGTGTAAGTAACGAGATCTCGGCACTTCTCAAGCGCCTCCGTGTCGACCGACACGCATCTCCTGCTGACAGCTTTACAGGAGAAATCAAACTTTAAACGCCTGTATCTCTTAAACCATAGCGGTTTGAGAGATACATTTTTTTTTGCATTTAGATCAGCTTTTTAAGGTCTTCTAAATGCAAAAAAAGTTTTTTTAGACATTACTAACACTTTAATAGATAAATAAATTAAGAGGACCTTGCCAGTACTACGTACAGTGAAGAATAAATTCCATAACTAGCATTCAGTGAGAATACCCTACTATGCCATGGTGTCCTCCTTTTAATATTTTGACTGCTGCTGCTACCAGGGGAGGGCAGCATAGATTACAGGGCCTCAAAACATGCAGTGACGTAGCATGGGCAGTAGTAGGGTCTTTCCCAATTATTCCTTCTTTTATAAGCAGGGGATACTCTCCTTTCTCACCCCATCAAACTGATCCTACATGCATTTCTCTTGCCAGGTCCTCCTGCTGCTGTGACAATAAACAGAATTCCATAACTTTAAAGGATTAGTAATGCATATATTTAAGTTTATTCAATATTGTAGATGTTAAAAAATAAAGTATTTGGAGAAAGTACTATCTCTCAAACCTTTATGGTTTGGGAGATATTTGCCACTAAAGTACCCCCTCCCTCCCCTTCTCCTGATGTCAGCTCTCTATTAACAGCAGGAGAGTCTGGGTCTGGCTGGCGCTTTTCAGCAGAGCCGAAATAGCGATCTTTGAAAAGAATTACTTCATTGGAACAGTCTACAAAGTGTGCCTAGTTTGCAAGCACACTTGGTAGACCGTTCCAGTGAAGTAGTTCTTTTTAAATATCGCTATTTCGGCTCTGCTAAAGAGTCTCCTCAAGTCAGCCAACACAGATTTCCTTCTGTCAGCTTTACAGCTGACATGAGGGAGGGGGGAACTTTAGCGGCAAATATCTCTCAAACCATAAAGGTTTGAGAGATGGAACTTTCTCCATATACTTTATATTTTTACATCTACAATACTGAATAAACTTAAATATGGGCATTACTAATCATTTATTGGATAAATACATTCCTCTGCAGTCACCAAGAGATATCCTTCAGCACTCAGGAGAGGAAAAAACCCACTGTGGAGGAAACCTGGGAACCATGGTTGAAAGGACTGCCCTTCCCATTGGGCATTAAGATATGAAAGCAGAGAATAAAACAGACTGCCTTGTCCTTTACATGCAAAATTAATTACTAGAATTAATCATATATGCACACATATAGACGCACACACATAAATTGTTAAATACATATGTGCAAGTACACATAATGTTGATATCTGGTTAAATAAGTATAATTTCAAGCAAAAATCAAAATTAAAGTGGAACTACCACCATAGTTAAAGTTGCCCTGCAATAATTAGGCAGGTGGCGACTAGCTTAATAATAGTTATATTACCTCTCACAACGACACGATTCTATAGAAATCCTTAATTTTCCGAGACTGACGGCCAGGTTAGTGCAGTGCCTTTCGGGACAGTGCAATGCTTCTGAAGGGAATCTGGGACTGACAGTGCAGGCGTGCTGACAAGATGTCTGCGCTGATACCTGGCTTCCGGTCTCGGAAGAGCAAGCATTTCTATAGAATATTGTTGTTCTGAGAGGTAAGGTAACTATTATTAAGATAGTCGCCATCTGCCTAATTATTGCAGGGCGACTTTACCTATGGTGGTAGTTTTGCTTTAACCAGATTAAGGCCATACAAAAATCACAGTGAAGGTGTAGATTTATATCTCAACTGGGGTAGTGAAAGATAATAAAATACATAAAACAGGTTAGAAAGGTCTTGAGAGTTGTTAAACCAACATGCCCCGCAGTAATCAACAACTACTCCCCCTACCTATACATTCCCCCTGATAACAGCAACTCCCAACACTGCACCTCTTCATATTATACTATGATGAAATAAAAAAATTGAATAAGGGCCCCACAAGCCAGGAGCAAGGCACCCTTTGCTTATTCACAAGTAGCTACATTACAGTGACATTCTATAAAGGAAGTAACATTGAACACAGTAAGTATGTTACATATCATAACTTGCTTATGTCCCTTCTTTCTATTCTGTATGTGCAGAGGCGTAACTAGAAGCCACCAGGCCCTGGTGCAAGAATTGCCATGGGCCCCCCCAGACCACATTGGCCCCCCCTCAACCACATTGGCCACAACCACATTGCCCCTTCCACAATGCCCCTCATTCTCCACAATGCCCCTTCATCTCCACATTGCCCCTTCCGCATTGCCCCTTCCACAATGCCCCTTCCACGATGCCCCCATCTCCACATTGCCCCTTCCACAATGCCCCTCATTCTCCACATTGCCCCTTCCACATTGCCCCTTCCACAATGCCCCCATCTCCACATTGCCCCTTCCACAATGCCCCTCATTCTCCACATTGCCCCTTCAACAATGTCCCTTCAACAATGCCCCCATCACAATGCTCCTCATTCTCCACAATGCCCCCATCACAATGCCCTTCATTCTCCACAATGCCCCTTCCACATTGCCCCTTCCACAATGCTCCTCATTCTCCACATTGCCCCTTCCACAATGCCCCTCAATCTCCACATTGGTCCTTCCACATTGCCCCTCATTCTCCACATTGCCCCTTCAACACTATCCCCATCACAATGCCCCTTCCACATTGCCCCTCAATCTCCACAATGCCCCTTCACCAATGCCCCATCACAATGACCCTCATTCTCCACAATGCCCCGTACTGACCCCCCCTGTCCTCCTACCTTGAGTCCCTGGTGGTCTAGCTGTGTGTGACATGACAGATTTGGCACAGACCTCTGACTGAAACTTCCGCGCAGTTGTTAGTAATGCAGAGTGCTGGGAGATTATGTCCTCTCCCATCGCTCTGCATGACTAGAGCGCCGGCCGCCGGGAGATCAGCTGTGTACAGTGCTGCCCTCTTTTACAGGTTGCTGCGGGCCTGTGGCGAGCAGGTCGCAGGGGGCGGCTGGGCCCCTGGGAGTGATGGGCCCGGTCGCAGGTGCGACCCCTATTGTTACGACACTTTGTATGTGAACATTATACATAGGGAGGGAGGGTGTATGTTACCACATGGTCAGACCCAGGAACACTGAAGTATCTTCACCCCTTCTAAATCATTTCCCTTAAAGGGATAATAATGTTTCACAATAGAAGCAGCTCCAATTAATCTTCATAGTATTTGGGCCATGGAGAGTGTTATTTCAATAGTGTCAGAGTTGTATGTAGTTCAACAGTAACTGAATGATAAAGTATCCCCCTACCACCCCTTTTACTGATGTAATAATGCTCAGCTCAGAGCAGCAGTGTGGTGTCCAAGTGGATTGCAGAGAGGCAATCTTCAATTAACATAAGGGAAAAAACCTTTCAATGGGGGCAGGGCTTTCATTGTTCTCACAGTAAGAAGATTGTCCCTTGCTGTGATCTGTCTGGTCTGTGGACCAGATTCCACATCTGAGGGGATGTGGCTTACACTAGGTAAAAGGGGTGGGAGGGGGAAACTTTATCATTCAATAACTCTTGAGCTACATACAACTCTGACAGTATTGAAATAACACTCTCCATGGCCCATACACTGCAGGGTTGCACTGCTTCCTGTTCTGTCCTGCAGAATGAGGTTTTCATAAAGGTCTGCATTTAAAGAGGTAGGTTATTACCTTACTGTTAGTGCCTCCTTGGTAAGGGGGGTTGTGAACCATTGGGTTAAGGGTTAATATTTCCATGATCCCTGGGTCAGGTGATTTCAAAAGTTCCCTGATATGCTTATCTCCTGTGGATTTTTTTATTTCAGTTATAGCATATAGTGCATGGGTAAAAATGAATGGGAGTCAAGAGATGTGTCTACCCAGATATAACATGTATTATATAATTTGAGGGTTATGCTTCTGTGGATATTTTTTTTAACAAATGTTGGCTAAGAATACATGATATTTATTTTATAGGCTGTGGACCTATTAAGTATTAGATGATTAAAATGACAATGTCAATGTCCCTTTTTAAAGAGGCACTGCCCCTTTTGCACAAAACTTTTTTGGGGGGGGTTTGGTAAATGCATCTGGTGACCTCTTCCTTGTGCCCACCTTTCCTTTAAAACACCAACTGAGGACTTCAAAGATTATTTTATATCCTCTTCACATGTTTTTTGTTTTGTTTTGTTTTTTTACAGCATACAGAGCACTAGTTCCTATGCAGTTGAGCGGAAAATGTATGAATTCACCACTGCAGCGCCATGACATTAGCCTATAATGCCAGTGGCTGCACTTCAGTATACCTGAGGACTGCAGTGCCAGCAAGCTCAGCATGCCAGTCCCACAATATGCACAGGGAAATGCTGTACATTTACTTTCTTCTACACCTTGCTTAGTACATTGACCTAAGCAACATGAAGAGGAAAGTAACACCCTGAAAAGCCCAAAGACTGCCCCATTGTCCTCTCCTTGCGCAAACAGCTTTGTGGAAGAATTTGACATATGTAGCATTAGGTAGGCATGGCGACAGAACACCAATTGCAGTGCCTGTTGTAGTACTTTCCCCCCAGTGTTATATTATATAATTGTCCTGGTGAACTAACCAGAACATTATCTGGAAAAAGAGTTCCATGAAGCCTACTGTCAGGGACATAAATGTGTAAAACAATAGGTGATTAAAAATAAATAAAAGTTATAGGCATTTTGACTTTACATATTATGCAAAATAAAGGGTCACTATGCCTTTAAAGAGATAACATGCTGCTACTCAGTTGTTTGCTCTGTTTTTATCAAGAGAAAAGAGCTAAAGTTACTTAATTGATTGTGATCAGTGTCCACTGGTTTTGTACTCACACTGTTCTTATCTCAGCCCATTTACAGATAGAACAGAATTTGACAGCATATAAGAGCCATTCAGCCCATTCAGTCTGTAGATTTTTTCCTACTGTACAAATCTCAAACCTTCTTTGATCCTTGGTCTTGTCTTTTCAGGATAGCCTTATGCCTATCCCATGCATGCTTCAAATTCCATCACTGTATTAATCTCTACCACTTCTGCTGGCAGGTTATTCCACTGATCTACTACTTAGTGAAGTGAAAGGTTATTACGTTACTTCTAAATCCCTGACCCTCTAATTTAAGACTTTGACCTTTTGTCCTAACATTTCTACTGCTTTGCAATGTACTTTCCTCTTGTACTTTGAATCCCTTCAGGTATTTGAATGTTTCTATTAAATCCCTATGTTTCTACTCTCCTCCAAGCTATACATGTTTAGATATTTTAGTCAATCCCGATATTTTTAATCCTAGATAATCTGTGGGAGTCCTGGAAAAGGCAGGAATGGCTGATCCCTTGGAGAATAAGTATGTTTTAGGCCCCAGAAAAGAAATTTAGAATTGTTACAGATGTTAGCCTAAAGTACAGGGAATTTGTGTATATAATTCTGCATTTTTCATGTAAATAGCACCAAATTAGAGCCTAATTAACAGTCAGTTGTAGTAGATAACAGTGGACTCTCTCACCCTGAGAATCTGGCCCTTTTTTCTGAGATAAGCGCATAGCTGGGAACTCTTAGGATTAGGCCCGGAAACTCAGATATTTGTAGTGAATTACCAGGTTTCTGATGACAGAGGCTGATTCTCCTGTGGTGGCGAAACTCTGCCCAATTCTCCTTCTTCCCACCCTGTTCCGCCTACTTTATTACACAGCACATTAAGCCTCACCCCTTTGTTACGCAAATCTTGTCATTTCTATCCTTCCACCAGCACAGCATGAGTCTAGAAGGAAAAAGTTTTCAGGTATGGATATGAGTTAAAACCTGAGAGTTCCCAGGAATGGCCATGTAGGCAACTCTGGCTGATCTTTTGAGCCACATTACTTATGTAAGCTTCCATTAAGTGGTAGGCACAGGATTTATCACAAATTAAGTAAACTGGCAAATATAAGATGGCTGTTTCTTACAAATTAAAACTCTCTATTTTTTTTCTTTTTTTTTTAACAGCTATCATGTAATTAAAAATTTTAGTGAAACAATATTGGGGTAAAACAGGTATCTTTGGGGAATGTACGATTCCACCAGTGCTGCTCTTAGACTTTGGAATGAAAAGAATACACCTGCATTTCAGGGTACGTACTAGTGCAGCAGTTGACTCTCCAATCCTGGATGATGGGATTTGTAGTTGGGAAAAAAACTGGAAAGCCAAAGGTTTTCTGCCTCTGCACTAGCACATATGAATGCTTTAGTACATACCAGGTAAGCACACTTTACCAATGTTAACATTTTAATGTGAGCAAGCCAAATCCTGACTGCCTTCCCTGTAACTATACCTGGGAACTCTCTGGATCTACCCCAGGAGACTTCAGTTTTCAGAATCGGTTACCAGGTCTTTATCAGTTCAGTGGTAACCCAGCATACTGTACAATCTGTTCTGCCCACTCCCACTGTTCCTCCTACTTCCCCACTCATTTAAGTGTAAATCCCACCTCTCAGCCCTCCAACTCTGTGTAGCCCTGACTAAGCTCCTCCCACAGTATGGCATGATGAGCATCATTTGGACCAGTGTTTCTCAACCAGGGTGCCGTGGCCACCCACTTAGGGTGCCCCATTTTATGTATAAGGATTTGACAAAAATGTGACTGTAGACTTCAAAATGTGTATTTAAGGCAAATACTATGCACAATATGTTTATTTTAGTTGTGAGGTCTAACAATAACTCTATATTTATGCATTTGTAACCTTCCTTGACAAGTGACATAAATGATAGGGGTGCCCCGAAAATCCCTGACTGCATGTTAGTTGTGCCTTGAGAAAAAACACTTGAGAACCACTGATTTGGACACTCATTCCCAACCCATTGTGTTTCTCCGGGGCCGTAAGGTTCTTTTGTAATGCCTATGACGTGCAGAAAAAAATAGGGTGATTTAACCCTGTGAGTGCCTGAGAGTACCCAATGCTTTGAAAAAGCAAAGTGTTCTTTATAGGTACAGATCGAGAAGCAAGGCACTGAGGAAGAGTATGCTCCAAAATGCCCATACACTTCCCCACTGCTCCCCCCTTGATCCTCTTCTTTGTGAATAATGGAAATTGTTAGTCTTCTAACTGCAAAAATGAGTCAAACACCGTACATCAGAATTATCCCTGAAATTAACTCTTTCCATGCCAGAGGGTACACAACACATTTCTGTAGGTTCTGGGGATGCATATGTGGGAGGCTCTGTTGCCCCATCTTTCCAGTCTGTTAAGTCTCGGCAGTATTGTTAGGTCAGTCAGATGTAGAGATGATCTCTGTAAAGGCATCATCATTTCAGCCAGCTTCTTAGCAGGGACTCCGGGTTGGGTGGTTTTTGGCTTCAGAGTAATGAGCTTTTGGGACGTTAACAAGGATTTTGTAAGAAAAATGGTGCTTGGAGGCTTACATAAGGGAACTGTGGATAAAGACAACCCATGGTCAGTTTCTTTTTAGCTATTGCAAAAATCAATGTCCGTTCATCCTAGTGTATCTGCCACCCCTTATGACACCAGGTTGTTGTTTGGGGTCATACTTTTTGTGTTAGGGCAACAACTGAAGTAGCTAGATAAGATTTAGATGAGGAGGTGGGTAAAATAAATTTGGGAGTCTGACAGGTTTCAGTCCTACGCTAGGCCAGGGTTCTTTAAGTTTAGCTTTTTTCCTCAACTGTTAATCCCCCAGCTTTTTATTCTCATTCTTGTGTACACTTGCTGCCTTCCAGGTCCTGGTCCTGTTTAGGCCTGGATAATATGCCATGCTTATATTTACTGGGCCTGGAGGTATGCTACGGTGCATAGGAATGGTCTTCATCTATCCTTTGAATGAGGTCAGTTAGCAGTTTCCTGGTATAAGGGGATAAAAGTTGTTCTCCTTCTAACTGAAATTGTTCAGTTTCTCAGAATTAAGGAGATGTGTCTGAATATCTTAGTATTGCATTTGGGAAAGAGAGGCCTTGGCACTTTTGCAGACTGGAGCATCAATGAAAGGATAGAAATGGGGCATAGGATGCTCTCAGACTTTGTTCCTTGGTGTAGCATTTGTCTGATTGGAAATCATCATGGGGTAGCATGTGAAATGTGCCAGGTATACTAAGACTCTGGATTTGGTTCAGTAGATACATAGCAAAGTTTGTGGGTTCTACTAGTGGTCTCCCTGTTAAGCATAAAGAGTTTGAGGAAAAAGAATAGGATTCACCTAAATGACCTGGGTCTACACTTCTTTAACCTAGAATTTATGAATTGAATTGACCAACCTTAGCTTTGGTTGGTGGGGTAAAGATATCAGTTGGCTCTGTGGTGAATTAGCTCTTGATTATTCCTTGAGTGTGAAGCCTCTGGGAAGTATGCCCCCAGATTTAGGTTGCTAGTGGTGTTGTTACCCATTGTACTCTGGAAAAATGGTCAAAGAGGACTAAGTTTTAAGACTTAATTTCAGGTTTTCAGAAAAAGAAGAAAGAAAACAGGAGGCGCTGTATTACACCTTCACTTTTTTGTCTTTATAACTGCATTTTTGCACATTTTTTTTTATTTATCTAATTTATTAATGTGAATTTGTAGCAGCACCGTTCCTTTTCCATACATGTTTTGTGCTAGAGTCTACCTCTCAACCGAAGGTGTACCTGAGCAGAGACAGGTTAATCTCCCTGCACACCTTGTTAGTTGTTTGGCCAGCATATGCCACCAACAAACATGTCCATTGTGAGAATATATAACACTTACTAAAAGATATAGAAGTGTTTATACATTTATTGGCACTACTGGGCCCCCTTTTGTGTGTTTCTACTAAAGAGATATTTTGTTTTAACAGGAACACAGTTACAGCTGGCCCTGCTATGTTATGATATTTAAATTGTTGTAACTGAGGCAAAGATTGTGTGTTTAGAGCATTATTATTAAAATATACAATTTGTATATCCTCAATAAAGCTGTGGCCTGTTCTCTCATATACTGTTTATTTATTTCCAGTAATATCCTTTAACGAAGACACGCTCCACACAGAAGAAGCATAGGAGGAATAGGAACATGCCTGCTGGATGGTTTCCCCTGGGAGTTGTTTGATTGGTTGGCTAGGAATAGCACAGGGTTGTGGTTCCATGTCTGAGGCCCAACGAGTAAGTATCTCAATTCTTCCATCCATTATTTCATGGCTTCCTGTAATTTTGTTACAGCTTGATTGGGTTAGCCCTTGTCTATTATCATAAAAGATTGCTTAATGTTCAATGTTAACTGATTACTCCTTGGGTTTCAAGACACGGAATTAGGTCCTGGTTGGTGATGTCTCCTTTTGTGCTCTGGCCTAAGAGGCAGTTTGTTGGAATTTAGTTCCACGTCCTGAAATTGAGGTTTTATTGTGTTAAAAGGAGTCCAGTTCCAGCTATGTGTTAACCCATTTAGTGCCAGAGCAGTATCCAATGCATTGCATTATTCTATGTTTCTATCAAGGGATTCAACAAAGTGCAGGATGAAAGTATATTTCAAAGGAGTAAAAATGTTAGGACAAGATGCCATAGTCTAAAAATAGAGGGACACAGGTTTAGATGTAATGTAAGAAAGTTTTACTTCACTGAGAGGGTAGTAGATAAGTGTAATAGCCTACCAGCAGAAGTGGTAGAAGTTAATACAGTGACAGTATTTAAGCATGCATGGGATAGGCATAAGGCTGTCCTTAACTTAAGAAAAGACCAAGGACCAAAAAAGGTTTGAGGTTTTTACTGTAGGAAAATGGGCAGACTAGATGGGCCTAAATGGTTCTTATCTGCTGTCAAGTTCTATGTTTCTATTACGTTGCAATGGGTTGGATACCTATCTGTCACTCAAAGGATTAAAGTATTGTTATTGGTGCAATGACATTATTTACATATACATATTCCACCTCATTACCATCTGACATGAAAGCACTTTTTTTAATCTGCTGGTACTATATAACATTTTTTTATTATTAAAACTGTAGAAATGCATCATTTAGGGCATAGTCATCCAATGTGCGGCCCATGGGCCAAATGCGGCCCCCCTGACTCCAGGGTGTGGCATGTCTGAGATTTTTTTTAAACTATTTTTATGCCTAATTATCTAATTAGAGTAAGACCTAATCCTGTGCTGTAAGTATCATACAGTTCAAGAATTGATGTCTGTTAAGTAATAGTATTGTCATTAACTTGATCAATAAATAAATCAATATTTTTGAATAGCTGACATTGCATAATTCACCATTAGTATCAATCAAAAAATAATGTGGCCTTCACATTTATGGTTTTGATTATGTGGCCCACGAATTTAAAAAATGATATATTTTTTTTTACATTTTCACAGAAAAGAGGTGCCAGTATTGTATATCATCTTTGTTATACTTGTAGAAAAGTACCACATACAATAATGTACTTTTTACTTTTTTGGGGGAAAACAGTGTGTCGGGTGGTTGGGGATATTGGGAGTTTTAATTCCCAACTGCTGAAGGTTCAGATATTGTCTGCTTCTTTCGTTCCATGCTTCATTTAATTACAGTGGGGATGTAAGTTTGGTTACTATCCCTAAATACCAGAAATACAAAGTAAAAATAATTATAATAAGCTATTGTCTTGCTAGAAAATAATAAGTCAGTCACTGAGTAAATGGTGGCCAATGTGACAGTAATTATACGGTTCTTCTAGTGGATCCAGCAATTATGTCCTGTAGCATAGCCCCGAGTACACATTCTACTATAAGGCACTGTATACCTTGCTTTTCTAGATACATTGCTTACCCACAAAGATAAGAGACATCTCTTCAGTGAAAGAAAATTTACTAATGGTCTGTTTATGCTATGGTGCTTAAGTAGTGATGTGTCTAAATCGGGATCATCCAAGTTTTTTAATTCGTGAGCCATGATCAAGGAACCATAGATGCGATGCTCGTAATATTTTTTTTTTTAATTATTGACAACAATGGTGAACTATAGCCTGTCAGCTATGCAAAAATATTAATTGCAGAACAGAACAATGTTGAGAATTACGACAGTTGGCTTCAAAGCAGATAGGTTGTTGATCCAGGGAACTATCTAAATGCCATATAGAGTCAGGAAGGAATTTTTTTACCCACTTAAGGCTTAACTTGAATTGGCTTCAGTGTTGTGTTTGGTTGTGTTTTTTTTTCTTCTTCTTCTTCTTTCTTCCTCTGGATCAACATGGGTGATCTGGCATGGGCTGGTCTTGATGGATGATGTCTTTTTTTCAGCTTCATCAACTATGTTAATATCAATTCTTGAACTGTACAGTACTGATAGGCAGGGGATTAGGCCTTACTGGTCTACTAGTTTATGTGTGCTAGTTTACTAAATAAAAAATAAATATATTTTTAAGAAAATCTATGATAGGCCATATTTGGCCCACAGGCCACACGTTGGATGCCCATGGTCTAAATGGAAGGGAAGCTAAAAATACTGCAGTCATCAGGGCATATGTATAATGAAAAGCAGGCCAATTCCAAGACAAGCTAACCTATTGATGTAAATGGGGTTTTTAACACTTTGCAGTATGTTTGGTGACCTTTCTAGGATTTTAAGGGGTTAAACACCCAATTTACACACAAACTAATTTGCATAAAGTGCCCCCATCAAGTACAGATCAATTTATCCAAAACAATTTATTTTGTAAACAAATGGCTAGTACAACATATAGGTAGTATAAAATATCTTGAAAATAGACTTAACTTATATCACGTTGGTGAGTCCACTTTAAAACTCTGGGTGCAAGAGAAGTGTCCACTGCATTGCGTTGCAATGCACTGGACACCTCTCTGGCACTCAAAAGGTTAAAATAACCATTCATATAAAGTGTCCAATTCATTTTTTTCACACACAAAGTTGTTGTTCATGTTCGTGAATATTAAAGGGATAGTATTGCTAGATTTTTACAAACATTAATATTGTAGACATTAATACCATGAATAAAAAGAGCTATCTCCCATCTCTCAGACTTTTATAGTTTGAGCTATTGAAGCATGTAAATTTGGGTTTCACAGAAGTCTGCCATCTAGCTGAGAAAAGCACAATCCGGTCCTGGGACCGCCCTGCGGCTATTCGGCAGAGCCGAAATAGCGTTCTGTAGATAAAAAATACTTCATTGGAACGGTCTACAAAGTGTGCTTGCAAACCAGGCACACTTTGTAGACCATTCCAATTAAGTAGTACATCGCACTATTTCGGCTCTGCTGAAGTGCCACAGGACGGTCCCGGGACTGGATTCTGTTTTTCTCAGCTAGATGGCAGACTTCTGGGAAACCCAAACTTTGCAACAGTCCAAGCAGGACCAAAGGGGGTTATTTATTTATTTATTAGAGGCAGCAGCAGTGCTGACTGTGGTGACAGGAGGACCAGAGTGAAGAAGAAACGTCTGGACCTCTGACACCAAAGTAAGCGTGTTACAGGTGTGGGGAGGGGGCATAGGTTACTGTTAGGATTTGGAGGGGATTCATTTTTGTGATGGTAGTGTGTTTTTTTGGGGGGTGTTAGGGGACTTTTGTTTTTTTTGAGACTTGGATGAATTGATATAGGGACCACTAGTATAGAGATGCCTATTTGCATATGCGTATGTGTGATTTTAAGTATTCTTCTGTTGTGCGTCTGTGGGTTTTAACATGCGTCAAAGCTTATGTCTGGTAGGCAATGAATTACAGGGAGAAAAGGATGTCCCTTTATGCGTGTTAACAGCCACTGCATACAATAGAATAGAAAATGGATCTTCTGTTCCATTGATTTCAATGGGCACTAATGTGCATTTTTAAATGGCAGTAGTTTGTCACTGTACAGATAATAGAATTCCAAACTGTGACTTAAAACTACTGCCGTTAGTTATATCACTAACAGAATCGAGCCCAAGCAACAATTATCCACCCATGTGATAACCATATTTTTTCATGGGGAAAAATAAAGTTACAGCAATATTATAATTAGCATAAGTAAATACGTTTTTATAACAACTTCTTGTGCCCTTCAACAAGTCACTTTATCTCCTGTGTCTCAGGCATCAGAAACTTAGATTGTAAGGTCTCTGGAGCAGGAGCTCCATAAGACATGGTTAGCATCTTATAACTCTGCAAAATATATCTGTATGTTTCTCAGAAAACCTGATCAGACGCCCTCTAGCGTCAAAGTTGTGCCATAGTTATCTTTTAGCCAGGTTAGATAACTTTTCTGAGCTCGTTACGAAAAAGGGTTGTGTAAGTCATTATTCAACTAAGTGACAGCATAGAGTCAAAGGTTATTCTGATAGCGTGCAGAATGCACACCTCTTTTCTTATTGTAGTCAAACAGATAAACCTGTCTGTTCAGTACACCAGTAGTATACAGGCATACATTTCCCCAATGGGAAACAGCTATCTGATGGTTAAAAAGACTGGATGTTCTACTTTGTCAAAGATATGACAGGATAGCATGCATACCCAAATCCAAAACACTGGTTTGTAACTCACGTGGACGTCTATCAAAGACATGTGTATGTAACAGATGACACTCCAGCTGCTACTGACTACTACAGCTCTCATCATCACTGTCTCTTTGGGGATGACAGAAGTTCTAGTCCCCAACAATTGGAGTATTAAAGATTGTCTTGTCCTGATCAAGGGAAACAACTTAAATGTAGGGCAAAACATTTGCACCAGCTTTATCAACGAAAAAACAAATATAAGGGGGCATTTTAACCTTTTCTGATTTTTTTTTTCTTTTTTTTTTTCCATAATCATCTTAAAGGAGCAGTAATCTTGTTTCTGGAATTATCTTTTAACCCTTTGAATGCCAGAGACATACAATGTGTTGTGTAAAAAATAACACATGTTAAACATACCTCACAAACATAATACACAATACAAGAATGTGTAATGTGTGTGTATATAGACAAAAGGATGTATAAATATAAAATAATTATTTTATTCATCACATTAATATTTAGCCCCAAAATATAAGTCCAGTAGCGATATGTAGACTTACTTGTAGTTTCAATTATAATTGCGGCATTAGTGAATATATAACTTTTTATGCAGACAGGCACAGGGGAACAGCGCAGACGTCTTACAGAGCCGGCATCTCTGAGTGTGCTGTGTCCGTCCCCTTCAACTCCAGCACTGGTGAGTTGAATGCCTTTGTACCTTATGGCACCAGAGGGGACTGACAGCACAGGCGCAGAGAGTACCTACTGCAAGATCCCTGTCGGTGCCTGTCTACCTAGGGAGGTCTGTTTCTCGCTAATGCCACAATTATACTTGAAACTACAAGTAAGTCTATTAATATCACTATTGTACTTATATTTTGGGGTGCAATATTAAAGAGGATCTATCACCCTTATACAAGTTTGTCTTAAATGTAAGTGTAAATAGCGACTAGCTGGTATACAAATATAATTTTTTTTAATTCTGTTTTTGAACGAAATTACGCATGTTAAGATGATCCTGTGTCTTCCTTCCAGAGAGTCTGTCACTTTTCCTCTGCTCCTCTCCCTCGATTCATCCTCCTCTGATGACAGAGGATTTCTGCATGTAAGCTGGATTGCTCTTGTCACTCTTCCTCTGCTCCCCTCCCTTGATTCATCATCCTCCAATGACAGAGGCTTTCTGCCTTTAAGCTGGAGTGGTCTCTGGCCAATGAGATCGCTCCAGCTTACAGACAGAAAGTCTTTGTCACCGGAGGAGGCTGGGGAGGGGGAGGGGAGCAGAGGAAGAGTGACAGACTGCGGTACAGAGCTGTACCTGCAGACTCTCGGGAAGGAAGACACAGGGTCATCTTAACATGCTTAATTTCGACCAAAAACTGAATTTAAAAAATTATATTTGTATACCAGCTAATCGCTATATACACTTCCATTTAAGACAGACTTTTGTAGGGGTGATAGATCCCCTTTAATATGATGAAAGTTCTGCTTTAATGTTCAAATTATTATTAAGAATATATCTAAAGTAATATTATTGAACAATTTGTAAAAAATACTGAGATAAGCTAATGTGTGTATGAGAAACATCTATTTATCTAGTTTTGAAAACAAAATTCCTTTATTCTTCTACAGTATGTTGTGTTGAATTAGTGACCTTTTAATAAAAGTGCCTAAGTGTATTATTAAAACACTTTATTATCCAGGTGTTTTTTTTAACCTCTCTGGTAGTCAATGGGTTAATGCCTTGAGGCTTTGCGGACCACAGGGGTGTGCAGCACATTGTGATGCTCAGAGGGGTTAAACGCACTGTAGCACTTATCTGACAGTGCTCTTTGGTGGTGGCTATTCTTATATTATTTTATTCTCTCAATGTACAAAATTGGGTGAATCCAATAGCGTTTCAGCAATAAATCAGGAACTGGAATCGCTGTAGTCCCTAGACTTGCCTAACACCAATGTATTAGGTTAAATACATCAAAAATCCTCCCTTAATGTTGTTTGAGAGCAATGAGGCCATCTGTAGATGATAACGGCCCGGGGCTGTTCCTATAACCCCTTAATGACTGGCCACGCAGGCACGTTGCGGTCACTAAAGAACCACGGAGCATTTATTTTTTATTTGCCAATCTGACTCAGGGCTTCCCAAACGTGATGCCGCGCGGGGAGCCCTGAAATCCATGATGGTCCTGGTACGTCATGGGTTGTTTAGTCACTTTTACCCATGACGTACCAGGACCGTTAAGGGTCGTTAAGGGGTTAATCACAGCCAAGATCTACTCCGTGTATAATGGCGTAAACAGTTTAGTTGCCGTCACTGTCAGTTTTCCTGAGCATGCTATGTGGCAGGTGTATGGGACTTGACTGCATTAAAATATATGAATGGTTAACACACGTGTTTTAGTTTTTGTAATATAAAAAAATTTGCAAACAACTAAATTTTAATCATCTACCTCATTCTACTAAAACATGCATTTCTGTTTTTTTTTTTTTTTTTACCAAGCTGCACTAATGCTGCTGTAAATAATGGGAATTAGCTGGTGTTAGTCCAATAAATGTCTTATTACAAACTGTGATACTCATTCATTTTTCATATATCTTTATCCTCAACTTGCTGAGGAGGACTTCAACCTGCAGTGAATTGACAATGGCTGCAGCTAGTTAACCCCTTAAGTACTACGTGACGTACTATGACCGTCATGGTCCTTAAATACTTAAGGACTGATGACTGTCATAGTACGTCACGCACCTTTTACTTACAGAGCTCCACCGGGAGCGCTGTAAGTAAAAATGGGGCCTAAAGTTGACCGCTCCAAGACTGGAGCAATCTCTTTTAGGCCCCAAAGCGGCGCACCAATACACGCAACAGGTCACCACTGGTCCTTATAGGGTTAAACATATGTGTATGTATATTTAACTAACATAAAAGATGCAAAATAACAATTAAGCCATGTAAAAAAAAAATATTATACTTGGTTAAATCTCTGAGTGCCAGAGGGGTATTCAGTGCATTTCAAAGAAATGCATTGCGTACCCCTCTGGCACTCAAAGGGTTAATAGTATGCTGACCCGTGATGATATTACTTTAGATCAGTTTTTGCTAGGAAGAATGGCTTATGAGTGAATAAAAGTATCACATTGACTTACATTGTTTTAAATGCCTTTACAGTGTTTTCAACTCTGTCCTTGTAACCTGCCATTCATTGTGTAATAAAAACTTATATCCCCATAAAACATTTGACTTACAGCATGAAACCTGTTTTACCAGGGAAGTCATATCCTGAGGTTCAGTCACTCTTGTAATATCCTCAGAGGTAGGTCTGATACTGCTTTCAGAAGCCACTCAGTGCTCCACAGATATCAGTCTGCTTAAGTTTTGACATTTATTTAGTTAAAGGGGAAATATACCCTAGTAGTAAGTTACTATAATCTCATTTTTCTGCCACTTCATTTATTTATTTATTTTCAATCTAGATATATAAACCAAGAAGGTCATCACATGAATGAAATTCTAGTTCCATACTATATTGTACTCTCCTCCATACCGCCTCTCCAGGACCTACACGGGAGCATGATTTTTTTTATAAGAGCTTCACCCCCTTTCGCGACTCCTGGCTAAATCTCTGAAAAGGGTTTCTCCTCCCTCTCATTCACCACTATCTCCCCTGTCCTTCCTCCCTCCCTTCCTGTTTGCCTCACTGCCATCTCCACTGTCCTTCCTTCCTCCCTCCCTTCCTGTTTGCCTCCCTGCCATCTCCCCTGTGCTTCCTCCCACTATCCCCATTCGTTGTATATCCTAATTTTTCCCTCTCACCCTCCCTGTTCTCCATGTATCCACAGAAAACTATTGCAATGGATTCTGCTTTGGAACATAAAGGGTTAACCCTTTCAATGACAGAAGGGTTTCCAATGCATTGAATAACATTTACACAGTGAAAGCGTTATCCCTTTCACTGTCAAGGACCTATTACATTGTATACCTCTTTGCCACTGCAAGGGTTAATCCTTTCAGTGCCAGAGTGGTATCCAACTCATTGCAATGCATTGCATACCTCTTTGCCACTCGAATGGTAAAAACATCTGAGTACCAGAGGGGTAACCAATGACAATGCATTGCATACATCTTTGGCACTCAAACAGTTAAACCACTGAGTAGCACTGAGGGGTACCCAAAGCATACCTTGCAGTGCAATGGATAGGTCTTTGCCACTCAAACACTTAACCCTTTCAGTGCAAGCAGTTTATTAAACATATTGTTTTTGTCAATGCTTTGGCTACCCCTATGCCACTCAAAGGGTTAAACCCACTGGCGTAACAATAGGGGTCGCACCTGCGACCGGGCCCGTCACTCTAGGGGCCTGGCCGCCGCCCCGCGACCCCCTCGCCCGCAGCAACACCCACTACAGCCGGCAGTTCTAGTAATACAGAGCGCTGGGAGATGACATCATCTCCCAGCCTCTGCATTACTAGAGCGGCGCGCAGGAGCTTCAGTTGTAGAGATCTGTGCCGAAGGAGGCACAGATCTGTCAAGCCACTCCGCTAGACCACCAGGGACTGGAGATAGAGGCATTGTGGAAGAGGTAATGTGGAGATGAAGGGGCATTGTGGAAGAGGTAATGTGGAGATGAAGGGGGCATTGTGGAAGGGGCAATTTGGAGATTGGGGGGGCATTGTGGAGATGAAGGGGACATTGTGGAAGGGGCACTGGAGAAGAAGGGGACATTGTGGAGTTGAAGGGGGCATTGTGGAAGGGGCAATTTGGAGATATGGGGGCAATTTGGAGATGAGGGGGCAATTTGGAGATTGGGGGGCAATGTGGAGGTGGCCAATGTGGTTGAGGGGGTCTGGGGCTAATGTGGTCGGGGGGGCCCATGGCAATTCTTGCACCAGGGCCCGGTGGCTTCTAGTTACGCCTCTGGTTAAACCTCATGGACAACGCGGTTTAGCCACTATTGCTAGCTACTATTATTTTTTTTGGAGACTATGTGAAACAGTAATTATGAGATGGGTTGTTCATCATGTATCAGGGATTATCTTGTATTGATATTATAAGTAATATACACATATGTATGTTTTATTGGTTGGCATGAAGTGGAGATGGTGAGTCGGATGCCCAAAGTAGAGTTTCACTATATAATTTATGCCCCTATACATATACTTGTGGGTATGTGTTTTGTTTTGTTTTTTTATTATGTCAATTTTTGATAAATACACCACCTATGTTGGAATCATCTTTTATGGGGCTATATAAGGCAAGTTTAAGTTATTCACAAGTACCATTTTCACTGAGCACAGCTAAGATTTATAGAGTGTTTATATAGTAAGGTTCCAGTAAAGCATGGGTACATTATATTGTTTTGGTTCACCTCCTCACATACACACACACACACACACATTTTTGTTTATTGGTTCGTTGCAGCAACTTGAGGAGGAGGAAGGGCCTGGGGAGAGCAGACGCTGGCAATACCACTATCTACTGATTCTAACACAAGGTTATGCAAAAAAGGTTTTCCATATGTAACCAATGCTGGTTCTCCAGCGGAGTTTCACCAGTCCTAGAGGACAAAGACTATTTTAAGAGAGGGAGTCATGAACATATATATCCCTATAATTAAGTCTGTGAGAGGAAAATATGCTTCAGAAGTGGAGTTTTTTTTTCTACTTCCTGTTCCAGAAGTGGTATGTGAATACCAGCTGAATATCTGATTAACATCTCAACATAGTACTCCGTGATGAGCTCCAAGAGTTGGAGTCCAAGGAAAGGCAGCCATCTTGGTGAGACTGGGATGAGATGCTTTTCAGACAGGAACCCTTACCAGGTGCCAGAGTAGGTTGCAAGAATGGAGTTGTTTGGTATATTTGAACTTGTGCCACACCTGACCAGTTGATGTGTTCCAAAAGCCCACTACCAAACAAATCTTTCTCTGCCAATGTGTTTGTAAGTACCATTGCACTGGTTTTAAAGGAAATGCTAAGAAGTTGTTTTTATATTTTTGAGGTACTGAGAGTTTATGTACAAGAAAATGACTCCACACCATAGAAAGTTAATTTTATTGTCTTTGTCTACTTTCACTCCTTATAATTGAAGTAGTGGGTTTTGATATCTTTTGGGTTTTATTCTGATTTTGCACATCATACAATTGCTGCACTTTATATTTATTTATTCTAACACTGGGTAATGTGGTGTTTGTTGTATATCTTTGTTTTACAATCTAATCTTCATACATAAAAAGAGGATCTGGGGCACTGGGGGACCTCTCTTAACAGGAAAGAGTAAATATTTGTATTTAAATATTTATTAATTATTAATAGTCCTCTCCCTGTGGGAAAAATAGAGTATGGGATCCACGGACCCCTACCTTGGGCAGTATTTTATTAATTTGGGTGATATAGCCCGAACATTAATATTTGCTTAGAATGCAAACAATAACTGTATAGATACAAGGAGTGTAATGCAGTGCAGGCCCAAGACATTGTGCTGCCTGGGTCCAACGATGAAATGCTGCCCCCCTCCCAAAATCCACACCCACCAAAACACGCCCACATCCATTATGTTATATAAAAGTAAAAAATGGACAGTTATAAAATATCATGTAAAAATTTTAGAATATATTTTATAACTGTCAAAAAAGAATTAACCCCTTGAATGCTAGAAACAGCTGCATCATAGTGGACAAATATCTTCCAATTCATTTAAATTGGGCTTGTAGCCCCCTTGAATGTTAAAGAGGTATCCAGCATTTGCTTGGCAGTGCAGACCTTTATAGCATTCAGGGGGTTAAAATACATTTACTGACCACCCTATAGCTGATTAGTGGAACAGGGAATCTGCAGTATACACTGTGAACATTTCCATAACAGAAATTAAAAAAAAAAAGTCAACCATGTAACAGAACAGAAGCAAGAGAAGATGGCCAGGATGAGATAAGTGGTGGGTCTGCCCTGCGGACACAGTGGGAGCTGTGGATGAAGCTGGGGCAAGGTTGGATCTGGAGGGCAACAGGGGAGCTGACTGTCTCCAGCATAAAGGCAGCTGACTTGTCTGCACATTACCCAGGCGCTGCAACGCTCGATGAGGGTGGCAGGAGGAGGCTTTCTAGGCACTCAGAGCGGCGCCCCTCTCTCTTCCCAGATTCTTCACACAGGCACAGCAGCCGCCAAGGTGTGTGCGGCTCTGCGCCCTCAACAGACGTGCACCCTAGGCCGTCGCCTACAGGTGGCGCCAGCCCTGGACATGGGACACAGTGACAGACCTGGGCCTGGTGCATGAAATAACATGCCTTGGGGAGCAATTTGCCCCTGTCAAAGTGCTGCCTGGGTCCATGGCCCCACCGGGACCCATGTAAGGGCCGGCCCTGGTGCAATGGTATGTCTACAGCCAATTTAATAACCATGCTGTCAGACTTCTCAAGTCTTTCACAGATGGAAGTTTCAAGGTGCTGCCACTCCTGCTGTTGGTATTATTTGTGCCCCTGGAGCTCACTGCCTCCAACTGCCCTCAAGTGTAAATGGATCTCTGAATATGAACTTGCTCACCTCTCTTTTTCAAAGCAGAAGTTTCATACGCTATAAAGTCGCCCTGCTATAATTAAGCAGAATAACTGTTTGCTTTTATAAATATGGGCTTATGTACCTAAGGTAGACCAGGCTTACAAGAGTATGCTATAGAGGTTGTGTTCAGGCATGAGTTAAAGACTTGTAGATGGTATAGTGTGCACTGATATACATTATGTGATTGTACATACCTATAGGCACAAGCACATGATTTGTAAGCTAACATATAAGAAAGGAATATTAGCTGCCTTGATGAATTCATGCATTGCCTGCAATGTGTTGCTCACTCTCCAATGAAGTTAATAAATTACCTCCAATTACCCCTTTGAGTGCCAGATGTTAGACTTATCTAACATTCAAGGGGTTAACAGCCCCATTTAATTCAATGAAAATCTGGGAAATTTAAAATGCCGCTTTGGAGGCTGCTGGTTTGCTGTAGAATTGCTCCATTTCATCTTAGTACATCCATATTCCACTTACAACTGCAAAGAGACTATCAGCCATAATATTATGTAATGTGAACAAATGCTGTGTATTTTATATTCTAGTCCATTTTGGGATACATATTATTTCTTCATAGGTGGGGAACCTATTTCATTGTTTCTTAACAAGCCAGCAGGAAGATAGCCTTGCGGGGGACTTCCTTGTTCAGGGTTCGTAGAAGCTAGCCTCTACTTATCAAAAACATATTTTAAATATACATCCTGTTCCTATGAAGCAAGTGTTATACTTAGGTATAATATTAACAATGGTAAATAGTTACAAAACTGTCCTTTTTATTGTGTGTTTTCTATTAATAATAAACATAATTCACACAAGAACTGTAGGGGACCTAAAATCCTGAAACAAAAACATGAATTATGGGCTTCATGCACACAGTAAAAGAAAAGCAATTCTGGAGCAAACCAACTGCACAAGGGGTGGACAGTTATTTTGGCACATGGGCCACATAATCATACCTCCCAACATTTCAAAAGAGGAATACTTTTCTTTAAGATGGCATTAGTGGGGATGTGGCTGGTGGGCAGGGCATTACCAAGAATTTCTAGGTTATTTTATGACCTATTGACATCTCTTTGTGTAACTGAATAAATTATTTAGAGCAAAACCAAAGTATTTTATCTAAACAACTAATTTATAAATACATAGACTGAATTTTACACAGTGTGTGAGTTTTAGTACTGTGGAGCAACGTGGTACACTTATATATACACCACACAGTCAGTCTGTTCTCCTAAACAGAGGGACACCAGGGTGGGAAAGAGGGACAGAGGAATCTGGATCACAAAGAGAGAGACTCCCTCCTGTCTGTCTGCCTGTATTTGTCTTTTTTCCCAACTCTGAACTATACCATAGGGGACCAATAACAATCCTTTACTGATTTTAGATGGTACTTTTAACCCCTTAAAATGCTTCCAAGGTCTCCAGAGCATTGCATTCGTGGTGTTAAGACCCCATTTCAATCAATGGCAATTTGTGGGATTTTAGAGAAGGAAGAGCGACGGCGATGGGTAATGACGTTGTTGCGTTGCTGTATCATACTGATAAGGTCTGAGGAGCGGCAGAAGCAGGGGCATTGGAGGCGGACGACATGGTCAAGTGTGCATCACCAGCTTTTGCTGGCTAGCATTATCATTGTTGACGAAGAAGAGAGAAAGTACTGTGTCACAAACAGAAGGTACCGGGTCACAAACCTGGTTGAAAATCAGCTCTGGTGAGAGTTTGAGATGTTTGCAGGGATCTGGTTACCACTCAACATATTGGTGTTATATTATAATGTTAAAGGCTTCCACTTGAATTTTAACAGCCTGCCACAAAATATTTAACATCCAAGGGGTTAACTCTCTGAGTGCCAGAGGGTTATGCAACTAGTTCAAGTGTTTCACACACTACTGGCACTCAAAGGGTTAATGTGGAATTCTGTTACTCTACAGTTTCTTAAACTTTTGGAGTACTGAGGAATGGAAAATGGCTTGGACATGATTTGTATATTAACCCCTGGAGGACCAGAGGTGTATACAAAGCGTTGCGTTGCACAACATTCTGGTTCTCAAGGAGTTAAATAAATCTTGCTTGGCCCACTAAGGCCAGATCTCCTAAGTACCTATGGGCTATCCCTCTATGCCTCTTTCTAGTACTCATCTTCCCTCTCTTTTGACTTTTTTTTTTTTGGTTAGTTTTTTTCTTTGCAGTAGGTGTATTTTGAGGACTTTATTAGTGGAAAAGGGTTCATCCTCCCATCGATATCATAAGCACAAGCCATACAGAAGCTATCTTAAAGGGGCAGCATGCTCAACAATGTTACTTCCAAGAATGAAAGCCATAGTGGGCTATATTCAGGAAATGTCAGAAAATGTTACCTTAGTATATCTCATTTTCTTCACACTTCATTTTACTGAAAACTGGATATTGCTAGATTCACTAATATTGAGTAAATCAGCAATAAAGTCAAAGCAGTAATTTTTCAATATTATTTTGTTGATTGGGAAAATAGCTTTAGAAGCATATGGAGTTACAGCTAAATTGTAACTTGATAGCAATAACTGTTCAGAAGAGATGGAAAGGAGCTCATAGTCTTGGAAGCCTCTCTAGCACTCAAGGGGTTCATTTAACATGCTTTTGAAGCTGTTGTAACCCCCAAACCCATATGGGTATCTGTGATTAATGATGCTCTGTTGCCTGCACTACTTGATGTTAACTGGCTTCAGTAGAAGGTAAGTTACATGTTTTGTTTGTGTGTGTGAGAGAGAGAGAGTGTATGTCTGTGTGTTTGCATGCACGTGTGTCCGTGAGTGTTTGTATGTGTGCGTGTGTGTTTGTGTGTAAGGATAACCCACGCCTCCTCACTACAGCATTATCATCACGGTGGCTGGTGGGCTGTTGAACTTTGCCATGGGCTCTAGCCCCAGTTCATTTTGGAACCTAGAAACACCCCTGGCTACACTAGTGACATCACAGAGCTTACATCTGAACTATAGTTACACATGGTTCACTTTGAAAATGGTGCCCTCTATTAGGTGTGCAACACAATGGTGCATTAAAAATGCCATGTTGAAAACAGAGATATCAGAATGTCGCCTGCATGAAAATAGCAACATTCTGATATCGCGGGCATCAGAATGTCGTATCCTCATTCCTGTCTTTCCCATCCACAGTCATAGCCTATTTCAAAATTGCCAGCGACATACACACACAGGGAGCAGCCTGATATTCCCACCCCTTTTTTCATCGAAAATAACATGCAGTTGCCATGTACATTTAAACCTTTGAGTGCTAGAGGGGTACACAACCCATTGCATTTTGAAGGGTTAAAGAGAGACTGGATCACATTTGACCCCCCTGCCCTCCCCTGGTTCTCTGATCATCCCTTTGGTACCTTAGATCTGCATTTTAAAATAAAGAGGCAGTTTTGGGTAACATAGTAAATTACGTTGAAAAAATACATAAATCCATAAAGTTCAACCCTTGTCTCATAAATCAGAGAAATAAGCATTATATAGCTTTCCTGCTGCCAAATAATTTAATCTATCAGAACTTCCTGTTTTGCCTACTAATACACATTATAACCCTGTATTTTCCCTTTTGAAAGAATATACCAGTATATCCAGTGGAGGTTCACGTTTCAGACCTGAGCTAGTTGTCTGTGTGTCCCCTACTTGCATTAAACTATTGTGACGAAGAGGGGACCTACTTGGTACAAAGATTTGAGGGAAGCCTCAGCTGTATGGTCAAACGCACTTTCTAAGTTACAGTTCTGGCCAGAGAAATCCCATTGCCATTCCACCCGACGCTTGCTTTTGTTTTATGGAGGCCAGTTCATTTACCAGTTTATATACCATAATGGCCATCATTTAACCAATTGGATGCTGTAGAGGACTCCAACACAATGTGTTAGAGATCTCTCTAGCAAACGAGGGGTGGCCTTTATTGTTAAGAACATTTTCTGTACCACAAAAAAAGTGGATCTGACTGGGAGAGCAGTCATGTGAGGAGTGGGGTTGTGGTTATGGGTGAGGCTAAGTGCATCTTGGGTATCTTGCCTAGGAGTTCCTGAGATCTAAATCTGGAACAGGTTATCTTGCTACATAAAGGAATAATAAAGTCATTTAAAGGTATTATAATTGTTTTGAATGCGACGCTGATTAATACTTATGTTAATATACCTATATAAAAGATATAGAAAAGTATAAATACAAAGTGGCTCTAATCTGGGGCAACTAATTGAGAAAAAAACACACTCTGGTTTGATTTACATCGCTAATCTCAGCTTTATTAGACATATCAAACTTAGACACTGCACCAGTTGTAGTCTCATGTGTTTCGCATGATAGTGCTTAATCATACATACTAGGCAAAAGATTTCTAGCTAGAGTGGCGGCTTTCTTCGATACAAATTTGCATCCTCTTTCAATTAGAGGTTGGAAGAATGGGAAGATGTCTTTTAATAATTTTGACAATTCGTGTAAACTCTTCACTGTAAATTGTACTAAAGACAACCTGATCTTTCAATTTCTCGCGCTGTACACAGGACATACCCAAAAGCTCATCACGAGATCTAGCCCTAGCCTTAGACTCCGCCCTATCCAATATCCAACTGGGATATCCTCTTTCTGAGAACTTATCCCTCAGCTCAACACACACCTTATTAAAGAGGTTCTCAGTGGAGCAATTGCAGAGTAATCTGGGGCAAACCATTTGTACCACAGTAGACAAAAATGCCAATTTTTTTAAAACCAGACCTTTAACCCCTTAAATGGTTGCGCGAGATCCACGCCTTGCTTCACAATGGTTAAAACCCCTAATTTTAATTAATAGGAAATTGGAGAATTTTTAGTTGGTCACTACAGTGCGGTTGGCGTACCCCAGAATTACTCCATTTTTCTTTTAACCCTTTGAATGCTAGAGAAGTATCCAACACAATGCGTTGGATACCTCTCTGGCACTCAAAGGGTTATACATATGGGCCAGGTTTCCTTAGTACAATAAACTTACTGATGCATCCGTTGTACTGCATGGTTGGTATTTTACTTCTGGGTCAAACATGATTAAGGATTACTTATTCACTCTTCTGTCAGTCAAGAGGTAGCTTCTTCTTGATTTATCTGATGTGAGAGAAAAATAAAACAGGTTATTAAACTTTATTGATAAAAGAACATTTTGTCTGTGGCCACCAAAGGACTTACGCAGGAAGCAAAAAGATGAGCAAGTCAGGAGCAAGTCAACTGCAATATGGTAGGTGGGGGAGTCTTAGGGGCATGCTCACATTAATGTCTTAATGAAGTTGAAGTATGTGCATTGGTATGCACTAAAGAGGTCATATGCTGTACTGCATATCTGAAGTACAGTGGAGGCTGACATCTTAGTGTAGGAAATTGAGCTGGGAGATTCTTATATTTTACCCCTTCCACATGCATATTGCTTTATTCCTTTTCTTCCATACATTACATTTACAGTTTGAAAATCAACAGAGAATTTTTTACTGATTGTCCCTCCCAGCTAGTAAAACACACAGCACACTTGAACAGGTGGTTACTTTCCCTGAACAGAGAAATCACTAGTCAGGCTGTCAGTGTCTGCCTTAATCATCCATTATTCCTCTACCTTGTGGACTTTCCACCCAGCAAAATGCCTTTGTTTGATTAACATACAAAGACATAGAGATACAAATATGGGTAAAAATAGTCACAGCATTTTATTTGCATCTCAGACATAAATTAAGAGGACCTTGCCAGTACTGATTGTGCTGAAGAACAATTTCTACAACCAACATTTTATGAGTATGATACCAAACTCTGCCATCCTTCTTTGAATAATTATCCTGCTGCTTGTGCTGTTACCACAAAGTGAGGTTAGTATAGATAAAAGGGCTTCAGCACAAGCTGTAATCAAGAACAGGCAGTAGTAGTGTCCCTCACAGTCATTCCACCATGTGGAAGTGAGGGATAACCTCCTTTATCACCTAGCCTAACTGATCTAATGTGCATTATCTGGTAAGGTCCTCTCAGCCGTGACAATAGAAAAGGACTGCCGAATACACATAATTCCCTTGAATTAAGGCTGCAGTTAGGCCTATCTCTGGACTCACCAAGAGTCATTCTTCAGCACTCAGGAGAGGAAAAACCATCTGTGGAGGAAACCTCTGGGGAACCATGGCTGAAATTACTGCCTTTCCCTCTGGGTAATAAGAGGTTAATGCAAAATAAAAACCCACTTTGATTTGTGCTTCATGCATAAGCTGTAATTATTATTGTTAATAAATGTATTCTAAATAATATGAATACTTTTAAATGAGAAACCTGTAGATAGGCACATTCTAAATAATATATATTATTCAAATTCAGACCACATACATTTACAATTAATAAGAAGGAGGAGTTGAAGGGAAGACATAGACATGTCAGTCACCTATGTTAGGGAAACAAGAAGAGACAAAGGAATATAAAAAATGTGGGAGGAAAAACTAACTCACTTTAATCAAGGCGTACTACATCCACCAACGATTACCTCTCTTAGCAGTTACTCTAACCATTTCTCTTTACATAAGACTATTATGAAGTAAAATAATGGTGTAAGTATCCATTGAGTCAAGAATAAGGCCCCTGTTGTTTAATATTCAAGGTTGACATTTGTGGTGAAATTAAAGAAAAGGGAGAATCTTACTGAAGCAGTATCCTCCGAAACAGCAGTGTTATTTAGAAGTATCTAGAGAGCTGGGCGTAATAAGCTCAGTAGATAGAGATAAAGGAAAAAACGGAAAGGGGGAAACAGCAAGCATAGTAAGAATAAAGGGCTGATTAGTGACTGACAACTTAACGGAGGGAGTAAGGAGTAACACATATTGTCTCTATAGATAAACGGATTCCCTCTATATAACTATCCGTTATGATTTAATCTATGACATAAAGTTATACGAGGCTGACTATATTAAAACACTTATACCCAAAGAGCTCCAGATAAACTTTGGGAGCAACAAAGGCTCTTGAAGTGAATTGTTTTTAAGAGGGTTATTTTGTTTTAATGTAAAAATTAATAAAATATATTTGTTTTATGATCCACTGAGAAATTAATGTTGAACTGGTCTCTTTGGCATTAAGGGGTACCTTACAAATAATTGAATAGTAAATAGGTAGAATACCCTTTGTAATTGCAAAATCTCTTCTTTATTGTAATTATTGCATAGTTTGGCAGCTCTGCTAGTTTGATCCCCATATACTAGCCGGCAAGGGCATTTATTGAGATATACCATATTTCCCCGAATATAAGGCAAGGTTTTTAAGCCTGTTTAGCCTGAAAAAATGACTTTTCCTTATATCAAGGATGCCTATTAATCAGGCTGCCCATCAGATCAGTAGTGGATCCAATCTGGAGGGCAGCCTGGTAGAAGATCCCTCTCTCTGCATCTTATTGTAGATGCAGGATGCATTGGTAGAATATCTGTCTTTTAGTATGCAGACTCAAACCTAATGTGATGTGTCACTTTCACACTCAAGACCGGATGTGAGTCTGGTTATTGAATGATGGATGGATCTACAATATGAGGTAGAGGAATGGAGGAAGAGAGAGAGAGAGAGAGATCAAGGGAGAGAGAAAGATAGAGGTGGAGGGAGAAAAGGGGTCACCTTATATTCAGGCTTTTTTTTCCAGTAGCTAAAAGCAAATGTTGGGTTGGTTCCCTTACATGCAGTGTTGCCCTATTTTAAAGCAAATATGGTATACAGGCAAACTGATACACACACACATTATCATACACATAAGCAAGAACACACATATACACACACACATACAAGATTCTGCTAAGTTACACAACAAAATAGCAAATCACACTGGCAAAGTGATACTGACACTCTCAATGAAATGATTTATGTAGCCGAAATGAACTCACTGATGACAAGTGTGGTTAAGATTGCTTATTTGCAGCTTTGGAATTTTCTGCATTTATTCAGACAAGTGAAAAGAACAACTGTTGCGTGCAGAGTGAAAGAAAAAAAAATGTCAATATTACTGCGTGTAATAAGATACATGCTAGTTACAAGACGGCAGTTACAAAACCAATACACGTGTAATTAATACATATATGAATGGGTGGGAGTGGCTGACTGGCCTGACCACTGACTGTCCTGTGAAATAGGAGACTTGTTACAGTCTTGTTTCATCATTGGTATGTTATTATGGGCTGTAGCAACAGATTACACAAGATGGTTATAACACACAAATAAAGGGATAGTAACTCTTTATTTTGATTTCACTTAATCTCCTATTGCATAATATGTTTTGTCAGATTACTTATACATTTTAGATTTTTTTCATCTTCACCTACTTTTTACATTTTTATTTCCCTGATAGACAGCGCTCTGGATACTGTCGGAGATTGATTTTTATCAATTTATTTACTGTGAAGTAGTGTATCGAACCTAGTTTGTGATTGATGTAAAATTAATCTATAATACTATTGTATATCTTATGCGAGGAGTACAATTATTTGGAGTCTCATGATTCTTTCCCGCTGTATATCCTCGACAGTATATTTCCGGAAAGCTTATTGATGGGGACTGTGAAAGCAAGGATAGTGTTACAGTGTAAATATAAGATAGCCAGAGGAATAGTGTTTTATTGTATCACCATCCTACTTATACAGTTAAATGATCAGAAATACAGGGAGCTTACTTGCAGGAACATAAAAGTGTAAAAAAAATGAAGATTAAAAAAAATGTAAAAAGTATAGGCAGTTTCACTTTACATCAGGGGTGTGATGCACCCAATCAAGCCTTTTCCTCCAGCCCACCACACTGCAGTGGAATATGTCCAGTGTTCCAGAGACTCTGCTGTCTCTGCTTATCCCTGCATCCCCCTTAGATCTTGGTCAAATGTCACTTTCTACTATAACAGTAGGTTTTTCAGTACTGGGCTGGTGCAGCCTGAAGTTGCTAGTGATTGAACACATTTGACTCACTTGCTCCAATTTAAAAATACAGAAAGTTGAAACCAATTTACCACTGAGCAAATGCTAGTTCTTTATTATATGGTCCTGTCACGTGGAGACACTTTGGGGGAGATTCACTAAGTGGTGATAAAGTGGAGATGACTTCTCCAGTTTATCACTTCTCCAGTTCCTGTGTTATTCTGTGGAGCCAATGCACTAAGATTTTTCCAACTTTGGAGATCTTAGTGTATAGGTTCCATAGAATAACATAGAAACTGAATAAGTCATCTCCACTTTCTCACCTGTTTATCATTACTTAGCGAATCTCCCCCCAGTAAATGCTTTTCAGTAGAAAGGACAGGAGGCTGACCCACCCCATACTACAAACCTTATTGTTGTAGATGGGAGGGAAGCCAGAACCAACCAACGTCCTATTTGATCAGGCCTGAGATTACACCGAAAGCACTCTCAGGCATAATCACACACATGCATGCACACACGCACTCACACATAGACAACTTACACAAACATAAATACATACATGCATGTACACACATGCACATCCATACATACACACATACACAAACTCTCTCAATATACAAAAATATACGAAACATGCACACTCACTTTTACATTCAAACTATAATATTTTCGTGCTTTTAATTTTCACAGTCCAACCTGTGTAGTCCTCATGGGGTTCATGGGAATCCAAAGCAGCCCTCTCACCAACTGAGTTTGATACCCCTGCTTTACACATTTGATTTGAATAAACACACCTTTTGAAATATGTAGTCTGGTCTAGATTTGTTTTGCCTACTGACATTTCAAATTATATCATAGATTACATTGCATTTAACAAGTGTAATCAACTGGGTTTATCTAAAAGATTTCAACTGAAATATATGGACAAATGTGTAGATAAAACATTTATCAGCTTCAATGAAATCAAGGCCTGTAATTCCTGTTAGTTCTTATGTAGCAGAATAAGCTATGATTTGGAAAAATAACTCTTTTGCTCTCTCTTGGGATATAAATTAAATATAAATATTATTGTGTAATTTAATTGACATTAAAAATTAGTCTGGTGACTGTATTTCAAGGACTGTTAAAGGGATAGTAATGTTCCAAAATAAAAGCAGCTCCGATTACTCTTCATAGTATTTGGGCCATGGAGAGTGTTATTTCAATACTGTCAGAGTTGTAGTTCAAGAGTAATTGAATGATAAAGTATCCCCCTCCCGCCCCTGTTACTAGTGTAAGCCACCTCCCCTCAGATGTGGAATCTTGTCCTGGGATCAGACAGATCACAGTAAAGGACAATCTTCTTACTATGAGAACAATGAAAACCCTGCCCCCCTTGACAGGCTTTTCAGGTTTTTCCCTTATGCTAATTGAAGTGCAGTGCTCTGCTTCACTTCCTGTCCTAGCAGCCAGTCTACTTGATTACCTTTTCAGATAATGAGCTGGTAAGTAACTCCACACTTCCTTGCACACTGGCCTTGGAAAGATAACTCTGTAAGTAGGCTATCTTTAGATTTAACCCTTTGAATGCCAGAGGGGTACAGAATGCATTACTTTGCAATGCATTCCATACCCCTCTGGCACTCAAAGGTTTAAGATAATAGTATATGTTTTTATGCATTTAGCTACAGTTTGATGTTTGTTTGCAGCATCTGCAGGGAGTTATGTACTAGGCCTCATTTTCTGTTCGCTATTGATTTAACAGTAATGTATCATGCCGATGTCTATTTGTATTTTGTGGTTGTAAGCAGATAATTTGCTAATACATATTTTTATAATTTTGTGTTTTGCAGTTTTACAAATCTAAAAACAGCTTTCCTACTACTACTTTATTAACAAAATGGTAAAAAATTTGAGGTGATACATCCCATTTAATGTTCTAAACTGAGAAAACTACTCTTAAAGACAGAAGGACAGTGAGGTTGGTGTACAAAGATGAACTGGACCCATTCTCATGCAAAGTAACAACACCACAGGGGAGAAATACAAAAACACCTTCCCTGTTGATTTGAATGGGGCTTTTAATCCCGTTGAATGCTAGTGAGTTCTCCAACACATTACAAAGGAGACAAAGATCCCATTTAATGTAAATTTGGGGAATTTGTAGTTGCCACTACATCAGAATTCCTGCACATCTTCTTAGTACATTAGTGCCACTGAGGCAGAGGTAGGAAATGCTGGTGAAGTGAATGCATATTCTGCTCCTATGTTGAGGCATGCAATATGAATGTGTATGCCATTGTTCATATACTAATGCATTAAAAACCTTTGAATGTTTTCTCTGCATACCATCTACTCCAACAGTAGCCTGCATGTTTTCAGGATGCCCCTGACTGAGCTCAGGTGAATTAAAATGACTGAGCCAATAATTAGTCCACCTGTGCTCCAGCTGAAAGCAAGCACTGTTGGTAGCGCTTGAGGACCAGGGTTGGCTACCTGGACAATGTGAGGTCCTTCAGTTGCTACTGGATTACACTCACATCAATCTCTGCAAGCCAACATCTGATGGTGTTATGAAGAGTGTTGTAGTCCAACAGTCAGAAAGTGGGTCTGAGGTTGCCCACCAGTCGTTTTTTTTTTTTTTTTTTTTGTCTCTCCTGGGACAGATGTAAAAATAAAAAAAAAACTTTTACACATTCCACACCTATTTTTTTATCTTTCAGTTGGTACACAACCTGTGCCAGGGTGCAGATGCACAGCATGCACATAAAAAAAATATGCTTTCACACTGCCCACTTATTGACTCACAAGCCCAAAAGCGGTAATTTCAGAGCAAAGAGAGCTTTGTATACAGGTACCTAGACCGCAGTGTTCGAAAAGTCATAGTAGCAGAAACGTTTATAGTTAGTGTTACGCATGGTCCATCAATTCTCAGACATATTACCATCATTTTTTGCATTCAATTCCACTGTTAGTGTCAAAGGGAAAAAGCAGTCTTAAAGTATGTGTGGTTTAATCTACCGTTATATTGTACAGTATTGTAAGAAAAGAATATTCTGCTAGCAGTCATTTTTTTGTCTGATTTTCATCCTTTTTTCTGACAAATTAAATATTGTCTAAACTTGGAGATGACATATAATGTACTATTAGCAGATAGGAGTGGGAAGCAATAGTATGACATTAACTGGTTAAGCCCTTAATGTCCAGTGCTGTGCCAGGAGTGTTACAGCTGGCCGCACTTAAGGACCAGTGACGGTCCTGGCATGTCATGGAATTCAGGGCTCCCCGTACAGCTTCACGCCACTCGGGGAGCCCTGAATCGGAACTAAAAAAAAATGCCCCGTGCTCCTCAAGTGCCAACATGTGTGAGTCGATCGTTAAGGTGTTATGAAATGTCTTTTTCACTGTCGTCCAATACAGGTCACTGGTACTCTGGGAGGCGTAAGTCCCCTTTAATAGGCAGGAACAATTATGCAAATAATTTGCAAGGGGCGGAGCCTCCCCTCTTACTTAAGCCACCTTCTGGCCAGAGCCACTCATATTGATTTGTTCCTGGTGTGCTTCCACACCAGGTAGAGAACATCTATGCATCTTAGTATTTTATTATTTTTTTATTCAAATATGGAATACCACCATTAGGAGGGTGACCATGGCTGTGAATTGCCCTCTTTAAAGTGGCTGGTGCAGCTTCCAGGGATTTTCTGTGGACCTATACCCTGAAGAGGGGACAGCTTGTGTTAAGCAGCTCCCCTGTTGGGGAATTTACCTCTGGTTCTTTCCCTCCCTATCATGGTCACCTGAAGACAGAAGTCAGCAAGGAAGGTGAGTCACCCATTGAGTGCTGAAGGTCCACTTGTCCCCACAGTGTCCCTTTGATGGGCTTGTATTTGGGAGTTTTAATACACTCCAGCACTCATAGGGTGTTTTTATTGCATTATTACTGTTTATGCAATTTCTGTGTTATTCTCTGAGTTTTGGAGCATTGGGTATTCATTTATTTATGTTTCTCATGTGTTTCATGCTTGTTTGGGCACTTTTTAATGTTTTCTTAAACTTTATTAAAAATGGTGTTCCGCGCCTTTAAGCGCGGCTTTTTCCCGCTCAGACGCAAGGGCTCCTTTACTCTCTATGGGAATTCACAGTATGGGACATATCTCTGGAACCGCTTGTCACAGCAACTTCAGAGAGGGCTCATTTTAATTCTAGGCTCCTGCTCTATCATCCGGAATGTGTTTTATTTATGTGGGGTGTTCAGGGGGGCTTCGGGCACTGTTTGGGGTACTTGTAAGGAAAAACTACATTTCCCATGAGCGCTTGGTTCGCGCTCGTTTCTGATTGGCTGTCACGACGGCCGCCATTTTGTGGTACTTTTCCTAGGCGAGTACACTACGCAGGGACCGAGCCTTCTCTCTCCTCAACAGATTAACCCTTCGCTGGCCAGATAAGTCCGTTTTTAGAACATTTCTGGGGTGAAACTTTAATCTTAACACTTTTTCTGGGTGATAGTGTTATTAGTGGGGTATATTGACGCTGTGAGCATCTCTACTTCACTGGAGCTAGGGGCTAGACCCAAGTCTAAGGAGGATGGGGGGTCCGCTACCCCCATGGCGTTTTGCTCCTCTTGCCACATTGGGCTGGATGGCGATAATGTGGGGGATCTATGCCCTAATTGTACTGGTCAAGATAGCAACCCTGGGCTTCCCAGCCACGCTATTGAGCCATCTTGGGTGAGGGAGTTTAAAGCTGCCACTAGGGATCTCAGATCCACGCTTCAACTCTTTCCCTCTCAGGTACAGGGGGCTCTCCAGGTCTGGCAGACCCCCTCTACTATCAGGACCTCCCTGCCTAAGCCACAGGGAGCTCCTGATATCACTGATTCTTCTGAAGAAGAACTTTTACAGGATTCTGATGCTGAGGAACGTACTGTTATTGAATCTAACAGGTCCATTGGGGACCCCTATGAGTGTGACCCTGAAGTTTCGGCTGAGGGTCTGATCAGAGCGGTTCTGAATACGCTCAACCTTCCTCTGACTCAGGAATCCACTTATGATCCTACTGATGTTTTTCAGAAAAAGCCATCTAAGCCTGTGGTTTGTTTTCCAACTAACCCTACTCTTGCCCGTCTGGTCTCTGAGGCATGGAAGAATCCTGATAGATCTTCCTCTGTCTCCAAAAAGTTTGCCAAACTTTACCCTTTTCCTGAGGCGGAGCTGGCAAAATGGGTTCATCCTCCCAAAGTGGATGCTCCTGTGTCTAGACTATCCAAATCTACTGCTTTGGCTGTCTCAGATGCCTCTGCCTTGCAGGACTGGACGGATAAGAAACTAGAGCTCTCTCTTAAGTCTATTTTTGCCTCTATTGGCACAGCCATGCGCCCCACTTTTGCTGTGGCATGGGTTAATAGAGCTATTGCGGCCTGGACTGAACGACTGACTGAAGCGGTTCGCCAGGATGCGCCTGTATCTGAACAGTTGCAGCTTCTTGCTAATATCACTGAAGCTCAGAACTATGTTGCTGATGCTGCTTTTGATGCTGTGCGCATGATGGCGAGGGCCTCCACTTCTTCTGTGGTGGCTAGACGCGCTCTTTGGCTGAAAATTTGGTCTGCTGATACAGCCTCTAAGAAGGCTTTGCTTTCCTTGCCCTTTCAGGGGAATTTGCTTTTTGGGTCTGAACTCAAAGAAATGATCAGTGTGGCTACTGGCGGTAAAAGTACTCTTCTACCCTCAGTCTTTAAGAAAAAGTTTCCAGCCAAACGCAATCGGTCCTTTCGTTCCTTTCAGACTGAGACACGCTCCTCGGCCCAAACGGGTCCTCCCACTACGCGCTCCTCCTCCAAGCCCAAACAATCCTGGAGGCCCAAAGTTGCCTCCAAGGCCAAGACCTCCAAGACTGCTTCGGCATGACTCGCCGAACCCGGGTCCGCATCCGGCTGTAGGCGGTCGTCTCCGCATCTTTCGCCGGACTTGGGAGGAGTCAGTGGCGGACCCATGGGTTCTTCAGGTGGTGTCAGTGGGATACAGGATCCCTTTCTCTTCCCTTCCTCCTTTTCGGTTCCATTTTACTCGTCCTTCTCAGGAACCCACAAAAAGGCGTCTGTTCGACGACGCTATTCAGGATCTCTTGGACAAAGAGGTCCTGGAGGCGGTTCCTCAGGGGGACACAGGTTCAGGATTTTATTCCAACCTGTTTGTGGTAGCCAAAAAGGACGGAGGAGCCCGTCCCATCTTGGATCTCAAAGATCTCAATGCCTATGTGGTGACTTCCCACTTCCGCCAGGAGTCCCTGCGCTCTGTGATTGCAGCAATGTCTCCAGGGGAGTTTCTTGCCTCCCTGGACCTTCAGGATGCTTATCTTCACATCCCTATTCATCCAGAGAGCAGGCGGTATCTCAGGATTGCCTGCCACAGGGGACACTTTCAGTTTGCAGCGCTCCCCTTTGGGCTGAATTCAGCCCCTCAGGTCTTCCAGAGGGTGTTGGGCTCCTTGATAGCGGTGCTCCATCAGGATGGGATCAGAGTGACCCCCTACATGGACGATCTCCTACTGAAGGCCTCCTCAGCGGAGCTTCTCCACCAGCAATTACAGATGTGCATGCACACCCTGAACCGTCATGGCTGGATCCTGAATCTGGACAAGTCGGACTTGATTCCATCTCAGAGGCTTCTGTTCCTGGGTCTCCTGTTCGACACTCGCCAATGCATGGTGTTTCTTCCAGAGGACGTGGCTCACCAGATAGCTGTCAGAGTGGCTGGAATTCTGGACCTGGACGTGATTCCAGTTCCGAAGTTGTCATCCTTAGTGGGGAAGTTCATTTCCACAATCGAAGCAGTACCATTTGCCATGGCCCACTCCAGGGATCTTCAGAGATTCGTGATCCAGACGTGCAAGAATCATCCAGATCATCAACATCTGTCTGTTTCTCTTCCTCCTCATGTCGAGTCGAGTCTGCACTGGTGGTTAGATCTCTCTCATCTCCTGAAAGGGAAATCCTTTCTAGTTCCTCCTTGGACCACAGTCACTACGGATGCCAGCCTTCGGGGCTGGGGTGCAGTCTGGGGTCGCTTCAGTGCTCAGGGGAAATGGGGTCTGGAGGAATCCATGCTCTCCATCAATGTTCTGGAACTTCGAGCTGTCCGGCTGGCCCTGAGGCACTGGGAGTCTCAATTGACCGGTCTTCCAGTCAGAGTGGAGTCCGACAACGCCACGGCGGTGGCTTACATCAACAGGCAAGGCGGCACAAGAAGCGGTTCCGCCTGGTGGGAGGTCAAGGATATTTTGTCTTGGGCAGAAGATCACGTGCCTGTCATCTCTGCGGTTCATATTCCAGGCGTAGACAACGTCATGGCAGACTTCCTCAGTCGTCACACCGTCGACAGCGGAGAATGGGCTCTGCACCCAGAGGTGTTTCACATGCTCACTCAACGGTGGGGGATGCCTGTGGTGGATCTGATGGCTACCAGACACAACAGGAAGGTTCCGGTGTTTTGCTCCCGGTTGAGGGACTCCCTTGCTCTAGCAGTGGATGCCTTGTCGATCCCTTGGGACTTCTCCCTGGCTTACATCTTCCCTCCTCTTCCTCTATTGGTCAGAGTTATCCAGAAGTTGAAGAGGGAACGTTGTCCTGTCATCCTGATTGCTCCAAACTGGCCTCGCCAGTCCTGGTTTCCGGAATTGATGGCCATGTCAGTGAAGGATCCAATCCCACTTCCAGCCCGTCCGGACCTGCTTCTTCAGGGGTATCTGTGGAAAGAGGATGTTCACTCTCTCCATTTGATGGCATGGCGGTTGAATCCTCGATTCTAGCTAAGAAAGGCTTTTCTCCTTCTGTGGTATCGACGATGCTCAGTGCTCGTAAGCCTGTGTCTTCCAAGATCTATCATCGCATATGGTCCACTTTCGTGACATGGTGCTCTGACAAGAAGTTGTCTCTTGACTTCCATCTTCCCACTGTCCTGGCCTTCTTGCAGGACGGTGTGGATAAGGGGCTCAGTCTGAGTTCCCTCAAAGTTCAGATCTCTGCCTTGTCTGTGTTTTTCCAGGAACGGATTGCTGTCCTTCCTGATGTGAAGGTCTTTTTCCAGGGTGTGACTCATGTTCGACCTGCCTTTAAAAGTCCTGCTCCCCAGTGGGATCTCAATTTGGTGCTGGGAGTTCTACAGCGACCACCGTTTGAATCCTTGGCTTCCATTCCATTACGTCTTGTGACTTGGAAGATGGCCTTCCTCTTGGCTGTGGTGTCAGTGCGCCGGGTAGCAGAGTTACAGGCCTTGTCTTGTAAACCTCCTTACCTGGTGTTCCACAAGGATAAGGCTGTGCTTCGCACTACCAAGGAATTCTTACCCAAGGTTGTGTCTGAGTTTCACATCAATCAGGAGATTGTGGTTCCCTCTTTCTGCCCTAATCCTTCATCTGACAAGGAAAGAGATCTCCATCTGTTGGATGTGGTGCGTTGCCTTAAATTTTATGTTCATCGCACCGAGTCTATCAGGAAGTCTGACGCTCTATTCGTCATTCCTGAGGGGCCTAGGGCAGGAAGACCGGCTTCCAAAGTTACCATTGCCTCTTGGATTAAGGCTACCATCCGTGAAGCCTATAAGTTGAGGAATAAGCATGTTCCCTTCCGGGTGACTGCCCATTCCACCAGATCTATTGGGGCCTCTTGGGCCTACAAGAATCAAGCTTCTGCTGATCAACTGTGCAGAGCGGCCACTTGGTCCTCTGTGCACACCTTTTCTAAGCACTATCGAGTTGATGTACTGGCTTCGGCTGATGCCAGTTTTGGAAGGAAGGTCCTGGAGGCAGTCTTGCCTGTGTAGGTCTTCCGCTCTTTGATCCTTAGTGCTTCTTTACTGTTGAGCCCGGTTGGCTCTGGTTCTGTGTGCTGTGTTAGTTCAGGGATTGTTCCCTTGGTTGGTGTCCGTTGACACTTACAGTTTGGGCTATGTTATCAACTGGTCATAACAGTTCTAGTGACTTGGGCCTTGCGCCTGGTCCTTGCCTTACTTCCCGCCTCTGGATCAGCTCAATGTTTGTACATCCCAGAGTACCAGTGACCTGTATTGGACGACAGTGAAAATAGGATTTTAGTCTTACCTGTTAAATCCTTTTCACTTAGTCCATACAGGTCACTGGTCTCCCACCCTGTCAAGGGACCAGTCTTGGCTCTCCTGTGGCATTCAGTGGGAGACCGTTCGGGCATGCTCACAGGAGTCTTTCTTTTTGCTTACCTGAGGTCAGTTCTTGGGGTCTCAAATCAATATGAGTGGCTCTGGCCAGAAGGTGGCTTAAGTAAGAGGGGAGGCTCCGCCCCTTGCAAATTATTTGCATAATTGTTCCTGCCTATTAAAGGGGACTTACGCCTCCCAGAGTACCAGTGACCTGTATGGACTAAGTGAAAAGGATTTAACAGGTAAGACTAAAATCCTATTATTTCTCTGAGAATGTGTTGCATTGAACACAAATAAAAGACATCGTCATTTTTAGCCCTTTGAATACCTGGCACTCAAAGGGTTATTAAAGGCCGTATTCATCAAGCTCATCATACCACCTTTTTTTAAAGCAGAACTTTCATCCGCTATAAGGTCGCCCTGCTATAATTAAGCAGGTAGAGACTAGCTTCTCAATATATTTTACCTTTTAAAAGTAGCCCGATGTAAAGAAATCCATCATTGAAGAAGACCGGAACCCAGGCTACAGCGCAGATATCTTGTCTGCACTCCTGCGCTGTCAGTCCCCGTCTCCATTGTGTAGACTGCACTGCAACATATGGCTACCGGAAGGGACTGTTGGCGCAGGTGTGCAGACTGTGCTAACCCGGCCATCAGTCTCCTTCAATGATTGGTTTCTTTACATCGGGCTACTTTTGAAAGGTAAAATATATATTCAGAAGCTAGTCGCTAGACAGGGGGACTTTATAGCGGATGAAAGTTCCGCTTTAATTCTTTATGACACATTTTCAAAAATGACAGATTTATTTCTGAAAAAAATATCCCCTTGTACCATCAACCTACAATCTAACATAGTTTTCATTATGAAGACTTTTTGAACATTAATCCATAGATATGGCTTATTGCATCAAAATAGTCTTTGAAATGCTTTTGTATACACATGGGGACAAATAAAAAATCCCAAATTTCCATTTATTTAAATCGAGATTTTAACCTCTTGAATGCTAGAGAGGTGTGGAGACCTTTCTAGCATTCAGGGGTTAAAAAACCAATTTAACTCAGTGGTAAGTTTTATTTTTCCCTATGGCATAACATGAAAAATAATATATCCACTTTGTTTTTCTACACAAGGCCTTATGGTCCTAAGCTATGAAAGTGTTTTGCAAGAGCAGCATATCCAGTACACAGCTGCACTCTTGGGTGAATGCACAAATCCACCAGTGCATCTCCACTGGTGTTAGCTGTCAGTGCCAGTGCTTGAACTGCATGGTATGCATTAGATTTTATAATCACTGTAGTGCAAACTGGTGGACACTATTTCTTTCTAGTTTCTTGCTTCTCTTCTTGATTGGTTAGTTTGAGCAGTAGATGTTCATAAGTATAAAAGGCTCACATTACTATCGGAATATTTAGCATTAGCTTGAACAGCATTACTATGCCTGCCTTTTGTGCCAGTTCTTAAAGGAGCAGTAAGCTTTTTGTTAAAAAAAAAAAATCCATGTTATAGGCCTTTTCCTGATGAGTAAAAAAAAAAGGTACTCCCTTCTGTGGCAGTTGTTTTATTCAAATGTTCAAATTGTCAGGACATGAGTGACAGTGTCATTACTTCCTGAAAGCTTATACTGAGAGGAAGTGATAAAGCTATTACTATTAGGTTCCATGGAAATCTGTTTGTCAATGACTCAACTCTCACATTAAATGGAACAGAAAAAACAGATTGAAATCTAACGATTATAGGGAACTGTTCATGTAAAAACAAGATTTTAAATTGTAATAACTCAGGATATATACTTCTCAGCAGTGGGAGTACCTCTGTTTTACTCTCATCAGTATCATGTTCATTTTTTTAAATGTTGATTGTGTAACTTTTTTCTGAAAGGGATTAACTCTGTTAGAATACATCACATACCCTATTAGTAAAGCGGAACTGCCACCCGACAAAATCTTTAGCTTAACTAAGTCCCCATCTGGCGACTAGCTGCTTAGTAGCGCTAGTCACCAGAATTATTACCTTATTTAATAGATTTCTGCTCTCTTCTATGGCTGACAGTAGCACGGAGTGCAGACACCTTGCCATTGTGACGTCCGTTCGCCTGCCCTGTCATTCCCAGCCGGGTCTAGGAGGCATTGCTAGGATCTATTTGGCTCCGGCTGGGTCTGACAGTGCAGGCACGCGGACGTCACAATGGCAGGATGTTCGCGCTCCCTGCTACTGTCAGCCATAGAAGAGATCAGAAACCTATTAAATAAGGTAATAATTCTGGCGACTAGCGCTACTAAGCAACTAGTCGCCAGATGGGGACTTAGTTAAGCTAAAGGTTTTGACGGGTGGTAGTTCCGCTTAAGTACCTTATTGCCGTACTATTGGGAATTAACACCTGGATAATTTCATAAGGACGGTGATAGATTCCGCATTTTATGTTACCCACTGATATTTGCTGGTAGTTATTGTAACTTTGTCGCATCTGTATGAGCTGAGTGTATCTAATTACCTTTAAGTCAGTGAACTCTTTGGTGCATGGCTGTGCTATAGCACTTAAATTGATACTGCTTGTTTATAGATCACTTTATAGATTATTCATTATTGAATGTATTCTGTGTTTTTAAAAGGATTGTAATAGATCGATTAACCCCTTAAGGACTACATGACATACTATGACCGTCATGGTCCTTAAATACTTAAGGACCGATGACGGTCATAGTACGTCACGTACTTTTTACTTACATCGCTCTACCGGGAGTGCTGTAATTAAAAATGGGGTCTAAAATTGACCGCTCCAAGACTGGAGCGATCTCTTTTAGGCCTCAAAGTGGCGTGCCAATACATGTAACAGGTCACGTGTACCAGCACTTTGGCAAAGATCAAATCGGTTCTTACTGGACGGAAATGTCCCAGGACCGCTGGTTGTTAAGGGGCTAATGAAATGTAATACTGTACATAGTAAAAAAATAAATGAATTGCGCCCAGTCCGATCTCTCAAACCTTGATGTTTGAGAGATATAAACTTACAAAGTTCCCCCTTCCCTCCCCTTGCACTGAAGTCACTGTCTAGGTTACAGCAGGAGATCCCGGTCCGCAAACCATCCTGCGGCTCTTCAGCAGAGCCAAAATAGCGAGATATAGAAAGAAATACTTCATTTGAACGGTCTACAATTTGTGCTTGCAAACCAAGCAAGGGAAGGGGGAACTTTGTAATCTTATATCTCTCAAACCATAAAGGTTTGAGAGATCAGACTGGGCTCAATTCATTTATTTTTTTACTATGTACAGTATTACATTTCATTAAATCAATCTATTACTATCCCTTAATGCATATATGATATATATTTATATTTTACAAATGAACAATAGTGTTGATAATATTTGGTAAACCTACATATTGACTAGATTCCAGCTGTAGATGCTGCTTGTGTATATCTATTATTTAAGGAATGAAGATTTTGGGAGAGGAAACTAACACCAAGCCCCTTGTATTGGTGCCAACAGGAAAGCCCTACACTTTATCTTTTTTCATGAAAAACATTAATCCTTTAAGCATTGTTCGAGATTAGTAGTATGTTGGAGCAGTCATATGACTCCATAATAAAGTTATATTGAAAACTAAATGAATTGTAGTTTGGGGAATGTTATTTGTCCTTCATTGTGCAGTTGTGTTGCTCCAGAATTGCTTGTTTTATCTTGTGCATATGGCTGTGGTTTTGTGCGTTTTTGTCTTTTTTTTTTTTTTTTGCCAAATTTTTCTCTTCTCATTCTAGCTGCTTTGCATCATATATTAATAAAGTTCACTGTTATCAATAACAGTGATGACAGAAATGATACCTTGGTGTCATACAAAGGGTTTATCATTGATAGAACACCACTGACCCCCCACCTCTATGAGGTTATTGCCATGGTGACCCAAGGCAATTCACAGTTCAGAATTGTTTAAAGGAACACTAATGCCTGAAAAAAATAAAAACCCATTTACTTCAATCTGGGCAGAAAATCCTAACGCCACAGTGAATCAGATCTGTGATAATTGGTTCACCAGAATTAATGTTTAATTAGTATTGGATAGCATATCAAAGGAGGTGGATGCAATTCTTCTTTAACCCTTTCAATGCCAGAGGGGTACTCAACACATTACATAGTAATGTATTGCGAACCACTCTGGCATTCAAAGGGTTGAAGGACTTCAGGACCCTAAAGTCATCTTTCTAAGAACACCTTAGTGGGAGGAGTTTGGCATCCTGGAATCCAGAAACAAAGAATATCCAGCACTAATTACAGTTTAATATTGGGAAACCAATCCATGTGGAACTAATTTATGGTGGCTATTACAATTTTCTGCCCTGATTAAGAGTTACGTGAGGTTGATTATTTAGAACGTACATGGCCATAAGTAAAAAAAAAAAAATGTATGTTATAGCTGTCATGTCATGATCTAAATGTACATTTTATAGTTGTGTACATTATTCTCACACAAGTCAGTGTTGCATAATAAACATGGATCAATGCTTCCTCAAATAGTTCAGCTACTATGGCAAAGTTGAAGTGATAAATCTATAGATAAACTGAGAGTACCTTTGTACAAGAATGTCTTGAACTGAATAATGTATTTTCATACCACCTATCAGTAAAGAGGTTACACACACAAATGCTAGCACACACATATACCTACCTACAGTCACACATACACACACACACTCACATATATAAATGCGAGCACAAATATACTCATTGACATACATACACAAATACACACCCATACAGTGCAATCGATAAGTATTTGGACAGAGACACAAGTTTTGCTATTTTGGCTCTGTACTCCAGCATACTGGATTTAACAATGACTAAGAGGATAAAATGCAGACTGTCAGCTTTAATTTGATGCCATTTACAAACCATGTAGGAATTACAGTCCTTTTATACATAGTCCCTCTATTTTAGAGGACCAAAAGTAATTGGATAACAGCATATTTAGTATTCTGTTTCAAATACTTTATATTCTATGACTGGTTGAAATTTACGACCCAAATACATCCCTAGTGATTCTCTGCCAGATCTGAACTGCAACCATCTTCAGGTCCTGTTTGTTTTTTGGACATTTCTCCTATCAGACTTATTTTCAGTAAGTAACACGCATGCTCAGTTGTATTTGGGTAGGGTGATTGACTAGGCCAGTCAAGAACATTCCACTTTTTGGCCCGACAAAACTTCTTGGTTTCTTTAGAAGTATGTTTGGGGTCATTGTCCCAAGGTAAAGTGCCTTCTAATGTGTTTTGAGGCATTTGGTTGGGTTGGAGCAAATACGATGTTTCTGTACACTTCAGAATTCATCCTGCTGCTGCAGTCATCAGTCACATTGTCAATATAGTCAAGTGAGCCAATTGCAGTGGCAGTCCTACATGCACAAGCCATAACACTACCTCCACTATGTGTTATAGATGAGGTGGTGTGCTTTGGATCATGTGCAGTTCCTTTCTTTCTCCACACTTTCTTTTTTCCATCACACTGGTACAGGTTAATCTTTGTCTCGTCTGTCCAGAAGACTTTAGCAAATGGCAACCTAGCCTTTCTGTTCTTGAGGCTTACCAACAGTTTGCATATTGTGGTAAACCCTCTGTGGTTATGCTTGTGTAGTCTTCTCTTTTTGGTACTCTTTGTCTGCATCCTGGAGAGTGTTCTTGATATGTTGGATAGTTGTAAAGGGGATTTCCCACAATTCAAGCATTCTTTGGTTATCTACTACACTGGTCTTCCATGTTCTACCAGATTACTTTATTTTGCTGAGCTCACCTGTGCATTCTTGCTTCTTAAGAATGTACCACATAGTTCATTTTGACATGCCTTATGTTTTGGCTATGTCTCTGATTGATTTATTCCTGCCTGCTTAACTGGGTTTGATACTTCTTTGCTCCTCATGTTGAGAGACAGCAGTGACAGACTCCAAATGTAAATGCCACTCCTAGAATCATCTCTCAGCCTTTCTCTCTTGAGCCTGAATTAACAATGCAATGAAACACTACTGTCCAAGAAACAGCTATGCAGCCAATTGTGCAGTTACTTTTTGTAGCTGACAGTCTGTACGTTATTATCTTAGTCATTGTTTCATTTCAAATCCAGTGTGCTCGGGTACAGAACCAAAACAACAAAACTGTGTCGCTGTCCAGATACTTATAGCCTGCATTGTACATTCAGATATATACACCATACCTCCTAAGGGCCATATGTTCAAAGAAGTACCGAAATAGCTTTTATCGTTAATATTTTCAGAGACTGTTGGTTTTGATCTGAAATATGTTGTTTGTCCTGACTGAAATTGTCGTATGTAAAGACAAAAAAGTTTTAACTAACAACAAAAAATGTCTTAACTAAAGACAAAAATTCTCACATTCAGAACTTCACATTCCTACACTTTTTTCTTAATGTACAAATTTTGTCTTTTGCAAGACTTTTTTTGTCGTTAGTTATGGTTCATGCATACGATTACTTATTTTTGTCTTTCATACAACATTTTTTTGTCATTATCCCTTTGAACATACGGCCCTAAGTATCTCTTTTTGAAACTAAAAACACTGTCCTTCTTTTCTACCCTCTTTTTAGGGGAGCAGAATGTGTTTTGTGTATATAACTGTATCACATTGCTGCACAACAATAAAACTCACATTAATGTTTGCTTATCCCTTAATGACCGGGGTATCGGCGCCGCAACGCGACTGAACGTCCACGGAGCTTTTTTTTTTTTTTTTCCGGTTCCGCAGGGGGAGCCCGGAACTCCATGACGGTCATAGTACGTCATGGGTCGTCCAGTCGGATCGACCCTTGACATACTATGACCGTCAAGGGTCGTTAAGGGCTTAAACTTCAGTATACCGTATGTGTTTTTAAGTTGGTCTGCGTAAGTAAAATATGTTGGCCTTGTTATTCAGTTATACAGAGTGCTGTTAATAGGCCATAAAGTAACCTAAAATTTCTTGATAATGCCCTGCCAACCAGTTGCACCCCCAGGTACATCTCCAAAAACAAAAATATCCCTCTTTGACCATTGGAAATGTTGGGAGGTATGTATACACACTCATTTATATAAACACATGCTCACACACATACACACATCTGCATATACATACTATTCCCTAGAGATTAGGAGTGTGCAGCCTTAGACCATTCAGCTCTTGTTTCCTGATAACTCCGATAATTTCTAGCCAATCAGGTGGCAGTGGATGTTGGAAATAGTAGTCAAGCAACAACTGGAGGGCTTCAAGCTACCTACCTCCGCTCTACATTGCAGACTCACACCAACATCTGTATCAATTTCTGTTCATAATTTTGTTTATAAATGCTACTACAAAGCCATGGGATAGGTTATTACTTTGTACATAATAATTAATAATGCTAAGTGCAAAATGGAGCTGAAGAAAACATTTCTAATTTTTAATAAATATGGTACATAAAATCTACAATACATACTTTTCTACAGTTTACACATTGCACAAGTTTAGCTTTATCATTGGATTCAGATGTTGGACTCTAGCTCCCTCAAGTGGGAGACATGACAATTACTGGCAGGTTTCTTCGCACTAAGCAGCAGACAGAGAGAAGGAATCTTCTTAAAGCAGTGGTTCTCAACCTGTGGGTCGGGACCCCTGTGGGGGTCGAATGACGATTTGCCAGGGGTCACCTAAAACCATCAGATATTTATATTTCAATTCATAACAGTAGCAAAATTCCAGCGATGAAGGAGCAACAAAAATAATTTTACTGTTAGGGGTCTCCACGACTTGGGAAATTTTATCAAAGAGTCGTGGCACTAGAAAGGTTGAGAACCGCTGTCTTAAAGTGACACTATCACCTTGAATTTCCTTTACATATTTGAAAACCTAATTCTCAACTGTCTATGCGTCATGTTAACTAAAATTCCAGCAGATGTCTAGTTTAGGAGATACACTTTTATTTCTAGTGAAAGTGAAACTGTCCTGGTACATCACAGAGCTTCATTTGCTTATGAAAAGTCACTGAAAACATTCATTGGCATAAGACACGTCACTGAAAATGCTTCATTAGCATATGGAATGTCACTGAAATGCTTAATTAGCATATTAACTGTCACATATACCACAATTAGCATGTATTAGCAAATGGTAACAACTATGAATATCTCCTTAACTGGACATTTGTTGGTCTTTTGGCTAATATGACACAGGAAGTTTTTAATAAAGTTTTCAAATTTGAATTAAGGTGAATGTTTAGCTTTAACCTTTTAAGGACCACAATGGTGTGCAACACATTGCTAAGTAATTGCATTCCCTTCTGGTCCTTAACCCCTTAGCGACCCTTGATGTACCAGGACCGTCAAGGGTAAATGTGACCGAACGACCCTTGACGGTCCTGGTACGTCAAGGGTTAAACTCTTCCATCGTGGCCGCACGGAGCGATGGAAGAGTTCAAGCCGTTTGTTACTAAGTGTCCCGGTATCGGGACACTTAGTAACAAGCGGCTGAAACATTGTTGCAACATGCGATTCGCTTCAAAAGCGAATTACATGTTGCAAAACCTGAATGACAGGGACAGTATTTGTAAATACTGTCCCTGTCAGATCTCTCTGCCTCCCTCCACCTTGCATACTGCTAAGGTGGAGAGAGACAGAGGGAGATGGTGTTCCAGTGTGCCTGTTAAAAAAAAAGTTAAAAAAAAAAGTTTAAATAAAGAAAATTAACCCTTTGATCACTGTTCTGCAGTGATCAATAAGTGCCCCCCCATCTGATCACTCTTGGAGTGATTAATTTGCTGCAGATCAGTGTTTTCTGATCTGTGGGACACCCCCCAACCCCCTTGAATTTTTTTAGATTTTTTAAAAAATTTAAAAAAAAAATTTAAATTTTGTTTAATTTTTTTTTTATTTTTTTTTTTTTATAATAAATATAGTTTAGGTATTTTGGTAGGTAGTTGGGTAGGTTTAGTGTAGACGTGTGTTAGGGAAAGTTTTAGGGATAGATTTAGGTTTAGGGGAGAAAAAAAAAAAAACCAAACCCCCCCCCCCAAAAAAAAATAAATAAATATATAATAAGCGCAGTTTAGATAGGTAGTTCAATTGGGTTAGGTAGTTTCAGGATAGACGTAGGTTAGGGTAAGTTTTAGGGTTAGATTTAGGTTTAGGGATAGCGTAAGAAAAAAAAAAACCCAAAAAACCCCAAACCCCCCCCCCCAAAAAAAAAAAATATATATATAATAAGTGCAGTTTAGATAGGTAATTCACTTGGGTTAGGTAGGTTCAGGATATACGTAGGTTAGGGTAAGTTTTAGGGTTAGATTTAGGTTTAGGGATAGCGTAAGAAAAAAAAAAAAGCTTTTTTAGTGGGCAAAATGCAGCGCAGGTACAGCGTTGAAGAGGCATATGCCTTTTTGGCGTCTACAGACACTGCGTCAGATTTTGACATAGCGCAGTTTTCAGAAAGTGAGAGCAGCTCTAGTGATGACGCTGGGCCTTCTGTCAAGAAAAGACGCACTGCCCCAAAAGCTGCTCTGGCAACTGCCCCAGCACCTGCCAAAAGAACTGCCCAAAGACCTACCAAAATACCTACCCAAAGAAATGCCCCAAGTGCTGCCCCAAGAGCTGCCCTGGCAACTGCCCCAGCACCTGCCAAAAGATCTGCCCAAAGACCTACCAAAGAAATGCCCCAAGTGCTGCCCCAAGAGCTGCCCTGGCAACTGCCCCAGCACCTGCCAAAAGATCTGCCCAAAGACCTGCCCAAAGAAATGCCCCAACACCTGCCACTCCGGATCCTAATGAATGGGTATCAATTTATGCCCACAAATCTCAGAATTCACAGGCAACCCAGGGATTCAAATTGATGTGGAAGGATTTACCCATGATCATTTTTTTTTTATTTGTTTTTGGGGGAAGACATTTTAGGTGAAATTGTTTCCCAAACCAATTTGTATGCAGCCCAGTATACTGCCGCCAACCCTAAGTGTGAAAAACGCTGTTTTTTTTTTTTTTTTTTTTTACTTACGTAATGGTTTACGAGGGATTGGTGGTAAAATGGCTGTGTATAAAATTGGAAAACACACCTAAAACGAGAGCCTGGGGTGTCTACTTTCCAAAAATATACACTTTTGGGGGGAAATCTTAAAAAAAGAGCACTGTTACACAGCCCCAAATGAGACATGGCACCAGTAACGCAAGCTGTGAAGATTCAAAGTGTGAACCTGGAAACGCGCATGTTCCAATTTGGCCACCGTAGCTCCCCCAAACCATGAGAAAGCTACGCATATGGGGTATTGCCGTACTCAGAAGAAGGAGCTGAACACTAATCAATTCAGTTTATAAAATCTTCACCTATTCTGTGCTTGAAATTCACATCAAAATTGAAGGCAAAGTGTGAAAAATGCTGAATTTTTTTTACTTACGTCAAATTTTCACAGGATTGGTGGTAAAATGGCAGTGCATAAAATTGGAAAACACACCTAAAACGAGAGCCTGGGGTGTCTACTTTCCAAAAATATACACTTTTGGGGGAAAATCTTAAAAAAAGAGCACTGTTACACAGCCCCAAATGAGACATGGCACCAGTAACGCAAGCTGTGAAGATTCAAAGTGTGAACCTGGAAACGCGCATGTTCCAATTTGGCCCCCGTAGCTCCCCCAAACCATGAGAAAGCTATGCATATGGGGTATTGCCGTACTCAGAAGAAGGAGCTGAACACTATTCAATTCAGTTTATAAAATCTTCACCTATTCTGTGCTTGAAATTCACATCAAAATTGAAGGCAAAGTGTGAAAAATGCTGAATTTTTTTTACTTACGTCAAATTTTCACAGGATTGGTGGTAAAATGGCAGTGTATAAAATTGGAAAACATACCTAAAACGAGAGCCTGGGGTGTCTACTTTCCAAAAATATACACTTTTGGGGGGAAATCTTAAAAAAAGAGCACTGTTACACAGCCCCAAATGAGACATGGCACCAGTAACGCAAGCTGTGAAGATTCAAAGTGTGAACCTGGAAACGCGCATGTTCCAATTTGGCCCCCGTAGCTCCCCCAAACCATGAGAAAGCTATGCATATGGGGTATTGCCGTACTCAGAAGAAGGAGCTGAACACTAAACAATGCATTTTTAAAAATCTTCACCTATCATGTGCTTGAAATTCACATCAACATTGAAGTGCAAGTGTGAAAAACGCTGTTTTTTTAACTTACGTCAAGATTTACGAGCGATTGGTGGTAAAATGGCAGTGCATAAAATTGGAAAACACACCTAAAACGAGAGCCTGGGGTGTCTACTTTCCAAAAATATACACTTTTGGGGGGAAATCTTAAAAAAAGAGCACTGTTACACAGCCCCAAATGAGATATGGCACCAGTAACGCAAGCTGTGAAGATTCAAAGTGTGAACCTGGAAACGCGCATGTTCCAATTTGGCCCCCGTAGCTCCCCCAAACCATGAGAAAGCTATGCATATGGGGTATTGCCGTACTCAGAAGAAGGAGCTGAACACTATTCAATTCAGTTTATAAAATCTTCACCTATTCTGTGCTTGAAATTCACATCAACATTGAAGGCAAAGTGTGAAAAACGCTGTTTTTTTACTTAAGTCAAGTTTATGAGAAAGTGGTGTTTGAAAACACACCTAACATGAAAGCTGGGGGTGTCTACATTCCAAAAATATACACTTTTGGGGGGAAATTCTAAAGTGCAGCACTGGAACATAGCCCAAAATGAGTAATGGCATCAGTTAACCAAGATGTGAAAATTCAATATTTGTTCAAAATTGGGCCCCGTAGCTCCCCCAAACCTTGAGAAACCTATGCATATGGGGTATTGCTGTACTCAGAAGAAGGAGCTGAACACTAAACAATGCATTTTTAAAAATCTTCACCTATCATGTGCTTGAAATTCACATCAACATTGAAGTGCAAGTGTGAAAAACGCTGTTTTTTTAACTTACGTCAAGATTTACGAGCGATTGGTGGTAAAATGGCTGCGTAAAAAAATTGAAAACATACATAAAATGAAAGCCTGGGGTGTCTACTTTCCAAAAATATATACTTTTGGGGGGAAATCTTAGAGTGGAGCACTGTTACACAGCCCCAAATGAGACATGGCACCAGTGATGCAAGCTGTGAAAATTCAAAGTGTGAAACTGGAAACGCGCATGTTCCAATTTGGCCCCGTAGCTCTCCCAAACCTTGAGAAACCTATGCATATGGGGTATTGCCGTACTCAGAAGAAGGAGCTGAACACTAAACAATGCATTTTTAAAAATCTTCACCTATCATGTGCTTGAAATTCACATCAACATTGAAGTGCAAGTGTGAAAAACGCTGTTTTTTTAACTTACGTCAAGATTTACGAGCGATTGGTGGTAAAATGGCTGCGTAAAAAAATTGAAAACATACATAAAATGAAAGTCTGGGGTGTGTACTTTCCAAAAATATATACTTTTGGGGGGAAATCTTAGAGTGGAGCACTGTTACACAGCCCCAAATGAGACATGGCACCAGTGATGCAAGCTGTGAAAATTCAAAGTGTGAAACTGGAAACGCGCATGTTCCAATTTGGGCCCCGTAGCTCTCCCAAACCTTGAGAAACCTATGCATATGGGGTATTGCCGTACTCAGAAGAAAGAGCTGAACACTAAACAATGCATTTTTAAAAATCTTCACCTATCATGTGCTTGAAATTCACATCAACATTGAAGTGCAAGTGTGAAAAACGCTGTTTTTTTAACTTACGTCAAGATTTACGAGCGATTGGTGGTAAAATGGCTGCGTAAAAAAATTGAAAACATACATAAAATGAAAGCCTGGGGTGTCTACTTTCCAAAAATATATACTTTTGGGGGGAAATCTTAGAGTGGAGCACTGTTGCACAGCCCCAAATGAGACATGGCACCAGTGATGCAAGCTGTGAAAATTCAAAGTGTGAAACTGGAAACGCGCATGTTCCAATTTGGGCCCCGTAGCTCTCCCAAACCTTGAGAAACCTATGCATATGGGGTATTGCCGTACTCAGAAGAAGGAGCTGAACACTAAACAATGCATTTTTAAAAATCTTCACCTATCATGTGCTTGATATCAACAGTAGTATTGAAATGTAAGTGTGAAAACTGCAAAAAAACAAAATATTACCACAATTTTGAAATTTTTTTCTGGAAAAATAGCTGCATGAAAAACTCCAAAATTCTCCTGATTATTTACCTTATGTTGTGTAGTTTTCAGAAACATATACCTTTGTGGGACATTTTTGGTTCTGGCACCGTCAGCTAAGCTATGATGCTCACATGCCAATTGTTGAGAAATTACAAGTTGGAAATAATGGCATCCATCTTGTAATATTTACCTTGTAAATGTGAGGAAGTGATTGAAATACTAGGCATATGGGGTATTCTTATATTCAGGAGAAGCAAATGAATATATTTAGGGGTATTTTTTTGTCATAAACTAATTGTATGCAAATCCTGACACGAAAATATAAGCAAAATGTTGTTTTTTTTCAATGTTTTTCCTTTTTTTTTCTATTTTAATCAAATTAAACAATGAGGTATTCATATAATTGTGGTATCAAAAGAAAGCCCTACTTGTGCTTAAAAAAACAGTATATAATTTATGTGGGTGCACAAAAGGAATTAAAGAGAAAATATGGTTGAACAAAGACATAGTCAAAAAAGTCAAAATTGCTCCGGTCCTTAAGTCAAATCAAACTCAGATTTTTTTAAACTGTTTAGATTATCATGTGTGTTGAGCACAGTTCAAAGTCATGTGGTCCTCCTACCAGCTATCTTATTGGCCACCATGGACAAATCATATTCAGGACTGATTGAAGATGTTATCTCAAAGGGAATAGGGAAAAATGCACTGGTGCCATTAGGAATTTTTGGACATAGTAAGGTAAATGTGGGGTATTATTATTAGATCTAAGTTCTTCTTCACATCAAGAGGTTCGTAACTAAAGTGGAACCGGAACTTTCACCCATTATAAAGTCGCCCTTCAATAATTAGGCATATGGCAACTAGCTTCATAATAGTGCTATTACCTATCGCAAGTACCCGGTTCTGAAGAAATCCTTATTCTTCAGAGACTGATGGCCAGGCTTCTTGCTTTAGAGCCATCTGCGCTGCCAGTCCCTTTTGGTGCCTTAAAGGGATAGTAATACTTTAATATTACTATTCCCCATAGTGTAGCTCTTTAAACAATAATTCATTTGCCCCCAGGTTCATCTCTCAAAACTTTAAGCAAAGTTCCCCCCTCCCTCCCCCTTCCCTGAAGTCAGCGTTGTACTGACTGCAGGGATATCCGGTCTTATTTTTCATCAGACGGCTCTGCAGCAGAGCCGAGATCGAGTTAGTGAAAAAGAATTATTTTACTGAAACAATCCAAGCACATGTAGAAGACCGTTTCAGTGAAATAATTATTTTTCACTAACACGATCATGGCTCAGCTGCAGAGCCGCAAGCCTGTCGTACGACAGACTTCCCCTTCAGTCAGTACAACGCTGACTTCAGGGAGGGGGGAACTTTGCCTTCGGTTATCTCTCAAACCATAAAGGTTTGAGCGATGAGCCTGGGGGCAATTTAATTATTTTTTAAAGCGCTACACTATAGGGATTAGTAATATTAAACTATTACTATCCCTTTAAGGCACAGTGCAATACCTCCTAGAGGAGACCGGGACAGACAGCTCAGTTGCGCAGATGTCTCTAAGACAAGATGTCTGCACTGATGCCTGGCTTCCGGTCTCAGAAGAATAAGGATTACTTCAGAACCGGGTACTTATGAGAGATAATAGCACTATTATGAAGCTAGTCGCTATATGCCTAATTTTTGGAGGGCAACTTTATACAGGGTGAATGTTCTGCTTTAAACCCTTTATTGCAGTACTGTGAATTTGTTCTGTCATGTGCTGCTTACATTTTCCTCTTAATGCTGTTTAAACTTTGTAGTTTTTTTATTTATTCCAGCACATATCATACGTGGGTGTTATTTGAGCATAATGGATAGATACATGGTCAGAGGTTTAGAAAAGGCTAATTCAGTTAACAGCAGGGAGATGTACTAAAGTTCCAGGTAATGGTGAAGTATGCTTGGCAATGTGGGGAGATCACTTCCCCCTATGCACTAAGAATTAGGAAACAAGGGAATGGAGGAGAGACTTTGACCATTAGTATATAAGTTGGGAGTAAAGCTGGCAATGTGTCAGGAGGGCAAGTGAGGGAGCTTAGAAGATGCACTCCGACTTCATCACCAAGAACTCTACCAGCCCTCCCTTACTTTGAGTCCACACCCCTGTGGCACTCAAAGAATTATAACATACACAGTCCTCTGCCACAGCTGCCTAACAGCTGACTGAGGTAAACACAGAACAGGCAGTTCAGCTGTGACATGTAAACAGTGGACTGTCACTCGATCAGCTGATTCTTGTAAACACAAGACAGACACACTCCACAAGCTACTCCATTTTGTTGAGTGTGGCTAAGTCTTATACTTACATGAACCAGCTGATTGGTGGACAGCCTGCTATTTACATGTAACAGCTGATCTGCCAAGTCTGTGTTTAACTGAATCATCTGTTAGGTGGACTGTGAATATTATAATCATTTTGAGTGCCTCAGAGGTTTTGCAATGCATTGCACACAAAAGATTAACCCCTTAGCGACCCTTGACGTACCAGGACCGTCAAGGGTAAATGTGCCCGAACGACCCTTGACGGTCCTGGTACGTCAAGGGTTAAACTCTTCCATCGCGGCCGCACGGAGCGATGGAAGAGTTCAAGCCGCTTGTTACTAAGTGTCCCGGTATCGGGACACTTAGTAACAAGCGGCTGAAACATTGTTGCAACATGCGATTCGCTTCAAAAGCGAATCACATGTTGCAAAACCTGAATGACAGGGACAGTATTTGTAAATACTGTCCCTGTCAGATCTCTCTGCCTCCCTCCACCTTGCATACTGCTGAGGTGGAAAGAGACAGAGAGACATGCTGTTCCAGTGTACCTGTAGAAAAAAAAAGTAAAAAAAAAGTTTAAATAAAGACATTTAACCCTTTGATCACTGTTCTGCAGTGATCAATAAGTGCCCCCCCATCTGATCACTCTTGGAGTGATCAATTTGCTGCAGATCAGTGTTTTCTGATCTGTGGGACACCCCCCATCCCCCTTGAATTTTTTTAGATTTTTTAAAAAATTTTAAAATTTTTTTTAAATTTTTTTTAAATTTTTTTTTTTTTTTTTTTTTGTTTTATAATAAATATAGTTTAGGTATTTTGGTAGGTAGTTGGGTAGGTTTAGTGTAGACGGGAAAGTTTTAGGGATAGATTTAGGTTTAGGGGAGAAAAAAAAAAAAAACCAAACCCCCCCCCCCCCCCAAAAAAAAAAATAAAATATAAAAAGCGCAGTTTAGATAGGTAGTTCAATTGGGTTAGGTAGGTTCAGGATAGACGTAGGTTAGGGTAAGTTTTAGGGTTAGATTTAGGTTTAGGGATAGCGTAAGAAAAAAAAAACCCCAAAAAAACCCCAAAACCCCCCCCAAAAAAAAATATATATATATATGTATAATAAGCGCAGTTTAGATAGGTAGTTCACTTGGGTTAGGTAGGTTCAGGATATACGTAGGTTAGGGTAAGTTTTAGGGTTAGATTTAGGTTTAGGGATAGCGTAAGAAAAAAAAAAAAACCCAAAAAACCCCAACCCCCCCCAAAAAAAAAAAAATATATATATAATAAGTGCAGTTTAGATAGGTAGTTCACTTGGGTTAGGTAGGTTCAGGATATACGTAGGTTAGGGTAAGTTTTAGGGTTAGATTTAGGTTTAGGGATAGCGTAAGAAAAAAAAAAGCTTTTTTAGTGGGCAAAATGCAGCGCAGGTACAGCGTTGAAGAGCCATATGCCTTTTTGGCTTCTGACTCTGAGGCAACAGGCACTGCGTCAGATTTTGACATAGCGCAGTTTTCAGAAAGTGAGAGCAGCTCTAGTGATGACGCTGGGCCTTCTGTCAAGAAAAGACGCACTGCCCCAAAAGCTGCTCTGGCAACTGCCCCAGCACCTGCCAAAAGAACTGCCCAAAGACCTACCAAAATACTTACCCAAAGAAATGCCCCAAGTGTTGCCCCAAGAGCTGCCCTGGCAACTGCCCCAGCACCTGCCAAAAGATCTGCCCAAAGACCTACCAAAGAAATGCCCCAAGTGCTGCCCCAAGAGCTGCCCTGGCAACTGCCCCAGCACCTGCCAAAAGATCTGCCCAAAGACCCGCCAAAAGACCTGCCCAAAGAAATGCCCCAACACCTGCCACTCCGGATCCTAATGAATGGGTATCAATTTATGCCCACGAATCTCAGAATTCACAGGCAACCCAGGGATTCAAATTGATGTGGAAGGATTTACCCATGATCATTTTTTTGATTTGTTTTTGGGGGAAGACGTTTTAGGTGAAATTGTTTCCCAAACCAATTTGTATGCAGCCCAGTATACTGCCGCCAACCCTAAGTGTGAAAAACGCTGTTTTTTTTTTTTTTACTTACGTCATGGTTTATGAGGGATTGGTGGTAAAATGGCTGTGTATAAAATTGGAAAACACACCTAAAACGAGAGCCTGGGGTGTCTACTTTCCAAAAATATACACTTTTGGGGGGAAATCTTAAAAAAAGAGCACTGTTACACAGCCCCAAATGAGACATGGCACCAGTAACGCAAGCTGTGAAGATTCAAAGTGTGAACCTGGAAACGCGCATGTTCCAATTTGGCCCCCGTAGCTCCCCCAAACCATGAGAAAGCTATGCATATGGGGTATTGCCGTACTCAGAAGAAGGAGCTGAACACTATTCAATTCAGTTTATAAAATCTTCACCTATTCTGTGCTTGAAATTCACATCAAAATGGAAGGCAAAGTGTGAAAAATGCTGAATTTTTTTTTACTTACGTCAAATTTTCACAGGATTGGTGGTAAAATGGCAGTGTATAAAATTGGAAAACACACCTAAAACGAGAGCCTGGGGTGTCTACTTTCCAAAAATATACACTTTTGGGGGGAAATCTTAAAAAAAGAGCACTGTTACACAGCCCCAAATGAGACATGGCACCAGTAACGCAAGCTGTGAAGATTCAAAGTGTGAACCTGGAAACGCGCATGTTCCAATTTGGCCCCCGTAGCTCCCCCAAACCATGAGAAAGCTATGCATATGGGGTATTGCCGTACTCAGAAGAAGGAGCTGAACACTATTCAATTCAGTTTATAAAATCTTCACCTATTCTGTGCTTGAAATTCACATCAAAATGGAAGGCAAAGTGTGAAAAATGCTGAATTTTTTTTTACTTACGGCAAATTTTCACAGGATTGGTGGTAAAATGGCAGTGTATAAAATTGGAAAACACACCTAAAACGAGAGCCTGGGGTGTCTACTTTCCAAAAATATACACTTTTAGGGGGAAATCTTAAAAAAAAGAGCACTGTTACACAGCCCCAAATGAGACATGGCACCAGTAACGCAAGCTGTGAAGATTCAAAGTGTGAACCTGGAAACGCGCATGTTCCAATTTGGCCCCCGTAGCTCCCCCAAACCATGAGAAAGCTATGCATATGGGGTATTGCCGTACTCAGAAGAAGGAGCTGAACACTATTCAATTCAGTTTATAAAATCTTCACCTATTCTGTGCTTGAAATTCACATCAACATTGAAGGCAAAGTGTCAAAAACGCTGTTTTTTTACTTACGTCAAGTTTATGAGAAAGTGGTGGTAAAATGGCCGTGTAAAACATTTGAAAACACACCTAAAATGAAAGCTGGGGGTGTCTACATTCCAAAAATATACACTTTTGGGGGGAAATTCTAAAGTGCAGCACTGGAACATAGCCCAAAATGAGTAATGGCATCAGTTAACCAAGATGTGAAAATTCAATATTTGTTCAAAATTGGGCCCCGTAGCTCCCCCAAACCTTGAGAAACCTATGCATATGGGGTATTGCTGTACTCAGAAGAAGGAGCTGAACACTAAACAATGCATTTTTAAAAATCTTCACCTATCATGTGCTTGAAATTCACATCAACATTGAAGTGCAAGTGTGAAAAACGCTGTTTTTTTAACTTACGTCAAGATTTACGAGCGATTGGTGGTAAAATGGCTGCGTAAAAAAATTGAAAACATACATAAAATGAAAGCCTGGGGTGTCTACTTTCCAAAAATATATACTTTTGGGGGGAAATCTTAGAGTGGAGCACTGTTACACAGCCCCAAATGAGACATGGCACCAGTGATGCAAGCTGTGAAAATTCAAAGTGTGAAACTGGAAACGCGCATGTTCCAGTTTGGGCCCCGTAGCTCTCCCAAACCTTGAGAAACCTATGCATATGGGGTATTGCCGTACTCAGAAGAAGGAGCTGAACACTAAACAATGCATTTTTAAAAATCTTCACCTATCATGTGCTTGAAATTCACATCAACATTGAAGTGCAAGTGTGAAAAACGCTGTTTTTTTAACTTACGTCAAGATTAACGAGCGATTGGTGGTAAAATGGCTGCGTAAAAAAATTGAAAACATACATAAAATGAAAGCCTGGGGTGTCTACTTTCCAAAAATATATACTTTTGGGGGGAAATCTTAGAGTGGAGCACTGTTACACAGCCCCAAATGAGACATGGCACCAGTGATGCAAGCTGTGAAAATTCAAAGTGTGAAACTGGAAACGCGCATGTTCCAGTTTGGGCCCCGTAGCTCTCCAAACCTTGAGAAACCTATGCATATGGGGTATTGCCGTACTCAGAAGAAGGAGCTGAACACTAAACAATGCATTTTTAAAAATCTTCACCTATCATGTGCTTGAAATTCACATCAACATTGAAGTGCAAGTGTGAAAAACGCTGTTTTTTTAACTTACGTCAAGATTTACGAGCGATTGGTGGTAAAATGGCTGCGTAAAAAAATTGAAAACATACATAAAATGAAATCCTGGGGTGTCTACTTTCCAAAAATATATACTTTTGGGGGGAAATCTTAGAGTGGAGCACTGTTACACAGCCCCAAATGAGACATGGCACCAGTGATGCAAGCTGTGAAAATTCAAAGTGTGAAACTGGAAACGCGCATGTTCCAGTTTGGGCCCCGTAGCTCTCCAAACCTTGAGAAACCTATGCATATGGGGTATTGCCGTACTCAGAAGAAGGAGCTGAACACTAAACAATGCATTTTTAAAAATCTTCACCTATCATGTGCTTGAAATTCACATCAACATTGAAGTGCAAGTGTGAAAAACGCTGTTTTTTTAACTTACGTCAAGATTTACGAGCGATTGGTGGTAAAATGGCTGCGTAAAAAAATTGAAAACATACATAAAATGAAAGCCTGGGGTGTCTACTTTCCAAAAATATATACTTTTGGGGGGAAATCTTAGAGTGGAGCACTGTTACACAGCCCCAAATGAGACATGGCACCAGTGATGCAAGCTGTGAAAATTCAAAGTGTGAAACTGGAAACGCGCATGTTCCAGTTTGGGCCCCGTAGCTCTCCAAACCTTGAGAAACCTATGCATATGGGGTATTGCCGTACTCAGAAGAAGGAGCTGAACACTAAACAATGCATTTTTAAAAATCTTCACCTATCATGTGCTTGAAATTCACATCAACATTGAAGTGCAAGTGTGAAAAACGCTGTTTTTTTAACTTACGTCAAGATTTACGAGCGATTGGTGGTAAAATGGCTGCGTAAAAAAATTGAAAACATACATAAAATGAAAGCCTGGGGTGTCTACTTTCCAAAAATATATACTTTTGGGGGGAAATCTTAGAGTGGAGCACTGTTACACAGCCCCAAATGAGACATGGCACCAGTGATGCAAGCTGTGAAAATTCAAAGTGTGAAACTGGAAACGCGCATGTTCCAATTTGGGCCCCGTAGCTCTCCCAAACCTTGAGAAACCTATGCATATGGGGTATTGCCGTACTCAGAAGAAGGAGCTGAACACTAAACAATGCATTTTTAAAAATCTTCACCTATCATGTGCTTGATATCAACAGTAGTATTGAAATGTAAGTGTGAAAACTGCAAAAAAACAAAATATTACCACAATTTTGAAATTTTTTTCTAGAAAAATAGCTGCATGAAAAACTCCAAAATTCTCCTGATTATTTACCTTATGTTGTGTAGTTTTCAGAAACATATACCTTTGTGGGACATTTTTGGTTCTGGCACCGTCAGCTAAGCTATGATGCTCACATGCCAATTGTTGAGAAATTACAAGTTGGAAATAATGGCATCCATCTTGTAATATTTACCTTGTAAATGTGAGGAAGTGATTGAAATACTAGGCATATGGGGTATTCTTATATTCAGGAGAAGCAAATGAATATATTTAGGGGTATTTTTTTGTCATAAACTAATTGTATGCAAATCCTGACATGAAAATATAAGCAAAATGTTGTTTTTTTTCAATTTTTTTCCTCTTTTTTTCTATTTTAATCAAATTAAACAATGAGGTATTCATATAATTGTGGTATCAAAAGAAAGCCCTACTTGTGCTTAAAAAAACAGTATATAATTTATGTGGCTGCACAAAAGGAATTAAAGAGAAAATATGGTTGAACAAAGACATAGTCAAAAAAGTCAAAATTGCTCCGGTCCTTAAGTCAAATCAAACTCAGATTTTCCCGGTCCTTAAGGGGTTAAGGAAGGGCTGCTGTTCAGTGACAGTGTAAACTATCCTTTGTGGCTCCATAGAGAGCAATGAAAACATCCAAAATTCAACATCCATATGGAGGCTAATTTGTTTCTATGAGGTCCAACAGCTTTTCCAGATTAGTGCAAAGTGACGAATAGGACCAATGTAGCTGATCTTCCCACAAATATTTAACTTTTTGAATGCTAGAGAGCTCTGTAATACATATAATACATTGGCAACCTCTCTAACTTTCAAGGGTTTAAGGCAATCATTGGGGACCTCCTTTCTTTATTTTGCTAGGAACTGCAAACGTTTCTCCAAAAATGCTCCACTATGCAAAGCACAATGCAAAACATAATGCAAAGCACAATGAAAAAAGAAATACAATTGTGACTACAATTTTTATGATTTAAAGGAGCAGTACATTTTTTAAATGAAAAATATATATATTGTAGGGCATTTCGTGTTGAGTAAAATAAGGGTAGTCCCACTGCTGAGAGATGCATATCTCCAGGTATTACAGTTTAAACAGGTGTTTTTTTTTTTTACATTAGCAGTGCCCTCTCGTGGTCAAATTCCAATTAGTTTTTCTGTTACATTCTAATGAGAGTAAAGTCGATGACAGTTCTCCATAGAATGTGATAGAATCTGCTAAGTCACTTCCTGTCAGAATTATCAGGAAGTAAATGAACAGTAAATCTACTTCCTGATTTTTGAACTGTTGTAAATTTTGAATAAAACAAATGACAGCAGTGGGGTGGCCTTGTTTTACTCAGCAGGAAAAGCTCTATAACAAAAATGTTTTCATAAAAAAAGTTTACTGCTCCTTTAATACGGCCTAAGTCTCACTGCCTTAACCGTTTGAGTGCCAGAGAGGTATGAAATACATTTTTATATCATCCTAGAACTCAAAGGGTTAAATTAAAAAAGGCTGTATTTAAAAAAAAAAAAAAGAATTAATATCTCCATGTATTCTGGGAGATTTACATCTGCAAGCATATTTAAAATAGGCCTGTCACCATAAACCCCTTGGCGTCCAATGACGTACCCAGACCGTCAAGCTGGTCTGGCACTTAAGGACCAGTGACGGTCCTGCTACGTCACAAACTTTTACTCACTGCGCTCCAAGACCGGAGCGAACTCTTTCAGTCCCTCGTTCTGCGTGCCGGCACACATGATCAGTCACGTGGGGCGGCACGTCGAACTTCCCTATCTGGTCCTTAAAGGACCACACACCCCGGGACCACTGGTCCTTAAGGGGTTAAGGATCGGTGACGGTTCTGGCACATCACGTACTTTTTACTTACATCACTCCTGCGGGAGCACTGTAAGTAAAAACAGGGTCTGAAATTGACCACTCCAAGACTGGAGCGGTCTCTCTCAGACCCCCACTCAGCAAGCCGGTACATGTAACAGATCATGTGTACCGGCGCATCGGCCAGGATCAAAGTGGTCTGTAATGTAAGTTAACTTCCATGGACCCTTGGTCCTTAAGGGGTTAAGATAAGGTTAGTATGTATTAAAAACTGCATATATATAATATATGCTAGCCACTTGTTTGTAATATAAATAGTTCTTGAGTCATTAACCTTTATTTGTTGATGCCGCAATTTGGCACTTTATACTAATTAGTCTGCTAGGGCCAGTATTACCATATTGTGGTATGTCAACCACATTTAACCCTTGTATTGGATACCATTGAGCATGGTATAGCACGGTGATATCTGACAAGCACAGGGTTGCTATACTAAGCAATGGGCATTTATGACATAATTATTGTCAGCAAGCAGCAGGAGACAATAACGCAATAAATTATATCACTCTTGATAACATGCTATTGTGTGCCTGAACATGGCTTTCATGAAAATGTAGATTTCCTTTAACGATATGAGTGCCAGAGTGGTGGCAATGCATTGTGAAGCACACTTCTTTGGTAATCAAAAGGTTAACTGGGGTTGCCATCTGCCTGATATTGGGCTCCTCTGTCTGGTTTTGTCAACACTGTCAGGGTTTCATAGGTTCTGAAACCTGAATAAAGTAGTTTCCAAGCACTTGTGCCCTCACTGGTTAGAGTGCACTAATTGGCTGGTCCTTCAGCTACCTGCTGAATTAAATGTGGCTTTTAACTCTTTGAATGCTAGTAAAGCCTCCAGAGCATTACTTAAAACAGTCCTGCAATGCATGCATTAAGCTTCCCATTAGAAAGCAAAATGTGGAGCACAGAGCAAGAAGCACAACCATCTTCCACTAATGGTGACCTACTTTCCTATGAGGCCATCTAGTGGATAATGCAAGAACAAGGGACAAAGGGTGAGATTTATAAACCTGGAGTTATGACAAATCTAGAATAAAAGTGACCTAAATTTAAAAAGACAATTGCGCCAGTTTTGGAAGCCTTAACTCCACGTAGCTGTGTTTTGGGAAAAGTGACGTTACAGTTGGGTAAAATTTTAGAAAGAAATGTGGCTAACTGTGACAATTTTGAGACAGAATTTTTGCTAGAATCTTAATAGCAGCTATAGTCTGTCCTTAACCATTCCAGGTTCCATGAGGACTAATTGGTGCACCTCTCGGTTAGAGGAAGCAGGGAGGTATCAACTAGAATGTATGTTATTAGGAGATTTAATGGTTAATATTTCAAAGATCTTAGGATCCACTCATCTTGTGTTCCCAGCTATGACTACCTCTCTTTCATAGTCCCTGTCAGAAAGCTGTTTGGAAACAGAAATTCATTGAGCTCACTGTCAGGGACATAAAAGTGTAAAAAAAAAAATAGGTGAAGATGAAAAAAAATATATATAGGGAATCTGACAACGTATAATTAATTAGCTGAATTATCAAACTCAAAAAGGATGTTTGACGTCACTTTAATAAGTTTCAGCTTTTACTGTTTGATCACTCAAAAGAAAAGCAAGACAAGCAGAACAGCTCCCTCTGTCTCTCTGGTACAAACAACACCAATTTAGCGACTAAAGAAGTAGCTATTTGGTGCAGATCATATAGCAGATAACATTGCATTCTCACACAGAGAACTGAGCCAGAGACCTTGAGATTTAGGGCAAACCTCTGAGTCTCAGGATCAAACCCAGAGACCCTCCAGGTATATGCAGAAAACTACAGATATAGTGAGATACATTTTCAAAGAAGACCGTCAGGTGACAGAAATGCTCCTTCCACGTTGGCCTCGTCCTGGGGAGGGGAGGCAGTAAGGAGAAGATATGTTAATCTCCTCCATATCGACTCTCCAAGAGATAGACCTCCCTTCCATTTGCCTCTTTCTCCCCTGTCCTCCCTCCCTGCCCGTTTGCATCCCTGCCTTCTCTTCTGTCCTTACTCCCTCCCAGTTTGCCTCATTGCCTTCTCCCCATCATTCCTCCCTCCCTTCCCATTCGCCTCATCACCTGTCCCTCCTCTCTCTCCCTGTTAACCTCATCACCTGTACTTCCTCAATCCGGTTTGCCTCATCTCCTGTCCTTTCTCCCTCCCCATTCATCTTATAGTCTGTCTGTCCTCTTTCACTCCCCGTGCGCCTCATTGCTTCTTCTTCCTTCCCATTCACCTCATCCCCTGTCCTCCCTCCCCATTCACCTTGCCACCTGTCCTCCCTCCTCATTCACCTCATCCCCTGTCCTCCCTCCCCATTCACCTTGCCACCTGTCCTCCCTCCCCATTCACCTCATCCCCTGTCCTCCCTCCCCATTCACCTTGCCACCTGTCCTCCCTCCCCATTCACCTCATCCCCTGTCCTCCCTCCCCATTCACCTTGCCACCTGTCCTCCCTCCCTGTATGCCTGTCCTTCCTCCATCATCTGTTTGACTAAGCACCATTAAGGTGCGAAACTCATTGATCTGTATCTATTCACCCCTTGCCATCTTGCTACTCCATAAATCTCCATTCAATGTAATTCTAATTTACTGTACAACAGGTATGACTTAATTTTTGGGGATTGGAATAAATATGAATTGATCTTTTTAACTGTCAAAGTTTCATTGCCTGCTGATTTGTGTGCACAATGCTGGTGCAGCTTTTTTCTACACTGTTCCTCATTCCATTTGGATGAAGTTAAGAGACACTCATTATTGCTCAACTTTGTTTAACCCCTTAGGCATGTGGGTGGCCATTAAAGACCACATACTTTTTTTGCTAGATGAATTCTGGGATGTGGTGTGCAGCCGCGCTGCCATCCCAGAATCCCATGACGTTCCAGGACTGTCACCAGTCCGGCACTGGCGTGATGGTCCTGGAATGTCATGGGTCCTTAAGGGGTTAAGTATCTGACACTCATGTTAAGAGTCCCACATATAATGATAGAGGGATCATATTTTTCCTCATGAGTATTATTAATCATCTAAGATGTATACACCTTTGGAGCCTCTATCAATTTTGTTGCTTTCTCCATCATTTCCATATAAAAGAAGAGACAATAGTGGATCATATGTAGGCATTGACTTTCCTTCTTCTTTATGAGCATTCATTGTTTGGATCTTATGGCACTCTGTGTATGATGTACACAGCAATCTCCTTTGTGTCAGTGATTTTTCTTTTGGTGTGCTTGACCCATATAATTTGTTTCTCCATTATTCCCCAGTCTCATTGCCTGTCCTTCTTCTCTCCCTGTTTGCCTCATCACCTGTCCTTCCTCTCTTCCTTCTGATTCACCTCATCACCTGTCCTTCCTCCCTCTCTCCCCATTCGCCTCATTATCTGTCCTACCCCCATCCCATTTCCCTCATTGCCTGTCCTTCCTCCTTACCTTTTGCAGTATTACGGTAAGGAGAGACGCGTGTGTCCTCTCCCAGTCTATTAGGACTCACCCCCCCCCCACACACCATATGTTGTCTCCGCACTCCCCTTCACCCCATATTGGATATGTCTCCACTTGGTGCTGATTTGCTTTGCACTTCCCTTTAGTATCTTTACTGACTTACCCTGCATCCTCTCCATGCCCCCCCCCCCACGTTGTGCTGTATATGCCTTTCACCCACTAGTGTTAACGATCATGCACTCAGGCAGTTATTGTGCCACTCAACCACCTGATAAAACCATTTGAATTCATTTTGCACTCTCACCAGGCAGTGTTGGCCAGAGAGGGAGAGTGCCGCCCGCCCACTTACTGTACCTTCTCCTGCTCTGTAGGTACAAAGGGATGATTAGCAGCAGTAGCCCCTTCCTGTTCTAACCCTAGCCAGCACCCATTCTACCAGCCACTGACAGCAGTGTCCCACCCTCCTGCTCTAATCCTGGCCCAGCTCTCTGCCTGATGGAGAGTATGTTGATAGTAGTGGCAGTAGAGGGAGGAGAAGTGCAATCACTATGATGAAGTTCAAGACACTGCCTCTCCTGCCAGGTCTCAATGGACTCAGTAGACCACTTAACCAGTGACTTGTATATGTATGTGTGTGTGTGTGTGTGTCTATGTGATTGACAGTGTGTTGTGTAAGACTGGGAGAGAATTTGTATATGTGTGTGTAATTGTGTATGTGTGCGTTCCTCCCAGCATTTCAAATGACCAAAGAGGGACACTTTTGTTGTAGGTGGTGTTGCTGAGGATTTTTAGATTACTTTATGACATATTGATAGGTCTTTATGTAACTGAAAAAATAATTTAGAGCAAGACTAAATTATTTTCTTTGCACAGGCTAATTTATAAACACATATACTGAAGTTCAATCAAACATTAATATGAATTTTACGGCTGTGGAACAATGATAAACAAACCACACTTCAGATCTCCTAAGAACACTAGGGTGGGAAAGAGGGACAGACAGATTTGGGTCTTTGTCTCTCCTAAAGAGAGACACTTGGGAGTTATGTGTGTGTGTGTAAGTATGTGATTGACATTAAACTGGCAGCACTGTGCTCCATATGGCAGTATATCTCTATCTATCTATCTCTCTCTCTCTCTCTCTACATATATATATAAATATTATGGGAGAGCACACATAGTAAAAGTAGAATGAATGATTGACCTTCTTGGAACATTTTCTGAGGTGGGCAATCAATGGTTGGTCAATGTTTCAGGTGCAGGAGACAGGATATCCCTATAACAAAAGTGTTGACCAATGAGATCACCTTGATGGTACACCTCAGAAGTCCCAAGAGTGCTATTGCTGTAGGAAGGGCATCTGTGTATCTATGTCAGTCTCTTAAACAACACAAGAATAACTTATTCCCAAGGAATAGTTCCTCTTTAAAGTAAGAAACTGGCTGTATGAACTGAGTCAGCAAAAGACTGTATGTTTTGTTTTCCCAGCCAAAATGTTGTTCCTAATCACAAAATATTACATTTTAAGTACTAGTAGGTAGCCCATTTCTTTGCCATTTCTAGCTAAATCAATTATTTGTTTTTATTCACAAGAAAATCAAATTATATGCACATAATCTACAAGATTAGTAAATTATAGTTTTACCAGTATATTTATGTAAAAAAGAAATGTGTCCACAAGGTGGAGCCCTATAAAATGGAAGCAGAAATGTTACAAAAGCAGATGCTTGGCAAAAGTGCTTCTTATTTTTCATTCACAATTCTCACTCCACTTCTTGATTTGAAGTCTTAAATTTGCTCCCTGATTTTGTCAAAGAGCTCTTCCCATCTTTCAGTTCATTTGCTGATGGTCCATGTGTATTCATATAATGGGGAGGCCTTTACTTCTGGCTGACCAATATGAATAACGTAGTCATTGGCAGTATGATTTTTGCTGGTAATGTGAGTGACATATATATATGTAAGGGATGTTAACATTTCCTTCCAACAAGCAATAACTCATGTTTTCTATGTTCCTGGTATTATTCCAAGTTCTGTATTTTTCCTTCATGTTGAGGCTACTGCTAAGATCTTTTGGTCTCTCCTTAAAGTGGCGCCTCAATATTAGTTTGTGTGTGCTTATGTATTATATGTGCATGGGTGTGTGGCTGCATACCTCCCAACATTTCAAATTGCCAAAGAGGGACACTTGTGTTTTAGGGAGTGTTGCTGGGGGCGTGGCTGGTGGGCGGGGCATTGCAGAGAAGTTTTAGGCTATTTCATTACCTATTGACGCCTCCTTGTATAACCTAAAAAATTACTTATAACAAGACCAAAGTATTTTATTTACACAGACTAATGTATAAACACATATACTGACGTCTAAACAAATAATACGAGTTTTTTTTGCTGTAGAACAATATTATACACTTATATATACACCACACAGTCTGATTTCCTAAAAAGAGGGACACCAGGTGGGAAACAGGGACAGAGGGATTTGGGTCTAAAAGAGGGACTGTCCCTCCTAAAGAGGCACACTTGGGAGATATGTGGCTGCGTATTATCTATTTATATAAAAGGCTATGCCTGTTTTATCATTGGTAGCTGGTTTCTGAATCAGTGACATTCCCCTCTTGGGGTGGGGTTATTGTGAGTGCACAGCGAACGGAATGGGTTGGGGTGGGGTTTCTGTAACTGATTTTCTTGATAAGATTTCACTGGAAGGGAAAAGAAGTGAACAAGGAGGGGAAACATGTCATGGAGAGGGTGGATTTGGAGGTAGCTATTGGGTGTCATGGGAGGAGTAGGTGTTGAAGCTTATGTAATGCTGAGGCAGGAAATAGTCTGCCATTTTTGGAAGACGGGAGCAAGGCATCAGGGAGCAGCATGTGGCAGCAGTGTGGCTCATGTGTGCTTGGGAGTTGCACAACACATGGGAGGGGGGAAGTGGTGCGACCCTGGTGATGCAGAGCTGTTTCACCTTCTTTAACTGGAGCGGTGTGAGAACAAGGGCTCAGTGGTTGTCCTCCTTTGGGTCAGGAGTGGCCCATCAAGGCAGGAGATTATAGAATGTGGAGAAGGGTGTTCAGCCTAGAGGGCTTCCTGTGACGACTGCAGGGAGTGGAGGCAACAGGCAGATAGCAAAAATGGGTCAGAGAGAAAGTTGTCCCTAATGGGGATCGGGCACGGCACAGGTTCTGCAGTGTTTCGTCTGGGTAGGCGGGTCACCCAGAGTTCCTGTGGGCTCCCCTCTGCAGCCAGCATGTGGGGTCCAGACACTGGGTTATTTGAATTTCCACCTCATTTAACAGCTGGTGGCAATTCTGAAACCCAGTTGATCTGCATGATTGTCAGGATCTACTTCCCATTGTTTACATGGCAGATGAGGTTTGGACGCCACATGCTTCCTGCATAACGATTTTGCTCTTCTGCAAATCTTTCCCTGGTTGGATTGGCGAGACTCTTTGGTTGATTCCTATGGTAGCAGCTCTTGCCCGGTTCCGGTGAGTACTTAAATGCATCCTCTACAGCTGGAATGTGGTGGCTGTCTTATGCTATATTGGTAAGTTGGCTATAGGATGTGGTGGGTTTTTCACAGGCACTGTTAGGGTTCAGACAAAATTCCTGTTATAGGTATGGCAGGCAGGGCCTAGGGGCTGAAGGAATGGTGCCTTCTGTGGTTCATCCGCAGTGGTCACTGTTTTCAGTCAATTCATGTAGAAAACACATGCAGCTATATTCATAAATAAATACATACATAAATAAATAAAGTGGTTGTGGGCTGTAAGGATGGTGCCTTTCATGGTGCCTGATTTCACCCTCAGCGGTCAGTGGTTTCATTTCCCTGGATATGGTATGGGTATGTGTGTTATGTATTTATGTATGTGTATATGTGTATGTGTGTGGAGTTATAGGTATATATAAGTAGTATGATACATGTGTGTGCATATTATTAAAGGGGATGTTTACCCCCTTCACAACTTTAGCTAAATAGTTTCAGTACCAATAATAACTAATGGAAAGTGTTTTCTTTTTTTAAAAAAAATCCGCCGGTTTGAAGAAATTCTAAGTTTAAACGTACCTCTGTTCCTACTTTCGGCAGACAGTGCTGACCGGATCTGTACCATAGTCTCAGCTTCTATCCAACCTCCTCCGATGACGGAGGCTGTCTGTCTCTAAGCTGGAGCACTTTCATTGGCCAGAAATCGATCTCTGCCAATGAAAGTTTTTCAGATTTCCCGTGGTCTGTGTTCAGGATGGGGGGTAGTTGGTTAATTTTTCTGCTCCTACTGTCTAATCTTTTAGTTGGCCTAAAACAGGGTTCTGGAGAGGGGTCTAGTGTTTGGTGCTGTGTATCTTCTTTAATTTTAGTGATTTGCTGGACTAACGGGCATCGGGTTGGTTTTCCGCTCACTCGGATAGTATTCCCACAACTGATTATTTATTTGCTTGCTGTGTACAGGGACATTATGGATACTTTCATTACCCATGCTGTTATGCTGGCCCGGGAAATTCAATGGATTTTAGATGGGAGGACAGGTCAGTATTATCCCTCCATCTTTCTCTAGAGGGATATTATGGTGTGCAGGCAGAATTTTGAGGCAGCATTTGTATTCTATGCTTTGGCTCACTTTGAATTTCAGCTTCTTGTGAGCAATAGGCGTCGGAGTGTATATATTTGGAAATCATGTTGAATTTCATTGTTTGGATGGCAGGTTGCAGTGGTTGCTTGTCAGAAGCTGTGGGGTGTGGTAGTGATGGTCTCCACGTTCTCTACTGTTCACTGAAAGCATAAACTGCAACCTCAGCCATGGTAAAAGTACCTACCATGTCCTGTCATTTGGATTAACAGTGGATTAGCATCGTAGGGAGCGCCAGTTATTCCAATTTTGATGGTCATTGTTGAGGGGATGTTCAGATACTTATCGTGTGTTGGTGTTCGCTATCTAATCTCCTTTTTACCTCCATAGTAATGCTCCTCATTATGTGGGGTTAACTCTTAATTTGTTTGGTTAGCAGGGTGATTTTCAGTGGTCGGTGGCAAACTTTCTTGTGTGAAAGGTCTTGTGGGTCATGGGTTAACCTAGTTTCTCTTGGCCTGCAGTGCGGGTACTTGGGAGGTTTGATATTTGTATGATTATTTGTACCTGTGGGCAGAGTTTCTTGATAAACAATATACAAGTAAGGGAACATTTGGGCAGCAGTGACCACGATATGGTATCCTTTGAAATTGGTTATGAGAAACCAAATAGCAAAGGTTTAACCAAAACATAAAATTTTAAAAAGGCTAATTTTACAAAGCTAAAAGAAGTATCACTTAGTTAAACCTTATTTCTATCGTTTTCATTTCCCTTGTCTTTCCCAATCTACTACTACTTCTAAACCAAAATATCACAGACTAGTAGAGCCATCCTGGAATCAATTAATGCATGTCCATGTTCATTACCTCCATGTAGTAGTGCAGCCACAGCACAGCTGAGATGCAGGTGTAGCGGCTACAGGACCTGGTTTACTATGGTGCCCCATCACACTGACCCTATATGCCTTAACACTTGGGAGTGCCAGAGGTCTATCCAACATACGCCTCTGGCACTCAAAAGATTAAATCCAAGCGAGGTATTTTTGGACAAACAATGCACATGCAGGTGGTGGACCCGCTTAGTCTCATGCCATGTGTTCACACTGTTGCTTAGGAAGCATCTGTCCTTCCATTCACTGTCTATTCATAACATCAGTATTCCCTTAAAGTTTTGACCAACTGGCTGCCAATACACAAGCTCAGGTTATCAGTTTATGGGGGGGGTATGTGATACACAGTCCATCTTTTTTTGTCTGTAATAATAAGGCTGACTGTGTAAGAGAATGTCTGGGAGTATGTGCACAAGGTAATACTGCAGTTCTTACCATACCTATAGTTCAGGGCTCGTGTGAGAGATTATCAGAGTGCACCATTATGTATGTTTCAACTCTTTGTATTGCACATACTTTGCTAATTGTGTACCTGCATATGTGTTCCTCTGCCATGCTATGACCAGCTATGAACACTACAGAAGATCACGTGCCACCTATCTGCAGTGCAACAAGGTGGAGAATCCATAACACAGTATTTTGATAAGCACATACACCAACTCTGAACTCTGGTCAGGTAATAACTGCACCCCTGTTACCATACCTGGGAACTCTCTGGATCTGCCACAGAGATTTCTGTTTTCAGACTCAATTTCTGGGTGAGAGGCTGATTCTCTGGAAAGCGGAGCTCTGTGGTAACCCCACCTATGTTCCCACCTTTTCCTCCCACTTTCCCATTCTGCCACTGTCACCTGTTCCTCACACTTTCTTTCCTATTTAAATGCAAACCCCACCTCTCATTCCTCCAAATCAGTGACATTCTGAGTAAGACCTGCCCACATTATGACACAAAAAGCTTAATTTGGACACTTGTATCCTTATCTTATGTCTTTCTGTGGAATCCACAAATAAGAAGGATGCCAGGTATGCCCATAACTAAGCATCTTGCCCTGCATGAATATCCAGTCTGTGACCCTCTATCTGTTAGACTGCAGCTTCCATCATCCTCAGCTGCACGTTGGCAGCCTGAAGATAATGGGCCTCATAATTCAACACCAAATAGAGGTTCACAAATCACTCATAAATTATATAGGAAGTGAGGAGGGGAAACAACTTCACCATGGGGTGAAATATAAATTCGCAATGATTTCAATTGACCTTTTAACCCTTTGAATGTCAGAGGAGTATGCAATGCATTGCAAAGCATACCCCTCTGGCACTCAAGGGGTTAATCTACTGAAGGCTAGATGTCTCCAGTGCATTGCAAAAAATACATTGGACACTTCTCTACCATTCTTAGGGGTTGAAGCCATGTTTCAATTAATTGCAAGTTTGGGAATATTAATTTCTCCCCACTGGTCCAGTTGTTTTGCTCCATATTAGCCTTCTTTTCTCAAACCTCCCAACATTTCAAATGACCAAAGTGGGACACTTTTGTTTTAGATTGTGTTGTTGTGGGTGTGGCTGGTGGGTGGGGCATTACAGAGAATTTTTAGGTTATTTTATTTACACAGACTAATTTATAAACTCATTTACTGAAGTGTCTACATACATTAATGTGAGTTGTATTGCTGTTGAGCAATGTGATACACATATACACACACCCACACCACACAGTCTAATCTTCTAAAAAAAAGGAACACCAGGGTGGGAAAGAGGGACAAGGGTTTGGGTCTCAAAGAGGGACACTTGGGAGGTATGTTTTTTAGTAAGTCAGCCTCAAACAGACACATGCCTCAGATGGCAGGCAAACACACAGACAGATAAAGACACACACACACTTATCCATAACTCATCCCTATCTAAGTCTTCCATTGTAAGTGGCTAATCATCTGCATATTTGCATGTGTGAGTGTGTGTAAGTATATATATATATATATATATATATATATATATATATATATATATATATATATATAGTGGGGGTGAGCAGTGGAAAAGTAAATGCATATTCAAAAAAGGTTAGGATCTCCTCAACAACTGCACATTTTACAAAGATACCAGCTTTACCATGCTGCACCTATTAAATCCACAATGGTTTTTATTAAAGTTTTTTTTATGTAGGAGACTGGTGAAGTGATACCTTTATTGGCCAACTGAGTAGCTCTAGGATGAAAGCTTTCCAGACAGGCATATTTAGAATGAATGCTACATACAAAATACATGGCCAGTTATACACTCATGCTAATTGTTTTTACATTTAATTTCCACTGAGAGTAAAATTCTTATCTCCCTTGTCCGTGTAATTTATTTATTAGGCTCAAATGGAGATGTCAGAGATGTATTTACCTTTTGATGTGTGAATAGCTCCACCAAAGATTGATAAGTCTTTGTAATGTATGTGTTAACCCTACAAGTGCCAGAATGGTAAGCAACCCATCTCTTGCAATGCATTACGCACCCCTCTTGTACCCAAAAGGCCCAAAAAATGTTTATTGTGTGGGATAATTCCTTGTCATGGTTCAGGCCACAGTTCAGAGTGTTAAACTTAGTTATCAGGTTATACTTTTCTTAAAGTTTCCTATCGGTACAGAAATATTTAATGCTATGATCAGTTTTGCAAAAATGTTGACCCACTGGGGTGTTTAATTTTGTTGTTCACACTGAACCTATGAGAATTCATCCATTTTCTTAGTTTGTCTCCCCAACATGTAATTTCATATTGGGACATTTCGCACACGTGATGCAGTAGACAACATTAGATGATGCACTCAGAGCCGGATTTACATCTCAGGTGCCCCTAGGCACAACACCCTCTGGCACCCCTAGCTCTGCCTAACCACTCCCCTCACTTAGCCACACCCCTCCATTAACCACACCCTTTTTTCGATATTTTTATTCTTCACAGTACTGTGGCAATAAGGAACAGGTAGGGTCTTGTCCTCAATGACAATATAAGAAGTCAAGTAAACACAACTGAAGAAGAGGGCACAAATTACCTTCTAATTTTCTATAACAACCATGCATTAATGCATTCACACCCACACGGACCATTTTATGTTTATTTCCAGCCCCATATCTCTTCTGACTGTACTATAGAGGCTTGGACTGTTTGTCAACATCTTGCAAGCCGTATTTACCCATATATTTTTAACAATTAATTTGCAATGCTTGTATATACAACATTTTAAGGGATTTTTTTGTGAATATCAAATTAATTTGATCACATTAAGCAAATGATCTTGGGATCTTTCTTGTGGTTATATGAAATGTGTTAACCAGGATTAGTGCATAGATAATTAGTGCTTAACCATAGAACATTTATAAATGTTAAGTGATTTTCCAAACAATATCTAAATCACATTCACACTCATTCACAGATGGTACATACGCAAAAACTTCACTGTAACACACACAGAGAACCCCCTCCCCAATACACACTAGCACGCACACGCACATTCACACCCTGGCAGCACACATACACACTTTGGTGTACTCTAGCACACACACACCATGGCCCACACATATACACCTTGTCACACATTAGCACACACATTCACACTCTGTCACACACTAGTACACACATATACTGTACACCCTGTCACACATTAGCACACACATATACCCCCTGACATCATCTAGCGCACATACACACACCATGACACACATTAGCACACACATACACACCCTGGAAAAATACATTATCATACAAAATCACACCCTGGCAATACACATGCATATACATTTATACAACTTTACAAGCTCAGCTATACTCACATAAATGCTACATTCCGAATAGACACTGGGCCAGTGGCATCTGCATGTTTCCTAAAAGCAGCATTTTTTCCTTAATGCAAACATCTAACCCAGGTGGGCATGGGCCCCCTGTTCTGTCCCAGGAACAGGACAAGTGAGCACCCTGCCCCTTCCCCCATCTATTAGTGGCCCAGCTCCTTACCTTATATTTTCTTTTGGTAGGGATAAAAGCAGAGCATCTACTTTGCCCTCCGTTAGGAACAACCCATTGAAGTGGTTCCACAGGTGCCTTCCTTACAAGGTACTTCTGTGTTTTAACCAGGATGTACCTGTAACAAGTGAGCATGTGAAGGAACCACTCCACTGTGCTGCTTCAAATTAAGTGCAGTATGAGAGCACTGCTCTTCTTTCTAACAACAGAAAAAATTATATATCGTATCTCACTGTCCCATCACATAGACACACATAATTATGTAAAAAATCTCTCTCTCTCTCTCTCTCTCTCTCTCTCTCTCTCTCTCTCTCTCTCTCTCTCTCTCTATATATATATATATATATATATATATATATATATATATATATATATATCTATATATCTATATATATAAAAGAATAAGCCTCATTGCATAATTTATGGTACCCCACACACAGAACATAATTTATGTCTCCTCAGAAAAGAAACTCGCATTGAACAGAATGTCTAATTACATAATTTATGTCTCATTAGGAGACACAACTCCTATTGGGTGATTGAATGGGGACTTTACTGCTCTCATTGGGTGATTCAATGGGGGCGTGTTTATCATACAGGGAGTTGGCCCACCCCTCCAGCCCGCCCACCAGTATCCAACTGACAAAAAAAAATATATATATAACTGCCACTCGCTCCTGAGGTAGGGATATCAGTAACTTCTCCCGGTCCACTCACACTCTCACTCAGGATCATGACCCCACAAACACACTGTTTCACCTCCCACAGATAACTGTAACCCTCCATACACTCTGTTTCAGTATGAGGGTGTAATGTTTCCATAAAATACATACAATCAGGGATAAACTTAATAGCAACTCTTTTATTTAACTCTTCATTCTTCAGTCACCTCACTAACTGTCTCAACTGTCACTCCTCCACTTCCTGCTTCCTGATTCCCACCCTTTCTCCTTAAAGGGAGAGAGATGCTTTGCTGTATGTTACAGAGGGCAAGCCTCAAACACCACTTTCTATTTGATACCTCAGCATATTGCTACATTGCCTCAACTGAAGAGCCACCGTGTGTTATATTGCTGTGTTAGCTCAACTTAACCCTTTGAGTGCCAGAGGGGTAAGCAATGCATTGCAAAGCACACATTCTGTCTCACACACAGTCGCAGTCTCACAGTCGCAGTCTCACACACTCTCAGTCTCACAGTCGCACACAGTCTCAGTCTCACACTCTCACACAGTCTCAGACTCACACTCTCACAGTCTCTCTCGCAGTCTCACACAGTCTCTCTCGCAGTCTCACACAGTCCCTCACACTCTCACAGTCCCTCACACTCTCTCAGTCCCACACTCTCTCAGTCCCACACTCTCTCAGTCCCACACTCTCGCAGTCTCACACAGTCTCTCTCGCAGTATCACACAGTCTCTCTCGCAGTCTCACACTTTCACACAGTCTCACACTCTGTCTCACACTTTCACACAGTCTCACACTCTGTCTCACACTCTCACACAGTCTCTCTCACTCTTAGTCTCTCGCAGTCTCTCTTGCAGTCTCACACAGTCTCTCTTGCAGTCTCACACAGTCTCTCTCGCAGTCTCACAGTCCCTCACACTCTCACAGTCCCACACACTCTCAGTCTCACACACTCTCAGTCTCACTCTCACAATCTCACACAGTCTCTCTCACAGTCTCACACAGTCTCTCTTGCAGTTTCACACAGTCTCTCACACTCTCACAGTCCCTCACACTCACACACCGTCTCACACAGTCTCACAGTCTCTCACAGTCTCTCTCGCAGTCTCACACAGTCTCTCTCGCAGTCTCACACAGTCCCTCACACTCTCACAGTCTCTTACACTCTCACACACTGTCTCACACAGTCTCAGTCTCACAATCTCACACACAGTCTCACACTCACACAGTCTCACACTCACACAGTCTCACACTCACACAGTCTCTCTCTCTCACTCAGTCTCACAGTCTCTCTCTCTCGCTCTTACACTCTCACACAGTCTCACGCTCTCACACACAGTCTCACACTCTCACACACAGTCTCACACGGTCTCTCACACGGTCTCTCACACAGTCTCACACACAGTCTCACACTGTCTCACACTCACACAGTCTCACACTCACACAGTCTCACACTCACACACAGTCTCACACTCTCACACACAGTCTCACTCTCACACACAGTCTCACTCTCACACACAGTCTCACACTCACACAGTCTCACACTGTCTCACAGTCTCTTACTCTCAGTCTCTCTCTCTCACACTCTCACAGTCTCTCTCTCTCACACTTTCACACACTCTGTCTCTCACACTCTCAGTCTCAGAGTCTCTATCTCTCACTCTCACACTGTCTCACTCAGTCTCACACTCACAGTCTCGCACAGTCTCTCACACTCAGTCTCTCACACTCACACACAGTCTCACACTCACACACAGTCTCACACTCACACACAGTCTCACACTCACACACAGTCTCACACTCTCTCAGTCTCACTCTCACACAGTCTCACATACTCACAGGCTCACACTCTCACAGTCTCTCGCTCTCACACACAGTCTCACACTCACAGTCTCTTACTCTCACAGTCTCTCTCTCACACTCTCACAGTCTCTCTCTCTCACAGTCTCTTACTCTCACAGTCTCTTACTCTCACAGTCTCTCTCTCTCTCACTCTCACACAGTCTCACAGTCTCTTACTCTCACAGTCTCTTACTCTCACAGTCTCTCTCTCTCACAGTCTCTCTCTCACACTCTCACAGTCTCTCAATCTCACATAGTCTCTCTCTCTCACTCTCACATAGTCTCTCTCTCTCACACAGTCTCACTCTCACACAGTCTCACTCTCACACAGTCTCACTCACACATACTCTCAGTCTCGCACTCTCTGTCTCACACTCACACAGTCTCACACACAGTCTCTCTCACACACAGTCACTCTCACACACAGTCACTCTCACACACACACTCTCTCAGTCTCGCACACTCGCACTCTCTCAGTCTTGCACGCTCTCAGTCTCACACGCTCACACACTCGCACTCTCTCAGTCTTGCACGCTCTCAGTCTCACATGCTCTCACACTCTCTCTCTCTTACTCTCACAGTCTCTCTCTCTCTCACACTGTCTCACTCATCCACACTCTCAGTCTCACTCATTCACACTCTGTCTCACACACTCGCACTCTCTCAGTCTCGCACTCTCTCAGTCTCACACGCTCTCACACACTCACACACACAGTCTCTCTCACACTCTCTCTCACAGTCTCACACTCTCTCACAGTCTCTCTCACAGTCTCAGTCTCACACAGTCTCTCACACTCTCAGTCTCACAGTCTCTCACACTCTCAGTCTCACACTCTCAGTTTCTCACACTCTCTCTCACACTCTCTCACACTCTCAGTCTCACACAGTCTCCCTCAGTCTCACACCCAATCACTCACACACTCAATCACACTCACACAGTCTCACTCAATCACACTCAGTCTCACTCAATCACACTCACACACTCTCAATCACACTCTCACAGTCTCACTCAATCACACTCACACTCACACAGTCTCACGCTGACACTCAATCACACTCTCAATCACACTCTCACACTTACAGTCTCGCAGTCACACTCAATCACAATCACACTCACACTCAATCACACTCAATCACACTCTCACCCTCAATCACTCACACCCTCTCACTATCATACACACTCTCACTCACACATTCTTACTCAATCACACACACTCACTCAATCACACACACTCACTCAATCACAATCACTCAATCTCGCACTCAAACGCAATCACTCACACGTAATCACACCCCGGGAGCCAGCACGATCCACCTTCCACCATAGTATGTGCAATTACCACACGCATTTCAATTATATGAATGAATGCCAGTCACTCACATCCCGGGAGCCAGCACGATCCACCTTCCACCATAGTATGTGCAATTACCACATGCATTTCAACTATATGAATGAATGCCACAGTGGAGGCATAAGTACAAACACAAACTCATTACAATGACACATAAGTCAACCCCTTATGACTCACTTCTGTGTGTGTGTCTCTGTGTGTGCCTGTGTGTTTCTCACTGTGTGTGTTGCATGTCTGTATCACACTCTATGTGTCGCACTCACAGTCTCGCACACTCACACAGTCTCTCACACTCTCTCAGTCTCACTCTCACACAGTCTCACACACTCACAGGCTCACACTCTCACACACAGTCTCACAGTCTCTCACACACAGTCTCACACACAGTCTCACACTCACAGTCTCACACTCACACAGTCTCTTACTCTCACAGTCTCTCTCTCTCACACTCTCTCACATAGTCTCTCTCACTCTCACATAGACTCTCACTCTCACACAGTCTCTTACTCTCACAGTCTCTCACACACCGTCTCACACACAGTCACAGTCTCACACAGTCTCACACTCTCACACAGTCTCAGTCTCACAGTCTCTCTCGCAGTCTCACACAGTCTCTCTCGCAGTCTCACACAGTCCCTCACAGTCTCTTACACTCTCACACACTCTCTCACACACTGTCTCACACAGTCTTTCACACAGTCACAGTCTCACAGTCTCACACAGTTTCACACTCTCAGTGTCTCTCACAGGTTCTCTCAGTCTCTCTGTCTCACACAGTCCCTCACACTGACACAGTCTCTCACTCTCTCACACACGCAGTCTCACACACACACTCTCTCACAGTCTCTCACAGTCTCACACTCTCACACACAGTCTCACACTCTCTCTCACACTCTCTCAGTCTCACTCTCACACAGTCTCACACAGTCACACTCTCTCTCTCACACAGTCTCACAGTCTCTCTCACACTCTCAGTCACACAGTCTCACACAGTCTCACGCTCTCACACACAGTCTCACGCTCTCACACACAGTCTCACACTCTCACACACAGTCTCACACTCTCTCTCACACTCTCTCTCACACTCTCTCTCACACTCTCTCAGTCTCACACTCTCACAGTCTCTCACAGTCTCTCACAGTCTCTCACACAGTCTCTCACACAGTCTCACACACAGTCTCACACACAGTCTCACACTCACACAGTCTCTCTCTCTCACTCAGTCTCACAGTCTCTCTCTCTCACTCTTACACTCTCACACAGTCTCACTCTCACACAGTCTCACTCTCACACAGTCTCACGCTCTCACACACAGTCTCACGCTCTCACACACAGTCTCACGCTCTCATACACAGTCTCACGCTCTCATACACAGTCTCACGGTCTCATACACAGTCTCACACGGTCTCACACACAGTCTCACACTCACACACAGTCTCACACTCACACACAGTCTCACACTCACACACACAGTCTCACACTCACACACACAGTCTCACACTCTCACACACAGTCTCACACTCTCACACACAGTCTCACTCTCAAACACAGTCTCACACTCACACAGTCTCACACTGTCTCACAGTCTCTTACACTCAGTCTCTCTCTCTCTCACACTCTCTCTCTCTCTCTCTCACACTTTCACACAGTCTCTCAGTCTCTCACACTCTCAGTCTCTCACACTCTCAGTCTCTCACACTCTCAGTCTCAGAGTCTCTCACTCTCACACTCTCACACTGTCTCACTCAGTCTCACACTCACAGTCTCGCACAGTCTCTCACACTCGCACAGTCTCTCACACTCGCACAGTCTCTCACACTCACACAGTCTCTCACACTCACACACAGTCTCACACTCACACAGTCTCACACTCACACACAGTCTCACTCAGTCTCACTCTCACAGTCTCTCTCACAGTCTCACACTCTCTCAGTCTCACACAGTCTCACATACTTACACTCTCACACACAGTCTCACAGTCTCTCGCTCTCGCACACAGTCTCACAAACAGTCTCACACTCACAGTCTCTTACTCTCACAGTCTCTCTCTCACACTCTCTCTCTCTCACACAGTCTCTTACTCTCACAGTCTCTCTCTCACACTCTCACAGTCTCTCACTCTCACACAGTCTCACAGTCTCTTACTCTCACAGTCTCTCTCTCACAGTCTCTCTCTCACACTCTCACAGTCTCTCAATCTCACTCTCACATAGTCTCTCTCTCACACAGTCTCACTCTCACACAGTCTCACTCTCTCACATACTCTCAGTCTTGCACTCTCTGTCTCACACTCACACAGTCTCACACACAGTCTCTCACACAGTCTCTCTCTCACACAGTCTCTCTCACACACAGTCACTCTCACACACACACTCTCTCAGTCTCGCACACTTGCACTCTCTCAGTCTTGCACGCTCTCACACTCTCAGTCTCACACTCTCTCACTCATTCACACTCTCAGTCTCACACGCTCTCACACTCTCTCTCTCTTACTCTCACAATCTCTCTCTCTCTCTTACTCTCACAGTCTCTCTCTCTCTCACACTGTCTCACTCATCCACACTCTCAGTCTCACTCATTCACACTCTGTCTCACACACTCGCACTCTGTCAGTCTCGCACTCTCTCTGTCTCACACGCTCTCACACAGTCTCACACACACAGTCTCACACACACACAGTCTCTCTCACACTCTCTCTCACAGTCTCACACTCTCTGTCTCACACTCTCTCACAGTCTCTCTCACAGTCTCAGTCTCTCACAGTCTCTCACACTCTCAGTCTCACACTCTCAGTTTCTCACACTCTCAGTCTCTCACACTCTCTCACAGTCTCTCACACACTCTCAGTCTCACACAGTCTCTCTGTCTCACACCCAATCACTCACACACTCAATCACACTCACACAGTCTCACTCAATCACACTCTCACAGTCTCACTCAATCACACTCACACACTCTCAATCACACTCTCACAGTCTCACTCAATCACACTCACACTCTCACACAGTCTCACGCTGACACTCAATCACACTCTCACACTCAATCACACTCTCACACTTACAGTCTCGCAGTCACACTCAATCACAATCACACTCTCACTCAATCACACTCACACTCAATCACACTCTCAACCTCAATCACTCACACCCTCTCACTATCATACACACTCTCACTCACACATTCTTACTCAATCACACACACTCACTCACACACACTCACTCAATCACAATCAGTCAATCTCGCACTCAAACGCAATCACTCACACGTAATCACACCCCGGGAGCCAGCACGATCCACCTTCCACCATAGTATGTGCAATTACCACACGCATTTCAATTATATGAATGAATGCCAGTCACTCACATCCCGGAAGCCAGCACGATCCACCTTCCACCATAGTATGTGCAATTACCACATGCATTTCAACTATATGAATGAATGCCACAGTGGAGGCATAAGTACAAACACAAACTCATTACAATGACACATAAGTCAACCCCTTATGACTCACTTCTGTGTGTGTGTGTCTCTGTGTGTGCCTGTGTGTTTCTCACTGTGTGTGTTGCATGTCTGTATCACACTCTATGTGTCGCACTCACAGTCTCGCACAGTCTCTCACACTCACACAGTCTCTCACACAGTCTCACACTCTCTCAGTCTCACTCTCACACAGTCTCACACACTCACAGGCTCACACTCTCACACACAGTCTCACAGTCTCTCACACACAGTCTCACACACAGTCTCACACTCACAGTCTCTTACTCTCACAGTCTCTCTCTCACACTCTCTCTCTCTCACATAGTCTCTCTCTCTCACTCTCACATAGTCTCTCACTCTCACACAGTCTCTTACTCTCACAGTCTCTCTCTCACAGTCTCTCTCTCACAGTCTCCCTCTCTCACTCTCACATAGTCTCTCACTCTCACAGTCTCTCACTCTCACATAGTCTCTCTCACTCTCACATAGTCTCTCTCTCTCACACAGTCTCACTCTCACACAGTCTCACTCTCTCACACACTCACATACTCTCAGTCTCGCACTCTCTGTCTCACACTCAAACGCAATCACTCACACGTAATCACACCCGGGAGCCAGCACGATCCACCTTCCACCATAGTATGTGCAATTACCACATGCATTTCAACTATATGAATGAATGTCACAGTGGAGGTATAAGTACAAACACAAACTCATTACAATGACACATAAGTCAACCCCTTATGACTCACTTCTGTGTGTGTGTGTCTCTGTGTGTGCCTGTGTGTTTCTCACTGTGTGTGTTGCATGTCTGTATCACACTCTATGTGTCTGCATGTATGTGTGTATGACTGTCGTTCTTTAAGCATCTCAGTGCATGCGTGTGCATTTACATGTGTGTCTCTGTGTTTGTCTCGCATCCGTGTGTGTGCATTAATTCCCTATATATCCTGACGGGCAACGCCGTCCCACATTGCTAGTATATATATATATATATGAGTTGCTGCAGCTTGCTAGTGTTCACTTCTCTGCCCCATGTCTCATTTTATTTCCTCCACTGTCCCCTCAGCTTTTTTCCATGTGTCTCTCCTCTCCCCATGCCCCCTTCTCCCCATTCCTCTCTCTATCCCCCATGTGCAGTGAGAAAAAACAGTTTAACCCAGAGGCAGACACCATAGGAAGAAAGACATTTCGGCCATTTAGAATAATTTATTTTGGCCAATTGTGGCCTGGGAGTTTTGCTTACCCGCCTGAAGTTGGTGGGCTTGGCAGCAAACTTTTAACAAACGCTCAGCTTTCCACCCATCCAAAGACACCACAGCATGCACGAGTAATTCATTTATCCAATGAAACAACAGGCTGCCTCCCCCTAGTGGCTGATGTTTCATTTGCTGAATGAGTCAGTGCTGGCACTTCTTTTCTTGAGCAAGGACTTTTCACTGTCGTCCAATACAGGTCACTGGTACCATGGGATGTGTAGTCCCCTTTAATAGGCAGGAACAATTATGCAAATAATTTGCAAGGGGCGGAGCCTCCCCTCTTACTTAAGCCACCTTCTGGCCAGAGCCACCCATATTGATTTGTTCCTGGTGTGCTTGCACACCAGGCAGAGAACAGCTATGCTTCTTAGAGTTTTATTATTTTTTATTCAAATATGGAATACCACCATTAGGAGGGTGACCATGGCTGTGAATTGCCCTCTTCAAAGTGGCTGGTGCAGCTTCCAGGGATTTCTGTGGACCTATACCTGAAGAGGGGACAGCTTGTGTTAAGCAGCTCCCCTGTTGGGGAAATTACCTCTGGTTCTTTCCCTCCCTATCATGGTCACCTGAAGACAGAAGTCTGCGAGAAAGGTGAGTCACCCATTGAGTGCTGAAGGTCCACTTGTCCCCACAGTGTCCCTTTGATGGGCTTGTATTTGGGAGTTTTAATACACTCCAGCACTCATAGGGTGTTTTTATTGCATTATCACTATTTATGCAATTTCTGTGTTATTCTCTGAGTTTTGGAGCATTGGGTATTCATTTATTTATGTTTCTCATGTATTTCATGCTTGTTTGGGCACTTTTTAATGTTTTACTAAACTTTATTAAAAATGGTGTTCCGCGCCTTTAAGCGCGGCTTTTTCCCGCTCAGCAGCAGAGCTCCTTTACTCTCTATGGGAATTCACAGTTTGGGACATATCTCTGAAACCGCTTGTCACAGCAACTTCAGAGTGGGCTCATTTTAATGCTAGGCTCCTGCTCTATCATCCGGTTGGTGTTTTATTAATGTAGGGGGTTCAGGGGGGCTTCGGGCACTGTTTGGGGTACTTGCATAGGGAAAACTACATTTCCCATGAGCGCTTAGCTCGCGCTTGTTTCTGATTGGCTGTCATGACGGCCGCCATTTTGTGGTACTTTTCCAAGGCGAGTACACTACGCAGGGACCGAGCCTTCTCTCTCCTCACCAGATTAACCCTTCGCTGGCCAGATAAGTCCGTTTTTAGACCTTTTCTGGGGTGAAACTTTAATCTTTAACACTTTTCTGGGTGATAGTGTTTTTTGTGGGGTATATTGACGCTGTGAGCATGTCTACTTCACTGGAGCTAGGGGCTAGACCCAAGACTAAGGAGGCTGGGGGGTCTTCTACCCCCATGGCGTTTTGCTCCTCTTGCCACATTGGGCTGGATTGCGATAATGTGGGGGATCTATGCCCTAATTGTTCTGATAAAGATAGCAACCCTGGGCTTCCCAGCCACGCTATTGAGCCATCTTGGGTGAGGGAGTTTAAAGCTGCCACTAGGGATCTCAGATCCACGCTTCAACTCTTTCCCTCTCAGGTACAGGGGGCTCTCCAGGTCTGGCAGACCCCCTCTACTATCAGGACCTCCCTGCCTAAGCCACAGGGAGCTCCTGATATCACTGATTCTTCTGAAGAGGAACTTTTACAGGATTCTGATGCTGAGGAACGTACTGTTATTGAATCTAACAGGTCCATTGGGGACCCCTATGAGTGTGACCCTGAAGTTTCGGCTGAGGGTCTGATCAGAGCGGTTCTGAATACGCTCAACCTTCCTCTGACTCAGGAATCCTCTTATGATCCTACTGATGTTTTTCAGAAAAAGCCATCTAAACCTGTTGTTTGTTTTCCAACTAACCCTACTCTTGCCCGTCTGGTTTCCGAGGCATGGAAGAATCCTGATAGATCTTCCTCTGTCTCCAAAAAGTTTGCCAAACTTTACCCTTTTCCCGAAGCGGAGCTGGCAAAATGGGTTCATCCTCCCAAGGTGGATGCTCCTGTGTCTAGACTATCCAAATCTACTGCTTTGGCTGTCTCAGATGCCTCTGCCTTGCAGGACTGGACGGATAAGAAATTAGAGCTCTCTCTTAAATCTATTTTTGCCTCTATTGGCACTGCCATGCGCCCCACCTTTGCTGTGGCATGGGTTAATAGGGCTATTGCAGCCTGGACTGAACGACTGACTGAAGCGGTTCGCCAGGATGCGCCTGTATCTGAACAGTTGCAGCTTCTTGCTAATATCACTGAAGCTCAGAACTATGTTGCTGATGCTGCTTTTGATGCTGTGCGCATGATGGCGAGGGCCTCCACTTCTTCTGTGGTGGCTAGACGCGCTCTTTGGCTGAAAATTTGGTCTGCTGATACAGCCTCTAAGAAAGCCTTGCTTTCCTTGCCCTTTCAGGGGAATTTGCTCTTTGGCTCTGAGCTCAAAGAAATGATCAGTGAGGCTACTGGCGGTAAAAGTACTCTTCTACCCTCAGTTTTTAAGAAAAAGTTTCCAGCCAAACGCAATCGGTCCTTTCGTTCCTTTCAGACTGAGACACGCTCCTCGGCCCAAACGGGTCCTCCCACTACGCGCTCCTCCTCCAAGCCCAAACAGTCCTGGAGGCCCAAAGTTGCCTCCAAGGCCAAGACCTCCAAGACTGCTTCGGCATGACTCGCCGAACCCGGGTCCGCATCCGGCTGTAGGCGGTCGTCTCCGCATCTTTCGCCGGACTTGGGAGGAGTCAGTGGCGGACCCATGGGTTCTTCAGGTGGTGTCAGAGGGATACAGGATCCCTTTCTCTTCCCTTCCTCCTTTTCGGTTCCATTTTACTCGTCCTTCTCAGGAACCCTCAAAAAGGCGTCTGTTCGACGACGCTATTCAGGATCTCTTGGACAAAGAGGTCCTGGAGGCGGTTCCGCAGGGGGACACAGGTTCAGGATTTTATTCCAACCTGTTTGTGGTAGCCAAAAAGGACGGAGGAGCCCGTCCCATCTTGGATCTCAAAGATCTCAATGCCTATGTGGTGACTCCCACTTCCGCCAGGAGTCCCTGCGCTCTGTGATTGCAGCAATGTCTCCAGGGGAGTTTCTTGCCTCCCTGGACCTTCAGGATGCTTATCTTCACATCCCTATTCATCCAGAGAGCAGGAAGTATCTCAGGATTGCCTGCCACAGGGGACACTTTCAATTTACAGCGCTCCCCTTTGGACTGACTACAGCTCCTCAGGTCTTCCAGCGGGTGCTGGGCTCCTTGATAGCGGTGCTCCATCAGGATGGGATCAGAGTGACACCCTACATGGACGATCTCCTACTGAAGGCCTCCTCAGCGGAGCTTCTCCACCAGCAGTTGCAGAGGTGCTTGCACACCCTGAACCGTCACGGATGGATCCTGAATCTGGACAAGTCGGACTTGATTCCTTCTCAGAGGCTTCTGTTCCTGGGTCTCCTGTTCGACACTCGCCAATGCATGGTGTTTCTTCCAGAGGACGTGGCTCACCAGATAGCCGTCAGAGTGGCTGGGATTCTGGACATGGACGAAATTCCAGTTCCGAAGTTGTCGTCCTTAGTGGGGAAGTTCATTTCCACGATCGAAGCAGTACCATTTGCCATGGCCCACTCAAGGGATCTTCAGAGATTTGTGATCCAGACGTGCAGGAATCATCCAGATCATCAACATCTGTCTGTTTCTCTTCCTCCTCATGTCGAGTCGAGTCTGCACTGGTGGTTAGATCTCTCTCATCTCTTGAAAGGGAAATCCTTTCTAGTTCCTCATTGGACCACAGTCACAACGGATGCCAGCCTTCGGGGCTGGGGTGCAGTCTGGGGTCGCTTCAGTGCTCAGGGGAAATGGGGTCTGGAGGAATCCATGCTCTCCATCAATGTTCTGGAACTTCGAGCTGTCCGGCTGGCCCTGAGGCACTGGGAGTCTCAATTGACCGGTCTTCCAGTCAGAGTAGAGTCCGACAACGCCACGGCGGTGGCTTACATCAACAGACAAGGCGGCACAAGAAGCGGTTCCGCCTGGTGGGAAGTCAAGGATATTTTGTCTTGGGCAGAAGATCGTGCCTGTCATCTCTGCAGTTCATATTCCAGGCGTGGACAACGTCATGGCAGACTTCCTCAGTCGTCACACCGTCGACAGCGGAGAATGGGCTCTTCACCCAGAGGTGTTTCACATGCTCACTCAACGGTGGGGGATGCCAGTGGTGGATCTGATGGCTACCAGACACAACAGGAAGGTTCCGGTGTTTTGCTCCCGTCTGAGGGACTCCCTTGCTCTAGCAGTGGATGCCTTGTCGATCCCTTGGGACTTCTCCCTGGCTTACATCTTCCCCCCTCTTCCTCTATTGATCAGAGTTATTCAGAAGTTGAAGAGAGAACGTTGTCCTGTCATCCTGATTGCTCCAAACTGGCCTCGCCAGTCCTGGTTTCCGGAATTGATGGCCATGTCAGTGAAGGATCCAATCCCACTTCCAGCCCGTCCGGACCTGCTTCTTCAGGGGTATCTGTGGAAAGAGGATGTTCACTCTCTCCGTTTGATGGCATGGCGGTTGAATCCTCGATTCTAGCTAAGAAAGGCTTTTCTCCTTCTGTGGTGTCGACGATGCTCAGTGCTCGTAAGCCTGTGTCTTCCAAGATCTATCATCGCATTTGGTCAACTTTCGTGACATGGTGCTCTGTCAAGCAGTTGTCTCTTGACTTTCATCTTCCCACTGTCCTGGCCTTCTTGCAGGACGGTGTGGACAAGGGGCTCAGTCTGAGTTCCCTCAAAGTTCAGACCTCTGCCTTGTCTGTGTTTTTCCAGGAACGGATTGCCATCCTTCCTGATGTGAAAGTCTTCTTCCAAGGTGTGACTCATGTTCGACCTGCCTTCAAGAGTCCTGCTCCCCAGTGGGATCTCAATTTGGTGCTGGGGGTTCTTCAGCGACCACCGTTTGAATCCTTGGCTTCCATTCCATTACGTCTTGTGACTTGGAAGATGGCCTTCCTTTTGGCTATTGTGTCAGTACGCCGGGTGGCAGAGTTACAGGCATTGTCTTGTAAACCTCCTTACCTGGTGTTCCACAAGGATAAGGCTGTGCTTCGCACTACCAAGGAATTCTTACCCAAGGTTGTGTCTGAGTTTCACATCAATCAGGAGATTGTGGTTCCCTCTTTCTGCCCTAATCCTTCATCTGACAAGGAAAGAGATCTCCATTTGTTGGATGTGGTGCGTTGCCTCAAGTTTTATGTTCACCGCACCGAATCTATCAGGAAGTCTGACGCTCTATTCGTCATTCCTGAGGGGCCTAGGGCAGGAAGACCGGCTTCCAAAGTTACCATTGCCTCTTGGATTAAGGCTACCATCCGTGAAGCCTATAAGTTGAGGAATAAGCATGTTCCCTTCAGGGTGACTGCCCATTCCACCAGATCTATTGGGGCCTCCTGGGCCTACAAGAATCAAGCTTCTGCTGATCAACTGTGCAGAGCGGCCACTTGGTCCTCTGTGCACACTTTTTCTAAGCACTACCGAGTTGATGTACTGGCATCGGCTGATGCCAGCTTTGGAAGGAAGGTCCTGGAGGCAGTCTTGCCTGTGTAGGTCTTCCGATCTGTGATCCTTAGTGCTTCCTTACTGTTGAGCCCGGTTGGCTCGTGTTCCGTGTGCTGTGTTAAGTTCAGGGATTGTTCCCTTGGTTAGTGTCCGTTGACACTTACAGTTTGGGCTATGTTATCAACTGGTTAACAGTTCTAGTGACTTGGGCCTTGCGCCTGGTCCTTGCCTTACTTCCCGCCTCTGGATCAGCTCAATGTTTGTACATCCCATGGTACCAGTGACCTGTATTGGACGACAGTGAAAATAGGATTTTAGTCTTACCTGTTAAATCCTTTTCACTTAGTCCATACAGGTCACTGGTCTCCCACCCTGTCAAGGGACCAGTCTTGGCTCTCCTGTGGCATTCAGTGGGAGACCGTTCGGGCATGCTCACAGGAGTCTTTCTTTTTGCTTACCTGGGGTCAGTTTAGGGTCTCAAATCAATATGGGTGGCTCTGGCCAGAAGGTGGCTTAAGTAAGAGGGGAGGCTCCGCCCCTTGCAAATTATTTGCATAATTGTTCCTGCCTATTAAAGGGGACTACACATCCCATGGTACCAGTGACCTGTATGGACTAAGTGAAAAGGATTTAACAGGTAAGACTAAAATCCTATTTTAAACCCTTGCGCACCAGACGTGTAGGCAAGGCATTGTGCTGCAGTGTGGAAACCACAGGTCCAAAGAGGTTAAAGAAAGAGGAGAGCCAGCTCTGTATGTACTGTATACTTGCACTAGCAAAAGTTGCGCGCAACAGCAGAAATTACCGAAAACTGCAGTGTGCAGCACGACACTGGCCCACAACTGTTATTATCCCCATGGCCCGGGGCTCTGCCCCCCTGGCCAGTCTGCCCCTGTCAGTGATGCAATCCGTGGTGCGACACATGTTACAGGATCCGGTCAAGTGAACAATGAATAAGCAGCAGATAGCAGTGAGTCACACAGGAAGCGGCACAGGCACCAGCAGGTTCGTAAACCAAGCACCCCTGCAGGCGCATACCTTACATGCACAATTTAAATTCTGGGGTATTTCATTCAAAAGTGGGCAGTCCGATGGGCGTGGCAAAGCCATTACCAGGCGCCCCTCAGAATTGGGCTCCCTAGGCAAGTGCCTCGTGTGCCTGTTTAGAAATCCGGCCCTGGATCCACTAGAGAATTTTCCCTTGATGTTGTGGTTTTGGTGGGAATGTGTCTCGAAAGCCTGCATCCTAGAGCTACTTAGCCAATAAAGCTATCGCTTTTACTCTACCAGTCTCCTGCTTTTTCTACTGCTAACACTGTAATACTTTAAAGGGATAGTAATGTTTCATAATAAAAGCAGCTCTAATTAATCATCATAGTATTTGGACTTTGGAGAGTGTTATTTCAATACTGTCAGAGTTGTAGTTCAGGAATAATTCAATGACAAAGTGTCCTCCTCCCGCCCCTTTTACTGATGTAACACTTTTCAGCCAGAGCAGAAGGGAGGTGCCCAGGTAGACTGCAGAGAGGGACAATCTTCAATTAAGATAAGGGAAAAACCTGAAAAGCTTGTCAAGGGGGCCAGGTATTCCATTGTTTTCATTGTAAGAAGATTGTCCCCTGCTGTTATCTGTCTGGTCTTACAACCAGATCCCCATCTGAGATGAGATGGCTTACACTAGGTAAAAGGGGCAGGAGGGGGAAACTTTGCTTGTGAATATCTCTTAAACCATAAAGGTTTGAGAGATAAGACTTATATCATTCTTCATGTTTTTTGAATGCCTACAAAATAAAATAAAGTTAAAACGAAGTATTACTATCCCTTTAAAGCTCTCCACACTGCTACCCTTCATTACATCTCTCCTCTTATGTACCCAGCCACCTCTGTCGCCCAGTGTACAATGCCCTTCTTGTTACACCATCTACACCCTCTCCCGTCTCAAACATTTCTCGCTTTCCATTCCCTACCTATGGAACTTCATACGCCTCTCCCTACATCTTGACCAATCCCCCTCTGTCTTTATGTCTACCCTGAAATCTTATCTTCTGGAGCACTAGGACCATGAACTACCTTTTGGCCAAACTCAGCACGTAATCTTAGCACTTGACACTCTCATACGTCTGTCTCCTATTGCCCATTTAGACTGTAAGCTTCTTGGGGCAGGAACCTTTCTTCTATTGATTCTATGAATGTGACACTTATTTTATGCCTTTTTATTTGTAACATTTGTCTGTTGTAAGGCACTAAGTACACTGTGGCACCATATAAATAAAGATATATATACATAATATGTTTTATCTTTAAAGGGATAGTATTACTTCAAAATTACTATCCCTCATATTGTAGCCCTTAATAAACTGAGTTAAATGACACCAGCGGCATCTCTCAAACCTTTATGGTTTAAGAGATAGCCGCTTTCAAAGTTTCCTTTCCCCTGCTGTCAGCGTTCTGCTACCAGCAGGAGAATCCGGTCCCAGGACAGGCGAAGGCTCTTCAGCAGAGCCGATATCTCATTATGGAAGGAACAATGATTCATTGAAACAGTCTTCTACATGTGCTTGGTTATCAAGCACACGCAGAAGACTGTTTCAATTAATCATTTTTCCTTCCATAACGAGATATCGGCTCTGCTGAAGAGCCTACTCTTGATTCAGAGACCGGATTCTCCTGCTGGCACCAGAACGCTGACAGCAGGGGAGAGGAAACTTTGAAATTGGCTATCTCTTAAACCATAAAGGTTTGAGAGATGCCGCTGGTGTCATTTAACTCAGTTTATTAAGGGCTACAATATGAGGGATAGTAATTTTGAAGTAATACTATCCCTTTAAGTAGTTACAGCAGTAGAAGATACTGCAGTTTTATAATCTAGTAGTGATCCCTGGTGTACAACTAAAACGTGGATTCAGTTTGCACACACTTAGACCCAATGACATGTATTATACATAGTTTTGTTGCCATGAGGACCTGAAACTAAACACCTGGATTCCTATTTCCTCGTTTAAATGTCCCAGTAATCAATCATATGAAAATAAATTATTTTCATAGCACACACAATACATGATGCTAAATATTATTTGCATGTCAGGTGAACTACATTTCTTCCAGACCCATGTTGTATTTAGAATTTGTAGGGCCAAATGCACAAGTTAATGTGGATGAAGCCAACTAGACTACAGGGAGGTTAACCCCTTTAATGATAGAGAGGTCTCCAACACATTTCTATTGCAGGCACACGAGAAGCACCACAAATTTTCTTTTTTTACAATCATTGGCAAAAGCAAAGAAAGATAAAAAAAGATAAAAAAAACTGTGGAAATGTATCAAAGATTAAGGACGAGATGTTCAGTAAGTGGTTGTAACTTGTCTGTAATCAGAATAAAAAAGTTCGAAGACCATGGTCCGTCAATTCTCAAACATGTTTCCGTCATTTTTTGCATCCAATTCCACCATCTCTGTCAAAGGGAAAAATCCATCTTAAAAGTGGGTGTAGTTTAATCTAAAGTATATACATAAAAAAATATTCATTTCAATGTCACTTTTTTTGTCTGATCAATGTAATTTTTTCCCGACAAAATAAAAAATGGCGTAAACTTGGAATAGACAAATTAAAGTACTGCTATCAGGGGTGAGAAGCAATTTGAAATTTCAAAGACAAAAAAATGTATTTTTCTTTGAAAATGTTCTTTTCAAAGACAAAATCAAAGACATTTTTAGCATCAGAATTTTTAAAGGCAATGTCCATCAAGATATTCTTACAGTCATTTTTAATTCTTTAGACACATTTTCAAACACGATGGATTGACTTCTGAAAATATTGTCCTTCTTTTACCATCAACTCATGATCCAACAATTTTTTCATTATGACGACTTTTTGAACATCTCGCCCTAAGAGTATTTCACTGTTTAGAAGAAGCTTTGGGTATTTATGATGAGCAGGAGAATTTGCCATACAGAAATAAATATTACAAATTGGCAAACAGTCCATAAAATAAAATGGGAGAAACACAAGAAATCCCCACATACAATTAACAATATATAAGGGAAAGGTCTCCTTCCAGTTCTTAAAGGGATAGTAATACTTCGTTTTAACTTTATTTTATTTTGTAGGCATTAAAAAAACATGAAGAATGATATAAGTCTTATCTCTCAAACCTTTATGGTTTAAGAGATATTCACAAACAAAGTATCCCCCCCCTGTTCAACCAGATCAGAAGGGAGGTGCCCAGGTAGACTGCAGAGAGGGACAATCTTCAATTAAGATAAGGGAAAAACCTGAAAAACTTGTCAAGGGGGGAAGGGCTTTCATTGTTTTCATACAAAGAAAATTGTCCCCTTCTGTTATCTGTCCTGTCATACAACCTGATCCACATCTGAGAAGAGATGGCTTACACTAGGTAAAAGGGGCGGGAGGGGGAAACTTTGCTTGTGAATATCTCATAAACCATAAAGGTTTGAGAGATAAGACTTATATCATTCTTCATGTTTTTTTAATGCCTACAAAATAAAATAAAGTTAAAACGAAGTATTACTATCCCTTTAACTGGCAAACTCAATGATCCATTGTAATTAGAGTTTCGACTTCATCCCTTTAGAGGGATAGTATTGGATTATTTTAACAACATTTAATCTTGTAGCTATTAAAAAAAATAAATCAAATGATGGCAGTCCGATCTGATAAACCTTTACAGTTTGAGAGCTATTCGCAGATAGAGTTCCCTCCTCCCTCCCCTTGCACTGACGTCAGTGCTCTAGCTGATAGCAGGAAGATTCTGGTCCCAGGACTGGCGGCGATTCTTCAGCAGAGCAGAAATTGTGATATATAAAAAGAAATACTTCACTGGAATGTTCTGTAAAGTATGCTTGCAAACCAGGCACATTTTGTAGACCGTTCCAATGAAGTATTTCTTTTTAAAGGGACAGTAATACTTAAAATGTAAAAAAAATATGTTGTAGGGTTTATCCCCCTGAGTAAAACAAGAGCACTCCCACTGCTGAAAGGTGTTTCATTCAAAAGTTATTAATTTTCAAAGTTTAATTTTTTAGGTGCAATATCACATTTGCGTTTTTTTTCTCAACATGTTTCTTGCAACCCTGTTGACTATTTGCAAAAAAATGTTTGATGGTTCTGTGATCACGCCCCAATATCTAAGCAATTTCAAGAGTGCTGCATCCCTCTGAAAGACTTTTCACAATTTTTGACTTTTCAGAGTCAGTTATATCTCTTTTTCTGCCCATTTTGCCTGAAGAAATGAAGCTGCCTAATAATTACGCACACCTTGACAAAGGGTGTTCATCTCCTTAGGCCACACCCTCTCTCATTACACAAATATACTTCACCTGATATGCTTAAATCCAATAAGCATTCAAGTTTTTACAGCTTGGAGTTGGAAAATATGCATAAAAATGATGATATGGTCAAAATACTCCCTTGCCTAATAATTGTGCACACAGTGTACATGGCGTTATGTCCTCCTAAACTATCCTTAACATTTTTATAACCACCAGAGACAACCTTACAGCCATTTTAATGATTCTTTTTGATTAACTCCACTTTTATAAATGTCCTCCAATCTTCTTACTGTGAGCATAAAGAAAACCCTGCCCCCCTTGACAGGTTTTTCAGGATTTTCCTCATGCTCAATAAAGTTTGTCCCGCTTTGCAATCCATCTGGACAGTCTTGTTGCTCTGAGGTGAGTAGTGTTACATCAGTAAAAAGGGTGGGAGGGGGATACTTTATCATTCAATTACTCTTGAACTACAGCTCTGACAGTATTTGCTCACAGTTGGACATTTGGTAAAGGCTAGATCAAAGATTAGTTCTAAATGCGCAGTCTGCTGTGTTTGGTGCTTGTATTTGACAAAATAAAACGTATATGAAATTAAAGTGGAACTTTCATCCTATTTCAAGTCCCCCCACAATCATTACGCATATTGCGAGTAGCTTCTTAACAGTGATATTATCGTGCAGAAGTGCCACAAGCTGAAGTAATCCTCCTTGTTCTGAGACCGGCGGCCAGACATCTTGTCTTAAAGATGTATGTGCACCTGTGCTGTCCGGTCTCCTCTAGGAGGCATTGCACTGTGCCTTAAGGCACCGGAAGGGACTGGCGGTGCAGGTGCTCAGATGGCTCTAAAGGAAGAAGCCTGGTCGCCAGTCTGAAAAAAAAGGATTACTTCAGATTGTGGTACTTGCGCAGGATAATATCACTGTTAGGAAGCTAATCGCAATATGCCTATTTATTGTGGGGGTACTTGACATAGGGTGAAAGTTCTGCTTTAAGTCAAAATAAATGGTTACTATTCCTTTAAGGTTAGCTATAGCTTTCCTTTACATCCCTTCCTATTTGCAGGAAAATCAGTCATGTGTGTGTTGTGCACACAGAACACCCTCACTCCTCCCTGACCATCTGGCCACAAGATTAAACAGGTTCCTTTCTGTAGTACTGGGACTAATGGGAACCCTGGAGGCATCCTGAAGCAGGAGGCCTCTGAGAATCCTGGTTGTGCTCATGTATTGAATGAATGCATAAATATGTTTATTTATATAGTGACACAAGTGTACACAGGGTTTAGACAATACATGGTTATAAGTGCTTTGCAAAGTGAAACACTGGAAGTGAGCTACAGTCTAAAGTGGTAATGGGAGACATACAGAATACATAAGCGTCCAGTACTGAATACAGTGCCAGAGTTCTGGTCAGGATTGGGGGACACATAAATAAAGTAAGTAAATTATACCTAGTGTAAGGCACCTTCCCTCAGATGTGGAATCTAGTCCTGGGACCAGACAGCTCACAGCAAGAGACAATCTTCTTACTTTAAGAACAATGAAAACCCTGGCCCCCTTGACTGTTTTTTCCTTATGATAATTTAAGATTGTCCCTCTCTGCGACCCACCTGGATACCACCTTGCTGCACTAAGGTGAGCAGTGTTACATCAGTAAAAGGGGTGGGAGGAGGATACTTTATCATTCAATTACTCTTGAACTACAACTCTAACAGTATTGAAATAACACTCTCCATGTCTCAAAATATTTTAAAGATTAATTGGAGCTGCTTTTATTATGAACATTACTATCCCTTTAAGTGCCAGAGGGGTATCCAATTCAGTATTTACAATGAAATGCCCCATTGCAGGGAGTTTGATGTTCTAAAAAGAATTGTAACAATTCCAGGGTGAGCCAACTGCGTCAAAAGGAACAAATTAAATGAACTGGGGATTTTAACGCCTTAAATGCCAGAGAGGTCTCGAATACATTGCCCCTCAGTGTGTTTTAGATCTGTCTAGCATTGAAGAGGTTGAAATTCCCATTTAAATTGATGGCAATTTGGTGAATTTGTATTTGTCTCCTATACTGCAGTCTACAGACTCATTGCTTGCTTAACCCTTTGAGTGTCAAAGAGGTAACCAACACATTGCATTACCTTTCTAGCACTCAAAGGGTTAAGGAAGGACACATACACATGCAGGGTCAAATGTATATATATTCTAACAAGCACTTATCATCATATATAATAATTCGCTAAGGCTTGTCAGAAGCTGTCATGAGCAGTAGAGACGGCTGCGCGCGCTTTAGTCATGCACAGTACAGACTGCGGTCGCCTTGGCTGTTACGGAGCTGGGCTTTCTGAATTCAGACCGGAGTCCCACAGAGAGGACTCCGGTCTGAATTCGGAACGCTTCGCTTCGTATCAGCCGTGGCGCAGCCACTCACTACTGCTCATGCCTACAGAAGTGGAACTGTGGGCCTTTCATTGTAATATATAAAAGAAAGATTCTGCGATCAAGAAGACTGTCATTTAACCCATTGAATGCTAGTGAGGTCTTCAATCTTTTGTTTTAGAAGATTGAAGAATCCAAGAGGTTAACATTTCTCTACCATATATCAGGGATAGTCAATCGTTGAAGCTCCAGATCATGTTGACCATGGAATCATGGGAGTTGTAGTCACCAACTGCAGTAGCTCCAAAACTTGACTATCCTTGCTGTTTCTGAAGACAAAGCATATTTTTAACAATTATCAAGAAAAACATAACAGAGGTCAGTTCAGATCATCAGTTAAATATTACTGACACAAGCAAAACAAAGGAGCCACAGTATGTGCTGACTAATGAAATAAATGTGGATAATATAACAATATGTTATTTTTCTAACAATGAAAATCCCATCAGTCTTACCTAAGCTGTTAGAAACACCAAGCCTCTCAGCAGCTTCTGATGCTATACACAGGATGTAAGTGGTTATGCTCTGGGGAACCTGGTTGCTTTAACAACCTATCACTGTTGCTTTCAAACTCGGTAGTGATGTCAGATATTTTCAAGTCAATCATGAGCCCTGGCTTGTCTTACTGAAATAGCACCAAATGTATCAATGATTCGCTCAGCAGTAACTATAGTATGTGTACAATAAAAAATAAAGATAACTGGAAATAATGCATAATTATCAAACAAATTAGTGAAGAAAACTGCATTTTAGAAGCACTTGTGAATAAAGGTTAGGAATTTGCAAATCAGTGAATAGTGACCAACAGGACAATAAAGAACAAATTGCACATGAAATTAATGTTAGCTGACCCAACACCTTTTGCTTCACAGTGTGTTATATACCCCTCTGATCCTCAAGCTGTTAAAGTGAACTTATTACCAACAAAGCTTTTAGTCTCATTAACTTTATCTATTTAAACTGCCTATACCGTCTACTTTTTGCTTTACAAACAGGTTGATAGTTTTAGAGACTTTTGATTTAACAGTTTGGAATCTTAAAGCAGAGCTTTGTTCTCTGATTTGGTCAGATAAAGCTGCATAATTACCCCCTTCATAGGCTGCTAGAACCAATCAGTTTCCACCACAAGACTGGAATAAACTGATGGGGCAGAATGTTCATGCAGATCCTTTCAAAATGTAAATTCCCACCGAGGGGAGGATTTGGAAAGGTGATCGGTCCTCTTAATACATATTAAGCACACATATTCCATTTTTCAGAGTTTTTACTCTATTTTGCAATATTTTGTGATAAATATGTCTCATTGTTTCTACAAACTGTTTTATCCCACTGGAGTCCAGAGAGACAGCCATTTGATTGCTTTAACCCTTTGAGTGCCAGAGGGGGTAAGCAGTGCATTACAGAGCAATGAGTTGTCTACCACTCTGGCAATCAAATGGTTAAAATGCACTGAAGACGTCTTTAGCACCCAAGGGCATAAGTAGAGCCTCCTTATTATAGGAAGAATAAAAACTCCTTCTGTATCAAACCTACCTTCCTCTAGACTGTAAGCTCTCGCGAGCAGGGCCCTCTGATCATTCTGTTCTACACATCTGATTGTACTATTTAATACCTCTGTATGTCTATTCCCCAATTGTACAGCGCTGCGGAATTAGTTGGCGCTATATAAATAAAGAATAATAATAATAATAATAATAAAACTCAAAATAGTTTAAAAGGCATTTGTTTTTCCTAGATGTCACCCTTGCAACATACTAGTCTTTTCATCCCATCAGTATTAAAATAAAAGCATATATGTGAACATAAGAGAGCAGTAAACTTTTATGATGATATATGTTATAGGGTGTTTCCTGATGGGCAATACAAAGGTACTACCACTTCCAGAAAATGTTTAATTCAAAAGTTATTACAGCTCAAGCTTTTTAACACCTTAACTACTGAGCCATCGAGTGGTGGGCAGCTCTAGAGGACCACAACATTTATTTTTATAAATCGCAATGCATACTGGGATTGCAGAGCGGCATGCAGCCGCGCTGCTATCCCAGAATTCCAAGACGTGTCAGGACTGTCACCAGTCCTTAACGCACATCCACCGACAATGATCCTGGCACATCATCGGTCTTTAGGGGTCAGTTAACACCAAGTAGTGTCCAGCAGTCATTTGTTGTTAATGTACTATATGGGAGAGGTTGAGTCACTGGGGGACATAGACTAAGTTTTTTTTTGCGTGTGTGGATTGCAGACAGATTTGCCTGCACACCTGTCAGCAATCCGCCAGAAAATGGCATATATGTTCTCACCTCAAACCTGTCTGTACCTGAAGAGGACAAATGGGCATGCCAAGTAAAGGTGACATTATCAGCATGTGTCTGCCTGAGTCATGTGCATTCCTGACGGTACATAGGTATGGCAGTCTATACGCTTAGTTCAGGCAGGTGGAATGGGGGGGGTCATGATGCTTCCTGCTGCCCTGCCTGAACACCATGTCCCATGATGCCCCAAAGCACATCCTCCCCATACACGAACACCCCACTTAACCCCTCTGTTGGCATGCGAGTTTCCAATGCAATGCTTTACAAACTCGCTGGCAACTTAGGGTTTAATATACATTACGTTTAATTTAAAAAATATATCCCGATTAAACTATCCCCCGCTGTCCCTTCTTTCTTAAACCAATGTCAGATTGACATCTTTGTTGTGGGATCGGCTTGTATTAGCCAAACCAAATGGCCTTTAATAATCTCTCTATCCTGATCACATCAGGAATGTGTTCAGAATATGTTTTTCCACTAAAGGGAAGGCACTTTTGTTCCCTCCCTTAATAAATTAAATAAACGTATGGGGTACATTCACCCCGTAGTTTTTCTAAACGCTTAAATTAAAATGGGGTTCAGTCACAACATAATAATTTACTGAAGATACATGAGATAATGTAGCCACCAAACATTGCCCCCATAACCCCCTCCATATCCCACTAACAAGTAATTTATCCCCCAAACTAAGTGACAGCAACAGCATCACCTGGTGGTCAGAACAGAATGTTTCTGTTCAATAAAAAACATTCTCAAAAACACTAAAGTTGTTTTTAGGTGATAGAGTCCATAAAAAAAAATCTTTATGTTTGCTGTTCTTTTAATTTAGACTTAGCCATAAATTAAAATGTGCAATTTGTTTTTGAAGTAAACAGTTGCCTTTAAAAAAAAATTAAAGGAGCAGAAAACATTTTTAATTAAAACCTAGTATATATTGTTGAGTAAAACAAGGATACATCAATTGCTGTCAGATGTATTATTCAAAATGTATAACTATTCAAAGTGTCAGGATGTGAGTGAAAGTGTCAAATACTTCCTGAAAGATCAAGCTGGCAGGAAGAGCTCAGAAGTTTCTATCACATTCTATGGAAAACTGTCAGTGACTCACCTCTCCCATAGAATGCACCAAAAATTAAAATCTGACCACTACAAGACATTGTTAATGTAAAAAAAAAATTAAGTTTAAACTATAGTAATTCTGGAAAGATGGATCTCCCTGCAATGGAAGCACCCTTATTTTACTCTACAGGAAAATATCTACAATATGTTTTTTGTTTTCACAAAATGTTTACTGCTCCTTTAAGCAGGATTACAAAAATATAGTTCAGAGGAGAAGCCAGTTCCATTTTATATGTTTACTACTGTATTATTCCTCTAGTTAAGCAGACTAATTATATATACATATAAATGTATGTGCATGATTGGTGGAAGTGGGACTCATGTACACAAGAATTGATATGCACTCGTTGTGTGGCTCAGTCGTGAGCACACATATAGACAAGCACCCGCAGACACTTATTTGAACGGCCATGCTCTGGGGTATCCAGACAGGTACTCCAACTGCTTTAATTATTTTAAATTAAAAGTTAAAATAAATCAAGCAGTCACAAACTGATTAAGCTGTTACTATAACATTTTATGGAGACCTTTAGTCAGTAACTCATCTCTCATATAGAATTCAATAAAATAACTACCTGTATAACAGATGACCTGTAGGTGACCAATCTCTTCACTAGATGGGACTATAAATGTAATAATCCCAACAGTTTGGACTCATTTTGGATCTATGCATCTCCCAGAAATGAAGTGCCATTTTTTTCTCATCAGTAAACTTCTATAATATATGTTAATATAGGTTTACTACTTATATAAATCAACAGGGATATTTTTCTATTTCATTCCTATGTTATACAGTTGTTTGCTGGATAAATGCTCCATTTTTCTTAACAAGAGGCCCTCTAAGAACACACCCAAGGCAGGGTGCATCCATTAAGTTTGTGAAAGGTGATATGGACATCTTTACAATCACATAAATCAGTTCATTGAGCCTTTGGAGTTAAAGTGTGCAGTCTGTAAATCCAGTGAGTAGGTATTTTGTTCCTTAGATCAGATAGACGTGGCTTCAACTCGCTACAAAGATAGATATCAGGTGTCTTGCCACTGGAGAATGGTCAATGGTCACTGTGGTAACCTGGTGTGTGTGTGTAATGGAAGAATACTGGAATGGGAGGGTATTTTGGGTATGTGCCTCACAGTCTGGCATTCATGCACTTGTGTCCCTGAGCAAAGTAATATTGGATAACTATTTTTTTAACTATCTTAGTACCTGCCAAATTAATTTAATATTTTGTTTGTGTTTGTATATCATAGCCAGATCTCCCATGTTCTTATGCTGCTAGTGAATATGCTGCAGAGACCATTTTCAAAACTTCAATAGACTAGGCTCTATAGGAAAACAATGCAATTGGAGAGCTTTCTCTCACTGTATATCGGTTTTTCAGCAATCTCCTCTTTTATCATGCATTAATCTCCTAATTATACACATCTGAAACTTCATGATAGGTGTGTTGTGACCAGACCTTTTGGAGATTCCACAATGAATTTCCATGCAATATTTAACCCCTTAACGACCCTTGACGGTCATGGTACGTCATGGGTAAAAAGTGCCTGAACGACCCATGACATACGATAACCGTCATGGATTTCAGGGCTCCCTGCACGGCTGCACGCCATTCGGGGAGCCCTGGGTCCGATCGTAAAAAATGTAAAAAAAAAATGCTCCGTGGTCCTTTAGTGACTGCTGCGTGCCTGCGCAGCCGGTCGTTAAGGGGTTAAATTGCCATCTGTACTTTATGCATGATTATTTTTACTATATAAACCAAGGATAGTTAACTGATGGATTTCATTTGCTGTATCTTTAACTGTTGGGGACTTCCACTCCCTTTATTCTCAACCAGCCATTGGCCTGTTTGGGGATGATGGAACTTGTAGTCACCAACAGCTTTAGGTCTTAACTTAGAACACTGGCAATATTTACATCCGATCAGTATTTCAGCTGACATTCTACTGGATACAATTTAAGGATTACTATTGAAATGTCGAGCTGCTAATAGTGTGCTTCAAAATGGTGACTGAAATGTTGATGGAGTGAAAAGGGTGCATTATAGAAGTCACTTTAAAAAATGTTGCAACATAAGTGCCCAAATCACCACTCAAGTGTGACCCTCGTCTAACATGAAGTAAGAAGTAATCTAAACCACCCCAATTCTAGTCTAAGAGATACTAACCTAACATAGCCTGGTGATATTCTGAATGGTGACATATTGCATATGCCACATTGACAACCGCAATGTTGTGAGCATGTTGTAATGATGCTCGCCATGTAGGCGATGCCATTTCAAAATGGCGGTTTCAACAACTGGAAAGAAGGTAAAGGTAATTTATTAAAAATAAATAAATGTCAAAATATTACTAGCATATTTTTTTCCTCTTTATAGGTTGTTTTTAAAGAGATAATGATTATGACGATTTGTATTCTAATTAATGCTATGAAAGATTAGATTGAAGAACTTATCTTAATAGCAGACAAGGTAACATCAAAACAAATCATTCTTAAAAAATGATGCTATTAATGCCAGTTTTAACCATAGAAATGACCTGCAAAAAATGTTGATCTTAAATTGTATGTAAAAATACTGTAGTTACGTGTTTATATTTTAACTCTTTTCAAAGAAGGTTGTTTCTACTATTTTCCATCAAAACAGTACAATTAAAAGTAATAATAGAATTTCTCTGTTGTCCAATACAGGTTACTGGTAACTTTGGGTAGGCTATCTGCCCCTTTAAGTAGGCAGGAACAATTCTAGAAGTGAATGCAGGGGGTGGAGCCAACCTTCCCTCCTTGGCTGCAGCTAGCCAATCAGCTCCAGTAAAATGTGTTCCTTGGTGAAGATACAGGCAAGAGAACAGTTATGCTATAGTTTTAGCTAATTTTTTATTTTTCTGTTAGAAATGGAATATCACCATTAAGATGATTACCATAACTGACAATGCCCTTAGATGTGGCCATCTCAGTGTCCAGGTGCTTTTGTGGACCTTAAGCCCTGGGGGGAAAATCTTGGGTTCAAGTTCTTTCCCCAGGAATTGCCCACTGAGGCTTCTTCTTAATACATGGTAATCTGAAGACAGAAGATCTGCAGAAAAGGTGAGCAACCCTTTGAGCTCTGCGGGTCCACATGTCCCACAGTGCCCCTCCGCACAGGGGTTTTCCCTATTGCACACTCCTGCACTCATTGGGTTTATTTGTATGTCTGTTGGGTGGTTTGGATCAAGTTTCTGTGGTAATAGGCACCATTGCTCCATTCACTTCTATGGGACTGTACAGTTTGGGACATATCTCTGCAACCGCTCATCGTAGCGACTTCAGATATGGCTCATTTTATTTGTCTGCCCTTGCTCTGTTATCCGGTGAACATTTTATGTGTGTTGGAGGGCTTGCTTTGTGCGCTCGTTTCTGATTGGCTCCCGCTGCGGCAGCCATTTTGTGCTTTTCCTGAACAAGTATCCTATGCAGGGCTTGGACTCTCCTTCTCCCTTCTGCAGATTAACCCTTTGCCTGGCAGATAAGTGCATTTTAGTGATTTCTGAGGTGAAATATTAATCTTACACACTGTATTTGGGTGATTCCTTATACTTAAAAGTTTTGACACTGTTAGAATATCTAATCCATTAGAGCTTGGAACCAGGCCTAAGACTAAGGATGCTGGGGTCTCTGTGTCCCCTATTGCACATTGCTCCTCATGTCATTCAGGGTTACCTAGAGAATTCTCAGGTCATTTATGCCCAGCATGTTCTGATGTCCCTGAGTCTCTCCCAGGGACCTCCAGCCATGCATTAGAGCCAGTTTGGGTGCAAAAGTTCAAGGCTGCTACTAGAGACCTCCAGTCTACATTGCAACTCTTTCCATCCCAGTTACAGGGGGGGTTTCCACTCCTAGCAGACCCCTTCTTCCATCAGATCTTCCCTGCCAAAACCGCAGAGAGTACCTGACGCATCAGATTCTTCTGAGGAGGAACTGTTGGTGGATTCAGATGTTGAGGAATGTTCTGCTGTGGGCTCCTCTCAGTTTTTTGGGGACCCCTTTGAGGCTGATCCTGATCCCTCGGCTGAGAGCTTGATCAGAGCCGTCGTAACTACCCTAAACATTCCCTTAGTTCAGGAGGTTTCTTCAGATCCTTCTGATGTATTTCTTATACTTGTTTTCCACCTAACCCCACTCTTGACCACCTTGTGTCTGATGAGTGGAATTCCCCGAACAAGAAACCTTCTATTTCTAAGAAATTTGCCAAGCTTTGCCCCTTCTCTGAGGCGGTGCTTACTCAGTGGGTTCATACCCCCAAAATGGATGCTTCTGTCTCTGGGCTATCTAAATCCACTGCCTTGCCATTTGCTGATGCTTCCGCTCTGAAAGACTGGACTGACAAGAAACTTTGTCTCCCTCAAGTCCATTTTTGCCACTGCTGGTACTGCCATGTGTCCAGCGTTCTCTGCCGCATGGGTGAACTGGGCCATTGCAGTCTGGACTGAACAGCTCACCCTGGCTGTCTGTTGGTGCTCCTACTTTGGATATGTTGCAGCTTCTTGCCAACATTTCTGAGGCCCAGCACTATGTTTCTGCTGCCTTATTTGATGCCATCTGTTTGGTGGCAAGGGTTTCCACCATGTCTGTGGTTGCCAGACAAGCTCTTCGGCTCAAGATCTGGTCTGCTGATACTGCTTACAAGAAAGGTTTGCTCTCTTTGCCTTTTCAGGGCACAACTTTGTTTGGGCCAAATCTTAAGGGTCTGATTAGTGAGGCCACAGGGGGCAAGAGTACCCTTCTGCCTATGGTCCCCAGGAAGAAGACGCCTTTCAAGCTTAATCGTTTTTTTCGTTCCTTCCAGACTGAGACACGTCCGGCGAACCAGGCGGTTCCCTCAGCACCACGGTCCTCCTCCAAGCCCAAACAGCAATGGAAGCCCAAGGTCTCCTCCAAGCCTAAGGCTTCCAAGCCTTCTTCGGCATGACTCGCCAAACCCAGGTCCCCAGTCAGCTGTAGGTGGCCATCTGCGTCACTACCACAGCGTCTGGGAAAATACAGTGGCGGACCCGTAGGTTTTACAGGTGGTGTCGAAAGGGGACAGGATCCCTTTCGTCTCTCTTTCTCCCTTTCGGTTTCTCCCCTCTCATACACCCCAGAGCGTAGAGAAACTCCGTCTGTTCAATGGCACTATTCAGGCCTTTCTGGACAAGGAAGTTCTGGAACCTGTTCCAGTTCGGGACAAAGGTATGGGTTTTTACTCAAACCTCTTTGTGGTCTCCAAGAAGGACGGAGGCTGTCTTCCCATTTTGTATTTGAAGGATCTCAATTCCTTTGTGATCAAGACTCATTATCACCAGGAGCCTAAGGACGGTGATTGCTGCTATGTTGCCGGGGAATTCCTTGCCTCTCTGGATCTTCAGGACACGTATCTACACATCGCCATTCATCCAGAGAGTCGGCAGTATCTCAGATTTACCTGTGACCAAGGGCACTTTCAGTTTTCAAGCTCTTCTCTTTGGTCTGACTACAGCTCCTCAAGTCTTCAGCCATGTCCTGGGAGCTTTAGTGTCTGTCCTCCATTGGGACGGCATCAGAGTTACTCCATACATGGATGACCTGCTTCTGAAAGCCCCTTCTGTGGAACTTCTTCATCAGCAGGTTCAGAGCTGCATTCATGCTCTCACCCATCACAGGTGGATCATCAACATGGACAAGTCAGATCTTGTCCCATCCCAGCGTCTGGTCTTCCTGGGCTATCTCTTTGACACTCAGCAGAGCATGGTGTTTCTCACGGACGAGGTGGCTCACCAGATCGCCTACAGGGTTTCTGCTGTTCTGGCTCATGATCCAGTTCCAGCCAAGAAGCTGTCCTCTCTAGTGGGGAAGTTCATCTCCACCATAGAAGCGGTCCCATTTGCCATGACTCACACCAGGGAACTCCAGAGGTTTGTGATCCAGGTGTGCAGGGGTCAGCCAGACCTTCTGAAGATGTCAGTGTCCCTCCCTCCTCATGTGGAACTGAGTTTGTCGTGGTGGCTCGACCTCTTCAATATGCTGAAGGGCAAGTCTTCCTGGTATCCTTCTGGACCACGGTGATGATGGATGCCAGCCTCTCCAGCTGGGGAGCGGTCCTGGGTCACCTGAGTGCTCAGGGTTGGTGGTCTCAGGAGGAATCTCTCATTCCCATCAACGTGTTGGAGACCTTTACCATTGGACACCCCAGCTGGAAGATGCCCAGTCCGGGTCCAGTCTGACAACGCCACGGCCGTGGCTTACATCAACAAGCAGGGCGGAACAAGAAGTCTCGCCTCTTGGTTAGAGGTCAAGGCTATTTTGTCCTGGGCAGAAGAACATGTTCCTGCCATATCCGCAGTGCACATTCCTGGAGTAGACAACGTCATGGCAGACTTCCTTAGTCAACATACGGTGGACAGCGGAGAGTAGGAACTGCACCCAGAGGTGTTCACCCTCATTGTTCAGAAGTGAGATCTTCCTGACGGCGACAAGACACAACAGGAAGGTTCCGATATTCTGCTCTCATTGAAGGGATCCTCTAGCTCTAGCAGTCGATGCCATGTCCATTCCTTGGTTATTTCCTCTGGCTTACATCTTTCCTCATCTCCCCATGTTGCACACGGTGTTATGGAAATTGAGACTGGAGCACTGTCCAGTCATTCTGATTTCTCTGTGCTGGCCTCGAAAGGCTTGGTTTCCAGAGCTTCTGGATCTGTCTGTGGCGGAGCCATTCAGGCTCCCTTGTCATCTGGATCTTCTTCTACAGGGATACCTGTGGAAGGAGGATGTTCATTATCTAGCTTTGACGGCTTGGAAATTGAATCCTCAGTACTTCTTTCTTCTGGTGTGGTGGCTACTATGCTTAGTGCCCGCAAACCTGTTTCTTCTAAGGCCTACCATAGTGTCTGGTCGACCTTTCTCTCTTGATGTGCTCGTAGGGACCTTTCTCAGGATTTTGATCTGCCTATGGTTCTAGCCTTCTTGCAGGATGGTGTGGATAAGGGCCTCAGTTTGAATTCCTTTAAGATTCAGACTTCTGCTCTGTCTGTTTTCTTTCAGAGACACATTCCTATTCTTCCTGATGTCAAGGTTTTCTTCCAGGGTGTTGCTCATACTCGTCCTGTTTTCAAGACTACCGCTCCTCAGTGGGATCTTAACTTGGTTTTGGGCATCCTTCAGCACCCTCCCTTTGAGTCCTTGGCTACTGTTCCTCTACACCTGCTGATGTGGAAAATGGCCTTTCTCCTGGAGATTGTGTCTGTTTGCTGGGTTGCGGATTTGAATGCTCTGTCTTGTAGACCACCCTTTTTGGTGTTTCACAAAGACAAGATGGTGTTTTGCACTTCTCAGGAGTTTCTCCCGAAGATAGTCTCTGAGTTTCACATTAATCAGGAGATTGTGGTGCCTTCTTTCTGCCTTGACCCTAACTCTGACAAGGAGAGGGATCTCCACTTGTTAGATGTGGTGCGTTGTCTCAAGTTTTATATACATCGCACTGAGTCCATTAGACAGTCTGATGAGCTGTTCATCATTCCTGAGGGCCCCAGGGCAGGGAGACCTGCATTCAAAGTGACTATTGCATCTTGGATCAAGTCCACTATTCATAAGGCTTACGAGCTAAGGAAGAAGCCTGTTCCCTTTCGGGTCGCAGCTCATTCTACTAGATCTGTTGGCGATTCTTGGGCTTACAAGAATCAGGCTTCCACTGATCAGTTGTGCAAGGCTGCCACTTGGTCATTTGTGCACACCTTTTCAAAGCACTACCGTATTGATGTGCTGGTATCGGCTGATGCCAGTTTTGGGAGGAAGATGCTAGAGGCAGTCTTGACTGTCTAGGATCTTCTTTGGTTCTTTGGTGTTTCCTTCACTTTTGAGCCCTATTGGCTCTAGTTCAGTGTACTGTGTAACAGTTCCTAAGGTCTTGTTACCCCTGTTCAGTGTCTGTTAACATTTATTTGTTTTGTTCATCTATCTCTGATCTGATGGTTCCTATCTGCTCTGGTGACTTTGGGGGCCTTGCTCCTGATCCGTGCCTTACTTCCCGCCTCTGGGAAACTCTGTATTGGACGACAGAGAAAAGAGCATTTTAGTCTTATCTGTTAAATCCTTTTCTCTTAGTCCATACAGGTTACTGGTCTCCCACCATGTCAAGGGACCATGCTTGGCTCTCCTGTGGCAGACCGTGGGCATCCTTCGGGGTCATGTTCACAGGAGTCTTCTTTCCCTTCTACTATCTAGTCAATAGTTAGTGTCTCAAATCTTACTGGAGCTGATTGGCTAGACGCAGCCAAGGAGGGAAGGTAGGCTCCACCCCCTGCATTCACTTCTAGAATTGTTCCTGCCTACTTAAAGGGGCGGATCGTCTACCCAAAGTTACCAGTAACCTGTATGGACTAAGAGAAAAGGATTTAACAGGTAAGACTAAAATCCTCTTTTATGAATATTCCTGTCTAAAAAAAATGGATGTCGAAAAGCACTCTAATTTTACGTTACAGTTTAAAAATAATTATGTACTAAGCATAAGCACCTACATAAACCACTGGAGACGTAAAGGTAAAATGCAATTTTTACAATCTTACATTCTGTTTTTCGAGATAAAAATGTATCTCATTATATAATACTTGTGTAATAGCCCGTGCACACGGGCCAGCATTCTGTGCATTTGGGCAGTCTCTAATGCGCATAACTGCATCGGACAATCATGCATCTGGCATTTTATATTATAGCATAATAAAAAGTAACCCATATGCTTTAATTTTTCATGCCCATTCATGATTTCCGATCATCTATACAATAAAAAACTTCTTGTTATCTACAGTAACCTCACTTTACAACTATAACATTTTGACAATTGTTCTATACTGATGAAAATGCTCCAGCTCAAAAAAACTGAATTTTCTTTGTTTTATGATTTTATCACATCTTAAAATGTTCATATAATTCTGGCTTCCCTGGTGCTTCCTGCAAAATAATTGAGCATTTGGTGTGAAGGGCCGAGTGACGGCCTGATCAGGTACCAACTTTACTGCTTGTCTTATTACAGGTTACATGATTCAGCACATACTGGCAACTTCTAAATGTGAGAAAAACTCATTTCTAAGTGCATGTTGTTTTCATACAAGTCATGACACTATGAGAGTCTTCTATTTTCTTTCCCTGTTTTGTACCATCTAACATGTGACGCATAGGAACTAATGTGCATAGGAATGATGTTGAAGTACTGTGGAAGCTGTCATCAGAATCTGTGTGAAGGCAGTAAATCCTTCACAAACACTATTGTAGTATTGTTGAAATGGGAGTACCTATTTTCATACTGATTTCTACATATTGAATTTTACATCTGCAAAGACACTAGTTACACCTCATTTATTTTTTCTTTTCTGACAACTGAAAGCAATGCAAGCACATACTTGTGTCACAAGTTCTGTTCAAGTATAATCTATGTTCAAAAGCATTGTGGAGCAGTTCCTAAGCACGCCATTTGTACTAAAAATTACAATTGATTTAAATAGGAATTTTAACACATTAGATGCTAGAGAAGTCTCTAAAGCATTGTGAAGCAATGTTCTAGAGACATTTAAAATCAATGGAAATTTTTGGAATTTCAGTTTTAGTCCTATTGTGTAACTAGTTTTCCCTAGAATTGCTCTACTTTTCTTCTGAATGTATTTCCCATAGACTTTCATACAGATGAGTGATAAATATTGTGTACAGTAACAAGTGGATTAACGTATCAATTTGATTTCATGCTAAATCAGGAGCTGGAATCCATCCTCTGGCTTTACATCCGCCTAATGCTTATTTACTAAACTACTTACACCAAAAAATCTCCTCTTAACAGCGCTTGCGCCAAGGGGATGGCAATAGGGCAGTCTATGGGCATATCTGGGTACTCATTTCCTCTACGCCTTATTTAACGCAATATACTAAACAAGGTATACAGGAAGTGGTGTAACGTTTCCTTGCATGCTATGGGGCAGAAGGAATATTCTTACTGCCTGGCATCACAGTACTGGCAATGGTAGAGTGTCTTTTTCAGACAGATCTACAGCAATCATACACTCTAGTGCACACCTTGAAGAGTAGGCTAACACCAGTGGAGCTGTGCTAGCATTATCGTACATTCACCCCTCACAGTCCAAAAGTATTTTGTAACATTGAGGGAATGGGATTCCATCTGTCAATATTTGATTTTTTTCTTCAATAGTTATTAACCCCTTACCGCCCGAGGACGTACATGTACGTCCTGAGCAGATGTCCCAGGTGGACAGAGGACGTACATGTACGTCCCGGAAGTCATTTAAAGAAATGAAAAAAAATGTTTGGCGGGCCTTAAGTGCCGGTCGTGTGCGCGCACGACCGGTCACTAAGGGGTTAAACAGCATATCTGGAATGATTTATTACAGCACAGAATAAAATGACTAATTGATTTTGTGCCATAATGATTTTGTGGGCCAAATAACTGTTTTAGCCAAAACATCAATTGTGTGATTCTTTTGTGACACAAACGCAACTGTGCACAACAAACAAGCTAATTTTGTGAAACAAATCAGTTTTGTTCTGGAAATAGTGCATTTTGATAAATATATATATACACAGTACTGTGCAAAGGTTTTAGGCAGGTGTGAAAAAATGCTGTAAAGAATGCTTTCAAAAATAGGCATGTTAATAGTTTAAATTCGTCAATTAAGAAAATGCATAGGGAGTGAACAGAAGAAAAAAATCCTAATCAAATCAATATTTGGCTTCAAAACAGCATCAGTTCTTCTCGGTACACTTGCACACAATTTTCTCTGCAGGTAGGTTGCTCCAAACATCTTGGAGAACTAACCACAGTTCGTCTGTGTATTTAGGCAGCCTCAGTTGCTTCTCTCTCTTCATGTAATCCCAGACAGACTTGAAGATATTGAGATCAGAGCTCTGTGGGGGCCATACCATCACTTCCAGGACCCCTTGTTCTTCTTTACACTGAAGATAGTTCTTAATGACTTTGGCTGTATGTTTGTGGTCGTTGTCATGCTGAAGAATAAATTTGGGGGCAATCAGATACCTTCCTGATGGTACTGCAAGATGGATAAGTATCTGCCTGTACTTCTCAGCATTGAGGAGAATATTAATTCTGACCAAATCCCCAACTCCATTTGTAGAAATGCAGTCCAATACTTGCAAGGAACCTCCACCATGCTTCACTGTTGCCTGCAGACACTCATTCTTGTACCTCTCTCCAGCCCTTTGATGCACAAACTGCCTTCTTCTACAACCAAATATTTAAAATTTTGACTCTGACTCATCACTCTAGAGCACCTGCTGCCATTTGTTGTGCATAGTTAAGTCGCTTGACCTTGATTCCACAACAATGGCTTTCTGGTCGCAAGTCTTCCATGAATATCACTTCTGACCAGACTTCTCCGGACAGTAGATGGGTGTACCAGGATCCCACTGTTTTCTGCCAATTCTGAGCTAATGGCACTGCTGGACATCTTCCGATTGGGAAGGGAAGTAAGCATGATGCATCTTTCATCTGCTGCACTAAGTTTCCTTAGCCGACCACTGCGTCTATGGTCCTCAACGTTGCCTGTTTCTTTGTGCTTCTTCAAAAGAGGTTGGACAGCACATCTGGAAACCCCTGTCTGCTTTGAAATTTCTGCATGGGAAAGACCTTGCTGATGCAGTATAACTACCTTGTGTCTTGTTGCTGTGCTTAGTCTTGTCATGGTGTATGACTTTTGACATTAAACTGTCTTCAGCAACCTCACCTTGTTAGCTAAATTTGGCTGTTCCTCAACCTATACACAGCTGTTTGTGTTTCAGTTAATGATTGTGTTTCAACCTACATTTTAAATTGATGATCATTAGCACCTGTTTGGTATAATCGTTTAATCATACACCTGTATCTACAAAATCCCTTATTTTGCGCAAGTGTACCTAGAATAATTGATGCTGTTTTGAAGGCAAAGGGTGGTCACACCAAATATTGATTTAATTTACATTTTTCTTCTGTTCACTCACTATTGTTTTGTTAATGGATAAATATAAATTATTAACACAGGGCTCAAAATTTCCACTCGCCACTAGCCAATGGCGAGTGAAAATTTAGCCCTTGTGAGTAGAAATTCAGCCCTGGTGGGTATGTTATGGTTTGCAGTGGCAAGTAACTTTTCAGGTCTGGCTAGTAGCAAAGGACTTCAAATTTTAAGCCCTGATTAACATATATATTTTTGGAAGCATTCTTACTTTACATCATTTTTTTCACACCTGCCTAAGACTTTTGCACAATACTGTGTATATATATATAACAGTTTTGTTGGACAAAATCAGTTCAGTCATTCTCTTTGATAAATTATGCAGTCAAAATTGAAGATTAACAAATGCCACCTCGTAGTTTTTTAAGGTATTCAGATATACTTTATAATTTCTTAGAATATTATGCACTGGGCATAGTGTATGTATTTGCCAGTACAGCTCCACTGGCATTAGCCTCCTCAATTCATGCAGCACATTGTGGTATGCACTAGAGTGTATAATCGCTTCAGTATATACCACCATCAATCCCTTGAAAAGGAGAAAAGTTACATTAATTTCCTCTGCAGCTTGTTTAGGCACAAAGTAAAAGCACCCATGCACATCTTGTCTACCCTCCCCTTGGTGCTAGCAACATTAAAGGGATAATTATTGGCTTACAAAGCTTAGTAAATTGGCATTAGGCAAATTTATGACTAAGCAAATGGTTCCAGTGCATGTTATAAGTGATATATAGCATATTTGTACATCCCACCCAACACACACACAAACGTACACACACACACACACACACACACACTATAAATAAAGAACTCATAAGGCTGTTTTCCTTTAAACACAACATTTGAGAAAACTAGAAAATGTCAAAATGGAAATTTGAGACAGACGTTAAATCCATTAAATGTAAACCTTGCTTATCCCTTTAGATGCTGCATGGGTCTCCAACACATTAGACCTCTCTGGCATGAAAGGAGTTAAAAAAGAATTAGAATCTATTTTTGTTCAGAAAAAGAAAATCAGAATTCCAAATTAATATGAAGTTGTATATGAGAGTATATGCGACACAGAACAGACTGCAGGAATGTAAAAATCAAATCCTTTAAAGGAAAAACAGCTGCAGGCTCTGTTATATACAAAAAAAACAAGCAGTTCAGCATCATAGAATGACAAGATCCACAGCAAAAGACAGATTTTCAAATAAAATGTTATTTTTTTTTACTCATCTAGCAACTAGGGATATCAGTGTTACCATAAGTTTAAAACAGCCATTCCCAGCCACGGAAAACCAAATAGTAAGTGAGATGTAAAAAGCACATTACCTATATGCAAGCAGCCATGTTGCTAGAAAGAGGAATTATACAAGAGAGCTCCGGAAACTTAAAGCCTGTAGCAGACAGGATACAGCAAGTCTCTGGACTGTTAACCCTATAGTCTCAAGGAATCAGCTTTCACTGGAAAGTTAAAGAATCAACCAATACTGCTTGTAGTGAATGACCGAATCCAAATGTTTACTATACACACTATATACAGAAAAACAAGCCAAATAAGATTAACACTTTCATTTCTGGGACATAACTGCAGTTTATCTCAGTGCGGTGATCTAAGGGTCCACTGGTTAGAAGGGGGTTATTCAGTATATAATATTAACCGTAATGCTGTTTGACTATGAATATAGCCTTAAGAAATTAAGACTTATCAAGCTCTCCGATAGAGTGTATTTAATTAAAAGAAAATTGCATTACTGGCATCAGTTGGAATTGTTGGAAACAGTTGTATTAAAAAAAAAGTTATAATAACTGAATTAAAACTGTCCCATCTGTGGGAGTACCCTTACCTTTGTTTTACTCAGCAGGAAAAAAATCCTAAAAATTTATTTTTTATTAAAAAAGTTTACTGCTCCTTTAACATTTTCTAATAAAATGTAAAATGTCAGTTTGTCCTTTAGCAAATCATGTCCAACATGTATCAAATAATATCACTTCCACTGTTGTGTTTGTTTGTTTGTTTGTAGCAGCACCATATATTTAAAGGAGAAGTAATCATTTAACAATTACCACTTCTTTTAGGCTTACAATGCACTGGCTACAAATGTTCCGGCTACCGACTGGTACACACAGTGTCACCCTCTGTATTCAATTGCCCTACCAGCTGAAACCACAACGAATGTTGGGCCAAAGAACCTGACTTTTGCCAAACGTCAGTCATGTATTTTAAAGTTCCCAAAACCCATACCAAATAGCGTAATGGGAACATCAAAGGAAAATGGCTAATGATTGGGGCTTGACCCACTGTCAAGCACCAAACGTGAGCTCAACACACAGTCACCCTCCTAAACACTAACCGTATACTACCCCTAATAGTGAAATGCAATAACACCAGCCCTAACGCTATCCTAACACCCAGAGCTGTATAATACTTATCTGTCATCCATTGTCCACCTTCTTCTGTCATCCTCTATCTTCCGTCTTCTTTCTTAGGGCCCCATATAAATACATCCACTGGTCACTTTTTTTTTAACCTTTTTTCACCATCGATTCCCATGTCATCAGGTTTAAACATATGTTAGGGGACTCTGCTCCCCCAAAAAAACGGGTGCAGATTTTCACGTCATAGAGTGGGTCCCTTAATGCATCTTAATACCTAATGCATGCAGTTGAATGAGAAATTGGAACTGGTTTTAATGGTTGCTAACTTTAGCGCCCAAAGTGAGTTTTGTTTTTTTTTTACTGGTATTTTTTCATAGCACAGGTACCATGCTTGAAAAAATGCCACTGGGTGATTTTTTGGGTGGTAGGGCCAATGGAATTGAGGCCTATGGGGTTGTAGTCCCCAGCAACTGGAAGGCTAACAATTGAGTACCCTAAATGGCTTGAAAGATGTCTGTTAAGCAACTGACTATGCATGATTTTAATTGAATTATTTATTTACAAAAAATGGCTAATACAACATATATGCATATTTTAATTCTCTGTAAAACAATGGGAGACTGGTAGAGTAAAAGTGTTACGTTTACTGGCTGAGTAGTTTTAGAGTACAGGCTTTCAAGACCACTTATGCCTCTTCAGCAGATATTCCATTAAAGGTATCACTTTTACTCTGCCAGTGTCCTGCTTTTTCTGTGGTTAACACGGTGTCATTTTTTAACTTTGAAACAATCTAACTTTATATTAACGCGACAGGCCCACTTTAAAAGATAGATACCATATTTTATTAAGTGTGTGTCTATGGATGTAGGGTTCATGTAAAAAAACAAAAAAAGCATACAATCCTTAGGTTGCACTATACAGCCACAAAACATTTTGCCAGCTATTTGAGAAGTTTTGAAATGGACTCCATTGCGAAGCACTACTTTGGAGACTTCTTTTGCATCCAAGTAGATAGTGAATATTTATTTGAATATATAATAATAAGATGAAAAGCCAGTAAGAAATCAGTATAAAAAGTATATACAAATAGTCCATATGTAATGGTGCAAAATAGAGAAAACAACACCCACTGTCACTCAGGTGTGTCTGTAGAAATGTCACTGACTCACTGTTAGCATCAGTTTCCTCTATTATCTTTTATCGGTATTCATGAGAGAGCACTTCTTTCTAACTGTGCTTTAAAATGTACCAAAGAGACATTGGTGTGATAAAGAGGTGATAAAGTGGAGATGACTTCTCCAGTGATATCACTTACCCAGTTCCTATGTTATTCTATGGAACTAATGCAGTAGGATTTCTACAACTTTGGATATCTTATTGCATAGTCTCCACAGAATAACATGGAAACTGGAGAAGTGATATCACTGGTTAAGTTATCTCCTCTTTCTAACCTCTTTATCATTCCTTAGTACATCTCCCCCATGGATCCCTCCAGATGTTCTTGGCCTCAAAACTTTGAATTGTTACCCAACCAATAAAGTATAAAATTGCCAGAGTAGACCACTCTGAGGGAGATTCATTGTGGACAGCAGAGTAGGGTACTACTGATTTAATTGGATGCTTCTCTGGTGGTTGATACATAAACGTTCTAGAGAGTCATTGGGGAGATTAACCCCTTAAGGACTGATCTCGTACCAGGACTGTAACTGTTTTTTATGCCCTTAAGGACCGGTCACGGTCCTGGCATGTTACATACTTTTTCCTTACAGCACTCCTGTGGGGTCAAGACGGAGCGGTCTTTCTCAGACGCCCGCTCTGCACTCCAGTACAAGTAACAGGTCACGTGTACTGGCGCAATGGCAAAGGATAAAAATGGTCCTTAAGGGAAAGTAAAGTCCCTTGACTGCTGGTCCTTAAGGAGATAAAAAGGGATAAAAAAAGACTGTTCCTTCTGGATTCTGATACAAGGTACCAAAGGACATTTATGCTGACAGTGTTTTTTTCTTTATATTTTTCAGTTTCTACACTTTGGGCATTATATGTGATATTTGTTAAACATAATCTATTCATTATATAGTCTAGTGTGCAGTATTTATTTATAAAAGTATGAGGTGAGCCCTACATTAAGTTTTATTTGCACTTGGAGTTGATGATGCTATTGTCACTGAAATTGCAACATGAGAAACATAAGAAAAAAGTGATTGACATTTAAGCCAAAAATGTGCACAACAGAACGTTGTTAGATGATGAGGCATACTTTCAATAAGATGGCTAATTACTTTTCAGGGAAATATCAGTCCATGTGGCATAAACATGAACATGTAAATTCTCCCATGTGGATGGAGAAGTGTTAAGGCAGAGGTGTCAACCCATAAGGTCCCACATGTGCTTGATGGGAGATATGTCCTGGAAACATACAGAGCCACAGTAGAGTGTAGAAACCACTTTTTTTTTCACCTGCAACAAGTGAGATTTGTTGATGTGTATTGTACTGTTGCAGTAGACTGCCAGGAAAATTTTGGAGGAATGATCTCATGATGGGTTGCAATACTAGGTCTATATATCAGTAGGTCATGAGAGCATCCTAAATGTGTACTAGAGGTATATATCTGCCATAATGATTTCTCCCCCCTCAAGATTATAGCAATAGCCGGTCTACAATGACAGCACACAATGCACACTTCCACATGTAACTGATTAGCACTTCACCAGACCATTGTCTTGCCACAGTAATGTCGTGAACACAACCAAGGCATTCCTGCCTCCCGTGGTTTTGGGCTCTGTACATTCTTGTTGATGGGGTCCTGTGCAAGACCAGTAGTGGTAGGCCTTGCCATTGTCATCTTAACTGGAGATTGTTTGTTGTACAAGTCGCATCGCATTGTTAAGTCAACACAGCTATGTCAGCAATTCTCTGGAGGTCATCTTGAAGTATGCTCACCATTGCAAAGGAGTCATGCAGTCTTATTCTACAGAACTGACAATCCTAAAAAAGTTGTTATTTCGCAATGTGAACCAGTCTCTAGCCACAAGAGCTTTGGTGATATTTAACCCAAAGGGATCAACATCATAGTACAGTTTAAACATGATAGCAAATCTGGCTGTAATGACTAGCTTAATGTTGTTGCAATTTCAGTGTGAAAAAGTTTAAATATTGTAAAGCTGTTTTGCTCTGATTTGCACCACTTTTGCTTATATAGATAGAGTCCAGAGGAGTTGTATTCACAGCTTCTGTAGAATAAACTGTGAGAATTCAAATCTCGCAGTTCAGTCTGACAGAGGGCTCAGCCAAAGAGCTGATCACCTCTCCAAAGATTTTAGTGCAATCATCTGTAAATATACCTTAACCCCTTAAGGACCCATGCCGAGCTAGGACTGTTACACTGGTCCAGCACTTAAGGACCAGTCATGGAATTCTGGGATGGTAGAGTTGCTGCACACCGCTCTCCCATTCCAGAATACTATGCAACAACAAAAAAATGTGCCGTGGTCCTTAACGGGCGCTCTGTGATGGATCAGGCAGTCGTTAAGGGGTTAGCATTCTCATTTCCAGTCAATAAACACAACTGATATGTAGGCAACCACATTGCTGATGCGTGTAGTGATTCAGATGTAATAAGGAAGTTCTCTCAACTCAGTGTCTTGCTTTTTATTTCACTATGATAGGTAAATCCAGGCAAATGTAGACATTTGATTATCAGACATGCTTCTTCATTATCATTATCATTATTATCATCATATTTATGTATGTATTTATTTATAATGAATCTTTCACACAGGTGAATTTGCAGCAAGACTTCTTTGTAGCACAATATATTTGTGGCGTGACTTTTTTTGTAGCAACTAAATTTGCTGGTGCATTTTTAGTGAAACAATGTGGCAAAGTTTCCCAAAATTCCATTATATCCATAGAAAAAGAAGTGATAACATCCCATGGAAAATGCAGAAAACTGCAAAAGTTGTGCCATTAATGCAATGAACTAAATCCATTGAAACCAATACTACTACCAATGTATAGCTGCATTATCACAATGTCTAAAGAAAGTTGCACCATGTATTCCTCTCTGCAACAATCACAACACGGTACCTGTGTGAAATATCCCATAGGTCACAATGATCCACAACTCACTAATTTTCATTTGCTCAGACAATGCGCTCATGTGAAAGGGGCCCGAAGAGCAGAGACAGAATTAAGGTTCCATATGGCCCTAGGCAAGTTACCATTTTGAGGCCCCACATCTCCTGATCACGTACATCTGATTCAGAGGTGGGAACAACTGGATAATGTTGGTCTCTTTTAACAAAAATGGTGTCTGACACAAGATGTTAGTGGCAGCAATGCCAGAGCTTCTGCTTATTACCCATCACTTGCAGCCAGGGCCCCTTGTATTCTCATGGGCAGAAGCCTAGTTTGACAAAATGGATGATCTGGCTCTGCTAAAGAGCCAGCAGACTCTGCATTGCTGTAAAAAAGTTAACAAGACAATAGAACAAAGCACAATATGTATACAAGATGTTTACAATCAACATTAAAATGCATTGGAAATTGAAGGATAAGAGGGCCCTGCTCTATAAACCTTAGAATCTATATCCGTTGTGCACTTACACAAATCCTGAAGTGTGACAGTGAGAGCTTTGTCAAGCATGGTTACTTTGCATTCCCGTAACTCTAAGCTAATCTTTAAATGGGTGCACAGTCCCATAGGTGACAAGGTTCAAGCATGATTTCTCTTTCATATACTGTTAGAAACTGTAATGTACAGCTGAAATGTATTGTTTCTAACTAAGGGCCACATAAACAAACTAAAACTTTCAATCAAGCTAATCCACTGGCGTACAGTACACTTTTGAATTTAGATTTCTTCAGGCCCAACAGTAATATCTCTGTTCAGGGATGGGTTTACATCTATTCTGCCATTAACCCATCCATGACCACACCCCATTTCTCAGTTCTCAACTCCTTGGTTCTTAGAAAGATCTCCAACATATTGAAGTCCTCTTTAACCTTCAAGGGATTCAAAATGTGCATTTAAATAAATGGAAATGTTGAGAATTTTTATTTGTACCCTATGGTGCAATTGGTTTGATCCAGAATTACTCCTCTTTTTCTATGTGCATGTGGTCCTTAGCACACAGTGCAGCCACTAACTAAATCATAAAAGTCACTTTGACTGTCAAAGATAATCCTTTAAGGTGGCGGGGGGACCCAGAATCTCAGAAAGCGTCAAACTCAGCAACTATCATTTGAGTCGATGATGTATTGGAGACCTCTCTGGCATTCAAGGGGTTATAAGGCCCCATTTTAAATCAATGGGGATATTTATTTGTTCACTATGCTGCAGGTAGTTTGTCCCAGAATTGTTCTCCTTTTGATTTTGCATATATGGGCATAAAATGGAGACACAAAGGTCATTGCATTGAATCTACTTTAATGGCTTAACAACCTCACGCTAAATTAAACTAACATCCATAGATCATCCATTTTTTTCTACTTTGTAAATATTGGGTCATTGAGGTTTGTCTTACTGCAATCAAAACACAGCAATAAAAATTAGCTTAGTAAACAGAACTCATTTTATCAATGTTCCATCCTAAATTGACTCATAAATGCAAATGGACCACATGGGGAGATATATGAAAAAGCATATTCGAAAGAACTCATACATTACTGTCACTCTAATATCAGATGTCATTCTGAAAAGGTAATTTCAAGTATTTAGTTAGTTTAGTTAACCTACCTTCTATGTTCAGTGTGTCAGATGGTCTTGTTTTGCACCTGGCAATGGAAAGACAAGAAGTAGTTGAACAAACTCGAACCTTTTGTGTACAATCTGATTAAGTTAAAAAGTAGGACAGGATTAAAAATCTTCAGACCTCGGAGAGCTAAGGTATGCAGGATCTTAAACCCTGTTACTGCTTATTTAAACAACTAAGCAGCTGAAGTGGGTTAGCCAAATGCTTTGCTATTGGAATAACACAATATTTAACCCCTTGCAGAGGCACTGCTAGATAATGGCTAGCCCCAAAGCTTAACCTTTGTGTGACAGACGGGAAAGCAACACATTGCAGAGCAATGCGTTGCATACCCCTCTGGCACTCAAATAGATAAAGGAAAGTAACACCTCCTAATAATAATCTTCCAGTTACTGTACTATGACCAGAAATTCCTAATGGCCCCCATGATTTTTGCTCTTGAGCCTTTGTTCAAGAAATAACACCTCTATTTAATCCTGGATGTCATGTCCATGGAGGCAGACATGACAGTTGCTGGCAGTATTTTTTTTACAAACTGAAGCAGGCATGAACCTATTTAAAACTTTTGGGACCAGTGGTGTACACATTGCATCGCTACCAGATGTAGTGGGCAGAGTTAGTGTCCTGTGGTCCTTCTAGGTACTTTCATGTCTGTTTCATGGATATGACATTCAAGTAAGATGTTATGTCATGAACCAAGAAGTTGTTACTTCTCCTTTAAATCAGTGGGTCAGTGTTTCCAGTCTTCCTACTAGTAATGGTGCAGCTGGGCTGCACTGTGCACTAATAATACATTACACTGCACCAAGCCCGGGGTCCTTTGAGAACTAGCAATTCATTTTATAAAGAATTCATATATGCAAAGCACAATTAATATATTTAACAAAAAAAGTGCACACTTTTAGTGAAATTTTAATTCTGTATTTGAATGCTTGGGAGTTAGTAATCTCTTCGTTGTTTTACTTAATTAGACAAAGTAAGTTTTCACTTTCAGCCAATTGAAAATGTGTGTCTCAGACTTTTTTTCAGAGAAGCACATTCCACGAATTCTGAGCTACTTTAATTGCAGAGTGGTTGTGGCTATGCTTCAAAAATCAGAATAAACTAAAAAAGCCCTTCTTATTTTCATAGACTGCAGCATATGTCTCAAACATGTAGAAATAACATAGACCAGATCTGTGGAACTCTGTAATGATATTTAGTCTCCTGGATGCTATAGAGGTCTACATAGCCTTGCAAATCAAGAAAATAGAGATTTGTCTAGCATCCAGTAGACAGTAACAAGTTATTTTTATATGGAAAGTCTCACTTTTACAATACCAGAGACACATAATGACACATCAGACAAGCAATATCTATGTCTAAAGCTCTTACAGTTAGTATGTTGGAAAACTTCATGCTTGTAAAGAAAATGTCATTAGGCCATAGGCAGAGGAAAAACTGAAGCAATTCTGAGGTAAATCAACTGCACCATAGGGAACAAATATTATTTTCCAATATTCCCAATATAGAAGTAACATCCTCCTATATAATAATTCTCTAAAACGCGTGTTATGACGCAGTCATGCGCAGTAGAGACTGCTGTGCGTGCTGCAGTCATGCGCAGTAGTAGAGACTGCCCGTGCCATGGCTGATACAGAGCTGAACGCTCTGAAGGAGCGTTTTAGATACTTATCTAGTATTTCCTAAGATCTTGGTGATCTTTCATTTATATCTGCATATTTTTTATGTTTTTTTGAGTTTTTTTAATATTATTATTAAAATATATATATTTTATCCTTGACCCTTGACATATCTATAGATATACAAAGGTTCCCTAGCCCCCAGAATTATTTACTACTCATTATATCTGGTTCTTGTATCCCCAATACCATCTGTGGGGAATTTCAAACCCTATTACTAACTCTATGTATGTGGGTAGATATACAAGAACCACATTTGATTAAGGGGACCTTTCAACTGAGAAGTGTCATTGGCCTGGTGTGACCCACCTAACCTCCCAGCCATGTGAGTAGTTTTCTATTGGGGAACTAGGGATTTGATTTATTATATCAACTATAATTACTACACTTAGAAGTGTGTTGTTTGTTGCGCTGTTCCTTATTCTTACTGCAGTTCTTCGGAGATGTGGGGTGAGAACCGTGATAACCCACAAAATACAGCGCCACGAATCCACACATATTTTGTTTGAATATCTACACTCAATTTTCACTACATCACTCACGGACTAAGCGCATCACTGTTTCTATTCACTATTGATCTACTGACCTATTTAACCCCATAAGGACTGTGCTATTTCCCCTTTATGACCATGAAAGGTTTTTTTTTTCAGGATAGAAAAGTTTTGTTTTGGCACCATATTTAAATATATACCCCCCTGGGTTTTATAGAGGTAATATACAGAAATATTCCAACAACACTAAATATACCTTTTTTGGTTCTGCCCAGAATTGTTTGCAAGCAGTTGGTGCAATCATCATAGAATGGACTTATTTAATTTCACTATCACTGCCATTAAAAAAATACTCACTCCCTTGTACTACAAATATAACACATACATGAGCTCATCATCTCCCTTTCTTTACATTTACTAGCTCTAACAGAAACTTGTCTATGTCAATCCAAATCTGTGATGGAGGTAGCAATCTCCTGTGGTGATCTCTCCTTCCACACTCCATGCCAGACCTGATGTGGAGGAGGGGGTAGAACTGTTCCTTTCTAAACAATACCAATACAAACCATTCTCTGCCCCTAACTCATACTCCTCTTTTTAGTTACAAACGGTTAGTATCTTCGCTTCTCTATGTCTTCAGTTTGCAGTCATCTATTGCTCTCCCTCTGCTGCTCAAATGATCTCTTCAACATCTGCTTTCAGCCTATACCAGTGGACAGCTGCTACTGGTCACAAGGATGGCCGCTTCTTAGACACTGAGTTCACTAAAAGCTGTGGATGTTTTGATTTTAATATATCCTCTTTTCCACTATCCAATCACCATCTTATAACATTCTTTACTTCTCATGCTATCCTCACTTCTTCCACCCATTCCAACCATAACCTCAAGTCACTTACTTACACTGCCCTTCAGTCCTCCCTGGCTACTGGACTTTCATCTGTTCTCACTAGTGCTGACACAGTCAACAACAGTCTTATTGAAACCCATAACTCAGTCCTCTCCTTCACTTTGAACTGCATCATCCTCTCTCTCTCTTTCTCCATCACTCACAGAAATATAATCAAAGGCCATGGCTTAACAAAAACACCAGTTTCCCCCTCCTGTACCCATTCAGATGAAAGTCTTTAGAGACAGTCAGGCACACTACAAATTCCTCCTTTCTTGCTTCAACTAGTATGGATAAAAAAAACAATCCTTCTCACACCTCATTAACACTCATGAATCCAACCCAGTCTGTCTTTTCTCTACCTTTTATTCCCTATTGCATTCACTATCTGCCTTTTCTTCCATTTCTTTTTCACCAAGACTTTGCTAACTTATTTAACCCTTTGAGTGCCAGAAAGGTATCCAATGCATTAGATACCTCTGTGGCACTCAAATGGTTAATTCCAAGATAGATTCCATCAAGTAACATATCACCCTTGTAAATAACCTCCTTTCCTCCCCAGATTCCCTCCTGCCACTCTGGGCTCTTTTAACCAGTAACAGAAGTGGAATTGACTAACCTGCTTTCCTCCTCGCCTTCCACTACATGTGCTCAGTTATCCAATTCCCTCTCATCTAGTCCCTCTTCATCAGGTTACTCCCCATATAATTTCAAAAATGCTCCTCTTCTGCTTTTCCTGATACTTACAAACATGACATAGTAACACCCATCATCAAGAACACTGCCCCTTACAGCTATCGACCAGTCTTTCTCCTCCCTTTTGCACCTAAGTTTGAACACACACACCCTACCAGACACATTATAATCTGGCTTTCACAATACCCACTAGACAAACACGGCTCTCACAAGAGTAGCCCATGATTTGCAAATTGTTGAACTTCAAGGTAGCACTACTCACTACTTACCTTTCTTCATCTCTCAGCTGCTTTAGACATTGTGGCTCACACTCTACTCCAACAAATTCCTTATACCCTAAGCATTTTAACTCTTACACACTAACATTCGATGAGCTTATGAACTCGTTAGGACTCAAATATCACCTCTATGTAGTTGACACCCAGCTTTGTTTATCCACATCCCAGCTGACTCTCTATGTTCAGTCCAAAGGAACAGACTGCCTCTTGTTTATTTCAAACTGGATGGTCCATTTGCACCTCAAACTTAATGTCTGAACGTTAGCTAATCCTCATCCCATCTAGTTGAGGCACTGTAATGCACTTCCAGGTCACTGTAAATGGTACTAGCATGAGTCCAGTCACTGAAGCACATTGTCTAGGTTTAATAATTGGCTATCTTCTCTCATTATATTCTCATATCAACACTATTGCCAAATTGTACCACGTTTTTTTAACATAACAGCAAAAATCTGTCCTTGCCTCCATAACTAAAATTCTTATACAAGAACTCAACCTATCCTTCATGAATTACTGAAACCTTCTTCTGTCTAATCTTCCAGTCCCTTAACTCCATTCTGTTCAATCCATACAGAATGCTGCAGCATGGGTTACCTTATTCTCACCTAGGATCTTTTCTGCCCTCTTCTTCTCCAGTCTCTCCAGTTTTTGCCCATTAAACACCCTATATCATACAACATCTTGCTTCTCTCATTCAAGGCCCTCCTCTCTTTTACCCTGTTCTACATTTCCACTCATCTGTGAAGCACTAACTCCCAAAAAGTGCAAATGTACTTCTCTCGCTGTCTACAAATGTTGCTTAAAATCACATTACTTCAGTGAAGCTGCAGCAACTAGATGGCACTGCCACTCTTCATATATCCAAGGTACTTATAGTTTATGATTAATCCTAACCTGGCCAACATTCCAGCTTTGTATGCAACACTTAACCTTTATGTATTATGTATGTCACACTTACTCACTGCAAGTTCTTGAGCAGGGACCCCACTCCCATTGTTTCACTCTACAAAGAATTTGTTTAAAGGGATAGTAATACTTCGTTTTATCTTTATTTTATTTTGTAGGCATTAAAAAAAACATAAAGAATGATATAAGTCTTATCTCTCAAACCTTTATGGTTTAAGAGATATTCACAAGCAAAGTATCCCCCCCCTGTTCAGCCAGATCAAAAGGGAGGTGCCCAGGTAGACTGCAGAGAGGGACAATCTTCAATTAAGATAAGGGAAAAAGCTGAAAAACTTGTCAAGGAGGGAAGGGCTTTCATTCTTTTCATACAAAGAAGATTGTCCCCTTCTGTTATCTGTCTGGTCATACAACCAGACTCACATCTGAGAAGAGAAGGCTTACACTAGGAAAAAGGGCCGGGAGGGGGAAACGTTGCTTGTGAATATATCTTAAACCATAAAGGTTTGAGAGATAAGACTTATATCATTCTTCATGTTTTTTTAATGCCTACAAAATAAAATAAAGTTAAAACGAAGTATTACTATCCCTTTAAAGTGTGAAACACACAAATGCTAAATGTATATTTTTTAATAAATTTTGATACACGATCAGCATGCCTTGAAGTTCAACTTTCTTATTACTTTGTGTAATCCACCACTACCATTAACCTTGTGGATACTGGAAGCAATCAGCTGAGACCTAAGAGTTTGTTGCTTGAGCAGGGACAACCATTTTTCCCCCTGCATGCAATGCCGGTGTACTGGAGACAGCTCCTGAGTACTATTATTGAATATTCTAGATCAATGTTTATAGCTCTTTGAGTATCAAGTTATACTTGCACTGCCTTTCTTTTTCATTTTTGGGGTCCATCGAGGGGAACGTTCTGCGTGACACCAGTTGGCCTATGGGAGCAGCTATGTGATTCTCGAGGAACATACCCAAGTGAAAGTGGGTTATGACTATCTTTCACCTGCTGTTCTCTTCTATCTTGCATATAAGTGCCTGGTAGACTAATTGTTAATGTGAGTACTCTCATGAAGGGACTGGTTGGGGGTTGAATAGATATACCACAATGCTACTCTATGAGGCACCCCTTTCTCTCCCTCCCCTTTTCTCATACTGCAGGAACGCACTCATATATAGGAGGCCACAGAAAAAAAGTCTTCCGGTGATAAGGTGGATGCTGGGAAATTTAGTGTTTTAATAATTGTAACGGAAGCTGGGAAGGGACCGCGTCGCCTTCCGCCGTCGTTCCTGGGTCTCTCCTTCTCGGCGCAGATAAGCGCCGTCGGATGCACCAGTTGAAGTATGGACAGTCACTGGAAACAGCAGCAGGATCGCTGGAAGCAGGGAAGCAGGGAAGAGTCCACGTTGCCGCCTGACAGTCCACAAAGTTAGGTCGCAGGAAACTGGCAGCAGGCGGTCGACGATTCAGGATACTTGGCGCAGATGGGTATCAGAGTGGATACTTTAGACCATAAGCAATACAAGACTCCAGGACTCCTTGTTCACTCCAAAACAGAACTCTTTTTATTGAACCAAACCACACATATTTATACAGTTTCAAACCACACTAACTTGGAGCACAGTACAGGAGACTTAATTCAATCACAGTTCATCAATAGGACACAGCAAATGGTAGGGCAGAATACAATGGAGTAGTCACAGGGATAATTCAGTCACCACAAAGGGTCCAAGAACCAACAACAAATGATTCAGGGAAACATAATAGGGCAGACATGATTGGATTAATCACACAGCAAGGGGCCACAAGACAGTGCTCAATACAATGACTTGAGTAATTAAGCAAAAGGCTTGGGGGACTACAATACATATTGAAAGTAAATATGCTCAAACTCAAATGATTAACCCTTTGCAGGTCAGAAGAGTTTGCAGCACCCAAGCCTTGAATTGTTCTTTCTTCTGGTACAGCTGCCTATCCACATAAGGCTAGCCAAAGTCTCTTAGTCCAGGATAAGGGCTTGAGAGATCGTATGCCAGGGCACAAAGGAGTGTCCAATATCCATAATCCTTGGGCCCAGGGGTGAATAAATGCCATGCCCAGACAAGAGCTCCCAGTAACGGGTAGGATCCGTTACATTTCTCCCCCTTTTGGTTCCAAGCCAGCGGGTGCGGTAGTAAACGCTGGCTGGGAGCTGTAGGAGGGCATGGAGGTGGTGAGGCACTTGTCTGGACAGTGCACTAGTCCGAAGGCCTTGGTCCTAGGCCAGTTTCTACTGAGGTGCCCCTTGTCCTGGGCCAGTGGTTAAAGTAGTCTTTCTGTTCTGGGCCAGGGGAAAACATGAGCCCTTTGTCTGGGCCAGGTAGGGGGAAACAAGGCCCTGGTCCTGGGCCAGGGAAACAATTGCAAGTCCCTTTGTCCTTAATCCTGGGCCAGAGGGTGAAGCAGTCTTTTTGACCTGGGCCAGGGGAAAACATGAGCCCTTTGTCTGGGCCCGGTAGCGGTGTACAGGGCCCTTGTCCTGGGCCAGTGAAGAAAATGCCAGTTCCTGTGTCCTTAAACCTGGGCCAGGGGAACTGATGCCTGTTTGTCCTGACAAACATCAAAACAGGTGGCCTCTCCTGGGCCCTTCTCCAGGCAGTGCTGAAGTCAAATCCTTCTGGGTCTGGGGCCAGTGGCTCAGGGTCAAGAGCCAGTCTATAAGGGGGATCTTCCTGGGGCAATTGTGTCTCTGGCTTCTGTGCATCAGAGTGTGGGGAGAGAGGCATATCTCCCCCTGTTAGTTGGGCCACTGCCCCAGAGGAACAGGAGAGGATGTTTGTCCCACTCTCCTGGGCTGGGGCAACATTCTGGGACACATTCCCACCCCCCAGGCAGAGCTCAGGAAATTCAGGGGCCCCAGCAACATCCCTGATGAGGACGATGGTCCCACTCACCAGATCAGGGCCCAAAGGGGAATTGTTGGGGAGCGCCTTCTTGGGGCTTCTGGTGAGCTTGCTCCCACTCACCAGTGTCAGGGCAAAACAAGGGGTGGTGTGCTCACTCCTACACACCACAGCAGGGGGTTCACAGGACCCGGTGAATTTGCTCCCCTCCACCAAGCCAGGGGTCACAGGGAAGGGGAACACAATCGTTGGGCTGGGGATGAGGACTGTTGATCCACTAATCCCAGCCAAGGTTTCACATGACCTGGTGCGCTCGCTCCCACGCACCAAGCCAGGGGTTACAGGGGGACTGGAGAGCTCGCTCCTACTCTCCAGCATGAGGAACTTGGGGCAACATCCAGGGTTTCCAGGGGCAGTAGCAGCACTGCACAGTGGCAGCCTGCTGTACCCCTCTTCTTCTTGGCCCCTCACATCAGGGCCATCTCTTGTCTTCTGGAGGAGGGCAGTCTCAATCCTCCTCGCAATCTTAGTCACATACCTGGAGAAGACACTCTTCCCCTTCTCCAGGGCAATAGCAACAGGGGACGGACTGGGGCTGCTGGTGGGGACCTGCATCTCCTTCACCACAGCAGGGGTTTCCCAGACCCTGGTGAGCTCGCTCCCACTCACCAGGTCAGGGTTTACAGGGGGGCTGATGGGGCACTCTTCTCCACCCATCAGTTCACACAACATATCCTCAGGAGGGCCAGCAGCACTGCTCTCTTCCAGTCCGCTGGGGTCCTCCTCTTGTAGGCCATCACTTTCCAGGGCCTTCTCTGCCTTGAGGGAGACCGCAGTCCCATCCCTCAAGGCGGCATCCTCTGTGGCCCTGGAGAGCACATACTGCTCCGCTTCCAGGGCATTTTCCACAATAACAGGGGGCATCACTTTGGGGCAGCTGGTGAGCTCTTCCACACTCACCACAGCAGGGGGTTCACAGGGACTGATGGGCTCTCTCCTACCCATCAGTTGGGACATACAATTGCTGCTGGTGGGGACCTGCATCTCATCCACCGCAGCTGGAAAGACAGGGGAAGGGGCAACATGCCTATCAGGGGAGACATCTGTCCCATCCCCTGATGCAGAGGCATCTTCTTGGCTGAGGAGGAACGAATTCCCACTCCTCAGCTCAGGCAACACACAGTCCAGGGGCAAAGGGGTATCAGGAAGGACGATTTTCCCACTTCCTGATGCAGGGGCAACAACAGGGGCACTGGTGAGGAACGAATTCCCACTCACCAGTGTGGAGTGAACAGGGGTAACACAATCCTGGCCCTCAAAGTCGCTGAAGTCCTCCTCAGATGCATTACCCCCCCATTCTTCTTCATCTTTTTGGAATTCCCGGACCTCTTGAATGAACCCAGCATATAGTTGCTCCAGGTCCCATTCACATCCTGCCAGAATATCCAAATTTCCCTGGCAGTCCGCAGGAATGTATCCACCAAAACGGTCCTCTCTTTTGTCCCGGATCTCCCAGTATCTGCTGGAGTCAGGGCACCCAAAAGTAGAGTCCATGTGGTAGGCGTTCCATACCAGCCCTTGGATGTCCCATCGCAAGCGGGATGGGCACCAGTCAAAAAGGCCCTCGGATCCATATTCCTGGTCCAGGTATTTAACAAAGTCCCAGTACTCCTCCTGTACTCTGAGCTCCTCTGTAATGCACGCATCCAACTCTGGAACGAAGTCATAGATAACATCGCCCAGCCGGGTCCACCACTGTATTCGGATGGCGCTGTAGCGATCCTCATATGCTCCAAGAGTGTCTGCCAGCACTGCTTCGTCTGCCATGTCTCAATTGCTGCACCCGATATGAAGGAGAAATCCCACCGCTATGCCACCAATGTAACGGAAGCTGCGAAGGGACCGCGTCACCTTCCGCCGTCGTTCCTGGGTCTCTCCTTCTCGGCGCAGATAAGCGCCGTCGGATGCACCAGTTGAAGTATGGACAGTCACTGGAAACAGCAGCAGGATCGCTGGAAGCAGGGAAGCAGGGAAGAGTCCACGTTGCCGCCTGACAGTCCACAAAGTTAGGTCGCAGGAAACTGGCAGCAGGCGGTCGACGATTCAGGATACTTGGCGCAGATGGGTATCAGAGTGGATACTTTAGACCATAAGCAATACAAGACTCCAGGACTCCTTGTTCACTCCAAAACAGAACTCTTTTTATTGAACCAAACCACACATATTTATACAGTTTCAAACCACACTAACTTGGAGCACAGTACAGGAGACTTAATTCAATCACAGTTCATCAATAGGACACAGCAAATGGTAGGGCAGAATACAATGGAGTAGTCACAGGGATAATTCAGTCACCACAAAGGGTCCAAGAACCAACAACAAATGATTCAGGGAAACATAATAGGGCAGACATGATTGGATTAATCACACAGCAAGGGGCCACAAGACAGTGCTCAATACAATGACTTGAGTAATTAAGCAAAAGGCTTGGGGGACTACAATACATATTGAAAGTAAATATGCTCAAACTCAAATGATTAACCCTTTGCAGGTCAGAAGAGTTTGCAGCACCCAAGCCTTGAATTGTTCTTTCTTCTGGTACAGCTGCCTATCCACATAAGGCTAGCCAAAGTCTCTTAGTCCAGGATAAGGGCTTGAGAGATCGTATGCCAGGGCACAAAGGAGTGTCCAATATCCATAATCCTTGGGCCCAGGGGTGAATAAATGCCATGCCCAGACAAGAGCTCCCAGTAACGGGTAGGATCCGTTACAATAATAATAATGATAATAATAATATAGGAATAAGAAGAGGAAGTTGCCATATGGGGCCAGGATACAAATAAAGCTGCCAGTTCGCATTGGGACACCATTGCACTGATTAACAGCTGTGACACATCATGTTTTGAAAAAGCCTTTGTATTATATAGCACTTCCTCTTTTTATTCCTATATTATTATTCAGTACAATGGTGTCCCAATGCGAACTGGCAGCTTTATGTGTATCCTGGCCCCATATGGCAACGTGATACACATAGAGGCCCAGTTTTACACTGGAACAGCACTGCACTGCTTAACAGCTGTGACACATTGTGTTTTGAAAAAGCCTTTGTATTATATAGCGCTTCCTCCTCTTCTTCCTATAATATTATTAGCATTATTATTATTATAAAATATTACACTTCCCAGCTGTTGGACATCGTGTTGGAGGTAGTCAGAATCAGTTTCTGCTTTCATCTAATAAATTAATGTAAAGCATGTAGCAATGTTGGATGCCGTTGGTCGCCATGTTGCCAACGGCACTGTGTATTCATGTTCTCGTCATCTGAGGTGCTGTGCAATGAGAAGGAGAGTCGTTCCACCTCATACTTCAGCTCATTGTGTGTGACTCAGATTCTTCGTCACATTGCACAGCCCTTCAGATGAGGGGAACATGAATACACAGTGGCAGGCCAGTGTCCCGGTATCAGAAGCAGAGAAGCAGAGGTGATGTGCTGCAGTGTCTGTGGGTGTCCCGCATATTGCGGAGCACAGCAGAATGGTGGTGGAGGAGTATGTTAGGAGTACAGAGTGCATGGGGACACAGAGAGGATTCTAGGAACAATGAAAGTGGGTGAGTGTGTGGCTATATTGAGTGCGGTATGCAGATGAGGATAGGAGGACATGTTAGGGATTTTTGTTTGTATTGTAATACCTGTATTGTTGTGAGGAGATGTGTAATTTCTTGGAGTGGCAAGAGTAGGCCATTTTTTTTGTTCAGGAGGATGTTGAGAGCGGGCTAACTCATTGCAAAGATTTTGACAGGAATGGCCAGGGAGCCTTCAGCCTCCTGTCAAAATCCCACCCCCTTTTTCTCCAGGTCTGGTAGTATGGAGGAGATTTGAATATCTCCTCCTTACTGCCGCCGTAGGGTGTGTGTGTGCCAGACAAGTAGTAGTCTAACTAGTCTAACATTTTTCACATATTAGGTGTTACTTTCCTTTTACTATCATTTTCTAACATGTTTGCATCTGAATATTAACCCTTTAAGGACCAAAGTAGTGTGTAATGCATTTCTTTGAAATGTTTTGCTTTCTCTGTTGATCCATAAAGGGTTTTCAGAATGTCAACTTTTTTTTAAGTTGTTCTACAGAAAATGTAATTTATTAATGCACATTAGTGAGTAAAGAAATAAAGTTATGTAATAGCCATCTCGCTTTAATTATTAAGAGGCATACATTATAAAATATGTTTTACTTAATAAAATTAACTTTATAGCACCACCTAATGGGTAAACTAGGAAAGCCATTATACTAAGTTTATTGTTGTACTTTTTTTTTTGTATTCGCTTACAGTCTTCAACATCCACAATCTCAAATTACAGCAAATCACACACATAATCCATAGAGCAATGCTATGACATACATAGAAACTAATTATATTGCATTAATCCCTTGAGGACCTGAGGTGTGTCCATCATATTGCTTGGCTATGCTTTGGACAACCCTCTGGCACCTAAAGGGTTAAACAAATGTAATCAGCACTGTAAAGTACTGTGTAGCAGTCAAAGGTTTAAAACAAGAAATAAGACATACAGGGGGTGCAGAGGCTGCAGCTTCGATGAGGCCAGGCCTTAAAGGGGGACCATCAGCCCCATGGCCAAATAAATTCTGGTTATGCTCTTCTGAAAATATTTCTGTTATATGGGGTCCAAACAAATGATTACACAAGGGCCCTCCAGTGACTAATTACACCACTGCACTGCATACTGCATTGTATCCATGTCTGGGAACTCTCAGTTTGACCCTAAAACTCAGGGTTTTGACCCAAATCTTAGGATGAAGGTGAAAATTCTCAGGATGAGGGAGTCCAATGTTAACTACTATCTCATCTACACAAATTATCTGCGTATTTAGTCCCTAAATTGCTGCCAATTATAACCAAAAGACAGAGGGATACATCCTGCTTCTCTTTTGTATGTTCAGACAGTGAAAACTCTAAGTTACAGCATGTTAACAGGAAACTATCACCTCCATACAAATCAAATGACCCCAGTGGCATCTCTCAAACCTTTATGGTTTGAGAGATATCCTCTTTCAAAGTTCCCCCTCCCCTGACGTCAGAAGACCATTTCAGTGAAGGATTTCTTTTTCATTAACGCGATCTCAGCTCTGATACAGAGCCGCTGGCTGGTCCCAGCACCGGATTTCCCTGCAGTCAGCTAGAGCTCTGACGTCAGTGGAGGGGGAACTTTGAAAGCGGATATCTCTCAAACCATAAAGGTTTGAGAGATGCCACAGGGGTCATTTAATTTGTTTTTTTTAAGGGCCACAAGATGCATTATAGTTAAATTTAAGTATTACTATCTGTTTAACATTATTTATTTAATGTATTTATGAATTGAATTATTTTCCTTAAAATAATAAAAAAGCTGTTTAAAAAAAAATTATAAACATGTTAAAAAGCAGAAGACCAAGCACCGAAAGAAGAAAAGAAAGAACAAACAGTGCAAAAATTCAAATCCAATATGTAGTATTTGGGCAGACAAGGTAAACAGCATGTATGTAAATTAATACGTAGCTTTAATAATGAAACAATATGGATAGTTAAAAATCATAAAAGCATATAGAGACAATTCTACTTAGAACATGTGACTTAAAGGAGAAAGTCCTCTATTGGCATCAACTGAAATTGTAACATGGACATGGATGTGCATTGAAAGAAGTATGTTAATGCACTTGAAAATATACAGTATATTTATATAACAGTGCGTTAGAAACAATGGGTCTCTAAATATGTGTGTATGGATGACTCCTTACTTGAGAATAATGAGAGTCATGCATGATTTTTAACTATTGTTTTATCTATATTATTTCGTTATTAAAGCTATTTAGTATTTTACATACATGCTGTTTACCTTGTCTGCCCAAATACCACACAATGGATTTTATTTTTTTCGTTGATTTTTCTTTCTTCTTTCATATCCTGTGGCATTTACACATCATTTTGGATAGGGCATCAGGCAGTGCTAGTGTAGGCAGTGCTATATTATTGAACTTTTTATTATAGTGGATTATTTATTATTCCAGTGTTGTGTTATATAATTATATATATTTTATATACATTCTGTTTGGTATCATCCATTTTTCTCTCCATTCTACAGCCAGAAATGTTGTTTTGGTACCTTTTCTAGCACCTACACACTTTTTCCCTTTTGTAGCCCAAGTACTGAACCCTGAGATACTCCACTCTCACCTTTAACTGTACTGGAGAATTTTCCATTTACAACACACTTTTCCCTATCCTTCAAACAGTTTTCTATCCAATTGCAAAAGTATCCCCTAGCCCCAATTTCCTTATTTTGTACCCCAGCCTCCTGTATGGCACTGTATCATATGACTTTGCAAAATGTAGATATACTACATCTACTGCTTTACCATTATTTAGGCCACTACTTCTGCATATTCGTGTAAAAGATTAGTTTGTCATGATCGGTTCCTCATAAAACCATGTTGATTCCTGCTAATAATAATATTTTCTGTGGTGTAAACCTGAATATAATCCCTTCTAGCATTTTTTCCACTACAGAGGTCAAAGTCACAGGTCTATTATTCCCAGGTTCTGTTTTAATTACCTTTTGAAATAAACGCACTACATTGGCTTTACATCAGTCTTGTGGCGCTTAGCCTGTGGTGAGAAAATCTTCAAAGAGTAACATGGGGTCTTGCTAACACTGAACTGAGTTCCTGAAAAACCCTTGGATGTATACAATCAGGACAACATTTATCAACATATATGGCTAAAGATAAGGGGTTCAGTTTAAAGTGTTGAGGCATTTCCAGAGAACAAATGCTTAAGGATCGGATGATTATAGCAGTTCTGGGTTAAGACTCATAGTATAACGGTAAGGCAGGGTCCTAGAGGAGAGTGAGTTCTAGGCTGCACAGTCTAGAGAGTGGTGCTGGTGATCATGGGCTACAATTGCTTGATCATGCTGCTGACTAGGCCGTACAAACGTGCCAGCTGTGAAGATGGATAATCCCGCCAAAGGAGGTGGGGAAAGTTCAGGATGGCCAAACAATTGTAGCAGAAGCTCTCCTGTAGGGAAGACTGCAGGCTAGGGTGCATGGCTAGGTAGTGAGGCTAGCTAACAGGGTCCACCAGGAGACAACTCTCCAATAAATAGAATAACTACATCACCAGTGACAGGCTGGGACACAATGAGGGTACAGCTAGTACAATACTCAGCAATAGGTACAGAGTATTCGTACAGGTCGGGTCAATCTCCAAAAGAGAGCAGGATAGTCATACAGGCCAGGTCAAAGAGAGAGAGAGACAGATGGGTAGTCGTTCAGGTGGGACTAACAGAGAGAGAGAGAGATAATTTGGTAGTCATACAGGCTGGGACAAAAACAGAAAAGCAGCAGGGTAGTCATACAAGCAGGGTCAAACAAAGAGAGAAAGCTGGGTAGCTGTGCAGGCTGGGTTGAACACAGAGAGATAGCTGGGAGTTGTACAGGGCAGGTAGAACACAGAGAAGCAGCTGTGGAGTCATACAAGCTTTGCCAAACACAGACAGACAGGTGGGTAGACTCACAGGCTGGGCCAATGACAGAAAAGCAGCTGAGAAGTCGTAAAACCCGGTTCAAACACAGAGAAGCAATATGAATAGCAACAACTAGATTCACAGGCGTGAAAAACAGAAACTCTAGAAAGGGCATATATATGGCAGATAGTGTGTGCCGGCAAAAGTGGCAGCGATGCTTATAAGCACACAGAGGGATGAGTGACAGGAGAAAAAAATGAGGCCACACACTGACACTCCACTAACAGAGAGGTCTGGCCAAAAGAGTTGGAAAGGGTTGATTCGGTTTAGGAATGTGTGTAAACAAATAACCTATTACTTCAGAGTTGGGTTGGAGCATTCAACTAGTCTAGCTACAATGACTGAATCATAATAGGTGCTAATATCAAGCAATCCCAGACTACCCCCAGGAAGTGTGCAGAGAAAGAAGGGGAAAGCACAACCGTTCTTTGGGGGGTTTTTTAATGTCATACAAATTAATTGTGTAAGAGTTGAAATCTGTGTAAATAATGTTTGGGAATTGTTATGGGAAGAGCTTGTAGTATGTAAAGAATTTGTGGCAGTGAGACCTTTTTTTAATTGATGCAACAATACCAACTCATGTCCCACTATCTAAGCTCCGTCTCAGTGGTGATTAGAAGCAGATCAAGGTTGTGTTGCATGAGGAAAGATGGGTGTTTAGTAAGATGAATCCCATTTAAATCAGAATTGATCCTGGAGCACTTTCAATACTTTAGAGCAACATTTAATTTCAGGATTTCAGACTTCACATAATTAATCTTAAATTGGGAAATTGAGCAGAAGTCCTCAAGAACTGCATCCAAAGGGACAAGTAGTTTTAAATGGTAGGACAGAAAGAATAGAAGGTCATGTGCATAACCAGCAATTTTTAGTCTGGGTAGGCTCCATAGGTAGCCTTGTGATGTCGAGAAAGACAAATAGTACTAAGAAGGGGTTCAAGTGGCAAAATGAAAATCAGCAGCCACAAGGGGCAGCCCTGTTTCATACTATTCATTATCTTAAAGTAGTCTGAGAAGAGGCCATTGAGCTTGATCCTAGCTGAAGGAGTAGAATAAAGGCTCATAATCGACATGTAGCCCATGGGGACAATACACAAGTTAATTAAAACAGCAGAAAGATATGCCCAGCCAATTCCATCAAATTCCTTTTGGGCGTCAGTGGAAATCAGGAACTTAGGAACATTCCATTTCAGAGCCTCATAAATGAGCATTCACAGCCATAGTGGCATTATCTTTCAACTCCTGGCCCATAACAAATCTAGCCTGATTCATGGGGAATGAAGGAAGTAATGTAGTTAACTGATTAGCAAGGATTTTAGCAAACAATTTGACATCAAGATTTAGTAAAGAGATTGGTCTGTAGTTTCCATAAAGTGAGGTGTCCTTCCTAGGTTTAGGAATCACTGTTACATGTTCTTCAAGAGACTGCCCGAGAAATGGAGAGCCTAGAGGTACAGCATTAAAGTTGGCCAGAAATTGGGGGATTAGGAGGGATTCGGATTTCTTGTAATATGTGACTGTGAAGCTGTCTGGGCCAGAGCTCTTCCCAGGTGGGGGTGACTTGAGAGCTTGCTGCAGTTCGCTGGCTGTACATGGTTCTTTAAGGGTTGTATTTGCCTGTGGTGATAGGGTGGGAATGCCTGAGGACTTAAGGAATTTCCAAATGTGAAGGGCAAAGTGTTCTTTCTCGAGAGTCAGAAGGAGAGAGGTGATGGAGGTCACTAAAAAATGTTCTGAATGTTTGTGCAATTTTGGGAAAGGATGTGTAAAATTCCATCTCTGTCTTGGATTATAGGATGAACTGGGATTTTTGTTAAATTTTAATAAGCTTAGCTAAAGTTTTCCTGCACTTATTACCATTCAGGTATGTGGAGTATCTGGTCCATAAATAGGTTCTATGCACCTTACTTTGGAGCAACTGTGATAACTCTTGTTTCACCTTCATCAGAGCAAGAAGAAGATCGGAGGGAAGAAGTGACTGCTTATCTCTAATGATGTCAAGAGGGGAGCGGATTTTCTTCCATAATCCCAGTTGGATGTGCACTGTCAAAATATCGCACACTCTAGTGCAAGCAAGTAAATGGTGCATTGACCATGTTGCGGGGGTGAAAAGGGTGACATGAGGGTGAGATTCTCATGTCGAGCTCATTTCAGCCTCATAACTTAATGCACAACATGACTGAGCTTTTTCCCCCATTATTCCCTCAGGTGCACCGCTCACCTCTGGAGTACAAGGATTTGGATGACTCAAGAACACAGTGTAAATCCCAGTGCAGGCTCCTGTCAGCTCACACACTGACAGGAACTGATGGCAAACCCTCCACTGACAGCTCACTGTGCTGCACCGATGGCTCAAAATTTACTGGGAAGTCACAGAGTTCTCCCAGCCAGCTGTAAAATGAATGCCAAAGAATACAGGGAAAAAAATAATTTATATCACAGTCACCCTGTCCTAGAGGAAGGCCATCCCTGGGAGAACACTGTTACCTCTCAGTAAAGTAAAAGGAAAGAACAAGAACCTTGTAGAGCAAAGTGGGAATGATGCAACGCCCAGTAGAGGTACACAGTAAGGTTTTGCACACCCTGTATGTGTGTGTTGGGGGTTGGGAGGGCAATAAGAGCTGCATCCAAGCCATGAAGCCAAGTGCTGAAGAACATCAGGGCCAGTATAAAATGGAGCAAACAAAGTTCAAGCTAATAAACAGATGATTTAGCACAAATATGTAATCGAGCAGAGCTAGCATCTCCATAATCAAATGACATGCAACACTAAGGTCATAACAGAGCTGAACCTAGAAAATGATTAAGTATGACAATGGCAAGCATAACTGAGAAGTGAGGTCACCGTAACAGATCATGGGTGGCTCACCCCACCACCAACTCAGGTGAACGGGATAGAAGTGGGATAGTGAAAGAAGGAGAAACTAAAAAGAAAGAAAAGGAGTGGGAAAGGTTACAGGGACTGGAGGGAGTAAAGTTCAATATACAGTGTAAGCAACGTGTAATCAGAACCCAGAAGGGGGCACGTCCAGGAAGAGCCGCACATCTCTAATCTGTACAGTATGCAGTTGGCCTGGCATTTCATGGTTGGACTGTTGTAAGGGCAGGACCAATATGATATGCATTAGGATGTTTTCTCTTTGTGAAAAGCAGTAGTGGGCTAAAAGAGATTGCACCCTGTGTAGAACACCATTCCTATAGAGCCTGCAAATTTGTGTTGCAGGTTTGTTCCTTGTTGAGCATCTCTGACTTTTGATGTACATATGCAAATTAACGTTGGGATTAGTCACCCCAAGGGTAATAGGGGGAGTCCAGCATTGGACTCCTTGCTCACAGTGCTTAGAGAGATCAGACACCTCACTGATGAGGCCCAACAAGGTTGAAACATACATCCGGGGTTGGCTGCTTTTCTTGTTCAAAGAGGAATTGCCTGGCATTTCCTCTGCTGTAAGGGCAGGACCAATATGATATGCTTTAGGATATTTCTTATCTGTGAAAGGCACTAGTGGGCTAAAAGAGATTGCACTCTGGGTAGGACACCATTCCTATAGAGCCTGCAAATTTGTTTTGCAGGTTCGTTCCTAGTTGAGCATTTCTGACTTTTCATATATCCAATATCAAATATGTTTCAACCAAGAATTACAAAAGAGGGGCTGTCCAACAGAGAGAAAATACAACAGAATAGAATAGCAGATTAATAATAACAACAGTGGGTAAGCCTCAACAATTAGGCCAAACTATAAGCCTGAAGAGGGATACGTAAACAACTTAGTCCCAGACAACAGCTGTTGATGTGCCTGGAATATGGTCAGGTCCATCAAGCTTTGGCTTCTTTCCTTTAGGGCTAAAAATCAAAGTCCATCTGTACCATCTCTCTTTCCCAATATGGTTTTGTGGCAGAGGTATTGAATCTGCAGGTCTGGTAAGATCCAGAATAGGGATTCCCTAAGTGGTACAGAATGTGGGGATGTCCTCTGGGTCATGGAGTATAGCTGGTACTCCTTTGTATGAGGCAAGTAAGATAAAGGAGAAACCCAATTTATACTTGATGACAGTGTTCCTCAGATGGTCTGTCAGCTGTTCCAAGGCCCAGCGTTGTTGTAACGTATGAAGAGATAGGTCATTGCAAACTTTTTACAGATGAGGCTTTGACAAAGTGGATAAAGGTAACAGCTTCTCTGAGGTTTCCCGCTACCGGCCACCCTACTAGCAGAATCTCCATGCTCCTTGATGCCAGGGATTAAAGTGATAGTAATATGTTATTTTAACAAACTTTAATATTGTTCTAATGAAATAAAGTCTTCTATAGTTTTTGCGTAGTATTGTTCTAAAGTTCCCCCCCCTCCTGCCCCTTTTACCCATGTCAGCGACTAAGATAATTTGCTTTATTTATTTCATTAGAACAATATTAAAGTTTGTTAAAATAAAGTATTACTATCCCTTTAAAACGGGGTGTCCCAAGCTGTTGCAGCTAATTGAGGTGAGGCAAGACCATAAAACTAAAACTGGCCCATAACTCAGGGAGCACCAAACTTAAGTGTCCATCTTGGAGCACTGCCAGCTCCCCAAAGAAGATTTTCTGAAGTTGAGTACCGAACCATGCTGTTCCAGAATAGACACACTCCTGCGTTTGAGTGTGCAGTCACCCCTGAAGGAACCTTGAGTAAAAGGTAATCTATGTAAGAGGTCAAGGAGATCCCTTGAGTGCGGATACGAGTTGCCAAAGTGGACATGATTTTTGTGAACTTCCTCGGAGCTGACATTGGACCAACAGAGAGGGCAAAGAACTGAAAGGGACTGCCCTTAAAAGCAAAGTACAAGAAACTCTGATATGAGTGAACTGGAATATGCAGGTAAGTGTCCAGCAAGTCTAGGGGGCAAGGTACTCTCCCAGACATAAAGCTGTTATGACATACAGCAAAAACTCCAATTAGAACCAAGAGGCTGGCACAAAATGGTTGAGGCACTTGAAGTCCAGAATGGGAAGGTAGCATCATCTTGTTTTGGGAACAACAAAGATTTGAATAGAATCCAGTGAATAACTTCTGTATAGGAACAGGTGCTAACACCTGCTTTATTAGCAGTGAAGAGACTACATCTAGAAATAGGCAGCCTCAATCCATATCTTGGGGAATTCTAGACAGGGAAAAACAATGAGGGAGAAGGGACTTAAAATTTATGTGGTACCCTTCTGAAATGACCCACAAAACACAGTGATACATCATCAAAATTGCCCATTCACTTTGGAATAAAATGGAGGCGACCCCCTACAGGCAGTGATAGACAAGGACACCTTGAGTCGTGTGAAGGTGGTCTTGTCAGCCTTAGGCTTCTAAAAAGTCTTCTTGCAGGCCCAAGCCTATTTTTAAGTGAGAATGCGCCTGATGGACTTGAGCGTGTTGAAACCTAGATGCATAACCGAACTGGGCGGGGTAACAAAACCTATGTGTCTTCTTAGGAAAGAAGGGTCGCGTAGAAGGTACTTGAGGCAACAATGTGCTCTTATCTCCAGCAGAATGACTGAGTCAGGGCCAAATGATTGGTCAGCTTACAAGATCTTGAACCAATATAAGACGTGCAGCCACAGAAATGCTGAGGCATTCCAAGTGAACTTAGCAATATCAAAGGCTAGGCACAATTGGTGGCAAAATTTACCTTCAGTTTTCAGGTGAGAATCCAAACATTTATCGGATTTATTGATCTTCCAGAGGCAAGGTGGTGTTCTTAGCAAGGTGAGACTGGGGGGGATCAACATCAGGGGGGGGTAGTCCACTTTGTCAAAGCTTCCTCTGTAAAAATATAGAAGTTAGAAATGTGCCTGTTAAGAAAAATTTATCTGTAAGGAGTGGCTTGGGCCATTCCCCTTTGGGAGATGCAGAAACCTTTTTGTGGCCTGTCTGGTTCCTGGTCCCTAACAGGAAGCCCAGTCTGGCATGAGGAGCAATGGTATAAAGGAGATAGGGGGACCCCTGAATCTTTAGACTTGAATTTCCCCATGTTTCCATCGGTAACTGGCATGGTCAGAAAAAGAACCCCAGAAGTAAAAGTACTTAAATGTAAGCAAAAAAGTACTCATCTGACTGCAAGAGGTTAAATTGGTAAGCAGGAGGGAGAGACCAGCTTCTGTGCATCGTGTGGCAAGCCAAAAGGAAGATGGTTACTGAAAGACCACACTTTTCATGTTATGACAGTCTGGAAACAAGGGCTTCTGGTTATTGTACATTTTTTGTGTTAAAAAAAAAAAAAAAAAAGTGTCTCTCCAGCCATTTTCTAAACTGCCCCCCCCCAAAAAAAATGTTATAACAGTTCCTACAGGTAACCAGTGAGTAGAATAGGTTACCTGAAGCAATATGATCCAGTGATCAGAACGAATGAAGATATGCCCCATGCATGCCAAGTGTGTTAATCCAAATTGGCAACCTTGTAAGCACCCAAACTTAAAGATAGAGAGTCATACATTTGGTAAAGTAAAAGGAGTAAAAAGCTAGTAAATAAAATAGTAAGCGAATCAAAAAAGACCATTAAACTGAAGACATGGTCCCCCAAAATGCCCAACACCTTAACGTAAGGGAGTGAAAGGGTCAATAACCCCTATACCCAATTAGCCCACATAGACACAACCTAATGAAATAAAGTAATAGACTATTGTACAAATCAGGCAGAATACAACATTATAGTGAATGCCAGTAAAATAGGGACACAATACAGGACTAGAGCACTGAAGAAGGTTAACCCAACCTGTAGCTTCAGTTTTCAAGCTCCCATTATGATATAGAGAGAAGCCTCAAAAGCAGCTCACTAGTGACGTCAAGATTAGAATTTCAAGTCAACTTCCATAGCTTTAATGTCTTGAAAGTGAATATGTGAACTGAGCAATAAAAGATAGAGGGAGCCAGTAAATAGGACTCTGTCTAATGAGGCATTATACAGCCCCATATATGAAGATAAAAAATACTAAGAGCAATGACCATACACCCTTCTTCTGTGGGAAGTCACTTAAAACAGAACGTAGCAGGCAGAGTAAAGTGCAAGGAAGAGGAGAGTTTCAGCCTCAGAGACCTTTTTATTAGAAGTGCCCTGCTTTCAAGTAGGAATGGATGTCTCACGGTTATTTGTTACATTAAACAGAAATGGTCAAGATGGTATGCGAGGAAAAAAATTACAATTACCGAGGATAACATAGGAAATTGCCTTAATAAACTGGAATAACCAGAACATTCAAATTATTGTCAAATAAAAAGAGAGACATCATGCTGTAAATTAATTTCCCTGGGTAATTGTCCATATGGAAAATCCTTTTGACTACACATCTGTCCAAATCGAGCTAGGATGTCTCCTTGATGTTCTGAAATGGGAACTTGGTAATATTAGAGTCAGTACAATATTTGCATGAACTCTGGTACTTCTATATTTACCTTTCAGGAAAATGCATGAGATGGGTCCTGCTTTCCCCTCTCCTTTTTTCCCCATGTATTACCTGCTAGTGTTATTTTTGATCACAAGAAAAAGATTGAGTTTTTTTTTTTTAATTACTAATTTTTGACTGGTTTTGGAAGTATTGGCGGTTCAGTTAAAGGGATAGTAATACCTAAAATGTAAAAAAAAAATATGTTGTAGGGTTTATCCCCCTGAGTAAAACAAGAGTACTCCCACTGCTGAAAGATGTTTCATTCAAAAGTTATTAATTTTCAAAGTTGCATTTTTTAGGTGCAATATCACAGTGGCCTGAAATTTTACAGTGGTGCTGTTGCTACACCATCCTATGGAGATTTATGGTCCTGAGACCAGAGCTGTCCATAGGATCGTGTAGCAACAGCACCACTGTACAATTTCAGGCCACTGTGATATTGCACCTAAAAAATTCAACGTTGAAAATTAATAACTTTTGAATGAAACATCTTTCAGCAGTGGGAGTACTCTTGTTTTAGTCAGGGGGATAAACCCTACAACATATTTTTTTTTACATTTTAGGTATTACTATCCCTTTAAGCTCTCACTTCCTGTGTCATCTTGAATGTATGCTGAAATCATTGCTGTGATTGTTGGGGGCTGCACATGAGCCACTACAGCTTGGTGAGATAATTATATTTGTACATTTAATACAGTGATTATATGCAGACAATATGCTGCAGTATAAAGGGATTAATGTTGATTATAAATATGGCTGTAAACGAATATTCTAGTTTTGTTTTGTTTTTTTTGGTTTCAGTCTCTTCTCGCAGGATCAAGGATTCATCCTTGAGAATCTTATAAGACCCCAATCAGCTTTTCCATGGCTCACAATGCAGTCCTGCTTTTGTTGATAGTTCTGACCCAAGGGGAGCGGGTGTTCCAGTAAGTCACTATCCATGTTGCCTATGTCCCTTAAAAGTCAAAGAAAATGTTAAATTTCAACTCTTCCCTTAGAAACCATTTCTATATCCCATGGTCATCCAATGGGCAGCCAGTGGGCCATATGTGGCCTGCCGGATGCCAGGGTGTGGTCTGCCTGAGATTTTTTAATATATATATTTTTTTCGTTTACCTAATTAATTAGCCAACAAACTAGTAGGCCAGTACGACATAATTCCCCTGCTTGCCAGTACCATGCAGTTCAAGAATAGATATTACCAGTATAGCCACTGACTTGCCCAATAAATCAATAAACCATATAATTGAATAGGTTACAGACCATCATTATCATCAATTATTTAAAGAAAAAAAAACGATGTGGCCTGCACATAGGCTTCTGATCATGTATTGCATAAGTGTGTGTTTTTATGCTACATTGCATCTTGGAAAGGGGGATCACCCGGATTGACTTGCACCAGGAATATCTAGAGTTTGGCGATGAGTGCATTTACTTCTTTGTGACTGTCTTGTATTCAGCAGTATTGCCACTATTATAAACATATATTATACATACACGGACAAGCACTTACACTGTATTAAGATCATACAAACCGGGTGCAGTAGAATGATAAATGTATAGAGAACTCATGGATTTTAAACTTCAAAATAGACATTTTTACAGATACAAAAAATTGCAATGTTTCGGTCCTCACTTGGGACCTTTGTCAAGCAAAGGTTTGCTTGATAAAGGTCCCAAGCGAGGACCAAAACATTGCAAGTTTTTGTTTCAGTAAAGTGTGTTTTGAAGTTTAAAATCTGTGAGTGGGCAGTTGTTTCTCTCTCTCTCTCTGGGGGGACTGGAGAACCCTCTCATTCCTTGCCTACAATTAGGATTTTAGTCTTACCTGTTAAATCCTTTTCTCTTAGTCCATACAGGTTACTGGTAACTTTGGGTAGGCGATTAGCCCCTTTACATAGGAAGGAACAATTCTGAGAAGTGACTGCTGGGTGGAGCTTACCTTCTCTCCTTAGCTTGCAGCTAGCCAATCCCCAACCAGTAATATTTGAAGACTAACTATTGACTAGGTAGTAAGAAGGGAAAGGAAGACTCCTGTGAGCATGAACCCGAAAGGGCCCCCATGATCTGACACAGGAGAGCCAAGCATGGTCCCTTGACAGGATGGGAGTCCAGTAACCTGTATGGACTAAGAGAAAAGAATTTAACAGGTAAGACTAAAATCCTATTTTCTCTGTCTCCAATACAGGTTACTGGTAACTTTGGGATGTCCAACCATTAAGTTCCCCAGGGCGGGAAGAAAGGGAAGAACCAGGCGCAGGCCCCCAAAGTCACCAGAGCACCAATAAACCTACAGATCATGAAGAGCTCAACACTAACAGCAAAGTGTCAACGGACACTGAACAGGGGTAAAACAACCCCAGGAACTGTTGCACAGCACACTGAACTAGAGCCAGCAGGGCTCAAAAGTGAAAGAGTACTGAGAGACTAAAGAGATCCTAGACTACCCGTCTGACTGCCTGATCAGGCTCTGACTCCTGACTTCATCTGACTACCCAATCAGGCTCTGACTCCTGGCTTTGTCTGACTACCCAATCCGGCTCCGACTCCTGGCTTTGTCTGACTACCCAATCCGGCTCTGACTCCTGGCTTCGTTTGACTACCCGATTCGGCTCTGAACCCTGGCTTCATCTAACTACCTCCTCCTCTGTTGCGATCCCGGCTTTGGTTTACTGCCAGCCTCGGCTACCCAGCTCGGCTATCATTCACCCTCGGCTTCCTGGGCCTACTGTTAACGCCACGCTTGCGTATGGAAGGCAACCCGTGTCCTCTCACACTGAAGGATGGTGTAACGCAACGCTGGCTCTTGAGCCCAAGGCTACTGCAGTGAGGAATAAGTACAACCCTACCTGGAAGGTCCAGGCACCCAAAGGGTCAATAGGTAACGCCCAGAGATATACTGCAACCCCCAAAGGGAGTGAGCCCAGCGCTGAAAGGGAGATGGACACAGAGAGTGATCTGAGTAACACAGTCAGTGCTATGAAACACTGTACCGGTACTTCGCATGTGCACACCGCCAGAGGCGGTAAAGAGAGCAGCTAAAGCACGAATGCTCAGCCTACAGTCGACAAGAATAATAGTGCCACACGGCGCACACCGACTTGCGTAATGGAAAGGCCACAGCGGGTATCACTGGACAAAACAGAGGCAACCAAGCGGTATAGCCAGGCACAGATGGCAACAGCGCGGTAATCAGCCTGACACTGTCAATAATGGAATGGGTACTCAGCCAGGTACGGTCAGCAACGGAACGGGTTCTCAGCCACATACAGTCGGCAACAGAGCAGCAGCAACACAGGAAACTCAGGAACATCATCAGGCAGGCCAGGTCATACACAATCAGTGATACAGAACAAACGTCAGGAACTAGTACACCACGAAAGGGCACCATAGTGTAGACATGACAGAGTATATAAAGGCTATCACTGGGCGGCGACAAAGATACCTGGCCAATCAGAGCAAGGTAGTGTAATTAGGGAGTCAGAATGTCGCCGCCTGCAGCCAAGAGCACGGGCACCGTGATAGTGTCCCTGCAGGGGATTCAGGGGCAGCAGCGCATGCTGGGCAAACGTGACCTGAGTATTCTCTAGGTAACCCTGAATGACATGAGGAGCAATGAGCAAAGGGGGACACAGATGCATCAGTGTCCTTAGTCTTAGGTTTAGCCCCAAGGTCTAACGGAGTAGACATTCTCACAGAGTCAAACGGTCAAAGTATCAGAACACCCACAAAACAGTGTGTATGAAATTAATTCACCCAGGAAACACTAAATAAGGCATCTGGTAGGTGAAGCATTAAACTGCTGAGTAGAGGAGAGTCCAAGCCCTGCATAGGATACTCAATTTGCGAAAACATAAAATGGCTACCGCGGCAGGAGCCAATCAGAAACGAGTATGCGAAGCAAGCGCTCATGGGAATCATAGTTTCATTAACGGAGTATCCCAACAGTGCCCGAAGCCCCCAACATGCCCAGAACATTGACCGGATAACAGAGCAAGGACAAACCAACAAAATGAGCCTTGCTTTGTGGCGCGGTTACAGAGATATGTCCAAAACTGTAAACTCCCATAGAAGCAAATGGAGCAATGGCGTCTATGTGGAAAACACCAGAAAGTTAAGGTGTATACCAAAATATAAAACCACTCAAAAGCCCACTAGAATAAATCAGTAGACCCAATAAACACTGGTCCCAGTAGGGAAAGTGCCCAACCCCCCCCCCCAAAGGTGCTAACCAGCAGCAAAAGGGTTAAGTTGCCACAGAATCTCTCTCCAAATGCTTCACAGACATACAGATAAACCCAATGAGTATGTAATAGGAACTCCAAATGAGACCCCTGCGCAGAGGGGAAGCATGGGACATGTGGGCAATTCCTGAGGAAAGAACTTGCAGCCAATATTTCCCCCCAGGGCTTAGGTCCACATAAACACCTGGTAAACTGAGCTATCCACATTTGGGTGATGGGAATTGTCAGTGATGGTAATCCATCTAATGGTGGTATCCCATATGTAACAGAAAAATAATTAAAAAAAAGCTAAAACTATAGCAGAACTGTTCTCTTGTCTTGACCAAGGAACAAATCCTACTGGTTGGGGATTGGCTAGCTGCAAGCTTAAGAGAGGAGGCAGGCTCCACCCAGCACTTCTCAAACTTGTTCCTGCCTACTTAAAGGGGCTGACCGCCTACCCAAAGTTACCAGTGACCGGTATTGGACGACAGAGAAATTATATTTATTATATGTATATGTTATGGTGAGTTGGCTCTGTGAACGCTCTCTTTTTCCCTTTTTTGTTTGCACTTCTTCCTCGCTCATTCTAGTAGCCTCTAACGTACCCTATTTAATTGTTTATGTATCGCACTAGTTCTATTTTCCTTTTTTCACACTTTGCCTTAAAGACTAGGCCTCAAGCCTGTCTTAGCTTGCATGCACCATGTCCATTTGCAATTAACTTTTCCCTCACATGACCTGTGGGGGGTTGATTAAAAAAAGGTTCATCTATGGAGAAGGCTGTTGGATCCATAGCTCTCTCATATTCTCAATATACAGACCCATCTGTATGTCTTTGTTTTTAATTGCCCCACACTGGGACCCACAAATATGAAGAGAGCACATTCCAGGGTCCCTCGATCTCCTATGCATTCATTATAACATCTCTTCTGGGAATATTTTATTTTCATTTTAGATTTTATAGGTGTAATAGAGTAGGACTTGCCTTAAGTGTGATACCTTGGTGTGGTGGAAAGCTTACTCACAACTTGGCCAATCTGTGAACACTAAAATCTCACTATTTACCAAGAGATATTATATATGCCCATTACAGGGCACACATCTAATTTTTATATAGAGTAGCACAGGTTTGTCTGTCTGTCTGTTTGTATCAGGTTTAGGCCTGATGTTTGGGGGACTGGAGAACCCTCTCATTCCTTGCTCCTGTCTATGTAATTTCTTTATATTCACACTAAAATTATATTTATTAGATGGATATGTTATGGTGAGTTGGCGCTGTGAGCCCCTTTTTCCACATTATATTTGTATATATATATATACACACACACACACACACACACATACACACATACACACTACTGTAAAAGCCCGTGTACACGGGCCAAGGTCTGGGTGATGTTAACCCTTTGAGTGCCAGAGGGGTATGCAACGCATTGCTTTGCAATGCATTGCATATCCCCCTGGCACTCAAAGGGTTAAGAGGCCGGTCCTGTTCTGCGTCCTGTCGCCGACGCAGTCATGCACTGCAGAGACTGCCTGAAAGCACAGAATGCTCCCATCACAGAACTCCCAGGATTCCATGCTGCCAGCATTGCGTGCATTCAGGCAGTCTCTACTGCGCATGACAGCTTCTGACAAATATCCTAGCGAATTATTATATAGGATTTTTTTTTTCCTGAGAAAAAAATTCTATATAAATATACACACACACAATCAGAAGTAAATTGTTAATTAGAAAATGACAAATCTTCACACAATATCTAGTTTATTACTTACAAAAGCAATTATATACACACAATTATATACAATATATACGAAAAGTAGCAATGTTACATAAAACACTCTGAAAGTAACGCATTAATAGTATAGTGATGGTGTGAAAAGTGCACATAGATCCTCATAAGTAAGTCACATTAACACTGCAGTAATATGAAGTCTAAACGGTTATGTTCCAAAGCCTTTTTATAACTACAGATTGCATGTTGCTTCCAAGTACAATAAACTGAATTTGCACCATCAATAATGACAGCAAAGCATGTGGTGAAAAAGAATGAATACAGGTTTGTTTGGTTTTTATTTCTACAAATCATCTTGAAATTCTATTTATATAATTTTTTTTATTGAAGACCCACAGTTTTATGTATTTATTTTTTACATTACAATCAAATATTTCCAGGCATCTTAAAAAAAAAAAAAAAAAAAAAAAAGTGTTATATTTTACAGGAATGACTGTTCTACTCCCTCTTTCACATCACTTTCCAGAATAGGAGACATTAACCCTTAAATGCTAGTGCTCTAAAGCATTACTTCACATGGAGGCCTATGTACCACAGAGTTAGAGCAATTCTGGAGTAAAGCAACTGCACATAAGGGACAATTCATTTCCAAAATTTGCATTAAATTAAGTAGGTATTTAAGCCCATGGGAAATGTTATTTCTTCCCTATAGTACAGTTTACTTCCCCCATAAATGCTCAGATTCTACTTACTACAACAGCCTCACTGCATTGGATAGCTCTCTGGCATTCAAGGGGTTAAAATACCCATTGCAAACCATAAATAATACACACAAACGTGACAATTCACAGGCGATTTTAAAACTTCAGAGTGCTCAATGAGCCACAATGTTATAAATAATAAATACAAAACATCAGATCTAAACACAGAGCCCAGGGAAGAGGTTTTACAAGTGTTCACCACTACAGTGCAATAGTACCAATGACGAGCCATATGCACAAAACAAGAGAGGAGCAATTCCGGGGCAAACTAGGGAAATACAAATGAGACATTTAACTCGTTGAATGCTAGAGAGGTCTCCAAAATGATTTGGAGACCGCACTATCATTGAAGGACTTAGATACATTTAAAACGAATAGTGAATTTTTATTTAAAAAAAAACAAACAAAAAAAAAAAACAAAAACACAAATATTGTAAGGCTTTTCCTGTTGAGTAAAATAGTGGTAATCCAAGTTTTATTACAGTTTAAACTCTTGTTATGTTTACATTCTCAGTGACCTCTACTGGTTATTCTGCTGCATTCAATGGGAGAAGTGAGTCACTGAAAAAAGTTCTAAGAAGGGAAAAAAAAAAAGCTGCACCTAAAAGATACACCCTAGTTGCTGCGCCTCACTTTATGCAAACAAAAAAGAACCCTCCCTATTAGGGCTAAACCAAATTCTCATATAAATAAAATACAATTAGATTAGAACAGAAAAAATATATACAAAATATAAACGGTCCAAATGTAGCCCTTCGCTCTTACCTTGGTAAACTGAATAATAAATCAAGTTGGGACAGTAATAAGAGCGGGGTGTGTAGCCTACCCTACACTTGGCTGACTCTTCTACATTAAAACCTGTTGGTGGAGCGGAGCAGAAGATCATCCTGATGGGGCCAGGAACAATTTTACTGGGGTGTGAGCCAGTGCATGCTGTCATACTGAGAGGCTGGGTGTAGCCTTGGAAGAATGTAAGTACCCTTTTTAAAGAGTCATAATGTGGCGTTGGTGAAGGAAAACACTGTTCTCTATTTACTACACTTAGAGAGATCCTCTACACCGCTCTGTTTTGTTTACGGAAAAAAAGTTCTCCATAGGATGTGAAAATCTGCTGAATCATGCGCTCAGTTTGAACTTTCAGGAAGTAATCACTCTGTCACTTCATAACAATAAGACTTTTTGTAGCATTCAAATAAAAATGCCAGCAGTGTGAATACACTTGCTTTATTCAACAGGAAAACACCTTTAACATTAAACAAAAAATAAATAAAAGGTTTAGTGTGCTTTTTCAAAAAACGGGGCTTTTTATTTCTTAAAACATATGCAAGACTTTGATGAACCGTGACTAGCTCACATGAAACACGTTAAGCTCTACGATACTATGGAGGCAAGTCCCACTGATGACATGACTTGAATAGTTTTAGGATTTTTGATTTACTGGAGTGGGATATTGTTTTGGATCAGCTTTTTAATTTTGTCTACGATTTATAACAGAATTGCTCCTTGTTTTTACTGTGCATATGGCCAAAGAGTCTCTTGCTAGTTCAGGTGAATTTGGCAGATTGAGAGCTGGTGAAGAAAGAGTGCAATGTTTATCCTTTTATCTACTTCCCTTTAAATTGTGCATTCACCTCTTCTAATGTGTTTGCCACATAAATATGCAACTAAACATTATTTACAATAATGTTACATTTAAACAATGAGAAACTGTACAAATTTCAACCCAGCTCCAAACAGAATACCGGCCTACTTTAATCCTTTAAGAACCAAAGCAGGCATGCAACAAATTTCTGCAAAGCTAGCCCCACTTTCCTTCAACACATGAATTGTATCTTAACCCAAAAAAGGTTATTAATGCAAGGCTAACTAGAACTACAGTGCAAGGAGGAGACTAGGGCCACTCCAGTGCTAGTGCTAAATGAGTTTCCAAGAGCAGAAAGATGCAGTGAGGAGACGTCTATGTACATAGTGCAGGCAGACTGTTTGTGCTTTAGGTACTATATACAGGTGAATGCTCAGATTTGCCATGATACAGTGCAATCATGCCCATCTCCCACTTGATGCAAAGCCTCGGCTGAAGGAGAAATTGACTTCAGAGTTCTTGTGTTTTCCCCAAGCTCCAAATGGGACAACAATGGCTGTGCTGTTATCTTCTGTTCCATATTGTATAGCCTGAATAAAACAACAACATTTAGACATAGTTCACATACATTTTAATGCCAAATTATTTATGCAAAAAAAAAAAAAAAAAAAAGCAAAAACCCCACACATTTTCCTCAGTCCTGTAAGGTTATTTTTTTTCTCGTTTTGTTGTAACCCTTAAGGACCATGTGGTCCTGGGGTGGGTGGTCCTAGAGGACCACCGCACTTTTTTTTTCACAATGCGTTCTAGGATCGTAGACCGGCTTGCAGACGCGATACAATCCCAGAATTCCCTGACATGCCAGACCAGGGTGACAGTCCTGGCACTTCATGAGTGGTTAGGGGGTTAAATAGACAAATTTAAAGAGAATAAAACTGCCTTTATGTTAGACTAGCCTTTGGTTTGTAATATAAAATACCTTTTTTTGAGAAATGAGCCTTTGTTGGTGGCACTATGTGGCAATTTGAGTCAATATAGTTTCTGTGTTGGGCCAATATTACCACACGTTGTCCTAGGAATGAATCCAGGCAGAGCCCACACACTGGGGTAATTTCTAATAGCACAGCAAAAGATATGTTAGGCCTCACTCTGAAGGGATTGGCATACTGCCACCAAAAATTAATTTCTCAAAAACTATTTTACAGAAAAATGGATAGCATTACATATAGGCAAATTATAGTTCACTGTAAAAAAAAACAAAAAAAAAAACTTATCTTATCTTGACATGTCCACTTCAAGCAGCAAATGAAAACACAGAAAAACAGATGAAAAATGGAACCAGCAGAGTGTGGGTTTTGTCAACACACAATACAATGGTGTGGCACAACACACAGAATAATTTGGCCTTACACATAAAGCAAAGGTCAAGCAGTTCTGGAGCAAACTAACTGCAGTGAAGGGAACAAATAGCAATTCATCAAAATGTAATTGATTTAAATTAGGTTTTTAACCCCTTGATTGCTAGATGTTTCTAATGCAAATGATTCAACCCACTGAGTACCAGAGGGGTATCCAGTGCATTCCGAAGCAATGCGTTTGATACCCCTCTGGCACTCAAAGGGTTAAAGATCTTTCTTGCATCCTAGGGGTAGCCATTTGTTTTTGCTTATGACCTATGCAGCCGGCTTGCTCCAGAATTGATCTACTAGGCCTAGAATATACATAAGGCTCATAGAATGATGTGCACAGAAGCAAACAAACTCTTCCTTCCTTATTAAAGGAACACTCACACCTCCCCAGACAAAACACACAAAAATTACATGAAATTAAAGAACATAAAATGTCCTTTAATATTATGTTGTTATTAGCATATGTTTTAAACTAACATGTCTTTAGCTAGTGGCATCTGCTTTGTCAGCAGCCATCACTAATATGGCTTGGGAAGTGGAGGCAAGTAAGCAGGAAGCTCTGTGTCTGGTCCTGCCCCCAGTGACCTCACGCATCTTGCTTGTACAGAGCAACGATTGTATAATCCTATATAATAATTCGCTAATTCGTGTGTAACGCCGCGACATGCGTAGTAGACACTGCTGCGCGTGCTGCAGTCATGCGCAGTAGAGACTGCCCGCGCCGCTGCTGATACAGAGCTGGGCGCTCCAAAGGAGCGTCCAGCTCTGTATCAGCCGCGGCACGGGCAGTCTGTACTGTGCGTGACTGCCCCGCGACCGGGTGGCAGTGGCACTGTGGCCCGTGTAAAGGGCTGTTCAACTAGTAGTTATATAATATAGTTGCATAATTGTATAATAGTTATCTACAAATAATTGCTATCCTTTATTTAATAGGGGGGAAATGAGATCCCAAACAGTTTTGCAGTTGGTTCCCAGATATTCAGGGCAACCAGGAGGATCAAGCTGGCTGTCCTTGCCCTCATAAATGTGAAAAGCATAAGTGTATCCTGTGGCGCTTTCGCACAACTTCTAAAATTTGATGCCAAACTTGGAGCGCTTGGAGGGGATATATTGTTTAAAGCCCAACCTTCCCTTATATTTCATTAAGGACTCATCAACAGATATCTGTTTTTGGGGGGTATAGTTTTCAGAAAATTTTTTTTGCAAATGAGTTATAAGGGGGCGAATTTTATACAGCCTGTCATACTGGGGGTGATATTTGGGGAGGCACAGGGTGTTATCGTTGAAATGCATGAAGCGCAAAAGCATTTCATAGCGTCTCCTGCTCATTTTTGCCCGAAAATGGGGGTAACGCATACGGGATTTTTGCTCCAGTATGACTTGATGCTTGGCTTTTTAATTATCCCCATAGCCATAGTTAGGGCCCAGAATATCTTGAATTCATCAACATCTGTGGGGTACCAGGATTGCTGCTTGAAAACATAGCGTGTGTGATTGGCTGCAATGTATTGGGCTGCATAAATATTTGTTTGTGCTACAATGTTCCCCAAAATGTCTTCCCTCAAAAATAAATTAAAAAACTGCTCCTGGTTAAAACCGGCCACATCTACATTTATTCCTGGGCTGCCTGTGAAATTGGGTATTGCTGGACTTAATCCCACTGGTGGTACCCATTCCGTAGACTCTGGATGAGGGGCAGGCCTTGTGGCAGGTCTTTGAGCATGTCACCTTGGGGCTGCTACTGGGGCATGTTGGCTCGGGGCTGCTTCTGGGGCATTTTTTTTGGCTGCTTCTGGGGCAACCCTTGGAGCAGTACGCCTCTTCTTAGAAGATGACCCAGCAAGATCACTGGAGATATCACGGTCACTCTTTGTGAACTGGGGGATATCAAAATCAGAGGCAGTATCCGTGGCTTCTGAATCAGAAGCCAAAAAGGTGTACGCCTCTTCAGTAGAGTATAAACGCTGCATCTTAAACTACCTACCCTAATTTTTTCTAAATGGCTTCTAACTAAACCTACCTACCCTAATTTCTTCTAAATAGCTACCCACCCACCCAAGTCCCTATTCCTACGTAAATACTATATATATATATTTTTTTTTTTAGGGGAGTTTCAGTGCCTAACTCTAACCCTAAACCTTACACTAACCCACGTCAACCCTAATCCTACCTAACTTAACCCAAACAGTCACTATTCCTACAATAAAACTATATATATTTTTTTTTTGTTTGTTTGTTTTTCTTCTGTGCCTAACTCGAACCACCCTAAACCTTACCCTAACCCATGTCAACCCTAATCCTACCTAACTTAACCCAAACAGTCACTATTCCTACAATAAAACTATATATATATATATATATATATATATATATATATATATATATATATATATATATATATATATATATATATATATATATATATATATTTTTTTTTTTTTTTTTTTTTTTTACAAAACCCTAATCTTTAAACCTAAATTGTATACTAAATCTTACCCTAACCCACGTACACTCTAAACCTACCTAGCCGCACTAAACGTACCTGTTTTGAAAACACTGCTTCTGTCATATGCGGGGTAATACATGTGATTCGCTAAAATAGTGAATCACATGTACAATCGGGCATTGGCCGAAACTAGATGCTCCAATATCGGAGCACCTAGTAACAGTCAGCCCTCGTCTTTCCCATCGCGCACAGCAGAGGCGATGGGAGAGTTAACCCTTGATGTGCCAGGACCGTCAATGGTCCTTAAGTGCAGGACCAGCGTGACGGTCCTGCCACGTCAATGGTCCTTAAGGGGTTAACAAGTATCATCCTTCTTCTCATGCACAACAAACTCAAACCATCATATTATTTGTTTAATTAATTTGTTTTAAAATTATCTCTTATGAGGATACAAGTAGTGTAAAAGCCCGTGTACGCGGGCCAAAGTGTGCAGTCATGGCTGATGACTCACTGTCTTCCTGCTGCCCATATGACTATACTAACTGAAATGGTGGGGTCATGAGATCCTCCCTTCTACTTCCAGTTTACATCAGTACAGTTCTATGGACCATCCTCACTGATGTGCACACACCATCCCTGGCTGACTTGGGTTGATCCTGTAAGCCGAACCGCATCATTGCGCATGCACGGTTTAGCTTTTGAGGCTTTGCCCTCACATTCCTCTTCCTCCCAGTTTGGTATTTGAGAGCGGGACATCTGCGAGGTGACATACATGTTCTGGAGCGCTTCACCTCACGGATCTCCTATGGGCTTCACCTCGCGAATCTCCTATGCGGTTCACCTCGCGGATCCCTCTGGGGGTGTGGTTTGGTCAGCTGGCATTATTTGTATTTTGTGCAGTGAAAGCATTGTTTTTATTTTGTGCAGTCTCCACTGCGTATAACTGCGCCCAGCATTCTGTGCATTCGAGCAGTCTCTACTGCGCATGACTGCATCGGACAAACATACATCTAGCGTTTTATTATATAGGATGTTAACCACTTAAGGACCAACACTTTGCTAACCTCCATGGTCCTTAAGGAATTAATGAGCATTTTGCAAAAGGTAAACCACTTGGAAAAAAAGTCATAGCTTGTTTTTAAAGGAGAACGAACAGATCCTTATAATAGCCCAGCATACCCATGGACAGAAAATCCTATGGATTTAACCATTGCTCCTTAAAAGGGATAGTAAACCCCCAAACAAACTGTAAGCCAAATGATAGGAATAATAAAAACATACTTAACCCCTTATTCCCATCTCTCAAACCGTTATGGTTTGAGAGATGTAAGAATATAAGGACCTCTGCTCTCTCCCCTTTCTGCCTGACGAGCTGTAAAGCTGTCAGCGGCAGAATACGGTCACCCGACTGTAGGCGGCTCTTCAGGGGTGAAGTCATCGGAATATCTAATTATAATTACTTCATCGGAATGGTCTACAACGTGTGCTTGAAAGCCAGGCACACGTTGTAGACCATACCGATGAAGTAATTATAATTAGATATTCCTTATATTCTTACATCTCTCAAACCATAACGGTTTGAGAGATAGGAATAAGGGGTTAAGTATGTTTTTATTATTCCTGTCATTTGGCTTACAGTTTTTTGGGGGGGTTTACTATCCATTTAAGAGAGAATTGGATTCATGTCCATGGAGGCAAATATGACACATGCTAGAATGACCACAGGATATGCTTTTTACTGCACATGGTTATTTTAACCCTTTAAGGGTCCAAGGGGTATGTGATTATTGCTTTATATTGTATACTGTGCACCTCTCTGGTCCATAAAGGGTTGAATAGGTTAAAGTACTCTGCTTGATTCAGTTTTAAAAAAGCTGCAAGCAACTGTCATGTCTGCCTCCATGGATATGAGATTCAGGGAAAGGGAACATTTCACAGGGACATTAGCATTTTTTGACCATAGTAATGTAAGTGGGAACTATAATTAGGAGGTGTTAGCTCTCCTTTCAACATCTCTAGGATTAGTTGGTTACCTGCTCAGCAAGTACTTGAGCAGCTTCGCTGGGATCATGACACATGTTGATTATATCGCATATCTCCTGGCTGTTTACAATAAAATTGATGCCATCAGTAGTCAGTACAAGAAAACCGTCATCAGTGTGATGTAGCTACAAATGAGGGAAAGAGAAGGAGAGCAAGATTAAACACAGTACACTGAAAAAGCCATGTGAAAATATACAGGCTCAAAATGGAAAAAGCCATCATCAGGGATTTCACAGAAGGACTGCGTTTGATTCAACATATGCATGAAATGACTGAGGTAGGGCACAATTTTCTAAGTGCCGCTGATGTGCATATCTGTGTGGTTATCATAGGGAGTACACAGAGAAGGACATCTGTGAATCATGTGCCCAACAGACTGTGCTAATTCAAAGCACTGATTGCAGGCAGCAAGAACATTCATAACTGCCTATCTGCAAGTGTTTGTGTCCCAATTGTAATTCTATTAAAAGACTAGCACATGACATTGTGAAGAACACATACTGAAACAGAGGCTGGACACAAAGACTAGGGCTCCACTATAATGACAGGACATTGTCTGTAACAGCAGAACAATTCCACCTAAAATACAGTCCTGGGAAAGGAAGTCTTTCCTCCGCTTTCCATTTCTCTTTCCTTGCACCCCAGCTGCCCTCGCCAGCCAATTTTGCCACCCCTCTCCAGGCTCTCTCGCTCCCCTTTCCTCCTATCAAGACCACTCCCCTTCATCCCACCCCAACCACTCCCTCTCCCCTTCCTACCCCCAACCATTCCCGCTCCCCTTCATCCCACCCCAACCACTCCCCTTCCTACCCCCCAACCTCTCCTGCTCCCCTTCATCCCATCCCAACCACCCCTGATCCCCTTCATCCCAGCCCAGCCACTTCCCTTCCTTCCTCAACCACTCCCCTTCCTACCCCCAACCTCTCCCGCTCTCCTTCATTCCACCCCTGATCCCCTTCATCCCACCCCAGCCACTCCCACTCCTTCCCCAACCACTCCCACTCCCTGTCCTTCCTACCCCCAACCACTCCCCTTCCTTCTTACCCCCAACTACTCCCCTTCCTTCCTACCCCCAACCACTCCCGCTCCCCCCCTTCATCCCACCCCAACCACTCCCGCTCCCCTTCCTTCCACCCCAACCACTCCCGTTGCCCACTTTCATCCCACCCCAACCACTCCCACTCCCCTTCCTTCACCAACCATTCACACACCTTCCTTCCTTCCTACCCTCATCCTCTTCCTCATCTTCCCCTTCCTATCCCATAGCATCTCTTCGTCTCTCCTTCCCTCCCCAGCCTATCATCTTACTTTTACCCCATGCTCCCTTTCCCAGCCTCTCCCTTTCCAGCCTGTAGTCCAGTGGCCTCACACAAGGACAGTTAATTTGCTTTTCACAGATGACTTATGCCCTAGTTTAAAACTGCATGCATACTAATACAGCCAGCATAACATTAGAGTAGACAACCACAACTAAGCATTCCTCCAGCAGTGTACATATGGAAACACCTGTTGCTTTAAAACTGTAACGCTGTGAAACATGACCTTCACTTTATCACAAACTAACAAATACAAGGTCCCAGCTACCCATTCACTTCTGAGGAAAAAATTCCACTCAAATTGCATTCACAGTATTAAAAAATAATGAAAAGCAGAGTTACGTGGAGCTGAAATTGGCAGGAGCATAGCTCTCACTTTTCAATCACACATTAGGACAAGAAAATACTGTGAAAGCAAGATTATTATGTTGAGTGAGATTCTGATATCTCTTGTAACCATGGCATTAAAATGAAATCAGACAAGAAATGCTGAAGGAGAGCAGAATGCAGTCTATGCTAGAACAAGGAATTCAATTAAGATTTCTTACCTTTACCCGTTTTGTTTCAGGTTCAGCTATAACTCCCATTGATTTGAGATCCAAATCCCCTATGCTCCGTGTCATTGCAAGTCTGCCATTAACATGGGGTTGCCCCAGGCTGTTCCAAGCAACAAAGCCACCACTTTCCTTGATCCTGTGAAAACATACATGCATTCTGCTTAATGTGCATTGTCAACAGGCAAAACAAATGTCTCCATAGCCAGGGGTAAACCAAAAAGATTTCTAGGGAGCGATGTCCAAAAAATTTTAAATATGAGTAACAATTACAAATGCCAGTTGTAGCTTCCTGTGTCAGGTGAAGACAATCTGCTGCCATCCAGCTGTTGGACTACAACTCTCATCATCCTGAGCTGAGGTTGATTGGTATTACAGACCATCAACTGCTGGAGTAATGCAGTTTGCCCATACAACTGGCTTATAATTATGTACAAATACAAACATTTCATAATTTGGAAGCAAAAGCTACATCTGTCTCTAATTTGACAGGGGCAAAAGAGTGCACAGGGAAGGGAGCGAGGGTTCTTGATAACTGAAAATCCCGTCTTGAGTATGGCCAAAGTCAATCCAACTCTTTCAGCAGTTTTGGCTAAATGCAAAGCAGAATATTTGTAGCTGATTTATAGTAATAAACTGGCAAGTAAGATGTTAGCAATAGGTCAATTGTTTCCACAGATTTTAATTTGACACAATTTTTAACTTTTAGCACATTTAGTTAAACAATATTGACAAAATTTGTGCAGTATACAAAAAAAGTGTGTGTGTGTGTGTGTTGTGTACTTGGCAATGTCTTCTTAGTCCCTGTGGGATACAGGAACCATGAGGTATGATAATTCCTCAAGGACGCAGGGCACTTGCAGAACAGACCTCTCTGTGGGTGAAGACATTCAGCTCTACTTTACACCCACTTAGCAAAAGCAGCCTCAGATTCCATGTATAGCAAAAATGTTAGGGCAGAAAGGTTGTCACCATAGCTGGAGAACGCAAAGGACACCCCTGCCCAGAACAAACATGTTTTTCTCCAGGAAGGGTGTATTGTGTTCCACAAGGACATGAAAATTATGTGATCGGTAATTTACACAGAAGTCCCCCTTTTCACTTTCATTCAATATGGAACACAGGAACCATGGGGATAGCTTTCAGTCAGGGCCTGTACATTCACCCTGTAATGTTTAGGAAACATAAGATGTGATTACCACATTGCTGCCTTTCACAACTGTTCTGCAGAAGCCCAGTTCTTGTAGGCCCATGAAGCACCCACCACTCTGGTGGAAAGAGCTGTTAACCCAAAAGGTACTGGCGTCTTCTTAATGACAAAGGCCAGATGAACGGTTAACTTGGTTCTAGAGGCCACCATCACTTTAAATGCCGACTGGCCCACAGTTAGGCCCATAGGGATAACAAAAAGCAAATCTGACTCATGAAACGTTTAAGTGAGATTAACGTAGTGTTACAGACACCTAAGCATGTCAAGACATGAAGTCCCGTTCTCATCTATTAGACGGAGCAGACAAAGAAGGAAGAAGCTCAATCTCATTGATATGAAAATCAGAAATCCCAAAGAACTACTTTACCTGTATGGAGAAACAAAAAACCCACACAACAAATAAGAAAGGGAGTTCTACAAGTTTGGAAACATGCAGGACAGACACAATCGCTAGACAAAAAGCTGTTTTGAAAGTCAGACAATGAAGAGAAACAAAAGCCAAGGGCTCAAAGGGATCGACCTGAAGCACTCCAAGAACATATAAGTCCCACAGGAAAGTGGGATTCTGAAAGGTGGAATAGGCATGAGCCAACCCTTGCACAAAAAAGTCCAACACATTTAGCAGCAAAGCAATAAGCTTTTGAAAAGTAACTGAAAAGGTAGAAATATGGACCTGGATAGAATTACATTTTGAAGGCTGTCCTGGAGAAACGCCAAGATCAAAGGAAGGCGAAAAGGATGTGGTCATGAGCCAGGGTCTTAATACCACTTGAAGGACAATAACCAGACCTTTTTCCTTAAATAAAACCAGCTTACATGCCTTAGACATAGTTGTGATAACCGGCTCAAAGAAGCCCTTTTTCCTCAGTAAATAGTTTTCTGGAGCAAGGCCATAAAGGGTTACCTTTACCTGGAAGGAACAAGGTTTGACTTGTCGAAGTTGATGATCCACCCGTGATGGGCGAGAGCATGAATGCAGTCCTGCACCTGCTGGTGAAGGAGTCCCGGAGAAGAGGCCTTCAAGAGGTTGTCAATGTATGGAGTCACCCTGACGCCGTTCCAATGTAGGACGGAGATCAATGCTCCCAGGACTCTGTTGAAGACTTGAGGAGCCATGGTCAGGCCAAAGGGGATGGCAGAAAACTGTAAATGCCCTCAAAGGCAAAGAGGAGATACTGCCGACTCTCTGGATGAATGGTGATGTGCAGATAGGCATCTTGAAGATCCTTAGCGGCCAAAAATTTCCCAGGGGACATGGCCGCTATCACTGTTCAGAGACTCCTGGTGGTATCGGGACCTGACCACAAAGGAGTTGAGTTCTTTCAGATCCAAAATGGGACGACAGACACCATCCTTCTTGGAAATCACAAAGAGGTTGGAGTAGAATCCCAAGCCCCTCCCTTGAGGGGGAACTGGCTCCAGGACCGCCTTGTCCAGAAGGGCCTGTATAGCTTCCTTGAAAAGGCGGCACTTTTCTGCTCCCAACGGAGAACGAGAAACAAAGGTCCTGGGAGGAGGAAGAGAGGTGAAGGGAATCCTGTACCCCGTGGCGACCACCTGTAAAACCCACAGGTGTGCCACAAAGGCCTGCCAAGCCAAGAAGTAGTGGCCTACGCAGCCACCTACCTGCGGATGGGGACCCGGGTTCTGTGAGTCATGCAAAAGGTTTGGAAGCCTTGGGCTTCGGAGGACTTAGATCTCCATTTATGCTTAGGCTTGGATGAGGAGTGCGGAGCCTGAGGGGCCGTCTGGGTCGCTTGGCAGGAGTCTGCTTGAAAGGGATGAAAAAGCTGATTCCTTTTGACAGGTGCCTTCTTCCTCAGGACCACTGGTAGGGGAGTACTCTTCCCTCCAGTGGCCCCATTGATGAGATCCTTGAGTTCAGGTCCAAACAAGGAGGATCCCTGAAAAGGAAAACACAGGAAAGCCTTCTTGGAGGCCATGTCAGGCGACCAGATCTTAAGCCAAAGAGTCCGTCTGGCTACCACAGACATGGTAGATGCCCTGGTTACCATACATACGGCGTCAAACAGGGCAGCAGAGACAGAATGCTGAGCCTCAGCAATGTTAGCGAGAAGTCTCAACATGTCAGAAGTAGGGGCCCCTGACGGACAGCAGAATTGAGCTGTTCAGTCCAAACAGCCATAGCCCTATTTACCCATGCTACAGCAAAGGTAGGGCGAAGGGCAGAGCCCGCCATCACAAAAATAGCCTTGAGAGAAATCTCAAGCTTCTTATCAGTCCAGTCTTTGAGAGCAGAGGCGCCAGCCACTGGCAAAGCAGTGGACTTAGAAAGCATGGAAACTGGGGCATCCACTTCGGGGGGGGGGGGGGGGGGGACCCACTGCGTGAGGGCCGTTTCAGAAAACGGGTAAAGTTTAGCGAACTTCCTAGATACAGATGGTCTCTTGTCTGGAAATTACCACTCCTCTAACACCAAGCGGTCAAGGGTGGGGTCAGGTGGAAAACAAGCAAGGGGCCAAACAGGCTCCTGAAAAACATCAGAGGGGTCAGAAGACGCCTCCTGCACCAAAGGAATGTTCAGGGTGGTCAACACAGCCCTGATCAGGACCTCAGCCGAGGGAAAGGGGTCCGCCTCCAAGGGGCCCCAAAAAAATTAGATGAACAGCTGACAGTCATCATCATCAGAGTCCACCAACAATTCCTCCTCAGAGGAGTCAGACACATCAGGTACATCCGGCGGTTTAGGCAGGGAAGAACTGATAGTGGAGGGGGTCTGCCACGAGTGGAAAACCCCCTGTAAAGTGGATGGAAGGAGTTGTAAGGCAGACCGGGGGTCCCTGGTAGTAGCCTTAAACTCTTGCATCCATACTGTCTCTAGTGCATGGCTGGAGGCACCTGCAGGGAATTTAGGGGCAGCAGCGCATGCTGGGCAAATATGACCTGAGTATTCTCTAGGTAACCCTGAGTGACATGAGGAGCAATGATCAATGGGGGACACAGACACCCCCGTATCCTTAGCCTTAGCCCCAAGGTCTAACAGAGTAGACATTCTCACAGAGTCAAACGGTCAAAGTATCAAAACACCCACAAAACAGTGTGTATGATAAATAAATGCCCCCCAGAAACGCTATGACTTATCTGGTAGGGGAAGGAGAGTCCAAGCCCTGCATAGGATACTCGATCTTTGAATACACAAAATGGCTGCCGCAACAGGAGCCAATCTGAAACGAGCGCATGAAGTGGCCGATCATGGGAATCGTAGTTTCATTAATGAAGTACCCCAACAGTGCCCGAAGCCCCCTAAGGCCCCCAACATTCCCAAAACGTTGACCGGATGATAGAGTAAGGGCAAACCCACAAAATGAGCCATCTCTGACCACGCTACGTGGAGCTTTTGCAGAGATATGTCCCAAACTATAAAGTCCCATAGAAGTGAATGGAGCAATGGCGTCTATGCGGTAAACATGCACCTTAAAGGCGGGAACAAAGTTAGCAAGGTGAATACCAAACATAAAACCACTCAAAAGCCCACTACAATCAAACAGTAGACCCAATAAACACTGGTCCCAGTATGGAAAGTGCCCAAACCACCCCCCCAAAAGGTGCTAACCAGCAGCTAAAGGGTTAAGTTACCACAGAAACTTGCTCCAAACACCTCACTGACATACAGATAAACCTAATGAGTGCATGAGTATGAAATAGGAACAGGAATAGGAGAGGAAGCATGGGACAGGTGGATCTCAGCACTCAATGGGTGCTCACCTTTTTCAGCAGGTCTTCTGATTACCATAAATCAAGAAAAAGCCTCAGTGGGCAACTCCTGGGGAAAGAACTTGCAGCCAAGATTTCCCCCCCAGGGTTTAGGTCCACAAAAGCACCTGGTAAACTGAGCTATCTACATTTGGGTGATGGGAACTGTCAGTGATGATAATCCGCCTAATGGTGGTATCCCATATCTAACAGAAAAATAATAAAGAAGCTAAATCTATAGCAGCACTGTTCTCCTGCCTTGTGTCTTGAACAAGGAACAAATCTTACTGGTTGGAGATTGGCTAGCTGCAAGCTAAGGAGAGGAGGTAGGCTCCACCCAGCAGTCACTTCTCAGAATTGTTCCTGCCTATTAAAGGGGCTGATCGCCTACCCAAAGTTACCAGTAACCTGTATTGGATGACAGAGAAAAGAAGTACCCTGTAAAGTTACTCGGCCTTCCAAAGGGAGAGACTGATTACCATTAAGCGCATTGGGTGAGCCGTTCCATGGAAAGGAAGAGAAGGATCCTCCCCTTATTTTTCCTGGAGCCCAGGAAAACTGTTCAAAAGGACTCTCAGCCATTTGCTGGAATGTGTGCTTACTCACCTCCCAGCCAATCAGCTTCGAGTGGGGAATTGGAGGAACCTGCTCGAAGCTGATTGGCTGGGAGGTGTGTAAGCACACATCCTAGCCAATGGCTGAGTCCTGTTGAACAGAGACTGTCCATATATTATATATCTATCCATCAAGGCAGTTTCTGTTCAAATTCCCTCACAATGGAACAGCATGAGCCCATAAAGTACACAGGGATGATGTGCTCCTTCCTTTCTCCGCCACTGCAAACACAGCAGGAGAAAGAGTAAATGGATACTATTTTTATTCAGAACATTTTTCACAGGTTTTTGATGAAGATGGGGACATCATTTGTGGACTTTGAGCATGTTCTTCATTATTGACCCGCACATCTATGCATAGCTTAACCCTTTGAGTTCCAGAGAGGTATGCAAAGCAGTGTACCCCTCTGGAACTCAAGGGGTTAAGCTATGTGCAGATGTGCGGGTTATTAAGGAATATTTATTTACATCTCTGTTTGTTTTACAGGTAACTTGAGAGAAGATGGACCAGAAGAAGAAAAAGATGGAGAAGAAGAAGAAGAGAATAGAAAGAAGATGGACAGTAGCTGACCAGGATGCTGAAGACTTCACTAGACACCAGGATTATACCCAGTTTTTGGGCATAGAGTCCCTTAGCGCAACTTTAACTGCCGACGCAGGAACTGCATATTAAAAAAAACTCACCAGTGGAGGTTTTGATATGGGGCCTTAAGCCCCATATCAATACATCCAAAGTACACACAAAAAAGTGTTACTTTTTATGGGCTGTTGCTTTGTTACTTATTAACCCTGTGAGGGTTAATTCTACTAATGTTGGACACATTTTGGGTATGATTGGCATGTACTGATATGGGGCTTAGGGCCCCATATTAATACATTCACTGTTTTGGGGTTTTTTTTCACTTTTTCTTAACATACAATTCCTGCATCAGCAGTTAAAAGTTACGCTAAGGGACTCTACAAAAAAAACTTGGTCTAGAATTTCCCACAATAAAGTTGGTCCCTTATCGCATCTTACCACCTTTAGCAGTCGTTTGAATTACAGTTTGAACTGTTTGTAGTAGGTTTTTGTGGGGGAAATGGCCGCAACAGAGATCCTTCTTTTTCTGTCAGAAGTTTTTCATAGCACAGGTATTTGAATTGCTTACTGTGCTCGAAAAACTGCCGTCTGATTTTTTTTTTTTTTTTCTGGAGTCTGCATCCTTTAAATTGAGCCCATCATATGTACATACAGTACACCTACTGTAGTTCAGCATTTGTCAACTATTGAACCTCCAGTTGCTTAAGACTAGAACTCACATCACCCCCAGCCAGCTCATGGCTGATCACAGCCTTCATTAACCCCTTAAAGACCAGCGGTCCAGGGAAGTTACTTTCCCTTAAAGGGGAACTACCACCCCGCAATAACTTTACATTAATTAATTCTTCATCTGGCGACTAGCTGCTTAGTAGCGCTAGTCGCCAGAAATATTACCTGGTTTCAAAGATTTTCCAGTTTTTCGGAGGCTGACAGTAGCAGGAAGCACGGACATCTCGTCACAGTGACGTCCGTGCGCCTGCTCTGTCAGTCCCTTTTGGAGGGGTTGTAGTTCCCCTTTAAGGACCACTTTGACCATTGCTGACACGCCAGTACAAGTGACCTGTTACTCGTACCTGCACACCGCTTTGCGGCCTACGATAGACCGCTCCAGTCTTGGAGCTGTCAATTTTAGGCCCTGTTTTTACTTACAGAGCCCCCAGTAGAGAGCTGTAAGTAAAGAGTACGTGAGTTGCTAGGACCGTCACAGTCCTTATACCTTTAAGGACCGGTGACGGTCATAGCACGTCATCTGGTCCTTAAAGGGGTTAAACAGCTGTGCCAAAGAAAATATTCTTCCTTTGAAGAGAATGCCAGCAGCAAAGCACTATGTTATGTGCAGCCAGCCAGAATGAAAATAAATAACACAGAACCAAAACCTGCTCTGACCTAGCATCCAAGATACTTTTTTTTCAAATTAAAGGTTGAAGAATTTAGTTATCCAAATAATACAGGTGCCTGTTACTGCACAGGATATGGAAAAATCAGGATGGAAAGAATACCTTTGTTTTTCCTCTTTTCGCTCAGGTGTATGGTCAGTGGTCAATTTCACAGGTTTTCCTTTCCGACATAACAGTGCACGGCTGTCTCCAACACTAGCCACAACCAGCTCAATGCCGTCACGTAACAAGGCCACTGTTGCAGTGGTCCCACAGTTCATAAGAGAGGCTAAAGATGTCATAACAAAAAGAGACTTGTTAACATATATGAAAATACATTTATTACAATTAAAACGCCACTTGAGGACAAGTCTAAAATTATTTTATCATGAATTTTTGTGTTAGTACAAATTAAAAAGCTCCATGCAAAGCAAAACAAAACCAAAACACCTGTAATGTCTAATGCACAACATGGCACAATAAAAAAGGAAGCCACAGCTGTCTAAAGGATTATGTGCATCTGAAAGTTATATTTATGTATTTAGCATTTCCTAAATCTTATTTCATTGTATACAATCCTTTTAGAGGCTATTTCCCATCCACACATTAAAAGGACCTAAACCAGTTATCTGTATGAATGCATCTTTTGATTGTTCTCAAAAGGAGGGAGATTTAAGGGCCCAGAAATATAAAATGTTAATTTAACTCAATGAGTAGATGTGTCAAACTTAGATTCTAGAGCAGGGGTGGAAGGCCTCAGGTCCTCCTGCTGTTAAAGAAGTAGCAGCTCCTTATATTAACCCCCATAACTTACTAGAGGCAAAAACATTTCTTACAAATAAATTCTTCTCTTATCCTAACTGAGGGATGCAAGAACCAGTGGGACAGAGAACCCTCCACCCCCAGAAGGCAGGGCACTCAAACTCCACTCACATTCTGTCCTATATAGCATGCTCAACTGCCAGCTAGTTCAGTTTACATATAGCAAATGTCAAGAAGTGGTAAGGAATGAAGAGTCAAAAAATGGCAGGGCACGCCAAGCTAAAGATAATGAGACCATTTTCTCAGTGTGGGATGCCTTGTATTCCTCAACTGGACTAAGAAAAGAATTTAAATTGACAAGTTACATAAAAAATAGCCTCAATTGAGGGATTCAGAGATCAGTTTGGATGTCCCAGAGCAGTTCCAATAACATAAAGAGGTAAAGAAACACTAAAGAACTGTGCAACCAAAATTAGCATATTGGGATACAAAAATTTCCATTTTGTATAAATTCATAAAAAGGTATGAACTGATTACCAGGTAGCTGCATTTCAGAGGTGGTCGGCAGAAGCTTGATGTTTCAAAGCTCAGTGAGCATGTAGAATGGGCTGTGACTCAATAAAGCTTGTCTAATAGTCTATTTAACCCAGGCAGAAATAGCAATTTTGGAGGCAAGTCTGCATTTCCTAGCACCTTCAGGGATAATAAACCAGGTATTCATTCTACTAAAAAAATTCAATTGCTTGTAAATAATTAAGTTATCAAACTACATTTATGAAACATACAAAGTGTGAAGGCGAGCTCCTTATGAGTGGGTAGTTTAGAGGATACTGAGGGCAGGACCAATTCTTGATTCACGTGGAAGGAATAAAAAAAACTTATGGGTGAAATTTAGGAACAGTTCATTAAAACCAGTTTGTCTTGATGGAAGTTCATGTATGGAGATTTGCAAGACATTTCTTGCGTAGCTGAAGAAAGGAGTTATATGTGAGATGCTTAATGGAGACTGAAGATAGTTTGAAGGATGCAGACTGAAGAACTTCCAGTACCAGATTCAAATGTCACGGAGGAGTAGGTGCTGTGTGAGGAGGACTAATGTGAATAACACCTTGAAATTTCAGAAGTGTCTGAACTTTTTTTGTGGAAAACAATAAATGTGCACTTTGATAGAGCTTGTTTAAACTTAGAGGAGCAATAATTTTGATCACAAAAGGCAAAACAGATTCTCCACATCATGTGGTATATTTTAGAAGCCCCAATTTTGAGAACTTTCATCATTGTCTGAATAACTGGATCTCTGAAACATTTACATCATAAAGATTTGGGTTTCGTGTTTAAGTTGTCAAGTAGAGATTGAGTAGTTTGGCCAAGAAAGTTAAAAATCAGAATGCTCTGGGTTAGAGAGAAAAGGGGAGTGATTTGACAAGGGTGTTGATGCCATTCTTTTTCTGGAAGTCTGAGGATCAGCAAGCCATTTACTCAGTACTTTAGCCAAAGAATTGGAACCTGGACAGGCTTTACACCACTGCATCACAGGCACAAGGGAAATAATATACCCAGTGGACAATGAGGAAGCACAAGCAGATGCTGTAACACACATACACTACAGGGGCCTAGAAAGTTTAATCCCAGAAGAATTACACATTAAAGACAGTAGAAGAAGCTTTACTGCCTCTAAAATTATCCTCCTCCCTGGATTCAGACATGATAAACAATGGAGAGTAAGAGAAACAGGTCTCCAAAAAGCTCAGACTAAAAGAATTTGAAGGCAAACAGAAGCATGCAAATAAGGGAAAGTGATGACACATCTTGTCTCATCTTGGAAGACTTGCTGGTCACGTGGAGGAGAACCAAAATGGCGATTCTCACAAGATTGTGTGTCTTTCCTGAAGCCAGAGGCTTGAAACAGTGTCAGCTTAAGAGACTTTTGAGTTCTCTCAATAAGTATAGGAGGGAATTGACTGATCCGTTATAGTGAGTAGTACCTTGTCCTCCCACTGAGGCAAGGAAATTATCGATAAGACCTGAAAATGACTGCAGCCACTTTCTACAAAAGTTACTGGTTAACAAAAGGGCCCACACACATACATATGTAGACATTCAACTTTGAACTCTGCAAAGAGTTAGTGATTGTACTCACTGCAATCTTGAATGTAAAGCTCCCTAAGAGCAGGATGCCCAATGCACTGCAATTAATACTGCATCCTTACTACAACCAGAAGTAGTACAGTAAGTCAGTAGAAGAGAAATTCAAATATTCTGTCCTTCAGTGGTCAGAAGGACTGTCCCCATATATTTGCCTTACAAACTCTCCAGCCAAACCAGGAACTTGCCTATAATCATCAAGGCCTCTTCTCAGTCTCCAAAAGAACTGAGTGCGCAAAAGAAGACTGGTCAATCTGGAAAACCTCTGACTAAGCCAGGTATTCCAATGCAGAACAACAAAATATAAAATGAACAAATTAAAACAAAAAATTAATACAATTATTTTCCATCAGTACAAAAAAAAAAAAAAAAAAAAATACCGATACCTCAGAGAACAATAAAAAAAAAAAAAACTGAACTAGCTGGCTGTTGGGAATACCGTGTGGGAACAGTTTCATCACGGAGTATCCTGCCTCACTGGTCCCTGCATCCTTAAGCAGACGCAATAAAAATCTTAAAAAGCCCCTATGAATGTTTCCCTCTCTCCTTGAATCAACAGATAAAATCTTAAACCACTCCTGGATGTACATGTACATGTAAGCAGTTATGACAGGTGCTAACAGGCCTGCAAACTCTGTCCTGGACGTCACGCCCATGGAGGCAGATATGACAAACAGGACCTCAAACGCTGTTCACTGCCAGTGGTAATCTTAATCCAGATGGACGTTTTAGAATGGAGAAAAAAATATATATTTAAATAACTGGAGTGGAACCAAATTAGACCAAAAAAATTTAGCACATTTAAACAACAGTTCACATCCACAGGAAAAATAAATAAATAACTAAATAAAATCACTCAACATAACCTAATTTATTCATATTTTATCCACATATAACTTTATGGCCACAGTATGCCAAGCTTGCCACCATGCCAAGGTACAACCTTAATCCTACTTGTATGCATCTTAGCCTGCTTCTCAGCAATTTCATACTATTATTTGACAAAGTGGCACCTGGGGAGGTAGTGACTAAAACGTCAACTTTATCAAAGCAGATATATGCAAATAATATAGAAGTTAATCTTAAGTAGGGTCATGAACTCTGCCTGCTTCTGTTTTGAAATAAATAAAACTTCCAGCAACTTTTATGTCTGCCTCCCAGACATGACAGACAGGACTAAAGATGTTCTCTTGAAGAAAGGAACAAGGGCAAAAATCATAGGGCCCATAAGGATTTTATGGCAACAGTAAGATAAGAGGGTGGAAGGTTATTATTTGAATTAGTTATCCTTTAAGGACTGCAATGTCAATCATACCCAGTCAGCTGTTGGCTGGCTGGGAATGATGACTGTTTTATTCCACAACAGATGGACGTTGTGGAAATTATTTTCCTCTCTCTAGGAAACAGAAGGTCAAACAGGCCAGAACATCCACGTTTATGTAAAGATGGGACAACCGACATGGATGACTCATTAACGAACACTCCTGTCCTTAGCTAGAAACATGTTTAAATCCTAGACTATAATTTCATGGGCGGTGCTGTTCATCTTATGGTTGTTGAATCAGCAAACTAATGCACTAATATGGAAGATTTGTAGGTGAGCACACAGGTAAGTTGCCTAAAGCCACATGTACACAGACAGGGAGCCATTCTAGGGTAAACCAAACTGTACCCCAGAAAGGAAAAAAAAAAAATATCCCCACTAATTTAAAGGAGCAGTATTTTTAATGACAAATTTTATATGTCTTTTTCTGCAGTGTAAAACAATGGTATGAACTGCTGGAAGAAGTTTAATTCAAATATTATTAATTCTCAAACAGAGGTAATAAACGTCCAAAAGGCAGTTTGATTCTTGTAATGCAATCTATGGAAGAACTTTGGTCACTGACAACAAAACTCCATAGTAAGTGACAGGAAACCTGGTGGCTACAACAGAAAACTGAATTTCATTGTAAACAATAAAAATCTGAGGATTAGTACATTTTGAATTAAATCTCCCAGCAGTGGCAGAATAGGCCTGTAACATACACACACACACACACACACACACACAAAAAAGCCAGAAATTGGATTATCTTGCACTAGTGTAATTCACAAGGGATGTATTTTCCCATCTTCAAAAATGGATTAGATTTTCTAACGGTCATAATTTAGTGGATTTAACACCTTTAATGCCTCGGACGTTACATTCCAGCATGAAAAGGGTTATAGCCAATAAGATTTCAATTCTTCAATATATTGTGATTTTTTTTTGTATTCACTAAATGGATAGTTTATTAAAGGGGATGTGTCACCTATGCACAACATGCCATAAATAGTTAAGAGACACATCCGATACCATCGAAACATTTATTTTTTATTTTCAAGTTCCATTTCTTTTAAAATTAACTTCCGGGTGACTGTGGTTACAGAGCTCTGCCTCGGCTCTCCTCCAATGACAGAGGCTTCTGTCTGTAAGCTGGAGCGGCCTCATTGGCTAGATATCGATCTCTGCCAATGAGAGAGCTCCAGCTTACAGACAGAAGCCTCTGTCATTGGAGGAAGGAGTAGAGCAGAGGCAGAGCGTTGGGCTGCAGTCTACGCGGAACTGGCTGCAGCCCAGACTTCTGTAAGTTAGATTTAAATGAAATGGAACTTGAAAATAAAAAAATAACGTTTTGATGGTATTGGATGTGTCACCTAACTATTTATGGGATATTGTGCATAGGTGACACATCCACTTTAATAAATATACGGTCTTCAAAACGGACCTAACAGTAATGAACTAGCCCTAAGAGTCTTTCTCCTGTAATCAAATACAAAAGGGCTTTATTTATCAAGCTAAGATGCACACTTCTGCAACAAACCAAAAGCAGCACCACAGAGCAGGAATTTATAAGCTCAATTATTTAAATTGGGCTTTTAATTCTTTTGAATGTTAGAGAGTTCTCCAATGCATTCAATGTGTTAAAAGTTCAATTCCGATCAATGTTCCTTTCAACCTCGTGGCACAGTTGGTTTGTTCCAGAATTGCACTCTTCATCTTGAGAAATAAGGCCCACAGTTTTGTTGCAGCATACTCAAAATAATTAGCCAGAGGATATAACTGGAGATTTATCTGGCAGGATGATTGTATTGTGCCATGTTGTGCGGTGGCAGTGATTCAAACTGCTTGCAATTTCAAATGAAAAACGGTTTGTGATTAGGTAATATTTAAAGCAGGTATTTTTACTGCATTATGAAGGATGTATAATAAAAATTATTTTAATTAAATTGCTTAAGGCTTGTACTTTTAAATACAAAAAAGTTGCATTATGCGTGTGTAATTTCAGAAACAAGAAGCCATAATCAATAAGCTAAAGAGGAGCAATCCTGGAGCAAGCAATCCGCACCAAAACGGAGATGTGAAAATTCCAGTTGTTTAAAAAGGGTCCACTTAACTCAATGAATACTAGAAAGGTCTAAAATGCAGAGACCTCTAACATCCAAGGGGTTAAAATAACCACTTAAAATCAGTGATATTAGTCCCTATTGTTGGATTGGTTTGCTCCAGAATTGCACATCTTTACCTTTCTATATATGGCCAATGAGAATTAATGAAGAATATGCCCAAAAGAAGAAGCAGCGCTAAGGCTTAACCCGCTTTAAAGACAGCAATATGAACCATGAATGACACTTCCAGTAGGAGGAGTCAATATGATGGTCACAGCAGTGTGGCCAAGTTATTTGACCATCCTATGCTGCTAACACTATGTTTGGGATAAACTGTTTAAAAAAAAACAAACAAAAAAAAAAAAAAAAACTACTATCAGAACAGAAATGTTTCTTCTAACTTAAAGCAGTGTACATCCGTATAAAATGCTTAAATATAGCAGAAAAAAACCTGCTTTAATATAAAAACATGAACAAAGTTTATTACTGGGAAGGGGAAAAAAATACTTGGATAACTAAAATAACTTCACAAAATGTTTAGCTACATTCCTAGATTTTGGAACATAGGGTAAGGATTAAATATTTTGTGTATTTTTATGCCATAAGGATCAGGCCCGATGTGGAGACATTTCTAATGCCATGTGTTTATGCAGTTGTCTCTATAATCCATGGGGTTAAGGAGTGGCTTTTATATACATGGCAAAGTCATGTTCTTGAGCTGGGTGTCATTTTATCAAAATTTTGACTATTTTCACAGAGGACATAAAATATTTTCTGTACATTTCAATTTCTGAATGTCTTTGTCCTTAGTAAAACAACAAAATAGTGTGTTTGTAATATATGTACATCCATTAAGAATAGGCCATACTTTTCATTTGCATTAAGCCTCCAAAACTGCCTTTATTTTTGCTGCAACTAGCAAATGTATTTATATATAAAAAGTGATAATTCTATTTTAGATCGTAAAATTTCTATTTTGATGTTAATACTCAGAAAATATTGCCAAATGCTTATTATTACAAATTATAAATGTATTATAGGGAGATGTAACATTAAACAAATCTTTATTACTCCAGTTTCATAAATTCCCACCTAATGTCTTTCTGCATAGTTTAAACAGGAAAACCTACTGTAATGTTTTAAAAATTATTATTTTATGCCCTGTTCTAGAAGAATAAAAAGATTTTTTTTCAGTTTGCTTGCTTTCATTTGTTCACCAAGTCTCATGTTCTATAAGTGGTCCTAAATAGTTCCAAAGTCTAGGAAGTGTATACATTTCTTTACTAACTTGTGGTAATGATAGATGCATGTGTCATATGTGCCTAATTTTGTGTAATGTAGAGGAAAATTATATAAAACACAAATTATACATTTTTTCACTTATTTCCTTTAAACAGCACTATTAAATATGTATAAAAAAGAAAAACTAAATTCTTTCAAGATATCTTAACACTCACTGGACATTTTTTTACTTCATGTTCAGCTCAACTAATGTGACAATGTGGATGTTGGGACCTTCCTCTAGTCCAGGCTAGGAACGGCTGGACTCCTTCACCTGGGACATAATATAGCAGATCTCTCTTTCCACTGAAGCCCAGCATATAGCGTCCAGGGCCCCCAGTTCTAGAGCTGCTCACCAGGTGCAGTCTCTGCCACAAATAACACGCACACAGAGGCAAATAGGAATTTCACCCAGGGGGTTTATCAGACAAAACAAACCTGCAACACTGGGGATGTTACATGAGCTGCATGGAACTAAAACCACAAGTGCCGAGGTAAATCACCAGTTAAAAAGTTTATCACTGTACAAAAAGATGGTATGCCAAAATGATGTTTTAATTAGTTCTCCTAATATTAAGGATGCTAAAGATGAATAATTCTCTGGCAAACCAAGTGCACCACCGGGAACAAACAGAAACGTGAAACCTCCCCACTCATTTTAATACCTCGAATGCTAGAGAGATTTCTCCAAAGCATTGCAGAACGATGAACTGGAGACCTTTCTAGCATTCAGGGGGTTAAAAGCCCCATTAAAAAAAAAAAAAAAAAAAAAAAAAAGGAAAGTTATTATTTTCTCTCAGGATACAGTTCATCTGCCCCCGAATTGTTCATCCCGAGCTTCCTAAATATGGCCCTTAGTTACGTCACAAGCATGTGAATTATAAAAGTGCTTGTTGAAAAAATCCTGTGACATTTGTTATGTTTAACGTAAGCCAAATGGTAGGAAAATCCTTATCTTTTAATTACAGCTTTCTACATCCTCAGTGTTGCAAGTTAAACATTTCAGTTAAAAAAAAATTATATAACAAATTTTAAATGCCATTGTAGATCTCAATTTGCTTTCTTAAAAAAAACACTGATCTGTACTCTCCAGTGGGAATTTTATTATTATTATTATTTTTTTAAACAGGGCTATTCCAAATATTGTTGCACTAAAATACAATGAAAAGCTGACTGCTGAACTCGGACCAGTGTCTTTCAAATGACCTTTACCTTTGTTGTAAGCAGAGCACTTGCTTTCTAGGACAAGAATGCTACAGCACACACAGAATTAAAAAGGCTATATTTAACGAGATTCAGGTTGTAAATATCCGTTGTGTGCATACACAAGAAAGGAATATAAATATTCCAAAAAATATTACTTTCTATATCAGGAATTATCAAGGTGCAGTCAGGAAATATCAGAAGGGGCACCTTACACCATAATTATGGATAGTGAAAACTGGGCTGCGCTGATCTGGACATAGAAAAATTATTATACTTCTTAAAAGGATGTCACTGCATAAGTTAGAAAATATTATTATTCTTTTTTGTGCCTGTAGATATTAAGTAGTGTTGAGAAAACAAAGAGCAGTACAACACTATATATAAAATGTATTTAATTTTACCAAAGTTTGTTGCAGCTAAAACTTGCATTTTGGGTGCAGTAGTTCCAAGGCCCATAATGTTATTGTGGCTCTGTTGCTACAGAATTCTACAAACGAGTCTGGTTAGCGGACCATACACCTCACAGGATGCTATAGTAGTTGCACCACTGAAATCTCAACCAGTTGAAGTACGACACACAAAACAAATTGTTAGTTTGACTTGCAATAACATTTGAATAAAACTTCTCAGCAGAGCAAGATAAACCCTGCCATTTAATTTTTAATAATTTAAACATTACTAGCCTTTTAATTGCTTTCTTCTGATCAAACAGAGATTTGCAAGCTGTCACACCCCGACTAGTCTAGGGTTCCAATACCAATTATTTTCAGCCAGTCAAAAAGCTGTAGAGCCACACATTGATAACAATCCACATAGGCACCACTGACAGACTGCCAACAGTGTTCTCTACAGACTCAAGAATTCTATTGTTGACATCAGTGTACTAACATAAGGTCTTTAAATTATTATATGTGTGTCAATCAAATTAATTAGTAAGGTATTTTGTGGCATTTGTTGTAGCTGTTCAGCACACAGCCATTACAGCCCTCGCAGTTCAAACTACCTGTAAGGGGCAGTGGTAAAGCAAAGTAAAAATTACAGTACAGGGTGACATCACTCATGGTGCCACTATTTTGTGTTGGGTATCTAGGAATACGTAAATGGACTGCAACAACCTTTTTCATTAGTTCCTAGTATCCATTACAAATGGATCTATAAATATAGAGATTAGTGGAGTAATTCACCAGAAAGGCTTTACATTTTAGCTGTTGCCGCTAGAATTCAGGCTCCCAGGACATATACCGACAATGCTTGTGGTAAATCCAACCTCAAGTGTGCAGTAAAAAGAATTCACTTGTAGGATAAGCTAGAGCATCATAGGTCAGATTAGATAATTGACAGACTTCCTTTAACAGGTTAAAGGTGCACAAGATTATTATGAAAGCCAGATTCAGGATCCCAAAGGGCTTTACAATATATTTTAGCGCACAACATCTGGAATAGCCATATCTCCAGCGTCAAATAAATAATTTGAAGTTCACCTAAGAGTATTTAAAGAAAGACATGTAAAGCAATTAAATTCACATTTTTTTAAAGATACTGGAGAAACACATATTAAATCGGTGATGGGCACAGACATGTCAGAGCAACTAGAGTTGTTTATTATTAATGGAACCATTCACAAATTGTATGGCTTCACAAGCACATTTCATTCTGATTGCTTTGTGTCCTGTATTTTCAATTGGTGGCAAGGGCAAAATGTCATTTAATGGCGCTCATTATTACCGCTTCTCTTTTTAGTAGGCATTCAAAGTATTGTCATATGAATTACAGGAATTCTATCCTTCATTGATGTTAGATTAAAAAAAAGTGGCACTTGCAAGTTGTTAACTTATCAGTTAGGTTGATTTAGATTGATTTATAGTATATGGATTTTGGATATACTATTTAAAGGGAAATCATATTTCCCAATAATAGAAATTAGTAATTCCTCATATACTTTTATATGGCCAGAAAATCCTATGAATCTTCCCTTTGTGCAAGAGATAACATGCTCAGGTTGGTCAGGGATGTCACATCTATGGAGGCACACATAAGATGCTGGCAGTATGCATAAGCCAATTCAACCCTTTAAGGATCAGATGGGGTGCACACAGCATTTCAATCCCTTCTGTTCTATAAAGCGTCAAGATTACCATGTGCATACCTGGGAACCTTATCTTCTGGAGTTCCCGGAGGGGAGATATAAATGACTAGATTTTCGTCAAAAAAGGGGGTGGCTTAATCATGAGTGGGACGGGCTTAAATTACATGTCACAGAAGTGTGTGTGTGTCTGGGGGCAGGGTAGGGAAGGAGCAGAAGTGGGCAGCGTTTCTTATGAAACTCCCCACCTCCAGAGAATCAGTTTTTCCCAGCAGGCCCGGTAATCAATTGCTAAAACAGAGTCTACGGGGCAGATCCGGAGAGTTCCCAAGTATGACCATGTGCAGCAGGGGGACTGTGTGTCCTGTGATGTTCCTAGCAACTGACATGTCTGACTCTACAGAACTGACATCCAGGACTGACTGAGGAAGCTCTCTCTTTTTTTTATTTTTCCATAGGAGCTACTAGTATTATCTGGCCATAGTAAGCTATGCGGGTGGTTGGGGTTATTATTAGAAGGTATTAATTTTTATTCAAAAACAATTCTAGATCCAGACAATGCAAAAATAGTGAAAGAAACACTAAATCAGGGGTGGTCACTTGTCTTACCTTTAGCTGTTGGGAACTAATTTGATCAACTCCAACCAAATGGTGGATGGGGAAGATGGGAGTTGTGGTACCCAACAGCTGGAGGTCCAAAAACATGACTACTCCTGCTCTAGACAAACGCCCATTTCAACAACCAGGACGTCAATACAAATTATCTCAAATGCTATATAGTTAACGCCCAACTTACCAAATAGTTTAAATCACATAATGTGGAAATTGAGCTAGGATAGATCATTTGATACGCTATTTGTTAATTGTCATTAGCTGAAATGATTGTAGTTAATGGCAAACTACAGTGAGGTTAATATACTAAGAGGAATTGGGTCAATTCTGGTGCAAACCAACAGCACCACAGGGGATAAATGAAAATCCCCATAGATTAATTCTAAAATATTGTGAATTAAGGCATTGACAACAACTGCAGCATTCAAGATATTAAAAATATCCATTTAAATCAATGGGACTTTGAGGGATTTTTGTCACCTATAGTGCAGCTGGACTGCCCCAGTTCATCTTAGTACATCAGCCTCAAATGTCTTGGAAAGACTAGACCATTTATAGCTTATTCTGTGTGGTCTACCCCTAGCAAATAGGTTGGGTGATTTCACACTGTATAGCCACTGTATAGCTAATGAATGGTTATAGAACACACACATTGTAGTACAATGGTTATATAATTATAATAAAAAAGCTGAAAAGTTCTGGGGCAAACCAACAGCATTACAGGGAACAAATAAAGATCCCCATTGATTTAAATTGGGATTTTTTAAGCCCTTGAATGTGAAAGCGGTCTCCAAAGCATCATGAAGCAATGTGTTAGGATCATCTTTCGAATTCAAGACCTTAAAAGCCCCATTTTAAGTCAATGGAGGGTTTTATTCCCCCACACATTGCAAATGGTATCCTCATAGACAAATTTCTCACGAGGAAGAGTAGGCAACTACCTAGAGTAGCACATTTTGAGGGATGTCACATCCGTACTGGTCACACTCACGCCTGGTTGTGGGTGTGCATAGTGCAGTCCAGTTACCTTTACAACATAAACTGCTCATGGTTTATAATGGCCATTTATTTACTAGTTTATATACTGCTGGTCAGTTGGTAAGTTTACACTCCTCTCTATTGGCCATAATATATTTTTGTGTTTGTACAGCACACAATAAGGGTACTTATGTAAGGATTGGTTGTGTGGCCATGGATGAGACTAGAGGAGCCAAACAGACCTTAAACTAGAAGTGCCAGAGATGTCAGTTTGGACTGGGGAATGCTCCAGAACTGTTCCGCTTTTTCTTTCTGCATAAGGACCAACATTTATAAATCTCCTTTGCCACTTCACACCATAAATTCAGAATGTAGGAACAATCACAAATTAGCTTTCAGCTACAACCATTTGCTTACTATAATTTTAGTTTAATGTAATTCTATCAGAATATCCCACAAACGGTATACCTACCATCAGCAGAAAGATGAGCATGTCTTGCATATGCTTTGTCTATTTCTAGGAAAGATTTGGTCAGCACTTTTTCCATATCCTGCTCCTGCGTAAGGAAATCTCTGAGGAAAAGTGAATATAGTATTCATTAATTTGCACAGCAATAAGATATCTATATTGCACTTACTCCCTTCATTCCACCAATAATCTAATACTCAATTTTCCTCTTGTAGGTGTGAGTACGAGGTGCTGCTCCTCACTACCTTGCTTTGTTTGATGGTCTTCAATGAAAATATATATATTGAAAAGTGTGGCACATTTGCTTTGATGCAAACACACACATTTGTGTGTCAAAATGTCTGTAATGAACCACTGATCTAGACTGTAAGCGGTTTTGAACAGGAACCTCACTACCTCTTGTTTTTCTCTCTCACAATAATTAGTGTGTATCTCCATTGTACAGGTCTGGAAAATAAGATGGTGCTCACTATATTTAAATATCCAATAACCAAACCAGGACATAAACAGCAAAAATATTCCCTTGGTACACAAGCTCTACAAATTTTGGGCTTCAAACAGATTATAATTATATAGTGTTTTCCCCACCTGCTCCCTCTTCTTTGAAGAACAATGGAAGGACCATCCAGAAGCAAAGTAACTACACTTCAAAAAGGACTTCCCTATTACGATGTCCATCGCTAGTAGCACTAAAGGTTTGAAGGCCTGTGTTCCATTATCAAACATATCAGGAATTCTAACTGTAGATTTCTGGACAGTGACAGGATTTGGTTTTTGTGGCTCAGTACTACAACACATTGGGTTTGAAAGTAAACAATGACTAACATGATAATGTGCCATCTGTATGCTTTAATTTGAGGCTATTTACATCCATAAACAGTGAACCATATAGGAATTACAGCCTATTTTGCACACAGTCTCGTTTTAGGAAACCAAAAGTCGCTGGACAAATAATCTTAAACAAAAATAACATATTTAGTAGTATTTTGGTGAAATCCTTTATATTGGATGACCCATAGACGTCACAAGACACTGGTCATCTTCCCTGGTGATGCCCTGCCAGGCCTGTACTGCAACAATCTTCAATTTCTGTTTCTGGGAATTATTCCCTTCATCAGAAAGTGAAATGCATGCTCAGTTGGATTCTGGTCAGGTGATTGATATGGCCAGTCAAGACCATTCCACTTTTTGGAACTGAAAAAAACCTTGGTTGCATTAGCAGTATGTTTGGGGTCACTGCCCTGTTGCAAGGTGAAGTGCCTTCCAGTGAGTTTTGAGGCATTTAGTTGGGTCTGGGCAGATAACCGGTTTCTGTATCCATCAGAATTCATCCAGCTGTTGTAGTCCGTAAAGACAAGTGAACCAGTTGCAGCGGCAGCCATTCATGCCTAAGCTTGAACACTACCTCCACCATGTATCACAGATGAGGAGGTATGATTTGAAAACTGAAACCTGGCCTCTGTTATTGAGGCTTACCAATGATTTGCATCTTGTGGTAAACCCTTTGTTTATGGTGGTAAAAAATTCTCTTTACAGTACTCTGACACTTCTATGTTTACATCCTGGAGAGTGTTTTTGAGCTGTTCTACAGTTAGAAAAGGATTTTTCTTCACAATTATAAACATTTTTCAATAATCCACTATAGCGGTCTTTGTCGTCTACCAGGTTGTCTGCTATTGCTGAACTCACCTGTGCATTCTTGCTTCTTAACAATGTACCACACAGATGACTGACACACCCAATGTTTTGTCTATGTCTCTGACTGATTTATTCAGATTCTTCAGCCTCATGATGGCCTGCTTTCCTGGCATTGACCCTTCGTTGCTCCTCATGTTGAAAGACAACAGCAACAGACTCCTAATGCCACATCTAGAATCACCTCTAGACTGTTATCTCTCTGGTGCATAAACAAATGATGCAGTGAGATACACCAGGCCAACTGCTCAAATACTTTTACCTAAAATAGAGAGTCTATGCATAAAAATGTCCAATTCCAACACAGTTCATGGTTTATGGATCTAAACACCCTCAAATTAAACTGGGCAGTCTGCATTTTATCCTGAAATCTAACATGCCGGAGTACTTAGCCAAAACATCAATACTTGTGTTACTGTCCAAATACTTATGGGCTGCACAGTACATGCCAGTTTTGTCCTGATACCTTTGGATCATGCTGAATATATAAGCAAAAGATGAATGATTATGTAGCAGAGAGATGTAAGATTTCTATAATACTATCACCAAAATAAAAGCAACCTTTTAACCAAATTGTAAGAATATTCTTGAATACATTAATCAAGCCCCTTTTTGAAGAGCTATAAAATTAAACATTTGGAAGGTAGAGGTTTCTTCAGTGCTAGAGGCCTATCTAGCATTCACTAACTACATGATAATTTCAAATTAATCTGTGTTCCCTTCAGCCACAAAAACATTAAAATTGATCTATGGCATAATAATGTCCTATTAACCAAATGGAAAATAAACCCAGTGATAGATTTGTAGCAATTTCTTCTAACCCTTTAGAGGCCGAAGGGATGCACAATGCATTGGAGTGCAATGAATTGCACAGCCCTCTGGTCCTTAAAGGGTTAATCTGCAACAGTAAATGAATGAAAAAGATTGACTCACTTTCACAGCACATACTGTATGCTAAATACATTATTGGGAAATGTTGTACTTACTTGATATAGTTCTCCATGAACCGGTCACAGAAATCAGCCGCTGCTGCCCCTCCGTGTCCATCATACACAGCAAAATATAAGACATCATTTGTCAGTCTGGCAAAATTGAACCGGTCCTCATTTTCCTTCCTCTTCCCCAACTGAGTGGAGCAACCAACTTTAGACAGGCTAATTTGGGGAATCAACTTGCCATATTTTATGCTGGTTGGAAGCTGAATAGGCTCGTCAATGCGATTGTCCCAAATACCAAAAGAGTCCCAGGTGGCAGGGCGGCCACTTCCGTCTGGGTCAAAACGTGATGAGAAAAATCTGCGATTGGCAGTGGAGCACTGGTTGGCTGAAGTGACTCGAGTGGTATCTTTCAGGACACGGGATGTCAGCAATGTGCCTCTTCTCACCTGAGACCCTCCATGTCTTACAAAAGTAATGAAGATAGTTGTTGACATTCCTTGACTAAGCTGGACTTGAAAACAAAAATAAACTTCTGCTTTCCTGATTTCAATCACCTCAGCTTCTTTAAATATAGAGCTGTTATTTGTAAAAACAGAAAAAAATACTCTAAATTATATACATTTAGCATAAACTGGCAGCTTTAATAAAGTATAAGTCATGGATGCAGTGAATGAGAGGAACAGTCATATGTTATAAATGGTACTTTCTGACCTTTGCATTTTTTTTTTCTTGACAAGTGAACCTTTAAACATCTTATGTATGAAAGGACAATTCAATTGTATTAAAAAGGACCCTACCAACTAACAACTATTGATTTTGTTAGAGCTTTCAAACTCACCCATATGTTGTATTAGCCATTTTTATATAGAAAATTAGAGCTTAGATGTATATATTATAAAAATTAAAGCATACCACACAGGCACTTTGTGTCTTAGATGCACATTACCATCACCACTCACTGACACTGAACTGTGGCAGTGATAGAAGAGTTAAGCAATGCATTGCTGAGCAATGAAAGTAAGCATCTACACCACATGCCTTAATTAGTATAATCTCCACATCTAAATATTCCAGCCACTTTTCTCACTATAAAATGGCTAACATAGGTGATTAAACGTCAGCAAATTTGTTTGTAGGGAGGCTGGGACTACCGATATGGAAGTATGAACTGAACAACAGTAACAAATATAGGTTTTTTTTTATTATTATTCTTTATTTATATAGTGCAAACTTATTCTGCAGCTCTGTATAATAGTAAATAGATATACAGATATTAAATAATACAAACTGAACATGAAAAACAAAATGATCAGAGAACCCTGATCGTGACAGCTTAAAGTCTAGAGGAAGGTAGGTTGGACACAGAAGGAGTAAGTGCTATGGGGTATAAGTGCCTCCTGCCACATGAACTGCCAGTCAGTGGGTGGGAGAAAGAAGTGCTTTTGAGTGCAGTGGTCCAGGGAAGTGGTGGTTCCATTTGTGAGAGAAAGACTATGAGATAAGGAGGTCGTGTTGGGGTTGTAGGTGGGAGAGTGATTTTAGAAGTGAATGAAAGTGAACAAAAGTTGGACATGCTGTTGGTCTGGCCTTGCTCAAAACAGCTATGGAGGTAGTTGATAGGCTTCCCTGAAGAGGTGAGTTTTCAGGGAGTGTCTAAAGATAAGAAGACTGGGGGAGAGTGATGGAAGGGGGGGGGGGGTGATTCCAGAGCTCAGGTGCAGCATGGGAGAAGTCCTTAGGAGGGAGTGGGAGGATGTAATAAGAGCTGTAGGGAGAAGAAGATCCTGTGCAGAACGAGGTTGGCGAGTGGGAGTGAAATAGAAACAAGAGCTGAAATATAGTGGGGTGCAATGTTAGTAAGGGCTTTGTAAATTTAGCACCAGCATTTTTAATTTAATTATATATGCTAATGGGAGCCAGTGTAGGGACTGGCAAAGAGGAGTGGTGTTAGAGAAGCAATGAGTGAGGTAGATTAGTCTTGCAGCACAGTTCATTATGGACTATAGTGGGGTTAGTCGGGTGAGAGGAAGGTCAACTAGGAGTGAGGTTTATGGTACACAATCCGTTTTGTCCTAATATGCCTTTAAAAACTTGCCCTTCTGATTACCTAAAAAGTTGAGAAGCAATGCACTTTGGGGAAATGTGCTTAACCCTTTGAGTGCCATAGGGGTATGTAACACATTGAAAAACAATGCGTTGCATAGCCTTCTGGCACTCAAAAAGGGTAAGTGGCAGATAGCCAAGCTTAACCTTTTTTGAATAGGTGCTCACACTTTACAAAGCAACATACACCAGGGCTTTCCAATACACTCACACTACTGAGGCCCAGATTCAAAACAGGGATCCAGGTGTAAGCACCCATCCCACATACATACAAAATGAACTATAAAAGGTACACATTGTTGTATTTCTATTACAGCAAAAATACAATGTTAAAGACCAAACAGCAATAAGTAGAAACCAGTTGGCTTGCTCTAAAGGGTTTCAAAGCTAATGATTCCTCATGTATATACATAAACAAGTCAGTGTTGTTGGTTTACACATCTAATCATTAGCCACTTCCCACAACATAGTTGTATTTGATAACTTCAGAATACAAAATACTTTTATATATATATATTTATATTAAAAAAAACACATGAAGAGGAGAACTAACTGGTTGTGAAAATGATGTACATTATAAAGTGCTTTAATAATAATAAAAATAAAAAAAAAGCTTAAGTCTGCGCTCAAAGTTTTACTGCTAAAATAAAAACAAGGTATGCAACACACAATAGTGATCAAATATAGCATACAGGGGGCTCTTCAACTAACCAATTTGTCCAGCCAGCAGCTCTTCAGCAGAGCAGACACAGCGCAATCTAAAAAGAAATACCTCATTGAGACAGTCTACAAAGTGTGCTTGCGAACCAGGCACACTCTGTAGACTGTTCCAGTGAAGTATTTCATTTTAGATCATACCATTTTGGCTCTGCTGAAGAGCTGCCGCTGGTCCCCAGACCAATATCTCCTGCTGTAAGCTAGAGCCTGAGACATCAGTGCAACAGGAGGGAGGGGGTAACTTTGTAATCGTATATCTCTCAAACTATAAGTGTTTGAGAGATCGGACTGGCCTCAATTATTCTTTTTTTTTTTTTTAATATCTACAATATTAAATTAAGTTAGAACGATTCATTTCATTACTATCACTTTAATAGGTCACCCTTTCTTTAGTCCAAAGTGTACTAATGACAGTGGCATGTTTGTGGGTCAGTCAGAAGCAAAGTGATGACATTTTTAGGTTTTGGTCCAACTATACTAATAGTAGTGATATATTTGGGGGTCAGTGCTTCTAGTGGCCATGGCATACTGTTTACCGTAACATGTTTATGGGATGGCCCTTCTTAGAACCACATTGTACTTTAGTCAGTGACATTTTTACAGCCAAATTCTTACTAGGGAAAAGTGTGTTAATAACAATGGGCCCTATGCAAGAGAGAAAAAAAAAAAAAAAAAAAGAACCTTTTAAACAGTTTATACAGAAAACTTGCATTTATTTATTTTTACAGTTGATGTGTGAGTGCAGTTGCATTCACTATCAATGGAGAGCTCGTTAAGGGGTCCCCAAATCTGTACCATGCCTAGGGACCTATGGAGACTTAATATGGCTCTGTTGAAGACCCAATACCAGTAAACAAAATAAGTATTGAGTTTACCCAGTTCTTTCATAAGGTTCTTTATATTACAGAGGTAAGAGACTCACAAGCATTATAATCTGCAGGTTTGATTATTGCTCACTATAAAAGACTCCAGTTTATGATCCAGTGGGAACCACAGAAACTCTGATCTGTAAGTGAAGATATAATAATCTGCTGTCCAAACCATGGCAGTGGCTAATATGGTTTGAATAAGAGAGACAGATAGATTGGTTGATAAGCCCCATAACCACAGTGGGCTCAATAACAATGCACTACACCTGTTAATTATCAGGCAATATGGTTTACAATTTAGTTTTTTTTTCTTTTCTTAAAATATATACATAAAATGACTCATATGATAGGCATCTTTTCTTTCCATAGGTTTATATATTTAAAAAAGGCATCTTTCGAACTCTGCACTGTGCAAAGTTCTCTACTAAATAACTGTTAAACATAGCATTAGCCCCTTGGATGATAGATTGTTAGCAGTATAGTGGGTACCTAATATAGAGATATCTCTAGCATCAAAGGGGTTAAAGAATGTTTTAATACTAAACTGAAGTAGCATTAAACATTTTTTTTTGTATAACTGATGATGTTCAGTCACAGAGGTTAAAAAAAAAAAAAAGTCAGCACAGAGAACAGCATAACTTCTTTCTTGTCAGATGGATTTTTGCTAGTCACAGACTAGAAGATATGTCTAGCCCTCAGCAAATATATTATGTAGCTGGGTGATGTTTTGTTTCAAAGTTATCACAAAGATAACTTGCATTTTTCGCATAATAATCCCTACTTAGCCTGCCTGGTCAGAAAAGTGTAATTGCCCTGATAAATGTTGCCATTGTGCCATCTTCAATCATGGATATCATATCCATGGAGACTGGCATCACATTTGCTAGCAGGAACACAGGAAAACAAACACTGCTCCATGCACATGGTAAACATTACCCTATAAGAACCAGTAGGTGTGAAATGATTTGCAAAAGGTTGTGCGCCTCTCTGGTTCTTAAAGAGTTAAGTAGGCTGATACACTCAGTTTCTGAGTGTTTTTTCAAATTGATGCAGGCAAACATGTCTGTCTTCTTGTACAGGACATCAAGAACTGATTAAAGTTGTTGATATCTCTTGAACCAAAGCACACAGGTGAAATTCATAGGGGGCATTAGGATTTCTTGGACACAGTAAGGTAAGTGGTAGGTTATTATTTGGAGAGGATAGTTCTCTTTTAAAAACATTCAGATTTATTTTAGCTTAATATGACACATAATACATAAAAAAGGATGCAGTGATAGTTAATTTAGTGACATTAGTGGGAATGTGCCCAAGCCTGCCAATGTCTAATCACTTGGCCTTTCTATACAAAATGAACTGATCTTTTACATGTAGATGAGTCATCTAATGGGTTTATCAGCCCTTTACAACAGTCACCTTGTACTATGCATTATCTTGTGACACCTTCACATTAAAAGAAAAACAATTGTGATAGGCTAAATATGTCAGGCTAGGGAGTCTAAACTCCAATGATGAGCAGAATATAATACCAGCACTCCAGAAACCTCTTCCTCGACAAAATCAAAGGGTTCATTATTGAAATGGCAGAATATATTTCAAGATTAGTGGCCATTCCACAGAACAAAGTACAATAACAGAAAACACTGACAGTATGAACAGTTTTGTGACACGGTGACCATGCAGGAGCAGTTTTGTGACATGGATGATTGAAAAAAAATGTACACACTATATTCTGGTCAATTAACTGGCAACTTCTTCCTGATAAAGTTTAGCCTATTAGACTTAAAAGTAGGGTTGCACCAATGCCGATACCAGCACTTGCGCGAGTACTCAGACTCGCGCAAATGTGGCTGATGCCAGCACCGATACCCTGTGTCAGGGTCGGTGCTGCAGAGAGAGAGCCCGGGAAGCTGCTCACAATGCTCCCCGGTTGCCTCTCTCCCTCCTGCAGCGTCGGAACGTTGCCGTGGGTTACCATGGCAACACTCCGACACGGACCTCTGCCGGGGCCCGCGAGAGAACAGCGAGCACCCGGCAGAGGAGGGTAAGGCAGGCAAAGGGGGATCAATAGAGGCAAGATGGGGCATCAAGAGCGGGTGAAGAAAGAGGCATAGAGGGGGGTCAAGAGGGAGAAAGAGGCAAAAGGGACTAAGGGAGGGAAAAAAAAAAAAAAAAAAGGCAAAAGGAGGAAGGATCAGGAGGGAGAGAGAGAAAGAGGCAAAGGGTGGGATCAAGAGTCAAGGAGGGGGAGAAAGGGGGATCAAAAGGGAGAGAAAAAGCCAAGGCAAAAGGAGGGGGCTCAAGAGAGGGAGAATGAATCAAAAGGTGGGAATCAAGAGGGGGAGAATCAAGAGGTGGTGTGTGTATTTATATATATATTATATATATATATATATACACACACACACACACATACATATACACTTATCACGGTGCCCTGTGATTGCCTGTGACTGTCATTGCCCTGGAGCGACATTGTTTACTATCTAAATGTCGCTCTTGCTGAGTCGCTATTCTTATAGGGCACCACACTGATGAGGTCACTGCTCCACCTACCCATCAGGGTTTTTAAACCTCAACCTGTGTCACTTCCAGTGCCCTTTTGTGGTGTACCTGAGCTTAGTTCTGTGTGGTGCTTACCATTCCTGTGTATTACCTGGCTCGTCTGACTACCCGTTCCGGTTCTGACTCCTGGCTTCACCGACTACCTGTTCTGGTTACGACCATTGGTGACATCTGACTACCCGATCCGGTGTGACCCTTGGCTGCCTCCTGGTTTACCTTTACATTGCTCTCCGTTACCTCCCCGTTGTACAGGTTGGTTGTTGTTCTGCCTGTGCCTTCTGCTTGCGCTTGCTTCCGTTGAAGCTGCGCTTGTCGGTCACTTCGTGTGTCTGACCTCCCGTGGTCGTGCCAGTCTGTGTTGCCTAAGCCTATCTCCATCAGCTACATCATTTTGTATCCCCTGTGGGGATACTGGTCTGCTCCATTTATTGCCGACTGAGTGCTGGGGAGTGCTCTGCACTGCCTCACACTTACTGTGTAGTCAAGGGCCATTCCACTGTTATCCACCTGTCCTGTGAAGGGTGAGGAAAGTGCCTACACTGTTCCTCTCTGGTCTCGTGAAGGTGTGCCATCCTATCAGGGTACTGAGCGCTCTGCACTATACCCACCTACTGTGTAGTCAAGGGCCATTCCGCTGTTATCCACCTGTCCTGTGAAGGGTGAGGAAAGTGCCTACACTGTTCCTCTCTGGTCTCGTGAAGTTGTGCCATCCTATCAGGGTACTGAGTGCTCTGCACTATACCCACCTACTGTGTAGTCAAGGGCCATTCCGCTGTTATCCACCTGTCCTGTGAAGGGTGAGGAAAGTGCCTACACTGTTCCTCTCTGGTCTCGTGAAGGTGTGCCATCCTATCAGGGTACTGAGCGCTCTGCACTATACCCACCTACTGTGTAGTCAAGGGCCATTCCGCTGTTCCACCTGTCCTGTGAAGAGTGAGGAAAGTGCCGGCCGGCTCCAAAAGGGACTGACAGCGCAGGCGCACGGATGTCACTATGACGAGATGTCCGTGCTTCCTGCTACTGTGAGCCTCCGAAAAACTGGAAAATCTTTGAAACTAGGTAATATTTCTGGTGACTAGCGCTACTAAGCAGCTAGTTGCCAAATTAAGTATTAATTAATGTAAAGTTATTGCGGGGTGGTAGTTCCCCTTTAAAAGAGTACAACCAATTAATATTCAAAGTTACAAGACTGCGTTGTATAGAAAATACGAAGTGACTAATGTGTCAGGATAAACATTAAGGCAGCAGTGATCTATGTATGTGAAACATGTTGTATGTCTTCTATTAAGACAAACAAAGGTACTACCACAGTTGGGAGATGTTTTATTCACATGTTTAACACTAAACTGCAATTTTCTATTGTGGCCACCAGATTGTGCCCTTCCTATCACTTACCATAGAGAGCTAAAGTCTAGGTCACAGGCTCTGTCATGGAATGCGTTAAAGGGATAGTAATGGCTGCTTTTAACCAAGTTTAATATTGTAGATATTAAAAAAGTAAATGAATTGATGTAAGTCCGGTCTCTCAAAATATAAGCAAAATATGTTTGAGTTGTAAAAACTTTTGAATAAAAACTATCCCAGCTGATTTTCTCAGCATGAAAAGCCCTGCAACGTATTTTGATTTAAAAAAAAAAAAAGTGCATTGCTCCTTTAAAATCAGCACTTTGAGCTCCTAGAATGCTAGAGGATTCCAGTGCATTGTAGACATAGCAAGTGACTTAAAGCCCCATTTCCATTTAAGGAAATTTTGGTTATGTTTATTTGTCAAATACTGGCCAAAGATGCTCAACTAGAAATGTATCTGTCCACAATAGTCTACCCATGGTGAAACCTCTTAACTCAGGAGTGCCATACACAGAGAAGAAATAATCTAAAGCACATCATACTGACCCTACCTAAATGACAGCCCAGCCACAAAGTGCCAAGTAATTCTTCTCTGAACAAAGGAACATTCAATGACATATGTACAGTTCAACCTTAGTGACTCAACAGTAAGATACAGCTGATCTCTCCAGCTACATGTGAGCAAGAGGTGTATCTAAATTTGAATTCTCCCTATTACCCTTGGGATGACCAATCCCCAGTGTAATTTGCACATTCAAAGTACTGGTCAGAGATGTTCAGCTAGGAATGAGAGTGCCATGGTATTTTAGAAGGCTCTATAGGAGTGTTATCCTCTTATCTCACAAGTGCCATACACAGAGCAAACATATATTAAAGCACATCAAACTGATCCTGTCCAAATGGCAGTCCAGCCATGATGCACAGACAATTCCTCTCTAAATATGAGGGTAATCTGCACTGATCTCTGAAAAGTCATTTGCTCCCTGGGTAGGATACCATTCCTAGTATAGTGCCTGATAAAAAACATAACATGCTTGTTCCTAGTTGAGTGTCTGACCGGTACTTTGCATATGCATTTGTTACCTTAAGGGTAAACCAGATGTGGATACCTTGCTAAACTGTGCTTACAGAGATCAGCCTCACTTCATTGACAAGCACTAACAAGCCTGAACTGTATATCTGAGGTTGGCTGTTTCTCTTGATCATAGAGCCATTGACTGGCAGGCAGTCTGTGGAATGGATGTTATACTATTCCAACAGAGGCTACTAAAAACTATGGTTGGCTCATTCCTAATTGAGTGTACCTGACCGGTACTTTGCATATGTTTATTTGTCCCCTACGGCACAGATGGTTTGCTCAAGACAGGCCTAGTTTTTCTTATCACATAAGTCTTGTTACTTTATACTTTAAATCCTTTACCAATGTGGCTTAATATTCCAGATACAGGTGTCACAAGCAGGAAAATGATTTAATAAGGGGTGTGTGCAGCAATTCTGCTCTGGTAGTGCACTAAAGCAGAGGCAATATCAAAGTACACTGCTTTGCAAAGGAACCTGATGTTCCCAAAATGGCATTTAGTTATCAACTGTTTCCAAAAATGTTACCAAAGAATGGAGTCTGAGATATAACCTGAAAGCAATATTTTATCCTTTTAAGTGTAAGAGGGGTGAAAGCAGTGCTTCTCCATTTATCACACATGCTTCTGGCATTTAAAGGTTAAACCACTGAAGCATCAGAGGTGTGTGATATGCGAAACAATGCAATTAAAAGAAATGCACACACCTTGGGGCTTTATGTACAAAAGCAAAATGGCGCAATAAAAGCATTGAGGAACACACCAACTGCAACACTGGGACAAAAGAAAAAAAATAATAAATGGGGCCTCTTGAATGCTAGGGAGCTTTCCAATGCATTGCCATGCAATTAACTGGAGAGACCTCCCCCTCAGCAATCTAGGGATTAAAATACCCATATGAATCAGTGGACATTTATATTTACTCCCTATAGGCGTAATTAGATTGCCCCAAATATGTACAAACCTACAAGTGAAAAAATGCTGAAGCAAACCACTGCGGGGGCACAATAAAAAGCTCTGAATGCTAGAGGTATCGCCAACACATTTCAGTACATGTACTGGAGACCTTTTTAGTGTTAGAAACCCCGTTTTAATAAATGAGGATTAAGGGAATTGTATTTGTTCCTTATGGTAAATTGGTTTGGCCCACAACTGGTTGTTCTCCTTATGCATACAGACCTAAATGGTCTTAAACGTACGCACATCAGTCATATGAAGCTAATACACATCAAATTTAACCCTCGCTCAGATGCATATCAGGATTATCAAAATTGCCATTCATTCAAATGGGGCTTTTAATGTGAATTTCAATGTAAGTCTCCAACGCATTGCGAAACACATTGAATTCACACACTGTAACCCTATGGTCCAGTTGGTTTGCTTCAGAATTACACCTTATACGACTGATGAATGAGACCCACAGAGTACGTATAATAATTGATCTACTTCGTTACAGAGTCTGGTTATATCAGTGGAGTCACGGATAGAGCTGACGTTGTAACATCCCACTGTGGTGTGTATGGAATGTTCTGGAATATGATTCTGAGGAGAATATTAACCCTTTGATTGCCAGAGGGGGTGCGCAACGTGCAACCATCTGGCACTCAAATGGGTAAAAGCAAAACGGAGCAATTATGGGGCAAACTAACTGCATCATATGAAATGCAATACCCCAACTCTCAATATGTGTAAGTAATACTTCCGACCTCTCATTCGTGCCTTTAAAATCCCATCTAAATCAGTGGGCGTTTTATCTGCCCCCTGTGGTGCAGCTGCATTTCCATTATACATAATCTCCGTTATTCCCTATACTGGAAGAATACCGAACCCATAACTCTCCAGTTTCTGTGATACAACAATCATAATCGCCACACCTCTTTCTCACCCCAGCACAGCACACACCCACTTTGTACCAAAGACATTCCAGCGCACTGTCTGCGTAACGCAGGGTAGTGCCAGGATAAGATGCACAGAGCCAGGTTTATCTCACGCCCCTCTCTGTAACCGCATACTGCGCATTCAGTGCATTGAATGGGGGATACTTGGAAATGTGGGCTCATCTTACCTCTCAGCGCTGGATGTAGTCGGGGGTATGGGATCACGCAGGATCACCAGCTTGCCTGGTACAACTGGCAAATAGATGTCCGGGTTGTCTGCCCAACAAGGTGTGGAAACCGCTGGCAAGAACCAAACTGCTTCCTCCTCCAGTGCGCTCAAGGGGAAACAGAGCCTACAACAAAGAAACTACCAATCAGAACACACCTCTAGATAGCTCTAACCAATAGGATGATGCCATGAGAGCCGCCGCCTCCAAGCCACTGGCAGGCAACCAGACGATATCACTGAAAACTATGCTTTATTGGCAAGGAGTTCGACGAGTCATAGGTTTTCTGATTGGTTGTAAAATATGCCAATCAATGGCTACAGAGAGAAGGTTTATAGTCTGCTATAAATAACTAGCGCCAGGGATAAGACTAGAGAACGAGGGGTGACAGAGTGCTTGGGGTTAGAAGAGTTTATAACGAGGAATAACTGTACTGGTACTCAATCTCAAGAGCTACCAACAGTGCATATATTCAGGATTTCACTAAGCAAGCGCAGGTGGATACTCTTAACCCCTTAATGACAGGGTTTTTTTTTTCCATTATAGCGAATGACTTCCTGGACTTACCAGGTAAGTCGTCTGTCACTAAAGGGTTAAAGTGACATCCATTATTAAACTACAACTAAGATATTATGAAACTATTCACTGTTGGTAGATCTTAAGGATCAAATATTCTTGATTTCTATCATATTACTATATATATATATGCACATTTTAATCTGCTGAAGAAGGTAAAAAATATTTTTCTCATTTTAATGGAGAAAACAAGGACATATGTTGTATATAAAGAAAAAGTCTATTTCATTCTAGAGGTCACCAATCCACTGGAAGGAGGGCTTTCTACTGTCAACATGGTTCTTTTAATACATATTGCACAGTTTATGTAAGAATTACTTCACTTCAGCCTCTATAGACATCTACCTTAATGTAGCACGTGCATGTATGTAATTACTTGGAAAATCTCTGGGTTCCACGGAGAGACTCTGGGATTTAACCCATATCTCAGGGTGAATGCCCAAACTCTCAGGGTGAGAGATCCCAGTATTAACTACTCTCTTGTCTACACCAAATAACTGCTTATTTAGGCCCCAAATTGTTGCCATTTGTGACGACAGGTCCTGCTTCTCTGTATCTCCAGGCAGTTAAAATTAAGTCACATCATGGTAAAGCTTCCTTGAGTACAGGGCCGGATTTATAATTAGGCAGAGTAGGCATCTGCCTACAGGCACACTCCACAGAGGGGCGCCTATCATTGGGATCATGTTGTGTTTTTTGTTTTTTTTAATACGCCTCCCCCGCCGCCCAGTGCAGCAACATGGTGAAAACAGGTCTGTGCCTTTTTCGGTAATGTGGAGATGATGGAAGCAATATTGGGTTGATGGGGGCAATATGGTATATGGAGATGATGGGGCAATGTGAGGGCAATATGGTATATGTAGATGATGGAGGCAATGTGGAGATGATGGGGCCAATATGAAGCTGATGGGAGGCAATGTGGAGATTAGGAGCATTGTGGAGGTGTCCAGTGGAGATGGCCAATGGTGGGGGGCACTTCAGATTTCTGTGCCTACAGGCTCCTGAGATGTAAATCCGGCCCTGTTTGAGTACCAGTAAGATCACTTCCTGGTTAGCGCAAGCAGTGCTACATCTCCTGAAATCTACATTCCGGGGAACTTTGCGAGTTATTCAAAGATCCCAGGGACAGGTCTTTTCAAAAGTTCCCAGGTATGATGTATATAAATAGATTTTTCAGCAGATAAAACTCATTTGGCCAAACTAGTCTGCCAATTTCTTTATCAATTTAAAAAGCTCAGATTTATGTAATCTTTAGAATAGTCTTACACCTATCATTACACCATTTAGCTGCTTTAGCCCCTACCACTCACACTTGATTGCTATTCCATGTATCCCATAACATTGTTTTGCATACTTCTTCTTCGATTTGCACAAGGGCAGAACTACCATTGGTGCAGAAAATACAACGCACCAAAGCCCAGACAATGTTTCTGAAAATAGAAAATGTTTGAGTTTTAAGTAATGTACTGTGCATTGAAACTGTAGATGAATTGTGTTATAACCCTTTAATTGCCAAAGCAATGCTTTGGATACCTTTCTGGCACATAAAGGATTAAATAACAAACCTTCCACTGGTACAGCGGGTGGAAGGCCAGGGGCACAGTGACCTAGAGCTGACAGTGTTCTGTAATAAAGTTCCAATAAGACATTGTTGCCAGTAAGGGGAGGTTATAAACTGTTTTGTGCACCAATGCCCTGTTTTCATTTGCTCTGTTACCAACCAACATGCTGACAATTTAGGCTTTATACACAGAAGAGCAACTCTGGGACAAACCAACTACACCACAGGGGGCTAAATAAACACTCCCAGTGACTGAAACGGGGCTTTCAATGCCTTAAATATCAGGGAGGTTTCAAAAGCACTGCAAAGCAATGAGTCTAAGACCACTTGTATTCAAGAGGTGAAAAGTCCAATTTAATCAATGGAGATTTGGAGGATTTTGATTTGTCCCCTATGGTGCAATTGGTGTGCTCTAGTCCTGCCTCTTTTTTCACATTACTTAATATAGGGAAGGTGGGATCGTATCATATTACTAACATGAAATATTATCCTATATAATCATTTGCTAGGATGTTTTTCATGATGCAGTCATGCGCAGTAGAGATTGCGTTCAGGCAGTCTCTGCTGTGCATGATTGCATCGTGTGAGTGAGGCGATTCAAGACTGCATCTTGTAGAGCAGTGAGGTAGCAGCCTCTTAACATTACCCAGACCTTGGCCCATGTACACAGGCTTTTACACTAGTTTTAAACAATTGTTCGTGGTCAAAATGATCAAAACAAACCAGGATATTTTAAAATGTTATGAACTCCATATTTAACTGAAAACATATATATTTTATATTTTCAGATCTTTTCTTCTGGAATTTCCTGATGGAACTGTGCTACTTGCATCCATTTTCATTACTAGCTCGTTACTAGCTCAAATACTTAAAGGGATAGTAATACTTCGTTTTAACTTTATTTTATTTTGTAGGCATTAAAAAAACATGAAGAATGATATAAGTCTTATCTCTTAAACCTTTATGGTTTATGAGATATTCACAAGCAAAGTTTCCCCCTCCCGCCCCTTTTACCTACTGTAAACAATCTCTTCTCAGATGTGGAATGCAGTCCATAGACTGGACAGATAACAGAAGGGGACACTCTTATTCCTATGAAAACAATGGAATCCCTGCCCCCCTTGACAAGCTTTTCAGGTTTTTCCGTTATCTTAATTGAAGATTGTTCCTCTCTGCAGTCTACCTGGGCAGCTCCCTTCTGCCCTGGCTGAAAAGTGTTACATCAGTAAAAGGGGCGGGAGGGGGACACTTTGCTTGTGAATATATCTTAAACCATAAAGGTTTGAGAGATAAGACTTATATCATTCTTCATGTTTTTTTAATGCCTACAAAATAAAATAAAGTTAAAACGAAGTATTACTATCCCTTTAAAAGCATTGAGAGGATGCTTATGAATAATCCATACTGAAGGATTGTACTGATCTCAGTACAGCTCTGCAGTATGTGTTCTTGGTCACTTTAGGTTCAATAACTTTTAATGTAGCAGGGGGTATTGTCATATAAGTTGTTGCTGCCATAAAATAGCTTGTTGTACCCTTGGTCACTGAAAGAATGAACCCTATGAATGAGAGAGAGCTCCAATTTAATGAGAAGAAACGCATTGGAGATCACTATATCATCCAAATGGTTAACTCAAGATCTGTCAGGGCTGGACACATTCAGTCCTACACAACTGCAAGTCAGTTTTTAGAGATTAGAAAAACCTTAACCCCTTAACGACCATTGACGGTCATAGCACGTCATGAGTTGTTATACCCTTAACGACCCATGACGTACTATGACGGCCATGGAATTCCAGGCTCCTCCCGTGGCTGCACGCCGTTTGGGGAGTCTGGAATCCGAATCACCAAAAAAAAAAAAAAAAAAATGATCAGTGGTCCTTTAATGACCGCAACGTTCCTGCGTGGTCGGTCATTAAGGGGTTAATTATCACTTCAACAGTTTATGCAGGATTCACTTTTCCCAAAATTCTGTCCTATGTTTGGCTTTCGAAAACTGATTTTTGCCACCCTTTTTATATGCTGATAAAAAAAGAAAGAAAGGAAGCCATCTATTCATTTTAGAAGATGCTTTAATTAGGCTGACCAGACCTCACCTTTAACCAGGGACATGAAAAATGCATACTGCAGCTCTGCTTGATTTCAGTGCAGTCCTGAAATATGCCTATTTCCTATATGTCCCTGGTTAAAGGTGAGGTCTGGTCAGCCTACTTTAAGTGCATGATTTTCCATATATTAAGATGTCATACTAGGTTATATCTGTATACGGATATATAGATCAGGGGGATCATGGGAAGACAGGGACTTTGTGGATCAAAATATACTCAAAATGTGCTCTACTGAAAGGGACTTTCAATATTTTGTTTTATGTATTCTAATTCCATGTATTTATTATTTTATTTCAAAGAAAAATATGTTCTAAGGCATTTCCTGTCCAGGCAGATTACATTTAATTATACATTAAATTGTAAAAATGTAGGCATGGGACTCACTATAATGAAGTGAATCTCTTAGTTCAAATGTACACCCACTGCTAGAAGATGTTCATTCAAATTTTAGGTTACTCTTTTAATGTAAGAACAAAAGTGTTATTTTGCATTAAACTGACATTTTCTGTTTTGGCCACCAGGTGGTGTTGTTACTTACTGTGCCCAACTTACTGTGGCCAGCTGCCTGTAGTTAAAGCCTCAAGCTCTCCCTTAAAGTGAATTATTAACCCTTTGAGTGCCAGAAATGTATCCAATACATTGTGCTGCAAACACGTGGACACTAGATGGAGCCATTTATAACAGCTGGATTTATAAAAATAAGTTTGACCTTTTAAATGAAAAATCTTCCTGCAATGAATATGCAGAAATGCCCTATAAAATGCAATGTTTTCATAAACAAATTGTACTGTTCCTTAATGATTGCAGTGCTGTACCTTGAATGTACTTTGTTATAGTAAGTCTCATGCCTACGTTTTTACAATCTAATGCAGATGGACTAAAAGGGAAAATTATAATATTTAACCCCTTAAGAACTGCAGGGGTGTTCAACACTTTGCTTTGCAATGTACATACCCCCTGGTCCTTATTGGGTAGAATGAGCAAAAAATAGTGCAAAAGTGTTTCCCTGTGCCTTTATGTTTTGTGTAGAGAAAACAGATAGTGTAATAATGTAAAAGAAACAGAAAAAGCACCTGGTTGAGTTCTTTATTTTAGGTAATCACTTTGTAATTCTGGAGCAAGCCAACTTCACAATGACTGAGCCACTGATTATTCCTCTATGAATATGCATTTATATCGTAACCCCTTAAGGACCCATGATGGTCTTGGACCGTCATGGGTTGTTATACCCTTAAGGACCCGTGACGGTCCTGGACCGTCATGGAATTCCAGGCTCCCCACGTGGCTGCACGCCATTCGGGGAGCCTGGAATCGGAATCCGAAAAAAAAAAAATGGTCCCTGGTCCTTAAGCGACCACACAGTGTGTGCACAGCCAGTCCATACCTGTTCGTGTGCCTTGAGGACTAATGTTGATAAAGATAACCAAAATGATCTGTAGCTAATTCAAGGCTGTTCATGTATCTCAAAAAAGAATACTATGTATCCAACCACTCACCCCGTTACATTTAGTTTGGCGTCCCGGAGCTGCTCTCGTCAATCTCAGCAAGATCCAGCAAACTAGAAGGCACAGTATAAGAGCGCTCAATGGGAACGCCTCAGCGTCAGAGACCAGATCATTCACCAATTAAAAACTGGTTTTTAATTTCTTTACATTAAAAACATCGGTACATCAGAGGAACAAAACACATACACGATCCGCCTAACGCATTTCGTGAAACAAAGTATCACTTAATTATAGCCTATGATTAAGTGATACTTTGTTTCACGAAACGCGTTAGGTGGATCGTGTATGTGTTTTGTGCCTCTGATGTACCGATGTTTTTAATGTAAAGAAATTAAAAACCAGTTTTTAATTGGTGAATGATCTGGTCTCTGACGCTGAGGCGTTCCCATTGAGCGCTCTTGTATTGTGCCTTTTAATGTTGATAAACGCTGGTTTAACCCTTTGAGTGCCAGAGGGCTATCCAACACATTGCAAATAAATGTGTTGCACATCCCTGTGGCATTTGAAGGGTTAACCTGTAATAAGTGGAACAAAAAAAGAATCTTCCAGCAGTGAGAGTACCTATAATATATATGCATTAAAGGGATAGTAATACTTCATCTTACGACATAAGTCTTATCTCTCAAACCTTTATGGTTTGAGAGATATTCACAAGCAAAGTTTCCCCTCCCCTTTTACCTAATGTAAGCCATCTCTTCTCAGATGTGGAATCCAGTCCATAGACCAGACAGATAACAGCAGGGACAATCTTCTTCCTATGAGAACAATGAAAGCCCTGCCCCTCTTGACAAGTTTTTCAGGTTTTTCCCTTATCTTAATTGAAGTTTGTCCCTCTCTGCAGTCTACCTGGACACTCCCTGCTGATCTGGCTGAACAGTGTTACATCAGTAAAAGGGTCAGGAGGGGGATAATTTGTCATGGAATTACTCTTGAACTACAACTCTGACAGAATTGAAATAACACTCTCCAAAGTCCAAATACTATGATGATTAATTAGAGCTGCTTTTATTATGAAACATTACTATCCCTTTAAGGCAGGGGGCTTAAACCTGTCCTCAATCCCCTCCAAGAATGCACATTTTCAGGATTTCCTCAATTAAACTAAAGTGAATGTTGTGAATTCAGGCAGATCCTCTAGAGTGACATGTCAGTGTGAGAAGATCCTGAAAGCCTGCTCTTTTTGTGGGGGGTGGGTCTGAGGAAAGGTTTGAGTGCTCCTTCACTAAGGTGAGCAACTCTCCAATTACTATGTTATTCTATGGAGCCTATGTGCTAGGATCTCTCTGACTACAACATGAGGCTTCCCAGAATAACACAGGAATGGAAGAGATTCTCTCACTGGACAGTTTTTCACCTTAGTAGATTACCCCTAAATGGTTTATTGTTGTATTCTTTTACCTAAGTATGTGTTAAAAGCGAAACAGGATTATAGCAACAGATAATTATGGTTTTTATTTCATATTTATGATAACGTCTCAGTACAATAATGTTTGTCTCAAATTTTCAAGCATTTGTCTTTAGAGTAAATGGATAGAATTGAATCAAAGTCTAAATGTGATACTTTGTATGCAGAAAAAATCTGGGCCATATTCAGATAGTATAAGAGGAACAATTCCGGGGCAAACCATCTCCGCCAGTGTAGTCAATAAAACTTCTCATTTCTTTAACCTGGGCTTTTAACAAACTGAATGCCAGAGAAGACTCCAATCCCTTGCTTCACACTGCATTGGTGACCTCTCTAGCATTGAAGGAGTTAAAAGACTAAATTTATTTCAATGGGAATTTTAGAAACATGTATGTGTGCCCCAGGCAGGGGTGGTCAAACTGAGCCCCCTTTCTATTGTCAAATTCAGTTGAAGTGATAGTAATGTTTCATAATAAAAGCAGCTCTAATTAATCATCATAGTATTTGCACTTTGGAGAGTGTGATTTCAATTCTGTCAGAGTTGTAGTTCAAGAGTAATTCAATGACAAAGTATCCCCCTCCTGCCCCTTTTACTGATGTAACACTGTTCAGCCAGAGGAGAAGGGAGGTGCCCAAGTAGATTGCAGAGAGGGACAATCTTCCATTAAGATAAAGGAAAAACCTGAACAATTGTCAAGGGGGGCAGTGCTTTCATTGTTCTCATAGGAAGAAGATTGTCCCCTGCTGTTATCTGTCTGGTCCATGGACTGGATTCCACATCTGAGAAGAGATGGCTTACACTAGATAAAATGGGCGGGAGGGGAAACTTTGCTTGTGAATATCTCTCAAACCATAAAGGTTTGAGAGATAAGACTTATATCGTTCTTCATGTTTTTTTAATGCTTACAAAATAAAATAAAGATAAAATCAAGTATTACTATCCCTTTAAGGTTCCAATAAATGTATTCACACATGCATGATACGTAGACTTTTTAGGGCAGTCTGGAGAATCGTTCATACGTTAGCCTCCCCACCCCAGATAGTTTTGTTGAGGTCCTCTCTGGGGGGGCAGACCTACAGTTTGCTCACCCAAGCCCTATGGGTCATATGGTTTGTATAATAATTTCTACTGTTTTTCTTTCTGAATACAGCATTACATGAGAACCAAACACCCATCTGACCCTCAAGGGGTTACTATTATTGCCCCTGACTGCCAGTGGTGTGTTCAACCTATCACAAAGTCTTGCTCTGAACATCTGTAGCATGTGAATGGATAAATGCATCAATCACATCAAAACAGAACAATCTATTCATTATTATTATTATTATTATTATTCTTTATTTATATAGCGCCAACTAATTCCGCAGCGCTGTACAATTGGGAATAGACATACAGAGGTATTAAATAGTACAATCAGATGTGTAGAACAGGAGGATCAGAGGGCCCTGCTCGTGAGAGCTTACAGTCTATTCATCGTATTCCATGCAAGAATATCAGCTATGGGATATGTTTATAAATGCAGATCTGATTTATATCAAATGTGCTGTTGGTAACAAATAAAATACTTATATTAAGGAATATATAATTCAATGCAGAGAATTGCTGTTATTAATTCCTGCAGGGTTAATATACACATAATTAATGAAATAACTGGCACACAAATAATTAGAAGGGTTCATCTCACCTTTATGCTTTTTTGGCTACAAATGAATGCTCCTGGAATCAGAATCAGTAAGCCCACAGATGGTGCAGGTAGTAATGTGACAGCAGAGAAAAACTGTTCATGTGTTCTGACACCAGTGGAGAAACCAGCACATGACAGATACACACCCACCTTCTCTGTATATAGAGTGAGTCAACAAGATGGGCGTTGTGCTTGCACTTTTAGATCACTGGCTGATCTCACATCCAATAGGAGCAAGGCTATTCATGCCTTTTTTGCATATGGGAACACTGATTAGTTATAATGTTTTCAGCTTTGGATAAGTAGTCAGTGCGCACACACATTGAGTTGGGCATTGGGAACCTTGTTCTAAATGGGAAGAAAAGCAGATCTGGAAGTTTTCTTTTGCTGGCTTTGGAAGTAAACAGGAGACAGATTTCCTTTGCTCTTATAAGCTTATAAATCACATCTTCATTTTAGCATTCGAAGCACACTGGTTTGCAATAAGGTGATCTTGTTCTGCAAATAATGAATATTTTATTACATAACATATGGTTTTTAGAATGCATATGAATTTGAAATGGAAACTATCATTAAATATATGTATGCTTGTTTTTGCATTTGTTTTTTTCTCTGTAAATGTAGTATAGAGCACAGAAGAATAGCTTTATAAATTGTAGTGTTGTGGTCATGATTGCAGTCCTGTAAAGAAGAATGATTGATAGCTATCTTACACCACAGTCACCTGACTCCAAGAGTTGAACCCCTGAGTTTGAGTGATAGTTTGATCATAGGTTCTGGCAAGTGCAGGATGTTTGAGTCATCCTTCGCAGATTAGCTAGTATCAAATCTGTGTCGGGATAAATATGGTAGGTAGTATTCGTGAGAGAAATATCAAAGCTGTCAGTTGAATCACAAGTTAAAATTGGCATTGCAAGATCAGAGTAAGTGTTAAGGTCACATGCAGAGGATCAAGACAGATAGCAAATAAAGGCACAATCCAATAATCAGGCAAATAAAAAAATACTCAAAGTCAAGTAGTATGAATGTGCACCAATAATTACAAAGGGCATTGCTCTGGCAGGGACCTTAGCAGAATGGATGCTATTTAAGTCTGTTCTTATGAGAGCAGGCTTTAAAAGGCCTGGGGTTGCAAGATGCATCCCAAAATGGCTCCTTTCAAGGGAGTCAGAAAACTGATTCAGATGGATTGCAGGTCAGAAATATTACCCAATGTAAATGAATATGAACTCTGTGTATAGCATATATTATACCAAATAGTAATTCACTTGCTTCAAAGGTTAGGGTTTCATCACATAGTTTGTCCAAAATATGTTAAAGCTTGCTTGCTACTCCAACCTACCCCATTTTAAGCGAGTCCTATTTATTACATATTGAGAACTTTTATGGCTTACAAAAATGCTTTATATTAAAGCTGAATCTATGTAATGCCCTCATGACTGAACTGATCTGCTTTCAAAACAGAGCTCTCCTGCAGTGAGTTGGTGGGGCACTAATGGACTGGAATATTTCCACCAATCCATTTATATAGATGTCGGCCCCACCCATTACTATAAATTTTATGGAGCCTATATAATAAAAATTCCCAGGTAAACAGAGGTAAACATTTGTAGGACAAAGAAAAAAGAGCTAAAACAATATATATCCTATATAATAATTCGCTAAGTTGTGTGTAACGCCCGACATGCGCAGTAGACACTGCTGCGCGTGCGGCAGTCATGCACAGTAGAGACTGCCTGCGCCGCAGCTGATACACAGCTGGGCGCTCTCGTCCAGCTCTGTATCAGCCGAGGCGCGGGCAGTCTCCACTGCGTGTGACTTCTCCGCGACCGGCTGCCAGAGGCACTGTGGCCCGTGTAACGGGCTGTTCAACTAGTATATATATATATATCAAAATATGAATCACAGGTGATCCCTATTTTGCATGTCAAGCAAGGTTAAACATATTTTGGCCAAATTATGCAACAAAACCCTAATTTTTGAAACAAGTAAATAAATATGTTGGAATAATATAGTCTATACACAAGGGTCATTTTTAGGTAGTTTGTAGGAAGCAGCACAGGATTGTCTTCTGTTTGTTTTGTTTTTAATGTAAGGACTGTGGAGAGTCCCAGCATACCTTTCTGCTCTTCATATTCAGTTTTAGGTATCAATTCCTAAAAACAATTAAGTGGAAAAAAGTACAGAGATGCACAATAAAACTGATAAAGGTTTTGGAAGATTTTAGTTATGAAAAGAGACTAGCCAATACATAGGATAAGAGATATCATAGGGTGGTATGATTGCCATGTATAAGTATATTGGAGTCCAATACAAATACTTCTCTAGGGACATTTATTCAAAAAGCTGAGCTAAAAATAAGAGGTCCTCCATTAAGCCTAAAGGAAAGGTGCTTTCAAGTAAAACAAAGGCAGGAATTACTTTCATGAGAGTAGCGAGGTTCCTTGTTTTGTGAAGCTATGTTAACAGATACTGTAGATGATTTAAAACATTTTGTGGATACCTTTCTACCTCAGAACAATATTGAGAATTGTGATAGCTGGTTTCAATGCATATGGGGTGTTGAACCAGGTGTTGCCTTTTTGAGTCAGGAAGTTTCCCACTTGGCACTAATTGGAAAGTGCTTTAAAAGAGTTTTTTACCTACTACCTTTTAATCAACGGTGGTGATATCATGACGAAGGCTGAACTTGAGAGACTCATCCTTTTCAGTCTCATCAATTATATTACTAGGGTCCAAGGTAAATCAAGCTGAGATGTTGATCCAAAAACCATTAGTGATTCTTCTATTTGATTATGGTATCTAGAGATAAAAGGATATAGTAAACTAAGTTGTGACAGAAAGAGCTTCAAAATATATTGTGAGCCCCTTTCACAGACAATTAAGGCAGGAAGGAACTCCTGAAGATAAGAATCAGATTGAAAATTTTTAGGGGTACAAAATCAGCCTATTTGGCGAAACAATCAACTCCCACAAAAACTGTACCCTCTCACCTTAAAAGGTGGCAGATTGACATTGAAGGTCATGGCAACACAGATATTGTCAGGACCTGGCTACAGCTGAAGGAACTCACAGTGTAATGCTTTTGTCATTTTTGCATCTGACACACACTGAACAAGCAGCAACACAATTTTCAAAATCCCAGTGAATTACTAGAAGTGTTCTTTCCATGTGGCTGATGGGATACTTAAGAAGAGTGATACCATTTAAGAAAATCCTCATGAAAATTAGTAGTTTAACTTGGAAGCACCATAAAGACAAGTCTGGATTGTCACATTACACATAAATTATTTGATTCATGTATCTAGAAGACACATCAGCCCTGGCGGGTTTTTTTTTAGCTATGGCAAAAGGAGATAAGGAAGTTAAAATAAGTAAGAGATAACCTCTCTATGAGAACAACTTTTCTAAGAATTTTCATTATACTGGGGCAATAACAAATTGCACATATGCTCAGTGGGGTTCATATAAAAAGTCAGGCATGTCAAACTCCAACACAGCCAAGGGCTACGTACTCAACATTTCCATCCAAGGCTGCTCGGATCAGATTATATATATCTATAAAAATATGAAGTTTACATGTATGTTTACCTTGGACAGGAAATGTCAACAGATGGAAACACAATGATGGTAACTGAGCAACAAATAAAACTGGGATAGCAAGCATTTGGAAAACTTAGTAATACTTTCTTTAAGACAAATTTACCACTCTGCCACAATTGAAAGGTTTTTGATCAATGTGTTGTCCCAGTCCATGCGAATGTCTGTGAAACATGGCCACTGAATTCCAAAGCCATTCAAAAACTTAAGACATATGGAGCAGCAAATTTTAAATATAGCAAAAAGAGACAGAAAAACTTGTGTATAGATTTGTCAGTAAACAAAGATCTATGACATAATTGAAAGAGTAAAGTGCCTGAAATGGAAATGGACAGGACACATAGCAAGAAAACTTAGTGGTAGATGGGCCAAGCGAATTTTGGAATGGATTCCACTTGATAGTAAATGCCCAAGAAGAAGATCAAAGGCAAGCTGGGTAGATGAAATGAGCAAATGTGTTGGTACACAGTGGCAACTAAAGGTACAGGACCAAAGCTGTCTGAGACTTGCTGAGGAAGTCTTCACCCTGTAGTGGATCGACAATAGCTGCTGCTGCTGATATATATATATATACATATATATTGATAAACTGTCTGGTAACCCAGTGTCACGGTTTTTGAAGACTCTCAGACTTAAGGTTTGGTAAAATTTAACTTTATTAAAAGTTAAAGGCAGTCCCCGTAGGGTAAACATACATAACAATATAACATCAATAGAACATACAAAAGGTTCTACCGGCCTTGCCTAAATACCGGGCAAGGCAACCCAAGTGACAGTCTTAATGACAGGCTCTACCAGCCTTGCCTATACCGGGTAAGGCAACCGTGAGATGATAATTCCGGTTCTACTAGCCTTACCAATACCGGGCAAGGCAGCCCAATGGGATGCTGAATGTAGGCTCTACCGGCCCTGCCAATACTGGGTAAAGCAACCTTTAAGATGGTGATTTACAAGGTTCTACCGGCCTTACCAATACCGGGCAGGGCAGCCCAAGGAGGTACTGTAGTAGGCTCTACTGGCCCTGCCAATACTGGGTGAGGCAACCTACAGGATGGTAACGTCAAGGTTCTACCGGCCTCACCAATACCGGGCAGGGCAGCCTTGCAAATAGACCAGCTGTTAGGTGACTAAGACAGCAGAGAGCCTAAGCCTAGAGGTCTTACTCAGCAAAAGTCTATAGCCAGGGATAATCAGACAACTGCAAGGAAGTGGACAGCGACTGACCGCAGTACTGGATGTTCAGGAGCAAACCAATGTCCGCACGTTGGGACTAATGGTAAATAGCACCATCAGGTTTAAGGAGTAAACCAGCATCCGCACTCTGGAACCAACAATGTATATTGCAACCAGGTTTAGTGGAGCAAACCAACGACTGCACGCTGGAACCAACACTGTATATAGCAACCATGTTTAGTGGAGCAAACCAGCGTCCGCAAGCTGGAACCAACAATGCATATCGCAACCAGGTTTAGTGGAGCAAACCAACGACCGCACGCTGGAACCAACAATGTATATCGCAACCATGTTTAGTGGAGCAAACCAGCGACCGCACGCTGGAACCAACAATGCATATCGCAACCAGGTTTAAGGAGTAAACCAGCGTCCACACGCTGGAACCAACAATGCATATCGCAACCAGGTTTAGTGGAGCAAACCAGCGTCCGCAAGCTGGAACCAACAATGCATATCGCAACCAGGTTTAGTGGAGCAAACCAGCGACCGCACGCTGGAACCAACAATGCATATCGCAACCAGGTTTAGTGGAGCAAACCAGCGTCCGGACGCTGGAACCAACAATGTATATCGCAACCAGGTTTAGTGGAGCAAACCAGCGTCCGCACGCTGGTACCAACAATGTGTATGCAATAGCGAGGAGAACAATGTCGCTGGAGCGCGAGACTCAGGAACTCGTACAGGTGCTGGAGCACAGGAACCCCGGAATACAGGCACACCGGAACGCTGGAACATTAACGTACTGGAACACCGGAACGTTAATGTACAGGAACACTGGAACACTGGAATGTAGCATACAGGAACACTGGAAACAGGCCCAGAGATCTGACAAGCAGGTCAGGCAGAGTGGAGTCAGAGACACCACGAAAGGGCAACCTGGAAGTGCTCAACCTGGGTTTAAAAAGGCTGTGTGAGGAGGGCTAATGACAGACAGCCAATCACGAATACTCAGTAGGTGATAGACACAGAGCAGCACGAATCACGGGCACCGTGATACCCAGCTTTGTTCCAGTGTCCACAGGCAATCACAGAAACACACATACACTGTCTGACACCCCAGTCTGACATTCATCACTGGTAGCTTCAGAACCAAATAGACCCTGTCTGAGTCCCAATCATTGTTCCACACATATACTGCCTGTTTCCCTAGCCTTAGCCCTCTGGTTATGACAGAATCGCACTACACCATCTGACAACCTAGTCTATTTCTACTGGTTTGCCAGCTTTCAAACTCAGACTCTGCCCCACATCGAGGTCTCTATCAACTCAATAGTGTTATTGAGGTCAGCCTAACCTGCCCGTCCTCTACCCACAGGTCCCTAACTTCCGCATCCTGGGCGCACACACATTAACACACATTACCTCTTTCTCCAACTCTCAAGGTCTCTGTCTATCTCCCCTACTTCTCTAGCAAGGTACTCCTTTCACCTGCCTTCTCAAAACAAATATTTTTAAAACTCTGCAGGTTTCCCCTATTCCCACAAACACAGGTGAGACCTCCAAACAGCAGGTCTCACCCACAGGTGCCCATCACCACCCACAGACTCACAGAGAAAATAATATAAAAAAATGGGTCACTACATAGTGTACTAATAAAAAAGTAATGTAATTCTGGGCAAACCAACTGCATCATAGGGCGTAAATAAAAGTTACCATTGATTTGAATTGAGCTTTTAAACCCAATGCTTCTCAATGCCTTGGATTCCTCAATGGCATTCTAGGGATTAAAAGCCCCATTTAAATAAATGGGACATTTCAGAATTTTCTTTCCTCTATGGTGCATTTAATTTGCTCCAGAATTGCTTGTTTGTTGCTTGAATATGTCTGATATACTAACCAAAAGTGGTGCAATTCTGGGGCAAACCAAGAACCCCATGAATGCTAGACAGGTGCCCAGCACATTGCTTTGCAATACTTTGGAAGCTATTCTAGCATTCAGGGGTTTAAAAGCCCCATTTAAATCAATGGGAATTTGGAGAATTTTTATTTATTCCCGAAGGAGTGCATGGTTTGCACCAGAATTGCAACACTTCTCCTTATTAAATCAGTGGTATTACAGAACATAACATGTACAACTCCACAACAATCACATTATTCAGGTAGTAAAATGGCCACCCAGAAATATATTCACTCATATGCACCAGTAATTAAGACTGAAAAACCCAAAATGATCTACTCTGACCTGCACCCTCATGAACCTCAAAAACCTTACATTGGTGCACCCTTCAGCTTTGTCTTACTGTGGCCTTCCCCTCCATACATACAGCAGTCACATTACTAATTTTAGGACAAGTGCAATCCGGACATAAGCCAGAAAACTGCAAAAGAGTGTGAGATACAAAATGAAGTGTTCTTTTCAAGGCATGGTGCTGCTCAAGTCAAGCTTTGAATAAAACACTTAATTTTATTATGTCTCAATGAGAGTTCATCACACTTTTTTTTTTGTAGTCTCCCTAAATTGAAGGGTAACTTGCTTTCATGTGCCTAGATGAAATCAACTGCACCCAACTGCTGAGGACCACATAGGCTGAAATGTATGTCTGGGGTTGTGCTGTTTCTCTCGTGGAGAGAGGATTTGCCTGACATTTCAGAACAGGACTGTCTGAGGGCGGGCTCAGTCTGATACGAATATTGAAATTTCCTCTCTGCCCATGGGAGTGAAAAATATGGCTTCAGAAGCACCTGAGAGGCTACCATGCCTGGAACAAATCACTTAATTTTGTTCTTTCCTGGTGTGCATTTGTGACACCTTTTGTTTTTGTAGTCTCCTAAGTGAAAGGGTATCCCAGGCATGGACCCTTGCTTCCATGTGCCTAGCTTCACCCCACTGAAGAGGCCCACAAAGGCTGAAACTTATGTCTAGAGTTCTGCTGTTTTTCTTGTGCAGAGATGATTTGCCTGACATTTCGGATCTGGACTGTCTGAGGGTGGGACCAGTCTGATATGAATATGGAAATCTCCTCTTTGAGTTGGCAAATGGGAGTGAAAAAAATAACTTGACCAATACCTGAGACGCTACTATACACAATTTTGTTCTTTTTCAATGTGCTTTCTTCACACTTTTGGTTTTGTAATCTTCCTAAGTGGAATGGTATTCCAGGCATTTTCTCTTGCTTCCATGTGCCTAGAGGGAATCAGCTGCACCCCACTGACGGAACCCATATAGGCTGAAACATATGTCTGGGGTTGTGCTGTTTCTCTTGTGCAGAGAGGATTTGCCTGACATATAGGAGGTGGACTTCAGAGGGCGAGACCTGTCAGATAATATTATGGAAATTTCCTATGTGCAATGGCGCATGGGAGCAAAAAACATGACTTGATCAACACCTGAGATGCTACCATGCCTTGAACAAAATGCAATTTTTTTATTTCTCGATGTGCTTTCATCACATTTTTTTGTTTTGTAGTCTCCCTAAGTGGAAGGGTATCACAGGCATCCATGCTTCCATGTGCCTAGAGGGAATCAGCTTCATCCCACTGACGAGGCCCACATAGACCAAAACATATGTCTGGAGTTGTGCTATTTCTCCCGTGCAGAGAGGATTTGCCTGACATTTCGTAGCTGAGGGTGGGACCAGTCTGATATAGAAATATGGAATGTTCCCTCTCTGCAATGGCACATGGGAGTGAAAATACAATTTTGTTCTTTCTCTGTGTGCATTCGTCACGCTTTTTTATTTTTTTGTAGTCTTCATAAACAAGAAAACTGGAAATGTTGCAAACCAAGGCTGAGATAAGGAGGACGGGGAAAGATACTGGGCTTCTGGGCATTTACAAGTTTATTTCTGCGGAGGGTTGCAAATTAGTAGAAAGGGGCGATATGGTTGTTTTAAGTTCCAAATATTTCCATTGATTTAAAAGGGACTTTAAACCATCTTCAGCACATTGTTAATAATGCATTTAAGTCCTTTCTAGCATGCACTGGAAACATTTAGTTGTTTCCTATGGTGGTGTTGTTTTGCCCCAGATTTGAACCACTTTTTCGTAGTACATCAACTGATTCACCTTCCACTCCTTCTGCACCTCTTGACTCAGGGCAATCAGTGTCATCCTGAGGATGAGACGTTAACCTTGATAACTTGGCTGAAGCCAGCATTCTGAGGATGAAGGGTTTCTCCAAATCTGTCATCACTACTATAATGAAGGCCAGTTTCATCGACATCATGTTTTTCAAGTGGTATGAAAACCAGGGATCATGGATGTGTCCATTGCATCTTCCAGTTCTTTTTCCAGGATAGGCTTTAGAAATGACTTAGTCATAGTTCTAGCAATGGGTAAAATCAAAATGCCGCCCATTTAAAGTTTGCCCTACTCCTGGTCCAGAAGCAGTTTACACAATACCCTCTGAGTGCCAAAGAGGTATTAAATGCATTGCTTTGCAATATTTTCAATATCTGTGTGGCACTGAAAGGGTTACTGTGTCTCTGAGCAGAAAAAGAAATGGGACATTTGATCAGGATCCTGTAACATATATGAGGATAGTGACTAATAACTCTTTGCGTGCCAGAGAGGTTTTGAATGCATTTCAAAGCAATGCATTTGATATCTCTAGTAATGGTCCACATATATGTTACAGGTTCCTGATCAAATGTCCCATTTCGTCTTCTTCTGCTCACAGATACAATAACCCTTTGAATGCCAGAGAGGTACTGAACACATGTCAAAGCCACTTTGGCAATCAAAGATTATTGAGTACTCCAGGCAAACTGCTTCTGGACTGGGAGGGGCCGACCTTTAAGCAGGTAACATATTGATGCCACCTTTTTGACGCAGGCAATGTTCTGATGTCGCCCTTTTGAGGATTGCCATGTAGGCTACAACATTTCAATAGTAAACCCCTTTTCAACAGAGTATTGCCTTGATGTTGGACGTGCAAACCTTTGCACAAGGGGTGGCTCTTGCCTACCCTGTCTCTCATTTTCCAGTTCTTTGTAGGATTTAGTAGTGAAGAGAAAACTTTTACACTGTTTAACTAGCACTCAAAAGGCTCACCCCTTCCAGGATATCAATGACAATAAGATACATTAAAAAAAACCTAAAACTTCCTTTATTAAAATATTAAAATTATAATGTCACTGTGTGTCAGGGCATATCCAGCTTTCCACTGATATAATATATAAAATACACAAATCAGTAAAATCACATCAATTAATAAAAAAGAAGCGTACTGAGTTGAAATGTATCTCAGAAGATACAATCTAATGAGACTAAGTATCAAAAATCAGTTCGAAAAAAAGAGGACAGGACTGAGTTGAAGTATCACTACTATCTCAGAAGATACCATCTAATGAGACTAGGCAATAAAGATCAGTGGCCACAATGTGTACCATGGAAATACCATGTAAAAAAAACTATAAGGTAATCCAGATCTAATTACAAGAAATCAATAATCACAAAAGGACAAAAAAATCTTTACTGCCCTATGTGAAAGCACAAATGTTTTAACAGACTTTCTGTTTAAGGCAAAAATAGCTCCAAGGTAGTGAATATAATAACCACTAATTTACAGAAAAATCATTATTATATAGGGCCTCACTCATCAGTGTTATGGTAAACTTTAAGGGTTAATATATTCAAGATCTCAAGTTCATCTCATTTTGACAATTCCCCAGCATGAATATAAAAAGCCTGTAGGCTTGTGCTGAGTCATTGAATGGGACCAAACAGCTCACCAGGCGTATGCTGTATGGCAGCCTATCAGATATGTAAGGAGGAGAGAGTTCAGAGAGTTCCCATAAAGTAGGTGCTGTTGTGGAATACAGAAAAGTGTTGTGATTTTCAAATGAGCTGCTTACAACATGGAAATAACCAAGCAATCTCTTGTTCAGGAAAAAATATTTAGGCACCAGCAATGGAGAAATGCATTTACATTACTTGTTTGAATAAGTGTAATACAAATTAGGGCTGGATTCTATTAGAAGTGCTAAAAAAAATGCAACTAACATAAAATGTTAAATGTTAAAAGCTCAATCCTATATAATAATTCGCTAAAACGTTTGTAACAACGCAGTCATGCGCAGTAGAGATTTCTGCGTGTGCTGCAGTCATGCTCAGTAGAGACTGCCAGTGACAAGGCTGATACAGTGCGGAGCACTCCGAACTCAGACCGGAGGTCTGACTTCTGAGCGTCCAGCTCTGTATCAGCCACTGCGCGGGCAGTCTCTACTGGGCATGACTGCAACGTGACTGGACGGCACTGTGGCCCGTGTACACGGGCTCTTCAACTAGTATTTTAATAATTAATTGCAGCTAATCCCATAACATTATATATATATATATATATGTATAAATATACAGGCCTGGTCTCAGCTTTTCATTCCTCCTGTAAGAGCTGATGATGCTAATGGCAGGCAGTACAGTTAGACTTCATTTCACATCACCTAACAGTAATCATCTGCCACTTCAGAGCTCCCAGCCCTACCTCTATTAGTTCATGCTAATTGCCCTTTAAAGGGATAGTAATACTTCATTTTATCTTTATTTTATTTTGTAGGCATTAAAAAAACATGAAGAACGATATAAGTCTTATCTCTCAAACCTTTATGGTTTGAGAGATATGCACAAGCAAAGTTTCCCCTCCCGCCCCTTTTACCTAGTGTAAGCCATCTCTTCTCAGATGTGGAATCTGGTTGTAAGACCAGATAGATAACAGAAAGGGACAATCTTCTTCCTATGAGAACAATGAAGGCCCTGCCCCCCTTGACAAGTTTTTCAGGTTTTTCCCTTATCTTAATTGAAGCTTGTCCCTCTCTGCAATCTACCTGGGCACCTCCCTTCTGCTCTGGCTGAACAGTGTTACATCAGTAAAAGGGGTGGGAGGGGAATACTTTGTCATTGAATTACTCTTGAACTATATCACGGTGCCCGTGATTGCTGCAGTTCCTTGTCTGTCACCAGTAGGGGGCTTCTATTGGCTGTCTGCAGATAGCCCGCCTCTTATTGCCTATTTAAACCTGGATTGGGCACCCTTTGAGTGCCCTTTCGTGTTGTTTCTGACCTTCTTGCTATCACTATGCCAGTGATAGCTGGGCCTCTGTTCCAGTGTTCCTGAGTTCCTGATCTCATGTGTTCCTGAGTTCCTGATCTCTACTGTTCCTGTGTTTCCTGCCTGCTGAGTTGTTCCAGTCCTGGTTCCGGCCTAGCCTCTGGTGTTGCAGTTCCTGCTGAACTTCTTCTCTGCTGTTTCCTGACCTGACTGATCGTTGCTGGTTCCTGTCATCTCATCGCCTGTCTCCTGTATCCTGGCGACCTCCTGCCTGGTCGCGTCGGCGACATTGCTTGTGACTCCAGTGTGCGGTCACTGGTTTGCTCCAAAGCCTATCGGCTATACTATTCTGTGTTGGTCCCAGCGTGCGCACGCTGGTTTGCTCCTAAGCCTTGCGGCTATACAAAACTCGCTTGTTACACCAGTGTGCGGTTACTGGTTTGCTCCAAAGCCTATCGGCTATACAATCCTGTGTTGGTCCCAGCGTGCGGACGCTGGTTTGCTCCTAAGCCTTGCGGTTATACAAAACTCGCTTGTTACACCAGTGTGCGGTCACTGGTTTGCTCCAAAGCCTATCGGCTATACAATCCTGTGTTGGTCCCAGCGTGCGGACGCTGGTTTGCTCCTAAGCCTTGCGGCTATACAAAACTCGCTTGTTACACCAGTGTGCGGTCACTGGTTTGCTCCAAAGCCTATCGGCTATACAATCCTGTGTTGGTCCCAGCGTGCGGACGCTGGTTTGCTCCTAAGCCTTGCGGCTATACAAAACTCGCTTGTTACACCAGTGTGCGGTCACTGGTTTGCTCCTAAGCCTATCGGCTATACAATCCTGTGTTGGTCCCAGCGTGCAGACGCTGGTTTGCTCCTAAACCTTGCGGCTATACAAACTCGCTTGTTACACCAGTGTGCGGTCACTGGTTTGCTCCAAAGCCTACCGGCTATACAATCCTGTGTTGATCCCAGCGTGCGGACGCTGGTTTGCTCCTAAGCCTTGCGGCTATACAAACTCGCTTGTTACACCAGTGTGCGGTCACTGGTTTGTTCCAAAGCCTACCGGCTATACAATCCTGTGTTGGTCCCAGCGTGCGGACGCTGGTTTGCTCCTAAGCCTTGCGGCGATACTAAACTTGCTTGTTACACCAGTGTACGGTCACTGGTTTGCTCCCAAGCCTATCGGCTATACAAGTCAGTATTGGTCCCAGCGTGCGGACGCTGGTTTGCTCCAAAGTCTTACGGCTTTAGGATTCTCCTGTTGGTCTCAGTGTATGTACACTGGGTTGCTTACGATCCTGTCAATTTGCCATTACCATCTGACTGCTGCTACTATCTCTGGGCTGCCCTGCCCGGTATTGGTAAGGCCGGTAGAACCTTTTGCCACATTCCATCTGAGGTTGCCTTACCCGGTATTGGCAGGGCCGGTAGAGCCTACATTGTGAATCTTTTGAGGCTGCCTTGCCCGGTAATATGGTAAGGCCGGTAGAACCGTTATGCTATTCCATCTGCAGGTTGCCTTACCCGGTATTGGCAAGGCCGGTAGAGCCTAACATTTTGCTACTTCAGACTGTCCTGTCCGGTATATTGACAGGACCGGTAGAGTCTGCCTTCTGTCTTGTTATATTCTGTATATATCTGTATGTATGTGTTTGCCATCCTACGTTATCAATTTATTATTTCAATAAAATTGATTTTTACCTAAAACTTGTGTCTGAGAGTCATAATAAACCGTGACAAACTACAACTCTGATAGAACTGAAATAACACTCTCCAAAGTCCAAATACTATGATGATTAATTAGAGCTGCTTTTATTATGAAACATTACTATCCCTTTAAGGACAACATTTTTTTGGCTTCTCATGCAACCTTTAACATTTTGGGCCTTATTTAATTACAAATGGGGCAGAATTAGCTTCAGATGAAAAGAAACAGTTCCCATGATGATGGTTTTGGCTAAATTCAATTACAAGAATGACACGGCCCACTTAAACAGGATGAAATCAGGTGTCCATGGAGTAAAGGATGAGTCCAGATACGCTGCCACCTGGGATTTTTCTCCTCAGCCGTATGTGAGCTCCTTGGTTCCATTGCTCACAACACTGTCACTTTATTTAACAACAGGGTTCCAGTTAAGAACCCTGTCCATCCCCAGCACTGTTTATGTTCATACCTTATGTATAGCAGTGTCCCCTGTACATACCAGAGGTCCCATAATCAGATAGGCACCCAGAGATCCAGAAAGTTGATGTACATGGCTGCTAAAACAAGTAAGGTAATTGAGCCCAGCAGGGAAATTCATAGAACTCAGGACCCAACCAAACTGCATGTTTCCAGATAGAACATTGTCTCTGCACATATGTAAAGAATAACTCTGTGGGTCTGTAGTTATTTGTTTTGGTCAACAAAGCACTCATGACATGCTTGAATGTTGTAACATATACTGTATTTCCCTGCAGATATATAAGAGGTACCATAGAACATATGTGAGTAATGGTGGACAGTAGGATAAGAATGGATTATCAGACAGTCTGGGGTGTCACAATGTATGTGTGATTCTGTGATTAGCAGTGAAACATAAGACAAGGCTGGGGAGTCAGACACTGGATGTGTGGTTTTGTAGATATCAGTGGACAGTGGAACAAGGCTGGAATGGCATGCATTGTATGTGTTGTTCTTTGGCCACAAGTGGACAGTGGACTATGGCTAGACTGTCAGACAGTGTATGTGTGGTTCTATAGTTATAAGTGGACAGTGGAATAAGGCTGGAATGTCAAGCATTGCATGAGTATACTCTAGTATGTGCTCATCAGCTCATAACATGCTCTTGGACACTCACTGTATACAGAGTGCTAAACACTATATATGTTGGGTAATGCATGATAGAACTGAAAGAGTTTCATAAGCTCATTCCCTTCAGTCTGCTTGGTAGCAGGTCTAATGGTATACTCTCTAGAGAGAGGACCTGGTAGTATAGTTAGAATTGGTAAAAAAAAAGAGTGAAAAAATAGGTTACATGTTAAAAAATATATAATGAAATCAAAATGAAAGTCTTTTATCTCTTTAAATCTAACTATCTGAGTGTCTTCATAATCTCAGCAAGTACACTACAAATCACAACTTTGTCTTTATATACTGCATATAATATGATTGGATTACTGTCCTGGTCTCTCTTTAATCTTAGAAGAAGAAGCTCTCTGTGCAGTGTAAGAACACTTTCATTTACAGTTCATTACTGTGTCTGGATTGCCTCAACACAAAGGCACAATTATTGTCCTCTTATGTCTCCTTGGGTCTCACTCCATTATTCATATTACAGCGCTCTGAACTAAAAACTCTCAAGGACACAGCATGGCAATCCCTGTTCATTTTCCCCACAATTTTCTCCTTAAAGAAAAATGATTATAAAGAATAGGAAATATAAAATTGTAAACTTCAGCGATTAATTTAAAGCTGAAATTAAATTTTTTTCTCAAAATTTCCTCTCATCTTTTTATTGAGATTATTAACAACACAACCATTGTAACAGTTCATATTATCTAGCACAATTAAAATATTTAAATCTATGCATAATTAGTATAGTAACATGTTCTTATTTTTAATAACATGACATCCTATATAATAATTCGCTAAATCGTGTGTAACGTGCGACATGCGCAGTACACACTGCTGCGCGTGCTGCGTTCATGCTCAGTAGAGACTGCCAGCGCCGTGGCTGATACAGAGCTGGGCGCTCCGAAGAAGCGTCCAGTTCTGTATCAGCCGCAGCGCGGGCAGTCTCCTCTGCGCGTGACTGACCCGCGACCGGGTGGCAGTGGCACTGTGGCCCGTGTAACGGGCTGTTCAACTAGTAAAATAATATTTAGTCACTATGCCAAAGACATAGTTTAGTATACAGACAGTTCATTATTATTGTTATTAACCCTTTCAGTACCAGACAGGTACCCCAACACATTGCTGTGCAATGTGTTGGATCCCTCTAAGACATTCAATGGGTTAATATTAGAAGTAATAGTAGTAGCCAGCTGTCACCCATAATCTCAATACATGTTTATTGTGCTTTGTATACACATTTTATTCCTTGAATGCAATTGTAACGGATCCTACCCGTTACTGGGAGCTCTTGTCTGGGCATGGCATTTATTCACCCCTGGGCCCAAGGATTATGGATATTGGACACTCCTTTGTGCCCTGGCATACGATCTCTCAAGCCCTTATCCTGGACTAAGAGACTTTGGCTAGCCTTATGTGGATAGGCAGCTGTACCAGAGGAAAGAACAATTCAAGGCTTGGGTGCTGCAAACTCTTCTGACCTGCAAAGGGTTAATCATTTGAGTTTGAGCATATTTACTTTCAATATGTATTGTAGTCCCCCAAGCCTTTTGCTTAATTACTCAAGTCATTGTATTGAGCACTGTCTTGTGGCCCCCTGCTGTGTGATTAATCCAATCATGTCTGCCCTATTATGTTTCCCTGAATCATTTGTTGTTGGTTCTTGGACCCTTTGTGGTGACTGAATTATCCCTGTGACTACTCCATTGTATTCTGCCCTACCATTTGCTGTGTCCTATTGATGAACTGTGATTGAATTAAGTCTCCTGTACTGTGCTCCAAGTTAGTGTGGTTTGAAACTGTATAAATATGTGTGGTTTGGTTCAATAAAGAGAGTTCTGTTTTGGAGTGAACAAGGAGTCCTGGAGTCTTGTATTGCTTATGGTCTAAAGTATCCACTCTGATACCCATCTGCGCCAAGTATCCTGAATCGCTGACCGCCTGCTGCCAGTTTCCTGCATTCTAACTTCGTGGACTGTCAGGCGGCGACGTGGACTCTTCCCTGCTTCCCTGCTTCCAGCGATCCTGCGGCTGTTTCCAGTGACTGTCCATACTTCAACTGGTGCATCTGACGGCGCTTATCTGCGTCAAGAAGGAGAGACCCGGGAACGACGGCGGAAGGCGACGCGGTCCCTTCGTAGCTTCCGTTACATTGGTGGCATAGCGGTGGGATTTCTCCTTCATATTGGGTGCAGCAATTGAGGCATGGCAGATGAAACAGTGCTGGCAGACACTCTGGGAGCATACGAGGATCGCTACAGCGCCATCCGAATACAGTGGTGGACCCAGCTGGGTGATGTTATCTACGACTTCGTTCCAGAGTTGGATGCGTGCATTACAGAGGAGCTCAGAGTACAGGAGGAGTACTGGGACTTTGTTAAATACCTGGACCAGGAATATGGATCCGAGGGCCTTTTTGACTGGTGCCCAGCCCGCTTGCGATGGGACATCCAAGGGCTGGTATGGAACGCCTACCACATGGACTCTACTTTTGGGTGCCCTGACTCCAGCAGATACTGGGAGATCCGGGACAAAAGAGAGGACCGTTTTGGTGGATACATTCCTGCGGACTGCCAGGGAAATTTGGATATTCTGGCAGGATGTGAATGGGACCTGGAGCAACTATATGCTGGGTTCATTCGAGAGGTCCGGGAATTCCAAAAAGAGGAAGAAGAATGGGGGGGTAACGCATCTGAGGAGGACTTCAGCGACATTGAGGGCCAGGATTGTGTTACCCCTGTTCACTCCACACTGGTGAGTGGGAATTTGTTCCTCACCAGTGCCCCTGTTGTTGCCCCTGCATCAGGAAGTGGGAAAATTGCCCTGCCTGATACCCCTTTGCCCCTGGACTGTTTGTTGCCTGAGCTGAGGGGTGGGAATTCGTTCCCCCTCAGTGAAGAGAATGCCTCTGCATCAGGGGATGGGACGGACGTCTCCCCTGATAGGCATATTGCCCCTTCCCCTGTGTTCCCAGCTGCGGTGGACGAGACGCAGGTCCCCACCAGCAGCAATTGTATGCCCCAACTGATGGGTGGGAGAGAGCCCATCAGTCCCTGTGAACCCCCTGCTGTGGTGAGGGGAGAAGAGCTCACCAGCAGCCCCAGAAAGATGCCCCTTGTTCTATTGGAGAATGCCCTGGGAGCAGAGCAGTGTGTGCTCCCCAGGGTCACGGATAATGCCGCCTTGGGGGATGGGACTGCAGTCTCCCTCAAGGCAGAGAAGGCCCTGGAAAGTGATGGCCTACAAGAGGAGGACCCCAGCGGACTGGAAGAGAGCAGTGCTGCTGGCCCTCCTGAGGATATGTTGTGTGAACTGATGGGTGGAGAAGAGTGCCCCATCAGCCACCCTGTAAACCCTGACCTGGTGAGTGGGAGCGAGCTCACCAGGGTCTGGGAAACCCCTGCTGTGGTGAAGGAGATGCAGGTCCCCACCAGCAGCCCCAGTCCGTCCCCTGTTGATACTGCCCTGGAGAAGGGGAAGAGTGTCTTCTCCAGGTATGTGACTAAGATTGCGAGGAGGATTGAGACTGCCCTCCTCCAGAAGACAAGAGATAGCCCTGATGTGAGGGGCCAAGAAGAAGAGGGGTACAGCAGGCTGCCACTCTGCAGTGCTGCTACTGCCCCTGGAAACCCTGGATGTTGCCCCAAGTTCCTCATGCTGGAGAGTAGGAGCGAGCTCTCCAGTCCCCCTGTAACCCCTGGCTTGGTGCGTGGGAGCGAGCGCACCAGGTCATGTGAAACCTTGGCTGGGATTAGTGGATCAACAGTCCTCATCCCCAGCCCAACGATTGTGTTCCCTTTCCCTGTGACCCCTGGCTTGGTGGATGGGAGCAAATTCACCGGGTCCTGTGAACCCCCTGCTGTGGTGTGTAGGAGTGAGCACACCACCCCTTGTTTTGCCCTGACACTGGTGAGTGGGAGCAAGCTCACCAGAAGCCCCAAGAAGGCGCTCCCCAACAATTCCCCTTTGAGCCCTGATCTGGTGAGTGGGACCACCGTCCTCATCAGGGATGTTGCTGGGGCCCCTGAATTTCCTGAGCTCTGCCTGGAGGGTGGGAATGTGTCCCAGAACGTTGCCCCAGCCCAGGAGAGTGGGACAAACATCCTCTCCTGTTCCTCTGGGGCAGTGGCCCAACTAAATGGGGGAGATATGCCTCTCTCTCCACACTCTGATGCACAGAAGCCAGAGACACAATTGCCCCAGGAAGATCCCCCTTATAGACTGGCTCTTGACCCTGAGCCACTGGCCCCAGACCCAGAAGGATTTGACTTCAGCACTGCCTGGAGATGGGCCCAGGAGAGGCCACCTGTTTTGATGTTTGTCAGGACAAACAGGCATCAGTTCCCCTGGCCCAGGTTTAAGGACACAGGAACTGGCATTTTCTTCACTGGCCCAGGACAAGGGCCCTGTACACCGCTACCGGGCCCAGACAAAGGTCTCATGTTTTCCCCTGGCCCAGGACAAAAAGACTGCTTCACCCTCTGGCCCAGGATTAAGGACAAAGGGACTTGCAATTGTTTCCCTGGCCCAGGACCAGGGCCTTGTTTCCCCCTACCTGGCCCAGACAAAGGGCTCATGTTTTCCCCTGGCCCAGAACAGAAAGACTACTTTAACCACTGGCACAGGACAAGGGGCCCCTCAGTAGAAACTGGCCTAGGACCAAGGCCTTCGGACTAGTGCACTGTCCAGACAAGTGCCTCACCACCTCCATGCCCTCCTACAGCTCCAAGCCAGCGTTTACTACCGCACCCGCTGGCTTGGAACCAAAAGGGGGAGAAATGTAACGGATCCTACCCGTTACTGGGAGCTCTTGTCTGGGCATGGCATTTATTCACCCCTGGGCCCAAGGATTATGGATATTGGACACTCCTTTGTGCCCTGGCATACGATCTCTCAAGCCCTTATCCTGGACTAAGAGACTTTGGCTAGCCTTATGTGGATAGGCAGCTGTACCAGAGGAAAGAACAATTCAAGGCTTGGGTGCTGCAAACTCTTCTGACCTGCAAAGGGTTAATCATTTGAGTTTGAGCATATTTACTTTCAATATGTATTGTAGTCCCCCAAGCCTTTTGCTTAATTACTCAAGTCATTGTATTGAGCACTGTCTTGTGGCCCCCTGCTGTGTGATTAATCCAATCATGTCTGCCCTATTATGTTTCCCTGAATCATTTGTTGTTGGTTCTTGGACCCTTTGTGGTGACTGAATTATCCCTGTGACTACTCCATTGTATTCTGCCCTACCATTTGCTGTGTCCTATTGATGAACTGTGATTGAATTAAGTCTCCTGTACTGTGCTCCAAGTTAGTGTGGTTTGAAACTGTATAAATATGTGTGGTTTGGTTCAATAAAGAGAGTTCTGTTTTGGAGTGAACAAGGAGTCCTGGAGTCTTGTATTGCTTATGGTCTAAAGTATCCACTCTGATACCCATCTGCGCCAAGTATCCTGAATCGCTGACCGCCTGCTGCCAGTTTCCTGCGTTCTAACTTCGTGGACTGTCAGGCGGCGACGTGGACTCTTCCCTGCTTCCCTGCTTCCAGCGATCCTGCGGCTGTTTCCAGTGACTGTCCATACTTCAACTGGTGCATCTGACGGTGCTTATCTGCGTCAAGAAGGAGAGACCCGGGAACGACGGCGGAAGGCGACGCGGTCCCTTCGTAGCTTCCGTTACAGCAATGCTGATTGAAATGTTTGCAGCTGTTACTCATTTTTTTTTACAAATCAATGCATTGCACACACACCTGGTCTTTAAAGGGTTAAGTTTGGGGCCCTTCTTCTCCTCATAAGACCCCGCTCCCTGGAACAGTAAATACCCTTAGCTTATAACAAACAAACACAAAGAAAAAGCTTTTAACTCCTTCGTTGCTAGAGAGATAGCCAAATCCCTTTGGCCTCTTGATAGCCAGGGCCTTTTTTTTACACCAGAGGACAAGGCAGTTGTCTGCTTTGCCTAATGGGAATGTTGGCCCTGCAAGGATATCCAATCATGGGAATGAGAGCTACAAAATTTCACTCTCCTGAAACTTTGCAGCCCTGGATCGCTTGCTCAGTTGGAGGAATTCTGAGGAAAACTAACAGCATCATGTTAATTAAAGAAGAAAAAACATTGATCTAAAATTGGTATTTAATCTGTTGAACACTACTTAGATCTTCAGAGCAATTGTTAATGTGTTGAAGAACTCTCTAGCCAGAGGCGTAACTAGAACGGTCTGGGCCTTGGTGCAAGAAGTGCCATGGGCCCCCCCCAACCCCCGAACACATTGGCACCCAGGTCCTCCACAATGCCTCCATTTCCTACCTCCCAATCCCTGGTGGTCCAGTGGAGTGGCAGGAGAGGCGGGCTGGTGCGACTTGCTCCTGCTCTGTCCTCTTCTGTAATGCAGAGCGCTGGAAGATGATGTCATCTCCCAGCGCTCTGCATTACTAGAGTGCGGGAGGGAGCTTGCGGCGCCAGGAGGAGGGGGTCGCAGGGGGCAGCCGGGCCCCTGGAGTGACGGGCCTGGTTGCAATTGCGACCCCTGCGACCCCTATAGTTACGCCACTGTCTCTAGTATTCAAGGGTGTTAAAATACCCATTTAAATTAATGATAATTTTTGACATTTTTGTTTGTCTTCTGTTGTGCAGTTGGTTTGCCCCAGATTGATCCAGTTCTTAGTGCATCAATGGCTGGTATGTGAATTATTTCTCTGGTAAATGTACACTTTAATGTAGTTGTTCAAATGGCATAAAAAAAGATGTACAAAACCAAGGAATGTGGAGTATGCATCTGTTTAAATGACATAGGATATTTAGCTCCATATGTTGAAAACTGTAATTTCAAAGTAATCTTAGAAATTATGATTGATGTTTTGAAAAAAATGGGGGTGGAAAATGCCATATCACTCTGCATCAAGAGGTACACATTGGAACAACATATGCTAATGTATTATTGATGCATAGAACTGCCATATTGTTTTTAATTGACTAAATTCATGGTCCCCTTTGAGTCCCTGTTCAAATTGCTCTGAGATAGCTGAGATAACTTCCATTGTTGCAAAGAGGGTAATAAAGTCCTTCAAGTGTCTTACATTTCCATAGAGTGTTGAATTTACAAATGTGGCAACTACATGATGTTTTGGGTATCTTCATAACCCAAATGTTATTATACAGCAGGCATTTTATCCAAATAAAACACAGTAGAATTGCAGTTATACCTTTCCTACTCTTTTCTTACTAGTCCCCAAAAATGGGAAATATTATTGTAACCATTTCTGTAATCTAAGTAATATTACCACGCCTGTGTTCTCACATCTAGTACTTTATACCAGAGAGAGGCAGATACAGCATTTCAAATCCTGCTTAAGTTGACTCAACTTTCTACAGCTGGCTTATTGACAATCTAAGTCCATTCCAGTTTTCTACTTTCTGGTCTGTGTCCCATAACATTCTAGTTCTATTCTAAGAGTGAACCTTTGACATGAGCAGTTTTACGTTATCTAAAACATTTATTAGACTTCCCTACTGGTCCTTTGGCATCTGCTACCCATACTAATTCATCCCATCTGCTGAATTTGGGTGTTGTGTCATAGTTTGGCCAAAATATGTTTTAGCTTGCTTACCTTGCCAAGGTACTCCTATTTATTATGTATTGCCAAATGTTATGGCTTACAAAAAAGCTTTATACTAAAAGTTAAATCTATCTGATGCCCTCGTGGCTGAACTGGCCTGCTTTAAAGGCATAGTAATACTTAAAATGGAAAAAAATGTATGTTGTAGGGTTTATCCCCCTGATTTAAACAAGGGTACTCCCACTGCTGAGAGATATTTTATTAAAAAATTATAACAGCTCAAACTTGAATTTTTTAAGTGCAATATCACAGTGGCCTGAAAATTCACAGTGGCGCTGTTGCAAAGCAATGCATTCCGTACACCTCTGGCACTCAAAGGGTTAAACGTTTTTTAGTATACTTGTTTATATACCATCTTTGTCATTTATAACAGTGAAAGTTACTGAAATGTGGTTAAAAGGCATGTAGAATGAGAAGGGGAGAACATTTTGTAGAGAAAAAGAAACACACAGAGCTAAAAGACAATAACATATATATACATACATACATACAAACATATACAGAAAAAGACCATAAGTCAGTGAAGTATAAAGCACATCAAGGAATGAGGAATTAATACGTTTGTATTATACATGTTCTACACAGGGTTCACATTTAAGTAATATGAAGCAGTGCAGGATTGTCTTCTGTCTTTGTTTTAATTTGGGGACTGTGGAAGGTTACCTCCACAATGCCCCATTGATCCCCAGTGTCCATCTCCTACCTCCCTGGTCCAGCGGCATGTCAGGAGAGGTCTGTGTCGCCTTCTCACAGACCTCTATTGGCAGCTCGGAGCTCCTGCGTGGTCCTCTCTCCAGTAATGCAGAGCGCTGGGAGATTACGTCATCTCCCAGAGCTCTGCATTACTAGAGTGCCAGCTGCTAAAAGATGTCTGTGCCGAATATGGCACAGGCCTCAGCTTGTTGCAGCGGCCATGCAGGAGGCTTGCATGGGGCAGCCGGGTCTCTGGAGTGACGGGTCTGGTCGCAGTCGCTACCCCTGTGACCCCTATTGTTACTCCACTGTAATTCATAGAAGACACAATGATTTCCTGGCCATGGTAACGTAGGGGAACTTTATTAAAAGATTTTATTTTTCCTTTGATTTGTTGTAACATGAAACCTGGTTGACCTGTTTGCTGACATATTTACCTGTCATGTCAAGTAAAATTGTTTTTTGACATCTTTGAAGTAAGTTAACGTATGATCTCCATTAGAAAACTGACATAATATGTTCTATTGACACAGTTGAACATGCACGTTGAAGTTCAATAATGTGTGTGTAAAGAAATCAAGTGGTGGCATTGATTATTTAAAGCAAATCAGCCGTAGACAACAAAACAGAATATATATATTTGCCTAGAAAATGAGAACACACATTTGTCCTTTTTCTAAACTAAATGTAAAAATATTTAATGAATAAATGCATAGGCTGTAACAGATAGTAGAAATATTATTTTTTGTTCATTTAGAGCTGCGATACATTCGTCTGTTGTTTCCTCCTGATTCACAATTATCCTTTGCAGCTATAACAAAAGACTCATTAGCAATGGAACACCTACGTGATATTATTGCTAGTAGGCATGCGCATGCATCTTTCTTACAGGGTGGATCACTACATTTGTGTAACAGCTTACCTTATATCAAGTGCCGCTGCTTCGGCTGACGCTGGGAACGTATAGCACAAAATGTCGCTTCTGCGTCATCCCACGCGTCACTTCAGGCATTGGGCCTGGGCACGCTTGATGTCTGTAGCGGCCGCCCGTGTCCACTGGCCAGGCGGTTCGGCGGCTCAAAATGACGCAGGAGAGGTGCAGGAGTTTGACGCATCTTGCCGAGATGCGTCAATTACAGGCACAAGGCTGCTTATTGATGCAGACCTCAATCTTATCAGGAAGGCATGGTCAGACTCCTCCTATCCACTTTCTGGCTCTTAGTATTTAAGGGAACGAGATTCCTATTCAGTTACCTTTACGTTGTTGTCTTGTACAGTTGTATTTAGCTTGTATCCTGTGTTCCTGTATATGACCCTGCCTTGTCTGACCATCCATCCTGGTGCTGACCTGTGGCTCTGTCTGACTATCCTCTGTGCACTCCCTGGCTTATTTGACATCCAATCTGGTGCAGACCTGTGGCTCTGGCTGACTACCCGCTTCGTGTATGACCCTGGCCTGTCTGACTATCCTATCTGGTGCTGACCTGGAGCTCTGTCCAGCCATCTCCTCTGTGTTGCCTCCTGACTAGTGGACATCCTATCTGGTGCAGACCTGTGGTTCTGTCTGACTACCCGCTCCGTGTATGACCCTAGCCTGTCTGACTATCCAATCTGGTGCTGACCTAGGGCTCTGTCCAGCTATCTCCTCTGTGTTGCCTCCTGACTAGTGGACATCCTATCTGGTGCAGACCTGTGGCTCTGGCTGACTACCCGCTCTGTGTATGACCCTGGCTTGTCTGACTACCCAGTCTGGTGACATCTGTGACAGATCTTGGCAACAACACCATGGGGGAGAATCACTAAGTGGTGATTAAGGCCAGGATTCATCAAGGTGTGAATGGCTTAATGCACAAGAAAATCGGAGGATTTCATTGAGCATTAACCATTCTCCCATTCAAAAACTTTTGGATTGTATCTGGCCATTGCTTATTCTTCAATGAGCAATGGCCAGATAGATCCGCAAATGTGATCTGCTAGCTTCAAGCTGGTGGATCCCATCTGAATGCATGGGGCGAACACACGCATACACATTTTCATTTGTGCATGGGGTTTTCCCCGGATTGGGCAATTTACGCAATTTTCCCTGCTTCACATTCGCAAAGCAGGGAAACATGCAAAATCATTGATGAATACCTGAAGATATCCTTGAATGATCTCGGTGAAGAGCAGCATATTTGATACTCTGCTCTTCCCTCTGTTTGATGAATCCCAGGCCAAAGAGGTGATAAAGTGAAGATGACTTATCCAGTTTATCACTTCTCCAGTTACAATGTTATTCTATGTAGTCTATTCACTAAGATCTCCAAGGTTGAAGAAATCATAGTGCATAGGCTCCATAGAATAACATAGGAACTGGAGAAATGATAAACTGGAGAAGCCACTTTATCACCTCTGTATCACTGCTTAGTGAATCTTCCCCCAAGGAGGAGATTCATTAAGCGGTGATAAAGATGTGAATTCTCCAGTTTATCACTTCTCCAGTTCTTATGTTATTCTATGGAGACTATGCACTAAGATTTCTTCAACCTTGGAGATATTAATGAATAGGCTCCATAGAATAACATTGTAACTGGAGAAGTCATCTCTACTTTATTACTTCTTTATCAGTGCTTAGTGATTCTCCCCCCAGTGTCTGGTTATCTTATTTACAAGTAACACATTAAAAAGGAACTTTCACCTCTAAAATACTTTTTTGCATTTGCTTAATCTATTAAAATTGTATTTGGATCCATGTTTTTTTTCTACTTACATACTTTCTAATATATTTGATTTTAAAAGTACACTTCATGCTGGGCACTTCCGCATTCTGCGGCACAGTGTAACATCAGCACACCGGTGTAGGACCTCCCAGTCCTGTAATTCTCCTCCCTCCCAGCTCTTCTCAGTATAATGATAAACGGAGCTTGCTGTAATGATAGACGTGATGCATTAGTATTAAATGGAAGCGTGCTCCCTGAGAGAGCTGGGAGGAGGATTACAGGACTGGGAAGTCCTGCTCCTCTGTGCCAACCGGGCTACAGAATACGGGAGTGCCCAGCATCAAGTGTACATTTAAGATCAAATATATTAGAAAGTATGTAAGTAGAAAAAAGGATAGTAATGTTTCAAAATAAAAGCAGTTCCAATTAATCTTCATAGTATTTGGACCATGGAGAGTGTTATTTCAGTACTGTCAGCGTTGTAGTTCAAGAGTTATTACTAGGAAGAAACAAATGGCATCTTTGTACGTTTCATTCTATGTCTCATATATATAGTTTGTTGTTTTTCTCTGATTACTTTTGTAACATATTGAATAATCCATATCTCAGGTTCTCCATCATCCCCTCCATGACCAATCCACAACCTAGTATCTCTACTACTACTGGGTATTAGGTCACTAGGACACTGGAATTGATGTTTTAGCTTCCGAGATGTTCATAGCCCCATTTAAATCAATAAGAATTTTATGTGCCCCTACGGTTGTGTTGTTTTGCCTTAGAATTGCTCCACTTGTTTTTCGTGCATTTGCACTAAGAGAGGAAGACAGACAGGGATTACCTAAAACCCTTACATTATATGTTGTTGGTCTAAGACAAACTGTAAGTGTCTTGTAATGTATGTTCTGCAGTTTTTCCTCAGGACTGCAACATTCCTTACTTCAAAAATGCAGTTGAGGCTCATAGGTTTCCGTCATCAAGGGGTTTGGTCTACAAATGCCCCAGGCCCCTAGGACTAATGGATCACATCCTTTTATCAGGCTAACTACAGATAACATGAAGCCTAGAGGCAAGAATTTCAAGGTCAAAATTAAGGTGAATACTGAGATCAATGAGGGAGGAATGGAATTTGGATGGACTAGAGAAGTTCAGATTCAATGTGCAAGGGCTGAAAGGAAACACACCCACTCCCATAAGAAGACAATCACACTGTAAGCAGCACATAGACAAACAGAGGGATTTAATCTTTAGAATAGCAATATATCTATTCCAAGATTTCCTAACTTAATTTACTGTTTTAGCCCCAGCCACTTTAAAGTTGTTTACTCTAATTATAGTCTAAGATCTATTATTCTACTATTCTTTGTATTCAGAAAAATGGTTAACTCCCAAAGGTTATTAAATCCAGTAATATATATGAAAGCTTCATTCACATCATCCCTTATATCCCCAAACTATAAAAGGTCCAGGGGGTGAGATGCAGTAAGGAGAGATAAAAGTGCATTAAACATTAAAAAAAAAATAATTCCCCAGTGAAATATTCATCTTGAGAGATGTTAGGACATAGTGACTAAAATAAATTAGCAGCACTACAGTGTACATGTCAAATATGATACTATATTATAATACAATGTACAGTAGGTGCAGCAAAATTACAAATCACAATCCGTAGTTAAAATGCAGTGTAAGGCGCCTTACAACAGTATGTGCATAGTGAATCACACAACACTGCTCATTAGCATGGAATTACCTGTGCATCCCAAAATACCTTCTGGCTAAGCCACTTGACCTCTGGTCATAATAATTGTCCATTAACATATACCAGGTCTCTATTTGTACATTTCTTCACAGAGTGGAGTTGGAGGGCCTGCAGGTTGACCACCACATCGGCTATACAATGCAATATGCACTTTTCTTTGAAACACTAGTCTCTTATTTTTACACGAACAAGAGTCTTTTTCATTTCCAGTCTTTATTTAAGATAGATTTTCCAAAGAGATATGTATTGGCCTTATAAATATTTTAATAAAAATGTCATACTTGTATAACACCTTTACCAACAGGAGTATCATGAAGCATTTCCAAATCAGTGACCTTGATAAATGTAAGCCTTGTGCCCACAGGTGTAGATCACTTAAAATCTCCTGCTCTATCTCCCTCAAAGATGTGGATCCCATTGGTGTATAATTAACACAGTTGGGCACCATGGTTTTCAAACAGAACTCAATGGGTTTTTTCCAAATACCAAAATAACACAATTTCCTCAGCACACACTCAGAAAACTCTACAGAAGCCCATTCTCTTTCCAGGGTCTCTTTTCCTTTCTTATTGTCATATGACTGGTAAGGTTTCCTAATGTCAACCTTCCTGTGTATTATTTATCCATGTGCTGCTCAGATAATGCACACAGGCCCCTTAGGGAACCCTGGTTATTCACTCCACTCCATCATTCACAAGCTACGGGGATCCTGTCCTGTGGAACCTCTACTGGAGCACAGGCTCGTCTACCAAGGACCCAGAGACCATTGGGTCGACTGTCTATGTACACATGCTCTACTCTCCATCTATCCCCATGGTAACTTTGGGACTGCCCACTACCCAGGAGGGAAACTCAAAGTGGCCATAAAAATACTACCAACATTATACTTCAAGGAGCAGTTACACTGTATACTTACACTTGCCAGCATAAACACTCCATGTACCCTTCTTCCTCTGAGAGTCACATGACAGAGCATCACCAGTGGTTCACAGTATAGTGTAGAGTGACACCAACAGAAAGCCCCTTACAAAACAGACTTATCACCCTATTTTGAGAAAGAAAGTGGAGTTATGCTGGGGCAAACTACCTGCATCATGGATCACAAATATAAGTTCCTATTGATTTAAATGGGCATTTAAACCCCTTGGATGCTAGAGACATTCCCTATGACATCCACGGGGTTAAACTCCATATTTAAATTAATGAGAGTTTTTGGAATTTGTACTTGTCTCCTTCTGAGCAATGAGTTTGCCCATTTTCTGTTAAACATAGGACCACAGATAGATTAAGGCTCCATAGAAACCTCAGAGATGCACTTGTACCACACTAACATAATACATGAAATCATATGATTAAGCAATAATAAAATATGCTGGTAAGCTCATAGTATATTAACCTTTTAATAACAATTTACAGTGTGAAATGCATTGCATACTCCTCTGGCACTCAAAGGGTTAAAGGAGTATCAACACCTTCAAATAATACACCCCCCCCCCCTTAACCTTACTATGGTCAGAAAATCCTAATGGGCTTACCCTTATGGTTTTTTTCCCCCTTGCTCAGATAACCTCTGCAGTCAGTCAGTTGTTAGCAGGACCACAAGCGTCAAAATCTGCTCACTGCACATGGTAATCTTAACCCTTTAAGGACCAGAGGGGTTTGCAATGCAATGCTTCAAAATGGCTTTAGTGCCCCTTAAAGAAATAGTAAAAAAAAAAAAAAAAAAAAAAAAAAGGAGATAGAATATTCATTTTAATTTTTTATAATGCATAACTTATTTTAAATCTCGTTACCTTTAAAATATATTCCTTCTCCCAACTCTTTTTCATTTAGTCAGGCAGAGATCCCTCAGATCTGAAAGCCGGTCACGGATTGCAATAAGGGACAATTATGGAAGTGTTTTCCTTATGCTGACACAATATTGTCACTTGTTGTGATCAGTCTGGACCTGCTTTTGGATCTTCCTGACTTAATAGGAAAGGGGTAGGAGGCAAATACTTTAAATCGAAGATTTAAAATTTGAAGATAACAAGATTTTAAAAAATTTTATGTATTATAAAAAAATTAAAATAAACAACCCTTTAAAAGGTTATGTAGTCTTTTGGACCCTGCCTGCTTCAGATTGAAAAAAAGTACCAGCAACTGTCATGTCCGCCTCCATGGACCTGACACCCAGGACTGATTGCAGATGTTACCTCTTGAACAAAGGTACAACGGTAAAGTTCATAGAAGCCATTAGGATTTTCTGAGGATAGTAAGGAAAGTGGGGGACTATAATTATCAGATTTTAGTTCTCCTTTAATATCTTATTACACATACTGTGATTGTAATAACTTGTGGACTATAACTTACAGATGTCATCTGGCCAGTAGGAGATTTAGTCTACCAACAGCTGTGGAAACACAGGTTGCAAAGCAAAGAGATGCATTACTCTGGCACTCAAAGGGTTAAATGAAAAAATGTACATTTCAGACCCTCAAGTTCACTATCTCACTTACCCTCAAGTCCACTATCCAACGACCCCCAAGCAGGGTTGGATTTCCTACTAGGTTAGTGGTTCTCAACCAGGGTACTGTGGCACTTTGGTCTGCCGATGCAGACAAAATGGCCCTAGTGCACTCAATAAATCTCCTGTTATCAAATATATAAACAAATATCTCAACAGATGCACTATAGAGTGGTGCTACAGGGGAAACTTGAACAACAGCAAAAAACAAAAGATACCCCTGCTGTATTAGTGCTCTTCTCTAAAAATGGATGGATCTGTGGATGAATGGATTTGTGGATGTTTATAAAGATGGATATCAATAGGGATGATAAAACATAAAGATAGGTAATCTGGACAGAGCATTGTCTGACTTGAAAAGAAACTCCAGCAATAACCAGACTTAGCCCTAGAAAAATGATATAATCAAAAACTTTTGATTGCCCTAATGATGAAGTGACAAGAGAAATACGTGTCAGCTCACATATGAAAGCTTGACTTTCACAATTATTTTAACTGTTTTAACAGTGATTGAGAAGTCTATCCTATCCATTTCATTACTATTCCCATTCTGTAGTCTCAGTCAATCCATTAGACCTGTTGCTGACAAGCCAGATATGTCTCGGTAAATTATAGTTCAGTGGTCATTGTAAGACTTCAGTGGCAAGCTGGATATGCCTCAGCATATTAGATTCCTACGAATGCTAGGTTATACAGACATTAATGGATATGAATGAATAACAGCTCAGTGGTTATTTTTGGACTTCTATGGCAAGCTGGATATGCCCTAGCTTATTAGATTCCAGTGAATATTAGGTTACTGCAAGTTTGGGCATTTAGCCAAAAAAAGATTAAGCACTACTGTACTAGGTACAGGAGACAGCTGCCTAGAGTGTGCAATTTTGAATGGCGGTCATGGATTCTGAACACCTACCATGCTGTAGTGGGTGTGGCCACTGTAATTCAACTTTATTGAAGATCCTTTTTGTGTTTTTATGTTATACACTAAAGACCAAAGCAAAAATAGAGTTCTGATTGAAACCAGCTGCACAACAGAGGACAAATTAAGGTTCCTATTGATTTAAAGGGTATTTAACCCCCATTTAAATCAATGAGAATTTGTGTTTGTCTTCTTTGGCTCAGTTGAGTTGCTCCAGAATTGCTCAACTTTTGTGCGTATGGGTCTAAGAGTATTTTCTGTGCCAAGAATCAGAGGATGCATCTGAAGGAAGGTCCACTGTAAGGTGATGAAATGTGAGCAACCCAGCACTAATTAAGTTAAAATAATAATTAATGCTTAACATCCCTCTTTTACTCTTTCAATGCTGGATTGCTCAGCTTGGACCACCTTAGTGGGAACACTATCTGTGGGTGGGGTTACTTAATGAGTTGAGGTGTTTCCATAAGCAGGCTAGGGTGCCTTCCCTAAGATGTATATCCAACCTGCTCCCAAGCCCAATTTTAGCAGCAGTACTTTCTGCATTGTATCATTTCTCCATGATATTTTAGATCACTACCTAACGAATCTCAAGGTGTTTTTTACTTTAACATTAAATGTTAGCGATGTCTCTAAGGCATTGCTACTCAATGTGTTTGAGACATCTCTAGCATTCAAGGTGTTAAACCTCTGAGCTCTGAAATGTTACTTCTGGCATGTGGTGACCATATGAAAAAAAGAAGTATTCAGACCTCATAGGGGGCATCAGGACCACTGCCGAAGTCCCCCCAGCTATTTATCTCCCAGCTGATAGCACATATTCCCACATACTCTGTACTGTGAGACCCCCAAGCCACTTACCCCCTGGAAGTCTCGGATACCCATGAACACTGTCTGACTCCCCCAGTCTGGCTCAACTGCCCACTAATAGTCACATATCCCTACATCCACTTTTTGAGCCCCATTGACTCCCTAGTAGTCATGGAAATGCACATATAATGCCTACTCCCCCAGCCTTATTCCACTTGCAGCCATGCTCCTGGCACCCACTATGGTATGTCAACCCATACTAGTGTGGTACTTTTGCTCATGGTCTAGCAACAGATACTGCATGCAATAGGAAATTCCATGGTGTTGAAAGACTTTAGTATCATTAAAGTGACTGAAGAGTTAAAAAGTATGCTTTTTTTCTGAAAATAGTTGTGTACACTAGCTTAGGGGTAAAAATTCAAGTAACCCATCATTTTATATGGAAGAATATCTACATTCCAAAATGGTATGCCTTATTGATCTGTGATGGTTATGAGCATTTTAGTGCAGTCAGATCATTTCAGAAATTAAAGGTAGCACAGCAGTGGAATATGTTGGTGCTTTATGAATGAATAAATAAATTCAGCTTCTAGGCTTGAGTGTCCTGTATGTTAATTTTCACTCAGCATCATTAGGCTGCATATACAGTTACTAAGTTACTATCAGGGTCATTACAATTTCCTTCTTTTTGTGTACATGCTGCAACCTAATCTTTTTGAAAGCTACCTGCAGGCACTATAAACACAAGCTGAAATCATGGTATATGTAATCTGAAGCAGCCTAAATCAGATGACAGGTACAGAGACTGAACAAAACAAGTTAATATATGCAGGGTTCTCTACTGACAATATGGAAATTTGACCTGTGAATATGAAAGCTTCAAGCTGACACACACATGGCCTTTCCTCTTGGCATCCTCGTGTTACTTGTAGGAAACATTTGGCCTTATGAATAAAGGCAAATAACAATTCTGGAGTAAACCACCTGCACTATAAGGGACAAATAAACATCTCCATTGATGTAATGGGGCTTTTAACTCCTTGAATGCTAGAGAGGTCTCCAACGCATTTTTAAGTTATGCATTAGAAACATCTGTAGCATATATGAGGTTAAAAGCCCCATTAAAACCAATGGTAATTTGGTGATGTTAAATTTGTATCTAATGGTGCATTTGGTTTACTCCACAATTGTTCCACTTTGCTTTTATGTATAAAGCCTATTTTATTCATTTGATCTAGCTTAGAATATGATCCTCCTGTTCTTTTAATTAGACATTGCATGTACTTGTGAGTACTAGCATTCATCCACTGGTTTAGTCCAAATGCAGATGTTAAAGAGAGAAAACGGGATGCCCAGGAGACGGAGGGATCATCCACATGGCAGTTGAAGTCCCCCAGAAGAAGTGAAAGTGTGTCTGATGAGAAGAAGGAGGAAAGCCATGATTCAAAATCAGATAGGAAGTCTGAAGTTGTATATGTGGAGGTAGGTGGGCGATAGATAACTGGAATTTGTAGAGAGACTGGAGCAAAGATACGGACAGCATGCGACTCAAAAGAGGAGAAGCAGAGTGAGGAGGGCAGAGAAATTGGTTTGTAATGACAATGTTCAGAGAGCAGAAAACCCACACCTCCCCCATGTCCAGTTGAGTCTGGAGTGTGAGAGAAGGAGAGACCACCGTAGGAGAATGCTGCCTCTAAAGCGGTGTCAGATTGAGAGAGCCAAGTTTCTGTAATAGCAAGTGAATTGAAGGAGCGGGACTAAAAGAGATCATGCACAGTGTTATATTTGTTAGTAATAGAGTGAGCATTCCACAGAGCACTGGAAAAGGGAAGAAACTGAGGTTGAAGGCAGGGAATGGTGATTAGATTTGAATTGTTCCTATGCTGACTGGAGGTAGAGTGTTTGTGAATGGAGATGGGGCCAGGGTTTGGAGAGATATCTCCAGCTGCCATTAACAGAAGAAAAGAGAGAGACAGGAGATGAGAGAGTGATTTGTGTGTATTTGGTTTGTGGGGGGTGGGGGGGTGCAGGAGCAAAGAAGAGTGAGGAGTTGGTGTGTAGAGGTGAATGTGGATGAACGAAGTAAAGGAGAGATATAAACATAGGGTGGAGGAGATGGTGGATGGTAGAAGGAACCAGATATTTTACTGATAACTGCAGCCATAGAGAGAAGGAATATTAGGTATTTAGGTATTGTTTGCAGAGGGCATGGTGTTGAAACAACAGTCCGAATGTTGGTGTTATACAGAGAATCTTGAAGTTTAGGAGAATTGCAAAGCTTCCATTTACTTCCTGTCATTCCTTTGCAATGCACTGCACATGGCCATGGCACTCAAACAGTTTATCCTCTAGGAGTCGGGGTGGCAAATTGTATTCAGTATGATTCTTATTGTTATAAAAAAAGAAACAGAGCATAGAGACAGCGCCAAAAAGATCCTCTAAGTGTAGAATTGTGAATACAATATAAATGATAGTAAACATCCTATAATATAAAAGGCCAGATGTATGTTTGTCCGATGCATCCATGCGGAGTACAGACTGCCCGATGCAGTAATGTGCAGTAGAGACCGCCCGAATGCAGGCTAGATGTATGTTGTCCGACTGCCCAATGCAGTCAAGCGCACACAGCACAAACTTTTGTGGTGCTTTATGTAATAAAACCCTGTATCACCAGTGGTTTTAACTTCCCTCATACATAACGCTTTGAGAATGTTTCATATTAAGATACAGGGCGACACTTTCCTTGCATCTACTTTCAATCAGACCTCAACTGTATCTGCTTCCTACTCCTGCAGTAATACATTAAATTGCTTCACTAAAGACAGGGTGAAACAACACAATTTAATGTGTAACGACAGTTTGTGCTGCTCTGCGATAGAGCAAGTATATTAAATAGATCCCTAAAATAAACTTAAAATTCTCCTCTTTGCAAACTGTGAATCAAGGGAGGCTAATGTGGGAGTGTATGACCGTTGCAGGGCATTCCATTCATTTAAGCCTACTATGTACAAACAATTTACAGAGGAAATCACAGAAAAATGAATTAATTAACTTGTGCATGCTATAGGGGATGACATTCAGAGTGCAAAAAGCAGTGTGTACAATGGTAAGTGAACATGCGCTCTACAACACACCACAAAACTTCTAAGATAATGTGTGAGTGCAGAAAATGAACTACTCTGTCAGATCCATACATTTCACTTACAAGGCTACAACTGAAAGTGTTATTCTCTCAAGAATTCACCCAAGTAATTTACTCATTAGGAAATACTGATAAATAGGGCAATTGCTGTTGAAACAAAGAGACATATTTACAAAACCTAACTGTCTGCAATTCTGGGGCAACTTAACTGCAACATAGGTGAAAAAATTATAAATTGCCATTGACTTAAATGTGAATTTAAACCATATGCACGCTACTAGAGGTCTCCAATCTCTCTATTTTTCAAAAGGTTAGAAATTGATTTAGATTAATGTCAATTTTTATTTTCATTAGCTGTTTCTCTATAACTAGCTCAGCTCACTATTAACCCATTTCATCTTTTAACAACACTTTCCTTGCAAATATTAAGGCTTACCCTAACACAGGGTTGGGTTGTTTTACTCCACCAAAGGCCATTATCCTATAATATAAAAGGCCAGATGTATATTTGTCAGATGCAGTCATGCACAGCAGAGACTGCCCAATGCAGTCATGCGTAATAGAGACTGCCCAAACACAGGCCAGATGTAAGTTTGTCCGATGCAGTCATGCGCAGTAGAGACTGCCCAATGCAGTCATGTGTAGTATAGACTGCCTGAACGCAGGCCAAATGTATATTTGTCTGATGCAGTCATGTGCAGTAGAGACTGCCCAAAAGCAGGCTAGATGTATGTTTGTCCAATGCAGTCATGAACAGTAGAGACTGCCCAAATGCACTTTGGCCTGTGTACACAGGCTTTTACACTAGTCACTAATAATAAAAGACCAGATGTATGTTTGTCTGATGCAGTCATGTGCAGTAGACACTGCCCGAACGCACAGTATGCTGGGAGGTGTAGTTCTGTGTGACCCACTTTGGCCCATGTACATGGGCTTTTACACTAGTACAAATATATAACAACAAATATATAATTCTTGTTAAAAAATTGTATCTAATATTTATTGGTGAACAATAAATGTAAAATGGCAACAAGTATTGGACTGGTCACTGTAAGGACTAAGAGGTTATTATAAAATGCCCATATAGATATCGTAAACGTACATAAATGTATGAGGCTGGTGAGATGAATAAAAGAGGTGCAAAAGAAATAAAATTACTAAAGTAATTGAATGATTGAATCCAGAGCCTGGACAATGGATGGCCCCTTACTTGATTTCAGAAGAAAACGAGCCTTGGACCACTACAGCTGGAGCCTCTACTTCTTATGCCTGGAGTCGTTCACAAAGTCTTGATATAGCTTTTGAACAGCTCTGAGCGTTTTGGTGCTAATGTTGCACTCGCCTTGCTCCAGATGAAGAAGCATGCAATATTAACGAAAATATACGTGTAGAGCTATTCAAATGCTATATCCAGACTTTGATTCATCTTGGATTTATTTAATGCAAAGATGAACACCATTTACAGGCTTCAAGTTTTTCCAGACAAACCTGATTTGGATGATGACACCACTGAGATAACTCCAAGACGGGACCACACATGAGCAAGACGAGGCCTGTACTCAATGACCCTTGCGTATTCATCAGCTGCAGAAGGACACACCGATCATGAACGACTCTGGGCACAAAAGCAGCAGAGATTCCAACTGTAGTGGTTCAAGGCTCATTGTCTTCTGAAATCAAGTAAAGAGACTTCCATAGCCCAGACCACACTCCACTGTGTGTGGTAATATTGGCCAAGCAGAAATGAATTAGCATAAAGTGCCACACTGGGTCAGCAACAAATAAAGGTTATTTCTCAAAAACTATTTATATTACAAATGAATACAACTATAGACAGACAGTTTTTACTTCTCTTTAAATGTAACTTTTCTTATGATGTGTACTTTAAACAAATTAAAGGAACAGTAACCCTTTATTTTGACTATACATATTCTGCGCTCACATAATATATACAGTCAAATCTCCTGTACTTTTTATTTGAATTTGTTTTTCATCTTTGTCTATTTTCTTTTTATACTTTTATGTCCCTGGCAGTAAACTACCAGAATCTTCATTTCTGGTCAGTAGACAATCAAATCTTCACTGAATGAGCTATGTGCTATTTTGTTTTCATTGTATATTTTTTACATTCTGCTTTCATATTCCCTGATAGCAAGCTCTCTGCAAACTGATCCATGGCACTCCTTGTCAGAGACATAAAGTGTAAATAAATATGTGAAGATAAAAAAAATACTAATGAAAAGTATGTACATAGTATTTATTGCAGAACATGTAAAGTCCAAATAATGGGTTATTTATTCCTTTAAGATAATCCAAGGATACAACTCCACTTAAATGGATCCAGCACACCAAAAATATGTGAGACCTGCCTGTATATGAGACAGAGCTGTCAGACCCTGTGCTATTTTACAGGCTGATGCAACATTACAAAATATGACAGGAGGCCTGCAAGTGGTTCCACTCTGCAGAATGCCGTGACAATGCTAAACTTTCAAATTCATGTCTGGGAAAACTATCAGCAGCTGTAGTTGAAAGAAGTTATCACCTTTCTGGATAAACTGATTGCAGTGTGTATACTTTAGTCACTAGTCTACAGCTATGTAAAACCAAGTATTTACCCCCCAGCATTACACTCAGCTGGATCACATTGCATCACTCAACCTTTTCCACACATAACTTCACGTTTGCTTTTTAGGTCAAAGGTAGCTTTGGAATCCTTGCTTCAGAAGGACCTAGTACAGTAAGTTACAGTAGTTTATAGAGAACTAGTGTACGTGAGCCAAGGTGTGGGTGCTGTTAACCCTTTGAGTGCCAGAGGGGTACGCAATGCATTGCTTTGCAATGCGTTGCATCCCCCTCTGGCACTCAAAGGGTTACGAGGCCGGTCCTGCTCTGCGCCCTGCCGCCGACGCAGTCATGCACTGTAGATACTGCTCGAAAGCACAGAATGTTCCCAGCACAGAACTCCCAGCATTCTGTGCGTTCGGGCAGTCTCTACTGCGCATGTCTGCTTCTGACAAACATCCTAGCGAATTATTATATAGAATATTTTATTCAAATGAAAGATGAAAACTGAAATCCTTGTTACTGCAAGCATTTGGTTGTCTAATAAGGTCCTTTTAAATCAGGGATGCTTGTAAAAAACACACAATGCAGAGTTCTACAGATCCCTGTGCAGTCCTGCAGAAGGGAAAGTAGTCACTTTAATCTCTAACCATTTAATAAATTGTATTGCTCACATGGAAATAAAAAAAATGTTTCATAAAATGTTCAGAATATTGACTCATTAAAAACGTAATATAAAATAAGAAGTGATATGTACTGGTACAACACACATTAAAGGAGCAGTAAAACTGTTAGTGTTAAATAAGTGTGTGTACAAATCCATGTAGAATAACTACATTTAGAGGACTTTTCCATGATGAAAATAGGTGAAAATGTATAGATCCAACATTTCCAGGCAAAAACGTTGATTCAATACATTTACACATATTTTCTTCATGGAAAATCCTGTCAGTGCAGTTCTATACATATTTCTATATATGTTTATTTTGTGACTAGCACTCAGGCCATTGACATTCTCATTTAGTGAGTGCACAGACCTTTATCTCAGTGTTTCTCAACTCCTGTCCTTAGGACCCACTAACAGGCCAGAACTTAGGGATTTCTCTGCTAGAGCACAGGTGTGGTAATCAGAGGCTCATTCACATTGATTAACTCACCTGTGTTCTAACAAGGAAATCATCAAATCTTGGCCTGTTAGTGGGTCCTGAGGGCAGGAGTTGAGAAACACTGCTTTATGTAGTCTTACCGCTAGCACATGTGTCATTCAAAAGTAATTGATCCTCAGATATATCATGTGCATGCTGTAAAATCAAATTATGCTCTAAAATGTGTGGTACTGTGGGTGCAGTAAAATAAAACCAAGCAACAAAAAGTGTATCAGACAGAGGAATTCCAGATCAATAAAGCTATTAATAGATCATAGTCTTTTACTCTAAATCAGCTTTTTGTGAAGAAAGGCCATCAGCAAAAGAGGCAGGGTTGGTCTGCCAATCGTTACTGGGAGAGTTTGGCAAAAAGCGTTGGATAGTTTGGTGCAGCACTCAAGCCACTTTGGGGCAGTATCCTAAGGTTTGATTATACATATTGGGCTTGACCAGGAGTTTCTCAGATAATATGAGCACGCTGTATGGAGTACTTTGTTTTCTGTATTGTGCAACCGCCATATTTTACTGAAAAAGCAGTTGATTTGCGAAACGTTGTTGTGGCAGCTGATGTTTATGGTTTGCACATTACCATTGTTGGTTTTAGATCTTTTTGTATTATCTGTGAATTAAATACATTTTATAACATTCTAGAACAGCACCTTTTTTCCTGAATTGAACCAGAGAACCCCGAGCAGAGACAGGTTAATATCTCTGCTAGCACATGTGTTGTCAGCTTGTATATACCCCTTGCAACCAATACAAATAGTGAGTATAATCACTTTGGATTGAATAGGCCGAGTATAATTATCATTTAAGGCACTATTGGGCGCCCTCCTGTTTTTTGTTTCCCCTCTTGCAGGCTGTAGGGAGTGTTGAGGCTGGTTTGTTCACAGACTGTTTTCATCAACAGTTACAGGCAAAAGTTTGGCTTCTTTCTATTTGGTTGATGGGATGTCAGCAAGGAATGTTTTTAGCATACATAGCATTTCAGGGCATATGTAAGGGGAAGAAGGGTAGGGATGGCAGGAGACTGGTTTATTTTTTGTTGTTGTACCATCCAGTGCTGGCATTGCCACAGGTTTGTTCCTCTGATTATGAAATGTACTTGTTTCATCAGCAAGTCATAGCAAGGATAAGTCTGATGTATTTTGTAGGAGAACATAAAGCTATCTGAAGAGGCGGCTACAGAAGCAACCAAGTTAAGGTTATCAGAGGATGTGGTTGGGCACATCAATAGGTAGGAGTCAACCAGATTCTGTTTGTATGTGAGACCTGATAGAGTTCTTCAGTTGTAGACCAAGATGTTTACTTGTTCTTCTCTTATGATGTTCTTTGAGGGTACTGTTCAATATAGCTGGCAGTGAAGATAAAAGAAAGGGAAAAAGGATGGAGAGATATTTCACTGCCCCTCCAACAAAAACAAACAAAAAAATCCAAAAAACAAAAAATTTCATAAGTAGACTTTACAAAAAAAAATCCAATAACAAATAATACAAGAAATTATAATGGGGCTTACCATACTGCCTAGGTTCTTACAAATCTTCTTATGTATGTTTTGCCATGGTTCTTGCCACCTGTTAGTTCTTGTTTGCTATTGGTGGTGTTATTGCATGGATTTGTTTGGTTATATTTTAAATCTCCTCACGTTTTTTGTGTTTTTTAGATACAGCTCCAACACAGGGGTGGATCATCGGTTATTCCTATATTTACTGGGCCAGAAGGCTTTCACTGGTGCACTGGAATGGCTTGTAGATCTCATTCAACAATGCTGAGATGGATGAATCCTGGTATGGGTGTGAAGAGATGAAGTTGGATCACTTACTTCAAGATAAGTCATTTGATTCCCTGATGGTCTTACTGGACTCCTGCAAAGCTTATCTGAGGGGTCTATTTATTGTGTGTGCATCCAAAGTTATCTAGGTTACAAGCCCTCCATAAATCACTACTCTATATAGAATCTCCCAGGCCATGTCCAGCGCTAAAGACACTCTTTATAAATTACAGGTATACTACAAAACTATACTACAAGAAAGCCAATAAACTTTACTGAATGTTAGCCAGAAAACTAAAACAATTTCAGAAAAGGACTACTGTATCCTCAATTAAAACAAATAGGGTAAGATCTTCCATGACCGAGCCAACATATTCAAAGAATTTCATACCTATTAAACTAAACTTTACAGTCACAATACTTATCAAATCTTTTTTCTTTCTAGCCCCTGGACTCTCTTCCAAATATTGCCTCTGACTTAAATATCTGTAGCTCAGTTTCTGGATACAAGGTTCATCAAAATAGATCCAAAGTGTTGCCTATAGGACTTTTTGAAGATGAGAACTCATATCAAATATATTGGTGTGAATATCATATTCTGTATAATTCTTATAAGAACTGGAGCAAACCAACTGCACCACAGGGACCAGGGCCAGATTTACAATAAGGCAGAGTAGGCATCTGCCTACAGGCACACCCCACAGAGGGGCACCTGTAATTGGGATCGCTTTTTTAAATTTTATTTATTTATTTATTTATTTTAATTAGCCTTGGCGCCCACTCCATGTTGCTCTCACATTGCCCCCCCCCCCATTGTCCATTTCCTACCTCCCCCCGTTGTCCGTTTCCTACCTCCCTGGCAGGAGATCTGTCATCTGTGCCTCCTTAGCACAGTCCTGTAAGTGCTGAGTTCCCTCGTCGGCTCTTTAGGAATGCAGAGTGCTGTGAGATGACATCATCTCCCAGCACTCTGCATTCCTGAATAGGAGACTGCGCGAGAGCTCCAGCAGCTACAGGACTGTGCCAAAGGAAGCACAGATGACAGATCTCCTGTCAGGAAGGTAGGAAATGGACAACGGGGGGAGGTAGGAAATGGACAATGGGGGGGAGGCAACATGGAGATGGTGGGGGCTAAGTTGGAGCCGAAGGGGGGCAATGTGAGGGCAACATGGAGATGGTGGGGGCAATGTGGAACTAATGGGGGGCAAGTTGGATCTGATGGAGGGCAATATGGAGATGCTGGGGACAATGTGGAGCTGATGGGGGGGCAAGTTGGAGCTGATGGGGTGGGGGCAATGTGAGGGCAATATGAAGATGGTGGGGGCAATGTGGAGCTGATGGGGGGCAAGTTGGAGCTGATGGGGGCAATGTGAGGGCAATACGAAGATGGTGGGGGCAATGTAGAGCTGATGGGGGCAATGTGGAGCTAATGGGGGGCAAGTTGGAGCCGATGGAGGGCAATATGGAGATGGTGGGGGCGATAGGGAGCAAGTTGGAGCTGATGGGGGGCAATGTGAGGACAATACGGAGATGGTGGGGGAAATGTGGAGCTGATGGGGGGCAAGTTGGAGATGGTGGAGGCAATGTGAGGGCAATGTGGAGCTGATGGGGGGCAAGTTGGAGCTGATGGGGGCAATGTGAGGGCAATATGGAGATAATGGGGGCAATGTGGAGATGGCCAAGGGGGGGGGGAGCTTCAGATTTCTGTGCCTACAGGCTCCCGAGATGTAAATCCGGCCCTGCATAGGGAACATGTAAGCATGCACCAAATTCCTATTTGTTTTAACCTTTGTACCATTACCTTAAACCCTTGGATGCTAGTGAAATCTTCAGTGCTGCTTTGGCACTCAAAGGGTACATTGGACACCACAACACATGTAGCAGGCAAAGGGTAAAAGAGACAGATGTGCATACATATCGCGCATCATACACATGGATGGATACAGTAAAACAGCACCAGGGACAAAAGCGATAAACAGTTTGAATAAGTACGATTGTGACAGTGAAACCCACAGAGACTATCCGTGAATCCATTTGTGTAGTACATGTGCCATTGACTGAAAATGTGGGAAATGGGTAAAAGTTGTACCACTTAGCTGATCATCAGGCCAAAATGAATTCATAAAGCGAAACCAATTGGTACTTTTTGTCTCTAAGATGGAAGGATTTACTTACTTGTGAGATTCGGCGCTGCTGGATGAATGAATCAGCTGCCAGTGAGCGAATTGCTATGTAGGCTGCTCACTATCCCGGGACTTCCCCACTCCTCTCCAGTGACGTGTACACCCCCTTCCGAATAGAAAAAGGTCTAAATCTTGCATAGACACTAGAACGCGCTTTTCAGGGGATTTTCAGACATGGCCGACACTACTTGAATTGGGTGAATTTTTATTTCAAAAGTACATAGCAACTGCAATGTTATGAGAACTTCTGAAGGTAACATTATGCATAACTTTAAAATGGAAACTCAATAAAGCATTCTGAAAATGAAGTATTACTATCCTTTTAAGGCCTCACTAGCTTGCAAGGCCTTCAAAACTGATATGCCCTTTCAAGCAAAAATACATTGATTTGTCATTATCATTATGAATTTCGAAGTTAATGCATTTAGTTTTCATTTAGCTGGATACTAAGTTCAAATGTTTCATTGGAAAATTACGTGAATTTTTGATCAGTATGTAGAAAGCAAAAATAATGCTTAGAAGATACATGCTCAGGTTACAACAACTTTTTTTAGGATACATAAAATGTAAATATAGATGGCGTACAGTATTGTAAATCAAATGTACACATAGATATGGTTCTTCTGTAGCATAGCCATAATGTGAGCTGTTACTTGATACCTGGGGTATTTATGTGACATCAGAAGCCAGACACTCTCAGTGCCAGCGATAAGAATTGTCAATATGTTGTGTAGAATGATGTATGAATTAGAATCAGGGAGATCTACTAGCCAAACCCCAGGTGTTATTAATTATTTGCAATTAAAGTTTAACCTCTTTGTGAGCCAGAGGGGTATCCAAAGCATTGCAATGCACTGGCTACATCTCTGGCACTCAAAGAGTTAAGCAACGATACAGTAAGGTGTCATATATTCAGGGGTATATACAAATGACATATGTTGTAATGTAAGCTCAATAGGCTGTTTTGTGCATGCCTAATGTCTATGTACAAAACTTTTAATGCCTAAAATTGACTGCTTGTTCGAAGTGTGAGTGTGTATGGGCAATTTGGAGTTTTTCACTGCTCCGCGCCTTGTTTAACTCTAGGTACTAACAAGGAGCAGAGTGAAAGCAACTGTCTGAGTTGTCTGTGTAGGGATGTACTAAAGTTATTTGTATAGAACAGTGGTTATCAACCAGGATAGCGTGGAATTTTGGCATGTCCTGGGCACCTGCTTAGGGTGCTTCAGTTTCCCTTTGAAGATACTGATAAAAAATGTGAATGCATTTCAAACGTATATGTATGGAAATTGTCATATATAATATGCAGGTTCCTGTTATTCAGATTGTGAGACCTATGAATTAACTGAGCATGTATGTATTTGTCTCCTTCTTTTCACCCTTGGCAAATAACCCATGCCATGTTAGCATTCTATGAGAATTTTATAAAGCATGTTAAGGGTGCCTTAAAGGGATAGTAATGTTTCATAATAAAAGCAGCTCTAATTAATCATCATAGTATTTGGACTTTGGAGAGTGTTATTTCAATTCTGTCAGAGTTGTAGTTCCGGAGTAATTCAATGACAAAGTATCCTCCTCCTGCCCCTTTTACTGATGTCACACTGTTCAGCCAGAGCAGAAGGGAGGTGCCCAGGTAGATTGCAGAGAGGGACAATCTTCATTTAAGATAAGGGAAAAACCTGAAAAGCTTGTCAAGGGGGGCAGGGATTTCATTGTTTTCATAGGAATAAGAGTGTCCCCTTCTGTTATCTGTCTGGTCTATGGACTGCATTCCACATCTGAGAAGAGATTGCTTACACTAGGTAAAAGGGGCGGGAGGGGGAAACTTTGCTTGTGAATATTTCATAAACCATAAAGGTTTGAGAGATAAGACTTATATCATTCTTCTTGTTTTTTTAATGCCTACAAAATAAAATAAAGTTAAAACGAAGTATTACTATCCCTTTAAGCAAAAGAACCCACTGAAAACCGCTGGTATAGAAGCATAGACAGATGATATATTTTCAAGCTCACCAATTAGCACAGTAAATGGGCTGCAGTGGATTTGTAATCTCTCCTCGTTCAATTTTACTTTTTTTAGGGGCCCTTTAAGCCCTTGGATGCTAGAGAGATCTCCATTGCATTGCTTCTCAATGCACTGAAGATGTCTCAAACATTTAAGAGTTAAGACAATGTTGCTGTCATGTTTCAACAGAAGAAACACTGATACATTATGTGGACCTGAAGCACAAAAAAGCCAGTGAACTGGTCTCTGTGTGAAAGTATTATGTGTGTGTGACTAAAACATTGTTTGTTCTTTTGAATGAACATGTGAATACATAAATGAACCAATAAAAACAAGTACTGCAAACACACCACTTGTTTGTCATTCAAAATCAGCTGCATAACTAAACATCAGCAATACTGATTTTCCAGGTCAAGGAACCAATTCTAAATCATGATAGTTTGGTATTTTATACTTAATAGATGAAGAAATGAGGACATAAATGTCAAATGAATGTACACATTCATTTTGAAAGTGAGATATAAATGTGAAAGCAAATATGAGATATAAAGAAGTATAGTAAATATGTCCAAGATGATACATGACCATACCTGAGAATGTTCAAAATGAGCTGACCTTAAACTTTCCCAGAACATAGATTCTAGGGGATATTTTCCTACTTCTTGTAACCGAAAGTTGCTCCAAATTAGGCCTCATGGAAACATTAAACTACTATAATTCAGAGAGCTCATTGCCTAAACACAAAGATAAGCAGGACTTCTCTCTGTGCTGTTCTTCTAGAAATGGCAGGATTTTGAGATTAAATAAAAAGTTAATTGGTGTAACGCATGTAGTAGGTTCCATTTAACTCTCACATATAGAAAAGAAGAAAGGAAGTGCAAAAACACTTGAGAGTAACACATGTAATGGGCAAGAATCTGCTTAATATGGCAAGTACTTACTAGAGCTAAGGGGTAATAATCTACCCCTGAGGAGGACAATAAGAATCAAAGTATCTAAGATCTAAAGGCAACAAGACAATTCTTCACTCCTCCTTCTTATATTTGGATCTCTCTCAGAGGATGCCACCAGATCTTTCTCATATGGTTCTTGCAGCTTGAAATGAGAGAACATACACACACAGCGCATCAAATCCTCTAAGGGAAAACTGTCTCAGAAGGTAGAAAGTCCCTTATAAATCCATTGTCCTCACTCCCCAGATCAAGAAAGCAACCACAGTTCATGTGCCAAAACCACCGATATATTGATCCAATGTAACATTAAAATATCTGGGTATTAAAACAGTAATATAAAGAAATAATTTATTGGATAAACCACAAAAGTAAGAGCACCCTATGCATGTATTCCACAACTAATTGAGAGAGCACATGGTTGAATACTGGGCTGCTACTACATATACCTAACCCTGAGTCAGGAGATAGTCAGTTGTGGCCTCTATATGCTATTTGCTAACAGGGGATACTGGAAGTTGTTGGCCTTAAGAGCTTGGAATCACAATGCTGATTCCAACCTGACCTTGGAATAGGTCATATGTCCTATTGGCCCAATACAGAATGTTGTCAGCTGTGCACTATTTAGCTTTTGTGGCCAATTACTCTGAAAATAACCCCCAAAAATTGGCTAACTGGGGATGATGAGAGTTGTGAGCACACAGTTGAGTAAACCCTCTATTGGACCCTTAGTACATATGGCATCTACCTGAGGCAGTATGTATTCAGCCTTTGTCTTCTTAGCTATTTGTGGTCTACGTCTGCCAGCCAGCAGTTGTATGCAACATGAACTGGAAAGCCCAAAGCTGAATAAACCCTGTATTGGACATTTAGTACATATAGCCTATCTCTGAGTCAGGGTGTATTTAACTTTAAGTCCTGCGTTAGGTTTGTACCTCGGAACTCAGTGTCAACATTGCCACTTGCATCCGATTATGATGGCATCAACTGTCAGATCTTCTGATGGAAGAAGCAGAGGTTTCGACCAGTAGATAACATCTCCTAATTTTTTATCTCATCTGCCTGCTACTCAGTTCATCATGAGTTTGAAAGCTGATTCCAGCTTCCCTACGGCTGGAGGCTGGGTGGAAGGTGGTGGGTCCTGGCATGATGCTTTCTGGCATGGGGGGTATGGTGAGGAGACTGTATAGATGAAGCGAGCTAGGTTCAGGGGAGAAGACCAGCACTACTTCCTCCTCAACCACCTCCCAGTCTCTGGTCTACTCTTCAGCAGGGACCCGTAGAACAAGTCTTTTGCTGTTGGGCCCAATGATGTATCAAAGGTGTGATAGATAATATAACTTTTCATGCTATACACTTGTGTAAACACAACACTACCATAAAGCAGTGCCTTCCGGGCCCACCAGCAGACCAAAACTGGATGCTTTTGCAACTCAAGCATAGGCGTGTCAACAACAAATAATAAAACAAGTGTAAGAATTGTATTGAAATCTTTATAAAGATGAAGGACAACAACTGAATGCAGTGCCAGAGGCTAAATATGTGCCAAATGTTTTGCTAGAAAAAGTAGAAACTGTAATAATATCAATGAAAAATGGCAAAGGAGCTGGACATGATAAAGTCAACACTGAAATATTTAAAGCCAACAGTCAACCCTTATTCAAAGCCATAGCTAAACTGTTTTCAAAATAACCGACTATTCTGTAAAGTGCCTAAAACACTAAATAATGCAGAAGTCCTCCTACTGCACAAAAAAGGTGATAAGGCGAATCTAAAAAGCTATCAACCAATAAACCAATTGCCAGTTGTCTGAAAAGTTTTCACAAAGGTACGATCAAGAGAAATGGACACAATACTAAACATGGCACAACATAAAGAGCAAGCAGGCTTCAGGAGCAATTTCAGTACAGTGGACTGTCCAGACAGTGCAACAAGCTATAGAGCAACATAATGAATATAACCTTCCATTATACATAGCCTTCATTGACTATGAAAAGGCCTTTGACACGGTTGAAAAAGCAGGCAATAATCGATACCCAGTTCAACCAAGGAATAGACAGAGCTTACATCAATATCCACCAATTAATATATGAAAATCCAAATCAATACAGGTCAACAATGAAAAAGCACAGAGCAACATAGAAAAAAGTATCCAACAAGGAGACACAATCTTCCCAAAACTATTTTCTGCTTGTTTAGAAGAAATTTTCCGCAAACTAAATTGAGACAAAAAGGACTTAAGATCAATGGAGACTACCTACATCACTTACATTTTGCAGACGATATCATACACTTTGGGTCTGTGGATCTGAAGAGGAATATCAACAAAACACAAGTCATGTTTAACAAGTTTACCATACCAAGGAAAATCACAGTAGAAGTAGAAGAAATGGACAGGTATGTTTACCTTGAACAGAAAATGTCAACAGATGGAAACATTATGATGGACATTCAGCTACGTAAAAAATTGGGATGTCAAGCATTTGGAAAACTAAGTAGAACTATCTTTAAGACAAGTTTACCACTCTGCCTCAGCCAATGTGTCCTCTCAGTCCTTATATATGAATCTAAAACATGGACAATGAATGCCAAAGACATAAAAAAGTTACGCAAAGAAGTATGGAGTGTCAGAATCTGAGCATAACAAAAGGAGACTGAAAAACATGTGCACGGACTTATCAGCAAAGTTCTATGACATCAATGAAAAAGTAAAGCACCTGCAATGAAAATGGGTAGGCCGCATAGCAAGAAGACCTTATGATAGATGGACCAAACAAATTCTGGAATGGATTCCACTTGATACTAAACACCCAATAATAAGAACAAGCTATGTAGATGAAATTATCAGATTTAGTGGTACACAGTGGCAACAAAAAGCACAGGACCAAAGCTGAAGGCTTTCTGAGGAGGCCTTCATCCTGCAGTGGATGAAGATGATGATATATATTTAAAAGAAATGTGAAACAAATGTATGTCAAATGAAAAAAAAAATGGGGGGATGTGGGGTTAAAAGGGAAAGTGTGGATGAAAGAGAAATGTGTAAATGTAAGGGTTGGGTTAATGTGAATATATATATATATATATATATATATATATATATATATATATGCATGTATATGTAATCCTATGTGTGGTATATTTGTGTAGTGTGTAGGAATAGACTATGAAACACAGCACTCAACTCAATCCACAAATTTCACTGCTCCTGTCTCTAGCACTGACCTCCAACTCCTCCTGAGCACTATGTCCTAACATTATAAAGCCCAGAATACAGCTAACAAAATGGCATAGTGCAGTCCCTTATATAGGATCCCCCCAGTTTACCTGATTTGAGGCACAAATATGTTATTGACTTTCATGTGTCAGAATTTGGGTATCGAGTTTTTAGCACTTTGCTCACTGGTTACAGATAATAACTTTGGTAGCGTTGCAAAAACAATTCAGCCTAATATAGATATATTGGTTCATCTCCACACAAGAACCCATGGAGTGGCTCTACTAACTCGCACAAGCATTTTCACAGCTCCCAAATGTCTCCTCTGGGATAACGGATCTGGACAAGGTGGCAAATAATTTGGAGACAATACAGTTTTGGAGGTGTTTTGGCAAAGAGCCTGTTATTCCACTGTTACTCTACCTATGGTTCTCATCTAAGCCTTTTCATTCATGTTAAGATAAGAGGGTGTGGCCAGAGAAGCTTCTCCACCAATGTCCTTCTTCTTGAGAGATGCAGCATTAAGATGAAGCCCTATGGCTTTGTAAAGGAACACTAACACCTTGTTCTAATGACCTCCATTTTCCTTACTTAGTCCAGAAGATTCTAACAACCTCTATGTATTTTGCCCATGCTCCTTAATTCAAGAGATAACATCTTCAGTTTATCCTAGATATCATGTCCATGGCTGAGTTGCTAGCAGTACCACAGGACCTCAAACTGAAGCAGGCACACTAGATGAGCTGCAGAAGACAACCATGTACAGTACTACACTCTGAGTCCAGTACTCCTATTAGTATTTCTACCGCTGTGGACATTACATTCAGGATGCTAGCTCTTGAGTAAAGGCTCAATGACAAAATTCATATTGACAATTAGGATGCTTGCTATTGTAAGGTGACTGGGAGATCATCCACGTGAACTTTAAGGTCCTCTATGTCTTTTTGCTGCTGTCCTCTTTTGCCTAGGTAATGGGTGAAGACATGGAGCACCCAGAAAATCCGTCAGTAACTCATTTTTCTGTTTAATCCACCTCAGTGAAGAGACCACCCGGACGGGGGTTATGGATCAGTACTCAGTATGTTACTTAGGATGTTACTATTAAAGGGATAGTAATACTTAAAATATATAAAAATACGTTGTAGGGTTTATCCCCCTGAATAAAACAAGGGTACTCCCACTGCTGAAAGGTGTTTTATTCAAAAGTTATTAAAGCTCAAACACAGATTTTTTAGGTGCAATATCACAGTGACCTCAAATTGTACATTGACACTGTTACTACATATGGACAGTTCTGGTCAGTTGACCATAAATCTCCCTAGGATGGTTTAGCAACAGCGCCACTGTACAATTTCAGGTCAATCTGAAAACAATGAAGGTTTGAGCTTTAATAACTTTTGAATAAAACACCTTTCAGCAGTGGGATTTCCCTTGTTTTACTCAGGGAGATAAACCCTACAACATTTATTTTTTACATATTAAGTATTACTATCCCTTTAAAGTATGTACCACATACACCCTTCTCCTCCTACCAAAGGGTTAACTAACACAAGCAATGCGTTGGATTTGCATCACACACTCAAATGGTTAAACAGTAGTCATTTTGGATCCCTTTAAATAACAAATATTTACATAAAAAAAATCCTGTAACAGTATTTGCTAAAGATACTGATCAGCTGTAAAGGTGATAGTTGATAGAAGTTTTACAGTTAGCTCCATGAATGTCATGTCCAAGTCCAAAGGTGATGCAATTTTGGTGAATGTGACATAATGTAAATGTTAAAAGGGTCTTTCATGGGATACCTGTTGCTGCCATCTTGTGTAAGAAATTAAAACTACATTTAAAGGAGCAGTAAACTTTTTTTTATGAAGACCTGTATGTCATAGATATTTTCCTGGTGAGTATAACAAGGGCATTCCCGTCACTGTCAGTTAATTTTATTTAAAAGTTAGAACAGTTCAAATAGTCAGGAAGTGAATTTACTGTGCATTTACTTCCTGACAGGAAGTGATTCTGCAGTTTCTACCATATTCTGTGGAGAACTGTGTGACACTGACTTTCCTCTCCATTAGAATGTAACATAATAAATTGAATTTGAGCACTACAGGGCACTGCTAATGTAAAAAAAAAAAAAAACAAAAAACAACAACAACATTAGTTTAACCCCTTAACGACCCTTGACGGTCATAGTACATCATGGGTTGATCTGAGTTAACGACCCATGACGTACTATGACCGTCATAGAATTCCAGGCTCCCCCCGCGGCTGCACACCGTTCAGGGTGTCCGGAATCGAAAAAAACAAACAAAATGAAAGCTCCGTGGTCCTTTAGTGACCGCAGCGTGCCTGCACGGCCGGTTGTTAAAGGGTTAAACTGTAATAACTCTGGAAATATTAATCTCTCAGCAGGGGGAGTACCCTTATTTTACTCAACAGGAAATGTACTACAATATATATTTTTTCATTTTAAAAAAGTTTACTGCTCCTTTAACAAGAAGTTGTCAGTTTAAGGAAAAAAACATGAAAAACAAACTTTGGGCTGTATGCATACCTCCCAAGTATCCCTCTTTATGAGAGACAGTCCCTCTTTTAGACTCAGATACCTCTGTCCTTCTTTCCCATTCTGGTGTCCCTTTTAATAGATTAGACTCTATGTAAATGTACACACATATAAGTGTATCACAATGTTCCACAGCAACAAAACTCACATTAATGTTTGTTGCAGTTATAGAAAAAGGTGTAAATTGGGCATGAAATAACCTAAAACATCTTGTTAATGACCTGCACATTAGTCATGCCTTCAGCAACACCATCTAAAACAAAAGTGTCCATCTTGGGCCACTTGAAATGTTGGAAGGTATGCTTCAAAAGAAAAGTGGAGGAATTCTGGGGCAAACCATTCACACTATAGGGGAGAACTAAACGTTAAAAAAAAAATCCATTGATTTAAATGTGGATTTTAACCCCTTGATTACTTTGCCATGCATTTGGAGACATCATAATCATTCAAGGGGTTGAACTCCCTATTTAAATCAATGGGCATTTTTAGTTCTTCCCTATAGTCCAAATGGTTTGTCCCAGATCTCCTCAACTTTTCTTTTGAAAATATGACCCAAAGGAATGAATATGCTCCACTGGAGTTAGCCTCTAACACCAAAGTATGCTGCTTAGGGTAGACATTAGAGCATATGATTCCTGTAGTGCATACCAGCAGACAATCTCTGCCAGTGTTAGGACTTAACAGATGAGAGTTGGTACCGTGTTAGCCTTAGAAATACAGGAGGCAAACATAGTCAAGTTGATACCTTTATTAGCTAACTAAGCAGATTTCGGATGCAAGCTTTCAAGACCTCTTAAGTCACTTCCTCAGGAATGTTATACAGATAAATATGAAAACATCTGTCTTATATACAAGTAAATATTGCATTGTTTAGAATGGAAATCAGATAAGAAAGCTCAGTCCAGACCCATGTTTATTATATTGTATTAAAGGTGGAGAGGAAAGGAACGCCCAAAATTCCAATAGACTTTCCATTGTCATCCTCTTGGTGCTAGAGGCTCCAGTGGGAGCTATTTGTGTGTATATAGCTTAGTAAATAGGTGTAAGTCTAGAGTGGGGTCTGAACTCAATTACAGCTTGGAACTGATAAACTTAATACACCCCATTAAGAATCTGGAACAACTGGACCTCCCACGTCAAAAGAGTGGCGTGTGGCGTACACAAGTGATGTGCCTGTGAAGTCCCTTCAGTTTCTTAACTGCACGTACTACCTTAGATAATTTATCTGCTCCTAGCATAGAAATTGATTTAGTTTAAATCGACTTTGCCTTAGGAGAAATTACTGATCTCTAATTAAATTTAGCTAGTAGTAATGCAGTTTTAGATTTATTAACAAAGGCCCTTTCAAGGTCTGGTAAATTGTATTTTAAAGGCCCTTTTTTAGGGCTGATATTCAGTAAATTTGTTTGGGTTTTTTTTGCTCTTTAAAGTTTTTCACAGCAGTGTTTTTTTCAGCTTTTGTTCAGCCTTTAACTTATCTGATTCTTTGGTAATCCCACACTGGTTTTACCACAAATTATTTTCTCTAAGGTGATTATATATGGCTGATATTTTCATTAAAGGGATAGTAATGTTTCATAATAAAAGCTCTAATTAATCATCATAGTATTTGGAGAGTGTTATTTCAATTCTGTCAGAGTTGTAGTTCAAGAGTAATTCAATGACAAAGTATCCCCCTCCTGCCCCTTTTACTGATGTAACACTGTTCAGCCAGATCAGAAGGGAGGTACCCAGGTAGACTGCAGAGAGGGACAATCTTCAATTAAGATAAGGGAAAAACCTGAAAAACTTGTCAAGGAGGGCAGGGCTTTCACTGTTCTCATAGGAAGAAGATTGTCTCCTTCTGTTATCTGTCTGGTCTATGGACTGCATTCCACATCTGAGAAGAGATGGCTTACACTAGGTAAAAGGGGTGGGAGGGGAAACTTTTCTTGTGGATATCTCTCAAACCATAAAGGTTTGAGAGATAAGACTTATATCGTTCTTCATGTTTTTTTAATGCCTACAAAATAAAATAAAGATAAAACAAAGTATTACTATCCCTTTAAAACAGCATGGTCATTTATTTATTTGACCTCTCTTTTGGTAGTTTTGGGCTCTAGCTATTCACCAGGCATCTCCAATACTTTTTTCTGTCCTGGTATTTTCTCTAATAAATGGCAAGCCAGTTTTTGCCGCACTAGTACACTCATTTAAATTTGTTTTGCTTCTATCATTTTAATATATACCTAATAAAGGTTACGTTTTATTCCAGACTTTATCCTCTGTTTGGTTAAACATTTTTTGAGTGCTATTAAGGCAGGGTTTTCAGTTCTCTTTGTGTCTTATATAAACCACATGCGAGGCATTAGATCCATGTCATTGTGCTTGAATATCTTATGTATTTGGACATGCCCTTCAATAAAATACATTTTTTTTTTATATCAGGATATGTTCGAAGAGATTAAACCTTTTAACTGGTAGAGGGGTATGCAATGCAAAGCAGCATACCCCTCTGGCACTCAAAGGGTTAAAGCTAGTTAGGACATGTGGTCCCAGGAAATACCTTTATTCCAGAAAATATCATTAGTATTTCGAGCAGGGTCCATAGATTTATTTCCTTTTCAAGCAGCTCTAACCAAGTCCATACCTCCCAACATTTCAAATTGCCAAAGAGGGACACTTGTGTTTTAGGGGGTGTTACTGGGGGTGTGGCATTACAAAGAATTTTTAGGCTATTTCATGACCTATTGACACCTCCATGTGTAACCTAATAAATGACTTATAACAAGACCAAAGTATTTTATTTACACAGACTAGTGTATAAACATATATACTGATGTTTGCACAAACAATAATGTGAGATTTACTGCTGTAGAGCAATGTGGTACATTTATATACACACCACACAGTCTGATCATCTAGAAAGAGGGACACCAGGGTGGGAAAGAGGGACAGAGGGATTTGGGTCTAAAAGAGGGAATGTCCCACCTAAAGAGGGACTCTTGGGAAGTATGCAAGTCCATATCTAGTAAATGGACAATCAGACCATATTCAGGTAGCTATTCTAAAGTAAACCATATTCACCGTAGAGGACAATACAAAATCCCCAAATTCGCATTGATTTAATGACGAGTGGTAGAGATGCACGCCTCTAGCGAGATCTATTGATCTTTCAAACTTTACATTACAGTTGTTTCCTTTCTTGGATTCGCTTTCTTTGTGCACACAGTGTTTCACCCATGATATTTGCATGATGCCAGATAAATATATCCACTTTAGTTCTACATGTTCACTGGCAGTTCATTTCTATTCCATACAAAGTATGTGCATAACTGCAAACAGCACGGCACAGGTCATTTGTCAATGGTCTGAGTTCTTATATCTGTTCTCCAATGTATTTCAGTGCAACAACTTAAATGGATAGTAATGTTTCCAAATAAAAGCAGCTCTAATTAATCAGCATAGTATTTGGACTTTGGAGAGTGTTATTTCAATTCTTTCAGAGTTGTAGTTCAAGAGTAATTCAATGACAAAGTATCCCCCTCCTGCCTCTTTTACTGATGTAACACTGCTCAGCCAGAGCAGAAGGGAGGTGCCAAGATAGATAGCAGAGAGGGACAATCTTCAATTAAGACAAGGGAAAAAACTGAAAAACTTGTCAAGGGGGGCAGGGCTTTCATTGTTCTCATAGGAAGAAGATTGTCCCCTTCTGTTATCTGTCTGGTCTATGGACTGCATTCCACATCTGAGAAGAGATAGCTTACACTAGGTAAAAGGGGAGGGGAGGGGAAACTTTGCTTGGGAATATCTCTCAAACCATAAAGGTTTGAGAGATAAGACATATCGTTCTTCATGTTTTTTTAATGCCTACAAAATAAAATAAAGATAAAACGAAGTATTACTATCCCTTTAAGGAACAGTCATCTGTTGAATGTATATTAATGAAAAAAACATTGCAATATGTAAAATAAAACAGCAGAAAAAAAGGTTTTTGCTCTCCTGTTTTCTTTTACATATTGCAATTTTATACTACATGCAAGAGGGAACAGCTTGTCTACAGGATTGAGCATCAGGACACCAGTCTCCAGCATCTTAGATTTCTCCCACCAAATAATTTTTTAATAAGGTAGGAAGATTTCAGAGGGCAAATTTTTTTTGTGGCTCTGAAATTCTGCTACAAGAACAATATTTAAAACTGAATTTTAAGAGAAGTTAGTGTCCTTTAATCCCCACTCACCAACACTGTGTTTGGAATTCATCAAAGGGCATATGGTGGAATACTTGCGACAAAAAATGTATTTGCCATGTGCATATGAACCGAAATGTGGTTTGTATTTGGTACTCTCTTATCCTTATCAGTGAGAGAGCACCATGTAAGTCTAACATTCCCATCTTCCAGGACCAGGCTAGGATGTCCCATGTAGTTTGGTGAAGAGCTAGAATGGATAAACATAGGCTGAAAGCATAGGAGCATATACTGCAGTTATGGCAGACATTTGTCATTTTTTTCCCCTGCTTATTTCTCCAGGCGAGACAGAGAAACAAATCTGATCACTGATAAATGCCTGACGGTCTTTACTGCGATCATAGTGAAGAGCAGCGTATCAGATACGCTGCTCTTCTCATGGGTTGATGAATTCCTCTCTGTATGTTTTCAGATACACACAGAAGTGTCTTATGAGCACAATGCATTGATCACCCCTCTGGTGCACAAATGGTTAAATGTGTTTTTGTCTTTTTAAACCTTATATTTGAGAGGTCTCTAACATATTGTTTCAGTATATGTTGGAGACCTCTGTAACATTCAAGGGTTTAAAAGCCCAATTTATATCAATGGAAATAAGATGCAGTTGGTTTGTTGTTTTTTCATTTGCATATATTTTATTGTTCATTTTTCTGCAATGTATAGATTAAGATATACTTAAAAAGTAATTTTCACTTCTCCAGATATATGTATATATATTAAAGTGTTTCACCAGGAAGCAAACACTGATATTGTCTCTTGTTACCAAATATGTCCTGGGTACTCATTTTATCTACTTCAGAAGGGTGAAAGGCTGAGTTGACCTTGCTTGGACTAGAACCTGTGACCTTGAAATTAAACAGATTCCACATCAACCAGCAGAGCTATCTCACTGTGCTTAGTAGGACCTTCCATGTTGAAAGGATTTGTATTATTATTCCTCATCTTTAATTTATTCTACCCCTTTGATGGAAACCAATTTTGGTTTTAGGAGTCTAAGGAGGTGGAGAGAGGTGATTCCCTGGACGTGAATAATTAATTATACAGGCTTTATCAGTCAGGTCACGGAACAAAGCTCTGCTGAGGTTTACAAACTACTATGTCAAAAATGTCTAAAACTATTAAGATGACAATGCTTCACTTCTTACATTTTCCTGAAACAGTTAAGTACACTTCAGCCCTGAAATCAACAAAATCTGATTGTTTATTTATTTAAATGTAAACAGATACACATGAAATGTAGTAAGGTGGCAAATACAGAAGTGACAGCTTTCTAAAATTAGGGTTTGACCTATTTATCCTTAGAAAACCCCCTACACACACAATTCAGAGCCCTAGGCCAACAGCCAAATCAAAAGCCAAAGCTGCTTATACAATGCATTGACTGAACTTTGTACCAAGCTGCAGCAGCATGTACCAATCCCCATGTCCTTTTGCCTACATTCAAAGTTTTGGGGTGATTGCCATGTACAGCTGCCGACCACATGCCCAGAGCTCAACAATGGCACCACAACACACTGTAGGTGAGGGTGAGAGAATGTTAGTACGCACCAATTCCTCTCCAAACACCCTACCTTTACTTCAGTGCTTGACTGGCAATAGCCATGTAACCTCTATCCCAGTGAGCCATAAACTTATTTGGTTAGGCCACACTGAAGAGGCCTGGGGCACCACAATATGGACCTAAGTTGAACACTAGCTGAACTGGGCAATCTGCTGACCAACTGTGACTTCTTCTGTAGCTGCTGTGAACTTTCTATGAGGAAGCAGCCAAGATGGGCTGTGAGGAATAAGAGGCAAGGTAATTACTACTTTTTCTACAAACAATCATTGCTTTTAAAAACGATTATTATTATTATTATCCTTTATTTATATAACACCAGCTTATTACACAGCTCCGCACAAAAGGGAACAGACATACAGATACAGTAAACAGTACTAATGGAACATACAAAACAATGGGGTCAGAGGGCCCTGCTCATGAGAGCTTACAGTCTAGACGAAGATAGGTGGAACACAGAAGGACACAGAAGGAGTAAGTGCTATAGGGTATAAGTGTCTACTGCCACATGAACTGTAGGTCAGCGGGTGGGAGAAGGAAGTGCTTTTAAGTGCAGTGGTCCAGTCAAGTAATGGGTCTGTTTGTGAGAACACAACTGTGTGAACAATGAGGTAGTGATGGTTTTGTAGGGGGGAGAGTGATTGTAGATTAGTGAATAGTGGGTGGACAGGCTGTTGAACTGGCATTGCTCATAAAGGCTATGGGGTAGCTGATAGGTTTCCCCAAAGAGCTGAGAATTCAGGGAGCATCTGAAGATCTAAAGGCTGGGGGAAAGTTTGATGGGATGGGAGAGTGAATTCCAGAGCTGTAGGCAGAAATTGGAGGATGTAATTAGAGCTTCAGAGGGAAGAAGATCCTGTGCAGAGCAAAGATGGTGTGTCACAGTGCCTTACCTCAGCCTGCGCCATTCAGCCAGGAGTAGGGTTCTGGATGAACACTCCTGCGGCCTAGTCTGGTTCCTGGTTACTGGCAGCATTGAATCAGGCACTTGCCTGGACGCCTGTTATAGGCCCAGCCTGGAGGACCTAATTGGTCCCGCCTTCTTCTACATCTTTATAAACCTCTATGGGCCTGTGTATCAGTTACCCTTACATTGGTGTTCGGAGCAGTTCATTATCTAGTATTCCTGATTCCTGTGTATGATCCGGCTTGTCTGTCCATCCATTCTGGTGTTGACCTGTGGCTCTGTCTGACTCCTTGTGCGTTCCGATTTGGCTCAGATATCCTTTCTGGTGCAAACCAGTGGCTCTGGCTGACTACCCGCTCTGTGTATGACCTAGGCTTCTCTGACTACCCACTCTGGTGTTGACCTGGGGCTCTGTCCACTGCGCATCCAGCATTCCATCGCTTTAGTGGATATCCTATCTGGTGCAAACCCGTGGCTCTGGCTGACTACCCGCTCTGTGTATGACCTAGGCTTGTCTGACTACCCACTCTGGTGTTGACCTGGGGCTCTGTCCACTGCGCATCCAGCATTCCATCGCTTCAGTGGATATCCTATATGGTGCAAACCCGTGGCTCTGGCTGAGTACCCGCTCCGTGTATGACTTTGGCTCGTCTGACTATCCTATCTGATGCTTACTAGAAGGCCCTGTCTGTTCGCTCCTAGGGTCAGTTCCGTTATTCAGGCATCCTTCCTAGTATTGACCTGGGGCTATCGGACTCCCAGCTACTGACTGCAGGCTGAGACAGTATCACTCTTGGATGTTACCGTACCGCGAGACTCCAGCAGGCTGAGGCCTAGTCTCGGACAGTGTGGTGGTGATATTGGGAGACTGTTCCTGACACAGTACTCACCTTTTCAATCACCCACTGTGTGTATATATTATATTGCATTACTGTATTATTCTCATAATAAAGGTTATATTAACTATACCATCTGTCTCCTGGTTCTGCTTGCCAACCGTAACATGGTGACTGTGTGTGTATTTGGAAACAAGAGATGAAATGTAGAGTAGTGCAGTGTTTTTAAGGGTTGTTTAAGGTAGCACCAGTATTTAAAATGTAATTCTAAATGCTAGCAACAGCCAGTATATGGATTAAGAGAGAGGAGCTGTATCAGAGGAGCAATGCATGAGATAGATTAGTCTGGCAGCAGAGTCCATTATGGACTTTATGGAGCCTTCCCACTTTTTAGCATCTTATACCTGCCCCCCCAAGAAGGAGAAGGGTGGTCACCACCCAGCACAGAAGGGGAGGGAAGGTGGGGGCTACTGGCTATCTTAAAGGGGTAGTAATGCTTGCAAATTACTAATCCCCATATTGTAGCTTTGTTAAAAAGAAACCTATTGCCCCCAGTGTCATCTCTCAAACCCTTATGGTTTGAGAGACGATAGTGCTCAAAGTTCCCCCTCACTCCCCTCCCTGACTGAAAGCTGAACGCTGACTGCAGGGATATCCAGTATTACTTGCATCAGAAGGCTCAGCATTGCCAAGATCTCGTTTATAAAAAAGAAATCTTTCACTAAAATGGTCTTCTATGTGTGCTTGCAAACCAAGCACATGTAAAAGACAGTTTCAGTGAAAGAATTCTTTTTTATAAACATGATCTCGGCTCAGCTGTAGAGCCGCCTGATGCACATAAGACTGTTGTACGACAGCTTCCCCTGCAGTCAGCGTTCAGTCAGGGAAGGGGGAGGGAGGGGGGAACTTTGAGCGCTATCATCTCTCAAACCATAAGGGTTTGAGAGATGACACTGGGGGCAATAAGTTTCTTTTTAACAAATCTACAATATGGGGATTAGTAATTTGCAAGTATTACTATGCCTTTATTGCCCCTCAGGTGCAGTTTAAACCTTTACTCATTTTATACTGATTTAAAAATGAAGAAGCACAAAATAGAGACAGTTGGAATATATGCCTCTAATGAGACTAAAAGCTGTGTTGGTAACAGGTCCAATTTAAACGCAGCGTGGGAATGTAAGTGAATGTGCCTGTTTGATTCCAGATGTTGGCATGAGATAAAATATTGTGGAATTTGCCCTAACCTGAGCTTCTTTTATAATCATCATCAATAGTACACAACCTGAAGGCAGAATTAAATATTCTGGCAGATACTAACTGGCACATGTTTATAAATAAGCAACTCATAAAACGGCTTATTTGTTAGTAAGCACCTTGGAACTGATGGCACCTTTTTTATTTGGACAAACAGTTTTTATTTTAAATGGCAATTCTCATGTTTTACTAAGTCTTCTCCAAAAACAGCTTCTATCAGCCAGTAGGGGGGCTAAAAAAAGTCCAAGCAAGCAAGCAAAAAGGATGTGGCTGTCAGCCACAAACTTTGTAGGTTGCATGAACAGCCTCCATAGATTCTCTCTGTCAGACTTTCAAGACCAAAACAGGGAGTCTATAGGACTGCATCATACAGGACAATATACTGAACTGCAAGATGTCAATCTTGCAGTTCAGTCTCCTCTCACAGAACCAATGAAGGAGCTTCAGGGTTCTCTTTTCATACCCCCACTCAGTTCATCCATGTTACAATAACAGTGCATCCCCAACTTCATCGGCATGTCTTATCCCAAGTGAACATACCTGCTGATAGGGCAGTATATATATATATATGATATATATATGATATATATATATGATAATTACCCCTTAAGACAAGCTTTCAAGAGCTTTCTCAGGTCAAGTGATACCACTTAGAGTTCCTAATCTCAAAGCAGAATTCTAAGCAATTAGAACTGTGAAAAACTTGAAGTCGGACAGGGCAATAACTATTGAATGCATAGGCAGTGTTGCAGGGAAAAGGTATGGAATGGGGAAGGGAAACTATGCAGGTAGTAATAGGTAGTATGACTTTCTTGTAGAGCAAATTGTTTGCAGCACTACTGTTATGTATGAAAATGTTGATGTGTTTTAGTGCCACAGTGCAGCAAGGTTTTCCCAGTATCCCATTCTATCGATAGAAAAAGAAGTGATAAAATGTCAGGGAAAAGCAATAACCAGTAACCTGCAACAACAGTGATTTTGATATGATTCCATTGAAATCAATTCTATACATTTGTAGCTACATTATCACACTGTCTGAGAAAAGTTACAGCATGCTATGACAATTGCTACATGTTGCAAGTGAGAAATACCTCAAAGGACACAATGATTCACAGTTCATGCTTTTTTTCCATGATTTTCTGTTGCTGTGACAAAGTCCTCCATGTGAAAGGGGCCTAACAGAGACATAAAGGGATGCATTCTATTGCAGGTGATAAATGTTATGACCCGTTTTATCAAATATTTTCCTATAGAAGTCTATGGGGGAAACCAGGAGATAAACGCAGTGATAAGATTAGCACATGCAATAGAATACAGCCCACGAATGGACCTCAAAGTGCACAGGACTTAAGGAGTTAATGATTAGTGATAACTTCCTTTATTGTTTACTTTATGTATTCTATAAGTACTGCATAAATAAAGTCAGATTGCCCATAATGGGATTTTTAACTTTTAACCGTTTCTTTATTCAGTACTTTTTTACTGAAAGTTTTAACATTACCACAAAGGACTTTCTACCACTGTCCCTGCTACCGAAAAGGCTGGTGAGTGGGAGACAATTTTATCTGATACATGGTATATAGCTCTCAGTATAAATTAACACAATTAAGACCCCAAACGCAATCCTTGAATGTCAGATGCTATTTATTGTATTACCAGTGAGGTCTCTGACAGACCTCCACAGCTTCATCCTACACACATGGCTCAGCTCTCACTAATCCATAAATGTCAGTCTCCTTATGGGAACCATGAGACTGCTATTTGGTGAGTTTTTCAACACACACACAAACAAATGACACACACAAATGAAATGACACACACACACTCATGAAACACGTTGATACACACACACAAACCTACAAGATTTATGATTAGCAAAAAAATGCCATCATATCTGATTTCCAGGCTAAAACAAACAGAACGCTGCCAAACGGAGAAAGTCATGGAATATGATAGATTAAAATGGGAGCAAACAAGCACACCCCAGATAAACGTATTCGACTTTCACCATTGTAATTATAATAATTATTATTGTGTATATATATATATATATATATATATATATATCAGGGCTTAAAATTTGAAGTCCTTTGCTACTAGCCAGGCCTGAAAAGTTACTCGCCACTGCAAGCCATAAAATACCCACCAGGGTTGAATGTCTACTCGCCAGGGCTAAATTTTCACTTGCCATTGGCTAGTGGCGAGTGGAAATTTTGAGCCTTTTATATATATTATATTATATTACCAGAGCATATATGCACCCTAGCATTAATGGGATACATTAACTATTGCTTGTAATCACAAAAAAACTTCATTCCAGCACCCTGACTCAGTGTGGACTGGTCTACCAAAGTACTAGGTAAAGCCCGGATGATAAGCACCTATCAAGCAGCTAATATAGAAACTTACTATGCCATCCTCTTTGGAAGTTTATAAGGTAAAGGTCAACAATAAGTAGGAGTAGTAAAAAGAAAGTTCCCTTTAAACCTGATTTTCGAATCTGATTTTACCTTAGATATTGCAGTCTCCCACACTCAGAGACAGATTTCCCATTAGGCAACGTAGATAGTTGCCTAGAGTGCCAGATTTTGAGGTGTGTCTCAGTTCTGCTGGTCACACCCATATTCTGAGGTATGGGAGTGTCCATCAGCCACTATCTTCTGGTTTAAGGTGTCCCATTTATTTCCTATTTTATGTACCCATTTTACTGTTCTGTAGAGCATTGCAAAGCAAAGCATTGGAGATATCTCTAGATTTTTCAGGTCTTTAATACTCATGTCCCAATAAGGAGGTTAGCTTAAGGGGGCCCATCTACTTTGAGTTTCAGCTGTTCTCCTTGAGTTATACCATTTTAGAGATGCTTATGGACAAAATTTAACCTCTTGAGGACCAGAAGGATGCTCAATGCTGCTGCATACCCTATGGTCCCCAAGGGGTTAACAAACCATCTGTTTGAATGCTCACACTACCTACAGACAATTGTGGAAAACCTGCACAAACAAAACTATCCAATGTTCAGAATTTTACTGACAACATGAACAGTAACATAACAAAACCAAAAAACTCCTGGAAGGTTTTTAAGAATATCCATAACCATTCTTATTCCAAAATTATAAAAATATAATGCCCTATATCAATAGCTAATGCATTCAACAACCACTTCACTGGATGTGCCACCTCCCTGAACACACAATTCAAAGTAAATATGATGAAGAAATGTGCAATCAACAGACTCTGACAATGTCGTACTGGCCTAACAATATACTGAATTCAAATCCACACCAGTACCTGCCAGTAAAGTGATAAAACTGACTACCTCCTCAATCAACTAATGAATTTGCAATCTAAGCCTGCCAGCAATGTTATTCAAGCTCAGTGCTTCAGTCCTTGCCTATCCCATTGCATCTCTAATTAATACTTCCTTGTCATACTATTATATACCCAAAACCTGGTAAGAGGCTCAAGTTGAACCTATTTACAATGTGGCGATGAAAACTTCTTATCAAACTACAGACCAATATTTTTACTTCCCTTATTTCTCTAACGTCCTCGACAAATGTGACCACAAGCAGCTATACAAGTATTACCAACTGTCCAACCTTCTGCCCCTGTTTCAATATTTTGCTCACTTGACTCAAAGGTCATTCCCCATTAAAAGTATGCACTGATATCCAATGTGGCATGGATAGTGTTGAACTTACTGGAGCTATTTTCCTAATTATCAGATAAAATTATACTTTATTATACTTTATTTTTACAGAGCAGCGCTATAGACAATATGTGTCTATTGCTGCCAGCATTTTCCTCCCACATATATGGGGTTGCCCATGGTTCCATTCTCAGGCCCTGTCTGTTTTCACTATTTATAAACAATCTGTGATAGATTGCAAAGCATCGTCTGTGCACATGTATGCAGATGACATCATAATCAAAACTACAAAATCTACACTAAAAATCCAAACACTGGACAACTCTAAGGTTGAAAGATGGATTGCTAAAAATAAACTGTTCTTAAAAATGGGCAAAATGATCACAATGTTATTTGCTACAAAGGTGCAAATTTATTATACTCTACAATATCCATTTAGGCATCATAACAAAGCCAAAGTCATAACCCAGTGAACTCCTAGAAATATCTTGCAGGGGTAATCACCAATTCCTACAAATATATTAATATGTGACTAGACTGCAACATCACATTTGGTCTTTATACTATAGGTTCAGCAGATATTTCGAGCTTCTCAATTTTGAAATCACATTGTGACCGAGGATCAGAATTGAATTTCTCAATTGTGTATTTTTTTCAACAAACGCCTCTTCGGAATCCTATTGGAGAGCTGAAAAATGCTAAATACAACTCCAGTGCACAGCTAGAAGCCAAGGAAAATGGCCATTTTTCATCCACTTTCCTTGGGCTGGATTAGGCAGGGGGAACCAGGGGAGACAATAGTGCCTCCCATTCCCCTTCCTAATCCCCCATGTGTCAGAGCACCCCCCTCACGTCCCGCCAACAACGGTTGACTCCACAGTTCCTAGGTTGAGCAGTCAAACTGCTCCAGCAATAGTGGGATTAACCGTTAAATAAAAAAGAACACATAAACAGACCCAGCCACCGCCTGCTGCTACCTGCTGCTACCTGCTGCTACCTGCTGCTACGTCCACATAGATGGATAACCCCTCCAAAAAAAACACATACGCAATTCTTGCCACCCTTAACCACCCCATTCACTGAAATGGTTAACCCCTGCTACACTGTAAATTAAAGGGTTAATGAGTGCTTAAAGTGGAACTTTCACCCAGAAAAGTTGTATGTATTTATGTATGTATCTTTATTTATATAGCACCATACATGTATACAGCGCTTAACAGAAGTTGAAATAATACAATAAAAAATACAGAACAGGGTTAAGAGCATTTTAAGTGCAATCATTGCATTATTTTTGGGGGAAAGTGCAGCAATGGAAACATACACTGGGAAAGGGACCCTGCCCCAAGGAGCTTACAATCTAATTAATCTTATTTGATATCTCTTAAAACTGCCTATATTTTTTTTACACAGTTCTTTTTGAGAAATATGATTTTAATAGAAGATAAAGGTGACATCAGCTTCAGCACAAGCTGTACTACAACACTCTGCAGGCCATCCCCTATAATGTATATCACCACCCACCACCCGGACTGAGCGCACGTCCCCCCTTCTCACCTCTCCCCTGGACTTAAAGCACACACCCCTTCCCACCTCTCTCTCAGACTTCACTGTAAATAGAAGAAAGCTGCTTCTAGAAGGGATTGTTGTAGAAGGGATACACAATCACAACTCCATATTTATCCGTCAGAGGACCGAAAATGTTTGGTTGGAAACAATGTCTGAATAAATTCCTCACGTTTTTGGACATCATTTGAGTGCTGTCTTGTCTACTGTAGCCCAGCTAAGTACACTTGTTATATATATATATAATGTTATATATGGGATGTGCACCAATTATTTTGCTTGTTTAATAATTTATAAGAGTGGCACTGCCAATTCTTGTTGTAGCGCTATTAACCAAATGAGATCTGGAACATCTTCTTAAATATAAAAGAATCATGAGGGATAAGGTAAAAAAAAAATCACAAATAATATATATATATATATATAATATATATATATATATATATATATATATATATATATGTATATCATTATTAATCCCTCCTCTACTATAATTTAAAAAATGTCTGGAATCCTTTTAAATGGGATTGTTTGTATTCTATGTAATTGTCAACTTCATATTATTTAGTTTGTTTGGGATGATTTGTATCGTATTTGCCCTAGTCACTGGCTTCTTACTCCATTGTGAGTACTTTCTCTGACTGATGAGACACTAGCATCATGTGATATCATTGTGTGAATTGTCCTCTGATTGGAAATATATTATTATCATGTGGCACCATTATCACGTGACACTAAAGAGGCGGATTCAAACTAACTATATAAATATTCTTTATTATTTTAATATTAAATATGTTATTAGTAATATTACTTTGGATTGCTTATTTTTTCCAATACCCTAATCTTTTTCCTATTTGAAGGATTCAGTGTTCCAGATATTTGCCCGACCTGGGGGTTAATTCCAGGATAAACGCTTAACCACTTGTGGCGTGCTTGTCTCTTCACCACATGATTTACCCCATTCACATTAGGGTGGTCTGTTTATTTACAATATTACTACTCTTAGAGGTATCCTCTGTATATATGTTTTATTATTTTATATATGAGATTGCTGGGACATAGTAAACAAGAAAATCATCTATTGACCGTACTGGGGTCTATACCAGAGAAGCGCTTATAACGGAAGACTGTAATAGCCTCTCCGGAAAGTGAGTACCCACCTGAAGAGTGTGTGACGAAGGTGCCACACCACTCAAATTCTGCTACTCTTGCCTCTTCATATACCACAGAGTATCCTCCTGGCTTTTCCCAAAGTGTTGCAGCATTCCTTGCCAACTTTTAAGTAATCTGACATAACTGTCACCTACAGTCTTTCCTCTGCTGTTGTCAGCAAAGGTGTCTTGTAAAAATCATTCTAGTCTGCATACATGAACTGGCAAATTCAGAGCCTAGTATCACAGGATGGAAACCACCAATCAACAAGTTGTAAGGAAAAGCAAAATGTGCTCATAATATCCCAAATGCATAATCTTACTTTTAGCTATATTAATGCTTTGAGAGCCAGAGAGTTACCTAACACATTGTGCTGCAATGTGTTGGATACTTCTCTGGTACTCAAAGGGTTAAATCTCATCTGCCATTTATGCAGCTGTTCGCTCAGTTTATCCAAATGTTTCTGTAGAGTAAAAAAAAAAAAAACATGTACCATGTGCATTTGTTTACATAGTTTAGGGTCATCAGCAAAGATCTGTAGGAATGTGGTTTAGAAACCCTATAACTTCCTTCACTGCTTGTCATCACAAATATGTTATATGATACACCTTGTAGTGCAGCATATGAACAAGCAGTGCAGCAGGTACTTTGCTCTGCTAGGAGGAGCTGCTTTGTGCATATAATAGGAGGCAGAACAGCAGCTGATCTCTCACTCCAGTCCATCTGCATCTGTGCATCAGAGCCATGTACTGCTGGGGAGATAACAGCTTTGGACAGCTGGCTTTGCCTGAACAGGAGAAAAAAGTGGTTAATTTCCAAGAGAATGACTACTTCCAAGACAAGTCGGCTGTTTCCAAAGTGGCATGTGGTGGGGAGCACACAATTTTCCTCCTGGAGGATGGCACTATCTTCTCTTGTGGAGCAAACCAACATGGGCAGCTGGGGAGAAAGAATAACACCAGTGGTGTAGGTAAGGTGAGATACATATGACTAACTTCTTAAAGTAGATCTATCACTTTAAAAACAGTTTTGTCTATGAAAACTATTCGTTCTCAACAACCCCTTGGGGGAGATTCACTAAGCTGTGATAAAGTGGAGATGACTTCTCCACTTTATCACTTCTCCAGTGTCAATGTTATTCTATGGAGCCTATGCAATAAGATCTCCAAAGCTAAATAAATCTTAGTGCATAGGCTCTATAGAATAACATAGAAATTGGAGAAGTGATAAACTGGAGAAGTCACCTCTTTGTCACCGCTTAGGGAATCTCCCCTCCTGAATGCTAGATATGAGTACAGTACATGTCACTGTGACTGTCATGTACTTTCTAAGTTCTATCATATAAATATCATGCGGTCCATCTATACTTGCAATGCAGATCCCTTTAATGACTGCCACTGTATTACATTCACTATACTACAGAAAGTGTTGAACATGCTGCAAATGGTAAGTTAAAGAACACTGGTGTTAGTGATAACCATGCATTAATCCAAATAGACTAAAATCTAAAGAAAGGGTGTACATGTATAGGAACATTATAAAAGAAGGCATGCCAAATCTATAAGGCCGATCTGTCAAAATATGTGCTTATTGATTGACTAACTCCTTGGTTGCTGCAGCCGTCTTTAGCATCCAAGGGGTTAATCAGTGCCATAGGGATGGATGCCTGTGTAATTAGTGGACACCCAATGAGAATATCAACAATATGACTGCCTAAGAGTTTCGTTTCCTCTCTACAGCTAATATTCAGTGTCTGTAGGTTTCACTTTCCTCTTCCCAGACTATTCAGACAATATTGAAACCTCAGGCACAGAGGCTGATGTACTAAACAGGATTGGAAAAATGCTGGGACCAACTCATTGCATGATGGGAGAAAATAAATATTTCCATTAATTTAAATGAGGCTTTGAATGAAAAACGACTCCAACACTTTGCACAGCATGTGATAAATATATAGCTTGTTTTATAATCTCCAAATTTCCCCAAAGACTACAGTTGCCTACTTGACAAAACTTAAAAGGAAATTGCAGGGACACTTTTTCCCTAGGAGAGCCAATAGTTGTCCATAATGCTGGTGAGTGCATATCTAGGTACTGGGTTCTTCAGGTTTAACCCTTTGCGTGCCAATGCCTTGCACATCCTTCTGACGCTAAACAGGGTAAAGAAAACACAAAAATCAGATATGTTTAAACATACCCATGACTTTATTGTATATAGAAAAACATCCCCAAAGTTCCTTACCAGATTCTGAAAATATTGCACACAACTTAACGATAATGATGGAAGCAAAGCTGTAACATTGAAAGGGGAACTGTCATGTCCCAACTCCCCTCCCCCCAAAAATTATTTAAAAAACACTAATGGAACCTATATAATTTCCGCCCATGCTGAAAACTCTTACCTTATACCGCTTCATTAGGGAGATGAAGAGAGCTGCCATCTTGATGATGCTTAGAATGATTGGCAGCACTATCCCTCCACCCTCTAACATAAGAAAGCCCCCTGTGTCTTCTCAGCTCACTATTTTTGGTGTATTAATCAGCAAAATGGCTGTAATTCAGGGTACACACCTAGGTGCAGCAGTGACAGGTGGCCGTAGCACAGTAGATAATCCGGTGAAGGCCCTTGGATGGGAAGCCATAAGTGCCAATGAAAGCTCTACCACAGCAAGTTCCATATATATTGGTAAAGCAGACAGTGACCCTTCTCATACTATCTACTTTACCAATATGTATTTAGCCTCCATCAGTGAGCGTTGCAGATAGTGAACCTTTTCACACTATCACTAATATGTATGTATATATGTATATGCTTTGCAGTGCATTGCGTACCCCTCTGGCATTCAGAGAGGGTTACATCTGAAGATGTTATCTCTTGAAAATGACACAAGGGCAAAATTCCTAGGAGCCATTAGGATTTTCTAGCCATAGTAAGGCAAATGGAGGTTATTATTAAGGGGTGTTGCTTCTCCTTTCACTCTAGTTTTAATTTTGCCATAAAAATGTTTTGGGGGCCATATTTACAAAGTAAAATGATGAGCAATGCAGTGACAAGCAAACTGCTCCATAGGTATCAAAAAAAAATCCCATTCAGTTAATTTGGACTTTTAATCCCTTGAATGGAAGAGAGGTCCCTAACATCTCTCAGCTTTGAAACATATTAAAACATTCCTCATTTGCTAGAGGGGTTGACCCTTGCAGCCTCCAGTTGACCCATACAGGCACTGCCCTTTCCAATCCATCAATTAAATTGTTTAAACTTTTAAGTGCCAACCATATTGCTTGCAAAGCATTGCACACCACTCTGGTGTGACAAAGGGTTAAAGGATACATACATGTTTATCTGTTTCAATGCATATGTCATTAAGGGTGGAATGCAAGAAACGTGCGCATGTGATGAAGGCATTTTTCTTGCACAGATAGGTAATGTGCATGCTCTAATGCAGAAAGCCATATACCAAACACTTCTTGAATAGCGTATGAAAAATTAGCTTTTACAACAAAACTACATAGACGTATAAAATAGTTTGCAAAAGCACTTTCTGCATTAGACGCATTCGCTGTTCCACTCAGACAGAGTTATTAATTCTGACAACCCCCACAAAAATATGTGCAGCTGTTCGCTAATCTTGATTTTTCATGTGCAATTCAACAAAATCATGAGCAAATCTATTCCATAGTGGTTTTCACACTGCAAATAGTGATTGAGAATGTTTCCTGCATTCTGCCCTAAAAGCTTTATTTCCTCTGTAGGACAAATTCATGCACTGGAGGCCCAAACCATTGTTGATGTGGGCTGTGGGATGAGTCACTCTGTGGCAGTGTGCAGCGAAGGCAATGTCTTTACCTGGGGTGAAGGATCACAAGGACAGCTTGGTGCAGGAAAATTCACTACACAAAATGTAATTCCCAAGTAAGTTCAAACCATTGTCTTTTTAGCTCTTTAAGTATTAAATGATTAAACCTTTTGTGGGAGAATAATGAAGGCTTGGGGAGGTTGGGCCTCCTGAAACATACTTGCCTATCTTCTAAACATATATACATTTGGTTGTGAGACAATTTGCCTAAAGGGGAATCAGAATAATTAAATCAATTTGTTCTGTTCTGCCTCAGACAGACTCAGTGGGTCACTCCACTAGTGCTATTCATCACTATATAATGACAGCTTCTCTTCCTGGCTAGTCTGGCCATACACATGTGAGAGGAAGCTGCAGATACTGATACTGCTGGGGACACATGCGCCCGACTCCTCACCTCAAAGTACTATTCCTCTCTGTCCGGCACATCCTCTATTCCACAATTATATAAGGGATGGCTGTTCGGCCCGGTGGGCAATTGGCCTCCTGCCCTCTGAGTCAGCCTGTCCTATAAATAAATGGAGTGTGTGTTTTTCTGATGTTATCTGGTCTGCTACCAGCCATGTGGACAGAACAGGTGGAGATAGAAAGACTCACAGTCCATTTGCTTAAAGGGCAGACTGGCCCACCATTACTTGCTGTACACCATTGTAGGAGGCATTGTAGGAGGCATTGTAAGGAGCAGCAGTGTCAGCATTGGGGAGCTTGCTCTAATATGATTATGGCGAGGCAAGACAGGAAGAGCCAACACCGGTGGCATAGTTGTTCAGTTTAAGTGATACAATATCCTATGTCTATGTATCTCTACATCTTCTAACCAGCATGTGTCTCACACGGGATAATAGTTCTTCACTTGTCTATATAAGGACTGTATACAGGGATATTATAGAAAGCTTTACCCCTTTGCTTGCAAAACCTACTAGACTTGTACACAACAAAAATGTTCGGTAAAATTTTCATTTGGACAAATTTCATTCTGCGACTTTAAAATGCTTTAAAAAAATACAATAAAAAAGAAAATTAAATAAATAAATAAAAAATGGAACCATTTCCAGGGTCTAAATGAAGACTGTGGAACAAGGTATGGCACCTGCCTAAACAACTCTGGGACAACTCAGGGACAAAGGTGACTCTCCCTTGTGGTAGCAATAAAGCACCCTGCCTGCCTATACAACTGTCAGACTAGCTGATGTGTCACTCTGAAAATTATTCAAACAAATTACTAATATTTTTACTTAATTTTACTTAATTATTACTTAATATTTTTAATATTTTGAACAGGAAAAATGACTCTCCCTTGCAGAGGCAATAAGGCACCCTGCCAGCCTACACAACTGTCAGACTGACTGATGTGTCACTCTGAAAATTGTTCAGACAAATTATTCCCAATATTTTTAATATTGTCTGTTGCATGTGCCTTTTCTGTATCAGAGGGGAAATACAATATATGTAGCATGAGCATCTGTCATTTACCATCTGTAGCAAAGGTAATACACAATATGTAGCATGTGTCATTTACTATATGTAGCAGAAGTGTTTTATATATATATATATATATATATATATATATATATATATGGATGTAGCTAAATTAGAAGGAAGAAGGAAAAGTGAGGATGACTGGTGCGGTATCCTTTTGAAATGTCGCAAAGAAAAATACTGCAAGGCTAGAAGCCGCATTAACCATGTCACAGCATTTAAAATAGCAACATGAAAACCTTGTGCTGCATAAAAGAGCTAGGTTATCATGTCACCTCATTAAACGTCGCTATGTACTGGCCACAACTCCCAGCATCGTTGCGTTGCCCAGGGCTCTCTTTAAATGAGACAACATTTCAGAAGGGACCTGACTGGTGCGAGGCAGACTCGAGATGACAGCAACACTGGAGATGTAGCCAAAACTGCAGAACACTGGAGCAGGCAGGACTCAGTCAGTAGATGGATAGATACAGCAATTGAGGATGACTGGTGCGAGGCAATGTAGGCCATACAGCCCTCTTGTTATCCCAGAAAGTCAAGGGATCTGTACTTGGGGCCAAAGAAGGTTCCAGAAGGTAAGCCTTAACCTCAAACTCAGCACTTTTTCTATTGATGGGGAGCTGTTTGTTTTGTATGAAGCATAATCTGTCCATTGCCTCAGCATAAAAAGCAGTAGCTGCACCACCGGAAGAAGATGACGTGCTACTGGCACTGCTACTGATAGGTCCCGAAAGACCACCACACTCCTCCAGCTCATCTGCGGATCTTCTCCCACCTCCTGTGACTGCATCCTGTTTTTTCTTTGCCTCTCACGCCCCCTCACTATTAATTGTTCCTTCCAGGCTGTGAGGGAATTGGAAGTAAGTGCCATCTTGCCTTTGATTCGAGGATCGCAAATTTTGGCGAGCATTAACTCGGGACAATTGTCCATGCGCTCTTCCATACACCGAGTCAGTTCCTTCTTCAGCCTCGTTAGAAGGGCAGCAATATCGGGAAGTATATTACCCTCAGCAAGCGTTCCCTATGGGCAAGGAAATTGTCAAATTTTAAGGAGAGGTGTGTGAAGAGGGGAATGACTTCTGCCAGGCTAGCATTCTCTTTGCTCAAAATTTCCATCAAAGCACGGAAAGGCGTAAGGACTGTCACCACCTGTTCCAGCAGGGCCCAGTCAGCCCTGCCCAGTGTTCTGTTACTGCCAATGAAATGGTGACATGATATTGCGTGAATTGCCTTTTTCTGCTCCATGATACACTCTAGCATATCTAAGGTGGAGTTCCACCTGGTCCCAACATCCTGTTTCAGGCAGTGCTCTGGGAGGTCTGCCTTTTTCTGTTCCTCCCTGAGGAGCTGGCTATCTTTGACGCTCTGATGGAAGTGGCCAGCAATTTGTCGGCACAACTCCAGAAGTGCTGGCAACCTTCCAGAGTTTACTGCCATCCTCGAGAGCAGCCTTCACTACTAGATGCAGGACATGCATTGAGCAGTGCACACCCACAAATCTGCCATCCTGGAGAGCCTTGATCATGTTAGCTGCACCATCAGTAACCACAAACCCCATTTGCACCCGTGTGGCTTCCTGCTCCCCTAGCCACTGTGCCACCATGTTCTGCAGTGCTTTGCAAATGTTATCTGAGGTGTGCTGCTGATCCATTACATCATCATGGAAGAGCAAAGAGCGGTACCCTGACTGCTTGGTTACTGCACCTGAACTTGTTGTCGGTAATGATGTGTCTTGCAACATACTGGGCTGCCACCAATGTGCCGTCAATGACAGGAAGTCGTGCTGGCCACTCGGAGAACTCCATAAGTCAGTGGTAAAGTGCACTGACTGGCCACAAGCCTTTCCTAGCAGGTCCTTCAAAAGCTCAATGCATGACCGGTAGAGTGAGGGCACTATAGTTCTACTAAATGTGGTGCGGGATGGAATTTTATATCGGGGTGGGACAGCCTCCATAAGTTGATGGAAGAGCTCCCCGTCCACCAAATTAAAAGTAGCACCCCCAACGGCTATGAGTTGTGCAATGAGGCGTGTAATTTTCCTGGACTGCTGTCTGCACATCCCCTTGGAATGAAACCCATCAAAATCTTCCAGTGTGGCCTGTATTGACTTTGGGATGGGCTGTGACTGCTTGCTGCTTTTATTAGGACCAGATTTGGCATGATAACCCTGCCCTTTCTCCTGCCTACTGGTGGTGAGTGTGACACTGGTAAATGTAGTAGTAGTAGTGCCGCCACATTCTGCACTCATCAGCAGTACATTTTGGGGATACCTGCTGAATTCCCTCTTCTGCCTGGTAGTTACCGAGAAATGGTAAACTATCTCACTCATTAACCTTTTTTGGAGAAGATACGCTCTCAGGGACAGTGACAGTGGTGGAAGGAGAAATTTTCTACAAATACTCCAATAATTCAAGTTTGGGCTGCTTACACGGATGTTCGCTGAAAAATCCTGCGTTGATACTGCCCACAGTTTCCGACCAGCAGTGTTCATGTTCAACACGCTAGGTGTCCCCTGGTTTATAGAACTGGCTGTGGCGGAGGTGGTGACAGAACTGGCAGTGGCACTAGTCATTGTGCAGGTGGTTCTGGGGGGATCATCAAGAAACAGCTGATGAGAGATGGGTGGCGGCTGCTTCGTGGTCTTAGAGGAGGAACTGGACCTCTCTACAGTGCTGTATCTTGTCCAAGGCTGACTAGGCCTAGGGCGGCACTTTACAGGGGGCGGCATAAAAAGCCACCCCTACCTGTCAAATTTGGCTTTTCCAGGTTCCCTACACCATGAAAATGAGTGGCAAGTTGTCCCTTAACATAGCAGAGGGCTCAGACCAGTGTCAGGACACTATACGTGTACTCGGATCCTGACACATGCGCACATGACATATGGGAGGGGTGGACGAGTTGGTCATGAGGCGGTGCAGCAGCAGAGCTATAAGCTCTGAGTGCTCCCGTCCACTTCCTCAGTGTTGTGCGTGTGTATCACGGTGCACTGTTTCCCCTCATGTCACTCTCACTTGTGCTGCGCTCCAATTGGTTGAGCCTGTTTGGCCCGCCCCTGGTGACCTTTTTATACTGGGCCAGTAGCACTTGTCAGGTGCCCTTTTGTGGTGTTCCTGAGCCAGTTTTGCTGTGCTGTGTTCCTGCGTTCCTGATTTCCGGTGTTCCGACTTGGCTTGCTCTGACTACGTTCCTGTGTTCCTGCTCTGTAATTTGACCCGGCCTGGCTGACGTTCCTGCTCGTATCCTGATCTGGCTTGTCTAAGAACCTGCTCCATGATTTGACCCGGCCTGGCTGACATTCCTGCTTGTATCCTGATCCGGCTTGTCTGAGAACCTGCTCCGTGATTCGACCCGGCTTGTTTGACGTTCCAGCTCCGTGACCTGCACGGTTACTTCTGCCCAGACTACGTTCCAGCTTCCTCTGTCGCCGAGGCGACATTTTGACTTCCTCCATCTACTGTTCTGAGCGGCTGCAGTTGTTAACCTGTGCTGAGCTGAGACCCTGCTACTGAGCTGCTCCCTGCAGAACTGTGTTCCAACTATCGAGCCGTTAACCGTGCAGAGCTGTGTTCCAACTATCGAGCCGTTAACCGTGCAGAGCTGTGTTCCAACTTTCGAGCCGTTAACCCGTGCAGAGCTGTGTTCCAACTATCGAGCCGTTAACCCGTGCAGAGCTGTGTTCCAACTATCGAGCCATTAACCCGTGCAGAGCTCCGTCCTGGTTCTGAGCCTACAGTCTGGTACAGAGTGTTGCCTTGGTGCTGAGCTGTTTTCTCTCCTTGCAGTAGAGTGAAGTTTGTTACTGCGCCCGATAGGTGCACGGCTCTGGCTGCTACTGTGCAAGTCTCTGTTGTTACACCCATGGGAGCTATTGGCTCAAGCTCTTGCAATTCAGTTGCTTCCATTACGCCCGTGGGGGCTACTGGCTCAAGCTCTTGCTATCCGGTTGCTTCCGTTACGCCCATGGGGGCTATTGGCTCAAGCTCTTGCAATCCGGTTGCTTCCGTTATGCCCGTGGGGGCTATTGGCTCAAGCTCTTGCATTCCAGTTGCCTTCGTTGTCACACCCGTGGGGGCTATTGGCTGAAGCTCTGGCAGTCTACTTGCTCCATTAGTACGCCCGTGGGGGCTACTGTTCAAGTGCAGCAGGTTCTGGGTTGCAGGTTCCTCATTGCTGGACAGTTATCTCAGTATTATGAACATTTGGTGTTGAGTCCTCTCAACAATTTACTGCCTTTATCACCTTGGGCGTGCCAAACATCACAACTGAGACGGACTGATTACTGTGTTAACCCTTGTATCGCTGTACTCAGTATCTGCCAATTGCCTGTGCTATTTTATGCTATACCTGTATATTGGTCACACTATTGCCTTCCTGCTGCTACGCAGTGCTGCCTATAGGGCGCGATCTTTGTCCTTTATTTTGTTCTTAATAAAACGGTGTTTTATTTCACCTACCGGTCTCAGTGTCTTGAAAACCGTGACAGTGTGCCAGAGAGCGTATATGGTTGCAGGGACTGCGGCGCAAACAAGGTAAGGGCCGCGGAGGTGGGCCCAGTTGATGATTGAACTCTCTGAATCTTTTGTCTCTGGAATACTGTGGATTGCTTGCAGTGTATAGCGCAAGCAGGATTCAGGAATACAACTTATTGCATAATTTGCAGTGTATATATGGTGCTGGGACTTTGATAGTTATGCAATTGCAATCCATTTTGTAGTTATGCATGAGGTAGTTATGTGTGAGAAAGGCTCAGAGTCTCTGAGCCTTTCTCACTCATAACTACCTCATTCAGTCATGGGGGTTCACTATCAAAATGCTATATATAATCCAAGGAAGGCACTGGACTGGTGTGAAAATAATAATAGGACCAGCAAAGCACTAAAAAATGGTGCAGTGCTCTCTAAGACTCCAATAAACTATATTAGAACCAGGTAGAGGCACACAGACACCCCCTAACTAAACAGATTGTCTTATCAAGGAGGCAATCATAAAGGACATAAACATATACAGAGTTCTCACTATATTTTATTTGTATCAAATATAAGACACCTATATTAAAATCATTTAAAACAACCTAAAAGAGAGGTCTATGGGAAAAGCCAAAAATGACCACACATGAGGATTAGTACATAATAAGTAATCCGAAAATACAAGGAGAACATACTGAATGCTAAATAATAAATCCTCTAAGTGGATATAGGAGGATCCCCTAAAAGCACTCATATTTTGTATATTAAGAGACATCTATGTGTCAAACAGTGAAAAACATAAAACATGTAAATATAGATAACACAGTCCTTATTGTGTATGAGCAAAATTAAGTGCACAGATAGTGCAAACAATTCATTCTAATAATAAGATGCTCTTATATAAGGATACAATATCCTGGGAGGATAACTTTGAGAGGTTCTGTGTGTAAGCCTTTTCCTCTCTTTGCACCATTTACATTGCTGGGGTTTACAGAGGAAGGGCTGGATCTTAAACATGAAGAGGTGTGATCTGGACAGGAAGGGGTGGGGCAAATGAAGATTGGGTGGGTGCATGATTTTAGTCAGGCCTAGGGCAGCACAAAACCTAAATACACCACTGCCTCTCTACCATGCTAGTAGAGGTAGAACGACCTGCAGTTCCCTTCTTGTTTCTAGTTTTTGGTTTGGACAGCTGCTGCTGAGTCTGACTAGTACTACTCAAAGTACTTTTCTTTAAGGCACCCTGTCTGCATAAACTACTGTGACACTGGCAGTGTGACTCTGAAAATTATGCAAACTTTAAATGACTTGTATTTTTATTATTTTTAATACTTTTTACAAAACAAACACAGGTAACTCTCCCTTGCGGTGGCAAAAAGGCACCCTGCCTGTCTATATAACTGTGACACTGGCTGTGTGACTCTGAAAATTATTCAAACAAATGACTTGTACGTTTAATATTTTTTAGATTTTTTACAAAACCAAAACAGCTGACTCTCCCTTGCAGTGGCGATAAGGCACCATGCCTGCCTATACAACTGTGACACTGGCTGTGTGACTCTGAAAATTATGCAAACTTTAAATGACTTGTATTTTTATTATTTTTAATACTTTTTACAAAACAAACACAGGTAACTCTCCCTTGCGGTGGCAAAAAGGCACCCTGCCTGTCTATATAACTGTGACACTGGCTGTGTGACTCTGAAAATTATTCAAACAAATGACTTGTACGTTTAATATTTTTTAGATTTTTTACAAAACCAAAACAGCTGACTCTCCCTTGCAGTGGCGATAAGGCACCATGCCTGCCTATACAACTGTGACACTGGCTGTGTGACTCTGAAAATTATGCAAACTTTAAATGACTTGTATTTTTATTATTTTTAATACTTTTTACAAAACAAACACAGGTAACTCTCCCTTGCGGTGGCAAAAAGGCACCCTGCCTGTCTATACAACTGTGACACTGGCTGTGTGACTCTGAAAATTATTCAAACAAATAACTTGTACTTTTAATATTTTTTAGATTTTTTACAAAACCAAAACAGCTGACTCTCCCTTGCAGTGGTGATTAGGCACCATGCCTGCCTATACAGCTGTGACACTGGCTTTGTGACTATGAAAATTATTCAAATGAATAACTGGTATTTTTTATATTTTTTATATTTTTTACAAAACCAACACAGGTGACTCTCCCTTGCAGTGGCAAAAAGGCACCCTGCCTGCTTATACAACTGTGACACTGGCAGGTGTGACTCTGAAAATTATTCAAACAAATAACTTGTATTTTTAATAATTTTTATCAAACCAACACAGGTGATTCTCTCATGCGGTGGCTAAAAGGCAACATGCCTGCCTATACAACTTTGACACTGGCAGTGTGACTGAAAATTATCCAAACAAATATTTTGTATTTTTTAAAATATTTTTTATCAAACCAACACGGTGACTCTCCCTTGAGGTGGCAAAAAGGCACCCTGACTGCCTAAACAACTGTGACACTGGCTGTGTGAAAAAAATTATTCAGATATTAATAATATTTTTTATATTTTTAACAGGAACAAAAAATGAATCTCCCTTGCAGTGACAATGAGGTACAAGGCCTGTCTATCTGCCTACACAACACTCAGACTGGTTGATGTGTCACTCTGAAAATTATTTAAACAAATCCCTATATTGTAATATTTTTTTTTTTGCACAGGAACGAAGATCACTCTCTTTTGCAGTGGCAATAACTGGCACTAATGTTGGCTGCTTGCCTATGTCTAGCCTAATGCTACCTGCCTGCTTACACAACAACTGGACACTCTCTAATCTCTTATCTCCTTGTTCTGTCTCTGAGCTCCAACAACACAATGAGGAAATGCAGGCTGTCTGCCTGGGTATCTGTGTCATTAGTCCAACCCCCATGATCAGGGCCGGTGCAAGGATTTTTTATCTACAAAGGCGAAGGTGCATTTTGATGCCCCCCCCCCACACCGCCAATCCCCCCCACTGACTGTGTGTGAGTTCAAACACTGCGTAATATAATTCCTTTTGGATTCACACACGGTCAGGTTTTCCAATGGACACACTGAAGGCCATATCACAACGAGAGCAGACTCATATATATCATATATATATATATATGATATCATATATATATATATATATATATATATATATATATATATATATATATATATATATATATATCCCGAACTAAAGCAACCATTTATCATTATTGGGTTTGCTAGCTTAGATTTAGTGTCACCCTGATAGTGGTAAAAGAACAAAAGGGGGGTTGTGGACAACTGTAACCCACTTCTTGTTTGCCCTTGGCTGTTACCTAATTAGATGGCTTATTGACAAGGGGATAGAAAAATGTAAATTTTGTTTTTTGTACATGATGCTATCCTTCCTTACTTATTTTTGTTTCCTTATCTGTGTTTTATTGCAGACGAATACCTGGACTTTCCAACATAAAAATAATACAAATATCATGTGGACATTTCCACTCAGTCACTCTTGCAGAAGGTACATATTACACTATATACCTACTAACTCATGTGGTACAGAGGTAGAATTAAGCTTATAAATCAGAGGATGGGAATGTGTGACACCCAGCTGCTTCTGTACTACAAATCTCATCATCCCTAGCCAGCTGTTGAATGGGAGAGAATGATGGGAGTTGCAGTCTGGCAGCAGCTGGAGGGTCTCACATTAACCATCCTTTTTCTAAATAAACATTCTGGCTTGGAAATAGAAGCCTCACTGTAATTGCTGGTCAGTAAGTTAACTATTAATTAAATCTTACATAAATGTGTCCATTCAAATAATGTACCTAAAGGTAGGTTTACAAAGCCTTTATGATGTGTTATAAGTCATGTATTTTTCAGACTATGGATAAGCACTGAAAAGATGCAGTTTATGAAAAAAAATGACATATAAGACTGATATTGCACATGTGTATCAATGTTCAGTTATTTCATATGTGTCCCTTGGATGCTAGGAAAGTTTCCAGTCCAATCCACATAATCCAAGGGGCTGAACAAAATAGCTACCACATTTCACAGGGCAAATTCTTTGATATGTTTTGTCAATAGTTAAATGGTAATAAAGTATTTTGAAGAAAGAAAAAAAAAAAAGAAAAAACTTTACTTTTTCTGCTTTGCTTTAAAGTTATTACATCTCAAATAATGTAAATTTTTCTTTTTCTGTCTCTGGAGGACATCTGTCCCGACCGTAGCTCTCCACAGAAATCTTTAGCAAAGGTGCCAGTTTTTGGGCACTTTCATACAATCAATTTTGAGTTAAAAATAAAAATATAATTTTGAGCTGGAATAACTTTTTAGCAAAGTGTTCCACACTCAGTGGAAAGAGCACTATAGTTTGTTTCTTTAAGACAGCCATGTAGACTGACATACATAATTTATGGAGAACATACATGTTCTTCGTTATAAGAAACGTCAACTGAAAAACATGTACCTACTAAATTGGATGTATATTTTACTTTTTAGATGGTCGGGTGTTTTCATGGGGACAGAATAATGATGGCCAGCTGGGATTAGGCAAACAGGTACCCAATCAAACCAGTCCACAGCTGGTGAAATCACTGAAAGGAATCCCTCTGGTGCAGGTCACTGCAGGTGGTGCTCAAAGCTTTGCTCTATCAATGATGGGAACTGTCTTTGCATGGGGAAAGAATAATGCGGGACAACTGGGATTTAAGAGTGAACCCAAGAAAGGTAAAATTCATAAACAAGCATTTGTAACCTGTATATATTGTTTTATTTTGTAATCAGTGACCATTAAGCACAGTGCTTTACACCAGTACAGAGTGAATTTGGTAGACATGTATGGGTTGGGTAGAACAACATCTATCCTCAGAAGGATACAGTCTAAATGTTTAAATGTTTGGGCTTCTAGAGAGAATCCTATCCTATCCTTATATAATTATTCGCTAAAACATGTGTAACAACGCAGTCATGCGCAGTAGAGACTGCCCGCGCCGCGGCTGATAAAGCTCTGTGTCAGTCGCGGAGCGGGCAGTCTCTACTGTGCGTGACTGCCCCACGACCGGCTGGCAGTGGCACTGTGGCCCGTGTATCGGGCTCTTCAACTAGTATATAATAATTCGCTAAAATGTGTGTGACGACGCAGTCATGTGCAGTAGAGACTGCTGTGCGTGTCACAGTCATGTGCAGTAGAGACTGCTGTGCGTGTCACAGTCATGTGCAGTAGAGACTGCTGTGCGTGTCACAGTCATGTGCAGTAGAGACTGCCAGTGACTAGCTGATACAGAGCGGGGCTCTCCGAAGGGCAGTCTCTACTGTGCATGACTGCCCCGCGACCGGGTGGCAGTGGCACTGTGGCCTGTGTAACGGGCTCTTCAACTAGTTATTAACTAAAATAAAAAAATTGGGTTTTCGTTTATCTGTTGTCCTCTGCTCTTTGCTGTGATCATTAACTCCTTGGCTGCTAGAGATGACGCCAAAGCGTTGCTGCAGTACATTGGCGATGCCTCTAGTATCCAAGAGTTAATAAATACCCTCAGTTATATATAAACTACACATTTGCATGGAAATTTCTAGTTATGCACATCCATCAATATCTCACTAATAGTAATCACAAAACGTAATTTGTTACTGTAATTTAAGTATTAGTGATTTCCTACTATTTATCAAAATGTTTACAAATGAAAATATTAGCAAAGGTGGAAAATTAACATATTTATAAAGGTTTGTGAATTAACTGCCATTCTGAAATTGCCTTTGAAATTGTTGCTGCTAATCTTTATTATTTTTGTCATTAAAATGTGTTTTTTAGCTTTAAATAAGATGCAAATATTCAAAAATTTGTAAAGTTCCAAATGAAAAGGAAAAAGCCGCATGAATCACAAAAATGTTGTGTGAATTTTTCTTTTATAAATATGCACAAGACAGTATTTAAAAAAATACACGCACATTTATCAATATCACGCTAAAGCTAAATGTAGCTTGTGAGCACTACTTTAACCCCTTAACGACCCTTGACGGTCATAGTATGTCATGGGTCAATCTGAGTTAACGACCCATGACGTACTATGACCGTCATGAAATTCCGGGCTCCCCCCGCGGCTGCACGCCATTCAGGGAGTCCGGAACCGGAATATAAAAAAAAAAAATGCTCCGTGGTCCTTAAGTGACCGCGACGCACCGATCGGACGGTCATTAAGGGGTTAAAGGGATAGTAATGTCTTAAAAATAAAAAAGTAATATTATAGAGAATAAAATGAGAAATCCATCAATGTCATTCCTATCTCTCAAAACATTATGGTTTGAGAGATAGAGCGTTCTAAAGTCCCCCCTCCCTGATGTTAGCTGTAAAGCTGACAGAAGATCTGTGTAGGCCAACTCAAGGAGACTCTTCATCAGAGCCGAAATAGCGCAATTTAAAAGAAATACTTCTTTGGAACAGGCTACAAAATGTGCTTGCAAACTAAGCACACTTTGTAGACAATTCCAATGTAGTATTTCTTTTTAAATTGCGCTATTTCGGCTCTGATGAAGAGTCTCCTCGAGTTGGCCTACATTAGTAGATATAATAGTTACATAGTGTAACCCAACAACCAAAATACTGGTATCCTTCTGTGCACTCAATATAACCATAATACATATAAAATTAATCTATGATTTATGTTTTTGGTAGCACAGTCTACTCTGAAATCTCTTACTGCCTTATAAGAAATGCTACAAAATGTCCTAACTTACCTCCAGGCAGGGCTCAAAATTTCCACTCTTCACAAGCCAATGGCGAGTGAAAATTTATCCCTGGCGAGTAGAAATTCAGCCCTGGTGGGTATGTTTTGGCTTGCAGTGGCGAGTAACTTTTCAGTTCTGGCTAGTAGCAAAGGACTTAAAATTATAAGCCCTGCCTCCAGGTGTCCCATTTAACACTGATACCCCCTACAACCCCACAACCCCAAACAACTAGCACAATGGGAGGCCCGTGTGTTCAAAAGAAAAGTGAAGGAATTCTAATACAAATCAAAACATGGAAAAAAATGAAAATATCCCCAAATTCCTATCCATTTAAATGGGGACTTCAACCTTGGATACTCACTACAAAGCAATGCATTGGGACCTCTTTAGCATTCAGTGAGATAAATTTTTATATAAATGATTGGGGATTTTAGTTCTGCCCAACAGTGTAATTGGTTTGCCCCAGAATTCTCCAGTTATCTTTTGAACATAGGGCACCTAAGGGCAGAACATGAAACACAGGCATGTATGAGTTATGGGGGGGACCAAAGAAACTGAACTTTCTCTTACTTCACTAGTTTATTTTCCACCATTGGATAATTTAGGCTGTGAAGATTATAATTAAAATTTGTATTTTAATCTCCATATCGAGCATTATGTTATACTACTAATTTCCTTCTCCATTTTTCAGGCATGTTCAAACCCTGTGCAGTGAGTTCTCTGAGAAACCTTGGGGTTGTGTACATTAGCTGTGGAGATGAACACACTGCTGTGCTGAGCAAGGTGAGAAACTAGTCATATGAATGTATATATTGGGGTGGGTAACCTGTGGTTCTCCAGCTGATGTTGGTTACTACTCCATTTTTTCTTAGCTGGCCTTTGGCTTGAGAGCCAAAGCTTGGCCACTGCTGTATTGGTATGGCAGAAAGGTAATTTCATTGTCTGTTCAATGTTCAGTATTCTTTTGCTAAGGATGATACAAATATTTTTGCACCAGACTAATACAAATACATTTGGTATATCTGCATGGAAAAATCAGTGAACTAATCTAATTGAATCCCCTGAAAATACCATTTTCTTATGTAAATCTGAATAAAAATGTAGTATCCTATGCTTTATAATTCATGGGGGGGTTACGAATATTATTCCGACAAAAACAGAAGCAGAACTCAACTCCTGCCTAACTCCAGTTTATGTATAATATTCTCCACTTAATACCTTGATCCAAGTTGAGGGCAGTGGATGATTAATGGGTATTTAGGGCATTCTTTCCACTGCACCATGTATGACTCCATGTTATAAAATGGTGGAACTTTTCTCCATTTCATTGTACATGCTGTGGGACAGGTTTAAGGGTCTTTCTGGAAAAGTCTTAATGATGGTGGAATGTGTCAGACAGTATACAGGCAATATTATTCAGCATTCTAACCTCCTTTTCTTCTTATGTTTATATACATGAAAATCCATTGTGTACCTACCCCTCAGATGCCGAAGACATCTATGGCACTCAAGAGCATAGTTAACCGCTTAAGTACTGGCTGCACGTTAAGGACCATGGGGCATTTATTTGGCCCATTAGAATCAGGGGTCCCCGAACAGCATTCAACTGCGTGGGGACCACTGAATTATATGACGTGCCAGAACCGTCATGGGTCCTTATGGAAATTTTCCCATGATGGTCCTGGTCCTGGATTTTTTTTTTGTTCCTATATTAAACATAAACTTAGGCAAGAATTATTTTGGATAAAACCATTTTGCCAAAGGGGACAAATAAAAATTGACTTTAATTTAAATGGGGCTTTTACTCTCTTTAAAGAGCTAAGGAAGGTCTCCAACCTAGTGTAACCATGTTATTTAGGCCTTTCTACAATATAACATGTTAAAACCTTTTTTAATCACTGGGAACTTTGTATATTTTGTCTTCCCATGGTAAACTTGACTTGATACAAAATTGTTCCAGTTGTTCCTACTAAAAAGCCTTATACAGTATTCACTGTGATATATATCACTTGGACAATAGAGCAAGATATTATTTAGCATTCTGACCTCTAAATTGTATCTACTCTTTTGGATACCAGATATATTTATGTCACTCAAGGTCACCGTTTGACAAAAGAAAATCACCAAGAAAATATTTCATAATTAATATGAACAGAATTGCTACTCAGCAGATCATCCATTTCCTTCTCAAAAAAAATGAAAAAAAAATTATATATATATATATATATATATATATATATATATAGTTGTTTTAAAATTATGGAGATGTTAGAAAATGCCTTCCTCATATTGCTGTCCCATGTTCACAGGAATCAACTTCACTAATGTTTTGCTCTTATCTTAGACTTGAATTTAGACAAGAGTGGATTTATTTTGAATATAATTTAATTAAACATCTTTCATATGGGAGCAACACACACTGGCATTATTTCAGGGTAAACTATTTCAGAAAACTATTTCGGGAACTAATACAATTTTATTTTGAGTTAAATGGGGCTTTTATTCCCTTGAAAGCCAAGGTCTCCAACACCTTCTTTAAAGGGACAGTAATGTCCCACAACAAACATTTATCATTGTGTAGAGCTTAAACAGTTGAACTAAATGAAAATACCCTATCTCTCAAACCAATATGGTTTGAGAGATATTCATATTCAAAGTTCCCCCCTCCCTCCCGTTTCCCTGAAGTCAGCGCTGAACTGACTGCAGGGGAATCCTGTCCAGGAACCAACTGGTGGCTCTGCAGCAGAGCCACAATTGCATTATTTAAAATAATGACTTAATTGGAAAGGCCTACAAAGTGTGCCTGGTTTGCAAGCACACTTTGTAGACCATTCCAATGAAGTAATTTGTTTTAAATAATGCGATTACAAATCTCTGCTGGAGAGCCTCCTCGTGGCGGCCAACACAGATCTCTTACTGTCAGCTTTACAGCTGACAGCAGGAAACATCAAACTTTGACAGTAAATATCTCTCAAACCATTTGTAAAGATATAGAGGAGATTTAGTGTAGTGTACTGATTTAGAATGATATCATAACACACTGTCAGAAATAAATAAGCAAGAAAACATGGTAAAAACTCAGATCAGCCATTTCCTTCTGCAATGATATTGGCATGCATTTATTAGAGACATTTTTTAAGCATCAGCCTTCTAGATAGTTTAAAATGATAGAAATGTTATAAAAGTATGCTTCATATAGCTGTCTCATTTTAACAGGAACCGACTCCATGTTTTTTGCTCCTGTCTTAGACTTGAACTTAGGCAAGAGTGGATTTATCTTAAATATAATTTAATTCATTATATTTTATATGAGAACAGTGCATGCTAGGACTATTTTGGGGCAAACCATTTGAACTATAGGAGACAAATACATTTTGATTTAAATGGGGGTTTCACACCCTTGACAGCTTAGGGAGGTCTCCACCAACCTTGCTTAACAGTGCTTTTTTAAGACCTATCTACAATTTATTATAAAAGTCCTTTTAAATCAGTGGGTAGTTTGGGTATTTTTCTGTCTCTCCTATGATGCACTTTGTTTGCTCCATAAGTGCCCCAGATCTTCCTACTAAACAGATTTATACAGTATGAAATGTGATATTTTACTTAGACAATAAAGGATGATATTATTCAGTATAAAAAACTGTTGTCAGTTATTTGCAAATGTATTTCAAATGTATGGTAAATTACATAATTTCCAGGATGGCAGTGTATACACATTTGGAGATGATACTTATGGACAGCTGGGCCAAAGCTCTAGGAACCAGACATCAATCCCTCAGAAAATAGAAGAATATGTGGGCCAGATTTCCCATCTTGCTTGTGGAAGGTATGGTGTTATCTCTGACTCCACACTCATTCCAAACACACAACATTGTAAGGCCTGATTTTACATATAATATATCACCTTGGAATTTTTAAAGACAGTTTCATATCTTTCTAATAAGTCAGCTCTGTGACAGTGCTGCACAAATCGCTGTTCTGCTTTATTTATTTCTCCATTACCATCAATTCATAAACTCCTTCCCCCCACACATACAAACATATAATCAACAGATCTGTATAGATGGTTATTTCTGCTCCTTCAGCCAAAAATCACATTGTTTCACTCAGGATTGGTTGAAAAAATGCAATGTTTGACTGCTGGAGCAGAAAGCATCCACTGTTCAGGTCTGTTGATTATATGATGCAGGAAGAATGCCTCCCTCCATTTTTACATTGAATCACCATACGGAATATACATGGGGGGGAGAGAGTATATATGCAATGGCACTAATGTCTTAATAAATAACGAACAACAGCAATTTGTACACGCTCTCAAAAAGCTCTGTCTTATTAACTAGATGCCTTGGAATGTCCCAAGGTGCCAACAAACAGGACATGCTGCCGTAGAAGCAAGGTAAGACGGAGGGTCCTTGTCTGTCCTTCTTTTACACCACTGATGCAGTGTGAGGGAGTTCCGCGCATGCTTATACAGGCCTCTGTTTGTGACAGTGGTGACTGTGGGACCAAATAAAAAAAAAAACGAAGTGAGGATGCGTTGCATACCCCTCTGGCACTCAAAGGGTTAAAATACAAAAGAAAGCTCCATGCTCACTCTCAATGCATCAATGAAGTAAGGGGTTGAGATGGGCAGGAGAGATGGGCACCCTTCCTCCTACCCTGCTGTTAGTGATGTATACCCTGGTTAACTGTGGAAAGTACTTTGCCTCATTATAAATGAAGCTAACGAGGGAAAATTCTGGAACAAACCAACTGTACCATATGGAGGAATGAAAATGCCCATTGAGCTAAATGGAGCTTTGAACTCATTGAATGTTAAAGAGATTTCCAACTCAATGGTTTTTGCACCCCTCTGGTCTTCAACAGCATAAAAGCCCTTGTCTCAAGGTAATATTTTCCCTTTGAATGGGAATTATTTCCTAGGAGTAAATACTCTTAAAGGGTTAGTGTCCCTTTAAAGGGTTAGTAATGCCCAAAGCTAAGTTTATGTTTTATTGTAGATTTTAGAAAAATAAATTATATGAAGCAAACCCCATCTCTCAAACCTTTACGGTTTGAGAGATATTCGGTGCTGAAGTTCCCTCCTCCCTCCCCTTCTCCTGATGTCAGTGCTGACTTCAGCTGAGCCGAAACAGCAAAATTTTAAAAAGAATTACTTCACTGGAACGGTCTACAAAGTATGCCTGGTTTGCAAGCACACTTTATAGACCAGTGGTTCTCAACCTTTTTTTACTCAAGGCACCCCTAACACACAATCTGGGATTTTCGTGGCACCCCTAACATATTTCATGTGATTTATCAAGAGCATAATGAAGGTTACAATTCATAAATACACAGATATTATTATGTCTCACAATCAGAGTAACACAAATAAACATAATGTGCATAACAATTTCCATATTTCTACATTTAAAAGACAATATTTAAATTTTTTTGTCAGTCTACATAAAAAATATGGGGCACCCTAATTTGATGTCCGCGGCACACCAAAGTGCCACGGCACCCTGGTTGAGAATCACTGTTATAGACCCTTCCAATTAAGTAGTTCTTTTTCAAGATCACTATTTCAGCTCTGCTGAAGATCCACCTCAAGTCGGCCGACTCGAATCTTCTGCTGTCAGATTTACAGCGCACATCAGGAGAGAGGGAGCTTTAGCACTGAATATATCTCAAACCTTTATGGGGTTTGCTGCATATAATTTATTTTTCTAAAATCTAAAATAAAACATAAACTTAGGTTTGGGCATTACTAACCCTTTAAAGGGACACTAATGCCCCATAAAAAGGTCTTCTTGTTTTGTAGAGGTTAAAAAATAAATTATGTGGCACAAATCCTATCTCTCAGACCTTTACGGTTTGAGAGATATTTGTATGTAAAGTTCCTCCTCCCTCCCCTTCTCCTGACGTCAGCGCTGTGCTGGCAGCAGGAGATCCTGGTCCAGGGACCAGCCAGCGGCTCTGCAGCATAGCCAGAATTGCGTTATTTAAAAAGAATTATTTCATTGGAAAGTAGTTATTTTTAAATAACGTGATTTCGGCTCTGCTGAAGAGCTTCCTCGAGTCGGCTAACTCGAATCTCATGCTGTCAGCTTTACAACTGACAGCAGGAAAAGGGAAACTTTAGATGTGAATATCTCTCAAAGCATAAAGGTTTGAGAGATAGGATTTGTGCCATGTAATATATTTTGTTAACCTCTACAAAAGAAGAAACATTTTTTATGGAACATTACTGTCCTTTTAATTTGACTTGCCTTAGTAAGTGTCCTTCATACACCAATCAAGTGTATCTATCTATATATTTTAGAAATTTTATCTGCAGTTTTCTGTATATGATGATCTATTCTGATGTCCACCTTAGATCATGCCTCCTCACAACAAACAATAAGCCTCCATATGCTGGAATGCATCATAAGGGACAGCAGATGTTATCAAATTTATGCGATCAATTAGCAGTAGACTATAATAGTGAGCAAAATCTACTAAAAATATATTTATATATATATATATATATATATATATATATATATATATTTATATATATATATATAACTAACTGCAGTTTGAAGGACATCTACCTAGGTAAGGCTTTCTGTTTAACAAATCATGAGCCTTTTATTTCTAGAGCATAATTCCATTTTAACAAGAGGTGAAACATCTCTACAATCAGAATTTTTTTCTATGGACTAGTTGCCAAAGTGTTCAACACTCCTTTTCACTTTATAACTTGGTTCTGTGGAATTATACTGGAGCTGAAAATTATTTTCTAGAGTAATGAATCATTGCACTGGTTATTCCAACAGATTTCAATAGGAAAATATGAGACATTGGTCACTGTAGTGGATTCCTGCCCACTGTTCTATAACTCTAAGGCAGGGGTAAACAAACTTTTGCTAATGGAGAGTGGGCATGATGGGTGTTGTAGCAAAAGTGGAGCAATTTTAAGGCAAAGTAACTGCACCGCAAGGTTGATTCTCCATATTACCATTCAGTTTGGTGCTCCTTGAATGCTAGAGAGGTATGCAATGCATGGGCATTTATTTAACCATTTAAGGACCAGAGAGGTGTGTAGCGTATTACTTTGCAATGTGTTGTACACTCCTCTGGTCAATCAATGTTAAGAACCTTTGAGGCCCCTGGATAATTTGTGAATAGAAGTCCCCAAATACAGAAATACATTTGGAATTCCTTCAAGCTTTGTGATTGCTTGCTTAGACCCATTGTTCCATATTGTTGGAAAAGCAGCCATGTTACTGTGTTGTACAGCCAACACAGCCTCTGTCCTTTCATATTATAGGATTAAATTGGTTCCTTGCTTAAAATCTGGGCTCTTTGGGAACCCAAGGTGAGGAGTATAGGGGTACAAATGTACAACCGTACATTAACCCTTTGAGCACCAGAGGGGCATTGCTATGTATTGCATACCACTCTGGCATTCAAATGGTTAAATGCTCCTGTTGCAATGCATTGATTAGCAATGCAGTAGGGACTTCTCCAACACTCAAGGGGTTAAAATGCCCATTAACTCTTTCAGTGCCAGAGAGGTATCCAGTGCATTGCGTTGCAATGCTTGTATACTTCTCTGGCACTCAAGAGAGTTAAATCAATGTAAATATTTCAAGGACAATTAAAACCTCCTTAATAACCCCCCACTTATCTTCCTATGACCAGAAATTCCTAATGGACCCTATTAATTTTTATCTTTATCTTTAGTTCAAGAGCTAACATCCTTAATTAGATCTGCATGTTATGTCCATGGAGGCGGACATGACAGCTGCTTGTGGACCACTGAACCACAATCTCTGCTTCCTTCACACAGTAATCTTAACCTTTTAGAACCAGATGAGTGTGCAACAAGTTGTTTTGCAATGCACTGAATACCGCTCTGGTACATAAAGAGTTAAGTAGGCCCATGCACTATTGCTGCTTCAGTTTGGAAAAACAGTCAGCAAATGACATGTCTGCCTCCATGGACAAGACATCCAGGACCGACTGATAATGTTATAAATTAAAGAAAGGCACAAAGGCAAAATTCCCAGTGGCACAATTCATTTAAATGGGGATTATTATTATTAGGAGGTGCTAGTGTGTCTTTAATTCTCCCCTGCAGTATACTTGGTTTGCCCCATAATTATACACCTCTTTGTAACATAGCCATACAGATAGCAAGAGAATCACTGCTAAATGTGTCTCTCTTTATATTTTCCAGCTATCACACCATGTTGTACCTGTTTACCAGCAACCGCATTGTCTCTTTTGGCCAAGGCTCACAAAGACAACAGGCTAATGCTGCAGGAGATGACCAAGCCCAACCACCATTAGCATTCGACAGTAGTAGCCTGGTTTCTCCAAAAGGTGCCATACATTTTTAATACCACTGAACATAAGGTTGCTTCCTCTTGCCTTTAAAGGGCAGCTATCATTAAAAAAATCATGTTAAATCTCACTTTTTTACTAGTTAATCCTCTCTGTTCCCACCTTTGGGAATAACAACATTAAAATGTTTAGCCTACAATATGCAGGTCTTCCCTGAACTTCTTGCTTCACCATCTACCAGTTTCACTCATATAAATAGCATAGGCTCGACTATGTTCCCCTTTCCTAACCACACTTCCGCCTTGAAACCTTGGGGCTTCCCTCCATTGCCCCCCTAGTAAGACCCCACATTTATTCCCCCCCCATGGGTAGAGTATAACCTTATTGGAATAAAAACACAGGTAACATTGTAAGGTGAAAAAATTGGTTGCAGCTTGGTTAATACTTGATTTCGATTTTGACTTGTTTTTAAAATCCTCACACGTTTTTCTCAGCTTGACTGCAGAGCACAATGCCCCTTTAGAGCCTCCTCCAGTAGAAGAAGGAAAGAGGCTGCCTCCCCAGCCACCATTATAAATAAAAGTACAATTAAACCACCACCAGCCCCGGCCCTGCCTGGGCTATTTCATGGGCCACTGCAAGGAATAAAAGAATAAACAGTGATTGGCTTTTTATACAGCAATTCCCTAATTAAATATTTTCTTATGCTTTCATTGGCTGGGAGGTGAGTTTACATAGGTCATAAAATGTGCCCTGGCATAACCTCACCTCTCATCCAATCACAGTAAAAAATAACACATGCGCTAGACATATCTGCACTTCCTCTAGGTGCTGATTGGCTAGAGGAAGTGGCCATGTCTCGCACATGCGTAACCCTTTCACCTCTACTGTGATTGACTGAGAGGTGAGGATACTCCAGGTCAAATTCCATACTCTGGGTAATCCCATATCCCAGCCAATGGGAGAGAATATTTAAACAGGGACTGGCCAAATACAAGCTAATCCCTGTCTATTTTTTTCCCACAGTAGCCTGGGCATATACATATAAAGTCCCATGCAAAGTATTGATGTCCTGAACAATTACCTCATATTGCTGAATTACAAATGGTACATTGTAATTTCATTGTGTATGATATTTTGTTTTAAAACACTGAAACTGAAAATAATTATTGTAAGGTGACATTGGTTTTAAGTTGGGAAATAGTTTTAAGAAAAATAAAAAAATAAAATATGTTGCTTGCATAAATATTCAAACCCGAGACAATATTTGATAGAGCAACTTTTTGCTTCAATAACAGCTTTATGTCTTTTGGGATAAGTAAGTACCAGCTTTGCACACAGTGTCAGTATGATTTTGGTCCATTCTTCTTGGCAGATTTGCTCCATGTTGATTGGACATTGCTTGTGGACCACAATTTTCAGATCATGCCACAGATTCTGAAAGAGATTAAGATCAGGAGGTTATTCACTAAGGTGTGAAAAAGAGGTGATAAAGCTGAGATGACTTCTCGGGTGATAACAATTCACCAGTACCTGTGTTATTCTATAAAGCCCATATTTGAGCCTATCTCCAAAGTTGGAGAAATCATAGCGCATTGGCTCCACAGAATAACATAGAACTTAGAGAATGATATCACTGGAGAAGTCATCTCTGCTTTATCACCTCTTTATCACACCTTTGTGCACCTCCCCTCTAGACTTTGTCTGTGCCGCTGTAGGACATTCACCTTTCTGTTCTTGAACCACTTCAGTGTTTCTTTGTCCTTGTGCTTGGGTCATTGTCCTGCTGAAAGGTGAATTTCCTCCCAAGCTTCAGTTTTAGTGGTCAGAAGCAAGTTCGTTTGTAGTATTACCCTGTATTTTATGTCATGCATTCTTCCTTCAGTTGTTATAAGCTGCCCAGTCCCTGCTGATGAGAAGCATCCCCACAGCATGATTCTGCTACCACCATATTTCAGTGTAGGGATGAAATGTCTTGAAGGATGGGCAGTTTTAGGTTTGCACCATACATATAACTCTTGGAGTTTTGGCCAAAAAGCTCTATCTTGGTCTCATCTAATCACAAAACATTCTCCGAAATCACAGCTGGGGCACACTAATTCTTTCTGATCTACTTTCAGATGGTGTGTTTTGAGTAACGGCTCTCATACAACCCGGTGTTATGCAGAGCTCGTGATATGGTTGACTGGTGCACCATTACTCTATTCCCAGCCACTGAATTCTGTACCTCATTCAAAGTGATTTGCTGGCCTCTCTGATTCTTTCACAAGTTTCCTTCTTGTTTGAGCACTGAGTTTTGAGGGATGGCCTTTTCTTGGAAATGCCTGGGTGATATGATGCAACTTCTAATTCCTGATTATTGATCCAGCTGTGCTCACTGTTATATCCAAACACTTTGATAATATTGTGTACCCTAATCTAGGTATTTGTATTTTATCACTAATTTCTATAGAATGCTATTTGGTCTTCATTGTCATTCAGATCCACAGGCTTTTTTTATCCTGAAAATGTGACAGTGACTTTAATGGTTCACAAGTGGAGGCAAATGGTAAGATAATTGTGTCCTTGTTAGGGCAATTTCTTTCATCAGTGTAAACTAGGAGGTTCCACAGCTCAGGGTGGAATACATGAGCAAGCAACATATTTCAGATTTGTATTTTTATTAAAAATATTTCCAATGTCACTTTACAGTAGTTGATTTTGAGTTACAGTGTTTTAAAATAAAATATCATACAGAACAAAAGTACAATGTACCAATGTATAAATCCCACACCCAAATAGAGCTCACCTGTCCTTTTTGTTCCTGCCCTACTAGTAGTAGGTACTTCCCTTTGGGGAATGTTTTTCTATTGGGCTTACCCAGGGTCTGATCCTTTACCAGGGCCAGGTCTCTCGCTCCCTGGAGTTGGAGCTCTCCATGATGGGCCAGTTGAGAGTTGGTTGAAGGAGAGGGTTCTTTAGAGAATGGGGTCTGTGATGAGAGATTCCTGCTATTGTCTTCCCCCTCCAGCCATTTCTCTCCTGCACTGGAACTTGTGGCATTGCCATGTTGCACCAGTGGTACATCCATCATGTGGGTGCATGACTTTTGTATTGCTTTTTTGGTTGGTCTAATGCTTAATTTTATTATGGGCTCTTAGGTTTTTGGGGGGTTTTTTGTTTGGTTTTGGAAGCAGCCCTTGAGTGATCATACACCCTGAGCCAGAAGTTAAAAGTCTGCATACTAAGACTGGTGGCTAAGTTATTTGCAGGTAAGTTTTCCCTGTTTTTACTTTAAAACAATGAAAGTTAGATGATGTTAATGTCTTTCCAGCCCTGCCAGAGGTTCAGAGTCGGTGTTAAAGTTCACCTCTTCAGCAGATATAACACAGATCATGAAATTAAAGGTGGATCAAGGTCTTCAGAAAACCTACATAAAGACTAAGACTACTGGATGTGGAAGAAGACAATTACCTCATTCAGTTTTCAGAGATGGCAATTCCAGTCATAAGGGAAGACTGGTATCATCAGATGAAGAAGAAGAAGAAAGGATTGATCTAACTGGCTTCTATGTGGCCCTGGTTCCACCTCTAATTAAGGAAGTGTATCATATCTTAAGCCTGCAGGAGCCCCTAAAGGACAAGTCAAGAAATATAATGTTTTCTTCCTTAAACACAGGGCCAGATTTACATCCCTAGGCAGAAGAGCCTAATTCATTGTGAGAAGATCCCAAAAAGAGAGACTGAGGGAATTTCATTCCTATAGACCAGTGCTGTCCAAGTTCAGTCCTCAAGTGAGTTAATTAATGGTTCATTCATTTTGACTGACTCATCTGTGCTTAATCAGGGAAATCCTTACATCCTGATTGAGGACTGAACTTGGACAGCCTTGATATCGACCAAGAACACAAGGCCTTTGAGGACCAAGTTTTGGAAACAGATATTTGGAGTTCTTTCAGAGCTCAAATCCTAAGGCTTCCAATACTTAAAAATCATCTGAGACATTCTGTAGGTGTCCAGGTCTACGTCTCCTGGGTTGGGGGTTGTTAAATTATTTACAGAGGTTTGGGCCATTACCATATCAGACCAGTGGCTTATTCAGATTGTATCAAATGGTTATTCACTAGAATTCAAGAAAAGTCATATCTTCAGAGAATCTTCAGATCCAGTAGATCACATGAAAATGAAAGCCCATTGTCAGAGTTCCACAAAAGGGAATGCTTCAAAGAATGTACTCCATACTGTTCTTTGTGCAGAAACCATCCAGGGATTTATGACCAGTGTTGAACCTGAAAGATTTGAACACCTGCCAGAACATAAGAAGGTTCAAGGTGGAATCATTAAATAGCATAATCTCTGTAATTCAACCTCCCAACTGGATGGCAGAGAGAAATTTAAGAGATGCACACATGAACGTTCCAGTTTTTCCAGAAGATAAAATGTTTGTCAAAGGAGCAATCGAAAGAAAGCACTTTCAACTTGTGTGTCTCCCCTTTGGGCGTGTAAAAACACCAATAATTTTCTATAGCTCTTGCCCCTCATTACAGAGATAAGAAAGAAGAGAGTGAGAAATTACCATTACTTGGATGATTGGCTGATATTGATAAAGGATAAGAACATTCTTCTTTCTCACAGCCAGCTGACTGTCCATATTTTAAAGAAGATGGGCTGGTTATTGAAGTAAGAGTTACGCATTCTAATTCCTACAGTGTCAATGATATTTCTTGGGGGCCTTATTAGACACATTGGGAAGTTGTCTCACTCCCAGGAGAAGGTCCATCAGATTGTCAATTAGACTGGAGTATTCAAGAAGTCCAGGGTTTATCCAGTGAAGTGATACTTGAGAATATCAGCAACTACCCTGGTGGTGAAATGTTTAAGATGGCCCATGAGGCCATTACAATTAACCCCATTAAATATGTGGGAGAGGTGTCTCTATAACATCCTTGGTATCAGCAAGTTTTCATTCCAGGCCAGGTAATCCATTCCTTACACTGGTGGTAAAAATAATCTAACCTTATGCAGGTAGTCTCTCTGGAGGACACCTGCTGGGAAGTTTTAATGATGGATTCAAGTGGTTCTGGGTGGGGAGTTACCTGTCAAGGAGAAATAGCTCAATAATTATAGCTCATTCCCTGCACCAGTATGATATTATGCAGTCTAGAAGAGTGGTCGCCAGTGCTGTATCTTGGCCTAGGCTGACTTGGCCTAGGCCTAGGGTGGCAGTTTACAGGGGGCAGCATAAAAAGCCACCCTTACCTGTCAAATTTGCCTTTTCCAGGTTTCCTACGCCATGAAAATGAGCGGCAAGTTGTCCCTTAATATAGCAGAGTGCTCAGACCAGCTTATTGTGTCAGGTCACTATACATGTACTCGGATCCTGACATATGCGCACATGACATATGGGAGGGGCAGACGAGTTGGTCATGAGGCAGTGGAGCAGCAGAGCTATAAGCTCTGAGTGCTCCAGTCCACTTCCTCAGTGTTGTGCGTGTGCCAGAGAGCGTATATGGTTGCAGGGACTGCGGCGAAGACAAGGTAAGGGCCACGGAGGTGGGCCCAGTTGCTGATTGAACTCTTTGAATCTTTTGTCTCTGGAATACTGTGGATTGCTTGCAGTGTATAGTGAAAGCAGGATTCAGGAATACAACTTATTGCATAATTTGCAGTGTATGAATGGTGCTGGGACTTTGATAGTTATGCAGTTGCAATCCATTTTGTAGTTATGCATGAGGTAGTTATGTGTGAGGTAGTTATGTGTGAGAAAGGCTCCAAGGAAGGCACTGGACTGATGTGAAAATAATAATAGGACCATCAAAGCACTAAAAATGCTGCGGTGCTCTCTAAGACTCCAATAAACTATACTAGAACCAGGTAGAGGCACATAGACACCCCCTAACCAAACAGATGGTCTTATCAAGGAGGCAATCATAAAGGACACAAACATATACAGAGTTCTCACTATATTTTATTGGTATCAAATATAAGACAGATATATTAAAATCATTTAAAACTACATAAAAGAGAGGTCTATGGGAAAAGCCAAAAAATGACCACACATGAGGATTAGTACATAATAAGTAATCCGAAAATACAAGGAGAACATGCTGAATCCTAATAATAAATCCTCTAAGTGGATATAGGAGGATCACGTACAAGCACTCATATATTGTACATTAAGGAGACATTTATGTGTCAAACAGTGAAAAAAACAAAACATGTAACTATAGATAACACAGCCCTTATTGTAAATGAGCAAAATTAAGTGCACAGATAGTGCAAACAATCCATTCTAATAACAAGATGCTCCTATATAAGGATGCAATATCCTGGGAGGATGACTTTGAGAGGTTCTGTGTGTAAGCCTTTTCCCATTTACATTGCTGGGGTTTACAGAGGAAGGGCTGGATTTTAAACATGAAGAGGTGTGATCTGTACAGGAAGGGGTGGAGCAAATGAAGATTGGGTGAGTGTGTGATTTTAGTCAGGCCTAGGGCAGCACAAAACCTAAATACACCACTGGTGGTGGCTCAAGGTTTGTACTATATTGCAGAGAAACTAAAAGGATGTACATAAAATATTAGAGTGGATAATATTACATCAATAACATTTATAAAAAAAACATTCAGCTTTGGGAAGACACAAATCCCATAATCAAATGATCCATGAACCATGTTACAGAGTTAACAGCCATTCAAATCCCTGGTTGCCAGAATATTCCTGCCAATTTCCTCGGCCATGAATTGGGGGATAGTTGGCCAATTGTCCAGAAGTGGAGCCTTGTTTTCATAGTCCTAATGGTAGACACCAAAAAAAGGAAAGCGCACAGGTTCTGTGAAAGAATCCATTGTCAGTAGGTGATAGGTATCAACCACTTTGCCCACAAATGGACCAAGGAAATCTGTTAACACTTCCCCCAATTCCGATAATTCACAAGGTCCTGAAGAAGATCAAGAAAGATGAGGTAGATTGAGGTCCACTATGAACCAGAAGGCTTCCTCTCCTGAAACACCTGGTGATAAAATATCCCTGGATTCTTCCACAGACTCTGGACCTATTCCACCAATGTCTAATTCTCCATGCGTCTCTACAGCAGGTGGTGTTTTGAAAGGAGAAGATTAGAATAACTGTGGCTATCACAGGACATGGTTTCTGTCTTGCTAACAGCTAGGAGTCCATCCATGTCAAATGTGTACTACAGAATTTGGGCCAAATGAGGTATCAATAGAGTCATCCAAATCTTCTAGTTTCTGACTGACAGTTTCAATAAAGGCCTCAGCTGCAGTACACATAATGTCCAAGTGTCAGCTATCTCAGCACTAAGGAATCAAATCATTTAGTTACTTGTGTCTTCAGTGTGGTGATAAGTGTAAGGTCACCAAAAATGAATTTTGCACCAATTTGGGAGTTACGAGTAGTCCTGGATGCTCTTAATAATAATACCTCCTTAGTGCAGTCAGAGTTTATTTCTCTGGTTTTCTTGTCACTCAAAGGCACCTTTTTTGTGGTGACAACAGGACGGATCACGGACATTTTGCCATAATGATGTTTGCGCGCCTGCGCTGTCAGTCCCAGCCGGGTCTAGGAGGCAGTGTTAGGAGCTGGCTGACTCTGGAAGGGACTGACAGAGCAAGAGCGTGGACGTCATTATGGCAAGATGTCCGTGATCCGTCCTGTTGTCAGCCCCAGAACAATGCACATTTCTTTGGAATAAGGTAATAATTGTGGTGACTAGCACAACTAAGCTGCTAGTCACCAGATGGGGATTTATTGAAGTTAAATTCTTGAAGAGGTGGTAGCTCCCCTTTAAATCACTTATTTTATGTCAGTGTTTGTTCATATTTTTTCAGACCTGATGGATATTCACGTGAAATGGGTTTTTGCGGGAAATGATGTCAGCTTTGCCATTTCTTCTCAACAACAGGTATAAATTCTCAATATTTTATTTTCATGCATTATATCATTATGCTATGCCATCTGAAGTGGTATGCAAAAAGGACCAAATTAAACCACTTTTATGCTGCAGATATCTCCAACACAACAGGGGGATGGCTTAACACTGTTCTACTGTAAAATAAATGCTGGAATTGATTTTTGTGTGCTGCTCTTTTGTAATATCTTTTTACAAAATGAGTTATGCTGAAGTGATCATCATAATGCCTTTTGAGATGAGGGGGGGGCAGTATGACAGTGCAAGCGTGACGGTGCGTGGACATTTTGGGATATTCCGTTCTCTGATTCTTGTCTCTCAGCATGTGCTACAGGCAGGGCCTGATGAACAAGTGGGCTGATTGCGCTGCAGCTCCAGGCCCAATGATAACAATAGGCCCATTCTCACCTGTAGTCAGACACTATTTTGGCCTACAAGAAGAGCTGCTACTTTGTTGCTTAATGCTGACTGAAACTTTGAAAAAAAAATTCAAACAATTCCTGTTGAGTACTGTAGTTTGTTATTTTCTAAACTGTATCTACAGAACATTGTGTACCTAGCAGACTAGGCCTATCATAACTTTCAGCTCCAGGCCCATCAGGCCCTTAATCCTGCCCTGCTAACAAGGCACAGAGGAAACTGGAGCAAAATGACACCATTTTCATGTAAACACTTTAGTGGAGGGGTCTGGGGCTTGCTCTTAACAATGGTGGAGTATGTGTACCAGTATACACTAAAGTGATCATGTGCTCTTGTACATACTCCTAAGTACAGCAACGTGATTTTTTTTTTTTTATGTCAGATGTCAGTGTAGAAGGACATAAAATTAGCAGCATTGGCAAATTCTTAATTTGCTACAATTCTCTACAATACATTGCTTTGCAATATGTTGGAGGCATTTCTAGCATCCAATGGGTTAAATGTAAATGATTCCATGAAAAAGTGTTTGTTTATCTATTTGAGTGATACAGGGGCATGCAACACAATTGTCATTCAATGTGTTAATGGGATAGTAATACTTAATATGTACAAATATAGAGAGTGTATTCTCGTGAGTAAAACAAGCATACCCCTACTACTAAGAGATGTTTTATTCAAAAGCTGTTACAGCTCAAACTTGAAATTTTTTGGTGCAGTATCTCAGTGGCCTGAAATTATACAGTGGTGTTGTTGCTACACCATCCTATGGACAGATCTGGGCAGCTGACCATACATTTTCATAGGATGTTGTAGCAACAGCACCACTGTAAACTTTCAGGCCACTTTTATACTGCACCTATAAATTCGTAATAAAGTTTGAATGAAATATTGCACAGCAGTGGGAGTACCCTTGTTTTACTCAGGGGATAAACACTACAAGATTTTTTTCTTACATTTAAGTATTACTATCCCTTTGACCCTCTGTAAGTACTAAGCGATATGCAATGCATTGCAAAGACATCAGCCTTTCTGAATAAAAGCAGTAGGTACTAATCTCACTACATTGATAGCAATAGCTGTGTACATACAATTAAACAAATTCCATCCTCATATAGTGTAGTCCGTAAGTATATGGATAGTGACACAGGTTTTGTTGTTTTGGTTCTGTGCTCCAGCACATGGGATTTGAAATGAAACAATGACTAAGAGGATAAAGCGCAGACTGTCAGCTTTAAAGGGATAGTAATACTTATAATAAAGTGCAGCTCAGTGTCTTCTTTATTCTGCTTGTAGCACACAGTACTATATTACAATACTAACTTGCTTGAAGTTAAACCGCAAATGAATCTGAAGTGATCCCTCTCCTGCCCCTTCAGGGCACCTCCCATCAGTTGTGTAATCCGGTCGTGGGACCGGACAGAGCTCAGCGAGGGACAATCTTCATTCATTTAGTATAAGGAAAATCCTGCCCCCCTTGATGAAGGAGGGTAGGATTTTCCTTATGCTTACTGAAGACTGTCCCTCTCCACGCTCCATTCGGACCAGCATGAGAGGCAGATTGATGCAGGGGAAAGGGGCGGGAGGGGGATCTTTTCTGATAAATTTGCCGTTGAACTGCAAGCCTGTTAGTATTGAAATATAGCGCTACTCACAGCTGCACTTTATTATAAGTATTACTATCCCTTTAATGTTAGGGTATTTACATTCATAAACTTTGTGTCATAAAACTTGTGTCACTGTCCAAATTCTTATGGACTGCACTGTAGACCTAAATCCTATATAATAATTCGCTAAGTGTATGTTTGTCTTAAGCTGTCATGCTCAGTAGCGGCGGCTGCACGAGCTGCATTCATGCTCAGTACAGACTGCTCGCGCCTCAGCTGATAATGGAGTGAGGCACTCCGAATTTACACCATAGTCCTCTTTGCGCAACAAAGATATGTAGAGAGGACTACGGTTTAAATTCTGAGCGCCCTGCTCCAAATCAGACGCGGCGCAGGCAGTTTCTACTGTGCATGACTGCACCGCAGCCGTTGCTGGGCGGCCGTTCCTGCCTGCCACTGTGGTCCGTGTACACGGGCTGTTATACTAGTAACAATATTTACTGTTATCCTATTATTTGATAATGGATTAAGATGGCAAAGCATCACCTCCCACCTTATTCACACCTATCTAATCACAATGTTAAGCCCCTAACCCCAATACACCATATTTTTTGTTCTACAATAAAAAAAAACACAGGACAATAAGGTAGCAAAATAAGGAGGTCACAGCTTTATTATCCCCTTGATGACCAGAAAGGTGTTGAAAGCATTGGAGAATCCTCATAAACACACATGTCAAATATACAGCAAATCAGTGATACTAAATAAGTGTGAAACTGGTGAAATAAACAAAACTGGATTAGCAAATAAGAAGTACATATTTTGAAGACTTATGTTTGCTATCTTTTTTAGAATTCTGAAAGGATTTCATTGACTGATACTTTGCAGAAGATCCTTCGACTTGACAGTACCATCGTAAAGAAATGGATGAAAGCAAAACCAGGAAGTGAAGAATTCCAAAACGTTAAAAGGTAAAGGGCTCCCATGTACTATGTAGTGCTGTTTTACTAGACCAAAGCCAGTCAAACTTTGGATTTCCAACTGTTGGAGAATACTACTCCCATTATCACCAGCCCGCAGCTGAGTGGGGATGATGGGGTTGTAGTCTCCAACTGCTGGTGGTCTAATAACTGACTGCCAGTAATCTATTAAGTCTTCCTGCTGCTCTATGCCCAGCCAAGTGCATGCACCCCACCCTACTCACTCTTCCACTCATTCACTTTATCTGGCCCCTTCCACAGATGACACTGGTTTCTCTAGAGACACAGAAGCACATAAAGAGTTAAATCATTTAAATATATGCAATTCATATTAAAATATCTAGACAATAACTTGAAGGTATCCAATCATGAAAAACATGAGACGTATGATATAAGATTTTTAACCCTTCCACTGCCAGTCCACCCTGAAACATCATGCTATACTTGCAATGTTGTGACTGCGCGGCAGCATATTTTCAAAAGCAGAATTTTGGGTAGCTGTGGCTTATTCAAATTCTTTATTATAAAGGAATTTCATTTCCTCATCTCCTCGCGCACAAAGTGGAGTGCAGTAGACCCTTCCATTTACACTGTGCAGCTGCAACACTGCACATACTGTACGTATTGTGTGATGTTGCAGGAGTGTCTGGATTTTGTAATTTAACATTATATGACAATAGTTTTCCAGCACTGGTGTATTCTCTTTATAGATGCTGGAGGAATATCTATCATTATTACCTTTGTAGTATTAATACAAGAAAACTGAATGCTCAGCTGGGAACTTGTATCACATCTTTTATTACAGACTAGTGTAAAAGCCGATGTACACGGGCTAAGGTCTGGGTAATGTTAACCCTTTGAGTGCCAGAGGGGTACGCAATGCAATGCTTTGTAATGCGTTGTGTACCGCTCTGGCAATCAAAGGGTTAAGAGGCCACTACCTCACTGCTCACTCACGCGATACAATCATGCGCAGTAGAGACTGCCCTAACGCTTCTCTACTGTGCATTACGGCTTCTGACAAACATCCTAGCGAATTTTTATATAGGATGTTAATTTATGTTTTGAGTCTAAAGAATCTGGTTAATGCTTATTATTGTTTAACCCCTTGAGGCCACAGTCCTACATAATTATTTATAGTGCTAAGTATAAATAAACTTGACTAGTTCATTTAAATAATGTATATGGAGATATATAAAGCAGGAAATGAGTTTCTAGTATACTGTCCATTCTGATACCATTAGATTCTGTACAGATACCATTTTACATAATGTTGGGACATGAGAGAGATAATTGGTATGTTCCTAGTCTTTGAAGATGGGAAGATTATTGTGTTTAGTGTGGTCAGGGAAAAGTTAGGGATTGTGATCAGATATTGTATGCTGAAAAAAGGTCACAGTAAAAGAATGGGTGCTATGGAATAATGAAGGGCTGTTCATGTGACCATATCTTTGAACTCACGTTCAAAGATTTGAGTAGTGTTTGGCAGCTAGATCAGTTCATTTCTGATTTTTTTTGTCCCAACGTGTCTTTCTTGATTAACAGTGGCAGAATTGTATATTTATATTTAACCCTTTGAATACCAGAGGGGTACGCAACTCATTATGAAGCAATCTGTTGCGCACGGCTCTGGCACTCAGCGGGTTCATGTGTACTGATACTAGCACTTTAATGCAGAGTTATTCCACAATGAAGTCATTGGAATAGCCCTTACCTTAATTCTTGTAATAGCTAGGATTTCCTAATACAAATAGATGGAGTTGGCAGTAGCAGTACACTGGTTTTAAAACACCTAAAAACTAAGATAAGATGTACAGTGCTATCATTTTAAAACAAAACTAGTAAATGTTATGTTTTATCTCACACTTAACATTGGGGGAGATTCACAAAGCGGTGATAAAGAGATGATAAAGTGGAGATGACTTCTCCAGTTTGTCACTTTTCCAGTTCTTATGTTATTCTATACAGCCTATGCACTAAGATATCCAAAGTTGAAGAAATCTTAGTGAATACGCTCCATAGAATAACATAGGAATTGGAGAAGTAATCTCTGATTTATCACCTCTTTATCTCTGCTTAGTGAATCTTCCCATTATGTTTTGTATCAATCAGTGCTGAACTGGTCTATGCCTGAGCAGGTATGTGGCTTGCTGAAATGGTGCCTGTCATACCTACACACTGCTCAGATTGTCCAAGTTGATTTCATATATAAATTGATAATCCTGCAGAGTTCAAACAATTACATGTAAAAATGCACTAAATCAATGTATATTATGTGACAATATCTAGGAAACTAGATATTAAAGATGGACCAACAGATATAGGGCTGGATTCAAATGCAGGTGCTAATCTTATCTCTGCTTGTATCTCCAGGTATTCCCATAGACTTCAATAGGAACATTTTGATAAAACGGAAGGTAACATTTATCTCCTGCATTTGAATCCAGCCTATAGTGAGGCCGATTTACAAGAAAAACTGGAGCAGTTCTGGAACAATCTGACTGCACCATAGTGGGCAAATAAAATTCCATTGAATTAAACGGGGTTTTAACCCTAACACTTTGAGTACCAGAGGGATGTGCACCCTCAAAGAGTTAAATGCTATATAAGTTGAAAAAATGGAGCAATTCAGGGACAAACCAATTGCACCATGGGGGACAAACAAAAATTACCCAGATCCCCACTGAGTTAAATGGGTCTGTAAAACCCTTGAATTTTAGAGAGGGCTCTAAAGCATTGCAAAGCATTCAAGGGATTAGAAACCCACCTTTTTCTTAATTCAATGGGGTGAGATTCACTAAGGAGTGATAAAGAGGTGATAAAGTGGAGATAACTTCTCCAGTGATATCACTTCTCCAATTCCTATGTTATTCTATGGAGTCAATTCACTGAGATCTTAATGCATGAGCTCCATAGAATAACATAAGAATTGGATAAGTGATATCACTAGAGAAGTCAATTCCATTTTATCACCTCTTTATCACACTTTAGTGCATAACCTTTATGTGTCTCTCCCCTGCTGATCATTACGATAATCATCAATACTTTCATTCTTTTTTACAGGGAAATCAGCATCATTTTCTCTTCAGCTGCCTGCCTAACAGCTGGGTTTCTAAAGCATGGGTAAGTGTAAAAAAACAAACAAAAAACCCCAAAAAAACATAAATTAAAGGAGGAATGCCTTGTAAAATGTGAATTTCATCTGTAACAGAATAAAACAAAATGACTGACCAGGGCTTAACCCTTTGAGTGCCAGAGAGGTATGCAACACATTGCTCTGCACTGCTTTGCTTATCCCTCTGGCACTCAAGGGGTTAATAAATATTTTGACCCACTAGCTTATATTCTGGGACAAACCATCTGCACCATAGGGACCAAATAAAAATTCCCATTGACGTCAATGAGGCTTTTTGACCACTTGAATGCTAGATAGCTCTCCAACATATATACAAAGCAATGCAGTAGAGATCACTAATATTCAAGGACCTTTTGAGTGCCAGAGAGGTATCCAACACATTGCAACGCCTAGCCAGTCTCCAGATCTTAATGCCATAGAAAATTTGTGGAGGGAGCTGAAGGTTCAAATTGCCAAACGTCAGGCTCGAAACCTTAATGACTTGGAGAAGTGATATCACTGGAGAAGTTTATCCACTTCATCACCTCTTTATCATGTCTTTGTGCATCTCTCCCAACAACCTCAATGTCATGTCTATGGAGGCAGTTGTCAGCAGGACCTCAAACTCTGCTCAATGCACATAGTAATCTTAAAGGGACAGTAATGTCCCATAAAAAATTATTCTTGGTTTGTAGACATTTAAAAAATAAATTATTTGGCACCAATCCTATCTCTAAAACCTTTATGGTTTGATAGATATAAGCTGCTAAAGTTCCCTCTCTCCTGCTGTCAGATGTAAAGCTGACAGCAGGAGATTCGAGTTGTGCGACTCGAGAAGACTCTTCATAGGAACGGTCTACAAAGTGTGCTTTTAAACCAGGCACACTTTGTAGACCTTTCCAGCAAAGTAATTCTTTTTAAATAACGTGATTTCGGCTCTGCTGCAGAGCCGCAGGCTGGTCCCTAGGCCGGGATCTCCTGCTGTCAGCTAGATGCTGATGTCAGGAAAAGGGGAGGGAGGGAGGGAGGGAGGAAGTTTAGAAGCGAATATAGGATTGATGCCAAATAATTTATTTTTTAACGTCTACAAAACAAGCATACTTTTTTTACGGGACATTAGTGTCCCTTTAACCCTTTAAGGCACACCCCTCTGGTTCTGGTAAGTCGGCACATGCACTAAAAACTGTCAGTAACTATCACGTCGGCACCCACAGACATGAACAAATGAAGTGTTGAATCTGCCAAAAAAGAAAGATGGCAAAGGTATACACAGAAAGCCTATATATGAGGCACAAAATATGCATAAATAGTAAATTAATATATGTATTGGACATACATGTAACGAAAAATACCATGACGGATCAAAATACCGAAATAGATTAAAATAGATAAAATACAGGGCACATAAACAGTACTCAAAAGATAGTATTAATAGGTCAAATTTCAATCAATAAATTCATCCGTTGTCCTAAAAGAATAAACACAAGGGAAACCCTAATAAAAAATTCTAGATGCTCCTTATCACAAAAAAGTAATTAGACGTGTACCTGTCAGTAAAAATATAAAGGCCTAGTGCCTCAAGGATAAGGTATCAGAATGCAGTTTCCTAAAATATAGATATATAAAGTACATAAACCATAAATATAGAAAGTGATCACTATGATGCTTATCAAAAAAAAGTAAGAACAGGAACACTGGTAATGAACAGGAGCAATAAACCTGGGGTCCAATGAGCAAATTTAGACTCCCAAGCTAGGCCCGACATGTGTTGCCACAAGCAATATAATAATTTGCTAGGATGTTTGTCATGATGCAGTCATGCGCAGTAGAGACTGCACTCTTTCTGGCAGTCTCTACTGCACATTATTGCATCGCGTTTAGCAGTGAGGTAGCGGCTGCTTAACCCCTTAAGTGCCAGAGAGGTACGCAACTAGGGTTGCCAGCACGCCGGTAAAAAATTGGCTTCTGTCCAGTGTTAAGTCTATGGAGGGAATGCCATGGCCTGTATTTTTTGGAAGAAAAGGTGGCAACCCTATACGCAATCCCTTCCCTCCCCTTCTCCTGACGTCAGCGTCTAGCTGACACCAGGAGATCCCAGTCTGGGATCACCCGGCGGCTCTGCAGCAGAGCTGAAATCCCGTTATTGCAAATGAATTACTTCATTGGATAGGTCTACCAAGTGTGCTTGCAAACCAAGCACACTTTGTAGACATTTACAATTAAGTAATTTGTTTGCAATAACGGGATTTCAGCTCTGATGCAGAGCCGCCGGCTGATCCCAGAATGGGATCTCCTGGTGTCAGCTAGACGCTGACGTCAGGAGAAGGGGAGGGAAGGGAGAACTTTGATTCTGAATATCTCTCAAACCGTAAAGGTTTGAGAGATGGGGTTTGTGGCAATCTGATTATTTTTTTTACCCTCTACAAATGTATTAAAAATATTTTTAGACATTACTAACACTTTAAAGTTTCCCCTCCCACCCCTTTCACAGATGTCACTATTCTGTCTTCAAATGGATCACAATGAGGTACAATCTTCTATCAGCATAAGGAAAAACCTGTCCTCCTTCTACAAGGGAGGCAGGGTTTTCCCTATACTGATAGAAGGGAGATTGTCCCTCTTTGCGATTTGTCTGGTCAAGAGACCTGATCTCAGATCTGAGGAATGAATAGTGACATCTGTAAAAGGGGCAGGAGGGGGGAAACTTTATAATATAAGTACACAAAAAGTATACAGATCAATATTGCCGATAGCACAGAACGTTATTACAAACTATAAGGAATAATCAAATGATCATTTATACTGAGACACCTCTTTACCTCTTTAAATAAAACAAGGGTACGCAAACTACTGGGAGTCATCTAAAAGTTGCCACAGTTCAAACTTGCATTTTGTTTCAAACAGTTTTGCAAACTCCTCATAGACAGTAATAGCAGCATCTCTACCTGATGACCAGCTTAAAAAACTGTTTATTTAAATCAAATGTAGAAAATTAAAGTTTGAGATTTAATAATTTTCCAAATAAGCATCTTCCAGTAGAGGAAGTGCCCTTGTGTTACTTAACAGGAACAGCAATACAATAAATACAGTATATATTATGTCTGTATTGCAGATGTATTGTTGATTTTATTATTTAAGTTCTTGGATGCTAGAAATGCTTCCAACTCAGTTTTTTGCAATGTGTTTGAGACCTCTAGCATCCAGTAGGTTAAAAAAATAAATAAATAAAAATTATGTATTGAAAGAAATGTAGAGATGGTTCAGTATACCTGGAAAGTCCAAAGCCCCCGTAGTAACAACAGGAGCCAGGGGTGGCAGTGTCTATATGAAATGACTCATGTCTTATTGTGGCAAGGTTTATTGGGAGTGGACAAGGGCTTTCATTGTTCTAATAGGAAGAAGAGTGTCCCCTTCTGTTATCTGTCTGGTCGGTCCACATCTGAGAAGAGATGGCTTACACTTGGTAAAAGGGGTGGGAGGGGGAAACTTTGCTTGTGAATATCTCTTAAACCATAAAGGTTTGAGAGATAAGACTTATATCGTTCTTCGTGTTTTTTTAATGCCTACAAAATAAAATAAAGATAAAACGAAGTATTACTATCCCTTTAAATATTGTAAATAGTGTTAATAGCAAAAAAAAATTATATTAAACCCCTGGATGCTAGAGAGATCTCTAAAGCCTTGCTTCACAATGCAATTAAGACTTCTCTAGCACCCAAAGGGTTAAGGTGGACCAGTGCAAAGGGAGCTATGCTCTGTGGCAATAGAAAGAGGCAATGTGCTGATTTCTGGGGTATAAACAAGGTGGATTTTATGGGGTAGAGGGAAAGACACTCCTCTTCCCACTGTATCAGATAACATTAGAAGTCTGTGGGGGCCACATGTGGCCCCAGGGCCATATGTTGCTCACCACTGGTTTTGTTTTCTTCAAGCTAACTCTAACAATGTAACTTTTTTCAGCACGTCCAGGACTTTTCCAGTTGTTGACCTCGCAACAGCCAGTGATTTATTTACAGAGCTAAATAAAGACAAACGCATTTCTGACATTGTGAGTAAAGTTTATGTTTTTGTTGTTTGTGACATAAAAACTCCTACTCTGCGAGGCTGATTTTGGCTTGGATTGCATTCTAGGTGTCACATTGCACAGATTCCTACTGAAGTATATGGGACAATTAGTGGGTAAAATTTGTGATAAAATTAAAGCTACAACATACCCCTTTAAATCAGGAACACATTTAAAACACACATTGAAGGGGTGCAGTGATTCCTATGCGGTTCTGCAGAATAAAGTCTTCATAAGCATCCCTGATTTAAATGAACATGTGGTCAACTTAGATACAGTTATCATCTAGAGCAAAATCCAGACCTTTATAAGAAGAACTGTGTCAATTCTGGAGCAAGTCAACTGTACCATAGAGGACAAATAAAATATCCCGTTGATTTAAATGGGGCTTTAAACCACCTGATCATACCTCCCAAGTGTCCCTCTTTAGGAGGGACAGTCTCTCATAGAGACTCAAATCCCTCTGTCCCTCTTTCCCACCCTGGTGTCCCTCTGTTTAGGAAGTCAGACTGTGTGGTGTGTATATAAGTGTATCACATTGCTCCACAGCAATAAAACTCTCAGTAATGCTAGGTTAAACTTCAGTAATTGCGATTATAAATTAGTCTGTGTTAGGGTTACCACCCAGCCGGTATTTTACCGGCAGCCAGTAAAAAATTGGCTTCTGTCCAATGTTAAGTCTATGGACGGAATGCCATGGCCGGTATTTTTTGGAAGAAAAGGTGGCAACCCTAGTCTGTGTGAATAAAATACTTTGGTGTTGCTCTAAATCATTTATTCAGTTACAAAAAGTGGTGTCAATATGTCATGAAATAACCTAACAATTCTTAGTAATACCCCACCTACCAGCCACACCCCCAGCAACACCGCCTAAAACACAAGTGCCCCTCTTTGACCATCTGAAATATTGGGAGGTATGCTTGAATACTAGTGAGGTCTCAAACGTATTGCTTCGCAATGCTTTGGAGACCTCTCTAGTAGTTAAGGGGATAAAAGTCCAATTTAAATAAAATAGGGATTTTTTTGGAATTTTTATTTGTCCCCCGTAGTTCGTTGGCTCCAGAACTGACACAGTTCTTATTACATCAGACTCTACATAAATCTAATATCACATAAAAAGGTTAGTGAAGTGATTCACAATGTTTTCTCCTTGTGGAACATTTTTGCTTCAAAATGAGTAACCCTAGCAATAAAACACTTTAAACCTTAAAGGGTAAGTAATGTTTCACAAAAAAAGCGGCTCCAAATAATCTTTATAGCATTTGGGCCATGGAGAGTGTTATTTAAATACTGCCAGAGTTGTAGTTCAAGAGTAATTGAATGATAAATTGTCCCCTCCCGCCCCTTTTACTTAATGTAAGCCACCTCCCCTCAGATGTGAAATCTGGTCCTGGGACCAGACAGGTCGCAGCAAGGGACAGTCTTCTTACTGTGAGCATAAGGAAAACCCTGCCCCCCTTGACAGGTTTTTTCGGGCTTTTCTCTTGTGTTCATTGAAGATTGTCCCTCTCTGCAATCCATCCGGACAGTCTTGCTGCTCTGAGAGGATCAGTGTTACATCAGTAAAAGGGGTGGGAGGGGGATATTTTATCATTCAATTACTCTTGAACTTCAACTTTGACACTATTGAAAGAACACTCTCCATGGCCCAAATACTAGATTAATTGGAGCTGCTTTTCTTGTGAAACATTACTATCCCTATAAGACTCTTCCACACAGGCAAAAACTGTAACAGCCTCTGCCATCTGTGTTCTTGTGCCGATCTGGACACAGGAGAGATGTGTCTGATGGTCAGGTCATATGAAAACCAGCCAATATTATTGTCTAGTGCCCACTTGGGTTGGCCAAGCATTGAAGGTTGCAATGAGCATCTCAACCTCCATCAATGCTCTAGTGAAAGCTGTGCAGGCATTCCTTTTTGTATGTTTGCTATGTTCCTGTGTGAACACATTACAGTTTCAGTATGCTGGATTTTGGTGAGCTCACATGAGGTGATAATCTCCACTGTGAAAGGCAATATAGCCAATGTTCCCTCTAAGGTATGCAAATTTGAGAAATCCAGCCCTGAAAGAGTTAAATGGAACTCTTTCTGTAGGGCTGCATTGGAATAACAAATGAACCATGCAGCCCTGCCCATTCTTAATATGGTAGTTCTTTTAACTCTTACAGAAGTTGGGTCACGCACTCTTGCTTACCTTAGAGGAACACTGACAACAGCCCCAAACACTACCTTTCACACCTTGTATCACCAAGGCAGCATTGTTACCTTGGTGTCGCCCATGGGAAAGGGGCTAAGAATTCTAGAGAGGTTTACAATACTTTGAGAATGGGTTGGAGACCTCTCTAGTATTCCTCAACATTTTTCCACTTTTGTCTTTATAATTAGGGTCCAATGGCCAGAAAATGTCATAGACTTGGTGGAGTCTAGACCGAGGTTATTTATTGCCCTGTTCCAGAGAGTTCCATACCTCCCAACATTTCAAATGGCCAAAGAGAGACACTTTTGTTTTAAGTGGTGTTGCTGGGGGTGGTAGGCAGGGCATTACAGAGAATTTTTAGGTTATTTCATGACCTATTGACACCTCTTTTATTTACAAATACTAATTTATAAACCCATATACTGAATTTTATGCATACATTATTGTGAGTTGTATTGCTGTTAAGCAAAGTGATACACTTATACATACACACACCACACAGTCTGATCTCCTAAAAAGAGGGACACCAGGATGGGAAAGATGGACAGAGGAATTTGGGTCTGAAAGAGGAACTTCAGGTTTTTCCCTTATCTTAATCGAAGATTGTCCCGCTCTGCAATCTACCTGGGCACCTCCCTTCTGCTCTGGCTGAGCAGTGTTACATCAGTAAAAGGGGCGGGAGGGGGATGCTTTGTCATTGAATTACTCTTGAACTACAACTCTGACAGAATTGAAACAACATTCTCCAAAGTCCAAATACTATGATGATTAATTAGAGCTGCTTTTATTATGAAACTTTACTATCTCTTTAAAACTATTGTTATACTATTATCTAGCCAGATATTATTTTAGGCATTCTTATTGACATCTATTTATCTTTATTATTATCCTTTATACTAGTATTTTTATATTGGCATTTTATTTGTGAATGCATATGCTATGTAGATGATATATTGTTAGTTTTGGTAATAAAAGGTATTTCCTCAGAGTTATTTGCCTTATACATATTCTCTTCTATATTTAGAAGGAGCGCTCTCCTTAATATTCTTGTGTATTTTTTTGTATTATTTGACCACTGCACTTTTGGGTCACAGGATTGTAGCTGGCTCCTTATATAAATATGTTATTCCATTTCTCTCTAGATATACTGTAGGATAGCGCCAAATCCTCTTAGGCATTTGCCATTTTCCTCTCAGATAGAATGTATCAGAATAACACACTGGAATTTGACCACTAGATGGCATTGTTAAATGTAAAAAAAAACCTAAGACATTAATAACTCTGGAAATATGCATCTCTCAGCAGTTGTGGTACCCTTATTTTTTCATAAAAAAAAAGTTTACTGCTCCTTTAATTACCAAGGGGGATGGGGTGCAATACATAGCTTTGCTATGTGTAAGACACCCCTCTGGTCCTTAAAGGGTTAAGATGTGTGCAGGATCAGCCACTGAACAGTCCTACATGAAGTGTTCCATTTCATGATTTGTTTCACAGATATGTTCAAGCTTGAAAATGGATCTTCTTCCTGAACTTGAGTCTCTCCCAGTGCTCTATGAAGCCCTGTCCATATTTCTACTGCTCCCAGAATGCCCCCTGATGCATGATGTTAACAGCTGCCTGTTGCTGGTGGTTCCACTCTCCAAAGCCATCAATAACCTGAGTGACAATGCTCTGAAGTTATTAGGTACATTTTAGTTTCAGTCCAACATCTGTGTTTGTAAGAGAGGCACACAAGATCTTGTGACATCCAGTGTGTTAGTTCAGATGACAAAATGGAATCCAAAACCCATACTGCACTGCATCTATGTGGTAGCCTCACCCATTCCACTCCTGTTTGAAATGACAGTATTAAGGGGCTAGCTAGGGGCTAGGACAACATTGACTTAAACACAGGATCATCTTAAAGGAAGAAATTGATACAGAGCAAGGCTTTTATCACCTTAGATGCTAGAGGTGTCTCCAACGCATTGCAAAGCAATGCACTGGAGATGTCTCTCGCACCCAAATAGTTAAAGGAGCGATACCTTGTAGGGCAAAATTGATATAAAATAAATAAAACATTTTGTTAAGGGGATAAAATAGATCTATCTTTATATTTTTGTCCTCACATCTCTTGTTCTCATAAAATATTGAAAAAAAATTAACAAGGTTCTAATTTTGTTCTTTCAGTTTTGTGTGTGTGCGTGCATGTGTGTGTGTGTGTGTTAGAAAGAGATGGAGGGAGAGGCTGTGCAACAGGGGAAAGCAAAAAGAGTATAGTTGATGAGAACGTAAGGGAGGTATAATGAGATGAGGAAAGGAGCCATCTCTAGCATCCAATCCGCTAAAGTAAGAGTTAAGACAATGGGAGCCATTTTTTTGTTTCACCAGCTGTTGTTAGGTTACAACAACCCATCACCCTCAGCAGGCCCTCATTGTGCACAGAAGTGTGGGAGTTTTAGTCTAACAACAGTTGGAGAGACACTAGTGTTCAACACCTAGATTAAGATAATAGAACAAAAAAGATATATACATAAACATGTATTGTTATTCACCAGAGACACTGTGGACAACTTTGGAAGCATCATCACTGACAAAGCAAATTCAGATGCTTAAAACTGCTGTGATGAGATCTGTACTCTTCACTGAGATGGACCCAGGAACTAAAGATCTCCTCCAGATGCTAAAGAAGCTTTTCAAGGTAAACAGAGACAAGCTGATGTCTCTTACATCATAATGAAGCTAACAGGGCTAATGTGAGAAGAAGAACTAGAGCTATTCCAACTGTATCATAAGCATTGCCATTGTTTTACATGACGCTAGTAACCACGTGAATGCTAGTGAGTAAAGATGAGCGAGCACCCCGATGCTCGGGTGCTCGGGTGCTCTGACCGAGCACCCCCTGATGCTCGAGTGCTCGGCCGAGCACCCGAGCCCCATTCAAATGAATGGGAGCACTCGAGCATTAAACCAGGCACCCCCTGCTCTGATGAGCGGAGGGTGCCTGGTCAATGTCCCCCTTCATCTCCGCTATGCCCCTCTTCCACAATGTCCCCCTTCATCTCCTATGCCATAGCGGAGATGAAGGGGGACATTGTGGAAGAGGGGCATAGCGGAGATGAAGGGGGACATTGTGGAAGAGGGGCATAGACTCTATGCCCCTCTTCCACAATGTCCCCCTTCATCTCCGCTATGCCCCTCTTCCACAATGTCCCCCTTCATCTCCTCTATGGCATAGGAGATGAAGGGGGACATTGTGGAAGAGGGGCATAGCGGAGATGAAGGGGCACATTGTGGAAGACGGGCATAGCGGAGATGAAGGGGGACATTGTGGAAGAGGGGCATAGAGTCTATGCCCCTCTTCCATAATGTCCCCCTTCATCTCCGCAATGCCCCCTTCATCTCCGCAATGCCCCCGTACCTCCATTCCCTGGTGGTCCAGCGGAGCGTCTTCGGATCTGTGCCTCTTCCGGCACAGATCCTCTTCACCCGAGCATGTCGGGCGAGCACATGGCGGTACTCGTACGAGTACCGCCATGTGCAGAGCAGAGCGATGCTCGAGCCGATCCGAGCATCGGCCGAGCACGCTCGCTCAACACTACTAGTGAGGTCTCCAATACAGTGTGAAATACAGCAGTGAAGACCTTGCAAGGGTTTAAACAGGGCTCAAAATTGCCACTCGCCACTAGCCAATGGCGAGTGAAAATTTAGCCCTGGCGAGTAGAAATTCAGCCCTGGTGGGTATGTTTTGGCTTGCAGTGGCGAGTAACTTTTCAGGTCTGGCTAGTAGCAAAGGACTTAAAATTATAAACCCTGGTTTAAAAGTCCCATTTCAATCAGTTAGAATGTGGAGATTTTTATTCCCCACCATGTTGCAGTTTGATTGCCTCAGAATTGCTCCAGCTACACTTGATACATCAGCCTCGTGTATTTTATTCATTGCTGTTGAATGGATGTTAAAGTGTTAGTAATGTCCACAAAAAGTTTTTTGCATTTAGAAGAGCTTAAAAAGATGAGCTAAATGCAAAAAAAACGTATCTCTCAAACCGCTATGGTTTAAGAAATACAGGCGTTTAAAGTTCGCTGTCTCCTACTGGCAGCTGTAAAGCTGTCAGCAGGAGATCCGTGTTGGCCGACACGGAGGCTCTGCAACAGAGCCGCGATCTCGTTATTTATCACAAATCCCTTCATTGGAATGGTATAAAATGAGTGCTTGAAAACACATTTTAGACCATTGCAATGAAGGGATTCGTGGTAAATAATGAGATTGCGGCTCTGCTCAAGCGCCTCCGTGTCGGCCAACACGGATCTCCTACTGACAGCTTTACAGCTGTCAGTAGGAGAGATCAAACTTTAAACGCCTGTATCTCTTAAACCATAGTGGTTTGAGAGATACATTTTTTTTTTTTTTTGCATTTAGCTAGCTTTTTAAGCTCTTCTAAATGCAAAAAACTTTTTTGTGGACATTACTAACACTTTAAAGGGATAGTAATACTTAAAATGTAAAAAAAATATATATTTTGTAGGGTTTAATCCCCTGAGTAAAACAAGGGTACTCCCACTGCTGAAAGGTGTTTTATTCAAAATTTATTACAACTCAAAGTTTAATTTTTTAGGTGCAATATCACAGTGGCCTGAAATTGTACAGTGGCACTGTTGCTACACCATCCTATGGACCATCCTATGGACCAGAGCTGTAATAACTTTTTAATAAAATGCCTTTGCGCAGTGGGAGTACCCTTGTTTTACTCAGGGGGATGAACCCTACAACATATTTTTTTTTTCATTTAAAGTATTATTATCCCTTTAAGTAGATTATTAGTAAAACTAATAGTCTAATATACTGAGAGGCCTGGGTTGATTTTCAGCCAGACTGAAGGCCCAGTACTTTTTTTTAACAGAGTAATGAGATCATCAGAGCAGAGCAATACACCATTATCTGTAACTAGCAGAGCAATACACCATTACAGGCCAACAGCAAAGAAATACAAGATTACAGAAAGAGGTGACCCCATATCTTTCTTATGAAGTATTACATGAGACTGGCAGAGCAATACACCATTATATTCGAAACAGCAGAGCAATACACCAGTACATGCCAACAGTGGGGCAGTTCACCATTACACTCCACCAACAGAACAATAGGTTCTAATTATGGATCTATGAGAATATTTTTTTTTTGTTGGGGGGGTGGCCCCAAAAAATATGCACCAGGGTCCCCCAAAGACTAGTTATGCCACTCAGTTTTACTCAGCAAGATAAACCCTACAACATACATTTTTTCCATATTAAACATTAGTATCACTTTAAATAATAGTGATAGTTTTATTCATAAATCCTATATAATAATTCTCTAGGATGTTTGTCAGAAGCCATCATGCGCTGCAGAGACTGCTCGAACACTCAGAATGCTGGGACTTCTGTGCTGGGAGCATTCTGTGTGTTCGGCCAGTCACTGCAGTGCATCGCGTGCGTGACAGCAGTATGCAGAGCAGGACCGGCCTTGTAACCCTTTGACTGCCGGAGGGATACGCAACACATTGCAAAGCAATTTGTTGCGTACCCCTCCAGCACTAAAAGGGTTAACATCACTCTGTGCATTCCGCCGGTCTCTGCAGCGCATCGCGTGCATGATGGAAGTATGCAGAGCAGGACCGGCCTTTTAACCCTTTTACTGCCAGAGGGGTATGCAACGCATTGCAAAGCAATGCATGATTTGGCAAGCCTAGTTATAGAACAAAATAAGCGGTTGCCCAGAGCCCACCCTCTGGCACTCAAATGGTTAAAATATTGTTTTAAAACATGCGCCTGGAAAACAAGGTGTCTTACTTTACCAGTCACTCAGCAAACATATTTTTAGAAACTCATTGATGATCATACTCAGGTAAGAGATATATCCAGAGACACCCAGGCTATGTGTTCCACCATCTTGGGGTGAATATATGACATCCATTCCACGTTGAATCAGGGCGCTGGAATAGATTTTCACTTCCTATGTGTGCCTAAAAGAACAAAGCCAGAAGGAGTGACAACCACCAATGTGGTTTGCACTCCTTCTGGCTTTGTTCTTTTATGTTTTCATCAAGGGTCCCGAGAGTCCTCCTTGTGTGTTGGGAAGCGGAATCTACCTTTTATTGAGTCCCTCATCCTTTTTGCTGAACACTCGTAGTGGTTATACATATTGTGAGTACCGCGGTGTACTGGAGAAGGTCTACATATAAGAGATTATTGCACTAGGAAGTGACCCTTTTCTTTTTTTGTTGTTTTGCTATGTGTACCTAAAGCCAATTTACTAAACTACATACAAACCAGAAATCTTCCCCTTAATGCCAGTTGCACTAAGGGTATGACTGTGTGGGAACAAATGCACGTTTTAAGGTGTTACTTCCTCTATGCTTTGTTTAAGACAATGTAGTAAGGAAGGCAAATAAGAAATACATAATTCTATGTCCTTTCCCTATGCATGCTATGGGTCTTGCATTTAAAGGGACAGTAATGCCCCCCCCAAAAAAAAAACAGATTTGTAGCCTTTAAAAAAATAATCAATATGCTCCAAACATGATCTCTCAAACCGCGATGGTTTGAGAGATATAGGGATTCAAAGTTCGCTCCTCTCTCCCTTTCTCCTGATGTCAGCGTCTAGCTGACAGTAGGAGATACCGGTCCGGGGACCAGCAGGCGGCTCTGCAGCAGAACAGAGATTGCGTTATCTATAAAGAATTCATTCATTGGAAATGTATACAAAGTGTTCTTGCAAACCGGGCACACTTTGTAGATCTTTCCAGTTAATGAATTCTTTATAGTTAACACGATCTCAGCTCTGCTGCAGAGCCTCCTCGAGTGGTACTACTCGATTCTCCTGCTGTCAGCTTTACAGCTGACATCAGGAGAAGGGGATGGAGGGGGGAACTTTGAATCCCTATATCTCTCAAAACATAGCGGTTTGAGAGATCAGGTTTGGAGCATATTGATTATTTTTTTAAAGGCTACAAAACTTGATATATATTTTGGGGACATTGCTGTCCCTTTAAGTCCTAACAATGACAAAGATTATCCATCAGTATACACTAAAGTGCTCATATACAAGTGCATACCCTGAAGAGCAGCCACTAGTGTTAACACTTTGAGTGCTGGAAAGGCATCCAATACATTGTGCTGCAATGCACTAGATAGCTCTCTGGCAGTCAAAGGGTTAAAGGCTAACTCCAGTGGAGATGAGCAAGCAAATTTGTACAGTCCTCACTTGTCTTTAATAATGTGTCCATTCTTCTGTGTTACAGGCAAACAAGAAGGCCAAGTGCATAGTGCCAATAAGCACATTCTGCATTCATGAACTCTGCCCATTAATCATTATTCCTGTAGACATTAACAACTGGCGCAGATGGCAGTCTCAACCAGTAAGTATACTAGTACAACCTGAAGGTTGCCAGTTTAAACTGAGTGAGAGGCAAGTCCAGGAGACAGACCAGATCAGTTAGCCCACAACAGGATCGCTTATATTTTGTGAAGTGAAATAACACCTTGAGCCTTTAACATTGTTGACTGCTTGCTGTTTTATAGTCTTAAAGTATATATATATATATATATATATATATATATATATATATATATATATATATATATATATATATATATAATGTAACAAAATATACGATTGTGGCACACACATCAGCAAAACCAAATAATGATAATCACCTATAATGGTGCATGTCCCATATGTATAAATATATAAATGTACTCAGACTGGGGTAATCCTGGTTGTAAATAGAGACAGCACTCATCCAATATCCTCAATCGTTTTATTGAAGAATATATATATACACTATTTGATCATATTAACATTTTTACTATTTACTTTAAATAAAATATTTAATGTATAACTTTCCTTGTAATTTTTGTTTTTAAGGTATTTGGAATGAATCAATTCAATTTGAGATTCAATTTGGCTGTAAGATTATGCCCCAGTTTGATTGAGATTCTTTGTGGTCTGAAATGTAGCATATGTAAGGGACCTATTCTTAATGCTTCTGAAGTCATGACACTTATATTTAAAAAATCTAAATTTGTATGACACGTGAACATCAAAAACAATTGGTTGACTATATAAAAAAAAATCCTCACTAAATCAGCAGCTGAAATCTTTTTTCAGGCCCTATGCTTGCCTAATGTCAATTTACAAAGCTACGTGCATAAAATGCCATCCCTTTAATGCCACTTGTTGTGTTGCATACCCTCAAGGGGTTAAATTATAGTGTAAGTACCACCTTTACTCATATATGTGGCCCAAATCAAGTCTCTGTGCCCTATCTTCATAAGGAAAGTTGAGAAATCCTCATTTCTTGGAACTTTGTTTTCTGGAATCTCTGGAGGGGACTCATGTGGTGCCGATGGGAGGATATAAATGACGTGATTTGCATCACAAAGGGGCAGGGCTTAAGCATGGGTTGGCGTGGGTGTTAATGGGCTGTGAATAAAGTGGGTGGAAAGTGGGCAGCACAGGGTGTGGGAAGAAGGAGAAGTGGGCGAGAAGTAGGAGGAAAAGGCTGAGAAGGAGCAGAAGTGGGCAGAGTTTGATAAAAAATTTCCCAACCACCAGAGAATCATCCTCTGTCCCTGGAGACCCAGTAATTCACTATAAAAACTAGAGTCTTTGGGGCAAATCCGGAGAGTTCCTAGGTATGGTAATTTGGGAGCAAACCAATCAAAAGTGCCACTTACATAATTTTGGAATTTTTCTTTGTCCCCTATTGTGCAGATGGTTTGCCCCAGAATTACTCTGGTCTGCTGTTATAAATAAAGCTCAGAATTCCTGTGATGCTTTGAAGAAACTGTCAAAAAAGCAGTAAACCTTTTTTAATGAAAACCTATGTTATAGGGCTTTTCTGAGTAAAACAATGGGACATTTACTGCAGACAGTTTATTTATTGAAAAGTTATAACAGTACATACTTTCCAGAATTAACAGCTTCATTACTTCCTTAAAGGTCAAATTGTGAGGAAGTGACTCAGCAGTTCCTATAGCATTCTATTGAGAACTGTTGTGTATGACTCCCCTCTCCCATAGAATGCAACAGAATAAATGTCTGAAATCTGTCCATTAGGGGCACTGTTAATTTAAAAAACAACACTTTAAACTGATATAACTTTTAAAAGACGGAGCTCCCAGCAGCTGGAGTACCTTTGTTTTAATCAGCAGGAAAAACCCTACAATGTGTTTTTTTTCTCTCTCTCAAAAAAAAGTTCACTGATCCTCCTTTAAGTCATACACTCTTTTCACAGACTTCAGGTGCAGGGAGCTCACATCAGTTAAAATGGAAGGAAGAGAAGTACTCAAATTATTGAATCATGTAAATAAAAATAATTTAAGCATTTTATAATTAAATAAAGCCATCAAATGTACCAAGGTGAGAGCAATGGAGGAGTGTGTGGATGTGTTACAGTGTTCCATTCTTTGTGAAATAATCCTATATAATTCGCTAGGATGTTTGTCAGAAGCCGTCATGTGCAGTAGAGACTGCCTGAACGCACAGAATGCTGGGAGTTCTGTGCTGGGAGCATTCTGTGCTTTCGGGCAGTCTCTACAGTGCATAACTGCGTCGGCAGCAGGAAGCAGAGCAGGACCTCCCTCTTAACATCACCCGATCCTTGGCCCTTGTACATGGGCTTTTACACTAGTAAAACATAAAAGGGCATATTCACAAGGCCAAAAATGTAACAGGGCTGCAACAAATCAACAGCACCATAGGTCACAAGTAAAAAAATGCCCAGTGATTTAAATGGTGGATTTAAACCCTTGAATGAGAAGACGTGCATTGGAGACCTCTCTAGTATTCAAGGGGTTAATGTCGCATTTAAATTAATAAAGAGTTTTATTTGTACCATTTGCTGTTGTTGTACCACAAAGCTGACACATTTTTGTCTGTGCATATAGCCCAAAATATTACTAGTCCTAATCATTTATATGTCAGAGTGCTCTAAGGAACAGTTCTCTGCCAAGCACTGAACACTTCACTGGCACTCTAAGAGTTAATTGACATGAAGACTGGAAAAGCATGATAACAGTGACTGTATAATTATTCAGCTATCTCCAGTAACTGGGATCTTTCTCTTACAGGAGCCTGATGAGAAGGCCTTTCCTGCTATATATTGTCGCTTTCCATTTATCTTCAACGTTCAAACCAAGGTCCAAGTATTGAAAGTCGATTCATTTATGAAAAAAGAAGTAAGTGTTTATTGGGGAGAATTTATTAAGTGCACCCATTAGCTCGTGTTCTGTGTGAGCTGTGCTTGTTTTACACACTGAGGCTGATGTACTTAATTAACCCTTTGAGTACCAGAGAGGTATCCAACACATTGTGAAGCATGTTTTGGCTGCCTCTCTGGCAATCAAAGGGTTAAAAGAACCACGGCAAAGTAAGTGCTCCACAGTGGACAAATAAAAGTCCCCACTGATTTTAAAGGGATAGTAATAATTACTTTTAAGTTTTTTAATTTCTTAGACATAAAAAATATGAACAACGATGTAAGGCTTATCTCTCAAACCTTTATGGTTTGAGAGATAGACCTTCCTAAAGTTGCCTCATGAGAGGAGTCAGCGCTGTAGCTGACCGCTGCAGAATCCGGTCATTTGACCAGATGGAGGCTCTTCAGCAGAGCCGCAAACGTGCAATCTAAATATTAATATTTCATTGGAACGGTCTACAAAGTGTGCCTTCAACCAGTAATAGTTACTCCTGAGGAAGTGGCACAGTCTGATGCCACAAAACGCATACAGTGAGACTATTTCCCCATTGTGGGTAATAGTTTGACTATTAATCTTATCTTTATTGTCTTTCCAATAGTATATTGTCCATTTTTATTTGTTTTCAATCCATACCCTGATTCAATTGACAGGTGGGCCATTATAACCTTCCTGACATTGTGAGACCTCTTTAGGCTTTAGGGTGCTTTCTTAGTCACTTAACCTTTTATTAAATAAAGTGTATTTTTGTATTTGTTTGGATACTCCCATAACCTCCATATGATATGCTAGGGTTATATACTCCTATTTTTAACTGTATAATTAAATAGTTCCTAGTGTGGTCCGCATATTGGACCTATATATGTGGTAGAACACTGGGAACAACATTTGATTTGAAAATCTGAAAAAATTTGGAGCCAGTGAAAGTGTCATTAGCCTGGAGTGACGCTCCGTGATCCAGTGTAAGTCCATCAAACTGAGAGGCAGGTCAAACCTTTCTGAAATGTGAGTAAACCCCCTGGGGGGAAAGGGAATATCACACATATTTATATTGTTAAATACTGCACTCAGAAGTGTTGTGGTTGAGCTTTTTTATGTATTTAATAGACTTTTCTACATTTTATCACTTTCTTTTTTTTTACATAGTATCTATTTTCATTGTATCACTATGCCTGTTTTCAGAGTCTCTGACACAAAGCTCTCAAGAGAGCTGATTGTCAGGGACATACAATTTTTATAACAATAGGTGAATATGGAAAAAATATATAAAAAGCATAAGCAATTCAACATTACTTATTATGCACTTACAAAACATACAAAGTAAAAAAAAAGGTTGCTATCTCTGTACATTTTTTACACTGTACATTCTCCTCTTTATGGTGCTTGTGTTAAAGGGATAGTAATACTTCATTTTAACTTTATGTTATTTTGTAGGCATTAAAAAAACATGAAGAATGATATAAGTCTTATCTCTCAAACCTTTATGGTTTAAGAGATATTCACAAACAAAGTATCCCCCCCCCCCCCCGTTCAGAAGGGAGGTGCCCAGGTAGACTGCAGAGAGGGACAATCTTCAATTAAGATAAGAGAAAAAGCTGAAAAACTTGTCAAGGGGGGAAGGGCTTTCATTGTTTTCATACAAAGAAGATTGTCCCCTGCTGTTATCTGTCTGGTCTTACAACCAGATTCACATCTGAGAAGAGATGGATTACACTAGGTAAAAGGGGTGGAAGGGGAAACTTTGCTTGTGAATATCTCATAAACCATAAAGGTTTGAGACATAAGACTTATATCGTTCTTCATGTTTTTTTAATGCCTACAAAATAAAATAAAGTTAAAACGAAGTATTACTATCCCTTAAAGGGGAGGGGGTAGGGAAGAGTAAGGGTAGAGTTTCCATTACCTTGCTCCTTGTTTCTTGCCATGTACTTGGATAGTGTAGGACAAATTAGTGCAACATGTTTCCTTTTTAGTGCCAGAGGGTTGTGCAATGCCTGCTTCAGTTTATAAAAACTTGCCAGCAACTGTCATGTCTACCTCTATGGATATGATATCCAGAACTGACTGAGATGATATCTGTTGAACAAAAGACACAAGTCACTGCCTAAAGATGACTCTTTTTTTTCCAGGCTGTGAAGTTGGAAGCAAATGAACAGATTTTTGTGAATAGGATACAGGGAAGCAGTGATCTCCCTAAGATTCCCATTTTTCACCTGAAACTGAGGCGCAGCCACTTGGTGGAAGACACCTTACATAAACTCAGCATTGTGGAAGACTGTGACCTACAGAAGGACTTAGTGGTACTGTACACAAACCTTGTTTTTATCTTTATTACCAGTGTGGCTCTTCAACTTAAAGGAGCAATAAGGTTTGATTATGGAAATTATGTATAATAAGGCTTTTTCTGTGGAGAAAACCAAGGATACTGCTGGCAGGTGCTTTAGTCAAAATTTATTACAGCTTAAACTGCAAATTTCTGTAGTAGTCACCAAGTGGCGTTGTCTAATGTAGTACAATTGTTTTGCTCCAGAATTGCTCCAATTTCTTATTACATCAACATTTATATTGTTGAGGATAACATTTACTAAGCTTCCAGTGATTCTACTTTCCTTCTTTATGTATAAAACAGAAGCACACAATGTCCTTATTTTGTTAGATGTGAATAATAAATTCTATGATGTATAAAATTATTGGGACAACTTAACCCCTTAAGGACCGGAGGTTATGGGACATTTCCGTCCCATAACGACCGCATAGGGGCACTTTGACGCGCCGGTACACGTGACCTGTCACGTGTATCAGCGCGTCACTATGGGGCCTGATAGAGATCGGTCCGATCTTGGAGCGGTCAATTTCAGGCCCTATTTTTACTTACAGCTCTCCCGGTAGAGCGCTGTAAGTAAAAAGTATGTGACGTACTATGACCGTCATCGGTCCTTGAGTATACCAAGGACCGTGACGGTCCTGGTACGTTACGGGTCCTTAAGGGGTTAAACAATCATTTATATTCACTCTAACAGAAGGTCTAGCACAGTTAATGCTTAATTTGTCTTATAATATATGTTAGTGGCCTTTCAGAAACAGCACAATCACTCTTTTACCTTTTCTCTATTTTTCTGTTTGGCACACTTGGGGCTTGATTCTGTTGAAGGTGCTAATTTTATCTCTGCATTTATCTCCAGATTTCCCCATAGACTTCAATAGGAAAATGTTTAATAAAACGGGAGGTAACATTTATCACCTGCAATAGAATCCAGCCCTGTGTGTGATATACTAACTGTAATTAACCAAGGGCTAGATTCTATTGAAGGTGCTAATTTTATCTTTGCGTTTATCTCCAGATTTCCCCATAGACTTTAATAGGAAAATGTTTGATAAAATGGGTGTTAACATTTAGCACCTGCAGTAGAATCTAGCCCTTGGTTAATTACAGTTAGTATATCACACACAGGGCTGGATTATATTGCAGGTGATAAATGTTACCTTCCGTTTTATTAAATATTTTCCTATTGAAGTCTATGGGGAAACCTGGAGATAAAAGCAGTGATACAATTAGCATGTGCAATAGAATCCAGCCCACAGTGTTTCATTTACCCCCTGTTCTGTGCTTACTGAGGGGACAGATTCTATTGCAGGAGATAAATGTTACCTCATGTTTTAACAAATATTTTCCTGTTGAAGTCTATGGGGAACACTGGAGATAAAAGCAATGTTAAAATTAGCACCTGCAATAGAATCCAGCCCTGGGACAGTTCTTACCCTATTTAGGGCTAGATTCTATTGCAGTTGCTAAATATTAACACCTGTTTTATCAAACAATTTCCTTTTGAAGTCTATGGGGAAAATTGGAGATAAAAGCAGAGATAAAATTAAACATAGAAACATAGAATTTGACGGCAGATAAGAACCATTCGGCCCATCTAGTCTGACCAATTTCCTACTGTGTAAAAAAAAAAAAAACACACACGACCTCAAACCTTTTTTGGTCCTTGGTCTTTTCTTATGTTAAGGACCGCCTTATGCCTATCCCATGCATGCTTAAATTCTGTCACTGTATTAACTTCTACCACTTCTGCTGGTAGGCTATTCCACTTGTCTACTACCCTCTCAGTGAAGTAAAACTTTCTTACATTACATCTAAACCTGTGTCCCTCTAGTTTTAGACTATGGCCTCTTGTCCTAACGTTTTTACTCTTTTGAAATATTCTTCCATCCTGCACTTTGTTGAATCCCTTCATGTATTTGAATGTTTCTATCATATCCCCTCTCTCTCTTCTCTCCTCCAAGCTATACATATTCAGATCCTTTAGTCTATCCTGATATTTCTTTTCCTGTAGACCAGTCACCATTTTAGTAGCCCTTCTTTGAATTTTCTCTAGAGTATCAATATCCTTCTGGAGATGGGGTCTCCAGTACTGTACACAATATTCTAGGTGAGGTCTAACTAGAGATCTGTACAGTGGCATGACTACTTCCCTTTTTCTGCTACTAATGCCCCTAGCTATACAACCCAGTGCCCTGCTTGCATTCCCCATCGCTTTATTACATTGCCTGCTTACCTTTAAGTCATTAGAAATAATTACTCCCAAATCCCTTTCCTCTGTTGTCTCTGACAGCACAGTACCCTTAATGGTATATTTTTCCTTTGGATTTTTATGTCCCAAGTGTATTATTTTACATTTATCAACGTTAAAGTGCATCTGCCACACTCTTGACCATTCTTCTAATTTACCTAAATCATTCGCCATTTGGCTTTTTCCCCCTGGAATGTCTACCCTATTGCAGATCTTTGCATCATCTGCAAAAAGGCATACCTTTCCTTGAAGACCTTTTGCAATATCACTAATAAAAATATTAAAAAGAATGGGCCCCAGTACAGATCCCTGAGGTACTCCACTAGTAACACTCCTTTCGTCCGAATATTCTCCATTGACTACCACCTTCTGTCTCCTGTCACTCAGCCATTGCCTTATCCATTTCACTATTTTTACATCTAGACCCAAACACTGCAATTTATTTATGAGTCTTCTATGAGAGACAGTGTCAAATGCTTTACTGAAATCTAGGTAAGCTATATCTACTGCTCCCCCCTGATCTATTATTTTAGTTACCCAGTCAAAAAAATCTATGAGGTTAGTTTGACAAGATCTCCCTGCTGTAAACCCATGCTGTTTGGTATCTTGCAAGCTATTCATATTCAGATATTCAACAATTCTTTCCTTTAACATAGTCTCCATTAATTTTCCCACCACTGATGTAAGACTTACTGGTCTGTAGTTACCAGACTCTTCCCTGCTACCTTTTTTGTGAAGCGGTACTACATTTGCTACCTTCCAATCTTCTGGAACTATTCCTGTTGCTAGTGACTGATTGAATAATTCTGTTAAAGGTTTTGCCAGAACACACTTAAGTTCTTTTAATAACTTTGGGTGTATCCCATCTGGACCCATTGATTTATCTGTTTTTACCTTAGAACGTTGAATTAGAACTTCTTCTTCTGTAAACATGCATGTTTCCCGTGTCTTGCCATTTCTTTTTTCTAACAGAGGTCCCTTCCCTTCATCTTCCTGTGTAAAAACTGAACAGAAATATTCATTGAGACAGTCAGCTAGCCCTTTATTCTCATTTACATAGTTTCCATCTTTTGTTTTTAGTCTAACTATTCCTTGTTTCGTTTTCCTCCTTTCACTTATATATCTAAAAAATGTTTTATCCCCCTTTTTTATTGACTGGGCAATTTTTTCCTCTGTGTGTGCTTTGGCACATCTAATAATACATTTGGCCTCCTTCAACCTAGATTTGTACCGAAACCTATCTTCTTCCTTCTGCGTCTGCTTATATTTCTTAAATGCTTCTTTTTTCTCTTTTACTATATTTGCCACTTCTGCTGAGTACCACAGTGGTTTTCTTTTTCTTTTACCCTTGCTGACATGTTTAATGCAATGTTCTGTTGCGTTTAGTAAAACACATTTCAGATAATCCCATTTATCCTGGACTCCATCTAAAGATCTCCAAGTTGTTAAAGACTGACATAAAAATGTTTCCATTTTAGAAAAATCAGCCTTTCTAAAGTTTAGAACCTTTGTTTTTGTGTGGTGCAACTCAGCCTCTGTTTTTATATTAAACCACACAGAATGATGATCACTGGAGCCCAAACACTCTCCTACAGCTACATCTGATACCAAGTCTCCATTAGTAAATAATAAATCTAGTGTGGCTTCCTTCCTAGTCGGCTCTTCTACTTATTGACTAAGAGCTAATCCTTGTAAAGAATTTAAGATATCTCTACTCCTGGCTGAACCTGCTACTTGGTTTTTCCAGTCCACATCTGGAAGATGAGCAGCAAATCTTTTATAAACCTTTGAGGGCTGGATTCTATTACTGGTGCTAATTTTATCACTGCTTTTATCTCCAGCTTTCTCCATAGACTTCAATAGGAAAATGTTTGCTAAAACGGGTATTAACATTTAGCACCTGCAATAGAATCTAGCCCTGAGTGTTTTGCAATGCTTTGAGTACCCCTCTTGCACTCAAAGGGTTAAGGAAACTAGTTTCTCATTATACTTCCATTGAGTATTATCTTAAAGGGATAGTAATACTTCATTTTAGCTTTATTTTATTTTGTAGGCATTAAAAAAACATGAAGAATGATATGTCTTATCTCTCAAACCTTTATGGTTTAAGAGATATTCACAAGCAAAGTTTCCCCTCCCGCCCCTTTTACCTAGTGTAAGCCATCTCTTCTCAGATGTGGAATGCAGTCCATAGACCAGACAGATAACAGCAGGGGACAATCGTCTTCCTATGAGAACAATGAAGGCCCTGCCCTCCTTGACAAGCTTTTCAGGTTTTTCCTTTATCTTAATTGAAGATTGTCCCTCTTTGCAATCTACCTGGGCACCTCCCTTCTGCTCTGGCTGAGCAGTGTTACATCAGTAAAAGCTTTGTCATTATTACTCTTGAACTACAACTCTGACAATACTGAAATAACACTCTCCAAAGTCCAAATACTGTGATGATTAATTAGAGCTGCTTTTATTATGAAACATTACTATCCCTTTAAGACAAGCAGCATATTGAAGAGATTGTAAGATTTTATTTTGAAGACATGGGGCTGGATTCTATTACAGGTGCTAAGTTTATCACTGCTTTTACCACCGGTTTTCCCCATAGACTTCAATAGGAAAATGTTTGATAAAACAGGTGTTAACATTTAGCACCTGCAATAGAATCTAGCCCATATTCTGCAAGTGCAGAATATGTAATGTCAAATTGCCTTTTTTATTCTATCAACTTCACCTATCTTTTTATTTATTTTTTTATGCCCGAGATAGTGAGCTGTCTGGATCTTTGTTTTCAGAGGTGACCAGCTGGCCATCAACGCAGCACAGTGATACAAAGTAACACTATACCTGCAGCAACTGAGTGGTCTGTATGTTGATTGCCAGGGGTGGTCAAAGTTTCAAGATTGAGCCTCTCTTTTAACTGCCAAAATCTTTTTAGGCCCCCACATTATATAAACATACATGCAGCATACATATCATTTTCAATGTAATATGTGTGATTTAATTGATTGACCCCCTCCATTCCTTTGGTCAGCCCCCTGGGGGGACAGCCCCACAGTCTCCTTTCCCTTGCTCTAATTTATGTTTTTTTTTAATTTTATCAAAAAGCTCTCGGCAAACAGATCCAGGGAGGTTAATATCAGGGACATCAAATCATATAAAATATGTGAAGAAAAAGAAAATTAATAACATATTAAAATTTCACTTATAATATTATGCACTTTCAGAATACATAATGTGAGAATAATAGGTTATTATCCTTTTACTGATCAGAAAGAAAATAAGGATATAATAATACAAGGTTATTATCTCTTGAATGATCAGATAGAAAACAAGGGGATAACAAACTTCTCTGGTTCTTAAAGAGTTAATAATAGAAATGCAACATTACAAATATTGAAGCGTTGTATATTCATTTTACACTTTACTGTAGGTGGAATTCCAAGGTGATGGTGCAGCAGATCGCGGAGCAGTGATGAGAGAATTCTTTATGTCTGTGTTTGAGAGCCTGGTGGATCCAGAATACGGAATGTTCCCCATGTGTGATCCATCTTTACCAACATGGTTCCCAAGTACTGTAAGTCAAAGTACAAGGGTGTGGTGTGGCATATTCAGCATATTGTTACCTAATATATACATTGATGTATTATTATAATAATGTGATAAATAATAACAATATTGCTTAAATTCATAAAACATATGAGGTTTGTGATGCGTCACAGGCAAAGTGGCAAAGACTCCGAAGACTATATCTGTTTTCTCCAGGATTAATGAGGAGGAGGCTGTAACAAACAGATTCACTGTTAGAAGCATTTTGAAGGGGTGGGGAAGGCAAGTTGTCACAGGACGTGATAAGACTAGGCCAATAGACAACAAGCAGCTAGGGGCACTGTTATAAGTTCTTCCCTCCATTTTCAGATGTCTTTACGAGGTATATTTAACATATTTAATGTTACAGGCTGCTCCTGCTGAGTTTAATAAATGGGCATTGCGCTGTATGCTTGAGAAATACAACACTGAGAAGGACTGTGAGGCACACTGAGTAAATTTGACCCAACAAGGGCCAGGGCATTCCTGAAGCATCAGGATAGTAGTTCTCTTTCCCATTATCAATTCAGTACAATACTAAAGACGGCCTTGCAGGAAATATGCTTATATCCTCCAGTTTACTGTATCCTTTCCTTTAGAACTGGGGCAGCTACAGCAGCAGAAACATTGCAGGGCCAATCTCCTGGGGAAATCACACAGTTGTAGCACTGGTGCTCAGTAGCATACAAGAAATATGTCAGGTCATGCTTCAACTGATTGTAATTTTCTCTCTGTGTCGCTCCTAGCAGAAGGTGGAAAGTGGTGAGCCAAGGTTTTCATCTTGGGACATTTATTTGTGCACTTGGTAGTGATAAATGCAATTGGGCAGGCAGGAATACAACAGGAACACATGAAGCTCTTCTGGTTTACTAAAAGAGTCCTAATACGGGGGCAGGTGTGGGAAGTTTTTCAGAAAGTCCTGTTAATGTAGATTCTTCCTGGCATTTTGCTGTTTTATGCTGGTAATGAAACCTGCTCCCAGCTGCCTACCCTCAGAACTATTGGGGGGATTTTGAGACACACTTGTCTACCACATGACCAGAGCTTCTGGAACAGCACAACCACTCTGTGGGTGAGGGAAAATGGATGCCTGCATGCTCCAACAGCTCGCCAAGCCCTTTCCCCCAGTGGACACATCAGGTACATAAGCAGTAGGACTGGAGGTAGGAAAGGAGACAATGTTCATTCCATAAGTGGAAAGAAATGGCAATAGGAGTTTAAAAGGCTGTCTTCCATTCAAAATGATGGTGGATCTTAGTCGATCAAACTGCTAGGAATGAGAGGAAGCAGGTACTGATTCTCTATAGTCTACCCAAGGTCTTAAGGTACATCGTTTTTTCAACAAAGAAAATTCCAGTCCCAGCTGGTGGTGTAGAAGATCAAAGAAATCAAATTTGAAGTTTTCCTGGACATATTCCTTCTAGCTCTTCAACTCTTAAATAGAGGAAAATGCAGTCAAAGGGGATCTTAGACCTTAGAAAAAGATCCACCAGGCGGATTATGTATATACTGTGTGGGGGAGACATTCGGCCTCCTTATTGCTAAAATTCTTTGTTTTCAGATGCAAGAGGATTTTCTATCAGAAGGTATCCCAGGTAAATCGAATTTTGAGAATTATCAGCCAGAACAAGACAATGCTAATGGCAAAAGATAGACAGAAAGGAGATCTGACTCCAAGCCTAATCTATTTCTGGCTTATGTTGTCGTTAGTGGATTTGCAAGATGAGTGGAAATAAGGGAGACTGTACTACATTAAATAAGAGTACTTCAGTGATTGTTTACAAAGATTTTCACTGGAACAGTCTTGTTAATAATGAATCTGAGTTGCATAGGAAATCTATCAAACAATTGAATCTTCAGTGGAAGAGTCTTTGAGCTGAAAACCATAGGTGCTCCACAATCAATGAGAGCTTGAACCCTGTGTCGTAGACAAAGATGAGAAGTAATGAGGACACAGCATTAGAGAAGATCTGAGAGGATTCTTGTACACTCTGCTGAGGATGGATGGGGGAGGATCACAGAAGATGGTCTTCTCCACTGCAGTATAAATGAACATTCAAGGAGCACCTTCACTATCTCATCTCTGTATAAAGTGTGTCCCTGGCTATCCCAGTTTGCATGGGTTCAGGAGTTGACTGAGATGAATCTGGGGAGACCCCAGTAGCAGGTCTGCCAAGCTGGTGCAAGGAAACAAGCTCTCTTCTAAAGTCTGTCACACAGGCAACAGTAGATGAGATCTTCCAATTTGTCCTGTATTACCACCCTGGCTAATTAATGTTTCAAAATGTATGAAACACCTAGGTGAAACTGGTTCATTTCAGTATGTATCTGCAGCCCAGAGGGGGAATCCAGCAACATACTCTTCTACTGGACATTTGTACTGTCTGAGAGAATGGAGGGCTGATTCATGTAAATTATACTGAAATGTTTTAAATCCAAGAAATTTCATAGCAGGATAGCTAACTAGACTAGTAAAATGGTATCTCATAGATATTGCTTTAATTAGCATAGGACAGGTGATGTTTAAAACTGTCCTCTGGTCCCCCAACAGTGCTTGTTTTCAGGATCTCGTCAATTAAACACAAGTGAATGTCATTAACTCAGACAGATCATTTAGAAAGATTGTACCACTAATTGATTCACCTGTATTCACGTGATGAGATCCAGAAAACCTGCACTGTTGGGAATGGCAGGGTTTGATGACAGGTCTGAGCTTCTCTGACGTAGGGGGTGCTAGGAGCACAAAATTACACCTACATTCTTTTTAACTAGGACATGCCTGTACTAAAATGAAAAAGAACACAAAGAAAATAGAAGCAATCATACAATTTTATAAAGAAGACAACCAGATATATCCATTGAGTTGAAATGACTGAAAAGTCCCACATTCTGAAGCCTCTGGCTGCAGCTGGGGATGAGGCTCTTCCGCCCCACATCCTATTACACCCAGCATTGCAGTACCTCTGTCGGCAGCTGGCAATGAGTCTATGTTGCCCTTCATCCCAGCATCTTGGACTGCTGCTGGGGTTGAGGCTCTGGGACCCTTCATCCCAGCACTTCTGTCTGCTGCTGGGGTGAGGCTCTGGATCCCCTCATCCTGGTATCTCTGACTGCTGCTGGGGATGGGGTTCAGACACCCCGCATCCCAGCACTTCTGATTGTCGTGGGTGTTCTCCTGTCTAGCACCTTTGTATGTGGATGGGGCTCTGCTGTTTCACATCCTGGCTCATCTGACTGCCATTGGGATTTTCGTGCCCTGTCTCTTCGTCTTCCACTGTGGATGGGGCTCTGCTGCTTCACATCCCGACACCTCTGGGGCCAGCTCAAGGGGATCAGGCCTGACTGCCTAACCCCCTGGCTCTGGGTTCTTCCACCCAAGTTGCAACTCCAGAGCAGTTCTCCACTTCTCTTCCTCCTGCATTTCCTGGTAGCATATTTGTAGGTGTCACGCCACATTAACAAGGGCTATCAGGGCAAAAGCGTCTTGGGGGAGGTAGCTCTCCGAAGAGCCAAGGCAACTCTGGATTGCAGGACTTCGAAGTAATCATCTATGAGTTCTTCATCTGTTCTGGCATAATACTGGATGTCCATCCTGACTCTTTTGTGTCCCAGGTGGTGGTTTGGACCGTGTAAGAGGAAGAACTGATCCCACCACTACTACCAGTGTAACAGGAACCAGGGCGACCATACTATCCCTAGCTGTCGTTGCCTGCTTCCTTGTTGAGAAAGCTGGCTATAAGACAGGTAGCCACTCCACTTCTCAGAGTAAAAAGTGCTCTTTTGGGGAATAAAAGTCTCCCAAAGAACCATACCATACCACCAATCATGACACAACATACCAGTCAGGATGCAAAAGAATAACAGTGAACTTTATTGGAACTGGCCATAGTTTATGAAGTCACATTTCCACAGGATGACATGCAATAGGAAACAGGAACAGATTAATGCAGCACAATGGTAGCGGATTGTACAAACCACCACAGCACCAGACTGATCTCCTCACACAGACAACAGTGGTGAACACAACAACGGTGGTAAGGGGATTAGAAAAGTAACAATTAAACATGGACTAGACAGTGGAGACAAGAAGGTGTAATACAAAATACCACAACTTAACCTCTGCAGGCCCATGTAAAATTGCAGTCCATATAATTTTCTTAAAACAGGGGTCTAGCACCTGTTACAATATTGCTTTTTAAATTCATTAAGAGCACTTTGTTCACTTGATTGTTTTAAAAAATATAATCAATGTTTCAATTACTGAAGTGTGATTTTTGCGATTGATCAATATTTTTTAAATATATATATTTATTAAAATCAGTCAAGCCTGAAATGAAAAGAAATAAAAGAAAGCGAATAGCTCCTATAACATAGAAGTCCAACATGCAGCCCATGGGCCAAATGCAGCCCACTTGACCCCCTGGGTGCAGCTCGTCTGAGATTTTTACAAAACTCTTTTTAACTCAATAACTAGAAAACATGGAATTTTAGGCCAGTAAGACCTAATTCCATGCCTGCCAGTACCAGTATTGTCATTAACTTGATCAATAAATAAATTAATCCATATTTTTGAATAGCTGAGGGGCTATAATTCACCATAGCTATAAAAAAATTGTGTGGCCCTCATACTTACAGCTTTCTGATCATGTGGCCCACCACTAAAAAAACCTAGATGCCCCTGTCCTAAAACATCAATCTAAGGGTGACATTTTGAGTATATGTTCAGTAGATTTGACTGTAGACTTGACAAAGTTTTATTGGTAGCATGAAAAGTTATAACTGAACAAATACTCATTTTTTTCTGGAAATGCTTTATTTTTTTCTATTAAATGGATTTGTAGTAGATTGCATGGTTTGTGGTGACTGCACGGACTCCTAAATGGCCAAATGTCAGCTTAATTTGTACCTGTGATCAAAAGTTATGAGTTTAAAAATCAGAATTTGGCTGTTATAAAGATATTGCATGTGTTGTCAAGAAGATGTACTGTACTTTGTAAGACAGGGTAGTAGGTCTGATTTTCAGCCATGTTATGTCAGGTCAATGGCCCAATAAGGGCTTATAATTTTAAGTCCTTCGCTACTAGCCAGACCTGAAAAGTTACTCGCCACTGCAAGCCAAAACATACCCACCAGGGCTGAATTTCTACTCGCCAGGGCTAGATTTTCACTCGCCATTGGCTAGTGGAGAGTGGAAATTTTGAGCCCTGGGCCCAATACCACATCACTTAGTATTACATGATAGTAACAAAACAATATACCATTATATGCCACCATCAGGGCATTACGCCTTTACAGAATCTTGTACCACCCCCAGTCTCGTAAAAAAACAATATCTACAAATATTTTTTACATTCTTTTATATAAGAGCAGCTTGTATTACAGCATTAATTCTTTTAAGTTAATAACTAATAATCATTGTTTTGTCTCTCCTTCAGCCATTATCGGAGAAGAAAAACTATTTTTACTTTGGCATATTGTGCGGACTAGCCATTTTCAATGGGGTAGTTGTGTATCTTCCTTTCCCCCTGGTGTTGTATAAAAAACTATTGGGCAAGAAACCAACTCTGGATGATTTAAAAGAACTACATCCCGTAATGGGAAGGTAAGTATTGTTAGCTCTGCTTTAAACTTACACAACATTTACCACTGCTCAAGCTATCCATGTTCACAGAAGATCCCATAAATGCATAGATGTGATGGGGGAATGACTAATAGAAGGCCGGCACACAGTTAGCCAGACATGATTGTCTGATGCCAATGTGCACTGTTATTGACTGGATCATTGCAATGAGCATCATAACAGTTCAATTTGCTATGTGAATGTTCTGCCTGGCAGGCCATAGGTCTTCATGCAGGTCTGTACTGTTGACTTGGCCTTCCTTAATGCACTCTCTCTGTAAAGTTGCAGGATACTGCAATAGGCTACATTCACACATGACAAAATAACTAGTAGGAACACCCTGATAGAAAACGCATTCTTCTAGTGATTGGTGATTAGCACAGAGTTCAAAAGGTTGAGTTAATGTCACCGAATCTAGTAAGTGGTAATGTGCTGAAACCACAAATGAAAATAGCAACATCGTACCTGGCAATTTTCAAAAGTAAATCAGACTATGACTGAAGTGTTTGCTCCTTAACCCATTACATGCTAGAGACATTGGACTTTATGCACAAGAGAAATGAGTGGCAATTGTTGAACAAGCCAGCTGCACCATGGAGGGGGGGGGGTGTTTAAAAAAAATGTCCATGGATTTAGAGAGGTCTCCATCGTATTGTGAATAAACAGGTTGGAGACCTCGCTAGCATTCAAGGAGTTAAAGGGATAGTAATACCTAAAATGTAAAAAAAAAATGTTGTAGGGTTTATCCCCCTGAGTAAAACAAGAGTACTCCCACTGCTGAAAGATGTTTCATTCAAAAGTTATTAATTTTCAAAGTTGAATTTTTTAGGTGCAATATCACAGTGGCCTGAAATTTTACAGTGGCGCTGTTGCTACACGATCCTATGGACAGCTCTGGTCTCAGGACCATAAATCTCCATAGGATGGTGTAGCAACAGCGCCACTGTAAAATTTCAGGCCACTGTGATATTGCACCTAAAAAATTCAACTTTGAAAATTAATAACTTTTGAATGAAACATCTTTCAGCAGTGGGAGTACTCTTGTTTTACTCAGGGGGATAAACCCTACAACATATTTTTTTTTACATTTTAGGTATTACTATCCCTTTAAAAAGTGGGCATCCTGGGAATTTTTATCCCCCCCCCATTGTTTAGTTGTTTTGCCCCAGAATTGCACCTCTTCATACAGCCCCTTGCTGGAGATGTTTCTAGCATCCAAAGGGTTAAACTACACCACAAGGTTAGTTCTACCTGATAGCTTAAGGCTGATGTATTTGTCTCTCAATAATTGCCTTCAGTGAACCCCTAATATCCCAGAACCTTAACCTCTTGGATGCTAATGACCTCTCCAGTGCATTACTGAAGATGTCTGTAACATCCAACATAATTAATATAGCTTTACATATCCCACCCCATGAACACTGGTGAGTCAAGCATACATTATGTAGATTGACTTACCTCAGGGTTTTTATTGGTAGTGATGGCATCAACAAGAAGCCATTAGCAGCATGCAGTGAGTGCACAGCATGGACTGTATGACCATGAGGATCTAGACATGCAGAGATTTAGGCTAAAACCCTTAAAATTCTCACGTAAGTCCAGCCCATCATTGTAATAAGAAGGGATGAGCAGGTTAGGATGTAGAGAATCCAAGAACATGTTCAGTGTATTTGAACACACATTTTGGGCCATATGCACAAAACGGAAAATAGGCGCAGTGATTGTCTAAACCAACTGTGCAATAGAGGACAAATAATAAAACTCCACATGTATTTAAATTAAAGGGATAGCAATACTTTGTTTTATCTTTATTTTATTTTGTAGGCATTAAAAAAAACATGAAGAATGATAAAAGTCTTATCTCTCAAACCTTTATGGTTTGAGAGATATTCACAAGCAAAGATTCCCCTCCTGCCCCTTTTACCTAGTGTAAGCCATCTCTTCTCAGATGTGGAATGCAGTCCATAGACCAGACAGATAACAAAAGTTGACAATCTTCTTCCTATGAGAACAATGAAAGCCCTGCCCCCCTTGACAAGTTTTTCAGCTTTTTCCCTTATCTTAATTGAAGATTGTCCCTCTCTGCAATCTACCTGGGCACCTCCCTTTTGCTCTGGCTGAGCAGTGTTACATCAGTAAAAGGGGAGGGAGGGGGAGACTTTGTCATTGAATTACTCTTGAACGACAACTCTGACAGAATTGAAATAACACTCTCCAAAGTCCAAATGCTATGATGATTAATTAGAGCTGCTTTTATTATGAAACATTACTATCCCTTTAAGCTTTTAACCTCTTAACCCTTTGAGTGCCTGAGGGGTACGCAACGCATTGCAAAGCAATGCTTTGTGTTCCCCTCTGGCACTCAAAGGGTTAATTGTTAAAATTTTCCAACACATTGCAAATAAATCCACTAGAGATGGGTTAAAGGACTGTTATCATATTTTACTATGTCTTCTGTGGCAGAAAAATGGCTCCTATCAGACTTTTGAGGGGAAGTCAGAAAAGTTACCCAGTCATTTGGAAGGCACCCTATTAGTCTATGGATCTCAGCCACAAACTACTTGGCTGTGTACACATAGAACTTATATAGCCGATACAGAAGTCTATGGGGACCTGCATCTTGCAGGTCAGTTAACTGTCTCTATTCAATTCCCCTTTTATCTTCAGCCCCTGCTTCATCTGCAGTTCTTCATAGTTGCCCTTTAAAGTTCCTATTTCAATCAATGGGAATTTGGAGAAACTGTATTTCTCCCACATAGTGCAGTTGGTTTACCCCAGAATTTGCACTAGTTCTTCGTTCTCCATATGGCCTATAGGATGGGATTCTGTTAACAGTAAAAACCATAGCGTTGCATTTTATTCCATAAAAAATCAGTAACAAACAATAAAATTCAACCCATAACACAATAACATTTCTTCATGGAATCCATTTAATAAAGTGATTATTTTCATCCATCATTTTAGGGCCATGCAGGAAATACTGGATGCTGACAATGAAGGTGTGGTGAATATGGACCTATATTTTGTTGTAAGTAGAAAAGAGGAATAAAGTAGATTCAGACATTGGGACCATGATCCATAGAAGGTTAGGTATAAATAGTGAACACAGCTAAATTCCAGGTGAAACAGAAGAAAGATGTTAGGACTGTTCATACAAATCAGTGGCATATGTATTGATTGGGAGCCCCGTACAAACATGTTCTTGGGTTCCCTAACACACAAATATTCTCCCAGTGACATAACCAGAACCTGTTGGCCCCCGTGGGTGCCAGGCCACATCAATACTGCACTCTTGGCACCCCCTGTAGTTATGCCCCTGTACAAAAGTAAGCAATGAGAAGAACCGTGGGTGCTAACATGATATGGGGGTTGTACATGTATTGTCTAAATTGATTGCAGCTACAAATGTAATGTTATGATATATGCAAATATAGGGACAAAATATACAATTGAGTACCACCTAAGCAAGGCACCCTAGGCTCTCTTAGCCCTTTCAATGGCAAACCCCAATTCATTGCATAAATCTGCCCATAATCCAATAAACTATTGATTAGGACCAAAAATAAGCTTATCCGAAAAACAAAAAAATGCTCTGACCCCAATAGGTCACCAAGATCTCTCTAGTATCAAAGAAGTTAAATTTGCTGCCTAGCAAATGAGGCAAAAAAGTGGATATCTGATGTAGGGACAGTGGGTGGGGTTGAGGAACCCCTCACATTTAGGTGCCCTTTGCAGGTGCCTGCTCTGCATGAAGTCCAGTAACTGGATTATGATGAAAAAATCCTGTCCATTCACACAAATCATTCCACCTGTGTGGTGGCAAGGAGCCCCTGGGGAATGTTTGCCAAGAATAGTCAGATGTGCAGGACATCAGCCAGATAGGACTGCTCGAAGGCTGGTACAATAGGAATTGCAATCATTTATTAGCTTATGTGAACATCAACACTGTGGTCCTAGTTTGAGCTGTAATTATGTTTGAAAGAAGCATCTTGAATCAGCAGAAGTGAGCTTCTTTTACTCAGCAGGAAAAAGCTCTGTAATATTTATATTTTTCATTGCTACATGTATACTCTTTTAAGTGCCAGAAATGTGTCCATTGATCTTTGAAGCAATGCATTGGTCTCTGTATGTTACACCCCCCTTGCACTCAAGGAGTTAAGGAACAAAATATGATGTGCCTTTTTTGGTTTAAAACACATGGTAACCCTTTAAGGACCATATTGATGTGCACCTTATTGTTAAAGTGATCACGGTCTGAAGTATGGGAAAATCTGGTTCATTGTTGAATACAAAATCTGCCATGTTTGTATTTGCAATCTGTACGTGTGCGTGTGTGTGTAACAAAAGGTGGTAATATATATTTCTTCAAAATATATTACAAATTAAATAAATGCAAAAGAATTAAACAAATATATGCATGCATTTATTTATTTAACCCTTTGGACCCTTGACGGTCCTGGTACGTCATGGCTGGATTTGCGTTAAGGACCGATGACGTACCAGGACTGTCATGGATTTCCAGGCTCCCCACGCGGCTGCACACCTTTCGGGGAGTCCGGAATCGGGGTTAAGGCCTTTAAGATCCAGAGGGGTGTGTAACACAATGCAATGCACACCACAATCATCCTTAACGCTTTGATTGCCAGAGGGGTATGCAAAAAAGGTGGTGGGGGGGTTTCAGGGTTTGGTGAAAACCTAAAGATTACCACGATGTAAAAAAAATTTGGGAACCACTATCTTAAAGCGGAACTTTCAGCCTCTATAAAGTTGCCCTCCAATAACCAGGCATATGGCGACTTGCTTCATAACAGTGCTATTATCTCACACAAGTACCCGGTTCTGAAGTAATCCTTATTCTTCTGAGACCGGAAGCCAGGCTTGCACGCAGACATCTTGTCTTAGAGACACCTGCACGCCTGCACTGTCCATCCCAGTCTCCTCTAGGAGGCATTGCACTGTGCCCTAAGGCACCGGAAGGGACTGACAGCGCAGGGGTGCATATGGCTCTAAAAGCAAGAAGCCTGGCCATCAGTCTCTGAAGAAAAAGGATTACTTCAGAACTGGGTACTTGCGTGAGAGAATAGCACTATTAAGAAGCTAGTCGCCATCTGCCTAAAAATTGGGGGGGGGGGCGTCTTTATATAGGGTGGCAGTTCCGCTTTAAACAAAAATTAACAAGAAGGAGAAAACATAATACATTAAAGCGGAATTATCACCGCTAAACAACTTGAGCTTAAATAATTCCCCAATCTAGCTACTTAGTAGCGCTATTCACAAAAATGATTACCTTGTTAAAGAGGATTATCAATTCTTCTCAGGCTGACAGGCAGGACAGAGCACAGACATCTTCCCATAGTGACGTCTGCACTCCGGCGCTATCAGTCCCGGCCGGCTCTACTGAGCAGCTAGTTACCAGATGGGGAATTATTTAAGATCAAGTTGTTTAGCGGTGGTAGTTTCACTTTAACTTCATTAAATTCATTAAATCCATTCAAATATTAAACACCTTTTTCACTACAAAATGACACAAATGAATAAACAGAAAAGACTAGGACCATATTTATAAAGAAGAAAGAGAAACAAACTAATTGCACATTGTTTGTAAAATTAGCCCGTGGGATACTAGAGAGGTCTTCAATGCAATGTTTCCGAGACCTCGTTGGCATTCATAGAATTAAAAGTCCCTTTTAATCTAATGGAAATTGCTGTTTTGTCCCATAATTGCTATGCTTGTCTTTGTAAATATGCCCTAACTCCTTAACCCCTTAAGGATCGGAGGAGTGGGCAACGCATTGCAAAGCAATGGATTGCCCACCCCTCTGGGCCTTAAGGGGTTAAAAAAATATATACACTGAAAGTTGTGTAAAAAGGGACCATCATCTATATATACATTGATGTGCAATAATGGAAGTAATGCTGTGTCCTTAATCTTCTGTGACATCACTAGATTAATCTGATTAAAGGATTCCACTAAGTCTGAAAACAACTAACTAAGACCGAGTGGATTGTGAGTGACACAAATGATGATGATTATGAACTGTTAACCCCTTGAAGACCAGAGGGGTGTGAAACACATTGCTTTGCACTGAATTGTACTCCCCACATGGTCCTTAACCCTTTGAGTGCTAGAGTGGTACAGAATGCATTGCTTTGCAATGCATTCCGTACCACTCTGGCACTCAAAGGGTTAAGGGGTTAACGTCTCTGAGACTGATGTGCTAAGAATATATAGTGCAATTCTGAGGTAAACCAACTGCACGACAAAGGACAAGTGAACATTCCCATTGATTTAAATGGAGCTTGTATCCCTTTACATGAAAAGAGTTCTAAACAATATGTTGTAGACTTCTAGCATTTGAGGGGTTAAAATCCCCAATTAAACTATTAGACATTATGGGACTGTTTAATGTCAGTTAGTTTGCCTGAGAATTGGTCCATTTCACTTATGATTCACTGAACAACTGACTGACTGCTGAGTCAACGCCTTTGGCTTTATATGAGTATACTCCATATACTCATATGGCTTTATATGAGTATACTCCATATACTCATATGAGTATACTCCATATTGGCTTTCGTCATATGTCATACTTCTGTATAAGGGCACCCCCTACCAACTGCTTGCTTTGTTTGTTCTTTTGTTGTGAGGTTTTCATCAGATCGGTGAATGGGGCAGCTGCAGATATCTGTGTGCAGGCAGTTTGAATATCATCCACAGGTGTTATTACTGAGAAATACTTGTGGATAATATTATTTTAGTGTTCTTACCGGTTAACTTCTCTTTAGTCCATATGGAACACATGTACTATGGGTTTGAGTCCCTCCTCTTTGAGGGCAGGACACATCTCAAAAGACAGAGTCTTATGGGTGGAGACTCCTTCATCCTCCTCCAGGTCAACTCTTTCCAAGCCTGTATTACCCAGAATTCATGTGACCAAAGCCACACAAAGAAAAACAGTGGGAAAGTGAATAAGAAAATCTCCTATGAGAAAAAGACTCACAGCCCAGGAAGGCCAGACTATATCTTATTTCTTCCAGCATATTCCAAGACTAATACTCTGAAAGCAATCTGGGTTTCTATAGCAAAAATTGTAATTGATATTCTTATCCGCCTAATGGGGGATAAATACAGCCCCATTTCTAACAAGGAAAATAATACAAATCCTAAAAACTAAGAGTGAGTGTTCCTGCCTTCCTTTTTCTTCACAGGACACATGAATTCTGGGGGAATGGTTAAGCTGGAGGAGGAGGAGGGAGTCTCCGCCCATAAGACTCTGTGTTTTGAGATGTGTCCTGCCCTCCAAGAGGAGGGACTCAACCCCATGGTACCTGTGTTTCATATTGGATATAAGAGAAAAGCAAGATGAGTGTGTTGACATTTCATTTGTCAAGACGTCTTTCACTGAATTATATTACCCTATAAGGCCCCACTCCTTCGTTTTCTTAATGTCAAGGGCAAAATAGCAAGGTAAAGTAATTAAGGTTTATTACGAGGAGGTGCTCATTCTCCTTTCAGAGGTACTTGAAGATTTATCTTCATAGAAGAGTTCGGGGGTTATTAAACCATCAGAAATCCTCTGTCCTCTGATACAGCAATTCATGTTGTTCTTCAGAAACAAACATCCTTGTCCAAATCTATTTGTCTAGTAATTTGTTCTTTAATCCTCTGAGTGCCATAGGGATGTCCAATGCATTGGATGCCCATCTGTCTCTCAATGAGTTAATCACAAACCAATTAGCATTCCTTATTTTTCACTCATTCTAAAATTGATACAAGTCTACAAAGGATTCAGTATGTATCAAAGTGGAGTGGTACAATTCTGGAGTAAACCAACTGCACCATAGGAGACACATACCAATTCCTCCCATTGACTTAAATCGGACTTTTAACCACTTGAGTGCTAGAGAGGTCTCCGGTGCACTGCAAAGCAATGCACTGGAGACCTCTCTAGCATTCAAGGGGTTAAAAGTTTCATTTAGGTTGATATGATTTTTTATTTAACCCCTATGGCTCAGCTTGTTTTCCCCAGAACTGCACCACTCTACTTTCATACATGTGGTCCAGTAAGCCAATGTATAGTATAGACATCCAATACGCATTTGACCAGATATATATCAAATGCAATTGCAGATTTCCTGGGAAAATAAGACAGTGAATTTAATCCCAAATGGAGAATCTGTGCGTGTGGACAATTCAAACAAGTAAGTATACTGCGTTCTTGTCACCTGTTCTACAGCACTAGGGCTCATGTATAAAAGTATTAAAAGTACAGCAATTTTAGGATATAACAGCTGCAGAATATTTATAAAATTAACAACATGGATACTAGAGGTTGATAGAATATCCCCCCCCTGACATCCAAGGGGTTACAAGCCCAATTTGAATCAACTGAAAATTTAATTAGTTACATAGTGTGGATACATTAAGCTCCATAATTGTTCCACTGTTCTCAAGAACATGTACCTTAAAGGGATAGTAATGCTTCACAAAAACAGCAGCTCCAATTAGTCTTCATAGTATTAGGACCATGGAGAGTGTTATTTCAATACTGTCAGAGTTGTAGTTCAAGAGTAATTGAATGATAAAATTTCCCCCTCCCGCCCCTTTTACCTAGTGTAAGTCCCTTCTCCTCAGATGTGGAATCTAGTCCATAGACCAGACAGCTCACATAAAGGATCAATCTTCTTACTATGAGAACAATTAAAAAACCCTGCTCCCCTTGACAGGTTTTTCAGATATTTCCCTTATCTTAACTGAAGATTGTCCCTCTCTGCAATCTACCAGGACACACCCTGCTGCTCTGAGCCGAGCAGTGTTACATCAGTAAAAGGGTGGGAGGGGGATATTTTATCATTCAATTACTCCTGAACTACAACTCAGACAATATTGAAATAACACTCTCCAAGGCCCAAATACTATGATGATTAGAGCTGCTTTTATTATGAAACATTACTATCCCTTTAACTAGTATGACACATACATGTTGCTAAGCATTGGGGTGGGGGGGTTGTCACGAGTCAGCCAGAGCAGCACATTATCTGTGTTTATACATTAACTTAAAAATCCTATCCTTACACTTCATGGTATGAAAGAATCAGCATGATCAATTTGGTGCATACCACGAACAAACACACTGCCATCATTAGGACTTTAAGCCCCAAATGCCTCTTATAGAAATTAAGGGCTCGATCCAAATGTTGGAGACGGCTGTTTTTTCTGCCGATGGCATTTTTTTCCAGCACAGTAAGCTATTCAAATGTCTGTGCTGTGAAAAAATACCAGCAAAAAAAAAAGAGCCGGTAAAAAGCCCCATATCAATACATCCAAAGGAAGAAAAATGTTTCAAAAGTTAGTAGAATTAACCCTATGAGTGCCAGTGGGGTATAATTACGCCGCCGGCATTCATAGGGTTAACCCGACTAAGTAAAAAAACATCACATTACAAGTAACACTTGTTACTGTTTTAGGGAGGAATCCTATTAGCACTTCTCATGTTGGCGATGATTCTACCATCTAAGGAGTTAATGCCTTTCACATATGAAAAGTACATTTTGCAGGGCTGCATAGGAATCATTTTAGTGAATACGTCACCAAAAAAGTGAGAGATGTAGGAATAAGAGTCTGCACAATATCTACTTGCACAGAACATTCTTCCCTTAACGCCTCTTGGGGCCAAGGGGATGGCAGTGCAACAGTCTATGAACATTTCAGGAGATTTTCTTTTTTCCTCTATGTCTTGTTTAACACCAGATATTAAACAAGGCACAGATGGAATTACAACATTTTCCTGTGAATGCTATGGGACAGGTATGAGGGATATGCTGGTTCAAACTCTTAACAACTGGGGAGTGTGTCCATGGTATGCACTAGAGCTATCATACAGATGAATGCATACTTTGAAGTACAACACTGGCAATGGAGGCTAACACCAGTGGAACTGAGCTGGCAGATTCAGTCACCCAAGTTACATTAGCTTTTGACCAATATATCAATTGTATATAAATTAGGTACTTTTATGCAAATTGATCACAAAGAAAAGAAAGACTGCGAATGTAAATTTGATAGTATGACCTACAGCAAGGCTGTCTACTAATGTTACATTTTGTTTTGTGTAGGCACGATTACGTTAACAGATACATTGACTACATATTCAATACGTCAGTAGCAGAGACATTTGAAGAGTTCAAGAGAGGTCTTTACAAAGTCTGTGACAAAGATATAATTTCATTTTTTCATCCAGAAGAACTGATGATTCTTGTTGCTGGAAGTGCAAATTTTGACTGGAACAACTTTGAAAAGGTTTGACTCTAAGCATGGTTTTACACCCTATTATAAATTATTATTATTAATCTTTATTTATATAGCGCCAACAAATTCCGCAGCGCTTTACAGTAGGGAATAGACATACAGAGGTATTAAATAGTACAATCAAATGTGGAAAACAGAAGGATCAGAGGACCCTGCCTGTGAAAGTCTAGAGGAAGGTGGGTTGGACACAGAAAGTGTAAGTGCTATTGGGTGTAAGTTTATCCTGCCACATAAGCTGCTGGTCAGTGGGTGTGAGAGAGAAATGCTATTGAGTGCAGTGGTCCAGGGAAGGGTTGGTGATAGTATTTATGGAGGTAGTTGATATACTTCCCTGAAGAGTTGAGTTTTCAGGGAGCATCTGAAGATCTAAAGGCTAGGGGAGAGTCTGATGGGGCAGGGGAGGGAATTCCAGAGCTCGGGTGCAGCACGGGAGAAGTCCTGTAGGCGTGAGTGGGAGAATGTGATAAGAGCTGTGGGGAGCAGAAAGTCGTGTGCAGAACAAAGATGGCGAGAGGGAGTGTATTTGTAAAAAATGAATAAATAGCCTGGAATTGGTCATACACACAGTTATATACAGATATCACACCATATATGTCAACATCTGTCTTATACTCTCAGTCTTGCTCTGTAAGTCTCATTCTCAATCTTCCTGTTTCAAACTCATGCTCTCTCTCTTTGTGCCATATTTGCAACATAAAACTGAAGTCATTCTGGGACAAACCTACTGCATAGGGGATTATTTGTTTACCTACTTTCCCACTGATTTATATGGGGCTTATATGAATTTACTGCTAGAGATGTCTCCAGAGAATTATGAAGCCATGCAGTGGAGAAGTCTCTAGAATTCAATTGATTGAAAAAGCCTCATCTAACACTTTAAGGAATGAGCAGTGAAATATTTCTCCATGTGATTGAGCAATGGGCAGGTTGCCATGGCAATGACTAGATCAAATGGGTTTGCCACTTCACTTGGAGAAAGGGCTGACATAAGGAAAATGGGACAAGAGGGGATATTAAACTCTAAATATATTTTAAACTAATGGATATCATATCAGTAACACTATGATATTTTAGAATACTTCATTTGAAATACCATTAATGCATGTATTCTTAACAGATGCATTGGAAAGTTTAATACAAGCCTCTATAAAGTTTATTTTGGTTTTGTCATTTGAAAAAAATCTCACAAAACAATTACAATGGTCAAACTAGATACCGCACATCATTTTAATTAATTTAAGCTGACAAATTTTAGATTGTTTTCTTCTTTCTTCCAAAAGCTTGCCATATACATTGGTAATTACAGCCCAAACCACCCAACTATCAAGATGTTTTGGAAGGTTTTCCATGCTCTGTCAGAGGAACAAAAGAAAGGCTTTCTCAGTAAGTATATGACCTGTCATTCAGTGTGCTCTTTTGGAATCCTTTTTATCAACGAGTTGGTGTGTCAGTAGCATTAATATAAGATGCTTTTGCCCTTATAAAAAAGTAAACAATTCAACTAAATATACTTAATTGGATGCTATAATGTCTAATTGTATCTCAAAGAGCAAACATCTGGGAGAAGCAGCATTACAAACTTACAGTTCAAATTGTAAATATCTGCCCCAAGCTTCAGGTCCTTCCCACAAGAGCTGACATTTCTAGTTGTAGTCCTGTTTCTATTGGCTGTGCCATGTGATTGGATGGAAGTTGATGTAGTTCCATGGTTCAAAAAGGGGTCAAGAGCCAAACTAGGAAATTATAGACCTGTGAGCTTGACTTCCATAGTGGGTAAAATATTAGAAGGGTTACTAACTGACAGTATTCAGAACTATGCGACCATTAGTAGGAATCAGCATGGTTTTATAAAAAATAGATAATGTCAGACTAATTTACTTGAAAAGGGTAAGTAGTAATTTGGATAAGGGAATTGCTGTTGGATTTTGCAAAACCCTTTGATACAGTGCCTCACAACAGGTTACCGCATAAAAAAAAATGCTTCGGTTTGGGAGGTGATATCTGTACATGGATTGAGAACTGGTTAAATGATAGATGGCAGAGAGTTATTGTAAATGGAACCTTTTCAAGTTGGTCTAAAGTTGTAAGTGGGAATTGAAAGTAGTGTCTCAACATTTGCTCTTGGCACTAAGCTGTGCAAGAATTACATGCAGAGATGGATGTTTTTTCTCTGCAGAAGGATCCAGATAAGCTGAGTGAATGGGCATAAAAGTAGCAGATGACATTTAATGTAAATACATGTAAGATTGTTTCTACAGCCCAATTGCATAAACTTGCTAATTATACACTAAATGGGAAACAACTTGGGGAAACCTTAGTAGAAAAAGATTTAGGAGTACTGACAGACATAGACTTCACAGCACTGTGCAGAGTCACTTAGCAGCTGTAAGAGCAAATAGGGTACTAGCCTGCATAAAAAGAGGTACTAATATTATTTTACTTCTATACAAATCCTTAGTTAGGTACAGTTTTGGGCACCAGTTCTTAAACAGTTAGTAATGTCTTATATGAATAAAAAGTAATAGTATAGATAAAAAAATAAATACATCGATGTCAGTCTGATCTCTCAAACCTTTATGGTTTGTGAGATATAACATTTTAAAGTTCCCCCTCCCTCCTCTTGCACTGATGTCAGCCTCTAGTTGACAGAAGAAGATCCTGGTCCCGGGACTGGCAGGCAGCTCTTCAGCAGAGCCGAAATACCACAATCTAAAAAGAAATTCTTCATTGGAATGCTTTGCAAGCACACTTTGTAGACCGTTACAATTAAGTGTTTCTTTTTTGATTGTGGTATTTCAGCTCTGCTGAAGAGCTGCCTCAAGTCGGCAAACACGAATCTCCTTCTGTCAGCTTTACAGCTTACATCAGTGAGGGGGGAACTTTATCACCGTGTATCTCTGAAACCATAAAAGTTTGAGAGATCAGACTGGCACTGATGGATTTATTTTTTGATTATCTACAATATTACTTTTTATTTATATAAGACATTACTAACCCTTTAAAAAATACATTATTGAACTGGAAAATGTGCAGAGACGTGCAACAAAACTGATAAAGGGATTGAGGATCTGAGTTATAAAGAGACTAGCCAAACTGGGTTTGTTTACATTAGAGAAGAGACATGGGTGATATGATTACCACTTACAAATACATTCAAGTTTAATACAAAGAACTATCCAATCAACTATTTACGCAAAGAGCAGAGCTAAGAATGAGAGGTCATCCATTAAGACTAGAGGAAAGGCGCTTTCAACTTAAACAAAGGCAGGAATTTTTTACAGTAAGGGTGCAAAAGTGATGGAATTCTTTGCTTGCAGATACTGTATCGGCTTTCAAAAAAGCAATGGATACTTATCTTGCACAAAACAATATTGAGAATTATGACAGATGGCTTCATTGCAGATAGATGTAATGTAAGAAAGTTTTACTTCACTGAGAGGGTAGTAGACAAGTGGAATAGCCTACCAGCAGAAGTGGTAGATGTCAATACAGTGACAGAATTTAAGCATGCATGGGATAGGCATAAGGCGGTCCTTAACATAAGAAAAGACCAAGGACCAAAAAAGGTTTGAGGTTGTGTGTTTTTTTTTTTTTGTGTTTTTTTTTTTACACAGTAGGAAATTGGGCAGACTAGATTGGCCGAATGGTTCTTATCTGCCGTCAAATTCTATGTTTCTATGTTAGGTTGTTGATCCAGGGAACTATCCAACTGCCACTTGGAGTCAGGAGGGAATTTGTTACATACTTGTGGCTAAATTGTAAATGGCTTCAATTGTTTTTGTTTTGCCTTCCTCTCGGTTAACAGGGGTGTTTAGGTATGGGCTGGACTTGATGGACGCATATCTTTTTTCAACATCATCAACTATGTTAATACGTGGATGTGACATCACAGCTGCTTCTCTGGAGCTCATAGCACCATTTCTGTGGGATAGAAGCACAGGCCAATACACTGAGGGCTTTCATTTATAATGATTCTACCACCAGAGATAAATGTAGCAGCAATTAACTAGTATAAGACAGAGCTTAAATATATGATTGTTTAATGTTTGTAGCCCTTTAAGGCTTGCAGCCACCGTCTTGATACTTTTTAGCAGTCAGCTGTAGGCATACCTGGGTATTTTCAAAATCAGTGGATCCTGAAATCTTTGAAATACTACAGGTCCCATTAACATAGATTCTGGAGGATATGTTCTTGCTTCCTCTAACACAGAGGTGCTCCAGCCTGTCCTCTAGGAACTCTTCATACGTGACAAATGTGACATATCATTTCTTGATAACACAAAAGATAAGCACTACCTCTGCCTGCACATTTTGAGTAAAAATCACCACTTTAGAGACTATAAAACTGCCATCTTTTGCAGGTCATGTAGCATTCCACACTAGACTCTCTTACCTCAAGAATTTGGACCTCCAGTTTAATGCCCTGAGATTTGGGTAAAACCTTGAGAGTTTCAAGATATGCCTGTAAGGCGGTTTCTCAAGGCAAACCAGCAGGTCATGTTTTCAGTACATCTCCACATGACCACAGGTGGCTAATCAGCAGATCTGTCTTTGTGACTGACCCAAGCGTGTTTAAGTAGGGATAGCCCGAAAACCTGATCTGTTGATGTCGACTAGAGCTGAGAACCACTGGCTGCATGTTCCGATACAGGGGAGACTGCAATTCCCATTATCCCCAACTAACAAACGGTTGATTGAGAATTATGTGGGTTTATAGTACCCAAAAAAGCTGAATATACCCAAGCTTGCCTACCCTTGACTGGTAGGCTGAATTGGCTTGAAACGGCATGACACCTAATTCCCTTTTGTATTCGCCATTCACAAATTTAGCAGTGGCCAGATTGCGTCTGAAGGGTATGCAACACACTCTAAACCTCTGAAAATATTTCCTATTGTGAGTTCTAAAATAAAAATATTGACAATAATAATGTTTTGTGACGCATTGTTTGTGCCACCATATTTTTGATGACATAAAAAAATAATTTTATTAACACAATTTTAGCAAACTTTTATGGACTGTGAGTAAATTAACTGATAGGAAACCTGCAAGGGATTAACACTTTGAGTGCCAGAGGGGTATTCAACGCATTGCTTTTCCAATGCGTTGGATTCCCCTATGGATCTAAAAGGGTTAAAGAGTTAAACGTTATTACGTTTAGAATTTGTTTTTTATTTTTTTTTTACATAAAACTGTCATTTTCTGTTATGGTCACCTGGTAGTACTGTTCATATCAGTTGTCATGAAGAGCCATAGTCTATGATCCAAGCTCTTCCACAAAGTACATTTTAGAAACAAAATGATTTTGGACTGTAGTTGGCTTTGTTGAAAAGTTTGATTGAACCCTTTCAGTGCCAGAGAATGGAGTTGTAATTTCTTTTTAATGAGAAATATGCCAACAGTGGGAGACAGCCCTTTTTTTACTCAGCAGGAATATAATCTATAAAATCTTTTTTCATGAATAGCTTACTGTTGCTTTAAGTCTTAAGACTAAACTGTTTTCCGGACATATAACGTGGTTCTAATAAATGTATTGTGCATTTTCAGAATTCCTGACAGGAAATGACAGATTCTCCATGTTTGGAATAAATAATCTGAGGATGCAGATCTCCAGTTTTGGAGTCCCTGATGAAAAATACCTTCCAGAAGCACAGACCTGCTTTCATATCTTATTTCTTCCAGAATATTCCACGATTAAAACTCTGAAAGGAAAGCTTCTTCTGGCTATAAGCAACAACAAGGGATTTGACAGAATCTAGGTCACAAAACATTGTAATCAAGGTTTCTATAGCAAAACATATAATTGATATTCTTATACATAAATGTTTCTCTTAGAAACTAGAAGACATGACTCTGTGATAACCGTTTGGAACATAAACAGACACCCACAGAATTGTAAGCTGCCTTTTATTAAAGAGGAACAAACACCTCGTAATAGTAACAGAAAGCAATACAAATGCAATGCGCTCCCAATAGAAAATAAATATATTTTGTCTCTATTTAATAATGGCACTATATGGTGCTGTCTCCACAAGTCCTTTATCTAATCTGTACTACACCTAGTGGCTGTTGCTTTCCAATAGTGTCCACAGTCATACCGCACAGATTCTAATGCAAATTAAAATAAAATAAATAAAAATATAAAGTGCAAAATTGTTTCTAGGAGTACTATTGGGGGATGATGCTAAAGAACATAAAGACAAACAGATAACCTGCCTAACTAGCACTCAAAGATGTATATCTATGTTATTGATAGAAGCATGTGACATAGTGTTATTGATAGAACCATGAGACATAGTGTTATTGTCTGAAAAGGGGATGATGCTAAACCCTACTCTGGTAGACTGTTACTTCTAGATAAAGGAGTGTCAGTACACCTTCAGAATGTCAAACTCTGCGTTAATGAGCCCCAGGCTTAGCTTCCTTAACCCATACCTCCCAACATTTCAAATTGCCAACGAGGGACACTTGTGTTTTAGGGGGTGTTGATGTGGGCGTGGCAGGCGGGTGGGGCATTACAGATAATTTTTATGCTGTTTCATGACCTATTGATACCGCCTTGTGTAACCTAATAAATTACTTATAACAAGGCCAAAGTAATTTATTTACACAGACTAATTTATAAACACATATACTGATGTTTAAACAAACATTAACGTGATTTTATTGGTGTGGAACAATGTGATACATTTATATACACAACGCACAGTCTGATCTCCTAGAAAGATGGACATCAGGGTGGGAAAGAGGGACAGAGGGATTTGGGTCTAAAAGAGGGACTGTCCCTCCTAAAGAGGGACACTTGGGAGGTATGCTTAACCCCTTATGGACCAGGAAAATCTGAAGTGGATTGCACTTAAGGACCAGAGCAATTCTGACCTTTTTGCCTATGTTTTTGTTAACAGTGTTTCCCCTCTAAGTCTTTTATTCCAGCCACACAAATGATATACCGTTTTTTCACGCACAAGTAGGGCTTTCTTTCGATACCACATTTATATGGATACACCACCATTTATTTTATTAAAATTAAAGAAAACTTAAAAAAAATGTAAAACAAACCCCACCATTTGTATTTTTTCTCTTGTGATCATTTGGGCGCAATGGGCAAATTTTTATAGAGACTGCAAGAAAGGTATGAACAGTCATTCATACCTACAAAGTGTCCAGCTTTAGGGGGGAACTGTCCCTCTGGGGCAAAAAATCCCATGTCCCTCTTTCTCTCCCAGATTTTTCATTTTTGAACATGACTTTGTAGTGTGTATATAAGTGTATTACTGTGCTCCACATTAATAAAATTCACAATAAACTTTAATAACACTTCAAATTAGAAACTTGCATCTTGCTCCCACACATTGATGGAATAATGTGAAGAGGTGTTAGTAGGTCAAACAGTGACCTACACTTAATATTGCTCCAGCGCCAGCACTGCATGGGTTAATGTCCATCTCTGATCATTTTTATTGGATTTTTGCTCTGTTCTCTGTTTCTCTCTCCCTTACTCTAAGCAGTAAGAAAGAGAAAGGCAGAGAACAGTCACAAAGGCAATGTGTTAAACATATTGCTTTTGTGAATGAAAATGCCAGTACATGTGACCGCACCTGGAGCAATCAACGTACCTGCAGAAGAGAAAAGCACTGAAACTGAGCGCCCCGGTTCTGGAGCGCTCAGCTTCAGCCTGTAAAGCATGATAGCAGTGTGCACTGAGGTGCGCTGCTATCATTTAACCCATGACGTGGCAGGACCGTCATGGGTCCTTATGGGAAGTTTACCCATGATGGTCCTGGCATGTCATGGGTCGTTAAGGGGTTAATGTTCCTGGTGTTTCCATTTCCTCTACTTCTCCTTCTCTGATGATCATCACATCCAGGAGGGCAGCAGAACCCAAAGGAAAAAACATCTTTAAGGATGAAACTGGAATTGTATGAAACCTCCAGATGGTGGCATTACACTCACCAAATTCTGGGGCCTAAATATGACTCCCAGAAATAATTGTTTCACCAGAGTTAGCCTGCACTGGACACCTTTGTCTGGTTCGTGCCTCCAGGAACAAATAAAAATATATTTATTATAAGAATGAATAAAATGCTATATTATCCCTACATGTTTCATGGATATTCTTCCATCAGGTAAATGAAATATACCACTGTGGAAGACCCAAGAATTGTGTAGGAATATTATAGCACTTTAATTAATGGGAATTTGCATTTCCCCATAGGGCAGTTGGTTTGCCCCAGATTGCATAGTACATCAGCCGCAGTGTTGAGAGAACTCTCCAGTGAGTGAAGCATCTTAAGCTCTGGGGACTTATTTATAAGAAACTAGCAAAATAAGCACAACATTACCCATGTAAGAGGCAATGGGAAGGGAGAGATATTCTATAGTTTATTGGTAGTCACAGTACTACATATACACAATGTGAAGCACATAAACTGTCCCTGCCCTTTTGCACAGCCCTCTGACTGCCATCCATACACAAACATATCCTATATAATAATTTGCTAGAATGTTTGTAATGACACAGTCATGCACAGTAGAGACTGCCCATGCCATGGCTGATACAGTGCCAGCCAGTTGCGGTGCAGTCATGCACAGTAGAGACTGCCCACGCCGTGGCTGATACAGTGCCAGCCGGTCGTGGTGCAGTCATGCACAGAAGAGACTGCCCGTGATGAGGCTGATACAGAGCGGGGAGCTCCGAAGGAGCGTCCCATTCTGTAGCAGCCGCAGTGCGGGCAGTCTCTACTGATGCATTTAAAGAATTGTCTGTTTTAATTCATACTTTGGTTAAAGAGGAATATTCATAACAGAAAAAGTTTTGCTCATGGGCTTAAATTAGCCCAACTGCATTCGCCCTGTTTTTTGTTTTTTAATTTTACCTACCTAGTATTTAAGCTATGGAGACCCGAAATGTGCTACTTCCGGGTTGTGCTGCACACTGTAGGTCGCAAGCTCAGTAGCATGGTAAACGAAGCTTGCTGTAATGTTAGCCCACATAAATACAACTACGAAGGGAAGCATGAATGTGCTCCCTGGGGCAGCTGGGAGGGAGGTGGGAAGTCCTGCTCCTTGTGCCACACGTACAGTGTGCGGCACAATGCGGAAGTGGCACATTTCGGGTCTCTGTACCTTAAATACTAGGTAGGTAAAATTAAAAAAAAAAAAAAAAGGGCTAATGTAGTTGGCCTAATTTAACCCATGGCCAAATTTTTTTCTGTTATGAATGTTCCCCCTTTAAAGGGATAGTAATACTTTGTTTTAGCTTTAGCTAACAGAGTATGCGGTGTTACAAACAACCTCAACCCCAACCCCCAACCTCTTATTCTTGCATTCAGGCAACCACTAAATCTGAAACAAAATCATATATATAGAAGATTTGGCACTGTATCTCCACTGTGCAATGGAAATCAAATAGAAATTGTACGGGTTCAGCCCAAACTTCTACCTTACTCAAAAGTAGATTCTCATAAAATTAAAATTAACTCAGGCGATCCCTTAGTTAATTCTTTCTGTTACACACTGCAAACGTCTTTATACAGATATTGTCCCTGTTGATTGTAGATATAGCCCTTCCACACGTGTTCCACAGTATATGTAAAAGATATAGAGGAAAGTCCAGTCAGAACCCAAAATCTCAAATATAGGGAAATCCAATAGTAGCCACTTACAGTTTAGCTTCTCTTATCCCACAACAATGGATCTGATCAGTCAGTCACTCCCGGCAGTCTCCGGTCACCAAGGATCATTCCCACGCGAGATTATTCCTCAACTGTATCCACCGCTCTGGTCCAATGTGTGGCTTTGTATAAAGTGTATAGATACACAAACTACAATCAATATTATATCAATCAATTCACATAAAAACACAATGTACCCACTCACATGTTAAGTATCCTTGATCCAGCGTAGTTTCTCTTCGAGACTTAGGAAGGTAAATTATACCACGGCACACACCAAGACTGGTAGACTCTATATGCGCAGTCCGGTTGATATCCCGATCTTAGAGCTGCACCTCAGTGACACCTAGGTGCTACGGTATATAGTACTATCAAGGCACTTTTTAGGGCTGGTAAATAGGAAGGTAATTATACCATGGGATACACCGAGACTGGCAGACCCCACACATGCAGTCCGGTTGATATTTCGATCCTAGCACTAGGCTACATTCTATGGTATATAGCATATTTTCAAGAATCGATAGCCCGGTCTGGGCTTTCTTGCATTTGCCTTTGCCTACAATATTAATGGTCCTTTTCAGGACTGGTAATCTCTTGGGTATTTAAAGCCCTTTTTAGTGCTGGTAATATGTAACTTTGACACCGTCGGAAATACCGGGACTGGCACATGCTATACGTGCAGTCTGGCTCATATCCTCCCTATTATCGCTAGGTTATTAGCATACCTGGACGTTACGGTTGTTCTTTCTTCATTTGACAATTGCAAACCTAGTCCGTGGCTTCAATAATGAGTAGGGCAACAAATGGCCCTTATTAGGGCTGGTAATAGCTTTTGGCAATTATCTAATATACCATCATCTGGACTGTTTTGGTCCATACACTAGTCTCCTATTAATTATTGGCAGGCCGGTTTAGTGCCCCGGCATACTAAATTAGCCCTTTTGTCACACAACAGAAAAAGCTTTTTCTGTGGAGCTAGGCAGGTTCTCATTTTGTGAATTGGTTGTGCCAACAACAAAGGTCCTTAACTGGGCTGGTAAACACACTGGGTAGTTGGCACAACGTTTATTTAATATCACACATGCCTGTGAATTTGTACCATGTTCTGGTGAACCTCACAGGTATGAATTATGTTGATCTACTAAATTGGATTAAACTTGTTTAGTCAATTGCAAGTTCTGACACATTCAGTCCTTGCTGTAATCTGATGTTCTACTTATAAGAGCTGTCTAGTTAGTCATGTACGTCCCTAAACCTGCAGACATGGGGACACATTTGGAGTAATAGTTGTGACCAACATTTTTGTCTCGGTGTGTCCCATGGTATAATTTACCTTCCTAAGTCTCGGGACACACTGAGACTGGCAGACTGTATACACCCAAGGGTACTTAAGGAACTTAGTTCAGTAATAGCAAGACCATTATACTTCATATTTATTGATTCACTTTCATCAGGCATAGTGCCCTGTGATTGGATTAAAGCTGATGTAGTTCCATTGTTTAAAAAGGGAGCAAGATCCAAACCAGGAAACTATAGAACTGTGAACTTGACTTCCATAGTGGGTAAGATACTACAAGGGTTACTAACTGACAGTATTCAGAACTATGTGTCAGACTAATTTACTTGCATTTTATGAAAGAGTAAGTAGTAATTGCTGCTGATGTAGTATACTTGGATTTTGCAAAAGCCTTTGATACAATGCCTCACAACAGGTTACTGCATAAATTAAAAGGCTTCGGTTTGGGTGGTGTTATCTGTACATGGATTGAGAACTAGTTAAATGATAGTTGGCAAAGAGTTGTTGTAAATGGAACCTTTTCAAATTAGTTTAAAGTTATAAGTGGGGTGCCGCAGGGTTCAGTCCTGTGCCCAATGCTCTTTAATTTGTTTATTAATGATCTAGAAGTGGGAATTGAAAGTGGCATCTCAATCTTTGCTGATGACACTAAGCTATGTAGGGAAATGCATACAGAGCTGGATGCTTTTTCTCTGCAGAAGCATTTAGATAAATTGAGTGAATGGGCAGAAAAGTGGCAGATGACATTTAATGTAGATAAATGTAAGGTTATGTATTTGGGCTGTAGAAACAAACCTGCTAAATGGGAAACAACTTGGTGAATCCTCATTAGAGAAAGATTTAGGAGTACTGATAGACGATAGACTTCACAGCAGTGTGCAGAGTCACTCAGCTGCTGCAGGAGCAAATAGTGTACTAGCATGCATAAAAAGAGGTGCAGATGCAAGGGATGCTAATATTATCCTACCACTGTATAAATCCTTGGTTAGGCTTCATCTAAAATATGGAGTACAATTTTGGGCACCAGTTCTTAAAAAAGACATTGTTGAACTGGAAAAGGTGCAGAGACTTGCAGATAATGCAACTGCTTTCAAAAAAGCAATGGATGCCTATCTATCACAGAACAATATTGAAAATTATGACAGATGGCTTAAATGCAGATAGGATGTTGATCCAGGGTACTATCTGACTGCCATCTGGAAACAGGAAGGAATTTTTTTATCCACTTGGAGCTAAATTGGAAATGGCTTCAGAGGGCTTATTTTGCCTTCCTCTGAATAAACAGGGGTGTTTTTTGGCATGGGCTGACTTGATGGATGCATATCTTTTTTCAGCCTCATCAACTATGTTACTTTTTTTTGTTTTGTTTTGTTCTTTTTAACCTAAGGATGGCCTGTTTCACTTGCATTGAGAGCTCCTTTGACAGCATGTTGTGGGTTCACAGCAACAGCTTCCAAATGTGAATGCCACATCTGGAATCAACTCCAGACCTTTTACCTGCTAAATTGATGAAGAAATAATGAAGGACTAGAACAAACCTGTCCATGAAACAGCTTTTAAGTCAATTGTCCAATTAGTTTTGATTCACTGAAAAAGAGGGGGCTACATATTAAAGAGCTGTAAATCATAAACCCTTCCTCCAATTTGGATGTGAATACCCTCAAATTAAAGCTGAGAGACACTTTAAGCCCTTATTAATTATTTAATTGTAACTTGAATTTATTTTGGTAAACAGCCGAAATAATAAAACTTGTGTCAGTGTCCAATTATTTCCGGACCTAACTGTAAGTGGCTAATAGATTCCGCTGATTCTTTTCTGTCCAAAGCAGAATTTTTGATGACTGTTTAGAATCTGGTTTCCTGCACCCTCCCACTTGGAGATGTACATCACCGTAGCCACGTTGTCTGACCTTATCTGCATCAGTTCTGCGTGGAAGAATTTTAGGGTGTTCCAGACAGCCTTTAACTCTAAAAGTTGATTTGGAGAGGTTTCTCTTGTTTTGACCACTTTCCTCGAGCTACCTTGTTTCTCCATACTCCTCCCCAGCCCATCAAGCTGGCATCGGTGGTTATTACTTTCCATGCATGAATCTCAAACTACTTGCCCTGTACCAGATTCTTGTTCAAAGTCCACCATCTAAGCTCTTTCTTTGTGGACAGTAGTACTGGAATTACATCCTCCTTCCAAAATCTTGGCCCAGGGGAGAACATGAACTGCTGAGAACTGTGCTCCAGCAGGTTTGAAAAGTCCATGACTGTGTTGGAAGACATTTTCAGGAAGCCTGACACTTTCTCTTTTTTGTCTCCTCTGCATGTCCTGAGAAAGAAAAAACTTCCCTATGGCAGTTTTGAGAACTAAAAACAGGCTTTGAAAGTGTTTAAGTCAAATTATTAATTTGGTTTGGTTTGTTGAGTTTTGAATTCTACCCCTAGGAACAGACTGTTCTTTGAAGGGATCAACTGACTTTTTGACTTGTTTATAAGCCACTCCATCCTGGAAAGATGGTCTAGACATCTGCTTTATGTTCTGATTCTTCTATAATCAGAATGTTGTCAAAGTATGGAATAACCCTGATCCTTTCCCTTCTTAGGATCTCTAGACAGGGTGCCAGAACCTTTGTGAAGACTTCTGGAGCAGATGTCAGTCCGAATAGAAGGACCCTGAACTGGAAATGTTGATTGTTGAACACAAATCTTAGAAACCTCCAATGGCTTGGTCTAATTAAGATGTGGTGGTATGCGTCTCTGAGATCTATAGTGGTTAGAAAAGATTTCATATAAACCACCATGATGACTGATGAGATTGAGTCCATCTTGAACTTTTTGACTTGCACAAAGTTGATCAACCATTTCAAATCCAGAATGAGTCTGAGTCTTAGTCCTCTTGATACCTTTGGAACTGAAAATAGAATTGAACATACACACTGTCCTTGTTGACCTTCTGGCACCAGCTCAATCACTGAATTCTTTAGAAGTTCTCCTATGGCTAGCTTCATCATCTTTGCTCTTGTCTGATTTTTTGTTACTGAAATCTTCATTCTTGAAGTTCTTGGGACAGTATGTAATTCAAGTGGATACCCCAACTCCACTAGCTGATTTACCCATGTGTCTGGTTGAGATGTCCTCCAGCCCTCGGAAAACTGTTCCAGTCTGCCCCCTCCTGAAAATGGAGCTGGGGTCCACCTTGCTTCATTGTGCATCTTTCCTGAACTAGGTTCTTCTGGGGAAGTCTTTTTTTATTTCTTCCCCTTGAACCCTGCGGGATATTTCTCCTTTTGTAACCATAGGATCTACCTGATAAATAAAACCTAGTTTCTCGAAAACCGTGACTTCTTCATCTAAATCCTACTTTGGGAGAAGGAAAATCTCTATGCTGTTTCTTTCTTAAGGGATTTTGTAATGATCTCTTCTAGTTGTTCACCGAAAAGGGTCTTACCCCTAGTTGGCAATGATCATATTTGGGTTTTTTTTAGGAAGCGTCAGCATCACAGGTCTTTATCCACAGAGCCCTTCTGGCTTTGATTGACAGGGCTAAAGATCTGCTTTATGTTATCCATTGTGGTGTTGCATGAGAAGTTTATAGCATCCTTCACGCTAGACAGTTCTTTCAGTATTCTAGATTCAACTTTCTCTTCCAATTCTGATAGCCAGGTTCTCAATGTACGAAACATGTATGCCATAGCTGTGGCAGACTTGAGATTCTGTCCTATGACTGAGAACAGTTTTTTCAAGGCAACATCTGCCCTCTTATCCATTGGATCATGAAGTCATGCCCCATCTTCCAGAAAAATAGTTGTTCTCCTAGATATCCGAGCTGCTGTCACATCCACTTTTGGTGGAGTGATCCATGTTGCAATTTCTTGATCTGGAAAAGGGTACATTTTCTGGTGCCTTCTGGAATTTGCGACTCTGTCTCCATGACTCCATTCTTTTTTGATAATTTAGTGAATTGAACTGTGAATGGGAAAAACAGGAGCTGCTTTTGTGTCCCAGAAAGGCCATATCCATAATATCCAATTCCTTATGCACCTCTGTTAGACCCCTGGTCTTTCACATTGACTTGACCAATCCATCCAATTTACTCATGTTGAAAGTTCCCAGTTCATCCCCTAATCCTCCCTCCTCAGCCAAACAGACTGATGTAACTTCTATAATGCTACCTTCTTCCTCTTAATATGTGAAGAAGATCCCTCCTCCATATCAGTAAGTTTAAGCCTCTTCTTGACAGACTCTTGCTTGGCATTAAAGGTTTCTTGCGTGGATGTCTTCAGCCACCCAAGAAACTCTTTAGATAGGGATGAGATATCAGCACCAGCCACTTTTTTTCATACATTCCTGGCACAATTTTGCAGTGTCAGATAAGCACAATTTGCCTCACATCTTGCACATGATTTTAGTTTTGGAGCTGCATTATCATCTTTAGAAGTGACAGGCTCCATACTTTGGATTTTTCAAACTGAGAAGCTTTAGACATGCTGTAAATGTTATCAGATATAGATAAATAAACTCCTTACCTGCCTCCATATATAGGAGAGCTTATCCTCCATGCACTTTACGATATGTGTTCCACCTGTGGAACACGCATGATAGCAACTTCTGATTTCCTTCCACAATAAGCAACGTGCCGACTTCAAATTTCCTTTTGAGCGGAGGATATGTTGCACATACTATTACAGAGCACATATACACCTCACAACTCTGTACCTGCCATCAGTCACAAAAAGTAAGTGGTCTGAAAGATTGAATTATTTAAACTGCCAGTTTACTACATTATGTTACCTATTTTCTCTAGAATATACTTTACTACTCATAACTTCTGTTCCACAATGATTAATTTTTGAAACTCGGGAATAAAAGTGCAAAACAATCCAGTAGGTTCACTGTTCTAAAAGAAAAAGGGATGCAAGCTCTGTCCAGAAAAATTAGGCTGTTAAATGAGGACAAATTGAATGATAAAATGTTCAAGAGCTCAGTGATCATTATCACTGAGTTTTAGTTGGTTGGGGGGATAGGGAGAAGGAGGAGCCAGCAGTAGAATCCAAACAAAAGCAAAACGGGTAAGAGTTGGTAAAGAGTGATGTCAAAGGCGAAGCTCTGTTATGCACGAGAAGCAAGTCTATCACTTTTTTTTCTTTACAAGCAATTCATCTCTATGGTAGTCTACTGACAGTTCTTCCGTTGACAATCTGATGAAGACAAGTTATCCGTACACACCATTCAAACTACTAAACCCTATTCTAGCCAACAGAGTAGGTAGGAGGCTCTTTGGGAAATGGCTTGCAATGAGCAGTGCCCACTGGAGCAGGAAATGGATCAAGAATCTAGAAGCACCCATTCCCAAGTTTTCCTGTAGTAGCTGATCATTGATATGACTAATCCTTCATACTGTATTGAATTGTCATTGCTTGTCAGAGACAGAAAAAGAAAGAGTTAAATGTAAATCATGAAACTCAGATAGGGCCTAGCTAGATTTTATTTAAACTAAGATATTATACTGACAGTTAAGTTATGAAAATAAACTAGAGTGTGTCCACCTGTACGTGAATAAGGTAGACGCATGACTAAAAAGTGAGAATTTTTTCTACCACAAATGTACAAAATACCTCCAGACCTAAGGGGTTAAAGGACAACAATCGTCAGATAATTCTCTATGAGTGGGCTTCTCTTATATTAGCAGAACTGCAATGCTACCAAGGTGGAAATTTGCACCTTGGTTGATCAGACAGCCAATCCAAGGTTTGGGAAAATTTCTGGCTGCAATAAACCCGAACTTTTGGAGTCTTACTTGACAGGGGCTGATTATGCAGTCCCCCATAAACCATAGAAATGTGACCTTAAGCCTTACAGCTGTTGTTGGACTATATCAGGGTGATATGAATTTTAGTCTAATAACATATAGAGAGCCACAGGTTGAAAGTCTATGATAGAAACAGAAAATGTATAGTATGCAAATTCCAACATTTGCTGCCTATGAGGAAATCAGTGAAGCTTGTGGTTCTAGCCATGGACTTTGTTAAAGGAATAGTAATGCTTGAAAATAATTATTTAAAATCTGTTGTTCAATATTTAAAAGTGTGACTGATGTTACACCCTTTAAAAGTAAGCCCTTCTGAAGATATTACCCCCAACGTTTATTTATTAATGTCAGTTGCTTCAGCATTGAAGGAACTGATAAGGTCATGCAACTGAGATTTAAATTTCTTCCCTGTGAGTCATTTTACTGTGTACTGAACATCAAATAAAAGCAACTAGTGCTCAATACATTATAAAACTCAGGTAATTTCTATTTGATCTGTTTAGAAACACAGGGTTATCATGGCAACCTTAATTCCATTGGTCAAACCACTGAGCTCGTAAGCCTTACGAATAATGGACTTGATCCAAGACGCAATAGTCACTTTGGATGTGGTTCTTCCTGCCCTGGAACCCTCAGGAATGACGAACAGCGTGCCAGATTGCCTGATAGACTCAGTGCGATGGACATAAAACTTGAGACAATGCACCACATCAAACAAGCAGAGATCTCTCTCCTTGTCAGAAGTAGGGTCAGGGCAGAAAGGAGGCACCACAACCTCCTGATTGATGTGGAACTCCAAAACCACCTTCAGAAGAAACTCCTGACAAGCGCAAAGCACCGCCTTGTCCTTGTGAAACACCAAAAAGGTATTTTACAGGACAGAGCATGTAACTCCGCAAAACAGCGAACGGACATGATTGCCAGGAGAAAGGACATTTTCCACGTCAACCGGCGTAGAGGAATAGTAGCCAAGGACTCAACGGGAGGGCGCTGAAGAACGCCCAAAACCAAGTTAAGAACCCACTGAGAAGCGGGATTCTTAAAGGCAGGATGAGAATGAGCAATGCCCTTGTCATCAGGAAGAATGGTAATGCACCTCTGAAAGAAAACAGAGAGAGCAGAAGTCTGAACCTTAAGGGAACTCATACTGAGGCCCTTGTTCACTCCATCCTGCAAAAAGGCCAGGACTGTAGGCAGATCAAATTCCTGAGACAGGTCCCTGTCAGCACACCAAGATAGAAAGGTCGACCAGACACGATGGTAGGGCTTAGAAGAAACAGGTTTGCGGGCACTGAGCATAGTAGCCACCACCCCAGAAGAAAAAACTTTCTTCCTCAATATTGAGGATTCAATTTCGAAGCCGTCAAAGCTAGCCGATGAACGTCCTCCTTCCATAGGTAACCCTGCAGAAGAAGATACAGACAGCAAGGGAGCCAGAATGGCTCCGCCACTAACAGATCCAGAAGCTCCGGAAACCAATCCTGTTGAGGCCAGTACGGAGCAATCAGAATGACTGGACAGCTCTCCAGTCTCAATTTCCACAACACCCTGCGCAACATGGGGAGGGGAGGAAAGATGTAAGCCAGAGGAAATAACCAAGGAATGGACATGGCATCCACCGCTATAGCTAGAGGATCCCTCCAGTGAGAGCTGAACCTCGGAACCTTCCGGTTGTGTCTTGTCGCGATCAGGTCGATGTAAGGAAGACCCCATTTCTGAACAATGAGGGTGAACACCTCTGGGTGCAGCTCCCACTCTCTGCTGTCCACTGTGTGTCAACTGAGGAAGTCCGCCATGACGTTGTCTACGGCAGGAATGTGTTCTTCTGCCCAGTACAAAATAGCCTTGAGCTCTAACCAAGCGGCGAGACTTCTTGTTCCCCCCTGCTTGTTGATGTAAGCCACTGCCCTGGCATTGTCGGACTCTACCCGGACTGGACAGTCTTCCAGCTGAGATGTCCAATGACGAAGGGCATGAAATATCGCCCGAAGCTTCAACACGTTGATGGGAAGGAGAGACTCCCCATCCGGAGAGGCTCACATCCGTCATCACCGTGGTCCAGAAGGAAACTAGGAAGGACTTGCTCTTCAGCAGATTGGAGAGTTCGAGCCACCAGGACACACTCCATTCCACATGAAGAGGAAGTGACACAGACGTCTTCAGAAGGTCCGGCTGACCCCTACACACCTGGATCACAAACGGCTGGAGTTTCCTGGCGTGCGCCATGGCAAACGGGACCGCCTCTATGGTGGAAAAGAATTTCCCCACCAGAGATGACAGCTTCTTGGCTGGAACAGGATCTTGAGCCAGTATCACAGAAACACTGTGGGCGATCTGGTGATCCACCTCGTCTGTGAGAAACATCATGTTCTTCTGGGTATTGAAGAGAAGGCCCAGGAAGACCAGACGCTGGGATGGTACAAGATCTGATTTGTCCAAGCTGATGATCCACCCATGATGGATGAGAGCATGAATGCATTGCTGAACCTGCTGATGAAGAAGTTCCGCAGAAGAGGCTTTCAGAAGCAGGTCGTCCATGTACGGAGTAACTGATGCCATCTCAGTGGAGGACAGACAATAAGGCTCCCAGGACAGGGTTGAAGACCTGAGGAGCTGTCGTCAGACCAAACGGAAGAGCTGAGAACTGAAAATGTCCCCAGTCGCAGGCAAATCAGAGGTACTGCCGGCTCCCTGGAGATCCAGAGATGCAAGGAATTCCCCCGGGGACATGGCAGCAATCACCGTCCGTAGAGACTCCTGGTGATAATGAGTCCGGATCACAAAGGAATTCAGATAATTCAAGTCCGAAATGGGACGACAACTGCAGTCCTTCTTGGAGACTACAAAGAGGTTTGAGTAAAAACCCATCTCTGTCCTGAACTGGAACCGGCTCCAGAACGTCCTTGTCCAGAAGAGCCTGAACAGCGCCGTCAAACAGATGGCGTTTCTCTGAGCCCTGAGGCGTATGAGAAGGAAGAAAGCGAAAGGGAGGAAGAGAGACGAAAGGGATCCTGTACCCTTCCGTCACTACCTGCAAAACCCATGGGTCTGTCATTGACTTCTCCCAAATGCTGTGATAGTGACGCAGACGACCACCCACAGCAGAGTGTGGACCCGGGGGTTCGGTGAGTCATGCCGAAGAAGGCTTGGAAGCCTTGGGCTCGGAGGAGACCTTGGGCTTCCATTGCTGTTTGGGCTTGGATGAAGTACGCGGAGCTGAGGGAAACTTCTGGTTCGCTGTACATGTCTCATTCTGAAAGTAACGAAAATACCGGTTATGCTTAAGCGGTGTTTTCTTCCTACGAACTAAGGGTAGAAGTGTACTCTTATCCCCTGTGGCCTCACTGATCAGATCTTTGAGATCTGGCCCAAACAAAGAAGTGCCTTGAAAAGGCAAGGAGAGCAATGCTTTCTTAGAAGCAGTATCAGCAGACCAGATTTTGAGCCAAAGAGCCAGTCTGGCAACCACAGACATGGTGGAAACCCTAGCCACCAAATTGATGGTATCAAATAGGGCAGCAGAAACATAGTGCTGTGCCTCAGAAATGTTGGCAAGGAGGCGCAACTTATTGGAAGTAGGAGCATCCTGACAGACAGCAAGAGTGAGCTGTTCAGTCCAGACCGCAATGGCCCGGTTCCCCCATGCTGCTGCGAATGTTGGATGCATGGCAGAACCAGCAGTGGCAAAGATGGACTTGAGGGAGACCTCAAGTTTCTTGTCAGTCCAGTCCTTTAGAGCAGACTCATCAGCCACTGGCAAAGCAGTAGACTTAGACAGCCTGGAAATAGGAGCATCCACTTTAGGAGGATGAACCCACTGAGAAAGCGCACCCTCAGAAGAGGGATAAAGCTTGGAAAATTTCTTGGAGACAGAAGGTTTCCTGTACGGAGACTTCCACTCTTCGGACACAAGGCGGTCAAGAACGGGGTAGGTGGAAAGTAAGTAAGGGGCTTTTTAGGCTCCTGAAAGACATCAGAAGGAACCTCCTGCACTAAGGGAACGTTTAGGGTATTTAAAACAGCCCTGATCAGGCCCTCAGCCAAGGGCTCAGGATCAGCCTCAAAAGGGTCCCCAAAAAACTGAGAGGATCCCACCGCAGAACATTCCTCAACATCTGAATCCACCAACAGTTCCTCCTCAGAGGAATCTGATATGTCAGGTACACCCTGAGGTTTTGGCAGGGAAGACTTGACGAAGGAGGGGGTCTGCCAAGAATGAAAGACCCCCGATAACTGGGATGAAAAAAGTTGCAAAGTGGACCTAAGGTCCCTAGTAGCAGCCTTGATCTCTTGCACCCAAACTGGCTCTAATGCATGGCTGGAGGTCCCTGGGAGACTCTCAGGGACATCAGAACATGCTGGACATAAATGACTGGAGAATTCTCTAGGTAACCCTGAATGACATAGGAAGCAATGTGCAATAGGTGACACAGAGACCCCAGCGGCCTTAGTCTTAGGCCTGTCCCCAAGCTCCAACGGATTTGACATTCTCACAGTGTCAAAAACGTTTAGAGTATTAGGAATCACCCAAATACTGTGTGTTAGATTCAAATTTCACCCAGAAATTGCTAAAATACACTTATCTGGCAGGCGAAGGGTTAATCTGCAGAGGAGAGGAGGAGAGTCCAAGCCCTGCATAGGATACTCATTCTGGAAAAGGCACAAAATGGCTTCCGCGGCAGGAACCAATCGGAAACGAAAGCGCGAAGCAAGCACTCATGGGAAATAAATTTCCTAAAATTATAGCAGAACTGTTCTCTTGCCTGTGTCTTCACCAAGGAACAAATCTTACTGGAGCTGATTGGCTAGCTGCAGCCAAGGAGGGAAGGTAGGCTCCACCCCCTGCATACAATTCTAGAATTGTTCCTGCCTAATTAAAGGGGTGGATCGCCTACCCAAAGTTACCAGTAACCTGTATTGGACGACAGAGAAATGGTTATTTTTATGCTTTAATTTTTTTTTTTTTTTCCAGTCTTGTGATTCACAAAATGGCTGACAGAAGCACTGGCATTTTACCAAGTCTACCTCAATAGGCCCTTTAATTGAGCGAAAGAATTTGACCCATTGTTCAAATTCCATCTTCAGGTAGATTTCTCCTCCACTTCTTCTTTTAGCCCTGATCATCAATTAGGCACAGAGTAAATAGGAATATGTTCCTCCATAATTATGCAAATTAAAAATCAGCCAGAAATAATAACCATTCTAGCCATTTAAGCAGAAGCAATTCAGCACCGTGTAATATTAGATCAGAGAGGATATCCTATCATTCTGTTATTTTGTCACTGGGTCAGGTAAAATCTTTAACCTTTTGAGTGCCAGAGGGGTATGCAAATTAATGTGTTGCATACCCCCTCTGGCACTTGTGGGGATAAAACATACAGAGAAGAGAATAAAAATAAGTTATTTTAATTCCAAGTATAAGAATAAGACTATACTCTCCCATATGAATATGGAGACAAATGTGTGCATGAAGCTCAGATTACATATGTTTAATGACAGCCATTCACATTCCCTCAGATAGAGACAGCCTGTATTTCACCCCTCTTTCCGGATCTTTCAGTAATTGTCCTACCTCTATAGTTCCTCTTCATAACAGGTTTACGATTCTGACCTCCTCAAGGGCCCTATTTACCAAGGTCTACATTAAGAGCTGTAATTCATGAGAGTGTCAAAATATATTTATTGAAGCCAAATTTCTGGAAATTAAACAGTAGCGGACTACATTTGATCTTCTGTTGTTAGGCGGTAACAGGAATAACCACTCAAAACTTCTGTTGACTGGACTAGTCCCAAATAGAATATATCCAACTGCTGTGTCATGACATGAAAATGCATTTACAGACACTAAAGTATACAATGATGCAATGTCAAGGTGGATGTTGGCAGGGTAGTGTGAAATAACAATGGTAATTGTGTATGTTACTGTGCCTAGACACACTAAAGAATAATCCTTCTGTAACTACATACCATCTATTACAGTGTACCTGTAATACACCTCACATCTCTCTATCCACCATCAATCACAAAAAGTGGTCTGAAAACTTTATTTTTTTAAACTGCCAGTTTACTACATTCTGTTACCTATTTTCTCTATAATATACCTTATTACTCAAAATTTATCTTCCATAACTATTCATTTTTGAAACTCAGGAATAAAAGTAGAAAACAATCCAATAAGTTCACTGATCTAAAACACAAAGGGACGTGAGCTACGTCCAAAACAAGTGAGGGTGTTAAATGAGGACAACTGAATGATAAAATGTTCAAGAGCTTAGGGATTACTATCACTGAGTTTCAGTTGGTTGGGGGAAAGGAAGGGGCCAGCAGTAGACTCCAAACAAAAGCAAAACGGACAAGCGTTGGTAAAGAGGAGTATCAAAGGTGAAGCTCTGTTATGCCCTAAGAGTAAATATATCTTTTTTTTTTCTTTTACACAAGCAATTCATCTCTATTGTAGTTGACTGACAGTTGTTTCCGTTGACAATCTGATAAAGACAAGTTATCCATATAAATCATTTACACTACTGAAGACTATTCTTTGTTGTCAGAAAGTGTAATCTAGAGCAGCTTTTCTCAACCTGAGGTACTTGGGACACAGGCAGGGAGCAACTTCCACAGGGAGAACCTGTCTGTTTACTCTCTAGGAGCCCCAAATCCTCTAACCCAAGTCTTCTTAGGAAACAAGAAACCATTCCTATATAGGAGTTTGTGGCCCTGAACTCCTGCCTCTATGAATATGATATCCAGTACAATTTAAGGATTGCATTCTGAGCATTAGCCCACACAGAGTTGATTCATAGTGGCTATTAGGATTTTCTGCTGGATTAAAAGAATGTTTATTATGAGATGATTTTGTTCCTTTAAGAAATCCTTGAAGCCTTCTTTGGCCATAAGCATAGCCAAAAGAGTAGGGAGGTGGCTCTTTGGCAAATGGCTTGCAATGAGCAGAGGGATGCAGCAAGCAATGGGTTCAAAGATCTAGCAGCACCCATTCCAAGTTTTCCTGTAGCAGCTGATCATTGATATGACTGATATACATCACTTATACTGTACTGAATTTTCATTGTGTGTCAGAGAGACAAGAGAAAGAAAGAGTTAAATGTAATTCATGAAACTCAAGACAGCTCCTATTTAGGTTTTATTTAAACAAAGAAAACACACACAGGAAGAGAGCAAAAAAACGAGTAAAAGCGTTTAATGCCTATTTTTACTCTTTATTATGTAAAGTTGTTCTTTGCATTTATATATTAAAATTATTTTTGGAGAATTTGGTGTATTTTGTACACAAGAATTGTGAGTATTTTTACTACTTACTATACATTTAGTGAAGATACCATTAGAGTTTGGGGTTGGTGTTTTTTGCGCTCTTCCTGTGTGTGTTTTCTTTGTATTTGAGGGATCCCAACAAGCAATTCTGGGTATCTTTTTGAAGAAGCAACAATTTACCATCCATTTGATTGACTGAGTGAGAGCAGTCTGATTCCCCCATCTGTCCACGCTGACCACTATTAAGTGGTTGGATATATGTGAGTACGGTGGTGTATTGGTGGAGGTCTTCAATTCACAAGATTTATTGCACTAGGGAGTGCCCTTGTCTTTTTTCTCTCTTTTATTTAAACAAGGATATAATTCTGAGACAAAGAATGACTGACAGCAGAGTTGTGAAAATAAACTAGTGTGTGTGTCCCCTCTATGTTTGCAATAGCATAGACAGACCCGATCTAAAAGCAGAAGGAAAAATGGAGTGCCTCCTAGGACAAAATTGACAGAAGCATGTTATACCCTTGAAATAAGTGGTTGTTAATTTAATAGACTGAATTAGCAAGGATGTTCTCTTCTTTCAAAGTCCATTCTGTGGGCTTGTCTTTGCTCATCAGTAAGAGATTTAAATGAAAACAGTAAAGAAGAAGAAGTGAGCAGCTGAACTTTGATACCCCAGAGAAAAGGTGAAAATATCAAAATTTTACTTTTCTAAGGTCTGTGGGGTCACTCGAAGTGTCAGGTAGAAGCGCCTCAATGCAGTGCTTATTGAGACGAGTATTTTTTTTTTCTACCTAACAGTCACTGCCCCTTTCACTAGATACAGACAAATGCACACACTATGCCAAAATATACAAACATATGTACATGACTGCTAGATGAAGATCACATACCTAGGTTACGTCCTTCTTATTAACCTAGCAGTGGACGCAGATCACATACCTAGGTTAAGTCCTTCTATTGGGTTGGTATGAGGACTGATTTAACAGTGACAAAGCTTTTTAGATTATTTGCCAATTGTGTTTACTCTACAATGATCCATCACACTAACCAAGATTTTTACCCTCTCTCCTTTTTGACCCTTAGGAAGAAATTGAATTGCCACTGGAAAGCTGACTACCCTTTAATATGTAAAAGCAATATATTGACAACCACACACACCCTGGCACGTAATGGGTTAAACCATCTGCACTTAATCTGTTTTTCTTAAAGGGTTAGTAATGTCCAACTAAAACTTGCATTGTGTAGAGCTTAATAAGTAGAATTGAATGCAAAAAAAACGCATCTCTCAAACCGCTATGGTTTGGGAGATACGTGCATTCAAAATTTGATGCTTCCTGCTGTCAGCTGGAGATCCGTGTCGGCCGACAAGGAGGCTCTGCAGCAGAGCCGCAATCGCGTTATTTAAAACAAATGACTTCCTTGGAATGTTCTAAAAAGTGAGCCTGGTTTGCAAGCACACTTTTTATACCATTCCAAGGAAGTCATTCGTTTTAAATAATGCAATTGCGGCTTTGTTGCAGAGAGTCCGTGTCTGCTGACATGCATCTCCTGCTGACAGCTTTGCAGCTGACAGCAGGAAACATCAAACTTTGAATGCCTGTATCTCCCAAACCATAGCGGTTTGAGAGATATGTTTTTTTGCATTCAATTGTATTTATTAAGCTCTACACAATGCAAAAAAAATTTAGTTGGACATTACTAACCTTTTAAGGCAACCTTAACATTCTATACTGCATGTCTAAAGGACATAATTGTTTTTTTCTTAGGTCTTACAATCAGATCGATAAAGAAAAAAAGTGTAGCATTACGTACATAAACATACATTTGAAACTCAGCATTTACATTTTTGTCAGTCTTCTTAATTCCTTAAGGACCCATGATGTACAAGGGTAAACTTGCGTTAAAGACACAAGACGGTCCCTGCATGTCATGGAATTCAGGGGCCCCATGCGACACCTGAATCCATTGCGCAAATAATATAATTTAAAAAAAAAAAAAAAAAAAAAAAAAAATCTCTGCAATCCTGTTGTCCACCTCTATGTATGCTGGTTTTTACTGTATTTACTGTTTATTAATCTTCATATTGCTCTCAATCATCTGAGTGTTGACATCTCTGGGACTGATATATCTTTCATGGGGAAATGGATCCCCATTGCCACGCATAACAAATCTGAGACTGAGAAGCAATCCTTAAAGGGACACCAACAACTAAACATTATCTTTGGTAACTCGCACTTAAAAACAGCTATACATGCCATCATCTGAGGCCTAAAATCTAGTATTACATGTCCTCTGTGGGGGCTCCTATCCCTGCCTGGAAGAACAACAGGTGCACAAGAAATTAACTTTAGTACCCCTCTGGCATTCAAAGGGTTGAACCGCTAATAACCAAGGACAATGCTGGGACATCATCAGAAAGTTAAGTGGGCGGGAGTTTAACCCTTTCAATGCCAGAGGGGTATGCAAAGAACTGTTTTGCAATGCATTGTGTACCCCTCTGGCAGTGAAAGGTTTAAGCATGACGGGCACTGCAGGTGGACATTGGTTTTGTATTGCAGCAATGGAGGCATGCAGGGCATTTTTTGTGTGCACCCAAGGGGTTACTAGAGGGGAGGATTACTTGGAGGAGTGTAAGAGGCGCAATGTTAAACTTAATAGAGGATGCAAGGAAAATGTTTAACCCCTTCAATGCCACAGTGGTAGGCAACGTATTGTTGGGAAATATACATTGCGTAGCCTTGTGGGACTGAAGGGGTTAAAGAGTCTATAATGAGTGCCTGGTTTGCAAGCACACTTTTTAGACCCTTCCAATGAAATAGTTATTTTTATATCTTGCGATCTCGGCTCTGCTGAAGAGCCACTGGTTGATCTGTGGACCGGATTCCAAATCTGACAGCTAGATGGCAGACTTGACCATTTTGGTCAGTGAGGGGAAGCTTTGCTTGTGAATATCTCTCAAACCATAAAGGTTTGAGAGATAAGACTTATATCATTCTTCAAGTTTTATTAATGCCTACAAAATAAAATAGAGATAAAACTAAGTATTACTATCCCTTTAACATTAACAAGCCTACAGTGGATCACAGTGATAAAATATATGACTGGAGCTATATAACAAATGAGCTGATTGATAACTTTATTATTTTAAATAAACACATACAAGCCTATTAGCTGCATAACCCACGATTCATCATACGATTTCTAATTTAAACAGCACACACATCTGTTATTACATAGTGTCCGGAAATAATGTAAGGAAAGTAGTCGCTTTTCTTGTACAACAAGGTTAAGTCGATCTTTGGACCTCCAGCTGTTGAGGAATAAAACTGCCATCACCTCCAACATAATGGCCAGTTGGGGATGAAGGAAGTTGTAGTTTCCATTCACTGGCGGTCCAAAAATGTACTAATTCTGTTTTAAAATTCTGCTCCAAAGAAATGCCCCTCACTCTAACCTTAGTAAGCAAAAATAACTAAACCTCATTCTGTTAAGTGCTGTATTAATTGTGTCTGAAAAGCTTGATTCCCATCCAGGTCCACAAGTGAAAAAACACATACACAGGCAGGGTGATGGGAAGGAGCAGGCTGTAAAAACAGACACTTGCTGCGCTGGTGCATCCCTGAGGAAAATCCTTGTCCACGGATGCAGAGTATAGTATGCCTGCCAAAGACAGGAGAGGAACCAGCACGGTCAGGGTTGGTAGGGAGAAGAACATGGCTCTTATGTGCTACATTTCCAGTAATCTGGCCTCTCCCCTAAGAGGTTTGCTCTGTGTCCTTGGGCTTCTGGTCTTTGTGGATCATCCTGGCATCCTGAGGTATCATGTTAGGAATGCCATCTACAACAGGGTAAGCTATACCCAGCTCGTCATTAATTAGCTCATTGGTGGATTCTTCATACCTAAGGCAAAAGGAAAACAGAAATAAATACTCAGGAGAGAGATGGATTATGTCAGGCTGAGGAAAGATCTATACCGGGGGGGAGATTTATGTCATTCCAGTTGTTGTTGAATTACAGTTCCCATCATCTTTGGCTGACGATGATGATGATAACTGTATTCCAGCAACAGATGAAGGGATGCAAATTGCCCACCTCAACACTATACCAAGAGCCTCAAATTCAAATTATAAGTGGGCCTCACTTTAAATAAATATACCGTATTCGTGGTATATGTAACTCAGTTATAATTTAGGCACCAAGTGTTAACCTTTTGAGCGCCAGACAGTTATCCAACATATTGCTACGTAATGTTTTGGTAACCTATCTGGTAGTCAAAGGGGTTCAAGTGGACGTGTCACCTTGATTAAAATGTGCATATCTGAAAAGTGAATAAAAAATTTCTTATATGTTATATTAGCCCTAAAGACCAGCAAATGTACAGTTAACCCTTTGAGTGCCAGAGGGACACAGAATGCATTCCGTACCCCTCTGGAGATATTCATACTTTGTACTGTATGCTAATTAGCATTTGCAAATTCACGGGTACCAATATGCTTTCCAGTAAAGTTTCCTATGCTAATAGAGCTCTGTGCTACACCAGGAGACTTTCACTTTTCCCATTAATAAAAGTGTGTATATCTCCTAAACTATAAATCTGCTGGAATATTAATGTTTTCCTGCTTAGTAAAACAATGAGGAGTACTATCAATGCTAGGAGAGTTTTCATTCAAAACGTATTACAACTTAAAATACATTTCATTTTTAACCATGTGCAATGCGCTGGATAGCTCCAGGGCACTCAAAGGGTTAATCAAAGCATTAGCAATAATACTACCTAGTACAAAAGGTAATTTTCACTCAGTGGGAGAACTTGAGCCATAAATACCCCTAGTAAATGATAGGAACAGAACCATCTGGTGAAAACAGAAAAAAAATTAAATACTTGAGGTCCAATACCTTTTTAATGAAAAGTACTCGTGTTTTACTCAGCAAGAAAAGCTGTAGAAAAATGTTTTCATATTCTTCAGGGATTTTAAAGAAAAAGAGAAAAAAAAACAAAAACAAAACACCACTTTTTATAACACACTTTATAAATTTGACCAAAAGGTGCATCATGGAAGGTAGCAAACAAGCACCCTTTTTGTGATCTATAAGTGTATTCCCTTTTTTATCTGTCAGGAAGCATAATAGAAGGTTTTTTTTGCCCTTTAACCATATTCTTTGCCTAGATCAGATAAAAAAAAAATAAATAAAAATGGGAGATGCTACTTTTCTGCATTGACTTGACATGGCGTTAAACCCTTTGAGTGCTGGGGGGGGGGGTGTCTAATGCATACGTCTAGCTCAGAGGGGAAAAAGGTTTTAGAAACCCACAACAAAGGATCTACACTGTGAGTTACATTCAACTGCCTTTACCTCAAAGTGACAAAAATATGTAACCCTTTGAAGGATTGATTGTAGGAAATTGCTTTAAAGGAGACCTATACCCCAAGAATAAGTAGATCTGAATTTATCAGGGCTCATTGAGCTAGTAGTCATTCATACAACAGACAGGTATACATATTTACAGTTTGTCCTTGCATTTGATCTTTCTTGTAGTCCACTGCTAGTTGTTTTAGTTTACAAAGACTAGTGTCCCTTACTGGTCATTCAGGACAATTAAAGCACATTACTGAAGCCTGCCTGTAGGTCACACTTTCTCGCAACAGAGAGCAAAACAGGAAACTGAAAATATAAAGCAAAAAGTGTACAGATATACCTGACTGCTGCATGAGTGAGATATAACTTGGTGAGTCAATGTGTTAAATAAAGACCTACTTATTCCTAAGGTACATTTCCTTTAAATTCTCCACAACAGGGGGATTACATACAAACAGTAAAATAATGTGTTAAGGAGCAAGAGAGGGGATACATGTTTTTTAGTCTGCTAAGTTGTGCATATGGTGTGTTCGATCATGAACCACAGAACAGGCTCATGCTAAACTACTGATGGCTACTGGTGCTTGACACCACTAGGTTTCCAAGCTGCTCAGTGCCTTAAACAATCTCTGCTTGGCAATACAGCTTCTGTGCCCACCCTACGTCGAGGTGGGAATCTATTTCTTTTCAAACAGATCATTTGTGATTCATGTCACATTTATACCTTGTATGTGATCTACTTATTGTGCAAGAAATAGGACATGCCTAGGAAGAAACATGTATGTTAAAAAAAAGGGTTAATATATTATTTTACTAGGAATTGGTTGGTAGCTGATGGCTAATGAAAAAATGCGCAATAAGACAAATGGAGACAGAACCCTCTCCTCTTTTTCAGGAGCTTAACTCTTTCAGTGCCAGAGAGCCATCTAACACATCGTGTTGGATACCTCTCTGGCACTCATAAGGTTAAAGTCTAACTTCCAGCCAGTGATGGTGTTTCCTTTAAGTAAATATCTCATGTAGACTGCTTAAAAAATGTGATAATTTTTTTTTTTTTTGGGGGGGGGGAGTTATGCTATATTCATTTGCCATGTTACTATTTAAGGAATATATTGTAGAATATCTTAATGTATTTTACCTGCTACCTCCCTTTTTAACCCTTTGAATGCCTGAGATGTATCCAAAGCATTGTGTTGCAATCCACTGGATACCTCTCTGGTACTCACAGAGTTAATTAATGGTGTTAAAGGTTGGATTGAAATAGCGGATTCAAGGTACATACACATAATTAAAATATATAAATATTTGCATTCATGTAAGCACTATTCAATTAATATACTTGAAAAATGTCATACAAAGAAAAAAGTCGTGACATAACCAGATAAATATTTTTTTAGTTTTTAAACCCTCGGATGCTTTCCAAAACACTGCAATCTATTTCTAGTATCCAAGGTCTTATTAACCTCTTGAGTACAAAGAGAAGCTCAAGAAAACTAGGAAGTGAAAAACAGAGACCAAGTACACATTTAGTAAAGCCTTAAAACAAAACAACAGCCCCCAAAATGTTTACTACCCAATTCTATATTACCTTAAAGTTTTCCTAGAGAGAGGACAAACCAGGAATTGCAAAACTGAGGGGTCAAACGCCTTGCTGTCCTTTGGCTGCTGGTCTGCAGATCTAGAAGCTGCAGTGCTGTGTAGATGCTGTTTTCTGAGAGCTGGCAGGACGCATGAAGATGCAGACACTGGCCACCGTACTATCACTTTACATGCACTCTTGCAAACAACAATCCCTAACATTATCCACTAGCTACAAGGACAACACCAACTGTTTACCCACAAGTCTATTCTGCTCAGTATACTTCCTTCTTCCTGTGCATTACTCTAAAACGTCCCCTTGTTTCATAAGCATGATTAAGTGGTTCCTAGGGACTGCTGGGAGAATACAAATATTTGTGTAGCATTATTGCTCCCTTTGCCTCTCGTGAATACTGAAAATTTAATCCACTCAACCAGCTGTGTAACAGAAAACAATAATTCCACAGATTCCAGTTGAAAGCTACAGGGGTTTTCAAATAATCGATTCTCAGTGCATTGGAGACCTCTAGCATTCATTGAGTTTTAGTAAAAAGGAAAGGTGAACAGACGTCCCCTTTTGTTAGATTCAAAGATACATGTAGTTAACAGATGATAGTTGGTACCTTGTTAGCCTTAGAAATACAGGAGGCAAATATAGTTGTTGATACCTCATACCCATACCTGGGAACTTCCAGCTGAGGGCTACCCGGAGGGGAGTCCTCTGTTCAGCAGGGGGTGTCAAAAATGACGCTAATCGCGTCAAAAAGGGGCGGGGCTTCACACGCGGGGGGGGGGGGGGGTGCTTAACCCTTTGAGTGCCAGAGTGGTACAGAATGCATTGCAAAGCAATGCATTCCGTACCACTCTGGCACTCAAAGGGTTAAAAATGTCACACACAAGGCTGGGGACGGAGGAACTCCCCACATCCGGAGGAATCAGCCTCTGCCCCGGAGACCCGGTAAATCTCTGTCAGAACCGGAGTCTCCGGGGCAAATCCGGAGAGTTCCCAGGTATGCTCATACCTCCCAACATTTCAAATAGCCAAAGAGGGACACTTGTGTTTTAGGGGGTGTGGCTGGTGGGGGGCGGGGCATTACCAAGAATTTTTAGGCTATTTCATGACCTATTGATACCTCCTTGTGTAACCGAATAAATGACTTATAACAAGACCATAGTATTTTATTTACACAGACTAATTTATAAACACATATACTGACCTTTAAACAAGCAATAATGTGAGTTTTATTGCTGTAGAGCAGTGTGAAACACTTATATACACACCACACAGTCTCATCTCCTAAAAAGAGGGACTTCAGGGTGGGAAAGAGGGACAGAGGGATTTGGGTCTAAAAGAGGGACTGTCCCTCCTAAAGAGGGGCACTTGGTAGGCATGATACCTTTATTGGCTAACTAAGCAGATTTAGGATTCAAGCTTTCAAGACCTCTTAAAGGGATAGTAACACTTCGTTTTAACTTTATTTTATTTTGTAGGCATTAAAAAAACATGAAGAATGATATAAGTCTTATCTCTCAAACCTTTATGGTTTATGAGATATTCACAAGCAAAGTTCCCCTCCCCGCCCCTTTTTCCTAGTGTAAGCCATATCTTCTCAGATGTCAGTCTGGTTGTATGACAGTACAGATAACAGAAGGGGACAATCTTCTTTGTATTAAAACAATGAAAGCCCTTCCCCCCCTTGACAAGTTTTTCAGCTTTTTCCATTATCTTAATTGAAGATTGTCCCTCTCTGCAGTCTACCTGGGCATCTCACTTCTTATCTGGCTGAACAGGGGGGGGATACTTTGTTTGTGAATATCTCTTAAACCATAAAGGTTTCAGAGATAAGACTTATATCATTCTTCATGTTTTTTTAATGCCTACAAAATAAAATAAAGTTAAAATGAAGTATTACTATCCCTTTAAGTCTCTCCCTCAGGCAGGAACAGACAAGATGTTTTGAAAGCCTGCATCCTAAATCTGCCTAGTTAGCCAATAAGCATACTTGGGAACTCCTGCATTAAAGAGGAGGTCTGATGACCCTACCAAACACCAGAGTTTCTGAACCACTGGCCTTAAATGGAACTATCATGCTTATATAAGTTATCCGCAGTTAATTATTAGTAGCTTGTTAATCATGGAAATAACATAATAAACTTTCTTAAGTTCCAGAATGAGTTGGAATCAGTAGGACAGCGCAGACATCTTTGTGCAAAGTGATCTGTGCGCCTGTGCTGTCCGTCCCTGTCCGTACAGTACTGTACAATGCAACTCTCCCTTTGGCAAATAACCTATTAGTGATGAGACAGACCACTCATCTCCAAGATGTCTCTGCTGTCATACTGATGTAAGTTTCATACAATGTTATGACTCTAACGAAGGGCTCAAAATTTCCACTCGCCTGCTTGCATTTAGCGAGGAGAAATTGAGTGAGAGTGAGTGGAAATTGAAGCCCTGTATGTAAATGGCCTTTCATACTTGGTTGCTGCCAGAGTGCCCCATTCAACAGCAGCTTGGCTAAGATGCATGGCTCCATGCCGCTTGATGTGCTGAGTGGCGTCATCATTATTCACTGACTGTGCATTGCAGCAGTGCTTGAATCACCGCAGAGTGAGTGGAGACACATTGGGGTGAGAGGCTGTCTTGATTCCTGGCCATGGCGGCAGTGCTTGATTCGCTGCGGAGTTGGACACAATGAGCACACTGACTGCTGCTGTGCTCATGCTGCCTCGCTCAGTCAGTGCTGCCTTCCTTGCCTGGCCTCTAGCGACACCAGTAGCCATCAGGACAATGATAGCTAAGCTTAGCTCAGCTGATAACCAGGTAACTTCAGTCAGTGCTCGATCAGCCTGACTTCAACTCTGTCCAAGAATGGACCTTTTACGATTTGATGTCTCGATCACATGACTCTCCACACAAGAGAGAATTCGGATCATCTGGTGACTTGGTAACTCATTGTGGGCTGTACACAAATTTAGTTTTTTAAGCATATCTTGGACTAAAGCGCTCGGTTAGAATTACATGTAGATCAAGGAAGTGTTAGACGATTTTGCATAAGAGGAAAGATCGTTTGAATTGAAAGGCTGTTTAACACTTTGAGTGCCAGAGAGGTACGCAACACATTGCTCCGCAAAGTGTTGTGTTCCACTCTGGCAGTCAGAGATGTATCCTATGGTGGTAAATTTGAGAGAGAACATTTTAAAACCATAAGGACAATGATTAAAAAAACCTCTAGAAGGAGAATTGGGTTCATGAAGTGTACAAAGCAGCAAGTCCAGGACAGAGTTACTTTTTTTTTTTTTTCAGATATGATGAAAAAATAACTTATGCCGAGGTCTATGTGATTCTGGGCTCTAAATCCAATCTCTTTGGCCTCAGCAACTGGCAGCTCTTTTAGGAACATGTGCTTGTCAATACTGCCCAGTCGAATCTCGACACCTGCCCCTTCAACATTTTACTATGGCACTGAGCAAAGGGCTGAAGGTGCAGGCGAAGCAGGATCCTGCTTCTAACAATGTCTTACTAGAGTCAGTATCTATTGTCATAAAGGAGAGGTGGAATAAATTATAAGGCTCAGTGGTGGGCAACAGGCTGCACTTTTATCTTCTGGTTCAGTGAGGAGATGAAATAATGTTCCTTTCCATCATTACACATATTTCCACACCCTACCCCTAAAAAAGTTTACCTCACAACAATGTTTCCCTTCTCAATCGTAATGCCTATATTTTAACCCCTTGGGTGCTAGAAGGACTCTATTTTCAAAAAGAAAACTGGAGAAAGCAATTCAGGAGCAAACCAGCTGCACCATGGGGGGACAAATAGACATCTCAACATATCTGAATTAGGCTTGTAACCTCTTGAATGTTAGAGAGGTATTCATCTCATTGCAAATCAATATGTTAGAGGTTTCTAGCATTCGAGGGGTTAAAAGCTCCATTTAAATCAATATGAATTTTGAGAATGTGTATTTCTCTCTTATGGTACAGTTGCATACCTCCCAAATATCCCTCTTTTGAGACTCAAATCCCTCTGTCCCTCTTTCCCACCCTGGTATCCCTGTGTTTAGGAGATCAGACTGTATGGTGTGTATAGAAGTGTATCACCCTGATGTCCCTGTGTTTAGGAGATCAGACTGTGTGGTGTGTATATAAGTGTATCACCCCAGTGTCCCTGTGTTTAGGAGATCAGACTGTGTGGTGTGTGTATATAAGTGTATCACCCTGGTGTCCCTGTGTTTAGGAGATCAGACTGTGTGGTGTGTATAGAAGTGTATCACCCTGGTGTCCCTGTGTTTAAGAGATCAGACTGTGTGGTGTGTACATAAGTGTATCACCCTGGTGTCCCTGTGTTTAGGAGATCAGACTGTGTGGTGTGTATAGAAGTGTATCACCATGGTGTCCCTGTGTTTAGGAGATCAGACTGTGTGGTTTGTATATAAGTGTATCACCCTGGTGTCCCTGTGTTTAGGAGATCAGACTGTGTGGTGTGTATAGAAGTGTATCACCCCGGTGTCCCTGTGTGTAGGAGATCAGACTGTGTGGTGTGTACAGAAGTGTATCACCCTGGTATCCCTGTGTTTAGGAGATAAGACAGTGTGGTGTGTATATAAGTGTATCACCCTGATGTCCCTGTGTTTAGGAGATCACACTGTGTGGTGTGTATAGAAGTGTATCACCCGGTGTCCCTGTGTGTAGGAGATCACACTGTGTGGTGTGTATATAAGTGTATCACCCTGGTGTCCCTGTGTTTAGGAGATCAGACTGTGTGGTGTGTACATAAGTGTATCACCCCGGTGTCCCTTTGTTTAGGAGATCAGACTGTGTGGTGTGTATAGAAGTGTATCACCCTGGTGTCCCTGTGTTTAGGAGATCAGACTGTGTGGTGTGTACATAAGTGTATCACCCTGGTATCCCTGTGTTTAGGAGATAAGACAGTGTGGTGTGTATATAAGTGTATCACCCTGATGTCCCTGTGTGTAGGAGATCAGACTGTGTGGTGTGTATATAACTGTATCCCCCTGGTGTCCCTGTGTTTAGGAGATCAGACTGTGTGGTGTGTATATAAGTGTATCACCCTGGTGCCCCTGTGTTTAGGAGATCAGACTGTGTGGTATGTATATAAGTGTATCACCCTGATGTCCCTGTGTGTAGGAGATCAGACTGTGTGGTGTGTATAGAAGTGTATCACCCTGGTATCCCTGTGTTTAGGAGATAAGACAGTGTGGTGTGTATATAAGTGTATCACCCTGGTGTCCCTGTGTGTAGGAGATCACACTGTGTGGTGTGTATATAAGTGTATCACCCTGATGTCCCTGTGTGTAGGAGATCAGACTGTGTGGTGTGTATATAAGTGTATCACCCTGGTATCCCTGTGTGTAGGAGATCAGACTGTGTGGTGTGTATAGAAGTGTATCACCCTGGTATCCCTGTGTTTAGGAGATAAGACAGTGTGGTGTGTATATAAGTGTATCACCCTGGTGTCCCTGTGTGTAGGAGATCACACTGTGTGGTGTGTACATAAGTGTATCACCCTGGTATCCCTGTGTTTAGGAGATAAGACAGTGTGGTGTGTATATAAGTGTATCACCCTGATGTCCCTGTGTGTAGGAGATCAGACTGTGTGGTGTGTGTATATAAGTGTATCCCCCTGGTGTCCCTGTGTTTAGGAGATCAGACTGTGTGGTGTGTATATAAGTGTATCACCCTGGTGTCCCTGTGTTTAGGAGATCAGACTGTGTGGTGTGTATATAAGTGAATCACCCTGGTGTCCCTGTGTTTAGGAGATCAGATTGTGTAGTGTGTATATAAGTGTATCAGTGACCATCTGAGAGTGATGGGAGTTGTAGCCTGACAACAGCTAGAGAGTCACAAGTTGTCCACTCAGTTGTTTTCAATTCTCTTTTCCCTCCAGGAGAACACTTAATTAAACCTATGAATAGATAACATGGCATACTTATATGCACCGCTCTTCAGGTGATTTGTCCACTTGCACTGTATACAATAATTAGGTGTGTAACTCTGACCTGCTGAGCGGTTCCTCATGTCCCTGCTATTAGGAGCCATCAAGGCATCACGCAAACGTGTACACTCACTGTATAAAAAAATGCGCAAGGAACTGATGCTGTAGTTGAATTTACAAAGAAAGAAAAAACAGGAGAGGCGCCTATAGTGTATTACCAGAGTTGGTAAGATGGCAGAGTGTATATATACAATAGATCAACTCACATTTAATAAATGTTAGTAATCAGGCTTATACCTGTCACCAACTTAAAAAGCCTGCAGGGTACTTTACCCGTCCCTGTAAAGGTATATGTTTCACGTCCTCCACCGGAACCAATCTCCAAATTACAGGAACTGGAACTCCAATGATACTCCACAGAAATCCAAACAGGAGAAAAGAAATACTATATGTCGATATGACCATAAAAATAAAAAAGGAACCATTCTGGACTGATGAATAATACAATTTTATTAATAAAAAGTGCTAGAAAGTGTGAGCAGTTCCAATTATACCCCAAAAAAGTCATATAGCTGAACAACACATATGTTTAAGTGTCAGCCACCTATTTTGTAAGTGCAATTTCATTGGTGGTGGTTGGTGGGGCTTTTTTACCATTACGTTAATACACTAGGAGCGCCTCTTGTTTTTTTCTTTTGTTTTCACAATGTAGTTGAATTTACGCATCTGGAGAGCTTAACCATCCTAGTACTTTAAGACCTACATGCTGCATTTTGCAGCTGGTGAGAGCAGACGTGCTTCTGTTGTACAAAGCATCCTTTTGATTCAATTCCTTTCTAACTTGACTCCATGAGGCAGGTCTCATCAGGTTAAATCATTAGTTGCCCAGTGCTTTAAAATAATTAAAGCTGAATATTGAAAAAATATAATTCAGAGTTTATCCTACTGTTTAAAACATGGAAACTACTACTGTTGATAGATGTTATATTCGCAAGTTATTGCAGCTGGAACTTGAATTTTTTGTTAGAAGTACCTCTATAGCCTGATGTTTTACTGTGGCGCTATTGTTAGACCATCCTATGGCCTTTAAAAGGTTAAGCATTGTGTTGCTTACCATGGCCTTTATGTATAAAGGCAAAGTGTGGCAAGTTAACTGTACCATGTTTATTAAGAGTTTCAACAATTAAACCAAATATTTTATGCCTCCACTTGTTGATTTCTTATGCACTTATTTTCCTTTTAATTTATGTGTGTACATTGTTTGTTGATGAATATTTTTGTTAATTTTATTCTGAATAAAACATAGAACAACATTGTTATTTCATCAAAGAGAACTTGAGATGGGTGGGGTTAAAGGCGCATTTAGTGGATTTTTCATTCTCTGATGTTAAACCATAGAATGTGTTACATACCTCTTTAGTATCCAAAAGGTTAAAAGCCCCATTTAAATCAATGGGAATTTTGGGAAACTGTCCCACTTGGTTTGCTTCAGAATTGCACCTTTTTAGGTTCCTGCATAAGACCCAAAATAGTTTTTCTGAGGGGTGTTTCTCTTTAAAGAAATAGTAATGCTTTGATATGTGTATTATTCTCCCCCTCCCTTTTTGTGATATCAGCCCCTTCTCCTTGTAGTTTCTGATTGATGTCCAAACGATGGTGCTGCAGTTGCCAATGACAACCCTACACAGCAATCTTCTGAGTGAGACACTTCAGAATTTTTAAGTATTGTAAAACAGTTATGAATGCTTGCTACAATAAAGCAAATGCTCATGTCTGGTTTACAATACTTACAAACATTGAAGTGTCTCATTCTGCATATTGCCATGTGAGGTTATACTGGCCAGAATGCATACCTCCCAACATTTCGAATGTCCAAAGAGGGACACATCTGTTTTCGGTGGTGATGCTGGTATTATCGAGGATTTTTAGGCTATTTTGTGACCTATTGGCAGCTCTTTAGGTAGCTGAATAAATTGGTTTACACAACACCAAATCATTTTATTTATACAGACTAATTTATAAACACACATACTGAAGTTTACACAAACTTTAATATGAATTTTATTGCTGTGGGGCAATGTGATAGACGTATATACACATAAGGTGACCAGACCTCACCTTTAACCGGGACACATATAAAAAATGCATACTACAGGGCTTTGATTTCAGTGCAGTCCTGAAATATACCTATTTCCTCTGTGTCCTCGGTTAAAGGTGAGGTCTGGTCAGCCTATATACAAACCACACAGTCTGATCTCCTAAAAAGAGGGACATCAGGGTGGGAAAGAGGGACAGGGGAATTTGGGTCTCAAGGAGGGACTGTCCCCCCTAAAGAGGGACACTTGGGGGGTATGAGAATGCAAGGATACCTATGTACCAGTTTTACAGCAGCTGTTAGCCTACACAATTGAAGGAGGCAGTGCAGTAAAATAGGTGCACACATATGCAACTCTGTTTCAGCACTAGATAGGAATGAGCTCACAAATGATATATGGTACAGTTCTAGAGGGGGAATGGGGAGTCAGCTTAGGAGAGTGGGCATATGTTTGCTGTGCCTTTCTGTGATCATAGTAAACAAATATCTTTGGTTTGCCACCAAATATTGTTGCTTTGCATTGCATGGCTGTAATATTATCTGTTACCAATTTATGATGTTGCTGTGATCATTGACAGGCAGCACTGAGGTAGATAAGTAAAATCTCTCATCATGCATAAGAAAGCTGCCCACCCACTCTTCTTGTGATTTGTTCGTCCTACCCACTCCTATTCTTAGTTATGATTTAAGAAAGATCTTCTCTCTCATCCCACCTAAGGTGACAAGATATCCCTTTAAATGTAGGACACTGATTAAAAACACACACTGCACAGATGAACATATTCCTGAGCAGTTCTGCAGAATTACATTTTCATAAGTGCCTTGAACTTAAAGGGGTAGTAATACTTAATATGTAAAAAAATATATATTGTAGTGTTTACCCCTTGAGTAAAAAATGGTACACTCTCACTGCTGAAAGGTGTTTTATTCAAAAGTTATTACAGCTCAAAGTTGAATTTTTTAGGTGCAATATCACAGTGGCTTGAAATTGTACAGTGGCTCTGTTGTTACACCATCCTATGGACAGCTCTGGCCCATAGACCATAAATCTCCACAGTATGGTGTAGCAACAGCACCACTCTACAATTTCAGGCCACTGTGATATTGCGCCTAAAAATTTCAACTTTGAACTGTAATAACTTTTGAAAAAAAACACCTTTCAGCAGTGAGAATACTCTTGTTTTACTCAGGGGGGTAAACCCTGCAACATATTTTTTTAACATTTTAAGCATTACTATCCCTTTAAAGGAATATCTGATCATCTTAATCATACCATGTACTCCCTCAACATCAACTGCCAAGCCCCATCACAAATACAATGAATACAGTCCACCCTCACCAGTCAGCATCATCAAACTGCTATCTCAGGCAACTTAGCAAATATAGCATTTTTTATATGGTGACTAACTATTGAATTAACTGTTATGAAAGCATTATTATCTCTCATTAGCCCTTTAAGGACCAGGAGGGTTTACAGTGCTTTACTGTGCATTGCTCTGGGTTAAGAAATAAGAAATACTACAAAAATCAACACCACATTGCCTAGGGGCCTTATGCAGTAAGCTAAAGAAATGTAATTCAAACAATCAAGTTGACGTTAGTTGCATAAGATTGCCAAGTGTAAAATGTAATAACTGGCTATGTTCCTTTCTAAGAAATCCACATTAATAAACAGCAAATGTATAGCACTCACCACTATGTAGAGCTTCTGTTCCCAGTCTAAACAGGATTCTAGTCCGATATAACAAATAACATCCTTTCCAGTAAGGCAGCATTCTGAAACAGTACTCCAATCACTGTTCCTTTTAAGTTCAAAATGCATTACACAATATTTAGAAATGTATACATGTCAACAGGAAGGGAGATGCATAATGTCATAGTGGGACTCAAAACTTGTTTTGCTCCATTTGGGAGCTTACTGTGGTCATAGACCAATAAAAAAGTGCACGTGACTGATATATAATATACATATATGATATATGTATCATGTGAGTGAAAATGTTAAATCAATTAAATCGATAGGATCACCAAAACATACACTTATTGAAGTTACAGGTTAAGACATAGCAGAAGCTTTGTAAAAACAACACTAGAGTCAAGAAATAAATAGTTCATAATAAAAATACATATATTTAAAAAAATATGACATGTCCAACTCAGAATTTAGGCCCTAAGGAATCCTAGTCTTCAATTTGAAGTTACAGAAGGCCCTCCTTCTGTTATTGAGCTTTAAGACTTCACCGCCGCACATAGATAGTTTAACTTTTTCAGTACCTATAAACTTAACTAAAATAATATATTCTCCATGTTCTTCAATAATGTGCCTTACTTCTGCCAAATATTTATCTTCAATTTCACTCTCAAATGTTCTCAAAATCTGACAAATATTTTAAAGGATTGCAAGTCTGACATCTTGTAATTTATACCATCAGTAGTACAAGTGGAGCTATCAGTGATAGGCATATGCAGATATTCCTTGCAAACAGTGGTATTACATTTGTAGTTACTCTTTTACTATTATAATTTTTTGTATTCATTATTGTAGTGCCAGCATATTCCATAGCACTGTACAATTTGGGAACTCGTGCACTGAAGTGGTGGAGAGGGCCCTGCAATCTGGAGGTTACAATCTAGAGGGGGGGCAATAAAACACCAGGTACATTCAGATGGGGCTCCATTTAGTTATAGAAGGGAAAGGTTTGGACCAACTGCAGAGTTGGTCCCCAGGTTGGTTGGAAAGAGCCAGGGCTAGGGTTGCCACCCAGCTAGTATTTTACCGGCAGGTCGGTAAAAAAATTGGCTTCTGTCCAATGTTAAATCTATGAAGGGAATGCCATGGCCTGTATTTTTTTGAAGAAAAGGTAGCAACCCTAGCCAGGGTAAATTAATGTTGCCCAATTTAGAGGTGCTGGGTGTAATATTTTTTTGAATAGGTGGGTTTTGAGGGAGAGCTTGAATGACAGCTAGGGGAGTGTCCGGCGGAGTGTGGTAGTGAATTAAGAAATAGGTGCTGCTCTGGCTTTACCATGAAATCAAAGGGGGGGAGGTGGTGGTAAGGGTGGAACAAAGCTGAATCTCATTTAATGAGTGAAAGTGGCAGTAAGGGGTGTATTTAGGAATCCAATTAAGTGGTGAATCCTCAATTTGTATAAAACAAACAGCCACCATATTAACATTCTGGAGGACACCAACAGCCCCATGGAGGAAACTAAAAGCGCCATGGATTTAAATGGGGGAATTTAGGCTCATACTTATGAAAGCAAACTGGAGTTATTTTGAAATAAACCATCTGCACTACAGGCGACAAAATAGAAATTGCTAAATTCTCATGCAGTTGAATAGGGCTTTTTAACCCTTTGAAAGCCAGAAATTCTAGCATTCAAGTGGTTAAAGAAACCCAATTTAATTTAACAGGAATTTTATTTGACACCTGTGGTTGTAGTTGGTTTACGCCAGTATAATTCCAGTTTGCTTTTATAAATTTGGGCCTTAACTCCTTGAATCTTAGAGACATCTCCAGAACATTGCTTTGCAATGAGATGGAGCCCTTTCCACCATTAAGGGTGTTAAAATCTGCACTGAATCAATGAGAATGCTGGTAAGCTTAATTTATTTGTATGTTCCAAAACTGCACCTTTGGCTTCCTGCATAAGCCACAAATGCCACATTCATGAAGCTTAAAGCGGAACTGCCACATCTAAGCAACTTTAGCTTCAGTAAGTCCCCATCTAGCGACTAGCTGCTTAGTAACACTAGTCGCCAGAATGATTAAGGAGAAATAGCCATTCTTCACGGGCCGACAGGCAGGACGGAGAGCAGACATCTTGCCATAGAGACATCTGCGTGCCTGTTCTGTCAGTCCCTTCCGGAGCCGAACGGCTCCTAGCAATGCCTCCTAGAGACGGTCAGGACTGACAGAGCAGGAGCCAAGACGTCACTATGGCAAGATGTCTGCGCACCATCATGCCTTTCAGCCCATGGAGAGTGGCTATTTCTCCTTAGCAAGGTAATCATTCTGGAGAATAGCACTACTAAGCAGCTCATCGCCAGATGGGGACTTATTGAAGCTAAAGTTGCTTAGATGTGGTAGTTCCGCTTTAAAGAGATAGTAATGTCTCAGGATAAATGAAGCTTTGATCATTCCTCACACTGAGTAATAATGCTGTCTACTGTTTCCAGTGTTCATATCGGTATAGTTGATGTGTAATTAATTATACGTTTTTTCCCCCGCGCCTTTGTTACTTTTCTTCAATTCAGATCAGGGACAATCTTCTGTCAGCATAAGGAAAAACCTGCCCTCCTTCGTCAAGGGGGACAGGGTTTCCTTTATACTGACAGACAGAAGATTGTCTCTCGTTGAGATCTGTTTCAGTTCTGAGTGTAAGGAATGATCAAAGCTTTAATTTTCCTGAGACATTACTATCTCTTTAAAGGGATAGTAATACTTCATTTTAACTTTATTTTATTTTGTAGGCATTAAAAAAACATGAAGAATGATATAAGTCTTATCTCTGAAACCTTTATGGTTTAAGAGATATTCACAAACAAAGTATCCCCCCCCTGTTCAACCAGATCAGAAGGGAGATGCCCAGGTAGACTGCAGAGAGGGACAATCTTCAATTAAGATAATGGAAAAAGCTGAAAAACTTGTCAAGGGGGGAAGGGCTTTCATTGTTTTCATACAAAGAAAATTGTCCCCTTCTGTTATCTGTACTGTCATACAACCAGACTCACATTTGAGAAGAGATTGCTTACACTAGGAAAAAGGGGCGGGGAGGGGAACTTTGCTTGTGAATATCTCATAAACCATAAAGGTTTGAGAGATAAGACTTATATCATTCTTCATGTTTTTTTAATGCCTACAAAATAAAATAAAGTTAAAACGAAGTATTACTATCCCTTTAAGTAGTGTAATGTTAGAAAACAAAATGGAGGAATGTAAGCAGCCTGAAAACTTCACTGTGCAAGATAAGCACAGAGGGTAGCAGGCTGCTAGAAATATAATATAATTAGTAGGAGATGAGTTGAATCAGCAGAGAAAGGGAAACCCCCCCAAAGACCCTTAATACCCGAACGCAAAACAACGCAGGAAGGGACAGGGAGGAAGGACTCCAAACACTAGAATAGCTAAAACCCAAAAGGCTGAATTAGGGACAAAAAAAGACCCCGCGAGAAACAAGCAAGGGGAACTCAATAACTGAGCACCGAGGCTCAGGGTGCCCAAAAAGATATAGGCCGACGTGCTCTGATGTCAGGCCGTCCCGCACGGAAACACCCCCTGAAAACAAGCGGAGGGAATCCCCACCGCGCATGTGCGAGCCTAGGACTCGCGAGACAGCCGACGGGAACAACGCAGGGACCCGGAAGCGCCACCGCGCATGCGTGAGCCGACAGTTCGCGAGCCGAAGAGCTAACGGTATGACAAGTAATTATGGGGCAAACCCATTCCTGGGAACTCTCAGGGTTTGGCCCAATTCTCAAGGTGACAGAGTCCAGTGTTACCTGCTACTGATTTGCACCAAATAACTGCTTATTTAGCCTTTACATTTGTGCCATTTCTACCACAAAGAGAGGGTTAAATCATGTTTGTCCTGTGTAGTGACATCTCAGGTAGTGAGATCTCTAAGTTGTTGAATATTGATGGCTCTTGTGGACTATCGGGCGTATCTGTGGGTTAAAGCAAGCAGGGACATATCTTAGAATCTATGTTTCTGGAAACTTTATTGGTTAGTGTGACGGAATGGTTGTCACCCTGAGAATGAACCCTGTCTGTTTTCAGTGATCTCCATTGTCTTCACATGTGTTCCCATTCCAGCACTGAATGGGTTAGTTAGTATGTATGTTTGAAGTACAGAGGGATGCTGCCATGGAGTCTAACTAACCAAAGAGATTGTGTTATCAGATAGCCAGCTGTGGGACAATGGGCAGATAGATGGGGTAGAACAAATCTGTGAGTGGAATGTGTTCCCCTTGCCCCATATATCAGGCTAAGCAAAATATATCTTGTAAATGGTACCTGTGACATCAGACGCTGTAGAGGGTGAGTAAAAGGAAGTCTAAGAGAGAGAGAGAGGAGAGAGACGGGAATGTAGGAGCAGGGGAGAAGGCTTCCCTAGAATGGAGGGAAGCCTGGGGCCAGTCTGGAGTCTGACTGGACCATGTGCTTGCTAAAGGAGTACTGGGGAGCTGGGACTGGTGTGTGCCCTCACCGGAAGAGTTAGGGTTAGTGGGCACCGAAGCGACTGGTCCCCCTTCCAGTTGTGGGCTGTAAGCTAAGCTGAGGTGGCTGCAGCCACAGAAAGTACCCTGATGTTCCCATAACAAGGATGGTGGCCATGAAGCTAAACTTCGGTGGCTATGGCTTAAAACTAAGGAAAGTGGCTGTGGATAATCTCTTAGGATGCCTTCTCCAAATCCTCTGTCAGGACTAAAATATACAAAGAAACCTCATGCAATCCAGCACCATGTGTGGCGGGAAGGGTGCCCACTCTTGGGACTATGTGTAATCTCCAGCATAAAGATAAAATATACTGTGAGTATTATGTGGAACCCTTGGCAATCTGTACAACTTTGCTGGCATACTAAGAAGAGAACAGCAGAAGTGTGTAGTTTTTATACTTTACCTCTGTTTGTTTGCCTGTAATTGTTGTCCTATGTTTGTGTGCTGTGATCTCTCTAATAAAAGCATTGTATTATCTTTTTTGTCTGGCTGGATACATTGCTTAACCCTGGGTCTACTAAGCAGTAACCCCTATAACCGTCAGAGTCAGTATTTCAAAGGTCTCAGGGACAGCTTATTTTGAAAGTTCCGTGGTATGGGCAAAGAATAGTGGACAAATAAAAAACGCTCAACATTCCCATTGAGTAAATGGGGATTTTAAAAGTTTGAGTGCAGCAATGCATTGCATACCCCTCTGGCACTCAAAGGGTTAACCTTTTGAATGCATGGGAAACATCTCTATCATTCAAAGGATTAAACTCCCCCTTTAAATGAATGGAAATGTAGGGAAATGTTATTTGTTCTATATGATACTGTTGATTTTCTCCAGAACGGCTTTACTTTTCCTTAATGCATCAGGTTGAATGATACAGTATTACTGGGATTTCTAAAGCAATTAGGGTTGCCACCCGGCCGGTATTTTACCGGCACAGCCTGTAATTAGCTTCTTTTGAGCTGGAGCCGGTATAGCTAATATACCGGCCATTGAGAAGCTGGTATTTGTGTGCGATGAGTCCAGAGTTAGTCTCTTCCACTGACCAGCCCTCTGCCAGCTGCTCAGTGATTGGTGCACTAGACCTCACTGTCCCCGGAGTCAGGGAATGTGTCTCCAAATGTCCCCAGATCCATTCAGCTTCTCTTCATTGAGTCTATTGAGACTCAATGAAGTGAAGCTAGCTGAAGACTGTGCGCATGAGTATGCGCAAGCAGCACAATGATGTCAACACGAGCCACAGGGGCGCATGATGATGAACGGGGGGGGGGGATAAAAATGACTTTGGAGACCACTGCAGGGCTCACCTCAAAATGCCACCAGTTCAACTCGGTCACCACTCCATGATGCCAAGGGGGTCTGAATTATTAAGGTAGGACATTGTGGAACTGGGCAGTGTGTGGAGGAAGACATTGTGGAAGTGGGCAATGTATGGAGGGGGACAGGGTGGGCAGTGTGAAGTTGGACATGGTGGGCAGTGTGGAACTGGGCAGTGTATGGAGGAGGACAGAGTGGGCAAAGTGGAGGTGCATAATGTGGGCAGTGTGGAAGTGGTCAATGTGTGGAGGAGGACAGGGTGGGCACTGTGGAGATGGACAATGTGAAGTTGGACAAGGTGGGCAGTGTGGAGGTGGACAATGAGAAGTTGGACAGTGTGGGCAATGTGGGGGTGGACAATGTGGACAGTGTGAAGTTGGACAGGTTGAGCAGTGAGGTAGTGGAAAGTATTGAGGTAACAGGGTGGGCAGTGTGTAGAGGAGGATGGGGTAGACAGTTTGTGGAGGTGGGCAGTGTGGAGGGGGAGTGGGCAATGTTGAGGTGGGCAGTGTGTGGAGAAGGATGGGGTGGACAGTTTGTGAAGGTGAACAGTGTGGGCAATGGTGAGGTGGGCAGTGTGTGGAGGAGGAACGGGGTGGGCATTCTATGGAGGAGGAACAGGGTGGCAGGGGGCAGAAAATGTACCTGTTTTGCTGTTTCTCTTGTCTCACAAAGAGCCTGTGTTTGAAAAGAGAACCTTAATATCAATGGAAGATTTTTTTGTTGGTAGTTGCTTGTCGGTGTGTCCCCACGTGGCTCCTTTGTTGTCTTATTTTCCACTTTATCCCACTGGCAGTTTTCGCTGTTTAATTACAATACACATGACACAAGATTTACACATGGGAGTCAGGTGAGTGTTGTTGTGTTGCTCTTTTCACTCTTTAACCCTTTGAGTGCCAGACGGGTACACAACTCATTGCAAAGCAATGAGTTGTGTACCCCTCTGGCACTCAAAGGGTTAAACAGAAGGGTACACAACCCAAGGCATTGCAACATTGAGTGGTTCTGCCCTTTTTGCGGCTCCTCCCTTTTGTGGCTCCTCCCTCATCGACCCACAACTATGGCCGGTATTTTTTTTTAAGAAAAAGGTGGCAACCCTAAAAGCAATGCAGATTTATTGTAACTGAAATATTTGTACATTGGCCCAAAATGACAACTGAAAAACAAAATGGATCCCTTTGGGGCCTAAAGATGTCACCAACACATTGCAAAACATGTTATTAGCATCCAAGAGGGTTAATGGGTACAACTACTGATACTCCCTGATTTATAACCCATTTGTTTGAGTTGTGCAGATATTTACTAAACTGTCATTTAATAAGTAGCACCAATACGGGTTTAAATGTTATACAAAGTTTCTACACTTTGAATATGAATTAGCAGCTGTCATTCACTGCTCTAAGCAGTAGTTGCTATGGTAACTTTGAATGCTAGCCAAAACTGGAGTAAACAGAGAAATATAACATGCAGAAAAAGCTACACATTTTACATTTTTGCAAACTTAATTTCATGCAATAACAGAAAACAAAATGGATCAGATTGCTGCATAGTGTACATATATTGTATTCTGTTATATATTAGTCAATGGGAACACATGTAAAATTGCACATTTCAGTCTGCCACTCATGTCAGTGTTGCTACTCAATTCAAGAGTTTAAATGCTCCTATAAAATCAACCGGAATGTTTGTTTGTCCCTTATGATGCATTTGGTTTGCTCCAGACTTGCTTCACTTTTCTTTATGCGGTATGACTCAGTGCCCTTATACTTCAGGGCATTAAGTGAAGAGCAAGGACTGATTTCAGCTACTTTTGGGTCCTGGGCAAATATAAAGTAGCAGGACCCCATAAAGGGACACTAACACCTAAAATGATCTGGGTTTACACAAACTTAAAGGGATAGTAATACTTCATTTTAACTTTATTTTATTTTGTAGGCATTAAAAAAACATGAAGAATGATATAAGTCTTATCTCTGAAACCTTTATGGTTTAAGAGATATTCACAAACAAAGTATCCCCCCCCTGTTCAACCAAATCAGAAGGGAGATGCCCAGGTAGACTGCAGAGAGGGACAATCTTCAATTAAGATAATGGAAAAAGCTGAAAAACTTATCAAGGGGGGAAGGGCTTTCATTGTTTTCATACAAAGAAAATTGTCCCCTTCTGTTATCTGTACTGTCATACAACCAGACTCACATCTGAGAAGAGATGGCTTACACTAGGTAAAAGGGGCGGGGAGGGGAACTTTGCTTGTGAATATCTCATAAACCATAAAGGTTTGAGCGATAAGACTTATATCATTCTTCATGTTTTTTTAATGCCTACAAAATAAAATAAAGTTAAAACGAAGTGTTACTATCCCTTTAAATACATTGTACTCCTTGTACTCTCTATTTGTTTTCTGAGGCTTAAAATCTAATATTGTATAAGCTCTCTGGGGCTTCAGTTTGTGCCTTTTCCACAGATTCCATTATCATAACTATCTTGATTGGTGTTTAAGATGTGATTGTCTTTAAATGGACAGAGATAAGGTAACAAACGTTTCTCTTTTGTCCTATGTGGAACACAGCAACCATAATACAAATAATTTTCTCTTAGTCCATATGGAAAACAGGAACCTTGGCCAGCTTTCTGGAGTAGTAGACTCCCCTCCCTACTCCACTTTTCCCTCAACAGTCATGTTCAGTTTTAACAGTGACCTCAAAAGAGGTGCAGCAGGGCAAAGATCCTTTTATGTAGCCTTTTTGTTTTCTTAGCTTACATGGGGCTGTTCAGTCCCACATTAAGTGGTCTCCTATTCTTTCCTTCCTTATAGAATATGGACAATTTTGCTGACTTTTAAGGGACCAAGCTCTACTAGAGGATAACTTTCTCTTTTAGCGCTTTTCTTCTTTCTTGTGCTTACTATGTATAGCAGGATGAAGACTGAAGAAGATTCCAGATTCAGAGTGCACAGATCCAATGCATAAATCTCTGTCTGTCTAGCCGCCACATTCTGAGATTTGTGGTAAAATTGATACTTTTGCACTCTGCTTTTATTGCTTTACTAAAATGCGTATTATTTTTGTTACTCCATTATGGGCCAACGTCTCCTTTAAGAAGCAAGTGCCATATTGATGGGTCATCAGCAGCAACATTAAGATTTCTGCTGCACGAGATGTACTTCAATTAGTAAGTGGGGGGCTGTTACTTCTATCCATTTCTTCTTATGTGAAGATAAACTTTTATGAGCTCCTCACCACCACCAGGGAAGTGAATGGATGCGATGGATGGAGAGCCACCATGCTGTTCAACTCTTTTGAGGGATAACTATGTTTCTCATGAGGTATGTCTTTCCCCGGCCTCATGAAAGAGGAATGCTACACAGCCTTTCAAGATCTCTCTTTTCCTGAACAGGAGCCTTCATGGGTTGAAGTCCTTAGATCTTCTGTGAATAATATTCATACCTGGTAACCTCTTATTCTTGACTTCCCGGAGGGAGAGTCCTGTGGTGATGTTGGGTAGGATAAATGATGCAATTTGAGTCAAAAGTGGGTGAAGCCTAATCACAAGTGGGGTGTGTGGCTTAAAAAACGAGTAAAAAGTGCCTAGAATATGCTGGGGAAGAAGGAGAAGTGGGAGGAAAATCGGAGGAACTAGGTGGGAAGGAGAACCAATGGGCAGAGTTTCAATAGAAACTGCCACACCCCGGAGAATCAGCCTCTGCTCTGGAGACCCGGTAATGCAGAGTGAAAACTGGAGTCTCAGGGGCAGATCCAGAGAGCTCCCAGCTATGATTATATTCTTTCCTCTTATCAGGGGACACTTGAGTCCTGGAACCAGGTCTGTCCCATCCCCCCTAAAAGACCACTCAGTCATTTTTTTTTGGGGGGGGGGTTCTTTTGGAGGGGGATTCCTCTGTTGAGGAGAGCGAAGCTGATGAGGATGATTTTGATTCTTCCTTTAGGCTTGCAGATTCATTTGAGAAAGACCTTGGGTCACCTGCACAGGGTCGTATCAGGGCAGTTTTGGAGACCCTAATGATATCTGTGGCTTCTAACTCAAGTTCTTCATCTCCATATAGATTTAATAGGTGTAAAATGAAGGCTGCAATCCCCCATCCATCATTCCTTGGACCAGGTAGTCCTGCAGGAGTCGAATTTGCTTGGTAAGAAGCTTTTTATTGACAATTTTTTCTTTTATATCCCTTCTATCTCCTGATGCACTATTGCAGTGGGCTGCCCCCCAACAGTATACCCACCAATTTCTCTGGTTGCCTGAGGCAGTCAAAGAAGCAACAGACATAGCTGAAACGGCGTAAACACACACAAACTATTTTTTACCTAATTAACAAGCACAGAATAACTAGCAGGCCAGTAAGACCTAATCAAGAACAGATGTTTTTTAAATATCAGCATATTTTAAATAGATGAAAGCTATAGCTCATCATCGTTATAAATAAAAACTAATATGGCCCTCACACATACGGGTTCTAATCATGTGGCCCACAATGAAAAAACTTGGAAACCCCTGGCTTCATGTGCAGATACATGCCATACTGTACTGTTTTCCTTTCCATGTGGTGCTGTTAGTATCCAACAAACCAAGAGCCTCTCACTTTTATCAGATAACCAAGTTCAATCCAGACAGAAGACAGTAACTGCATCTGTCCAGTGGATACTGACAATACAGCGGAGAAAGGAAAACAGCATAGACCGGCATGTATTTCTACAGTGTAGCCTCTTGCATGCCAGATACCCTTCTGTTTAACCCTTTACATGCCAAAGGCATAAGTGAAGTGGTCCACTGCATCTCATGTAAGGAGTGACAGTGAGACATCTGTGGCATGCAAAAGGTTGAAGTGTAAAACTACATGGTGTACTGTTTGCCTTTCCCTGTGGTGCTATCATTATCCACTGGACCAAGAGTCTCTCAAAATTCTCTGTTCATCCCTCCCTCTGCCCCTCTCAGTCAGAGAATTGATGTGATAGGTAGGTATTCACAAAAAAGTATTAATTTGTTTGTGCTCACTTGCACATACTATTCTGAGAAAATAGCAACAGCTGAGAATTCAAAGTGCATATGTAATATTGTTGTCACAATGAGATACCTCACAGCGGGAAGCTAGGGGAAACATCATTTACACACTGGGCACCAGACCAGCTTATATACAGGATACTAGGCAATATACCAGTGAATAAAGTGTGGGCAGGTCAAGGATAATCCTTTCAGTGCCAGAGGAGTATTTCTCTCTGGCACTCAAAGGATATCTATCTATCTATATATATATTTGGATGACCACCCTTTGCCTTCAAAACAGCATCAATTATTCTAGGTACACTTGCACAAAGTCAGGGGTTTTGTAGGCATATAGTCAAGTGTATGATTAAACAATTATATCAAACAGACGCTAATGATCATTAATGTAATATACAGGTTGAAACACAATCATTAACTGAAACAGCTGTGTAGGAATGAAACTGGGTGAGGAACAGCCAAACTCAGCTAACAAGGTAAGGTTGCTGAAGACAGTTTAATGTCAAAAGTCACACGCCATGGCAAAACTGATCACAGAAACAAGACACAAGGTAGTTATACTGCACCAGCAAGATCGTTCCCAGGCAGAAACTTCAAGGCAGGCAGGGGTTTCCAGATGTGCTGTCTAAGCTCTTTTGATGAAGAACAAAGAAATGGGCAACATTGAGGACCATACCCGCAGTACTTGGCCAAGGAAACTTAGTGTAGCAAATGAAAGACACATCATGCTTACTTCCCTTCACAATTGGAAGATGACCAGCAGTGTCACTACTCAGAATTGGCAGAAAACAGTGGGACCCTGGTACACTCATCTACTGTCCAGAGAAGCCTGATCAGAAGTGGTCTTCATGGAAGACTTGCGGCTAAAAAGCCACACCTTTGACATGAAAACAAGGCCAAGCAACTCAACTATGCAGGAAAACACATGAACTGGAGTGTCGAACCAATTATGTTGAAGGTATCCAAAGGGTTAAAACAAGAGAACCGATCAGGTTGGATATCTTCACATAAATAGATAAATTACAGTATTAAATAATTTTGAGAACTTTACACAATACTAGGTATTGACATGCTACTTCATGGTAACAAATTGATTAAAATAATGAATTCCGCAAATTTGTGCAAAAATATATATACTTTACGTACAATATACTATATATATATTAAAAGTGTAAACAACAATGATATAAATGAATGATCAGCAATTACAATAGATATATAGTAACTCAAACCACAATTATCACCATTAGGATTACCAGCAATTAAAGGATTAACCACACATAGGTATATTCAGAGGTATTAGATAACAATAATTGCACTCAGCAGCATAGAAAATGATAATTGATCCTTACAATTAATAAAATACAATTGGCAGCAGTGTATATGAATACCTTCTGCCCCAGAAACTGTATAAACTATGCTAATTGAGGTTTAAGGTATATTATCAGATGAGTCAGCTTTAATATGAAGCCACGTCCTCTGACAATTTCCTTGTACCATATGCAATAGCAAAATTTTAGAGAAACTAAGTGGAATAAAATCCCAGATAGAGATCACTATAATTTAATAATGTGCTGATTTCAAATATTGTATACCTTCTGAATAAAACATACAAATTGCATTTAATATAGTCAATACTAGATTATACCAAGAAAAGACTTAGAGTGAAATCTAATAATATAGGTCTAGACAGTATACCAGCTTCATGCAACATATATCATAAACATGACTATAGCAGTCCTATGTAAAACCTATAGGGTACTTCAAGGGTTAATCCATTAAGATAGGATGCCACACCCAAGATGGCAGCTTCTTTTGTCTAGTGAGAGTTTAAAAACTTTTCACTGTACAACAGTTTAGACCCAAAACATACACATAGAAATCCAAGAAACACCTCAAAGTAAATAGACAAATAGCAGTTAAAGGGTTAATAAATTAATTCAAATAATTCCCAGGATCAAATGTTAGCTATTATAACCTTTCCAGAAAAATACCAAGAATTATATTAACTAATATATAAACCAAGCTATTTAACTATATTATACTTATCTGGCAAAATATAACAATTAACCAATAATAAATAAATTCTGCTTAATTTTAGAGTTTCTATAGCTAATATAGCTTATTATAATTGATCCCAAATGGTTGGCCAGTCCAATTAAGACAAATTATAAGAAAATTAAGTTTATTCAAATATAGAACAAATAAATATTTGATTCTGAATTTTGCAGAATTTAAATAAGGAAAGATATATATATAGTTACCTGTCCAATAAGTGTGGATTTCTTAGGATTTCTTTAGCAGGCAGCCATTTATAAAGCAGGAATTGAACAGCCAGGAACAAATAGGAAAAAAACAGCCAAGACCCAAGAGGAAAGACCCCTTTTCTCTCTAAACTTGCATATTTATGATATGAAATTCCTCTTATCAAAAATCTGCTCTGATTAGTTAAAGAGCCATCTCATTATGCAGTGACATCAGAATAAATTATAGAAACATTCCAAAGCATTAGTAATAACACCATATAATCTATAGATGGTGCCATTATTCTACATTAAAATTCACACCAAAATGATACCTGTCTGGGTTCTGACAAAAATTTGGAATGTGAACCTTGAGCCTACGTCACATAAATATGTCACCCTACCAGAATTCTTACATGGGAGAATATCTTTGTCTTAGACTTTTTGTCTCCAACTGGATATCAATCACCATTAAAGTCTCCCAAATATTTCCCCCCTCCACTGAGGAAGAGAGGCTCATTGTCTCTGTTACATGAGGTAATTTAAACACATTTTAAAATACAGATTTTTAGAGAATTTGGTTTAAAAGAAAAATTAACCATTTCCTCCCCATCATGGCAATGTCTCTGACAGGGATGCAGAAAAATGGCTGTAGCAAAAGGCAGTTTGTTCGTCGAAGGGCTGAAGAGTGGTACAAAAATGAGGGTCTGCAGGCAACAGTGAAGTGATGGTATGTGTAAGGATCTGACCGAAGCGCCCATTGTAAGCTGCCTGAGAACCTTGAGGAGTGAAAACCCCACAAGAGGTAGCAAGCTGCTAGTTTATTATGTATAATGTATATAGTGACAGGAGACAATACAGTAATACTTACTGATTAGGCACCAATGAGCCAGAAGCTGTAGTTTGAAGGCTTGAGACTACTGCTAGCGGTCAGTGGCTGCTTCCAGGAGGCCTTGCTGCGGCCAAGGCTGGGTGGTGTAGCAGGCAGTGAAGCCTGATGACAGGACAGCCACCTAGAACACAGACAACTACTCACCGGGTCAGGAATCAATATTATAAACCTACCAGTAGTATGGAAGTCTCTATCGAACACTGGGTAAGCAGCACTGAGTCGCAAGTTTACCATACGACTGGGGGTCATAAGTTTTACCGTGTGACTGGGGTTCGTAAGGTTTACTATTCGACTGGAGGTTGAAGGTTGAAAAGTCGGACAAGACAAACCCAATGGGGTCGCCGACGTCATTGGACACGACACACTGGGCACCAAGGACCTTTTGAGGTCGAAAGGCGGGTGGTCAACAATCCAGGTAGCACGGTGCCCGTGATTGCTCTATTTCTATGTCTGTCACCAGTAGGGGGCTCTCGATTGGCTGGCTGTCTTCAGCCCGCCCTGTATTGCCTATTTAAACCCAGCCTGGGCACCCTTTGGTTGCCCTTTCGTGTTGTCTCCTTGCTGCTGTGATTTTCACTGTTCCTGAGTATCCTGGGCCTTTGCTGTGTTTCCTGTGACCAGTGTTAACCCGTTCCAGTGCTTCCAGTTCAAGAGTTCCTGCTGACGTTTGATCCGGTTGAACCTCCGCCTTCTGCTGCCAGTCTCCTCAGCGTCCTGATTCCGGTTGACCGTCTGCCTGCGGGTTCCTGCTTCCTTCTGCTGGTCCTCTGTCCAGTCCTGTTTGCTTTCAAGACGTTCCTGAGTCGCCTTGGCGACATTGTTATCTCGCCAGATAGCTTACTGCAGACACAAGCCACTCGGCTGTCTTATGTGTATAGCGTCCCACGTACTGGGTACTGGTTCGCTCCGTTAGCCACCTGGCTGTCTCATGTGTATAGCGTTCCACGTACAGGGTACTGGTTCGCTCCTTCAGCCATCTGGCTGTTTCATGTGCTCAAGCCACCAGGCTGTCTCATGTGTATAGCGTCCCACGTACAGGGTACTGGTTCGATCCTCCAGCCATCCAGCTGTTTCAGTGCTAAAGCCACCCGGTTGTCCCATGTGTATAGCGTTCCACGTACAGGGTACTGGTTCGCTCCTCAAGCCACCCGGCTGTCTCATGTGTATAGCGTCCCACGTACAGGGTACTGGTTCGCTCCTCCAGCCATCCAGCTGTTTCAGTGCACAAGCCACCCGGCTGTCTCATGTGTATAGCATTCCATGTACAGGGTACTGGTTCGCTCCTTAAGCCATCCGGCTGTTGTCAGTACTCAAGCCACCCAGCTGTCTCATGTGAATAGCGTTCCACGTACAGGGTACTGGTTCGCTCCTCAAGCCATCCGGCTGTGTCTGTGCTTAAGCCACCCGGCTGTTTCATGTGTATAGCGCTCCACGTACAGGGTACTGGTTCGCTCCTTTAGGCTTCAGGCTGTCTCAGTGTATAGCGTTCCACGTACTGGGTACTGGTCCGCTCCAAGCCATCCGGCTGTATCTACGTCATTGCATTCCACATACAGGGTACTGGTTCACTCCACCAGCCATCCGGCTGTACCAGTATTATAGCGTTCCACGTACAGGTTACTGGTTCGCTCCATTCCACCCTGATTGCTCTATGTGTTGTGTTGTTTCATCTGAGAGAACCTCACTAGCTCAATACCTTCATTACATCTATTGCTGGCGGCTTATGTACTGACCTGACCTCGTTCGGTCATAAGTGATTGTTTTTCGCTTACCAGTCACTTACAATACTATTGTATTCATCCAGTCTATGGGCTGCCTTGCCCGGTATATGGTAAGGCCGGTAGAACCTCTCCAGTTTCCTGGGGTTGCCTTATCTGGTATTGGCAAGGCGGTAGAGCCTGTTTATTCTCCTGTCAATTGGCTGCCTTGCCCGGTATATGGTAAGGCCGGTAAAACCTGTCCTGTTTCCCTTGGTTGCCTTACCCGGTATTGGCAAGGCCGGTAGAGCCTGCGCATTTCCTGTTAATTGGTTGTCTTGCCCGGTATATGGTAAGGCCGGTAGAACCAGTCCTGTTTCCGTGGTTGCCTTACCTGGTATTGGCAAGGCCGGTAAAGCCTCACCTCAAGTTCCTGTTTCCTGGCTGTCCTGCCCGGTATATTGGCAGGACCGGTAGAGCCAATATTTCTCTATTTGCATTGTATTTCTATCTGATTAAAGATATATGTGTGTACGTGTATATTTCCCTAAGGGGTTGCATTAACTTTTCAATAAAGTTGATTTTTATCTAAACTCTGTGTCTGAGAGTCGTAACAAACCGTGACACCAGGTCAGCAACAGGTGGGCAAAGACGGTACCTAGGATGAGACAAAGGGACAGTCAAACAAGCCGGGGTCAAAAGCAGTCAAGCAGAATGGTATAAAATCAGCAGGCAGAAGAAAAGTCATAAAACAGGCCAAGGTCAAAACCAACACAGGAGTCAAAGCAAAATCAGGAGACAGGAGGGACGAAGTAGAGGAAAGCCGGATCAATACTCAAAGATTCGATATACTGAACTCTTTGATAGCGCACTGACACAAGGGTGTCAGTGTTTGATAGAGGCCCTAAACAAGGGTGTGAACTGGACAAGGTGGAGATAACAGAAATGGCAAGAGAACCAGAATACCTGGTGAGGGAAAGCAGCAAAACCCAGGGAATTATGACAGTATGTCCCCCACAGAGTCCTGATCTCAACATCATTGAGTATGTCTAGGATTACATGAAGAAAGAGAAGCAACTGAGGCTGCCCAAATCCACAGAAGAACTTATTTCTGCATGAGTTCCCATCAGTGCATACACAGTTATATGACATGGTGCCCCTCTAATCATACACTACCGGGAGCGCTGCAGGAACATCTCTGGTGACCGATCCCCCAAATTTCACGGCAGGAGAGTCTGGGAAAATGTCCCAATACCCAAATGCCAGGAGAGTTTGGGAAAATGTCCAGATGCCCAGTACACCACATCTCCTCCCCTTCTGTAACGAGAAAGCACAGACACACTAACAAACACCATGAAATATAAAGAGAGAAAATAGAGGGGGAAGAGAGAGACTGTATCTGAAACTGGTCAGGGATGTCTCCGTGCTCTTCCATCGGTCAGGCGGATGACTGTTTCTGACTGGTCTAGGTGTCTCTGCGGCAAGTGCCTGTTCTGTGTCTTCTGACTGGGATATCTCAATCGTGGTATGGGGTGAACTCTCCAGAAGGGTGTCAGTCGGGGGTGGAAGTACAATGTGATCTCCGTCGCCCTCACTGATATCCGCTGTAGAGATGGTGCTTGCCTGAGGTGTTAGATGAAAGTGATTGATATGTCTCTGGCATACTGTGCCCCCTTCTAGGTGAATAATGTAAGAGTGTGATTCTGTAACTTCCTGTACATCTCCTTTTATCGATTTCCTTGGTCTTGAATAGCAGAGGACCTAGACTCTGGTGCCAGGGGTGTACTGTCTAAGGCAGCTCTCTTTGATTTCTGAGGACTGCGTCTGCAGGACCTGGTCTCAGAGCATCCAGTCTGGTACATAGGTATCTTCCAAACATCAGGATGGCTGGAGAGCATGAGGGGAGGTACGGTACACCATCAGGAAATCGCTCATGTTTGACCCCAGGTGTAACTCTTCTGATGACTCTGCTTTCAAGGTCTGAATGAACATTTTGATAAGGATGAGCTATGTGATCCCATGGATTTGCCTGGCAAAATCAATGTAGACCCTTTTCCAGCGCACAGAGTGCCAAACCCATATTTGAACAGGAGCAGGGGAGGAGGTTCTTTGTGTCTGGGGGCACCCTGGGCAAGAGGAGACATAGGTAGTGATGTCTGCATCCAAGGAGGCCCACCAGACATATGATCAGGCCATTGTTTCATTCGGACAGTGCCCGGATGGCCCTCATGGAGGATACGAAGCGTGTTGGATCGTTGTGAGATAGGAACAATGAGACGATCTCCACAGAAAAGGCACCCACCATGGAGGGAAATTTCCAGTTTGCTCCGAGTAGACAGCTGTAGAGTGAAAGGAATGTCTCGAGTCCAGCCTCACTGAAAATACTTGGAAACTTGAGGGTAAGAGTGGCTCATGCACAGTGGCCTGTGCCATGAGATCTGAACTGTAGGTGGTCACTTCTGCCAGCAGTGCATGTGCAGGGTCTTTGTGAGACTCAGCTAGTGGTAACTGAGACAAAGCATCTGCATTTGCATGCTTGTCATAGGAGCGATACTACATGCGATAATCAAAATCACCCAGATATAACACGTAATGTACAAGACATGTGGTCGTGGTGGCGGAAATGCCCTTGTTAGGATGGAAGATGGTTAACAGCAGCTTGCGGTCTGTCATAAGTAAAGATACAAAGTAAATTTCGGAAGGGCCCATCTGACTGCCAAAGCCTCCTTATCAATTTGGGAGATGTGAATATATGTATAAAAAAGGGAAAAATAAGGTACCATACAAGACAGCAGGAGCTAGGGGTTGTGGCAGGTCAGGTGAAGGTAATGACCTGAATAGAAACAGCAGGAGCTGGAGGTCGTGGCAGGCCAAACAAAATGAATTCAAATAACACGCTGATGGCCGGGTCAGGCCAAGAAGAATCAATTGTCAAAGACATGCCAGAGCTCAGGGGCAGGCTGAACAGGATTGATGGTCGGTAGACAAGCCAGTGGTCAAGTGCAGGCAGAGATGGTTCGGAGGTCAAATAATTCCGGAGGTCAAAACTGGAAGATCAGAAACTGGAGACCAAATACAAGAACTTATCACAAAGAAAACACTTTAATAACTGAGCAGTGGATCCTGTCTGATCGCTCCTAAAATAGGCCTATGTGGTGTGATGTCATAATGCCGACGTCAACGCACGCCGGCGTAGTGTCAGAAAGATGGCACATGCTCATAAAAGAAAAAGAGGAAAGGACTGGCAGCTGAACTCTCCCTGCTCGGTAACAGGAAACAGGTAGGTACCGACATCCATATGGTGAAGAGTCACAAGCAACTGTCAGTGGCTTATGGATCCAATACTTTGGATTGAAGGATAAGGTCTTTGGTCACTTGAAACTCTTGCAGCCATGCCGCTGTCCATTTCAACATAGTGTTTTAGTGTTTTTGCCACCAGCGAGAGGTGAATGGAGTACAGCACGTGGGCCAAGTTAGGCAGAAAATGGGGATAGTAGCTTAATAATGCCAGGTATGAATGTAACTGGGTCACATCTTTCAAGGTCGGTGCCTGTACTAAAGTTTAAACTTTGTCAGCTGACGTGTGTGATCCATGTGTCACAGCTTACCTTGGTTCCAGCACGCTGCTTCAGGCGACGCTCGAAATGATGTTTTGGCGTCAGTGGCCGTCCATGCCACATGGATTGACGCAGGATTATAGCAGAGGTTGGATGCATCAGAGCAAGATGCGTCATCTACAGGCACGAGGCTTCCGAATGAAACAGGCCTCTGTTTTATGTGTTTGATTCCTGTAATCTCCTGTTACCTACTTCTCAATATTTCTGAGCTGTTCCTCCTACTTACTTCCTGAGGAGGGGTTTAAAGGGCAGACTGAATCCTGACTCAGTTGCCCTTGCGTTGTTGTACAATACAGTTCTGTTTCCTTGGGCTCTGTGTATGACCTGGCTTATCTGACTACCCTCTCTGGTGCTGACCTGTGGCTCTGTCTGACTATTCTCTTGTTTGTTCTCTCTAATTAGCAGACACCCAATCTGGTGCGGACCTGGGGCTCTGGTAGACTAGCTTATATTGACTGCAGGCATGAGTCAGATATCCGCTCCTATCACTGACTGCAGATGGGAGTCTGGTAGCCTTCCTGTTCCTGCTCCTGTTCTGTTCCAGTTCCTGTTCCTGGTTCCTGCAGAGACTACCAGTGGCTTCGGCCTAGTCTCTAGCAGTGTCGTCAATCTTGGCAACTTACTGTTTCTGATATTAGCTCTTGCAGGCTGTGACCATCTGCTTGTTCCTGCCTTATTACCATTGTATGCTATCTTTATTGTTATTTAATAAACTGCATTTTACTATATCATACTGACTCCTGAACATCTCTGGGGAACCGTGACACCATGTCGGTCAATCACATGGCCACAAAAGATCAAGGTGTGCTTTTCAACACTTTCCTGGATTGACTTTCAGGCCACATTCTTTTAGTCATTGTAGTACCAGCCGAATGTTCATCTTATGTTCTTCCTCTGTATGTGATCAACATATCATCAGGGAGACATTGTGTGTGTGGGATTATATCCATTGTGCCATATACCATGTGCAGACACCAACCCAAAGACCATGAGATTGTATTGGTAAAGCACTTTATGGGTATTGGCCGTTAGCAAATGACCACTCTAAGAATGCTTCCGATCAGTCCTGGTGAAAGTTCTACCACCCGGCAGAGACGCAAACAGCTCTTCCAAAGGTGGTATCATGTATGATATGTTTAACGACATGTGAAATTTGTCACACAAATTAGATGTCCCCCCACTTCTTGACTACTGGTACTACTGGTGATGCCCAGTCACTGTGCCTCCAACAACTGAAGGTTCAGTTCATCTTTTGCCTGAATCGCAAAGGGTACTTACTTGGCTTTGCAAAACATAGCTATTGCCCCAGGTTATGATGGTGGATGTCCTTGGATGCCTTTCACTTTCTCTAATTCTGGAGCGAATACTTGCTCAAATTGGTGGAGCAGCTCTGCTATCCATTGGTTCGAATCTCTGTCTCAAGAGACTTCAGGCATGCCCATTAGTCTAATCCATGCCCGCCCAAATAAAGGTGTAATCCATGTCCGCCCAAATAAAGGTGGACCTCCATCTGCGACTACGTACATCATAGCTCTGTAAGTTTAATTCTAGTAGGTTACTGTAACCCAGGCACACCCTCTGACCACTATATGTTTTCAGCTTCACATCAGTAGTACGCATTTTAAACTGTGTCCCCAGGCATCCGCTTGTTTCTGGGTCATTGCTGACATGGCATAGTGGGTATACAAATCAAACACTCCTGATTTTCCATCAATATACAGTCGTACTTGCATCTAGTCGGACATAGCTCCCAAATGATGTATGCTTAGGTGTGCTAGCCAGCCATCTTCCTCCAGTTGGTCTTCACTGTCTCCTGGTTGTTGAGAGCATTCTGTATAGTAAGTGTGTCACCTGCCTTCACGGGTAGTGTTCTTCATCACTTTGGTGCTATGACAAACTTTTTGGATGTGACCTTTCTTTGTACACTTGTGGTATACATCATCCTTGAACCTGCAGGTCTGAGCACCATGAGTTGAAGCTCCACAATGACAGGCAGACCCTGCCAGAGATCTCCTCATGGAATTCTTTTTAAAAACTTCAGGGTTTTCTGTAGTCAGTGAATCTTTTGCCATGTTGTGGGCTTGAAGATGAGATGCATCCTTATCTGCCAACTCCATCGCTATGACAATATCTAAGGCTGACTTATCTGTGAGATCTTTTTGAGATAGAAGATGCTTCTCTATAGACTTGTTGGCAGGCCACAAACAAATTGGTCTCTCAAAGCTTGTGACAAATGCATTTAAAAATTACAAGTCAATCCTAACCTACGTAGCTCTACCACATACTCCTGTATGGCCTCCCCAGACAACTGCTTGCGAGGATAGAAACAAAATCTCAAGAGGCTGTGATTGATAATAATGTGTTAAGACAGCTACCATATCCTTGATCATTTTTTCTCTTTGACCATTTGAAATGTTGGGAGTCACCTGTCTCCATATAGTGTTGAGTTTTCACACTTGGCTTCTTACACTGAGCAGAACACAGGGGAGAGAGTGGAGAGAGAAGGTTTCAAACTGTGATGTATGAGAATCAGTTTCTGATTGTGAGGGACCCTCTCACTTCAGTGGGACCTGGACTGTTACCCACTTTGCCCTGTTGTTAAAATGGCCCTGCATGAGCATTCAACTTGTGGCTAGTGGATCAAATGTGGCTTACCTGATCAAAAGGTACGCCTACTTGATATTTTTAACAGAAATCATCTTTACTATTCTGTAGAACCAGAATTTTCTGTAGCAACACTCAAATAAGAACACAAAGTGCATTATTTTTTTCCAAACCCATGCAAATATGTTAGCTTATGCTTGCTGCATTTACAACTTATTCTCCATAGCACAGGATGTAGTTTCATGAGCGCTTCTGCCTACCCACAGACAGCTGTTCTGACCTTATGTGCCTTGTTGTTGTGGGACTAGTTGACTGACTCATACTAATGAATCTGAAGGAAGACAGAATCCCAAACCATCAGCAAGGTTATGGTGAACAAAAAATGTCAAGCATTCTTCTACCATAGGAGCAGACTTTGTAAAACATGATTATTGCCTTTTAAAGCGGAACTATCCCTGAATATAAAGTTCCCCCCAAATCATTATGCCTATAGAGATATGCATATCCATACTAGTATTTCCCTAAATAAGTCCGGCGTTATTGATAAATCCAACTCGCACAGACAGGCATTTTCTGTACCAGCATCTGCGAGCCTTTGCCGTCAGTCACTTCCTGTACCTAGAGGACACCGGGATGGACAGCGCGGGTACATAGATGTCTGTTTGGCAAGATGTCAGTGCTGATGCCTGCCTGTGCATCTTGGAACTAACTGGATTTATCAATAACGTCAGACTTATTGCCTATCGCTATATGCGTAATGATTTGGGTAGCACTTTATATTCAGTGATAGTTCAGCTTTAAAGGAACACTAAGGACACTGAAATTACTGTTCCCTTAAATAGTTGTCATTAACTTCCCCCAGCTTCCTGTATGGCTATAGCAACGTACGAGGGAGATGCACTTTGGCAAATTGTGATGCTGTTTTGATGATCCTGTACTTTCAAAATATAGTTGAGAATGATGCACACTCCCCACTGTTTTTGTCCTTATCATTTTCTATTATTCGCATTAAATGTATAATTGCAATGGGAATGTTACATAGTGTTAATTTTAATACAACTTTCTTTTAATCAATAGTGCTAAACTCATTTAAGCAGAATGAATGGGTAGCTTGTAAAGCACATTTTGCTCAATGATCCACAGGCCGTATTCACATGAACTGAGGAACAAATCTGGACAAAACCAACTACATCATAGGGAACGAATAAAACTTCCCAATGATTTCAATAGGTTTGAAACCCCCTGGAACGTTAGAGACCTCTCTAGCTTTCAAGAGGTTGAAATATTTAATGGGGATTTTGGTATAATTATTTCTCTAGTGTGGTGCAGTTGGATTGCTCCAGAATTTCTCATGATTTTTTGTGTAGAAGACCTAAAAAAATCAAGGACAAACTAACTACCCTGTTGGGGACAAACACAAATTCCCCTTGATTTTAATCCCATGAATGCTGCCGAGGTCTCTAACGCACTGTGAAGCAATGTGTAGGAGACATATCTAATATTCAGGGCCGGACTGGGAATAAAAACCAGCCCTGGAAAAAATTGCTTACCAGCCCCATAGCACTGCGTCATTATACCAGCCCCATAGCATTGCGTCATTATACCAGCCCCATAGCGCTGCGTCATTATACCAGTCCCATAGCGCTGCATCATTATACCAGTCCCATAGCATTGCGTCATTATACCAGCCCCATAGCAAAATTTTTTTCTTGTTCATAAAAGGGAAAACTATGCATTTTAAAACACATTTGAATGCCCCCAACAGAGCAATAAAGTTATATGCCACCACCAGAGCAGTAGAGAGCGTGCTGGTGACATAACCCTCTACTTCTTTGGTGGTGGCATATACGTTATATACCACCACCAGAGCAATATAGAGTTATGCCACCAGCAAAGTAATACACAGTTATGCCACCACCAGAGCAATGCATATATGCCTCCAGCACATATATGCCACCAGCACATCAATACATAGGTATATGCCTCCTGTCCATCTCCACATTGTCCCCACTGTCCACCTCCACACTCTGTCCACTTCCACACTGTCCACCTCCACACCCTGTCCACTTCCACATTGTCCCCCTCCACACCCTGTCCACTTCCACATTGTCCCCTTCCACACCTTGTCCACTTCCACATTGTCCCCCTCCACACCTTGTCCACTTCCACATTGTCCCCATTGTCCACCTCCACACTGTCTCCATTGTCCACCTCCACACTCTGTCCACTTCCACACTGTCCACCTCCACACCCTGTCCACTTCCACATTGTCCCCCTCCACACCCTGTCCACTTCCACATTGTCCCCCTCCACACCTTGTCCACTTCCACATTGTCCCCCTCCACACCTTGTCCACTTCCACATTGTCCCCATTGTCCACCTCCACACTGTCTCCATTGTCCACCTCCACACCCTGTCCACTTCCACATTGTCCCCTCCACACCCTGTCCACTTCTACATTGTCCCCCTCCACACCCTGTCCACTTCCACATTGTCCCCCTCCAACCCTTGTCCACTTCCATATTGTCCCCCTCCACCCCTTGTCCACTTGCATATTGTCCCCGTCCACCCCTTGTCCACTTCCATATTGTCCCCCTCCACACCTTGTCCACTTACACATTGTCCACCTCCACACCTTGTCCACCTCCACATTATCTCCATTGTCCACGTCCACACCCTGTCCACTTCCACATTGTTCTCATTGTCCACCTCCACACCCTGTCCACTTCCACATTGTCCACCTCCACACCCTGTCCACTTCCACATTGTCAATCTCCACACCCTGTCAACCTTGGTCCTCCAGACACACTGCAAATGTCCACCTCAACACTACCAACATTACCCCAACAATGCCCACCTCCAGTCCACCTCCACTCTGTACCGACCTCACTGTTCACTCACCATTACCTTTACTGTCCAGTCCAGTGTCCGCAAACATTGTCCTTCTGCAGCCTGCCACATCAATGCAGGCCTCATAAGCTGCTGGCAAACAGAAAAAAAGCCTTCCATCTGCTGTGCTCTGGCACGCAGAGCATATTTAGATGCCCCTTGCTGTCATCATGACGCGTATATGCTGACCTGACGGTAGCGTATGCATGAGCAGTTGCCAAATAGCTTCACTTCACTGAGTCTCAATAGACTCAATGAAGTGAAGCTTAATGGAACAAAGGCACTTGTGGGGTAAGCAGAGGGGCGCACTGGGGAACCAGGCACTCGGTGGGGGGGCAGCCCTCCCGGCTACACCACTGAGACCCTGCCTGCCTCCAGTCACTAGAAGCGGCCCGGTGGTTCTTCAAATCTCACGGCCACGGTCCTTTGTCACCTTGTGGCCACAAGTAATTGACATGTGTTTAAGCAGCGCTTAGCCCCGGCCAGCCCCAGGGAAGCTCAGTGCAGGCGGCCTACCGGGTAGGCCAGTCCGGCCCTGCTAATATTCATCAGGTTAAGGCCTTGATTCAATTGAGACCGGTAAAACAGCCGGTAGGGCAATATTGGGTAACGACCCACTAGAAAAAAGTGCTAATGGAGCAATTCAACTGCCCTACCAGCTGAAACCACAATGAATGTTAGGCCACAGAAAAGGATTTGTGGTCAAATGTCTGTTTTGTTTATTAAAGGGGAACTTTCACCTCAAAAAAACTTTTTTCCCTATGCTTAGCTATGAAGATAGTATTAGGAATCGTGTTTATTTATTTTTTTTTACATTTATGTACTTTGTAAGATATGCAGACTTCACGCTGTGCACCTCCACATTCTGCAGGACTTCTCAGTGCTGTAATTCTCCTCCCACTTCCCTCCCAGCTGCCCCAGGGAGCACATTCATGCTTCCCTTTGTAGTGGTATGAATCGCATCTATCTTTACTGCAAGCTCTCCTGGGCCAGTCAGCTTCTAGTGGGGGATGACAAAACCTGCTAGCAGCTGATTGGCTGGGAGGTGCATAAGCACACATCCCAGCCAATGATAAGCTGCAATCCATTTTGAACAGAGACTGGCCATATATAAAGCCAGTCTCTGTTAAAAATTCCCTCATTCAGACTTGGGAAACAGCCTGGAAAGTATGGGGGGGTCTGTGGCACTATCCATTGCTGCCGCCACCAGCGGAGCCAGCGACGGCGGAAATATCTTTAACCCTTTGGAGCCCTTTACATTCTTTAAAAATAACAATTTTTTTTTTTTTATTGTAACCAGAATGGCATCGTATACTTTGAACAGATAAGCCTGAATGCATTTAACAGACCCAGGCATACAGTATCTTGGAAGCTTTTTTTTTTTACATTTCTTGCATTGATATTTTATTTTATTTTACAGGAAAGATGAAAAAGAAGATAAGAAGAAAGAAGATTACAGAGAACGGAAGAAGGAAGATTGAAAAAGAAGACAGTAGCTGACCAGGGTGCTGAAGACTCAGCTGAACAACAGGATAGTGATAAGTGTTTATTGTCAATGGCTTTTTTTTTTTTAACTTAGTCAGATGAACCCTGTGAGTGCCAGTAGGGTAAGCATACTTCACTGGCACTCATAGGGTTAATTCTACTACCATTTGACACATTTTAGGAGTGCTTTGGATGTATTGCTATGGGGCTTAGGGCCCCATATCAGTACATCCACTGGGAACCTAGGTTTTCTAAAAACTTGCTTTAACTTTAAATTCCTGCATCACTACTTTGTAGATGAGTTAAGGGACTCGGCGTCCAGAAAAACTGGGTGCAGATTTTCACATGATAAAGTGGGTCAGGTCCTAGTGCCGAACTCATGAATTGAATGGCATATTTCTGCCTTTTTTTTCTTCAATGGGCGAAAACGCACGCACATTTATTGCCCAAGGTGGGTTTTTCTCAGCCTTTATTTTTTTTAAAGCACAGGTAAATGAATAGTTTACTGTGCTTCAAAAAATACTGTTGACTGTTTTTTTGTTTTTTTTTTGTGTCGGGGGAAATTAATCAAGCCCTAAAAGCTTTATTTAAATCAATGGCAATTGTTATTCTTCCCATACAATGCAGTTGTTTGCCCCAGAATCATTCCACTTTGGGCCATGTATTCACAAGAAAAATGGAAGAATTGTGGGACTAATCAATCTCTATAAGGGGGAAGAAAATTTTAAAATTTCTCATTGATCTACATGGATATTTTTAACCTCTTGAATGCTAGTGAGGTTTCCAATGCAGTGTGAAGCAGGACCTGTCTAGCAGTGAAGGGGTTAAAATCCCCATTTAAATCAGTGATCATCTTTAGTTATCTCTACAGTGCTGTTAGTCTCCCATAGAATTCCTCCACTTTTGTTTTGAATATACAGACTTTTGGCTTTACACATAAGGCCCAATTTACTAATTCACAGAGGTGTCCATCAGTACTTTTGTGTGCAGGCATGTTGACTGTACACAGGATTGTGAAATTACAATGATGTTTCCATACATAGCTTCCCAAAATCAGCATCTTGGCTGGTTTAACTGTTTAGTAAATATATCCTTAATGTGGTTAACAAACAATTTAATTAACCCCTTAGATGTTAGAAACATCTCCAGGACCTCTTTTAACCCTTTGAGTGCAAGAGAGGTAGCCAGTGCAATACCTCTGTGGCACTCAAAGGGTTAAAAACAAAAAAATAATGTTGTGTTAGAAAAATCTCTAGCATCCAAGGAATGAATAAATCAAATAGAATTGGATTTGTAAAACTTTATCCTCTTGTTAATCCTTGGGATGTGGATCTCTCTAGCAATGAGTGGGTAAAATAAACTCTATCCAAATAAAAATTAGATCACTGCTTTGCTTAAAAATTAATTTCTCTATTTTTATTTTTAAACACTTAACAGACCATTTGATAATAAAATAATAAGAGAAATGCTTCATTTGTTTTTCGGAGTTGTCTGCATAATGATGGCTGAACATTGCACTGGTGTACAGAAATAAACAAATCAATCAAATGTAAGGTAATGGTTACAGCTTGCACTGTATTCCCTTGTGCACCAAAGATCAATAGTCCATTACAACACATGGAGTTTTTCTTAAAGGGAAACAATCACTGTATTTGTAGAATCTAGTTTGCCTTTAAACACAGCCGTAAATAATATAGTGCACATTTATTATGCCCAACTGCACAGGACTCCATATAAGTCTATTTATGAAATTACCACTGACTTTAAAATGTCAGAAAATACCATTATCATAAAAAGCCTTGTTATAGTCATTTGTATGCCCCATTTTCAGGACGAGAATAAAGAGCATCTAATGCATAACTATTTCTAAAAATGTACATTTAAAACTAAAAAATTACATTTTTTCAAAGTCTTCAAAGGAAAATAAGTGGCAGCCTCGATGCGTGCCCACGGTAGACCAAATTCCCACGGAATCCTGGTTAAAGGGGAATTATAACCTAAGAATAAGTGTGTCTTGAGTTGTTTATCGGAAGTACTTCATTTGTTAGGTGAATAGCAATTAGCTATTTTTATTTACTTTTTTAGTTTGCATTTGATCTGTTGTAGTCTCCTGTTGGACAACAACTAGGTCCCGTCTGATCCATTCAGGGGCTCGATTCTGTTAGGGTCCTTAGGGACATGAAACTAGCAGTAGTTTTAAGTGACAGTTTGATATTCTGTTACCTGTGCTATGACAAGCTTCCGCCAGCTAAAAATGCAAGACAGGAGCTATAATAGCTCCCATTTAAATCAATGGAATAGCACATCTTTTTGCCATTCTACTGTATACAGTGGCTGTTAACATGTGTTAAGGGGCTGCAGTTTTTGCTTGTAATTCAGCACTTACCAAACATGGGCACTGAGTCCCTAATGCATGTTAAAAGTCACCACTGAACAACAGAAAAGCAGTACAAACACACATGCGTGCAAAACTAGTCATCTCTACACTAGCAACCCACAGATTAATTGATATGGAGGTGAAAGCCCCCAAATCAATTCATCCAAATCTGAAAAAAAACATTACCCCCCAAACACCACCCCTCCAAAACGCTATTAGCACAGACAAAAAAATAACCCTTTGAGTACCAGAGGGGTATGCGATGTCTTCCAAAGCAATGCATTGCAAATCCCTCTGGCACTAAGTCCCTCCCTAGTCCTAATATTAACCTATGCCCCATGCACCTCCCCACACTTTAAAGAAGTATCACTTTTTCCTTGATGTTGGAGGTCCAGCGGTATTCTCCTGAAACGTCACACAAAATAAAACCAACATTAAAAAATTACCCCGCCACCACCGTGTAGAGGACACCCTTGGATCTCCAACATAAAGGTAAGTGTGACACTTGTTAAATGTGTGCAGAGGGGGCATAAGTTGGTGTTAGGACTGGAGGTATTGTATTGGCAGTGCTAGATGCACTGGGGGGGGGCTTTTGGGCTTAGTATGTGGAAGGGAGGATGACTGAAACTGGCTCACATTCGACTGACGTTATGTCAAATATTGAGTGTCACCTAGTTTCCTTTGATGTTTCCGCTGCTTACGCAATTTAACATAACTTGTGGGCACAGAAGGGCACATTGGCTGTAACATGAGTTCTTGCTCCAGATGCTCGTTGCGGAGGATGATGGGCAGCAGGGACGTGCACATACATTTTGGGGGGCAGGGGCTCAAATGAAAAAAGGGCACTTCTCATAATTATTTATTCAAAATATATATTTAAAAAAAGGGCACGAGGGCACTTTCAACAAAAAGGGCAGGTGCTCAAGCCCCCCTTGGTGTCTATGTGTGCACGTGCCTGCTGTGCAAGGTATATAAATCTGATGGCCCTTCAAAATCGGGCTAATATCTCCACTACTAGGCGATTTGAAGAAAGAGAAGAAAACACACACAGCTCTAATGTTGGGTTAAAGATTAAAACACATGGTAATACTTTTATTTCAGGTGAAAGTTCAGCTATAAGGTCTATTGTTTGTTGTAAGGAGTGTGAGGTGGGAGCGGGGTACTGAGTTAACTGAACACAAGAACCTGCAGATACAGTGCAAACATTAGAAATGACACCTACCTAGGTATGTTAACCAAATTAAATGTATATGTCCCCTCTAAAAACACTGTATTAATTTATTAATTGTTAAGGATCAGACAATAATTCAATGAGTTTCCCTTTAACACAAGAACAGCTGGCTTGGTGCTGTGATATCATCAGGTCCCTCAAATTTTGTATATATATATATATATATATATATATATATATTTTTTTTTTTACTTTATGATGAACCTGTGTGAAACTATTTACATTTTAACACAGGTTCTCAATGACACCTCCTTAATTGTCCTACAATGTCCCCACGTTAGTGTAGCTAATTCATCACATGTTATCCATCAATACTCAGCATGACAACTCAAATTCCTGCCCACTATAATGTGGGCAGAACATGCCACCCCTTCAGATGCTTGACAACAACCAACTACGAGCAACCTGTGATAGCTGTATCCCTCCCACAACAGCTGGTAAGCCGTAGGTTGCCCAGCCCTGTGTTAGTCTGCGCACGCTGATGCGGGGAGGAGCTTGTGTGGGAGTCGTTTTCTAAACTTCCCTGTTATTATAGGACTCACAGGGGTGGTTAACTGGAACGGCTTGGATATAGGATCTGCACCACCAAATCCCAGGTAAGGGGAAGAGATCTGTCCCAGATCTATCCCTGGGTAGTTTAACACTTAAAGCCATTAAATGTTTAATTGAATATTATGTTACCACTGGTCTGGAGTAGAAGAGGACGTTTAAGATAATCGGTTAAAATTTGCACCTTGAGAAGAACTGTCAGGATAGAAATGGCTGATGGAGAGGTGGGTTGAGGGAATTTCAAGATTTATGTGCTAGAAGGAAGAGCAGTCAAAGGGTTAACGTGATTAAAACATTTTGAGCGCCAGAGTGGAGGTATCCAACGCATTAAAAGCAATGCGTTGGATTCTCTTCTGGCACTCAAAGGGCTAATTGGAACGCGTTGATGGATGCCGAAGTCATAAAGCCAAAGGTGAAGCAATTCCAGGGCAACCCAATTGTAACATGGGGACAAATTAAAAAAATCCAGTTGGTTTCAATGAGGCTTTATACCATTTGAATTCCAGATGATTTGGTTACTTTTAGCATTTAAGGGGTTGAAAGCGTTTTTATTATTGTTAAAGGACATATGATTTGACTATTATGGTGCGGTTGGCTTTCCACAGAATTGATCCACTCTCTTTATATGTATGGCCCAAAGTGTGACAGATTGTGTGCACGGATCTGTCTGTGTGAGTGGTATTACTGTGACATATTGGCAGACGTCTTGGATGTGTGTGTTGTAAACTTCAAGGGGGTTAAATAATTCTCCTTTTTTCTGTAGTGGACTCCTATATAGATTTAATTTACCTTTTTGTGTAAAATTCTCTGGAAATGTCCTGTTTAAGCATTCTGTGGCGCAGTATGACTATCCTATACATTTACAGATCAGCCATATGCACTGAACTGAAGTGAATGGGAGATGCATTACATTGAAAACAAAACAAAAAACCCAACCAAAATGGTAGGATGATCATGTAATTAGATACTGTGTGGAATTCAAATAATACTAATTTACAGTGGCATAATTAATCATTGGAGTTCCTTGGTGGAAACACTTTTTTGGGGGGCATCTAACACATAACTTTTTTAAAGAATCATAGCTAGAACCTGTTGGACCTTGGGGCAGTATCGGGTGCCGGGCACAACTGCACACCCCCCATGTAGTTATGGCCGTGATCCACAATATATTTATCAGTGGGACACAGGATTGTCTGACAGTCAGGATAAATTTCCTAAAAGTGAGAGGTGTCTGTTAAAAAGAAAACATAGTGTTGTTAAAATATAGCAGGTCACAGAAAGGTATTAGTACAACAAATGGTTGTAAGTAATGTTTTCTGTTTAAAAAAAGGAAAATATAATGTGATGCTCAAGCTTGACCATTTGACCCGTTTAAGGAAGCTCTCTTAATAATTGATAAGTGCCATAACTGTGGGGAACTAACTCTTAACCCTTTGAGTGTCAGGGGATGAGCAATGCCTTTCTTTGCAATGTGTTTTACACCCCTATGATGCTCAAAATAGATAAGAAGGATAACCAAAACAAACTATAGCCTCTGGCTTCCCTGCACCTTCATTTACAGCATATTTTATAACTCCAAGAACAAAGAAATAGTGTTTACATTGCTTGTACATGATATTTAAAGGGTAACTACTTTGTGATGGTGTCCTGTCGGCATATCTGCTCCCTGGTAGAAGACTTGTCAATGACGTCTGGGATGAGCTGTTAGTCACAACAGGGGCCCAAATAAAGACTCCTGGAGTTTCCTTGCTGATCCTATAAGGGAGACTTAACTGCGACATTCCAACTCTTGCTGGGCTGCTTGAGCAGTCTCCATAAACCTTGCTAAAGAGCTTTCAAAGCCAGACACTAGGGGTCTGTGGAGACTTTGAGCGTAACCTACAAAGTTTACAGATGTGAACCATAAACTTCCATGTTGCATTCCACTCAGGTACCATTCAAACTGACCCCCACCACCCTGGCTGACTGGAGCAGATCTGGGGCTTCATAGTGCAGCTCTGAGCTTTTTACTTTATATAAATAACTAGTGTTAAAGCCCGTGTACACGGGCCAAGGTCCGCGTAATGTTAACCCTTTGAGTGCCACGCAACGCAGTGCTTTCTCCTCTTGCCTCTTTCTACCCCCTCTTGCCTCTTGCCCACCATGCCTTTCTATCTCCTCTTGCCCCCCATGCCTTTTTCTCCACCCTCTTGCCCCATGCCTCTCTGGCAAACCCTCTTGCCCCCCCATGCCTCTTTCGTCACCCCTTTGCCCCTTCCATCACCCTCTTGCCCCCATACCTCTTTTGCCCCCATGGCTCTTTCACCACCCTCTTGCTCCTCACACCTCTCTTGCCCCCCATGCCTCTTTCACCACACTTTTGCCCCCCCCAATGCCTCTTTCACAACCCTCTTGCTCCCCTTACCTCTTTCACCACACTTTTGCCCCCCCCCCCAATGCCTCTTTCACAACCCTCTTTCCCCCATGGCTCTTTCACCACCCTCTTGCTCCCCATACCTCTTTTGCCACCCTTTTGACCCCCATGCCTCTTTCACAACCCTTTTGCCCCCCCATGGCTCTTTCACCATCCTCTTGCTCCCCCATACCTCTTTTGCCCCCCCATGTTTCTTTCACCACACTTTTGCCCCCCATGCCTCTTTCACAACCCCATGCCTCTTTCACAACCCTCTTGCCCCCCCCATGCCTCTTTCACAACCCTCTTGCCCCCCCCATGGCTCTTTCACCACCCTCTTGCCCCCCCCCATGGCTCTTTCACCACCCTCTTGCCCCCCCCATGGCTCTTTCACAACCCTCTTGCCCCCCCATGCCTCTTTCACCACCCTCTTGCCCCCCCAATGCCTCTTTCACAACCCTCTTGCTCCCCTTACCTCTTTCACCACACTTTTGCCCCCCCCCCATGCCTCTTTCACAACCCTCTTTCCCCCATGGCTCTTTCACCACCCTCTTGCTCCCCATACCTCTTTTGCCACCCTTTTGACCCCCATGCCTCTTTCACAACCCTTTTGCCCCCCCATGGCTCTTTCACCATCCTCTTGCTCCCCATACCTCTTTTGCCCCCCCATGTTTCTTTCACCACACTTTTGCCCCCCCATGCCTCTTTCACAACCCTTTTGCCCCCCCATGCCTCTTTCACCACCCTCTTGCCCCCCCATGCCTCTTTCAAAACCCTCTTGCCCCCCCATGCCTCTTTCACCACCCTCTTGCTCCCCCATGGCTCAGCCGGTCGCTAGGGCAGAGTGTGAGAAACAGTTATGCGCGTCCACATGCTCAGAGGGCTCCCACAGTGCATGTGGACGCGCATAACTGACAGGCAGCCGGTCGCGAGGGCAGAGTGTGAGAAACACCAGCTGCCAGCCCTCTGAGCTCTGCCAGCCTTGTCACCTTGTACGTGGACGCCAGTAAGGTATAACTGACAGGCACCCGCAAGCGCGAGTTCCTGTCAAAAACGCGTCCATAGTTACTGTAGACGGTGCGGTGGGGGGGAGCAAGTCACGTGTCTATGTGAGTTAGTGCTTCGTGCTACGCTCACAGGGAGAGACGCATTCTTATACTTTATAGTATAGGATAATTGCCCTTAAATTAACACTATTCCTTTTAGGTGATCTTGTTCCTTTAAGTTGATAAGTATGGTAATGTTGTCAACATCTTTAACCCCTTGAATGCTGTCATGTACAAATATTGACTTGTTTGCAGATTTTGTTATTTGACCCAAGCTTGACGCTGGTTTTTGGAACCACTGGTACAGGGACCAAGGTGTCTTATTTACGGTATGTGAGGCTCTCTGCAAATGACTAAGATTTGGCAGGCTTACATTAACAGGGATTTATTTGTTATAAGCTGTGATCAGGACTCTGTGTTCCTGTGAACGTCATAAACAGCTGCTCACTTTCAGAGCTACACTGTTACTCTATACATCTCCTACAGATATATATGTCTTGCTTTATTCTGACCCCCACACTGTAGTATTTCAACACAAAATCAAATATTTTAAGTTAAGCAATGATCAACTGACAGCATTGGTTAATCAGAAAATATGGCCAGATGAAACACTGAGTCTGCAGAACTCTTGCGTAACAGATGGGCAGCTATCGCTGAAGTTTTCAAATTGTAATACTTATCAGTGCAGACTTTCCTAGCATTCAGGGGTGAGAAGCCCAATTTAAATCAGTGGAAATTGTTTGAATGTATATTCTCTTTGGTGCAGTTGGTTTGTTCCAGAATTGAACTTCTTTAATTTATTAAATACAATCCTGTGATTGGTAATCTGTGCATTGATAATCTGGAAAACTATAGGGGAGATCTAAGAAAAACACAGCAGTGGGTCCAGTATGCTGTTTGCACATAACTACTACCATGGGTGGCACGGCGTTACTTGTGCATTAACCCACACAAAGGCTCAGAGACACACACACACCTCTATCGAACTACCTGCCAATCTCTGATGCAGTGTATGACAGATGCTGTGGTGATGAGAGAGGTGGAGGGAAACTAGTGAACAGGAGGAGGAAGGTGCAATGGTGCCTGAATGAGGAGATCACCTCAGCCCTGTGATGAGAGAGGGGTATTTACCAGGGCAGCAGCACTGAGAACGTTGGAAAAGGGGGAGGTTCGACATTTGTGGCACTAAGAGGTGTGGAAAAGCGTCTAAAGGGAGGTGAGGCGTGGTTCGGTGCTGTGGCGATGAAAGAGTGTTTGGAAAGGTGGCAAAAGGGACGACGGAGGTAGGACGTGGGTGCTGAGAAAGGGAGACAGTGTAGTATTTTCAAATGGAATTGTTATTGAGTGGAATGAAGGCTGGTGAGATGAACATGGGGAGGAAGATGGACATGGATTGAAAGACATGGAGGGGAAATGTGTTGTATGTGAATCTCATTCCTGTTGGAGGAGAGTGAAGATGAACAGTGGTGATCACAGTGAGGGTGAAGAGTGGAGACAGCGTTAATGTGAGAGGGGGAAGGAGGTGGCAAATGTGAGGGAGGAAGTGTACCGGAGAAATGGCTCAGTTGGTTAAGGCACCAGCTGTAGAATCTGCTCAGACCGTGAGGTTGCAGGTTCTAGTCCCGGCAAGGTCAGCTTAGCCTTTCACCTTTCTAAGGTAGATAAAATGAGTCCAGGACATACTTGAAAACGACAGACAATCTCAATGTATTCTTCCTGGTAAAATACTTTCACAAAAAAAAAAAAAAGTGTACACAGATGTTTCTTAATGTAAGGTATGATACATAGCCTGCTGGCCACTCATTTCAAAACCAAGCTCCCATATCTCCCCTTTACTGCTGCCTCTTGGTGTCCCTGACATGGACCTAGAATGTGTCACGTGATGGCCTTCATATTTATTTATATATGTTTGTGTGAGTTGTATACATGCCTGCTAACCTTAATAAAAAGAAAAAAAGCTCTAGAACTGCATCTTTTCTGTGACTTTTCTCTTAGGCTGTGGCATTGTCTACATATTCATAGACTGATAGTACAGTGATTATGCCTAGCAATTTGGGGGGCAAAAATGAGGTTAAAACCATCTGTAACAAAATTCTTACTTTAGTCACGCCCACAAACTATGCCATTAAACTGTTTCCATGATGATGATACTTTTTCATTAAAAAAAAAAACAAAAAAAAAAAACAAAACACTTTTTATGCATACGTGCCGCCAACTTTTATGTGACAGTAGCAACAGATAATTGCAGAATTATTATACATCTCCCCTGTGTTCCTCGTGCAAACAGCAAAATATGCACAATTCTGGGACAAGCCAAATTGTTTCATACGGAAGGAATAACATTTCCTATTGATGTAAATGGGGCTTTTAACCCCTTGGATTAGGGTGACCACGGGTCCCGGAACGTCCGGGACTGTCCCTTATTTCAGGGACATGTCCCGCATCCCGGGTCCCCTTCAACCGGGACAATGAAGTGTCCCGGAATGAAGCCAAGCCGCCCTGAATGTCAGCCTGCAAGCGGTGTGTCACATCATGGACGCCGCTTGCAGGCTGACATCCAGGGCGGCAATGCAACTTACCTGATCTGGAGGCAAGCGCTCTAGTAATACAGAGCGCTGGGAGATGACATCATCTCCCAGCGCTCTGCATTACTGAGCACAGCGCGTGGGAGCTTCAGCTCTGTGCCGGAGGAGGCACAGAGCACTTTGCACTCCGCACTCCGCTAGACCACCAGGGACTCAAGGTAAGGCAATAGGGTGACCACGTCCCGGAATGGCAGAAGGGAAATGTGGTCACCCTACCTTGGATGCTAGAGAGGTTGTCAACACTTTTCAAGACCTCTCTAGGATTAAAGTAGTGAAATGTCCCACTGAAATCTTTTGAAAGCTTTTCTACTTTTAGTGACATTTGTTTGCTCCAGAATGTCACTACCTCATTGGTACATCAGCCTCACTCTTTCAGATTGAGGTTTACTTGTATAGTTTGGTAAAAACATGTACAGGCTTGCCTGCCAGGCCAAGGCACCAACATTTTAGGCAAGCTCTAACATAACATTTGATCATATTGTAGTTTATGACACTGGTAGGCAATGTTGGTCTTCAGGTACTGCTAAGAATGCATGATTTCCAGATATCTCTGATTTAAGGTGGGTGGATCAAGAAAAGGTTCTGAGAAACTGACACTTCCATTTGTCCTTAAGCAGAGATATCTTGAAAACATAGTGTTAGTGGCATTTGATGACTACATTTGTGTAACCATGTCATATGGATTACAAGGTGTTCTATAATAGGGACTAAATCTACACCTTTTATGAGCTTTCAAGAGCCTTCCATAAGGAGAACATCTGCAGTGGGTGGGTCACTTCAAAACCTGGGATAGAGACATAGACGTTGACAGCATATAAGAACCATTCGATCCATCTAGTTTGCCCATTTTTCCTACTGTAAAACCCTCAGACCTTACTTTCAGGACAGCCTTATGCCTATCCCAGGCATGCTTAAATTGCCTCACTGTATTAACCTCTACCACTTTTGCTGGTAAGCTAGTCCATGTATTTACCACCCTATCAGTGAAGTAAAACTTTCTTGAGTTACTTCTAAATCTTTGGCTCTCTCGTATTCAACTATGGCCTCTTGTCCTAACACTTCTACTCCTTTGAAATGTACTTCCCATCTGTACTTTGTTGAATTCCTTTATGTATTTCAGTGTGTCATTTTCCCTTTCTCTCTTCTCTCTTTCAAACTTTACATGTTCAGATTCTTTAGTTTTATCTTGATAATCGTTCTCCTGTAAATCATTCACCATTTTAGTAGCCCGTCTCTGAACTGTCTCCAGAATATCTGTACCATTCTGGATATGGAGTCTCCAATACTCTAAGTGAGGCCTACCCAGAGATCTGTAGAATGACAAGAGCACTTCCCTCCCTCTGTTAGCAATGTCTCTAGCTGTGCAAACCAACACTCCGCTTGCCTTCCCTGGTTCTTTGTTAAAGGGGAATTATCACCCCTATACAAGTTTAAATCATTGCCTCTGTCAGTCTTGTTCTGTTCTTCCCCAAGTATTGTCACATTTCAACCAGTTTACATGGAGAAATCCTCTGTCATTGGAGGAGGTTGGAACACGTTAATACTTGTGGAAGAACAGGAGAAGAGTGACAGACTGCGGTGCAAAGCTGTAACTTCAGTCTGTCTGGAAGTAAGGCAACAGCTAATTTTTCAAAATATAAATTTCACAAGAGCATTTTTATGACAAAATAAAAGAGATTAAAGCTTATTGCTATATGACAATGGCAATGAGGTAAATGTGTATAAAGGTGATAGTTCCCCTTTAAACTTCCTGCCTACCATTGAAGTCAGTAGAAATAGTTTCTCTGTTGACAGCACAGTACCCATATTTATTATATTCTGCCTTTGGATTCTGTACGTCCCAAGTGCATTATTTTACATTTATACACATTAAACTGCAGATTTTTGATGCATATTAAAAAATACCATACATTACCTTGAAGACCTTTTTGTATTATCATTAATAAAAACATAAAAAATGGGACCCAGTACCCCACTAGTAACATGACATTCCTCTGAATGGTCTCCATTAAAGTGTTAGTAATGTCTGAATAAAACTTTTTTGCATTTAGAAGAGCTTAAAAAGCTGATCTAAATGCAAAAAAAGTATATCTCAAACCGCTATGGTTTAAGAGATACGGACGTTTAAAGTTTGATTTCTCCTACTGACAGCTGTAAAGCTGTCAGCAGGAGATCCGTGTCGGTCGACACGCTGGCGCTTGAGAAGTGCCGGGATCTCGTTACTTACACGGAATCCCTTCATTGGAATGGTCTAAAATGTGTGCCTGAACACTAGGCACACGTTTTAGACCATTCCAATGAAGGGATTCCCTGTAAGTAACGAGATCCCGGCACTTCTCAAGCGCCAGAGTGTCGACCGACACGGATCTCCTGCTGACAGCTTTACAGCTGTCAGTAGGAGAAATCAAACTTTAAACGCCCGTATCTCTTAAACCATAGCGGTTTGAGAGATCAGGTTTTTAAGCTCTTCTAAATGCAAAAAAGTTTTTTTCAGACATTACTAATAGGGGTGCACCGAAATTTCGGTGGCCGAAATGTTTCGGCCGAAAATGGCCTTTTCAGCAAAAAGCCGAAATAAAAAAAATGGCCGAAAATCCTTGTCAGCCCGCATCATCACGCGCCCCTGCCAGCAGACTGATCGTTACTGTCTGGCAGCAAGCGCTTCTCTTCCGGTGCCTCTGCCCTCTTCTCTGTCTGTATGTCATCACGGCCCGCAGGGGCGCGTGATGATGCGGGCGGGCAGGAGGGAGCTCAGAGCCAGCCAGCCGCAGGGGACCGGGAGAAAGAGAGGTACAAAGGGGGAGAAAGTACATAGGGGAGAAAGAGATGCACAAGTGGGAGAAAGAAGTACATGGGGGAGAAAGAAGTACATGGGGGAGAAAGAAGTACATGGGGGAGAAAGAAGTACATGGGGGAGAAAGAAGCACATGGGGGAGAAAGTGAGGCACAAGGGGGAGAAAGTGAGGCACAAGGGGGAGAAAGAGGCACATGGGGGAGAAAGAGGCACATAGGGGAGAAAGAGGAGAAAGAAGCACATGGGGGAGAAAGAAGCACATGGGGGAGAAAGAGGCACTAGGGGGAGAAAGTGAGGCACAAGGGAGAGAAAAGTACATGGGGGAGAAAGAGAGGCACAAGGGAGAGAAAAGTACATGGGGGAGAAAGAGAGGCACATGGGGGAGAAAGAGAGGCACATGGGGGAGAAAGTGAGGCACAAGGGGGAGAAAGTGAGGAAAGTGAGGCACAAGGGGGAGAAAGTGAGGCACAAGGGAGAGAAAAGTACATGGGGGAGAAAAGTACATGGGGGAGAAAGAGGCACAAGGGGGAGAAAAGTACATGGGGGAGAAAGAGAGGCACAAGGGGGAGAAAGTGAGGCACAAGGGGGAGAAAAGTACATGGGGGAGAAAGAGAGGCACAAGGGGGAGAAAGTGAGGCACAAGGGGGAGAAAAGTACATGGGGGAGAAAGAGAGGCACAAGGGGGAGAAAGTGAGGCACAAGGGAGAGAAAAGTACATGGGGAGAAAGAGGCACAAGGGGGAGAAAGAGAGGCACAAGGGAGAGAAAGAAGTACATGGGGGAGAAAGAGAGGCACAAGGGGGAGAAAGAAGTACAAGGGGGAGAAAGAGAGGCACAAGGGGTAGAAAGAAGTACATGGGGGAGAAAGAGAGGCACAAGGGAGAGGAAGAAGTACATGGGGGAGAAAGAGAGGCACAAGGGGGAGAAAGAGAGGCACAAGGGGTAGAAAGAAGTACATGGGGGAGAAAGAGAGGCACAAGGGGTAGAAAGAAGTACATGGGGGAGAAAGAGAGGCACAAGGGGTAGAAAGAAGTACATGGGGGAGAAAGAGAGGCACAAGGGGTAGAAAGAAGTACAAGGGGGGAGAAAGAGAGGCACAAGGGGGAGAAAGAAGTACATGGGGGAGAAAGAGGCACATGGGGGAGAAAGAGGCACATGGGGGAGAAAGAAGCACATGGGGGAGAAAGAGGCACATGGGGGAGAAAGAGGCACATAGGGGAGAAAGAGGAGAAAGAAGTACATGGGGGAGAAAGAGGCACTAGGGGGAGAAAGTGAGGCACAAGGGAGAGAAAAGTACATGGGGGAGAAAGAGAGGCACAAGGGGGAGAAAGAGAGGCACAAGGGGGAGAAAGAAGTACATGGGGGAGAAAGAAGTACATGGGGGAGAAAGAAGTACAAGGGGGAGAAAGAGAGGCACAAGGGGTAGAAAGAAGTACATGGGGGGACAAAGAAGTACATGGGGGAGAAAGAGAGGTGCATAGACCCCATAGTAAAATAATAACAATGATGCATGTTAACTGTGTAAAGTTTTTTATTCTACTGTTTGTTTTTAACACTCAGTTTGTTCATTAAATAATGAAAAATTAGCATATTGTTTTTTTTATCCAATTAATCGAAAAAATAATCGGCCAACTAATCGATTATCAAAATAATCGTTAGTTGCAGCCCTAGTAATCCTAGTACTGAGCAGCCGCGCTACATCACAACGTAGCTAGCGCGGGCTGCTTAAAATCAACAGACACAAAAAAAACAGCTAGGTGGTAAGCTGTTACCACAGTGCTCCCCTGCTGCTGCTTTTGGACATTTTCCGTGCCGAGAGTGACAGGAGACCCTGAGTGGCTGCTGTTGATGCCCAGCCTGCATTCCTCTGCTGGACCATAGAAGAGGTATTGGTAATACACATCCAAAATACCAAAAATGTTTAGAAGAACTAAAAGCTATAGAAAAAATAAATAATAATAATAAAAAGCCACACTAGATGTAAAAGGATAATTTTATAAAAACCTTTTTCAAAGTCAAGGTTTAAATACATTCATAATGCATATTTTAAAACCCTATCTCTGACTTTGAACCGGTTTTGACAAAATTATCTTTTAAAACTTGTTTTTGTTTGTAAAATAGAAACATCTTGGCCATTGCTGGGCAGTCATAAGAATCTCATTTCTCCACTACCAGAAATGAGATTCTTATGTTTGCCCAACCCTGGCCAAAATATTTTTTTTCCTTTTTACAAACAAAAACATAATATAACAGGCTAAGTTTATGAAAACTTTTTAAAAGTCAGGGTTACGGTTTTAAAATATGCATTAAAGTCATTTTTGGTTTCGGTTTTCGGCCAAGTGCATCCTGACGTTTCGGTTTCGGTTCAAAATTTTCATTTCGGTGCACCCCTAATTACTAACACTTTAACTACAACCCTCTGTTGCCAGCCACTTATCCAGGGATGTTTCTAATACATTCGAACACAATAGAAGTCTGCCCCTCCACTCCAGTTTAATGCATAAAACTAAATACAGCTTTCCAATATCTATTTTTTTACTTCATCTCTGTTTACATAAATGACTTGGACTGATTATAGGTCAATATGTCTAGGGAAAGCTCATCAAAACAAGCCATATAATGCACCATTAACTTCTCCTACAGTTGCCAGCTATGAAGTAGCACAGGTTTGTCTAGTTTTCTGTTTGTGCTTTTACTTCAGGGATTTGTGGAGAGTCACTTAATACTTGTGCACAAAAGTTTATTGTGGTGTTTTGGCACTGTGCTTTTTTATTTATTTATTTATTTTTTATTTATTTTTACTAGCAAATATTTTCTCAACTTTTTGCAACTTTTACACCACATCTTACTAAATTTCACTTACATTATACCAGGATTGTTATATATAAGTGGATTAGAATTTATCTTAAAGGGACAGCAGTGCCTAAAACAACTGTAGTAATTTTAAGATCTTTTAAAATCAACTTTATGTTGTATTATCTATTTTTTTTATTATTTAGAAAGCTACATTTTTAATAATTTAGATTTATGGAGTATGTGAATTAAGGCATGCTGTGCAGGTTTTTCCGGTTTCAGCTCCATAAATGCATTGATACTTAACCATTTATTTATAGGAGAGGAGGGCAATTTACTTGTGAGCAATGTAAGGGAGTGGGGGGATGTAATGAACTGCAAAGACAGGATATGTGTAAACCGAATGCCTTAATTAGCATAATCTATTCATCTAAGTATAACGGGTTCCTAAATATAACATAATTAATACAACATATATGATTTAGTCCTTTCAAAATCATTTAACATTATTTTAGGTGATGATGTTCTTTTAAATATTCATCACTGTATGAGAGGTTTCAAGGTGCAGAGTATGGGATTGCTGATGTGAGGGAGAGAAGATTGGCTAGAGGGAGGGGGTCACGTTTCATGAATTCTGGAACCCTTCATTTGTGACTGGCTGAGAGGAGAGTTTACTCTGTGCCCTCTGTAACCCACTTCACAGCCAATGGGAGAGTGGGAAGAGATTTATTAGAATAGCTTGGGCTACTTTAATTGTATTTTCTAGTGATGGCTTTTTTTGATTTTCACTTCAGTTGCGGAGGAGACTGCAGCATATAACTAGGGTGTCTCATACAACACCAGACCTCAACCTTCAAGGTAGGTGATACACATAGTAATGTGGGCCCCTTCTACCCACATTTTCTATTATGGGTAGGTTACCTGATATGAAGGGGCATACATTTGTCAGTTTACAATAGAGAGGGACATTGCATGTGTAATTATTTGGTTATCATTGGGATAAGGAAGGGGTGCCTGTGTTTTGTCTAACATGAACTAGCTCACACTTTAACACACTAGCACTGTATCAAACATCAAGCATTAGCTATTTTCCTTTGATCCTCCTGCTTCTCTCAGTATTTTGCGTGGATTATATTGCGAGCCAAAGAACACAAAGCTGTGATGGTTAGAATGCAAGCGGCATTTGTGCGGCCTACACTTGTCATGGAGCCTGCTGAACAGGTAATAGAATACTTACAGGGAGAGGGTGTGTTTTCTGTAACTATTGTTTTACTGTCCCTAATAGAATTAAGGCCCAAGAGAAGACTGCATTGCTAGTCCCAATGAATCAGTGGCAGAACTGAATGGGGTCTAAAAAGTCTCCCTGTGCACAATTGTTGGTACCACGAGGGATTTGAAGTCATACATTCAGTTTTGTTGGGGTGCAAAGCCCACATAGATAAGTGAAGTGTGTTCAATGCCAGCAGTAGCTGTGTATGGGACTGCTAGTGTCCAGGTTGTGTTCCAGCCTGCTGCAAGTGGTGGTCAAGTATGAACTTTAGACATGAGCCCTTTTGGGGCTGCACTGTGCTTTCATGGGCTTTTTATGTAGTTTGCTCTCATAGGGGCAGACTTGACAAATCTAAATTGCCCATTCCTGGACTTTTTAACTCCTTGAGTGCTTTACTAGCAGTCACAGGTTTAAAAAACTCCAAAGGAAATTTTTGGCACTTTTTTTTTATTAGTCTCCTATAGTGGTTTGTTTGCCCCAGAATTGCTTAACTTTTGTCTTTTATACTTGTGTGTTAATGTTCATACCTGGAAACTCTCCTGATCCTTTCAAGAGACTTTGGCTTTTAGCGATAATTATACCCAATTTCTGGGGACAGGTTGATTCTCATCTCAAAGTTCTTTTTAACCCTTTGAGTGCCAGAGAGGTACGCAGTGTATTGCTCTGCAATGCATTGTGTACCCCTCTGGCACTCAAGAGGTTAACCCCACCCACTTCACATCTGGTTCCATCTAATGTTCATCCCTTTCTGTCGCACTCACAGCAAGTAATGAATTAAGGCTGATGTACGAATATTAACTTGAGCAATTGTGGAGCAAGCCAGCTGCACCGTAGGGAACAAATAAAGATTCCTATTGTTTTAAAGCAATAGAAATGGTTATATATTAAGTCAAGATCGATTCTTCAACATATTATTTCATAGTGAAGTGTACCTTTTGTAACAGTCCATAAAGTTGTCGATTTCATTTTATTTTATATTCGTGTCCCCCTCCTGCCCCTTTTCTATACGACACGATCTCTCCCATCAAAGCAAGCCAGTCCGGATGGAGCACTATGAGGGACAATGTTCTCTGAGCATAAGGAGAAAGCCTACCCACCATCATCAAGGTGAACAGGGTTTTCCTTATACTGATAGACTGAAGATTGTCCCTCCTTGCAATCTGTCCAGTCAAGTGACCGGATTCGAAATCTGAGGGGAGACATCGTGACGTATGGAAAAATGGTGGGAGGGGGACAAGGTACACTTTGTTATGAAAAGGTATACTAACCATTAGTATCCCTTTAAAAAGGGGCTTTAACTCCTTGACTGATATATTACTCTCCATCGAATGAATTCTAATCTAGCATTCATTGGGTTAAAAGTCCTATTTATAGTCTGTGGGAATGTGGGGAATTTTTTTGTTCTTGATGGTGCAGCAGGCTCGCTCCTAATTTTCCTTTATACCTATGAGCTACTGAATTAAAAGGGAGGTGTATTGTGCAGTGAATGCGTGATCTGGAATTGACTGAAGAATAGTAGATGGACTGCTCAATGGAGGATACAATGAAGAACATGATGTATACATCTACTGGTGTTTTTAGACTGTGGTACTAGTACCCTGAGGGTACTGGCCACACAGTCAGGGGATACCTACCATAGGGAGTACCCATTGTCTGTATAGTTCTGCCAGGCTCTACTTAGCAACATTATGCATGCTTGACAATAGCTGAGCTTGAATATCTATATTGTGGGTATGGCCAACAGCACAGATAAATAGTAGGTAGGATAGGGTAGTGGCTTTGAACATGTATTAGTAGGATGGAAACACTGGGTAGCAGAGAGCGCCCACATAAGCTAGCTGCGCCCATTACCTGTGCCTCATTTGTAGCTTGCGAGTGATAACTCCCCTTTTTAACTGTATCACTGCTAATTGTGAGTGTGTCTGAGACTTATGGAGAAAGGAAAAGTACAACTTCCTCCATAATTGCTACATTTCATTTTTGTACATAAAGCCCACTATGTGTCTGAGTACTAAAAAACAGAATAACTCTGAAGGTTCCCTTTTGAAAGAAATGTAATAATAATAATCTCTATTTATATAGCGCCAACTTATTCCGCAGCGCTTTACAATAGGGATGTATCTTATCTTCTTTTAACCCTTTTACGAGGTACCCTCTGACACGCAAAGGGTTAAATGTATCCATTGTATCTGCCATAACCACCTCCTTGTGCAAGGAATTCCACAATTTAACAGACCTTACTATAAAAAAAAACCCTTCCTCTGCTGAAGTCTAAAACTCTTTTCCTCTAATCTCAAGGGGTGTCCCCTGGTCACCTGATCAAGCCTTGGAATAAATAGTTCACAGCAGAGATCCTTGTATTGGCCTCTCATATACTTGTACAATGTGATAAGGTCTCCTCTTAGTCGTCTTTTCTCTAGAGTAAATAAACCAAGTTTGTCTAGTCGTTCCTCATACGTCAAGTTCTCTGTTCCCTTAAGTAATTTTGTTGCTCTTCTCTGTACCCTCTCTAGTTTTAGTATATCCTTGTCAGGGTACCTGTGCGGCGGCTGCTCGATCTGAGCACGTCTTTCCCCAGCGACTCCTGCTGCATTCTCTGCCGGCACCTGGTGTCTTGCCTCCATTGAGGCTTGGCTGCGTCCTGGCGGCTCAGCCGCCTGCTGGTGCCTTGTGCGGATCCAGACACTTTTGCTGTCGGCATTCCGGCAGGCGGGTGATGTCATAGTTTGGGCGCACGTCCAAGGGCATGGATGTGCACTCCATTTAAAGGGACAGCCACCTGTTGGCTGCTCCTCCTCTTCCTGCTACTACACTATTTTAACTGCCTTGACACAGGGCTCAGTCGCCCTTTCGTTGGTGTCCAGTGCAATTCTATAATTTGGCTCTTTGTGCATGATCTGGCTTGTCTGACTAACTGACCTGTGGCTCTGTCTGACTATCCGCTCTGTGGCTTTGTCGGATAACCATTCTGGTGCAGACCTGCGGCACTGGCTGACTACCTGTTCTATGTTTAACTTCTGGCTTGTCTGACTACCCATTCTGGTGTTGACCTGGGGCTCTGTCCACTGCGTATCCAGCATACCAGCGCTTCAGTGGATATCCTATCTGGTGCAAACCTGTGGCTCTGGCTGACTACCCGCTCTGTGCATGACCTCTGACTTGTGAGGCTACAGGGGGTAAGAGTACACTTCTACCCTTAGTTCCTAGGAAGAAAACACCGCTTAAGCGTAACCGGTATTTTTGTTCCTTTCAGAACCAGACAGTTCCCTCAGCTCCGAGTACCTCCTCCAAGCCCAAACAGCAATGGAAGCACAAGGTCTCCTTCAAGCCCAAGGCTTCCAAGCCTTCTTTGGCATGACTCACCGAACCCGGGTCCACATTCTGCTGTGGGTGGTCGTCTGTGTCACTATCACAGCATTTGGAGACTTCAGTGATGGACCCATGGGTTTTGCAGGTAGTGATGGAAGGGTACAGGATCCCTTTATTCTATCTTCCTCCCTTTCTCTTTCTTCCTTTTCATACGCCTCAGGGCACAGAGAAACACCATCTGTTCAGGCTCCTCTGGACAAGGACGTTCTAGACCTGGTTCCAGTTGAGGACAGAGGTATGGGGTTTTTACTCAAATCTCTTTGTGGTCTCCAAGAAGGACGGTTGTCGTTCCATTTTGGACTAGAAGGATCTCAATTCCTTTGTGACCCGGACTCATTATCACCAGGAGTTTCTACAGACGGTGTTTGCTGCCATGTCCCCGGGGGAATTCCTTGCATCTCTGGATCTTCAGGATGCCTACTTACATATTGCCAGAGAGCCAGCAGTACCTCCCGTTTTGCCTGCGACCGGGGACATCTTCAGTTCTCAGGTCTACCATTTGGTCTAACGACAGTTCATCAGGTCTTCAACCGTGTCCTGGGAGCCTTGGTGTCCCTCCTCCACCGAGACGGCATCAGAGTTATTCCATACATGGACGACCTGCTTCTGAAAGCCTCTTCTGTGGAACTTCTTCATCAACAGGTTCAGCAATGCATTCATGCACTCACCTATCACTGGTGAATCATCAACTTGGACAAATTAGATCTTGTCCCATCCCAGCATCTGGTCTTCCTGGGCCTCCTCTTCGATAACCAGAAGAACATGGTGTTTCTCACGGATGAGGTGGCTCACCAGATCGCCCACAGGGTTTCTGCGATACTGGCTCAAGATCCAGTTCCAGCCAAGAAGCTGTCATCTCTCGTGGGGAAATTCTTTTCCACCATAGAGGCAGTACCGTTTGCAATGGCATACACCAGGGAACTCCAGTGGTTTGTGATCCAGGTATGCAGGGGTCAGCCAGACCTTCTGAAGACGTTGGTGTCACTTCCTCTTCATGTGGAACTGAGTTTGTCCTGGTGGCTCGACCTCTCCAATCTGCTGAAGGGCAAGTCCTTCCTAGTTTCCTTCTGGACCACGGTGACGACGGATGCTAGCCTCTCCGAATGGGGAGTGGTCTTGGGTCGCCTGAGCGCACAGGGTCGGTGGTCTCCGGAAGAACCTCTCCTTCCCATCAATGTGTTGGATCTTCTGACGATATTTCATGCCTTTCATCATTGAACATCTCAGCTGGAAGACTGTCCAGTCCGGGTAGAGTCCGACAACGCCACGGCAGTGGCTTACATCAACAAGCAGGGCGGAACAAGAAGTCTCGCCACTTGGTTTGAGGTCAAGGTTATTTTGTCCTGGGCAGAAGAACATGTCCCTGTCATATCTGAAGTGCACATTCCTGGTGTGGACAACGTCATGGCAGACTTCCTCAGTCGACACACAGTGGACAGCGGAGAGTGGGAGCTGCACCCAGAGGTGTTCAACATCATTGTTTAGAAATGGGGTCTTCCTTACATCGACCTGATGGCGACAAGACACAACAGGATGATTCCGAGGTACCACTCTTGATGGAGGGACCCTCTAGCTTTGGCGGTGGATGCAATGTCCGTTCCTTGGTTATTCCCTCTGGCCTACATCTTTCCTCCCCTCACCATGTTGCATAGGGTGCTACGGAAATTACGACTGAAGCGTTGTCCAGTTATTCTGATTTCTCCGTAATGGCCTTGCCATGATTGTTTTCTGGATCTGTAGGTGGCAGAACCGTTCCGGCTCCCTTGCCATCCAGATCAGGGTTACCTGTGGAAGGAGGATGTTAATCGGCTAGCTTTGATGGCTTGGAAATTGAATCCTCAGTATTGAAGAAGAGAGGTTTTTCTTCTGTTGTGGTGGCTACTATGTTCTTTACCCGCAAACCTGTTTCTTCCAAGATCTACCATCGTGTCTGGTCGACCTTCCTATCTTGGTGTGCTGACAAGGACCTGTCTAAGGAATTTGATCTGCCTACGGTCCTGGCCTTCTTGCAGGACAGTGTGGATAAGGACCTCAGTTTGAGTTCGCTTAAAGTTCAGACGTCTGCTGTCTCTGTTTTCTTTCAGATACGCATTGCCATCCTTCCTGATGTCAAGGTTTTCTTCCAGGGCGTTGCTCATACTCATCCTGCCTTCAAGATTCCTGCTTCTCTGTGGGACCTTAACTTAGTTTTGGGCGTTCTTCAGCGCCCTTCATTTGAGTCTTTGACTACTATTCCTCTACGCCTTTTGAAGTGGAAAATGGCTTTTCTCCTGGCATAAATCTATTAAATAAGGTAATAATTCTGGCGACTAGCGCTACTAAGCAGCTAGTTGCCAGATGGGGACTTAACTAAGCTAAAGATGTTGCGCGGTGGTAGTTCCTCTTTAACGTTGTAAATCACTATTGTAACTGGAAACTGCTGATTTTTAATGGAATATATACATTTGTTGCAAATGGAGGATTTTTCGAGGAAAGCAAAGTTTGAAAGACTCAGTTATTATTTAGATGTAAAATTATTATTTCTAACCTTGTCGACTTCTTGACTATATTTCCTACTCATTTTGCAATTTGATGTATGTTTTCATGTAAAACAAAGTAATTTTGAAGAAATCCCCAAACTTTGGAACGGTAGTGTATATAATAATTTTAAATCTCAGACTGACCACATTTGGCCCACAGGCCACAGTTTGGACCCCAGTGGCTTCTAGATCATTAATAAACAAGTTAAAGCATTGGGCCCAGGACTGAACATTGTGAGACCCCAATTACAACTTTAGACCAACTGTAAAAGGTTACATTTACAACAACTATCTGTCATTTAAAGATGATTGGGGATTTTTATTTGTTCCTTACTTTCCCTAGAATTGCTCCATCTTCTGACTTGCATGTTTGTCAATCAATATTTGGATGGCTCTACAGTCAATACGAAACTATCAACAGGTTATCAGAATCCTTCATATAATAGTACAGAATATCATAAACCTTTCTCTGATTATGAAATGCCATTATCCAGTTATAGATAACAGAGTTACAATTCTAATATAGGTATATGAGTTAGGTGTCCTTCATAGAGCAGTACAGTTATCTAAGCAAGTCTTTCTGTTAATCAAATTAAGTCACTTGTTCCTATCGGTATAGTCCAATTACCCTACTAACGTAGAAAGTAGGACACCATTGTCTCCCAGCCAAAATTGAATGAATATGTACAAATGTTCTCTGCTCTATTACTACAAGCATACAACAAATGCAGTTTATCACCCTGGTGCCTTTACAACAAAATCTTACTTTCACAAGACACTTGAAAATAATTATTTTTGTACATTTAGGTTTATAGATTCTATGTAATACTGGTTTCTAGGCATTGGGAAACTTCATCTCTTGTACATGTTCATAGTGGTAATGGAAGAAGTGGACTTGGGTTTCCTTTCCCAACGTTAGGTTACACGTAACGGACATGTGATCTTTATGTCCAGAGGCAGCTCTGCCATTAGATAATTAATTCTAAAAAAAAGTCCAAAGTAATTTATGGTCTATACTAGGTGTGTCAGACATGCTTCTCCCAGCTCACTAGACATTAGCCCACACACCGCTGAGCATAGTAAGTGTAATGTGGCACTGCACCCCTGCTTTATTCCTCATAATCTTTCTATATTGATACCTTGATTTAGCAGGACCTATAATGTAGTGTATGATCAGATGCAAGAAATGGGTAACACCGATTTTTAACTTGGACCACCAACAGAGATGTTGCTTTGCTGAAAAATGAATTGTAACATCCCTGGTAGTTATCTGCTTCAGTTAAAACCTGCTTTACTCCTCTCATCTGATACTTCATAGAATATGCCCTTATAAATAGAAGGATACATCTGTAGATGTACACAAATAAGATGTCTTGATTTTAACCATTTGAGTGCCAGAGGGGTATGCAACGCATTGCAAAGCAATGCGTTGCTTACCCTTCTGGCACTCAAAGGGTTGAGAACAAAGTGCCAGTCATACTCTGCCCTGCCTATGTACAGTGCTGCAGTGTGTCAGAGTTTAGTACCAGTCCTTGGAAATCAAGACAGTGTAATTCTCCCACTAATGGAGAAGCGCAGGAGCTGCTCTCTGGTTGGATAGGTTAGAATGAATTGGTCTGCAGTTCACTGCACAGTAAATTATAGGCTTCATCAGTCTGAATGATAGTGTAGAGAGAGCCCCGCTCATGGCCATTAAAGCTTGTCAGAGCATTCTTGTGAAAGTAGCTTTTATGAGCAGGGTCCTCAGAGCAAACGGTACAAAATGATCGATCTGTACTGGTTTAAAGGGGCAGTATAGAATTAATACAAGACTTGTAAAACAATTTGCCAGTTCCCTCAGGCTCATGTGACTAGAGTTCCCATAGCTCATAATTCACCCATTGTTTGCTGGGCATAGCTGGTTGATGTCAGCGCCTTAGCTGGCACTCATGGGGCTTTTTTCTGTCTCCATAGATGCCTGTTGATGTTGGATTTGAGGCATGGGGCTTTTATGTTGCTTCTTTCAATACTGGAAAAAGCTCCTATGAGTATTAACTGAGGCGCTGACATCACCCAGCTGTGCAGATGTATAACTCCTTTCACATTGATTCAAAGTTTTATTTGTCCTCTGTGGTACAGCTGGTTTGCTCCAGAATCTCACCACCTCCTTTTATTATTCATTTTGTGCCTAAAGCTTGTGTCTTATGCCATAGACCTTTTTTCAACAGCAACCGGTTTACATAATCTTTATACACAAATGGCAAACAGTTTCAAATGTAAATGTAATTATTTTGTTTTATAAATCGATGCAAACATCAGCAATTTTTATTAGCACACGTTTTCATCATAGCTCTTACATGGAGCAGTCTACACCTGTTTTCTCATTTATTTATTTTTGTATTTATGGGCAAAATATATATGTTTCACTTATAGGATTATACAGTGTGAGGGTGGGAAAACCCCGGATTTATAGGAAGTGGTTAAAAAAGTAGTATGCCATAAGTAATGGTGACCATTGCTCTTTGCCACTATTCAGGGATGATGCCAAGGCAAGAGTACTTCCCCTGACTAGTCTGTTCAGCTGCTTTGTGGGTGTGGTTACATGACCCAGGCCTGACCTCACCTTTTTCTTGAGCATCAAGGGAGAATGGCCCATTGACTGTTGCTACAGATTGTGACCTCTACTGAGCTACAAGTAGCTTTCAATCCACAAACCTTTGTGTAGCCCTATGTTGTGCCTGTATGGCTTTAAGACGTGTGGTTCAGTTCTCCCGCATCTGCTTGACACACTGTTCTCATGAGTCTTTTTGTTCCGGAACTGTGTGTTGTCCCTGAAGTGAGCTACTTAGAACAGAGGACTTAAATTTAAAATCTGGGTGGTCCCAGGCAGTCCGGGCATCCGGTCACCCTAGCAGTAGTTCTTGTTTTGTGTAATCCTGCATCCAAAACCTATTGCAGCTTGTGCATAGACTAGAGGTGGGCAACCTATGGCCCTGATCCAGCTGTTGTAGGACTGCTCTTCTCATCATCCCAAGTTGTAGTTCAAAAACAACCAGAGGGAGGCAGGTTTTCCACCCCTGGCATAAACATATTCACAATAGCAGCATAGGCAAACATTTATCTTTATTGTATAGCTAAAACTTTGTTTCTTTCTGATTTGTTACCAGCAGTAGAATACCAAGAATGTTCTGGGCAATTGGAAATCCCCTCTTTTGCTTTTGTGTGTCATCATTTGTTTGCTTTCCTTTTTTAATGTTTGAGTCAGCCAAGCTCTTTCAAAACTTCCAATAATTGTCATAAAGTTCCATTCCCTTGTATGGTATTTTTTTTTTTTTTTTTTTTATCCAGATACCTGGCAGCCTCCCTGGTAAAACTACCAACAGTGTCTAATTCTAACGTTCTGTATCTTGGTGCAGATAGTAAGCTTGAGAATGTTAACTTCACCATCCCTGGAGGGTCTTAGGTGCTTTTATGAAAGATTGTAAAACAACAAACCGTTTACTTGAGATTCACTGATGCTGTGAATAATTTTCAAATATTTTTCTTGACTGTTGGTCATTTGTATTACAAGGGTTTTTCATGGAATACCACTGTGTAACCCTGTTTATTTACTATCTGACCCTCCTTGGGTAAAAACAAATCCTAGCACTTGTCTCCATGGGACATGGGTTTCTTTTGTATTTTCAGCCTTCCTGAGCTGTAATAACTTTCAATGAAAAGTTCTGAAACGTTTGATTAATCCGCAAGAAAACCTAAAATATTTTTCATAAAAAAATGTACTTCCCTTTTTAACATTTTATTTATTTAACACATTGTGTACTGGAGTGTACAAAGATTATGTTCTTTTAACGTTACATTTTTAGCGTGGCTGATTGGAAAGGGTTCCTGTGCAATATAATTTTTTTTTTTTTTACAAAGGTAAATACTTCCTAATTAGAGAAATTTGTAATATACTCATTAATCATCAGACTGTGCAACTATGTAGTAAATCATAAAAGTAGCAACTCTCACAAGGCTGTTTCCAAATTTGAAAGCATGTTAGTGCTTCAGATCTGACGTTTCTGTTCGTGTTGTAATTGTTACAATTAATCACGTACTATTAATGTGGAACTAGCACTTTATTAAGAGTTGGGTGATTCTTTTTAAAAGAGATTTCACAAATAAATGTTTTATGCAAATTAGCTAGTAATTCCTGGTAGGAAGAGACAGTTGGGAAGTAGAATGGACTGTTAGTATCTGACCCATCCGAGTGTGCCAGTCAGTACTACCTAGTTTGTTTAAACTGACAAAGCTAAATATCTTGTAAACCATAGTTTTAAATAAAACGTGGCATAAAATAATTTTGTGAATAGCATAATATGACAAAAATGAATTTTCCTGTGTCAGTAAGGAGACCGTCCTCTCCAATTAATGTACTCCGAGTTCAGCGAGGCTATGATTTGCAGGAGTTTCAAAGACTAACTTGTTCACCCTCTTTCCACTGACCCTCCCTTTCACCACTTACATACAAACTCACTACCTTTTCCCGATCATATTGCCTGTACCTCTCACAGGTGCACTCATTCAGCTGCCCACAAATCTCGACACCTAACTCCTTCACCATATCTCTTTTGAGCCTTCCTCCCTTTTGTCTCAGTGCCTAACTCCTTTACCTTGTCTCCATTCACCGTCCCTTTGCACTACTTACATGCATCCTTCCTTGTCTCTGCATTAACCTTCTCTTCCTTTCAACTAATACATGCCACATGAACTGGCATGTATGCATTGTCTTCAAACATCTCTCACACCCTCCATTTCATCTACTAGTCCCTCCTCAACTTACTGGTTCAATCAAAAAAACCTCTCTATCCACTTTGGTTTCTGACCATGGCTCCTTCTCCTACTTAAATGCCCCTTCATCTACATGCAGTCAGAAAAAACATCTGCCTCCCCTTCTCCTTGTAATCCATCCACTACTGGCCTATCTAAACAACCCTGCACACTCGCCCTTACTTTTGACATCTGCTGCTTCTTTCACTGCAGCAATGCCAGCTGGGTGACGGTGCGACTGTCATGTCACTTCACAAGCCGCATCAGGATACAGCAAACCCACAGCCTGAGGGTTGTCCGTGCATTACAGTCACTGGAACACATTGTCCAACTATAGGACAAACTGGGATCAGGAATCCACCAGTTGCAACCACAGATGAACATACAAGTAGGGGTGAGACTTAACCCCTTTTTTTTTTTTTTTTTTTTTTGTCATTCTAGCGAATGACTTCCGGGACTTACCAGGTACATCCTCTGTCACTAAGTGACAGTTTTTGTGCGATGTACCTGGTAAGTCAGATGTCGCGATGGGGGTTAAAGGGGTAGTAATACTTTGTTTTATCTTCATGTTTTTTTAATACCTACAAAATAAAATAAAGAATGATATAAATCTTCTCTCAATGGTTTGAGAGATATTCACAAGCAAAGTTTCCCCTCCTGCCCCTTTTACCTAGTGTAAACTATCTCTTCTCAGACGTGGAACGCAGTCCATAGACCAGACAGATAACAGCAGGGAACAGTCTTCTTCCTTTGAGAACAATGAAAGCCCTGCCGCCCTTGACAAGTTTTTCAGGTTTTTCCCTTATGTTAATTGAAGATTGTTCCTCTCTGCAATTTACCTGGACACCTCCCTTCTGCTCTGGCTGAGCAGTGTTACATCAGTAAAAGGGGTGGGAGGGGGATACTTTGTCATTGAATTACTCTTGAACTACAATTCTGACAGAATTGAAATAACACTCTCCAAAGTCCAAATAATATGATGATTAATTAGAGCTGCTTTTATTATGAAACATTACTATCCTTTTAAGAGTACACACAGATGCATAACAAATGGTTAGTAATACGGGGGCAAGTGGAACAAGCTGAGACCATTACAAGGCACGCTAGGCGCAGTGAAAGACAGGGTTTTGCAGAGACTTCTGCCACATCTTTCTATTCCTTCACGGGCAACACTGTTTTTCTTGTAGTGTGTGTATAATAAAATGTTAGTTTGACTTTAAATGCCTAGGCAAGGTTTTACCTTTGTTCACTCTGAGGTGTGTATTATTCCCCAGTACTGTCATTTGCTTATGCAGTTCATCTCATTAAAATGAGACCTTGAAAAGTCTATTTCTCTAACTCAATAGGTAGATCATAATTTATCTGTAATTTACACTAAGTACAGTGGATATAAAAAGTCTACACACCCGTGTTAAAATGCCAGGTTCTTGTGATGTTAAAGAATGAGACAAAGATAAATCATGTCAGATCTTTTTCCACCTTTAATGTGACCTATAACTTGAACAATTCAGTTGCAAAACAAACTGAAATCATGGAGGGGGAAAAAATAAAAAAAACTCACAATAACCTGGCTGCAGGGTTGTGCACACCCTTAAACTAATACTTTGTTGAAGCACCTTTTGATTTTATTACAGCAATCAGTCTTTTTGGGTAGGAGTTTATTAGCATGGCACATCTTGATGTGGCAATATTTGCCCACTCTTCTTTGCAAAAACACTCCAAATCTGTCAGATTGCGAGGACATCCTGTGCACAGCCCTCTTCAGATCTCCCCGCAGATGGTCAATTGGATTCAGGTCTGGGCTCAGGCTGGGCCATTCCAAGACCTTAATCTTCTTCTGGTGAAGCCATGCTTTTGTGGATTTGGATGTGTGTTTTGGGTCATTGTCGTGCTGAAAAGTGAACTTCCTCTTCATCTTCAGCTTTCTAACGGACGCCTGAAGGTTCTATGCCAAAATTTCCTGGTATTTGGAAATGTTCTTAATTGCCTCCACCCTGACTAAGGCCCCGGTTCCAGCTGAGGAAAAACAGCCCCAAAGCATGATGCTACTACCACCATTCTTTACTATGGGTATGGTGTTCTTTGGGTGATGTGCAGTGTTGTTTTTGTGCCAAACATACCTTTTGGAATTATGGCCAAAAAGTTCAACCTTGGTTTCATCAGACCATAACACATTTTCCAACGTGCTTTTGGGGGACTTGATGTTTGTTATTGCAAACTTCAGCCGGGCTTGGATGATCTTCTTTGTAAGAAAAGGATTCCGTCTTGCCACCCTACCCCATTAGCCCATTCATATGAAGAATACGGGAAATTGTTGTCACATGTAGAACACAGCCAGTACTTGCCAGAAATTCCTGCAGTTCCTTTAATGTTGCAGTAGGCCTCTTGGAAGCCTCCCTGACCAGTTTTCTTCTCGTCTTCTCATCAATTTTGGAGGGATGTCCAGTTCTTGGCAATGTCTCTGTTGTGCCATATTTTCTCCACTTGATGATGACTGTCTTCACTGTGTTCAATGGTATATCTAATGCTTTGGAAATTCTTTTGTACCCTTCTCCTGACTGATATCTTTCAACAATGAGATCCCTTTGATGCGTTGGAAGCTCTCTGTGGACCATGGCTTTTGCTGTGAGATGCAACTAAGCAAATGTCAGGAAAATCCTACTAGAATGGCTGAACTTTATTTGTGATTAATCGGAGTCACTTTCAATGATGGCAGGTGTGTAATGACTTCTATTTAACATGATTTTGAATGTGATTGATTAATTCTGAACACAGCCACTTCCCCAGTTATAAGAGGGTCTGCATACCTATGCAGCCAGGTTATTGTGAGTTTTTTATTTTTCCCCCTCAACGATTTGTTTGTTTTGCAATTGATTTGTTCATGTTATAGGTCACATTAAAGGTGGAAAAAGTTCTGACATGCTTTGTCTTTGTCTCATTCGTTATCATCACAAGAACCTGGCATTTTAATAGGGGTGTGTAGACTTTATATCCATTGTAAGTAGATCACAAGAAGATTCACTTTGAGTAATGTTTGCCTCTGATACTACTAGCATTCAATGGGATAAAAGCCACATTTAAATCAGTGGTAAATTTTGAAAACATTTCATTAGTCCCTCTGTTGTACACTTGGTTTGTCCCAGATTTACTTGTTTTTAACAGATTGTTTTGCAATATTGTGCATGCTGTTTTGTAGGGCTGCAACTAGCGATTATTTTGATAATCGATTAGTTGTCCGATTATTTTTTCGATTAATCGGATAAAAAAACAATATGCTAATTTTTCATTATTTAAAATGATTAAATGAACAAACTGTTAAAAACAAACAGCAGAATAAAAAACTTTACACATTTAACATGCGTCATTGTTATTATTTTACTATGGGGTCTATGCACCTCTCTTACTCCCCCTTGCACCTCTATTTCTCCCCCATGTACTTCTTTCTCCCCCCCTTGTGCCTCTCTTTCTCCCCCCTTGTGCCTCTTTCTCCCCCCTTGTACTTCTTTCTCTCCCTTGTGCCTCACTTTCTCCGCCTTGTACCTCTCTTTCTCCCCCTTGTACCTCTCTTTCTCCCCCCTTGTGCCTCTTTCTCCCCCTTGTACCTTTCTTCCCCTTGTGCCTCACTTTCTCCCCCTTGTACTTCTTTCTCTCCCTTGTGCCTCACTTTCTCCCCCTTGTACCTCTTTCTCCCCCTTGTACCTCACTTTCTCCCCCTTGTTCTTCTTTCTCTCCCTTGTGTCTCACTTTCTCCCCCATGTACTTCTTTCTCCCCCATGTACTTCTTTCTCTCCCTTGTGTCTCACTTTCTCCCCCATGTACTTCTTTCTCCCCCATGTACTTCTTTCTCCCCCATGTGTCTTTCTCCCCCATGTGTCTTTCTCCCCCATGTGTCTCTTTCTCCTCCCTTGTACTTCTTTCTCCCCCCTTGCACCTCTCTTTCTCCCCTTTGTACCTCTAGACTGTCACTGTCGCTCTCCATCTCACTGCTGCGTTGAGTTGGCGGGCTGGGGGGTAATCTGAGTGGCATCCGGTCCCCTGTGGCTGGCTGGCTCTGAGTTCCCTCCTGCCCGCCCGCATCATCATGCGCCCCTGCGGGCCGTGATGACATACATACAGAGAAGGGGAAGAGGGCAGAGGCACCGGAAGAGAAGCGCTTGCTGCCAGACAGTAACTATCAGTCTGCTGGCAACAAGCGCTTCTCTTCCGGTACCTCTGCCCTCTTCCTCTTCTCTGTCTGTATGTCATCACGGCCCGCAGGGGCGCGTGATGATGCGGGCGGATGGATCTTGTCATATTGACACTGGCGCGGCGGCAGTCTGGGGCTGCAACTAATCGATTATGAGAATCGTTGACAACGATTCTCATAATCGATTTTTATCGATAATATCGATTAGTTGTTGCAGCCCTACTGTTTTGGTCCCAATTTTATTATGTGTAGACAGGCTATATAGTGTATATACATTCACATAAACATATAAATATGTTTTTGTTTTTTTCCAAAATTGAGACACTTCCTTTTTTTAGGATCTTGGGTGTTGGCTTAACTTGAGTCCACTATGAATTGTGCTTATAATGTGTTCTGCCTCTTTTAATGGCTTCTATGAGTGTTGTTCTCCCTGTCCCTCTTTTATAGCCGTGTTCCCAATATTTTCTATAGAGGTTAAAAACACATGCAAAAATCAGTCTTCTTGTTCTTACTCACATGATCAGAATTATGAAAATGCAGATTTAAAGTTTGGAGAGGTGGCGTTGTACTCCATCATGCACCTGTGAGAAGTATAGCATCTGCTTTTAACCCCTTAAGGACTGTTGACACGCCAGAACCGCCACACCAGTGTGGACGTGAAGGACTGGTGGCGGTCCTGGCACATCATGAAATTCTGGGATGGCAGGGCGCCACTCAGCTCTGCCATCTCAGAATTCAATACAATGAAAAAAAAAACACATAGCCACTCTCACTGGGGATACGATCCGGACAAGTGCCTATATACTGGATGCTATATAGATATGGCATCAGACAGAGACATACGCAGAAGGTGGGTTGACAATACTGCTGACACGAAGTGAGAAGCAGTGTTGTCTCTGCCAGCGGAGTCGGTCTGATAGATTGCCTGTGTGTCCGAAACAACTGAGCACTGAATCAGAACGGAGGAAGGCTGAGTCCGGGACTGTAACGTTTGTGAGAGATATATGCTGTTATTTTATGATATCCTGTAAGTGAATTTTCACTTTGAGTGGTAATTTTAAAATTAAACTTTTAGATGTTGTTTTTTGCTCTTCTTTTTTGTATAATGAAAAGAGAAAAGTATGCAGTGGTCCTTAACAGCCGCCCTCCGCCGGATGGGGCTGTTGTTAAGGGGTTAAAATGAGATTGTTGTTTTCTGTAATGTTGTTCAATTGTGATACTTGTGCACGCCGTCTACCCTTTTTTTCCCACTAAAATTTTTGTTCAAGTGAGCTTTGCACATGATCTGCTTTTTTGTTACATTTGTTTGATTACATGTGCTTTGTGAGAATCGATAACACTTTGCGTGCACAATCAACCTTTTTTTTTTTTCTCCCATTTGCTTATTAGAGTAATTCCAGAGCAAACAGACTGCACCAAAGGTAGCAAATAAAAATTCCCTTTGATTGCATTCAATTGGGTTTTTAACCCCTTGATTGCTAGAGGCCTCTGGAGACCTGTCCAGCATTTAAGGGGTTAAAAAACATTTAACTAAAATTTGCAGCGTTTTAATCAGTCTCCTATAGGGAAGTTGGATTGCTTCAGAATTGCTCCAGGTTACCTTGCTGAATTGTGGGTGCTTTGCCCACTTCAACCCTCTGTGCAGTCTTGTATTGCAGTTCACTTTGAGAGCCAGAGGGGTATGAATGCCCCTCTGGTACTCAAAGGGTTAAATTTTATGCTCATCCTCTCCTATTGGTAAAATAGTGTGAGGTGTAATACACCACTCCCTGTAGCTGTGGTCACATCTTGTCATATGTCTTGTGTTTGTCAGTCATTCTAAGACAAACATCTTCCTGGTTCCTGGTGCTGGCTGCCAAGGTACTGAGGTTTTTCTTTGCTGTACAATGAAAATGCAGATAGTGTTGTTCTTTGCCTGTGAGATCTGTGAGGACAAACTTTCTGTTTGGTGCTTTGCATTTAACATAGGTTTTTACTGATTATAGGATATACCTGAAGGTTACCCCCCCCCCCCAGGCACAGATTTGATAAGCTGGAATTTTCTGTTGAAGCCAGTGCTAGAAGAAAATATTTACATGGTCAATGCTGACTCATAATTAGAATGACAAAAGTAAAGTGTTTTTTTTTTTTTTTAACTTCCTGTTAGAAACTCAGAAGAGTGTGGCTTTTTTACCTAGTATTTCAGGTGCATCCCATGGCAATGCACAGTCATAGCAGTAATGTGTGTCTTGTCTGGGTGGGGTCCCAGACTAACATGACTTCCACAATCTTGCAGTTGTCTTGTGAGCATAAAATGAGGTTTGAAGGAATCTTGTCTCCCCAAGCCTGCTGCAAAACAACACCTAGGATAGCCTGTATCTTCAGTCCTAAATGACTGCAATATTTTCTTAAAGATCTGTCATTGTTATGACATGCTCATTCTTATACCAAAGCCCAAAATTGCTCTTCCAACGGTTTATTTAAAGAAAAACTACCAGCTTTTAATAATACTCCCCCAAATACCATACTATGGCCAGGAAATCCTAATGGTCCCTCTAAAGTTTACATTTGTCCTGGATGTCATGTCAATGGAAGCAGACTTGATATTTGCTAGCAGGAAGCACAGGGCCTCAAACTTGGCCCTCTACATATGCTAATTGTAACCCCTTTTTAAGGACCAGAAGGGTATACAACACATTACTTTATTTCCTATCTTAGGGCAGAGTAGGTGTGTGCATTTTACTGCTTTATTTTGAAAAAACTACCAGTGACTTAACTGTCTACCTACATGGACATGACATCCATTAATATTTTCTGTCCATATTAGGAGGTGTTCTCCTTTAAAGGGATAGTAATGTTTCACAAAAAAAGCAACTTCAATTGATCTTCGTAGTATTTGGGCCATGGAGAGTGTTATTTCAATAGTAGTAGTTGTAGTTCAAGAGTAATTGAATGATAAATTATCCCTCCTCCTCCTGCCCCTTTTACCTAATGTAAGCCAACTTTCATTAGATGTGGAATCTGATCACTTGACCAGACAGCTCACAGCAAGGGACAATTTTCATACTGTGAACATAAGGAAAACTCTGCCCCTCTTGACAGCTTTTCTTTATGCTCACTGAAGATTGTTCCTCTCTGTGATCCATCCGGACAGTCTTGCTTCTCTGAGGTGAACAGTGTTACATCAGTAAAAGGGGCGGGACGGGTATACTTTATCATTCAATTACAGCTTGGACAGTATTGAAATAACACTCTCCATGGCCCAAATACTAAAGTGAGGGAAAACAATATCAGATCCTCTGCATTTTGTACTGTTGCCCACTGACAAAGAAATGACCGGTCTATAATTTTAAGGTTTATTTGAACAGTGAGAGACAGAGTAACAACAACAAAAAATCCAGAAAAACGCATTTAAAAACATTGATTTGCATTTTACTGAGTGAAATAAGAATTTGACCCCCTATCAATCAGCAAGATTCCTGGCTCCCAGGTGTCTTTTATACAGGTAACAAGCTGAGATTAGGAGCGCTCTCTTAAAGGGAGTGCTTCTAATCTCAGCTTGTTACTTGTATAAAAGACACCTGTCCACAGAAGCAATCAATCAGATTCCAAACTCTTCACCATGGCCAAGACCAAAGAGCTGTCTAAGGATGTCAGGGACAAGATTGTAGACCTACACAAGGCTGGAATGGGCTACAAGACCATCGCCAAGCAGCTTGGTGAGAAGATGACAACAGTTGTTGTGATTATTCGCAAATGGAAGAAACACAAAATAACTGTCAATCTCCCTCAGTCTGGGGCTCCATGCAAGATCTCACCTCGTGGAGTTTCATTGATCATGAGAACGGTGAGGAATCGGCCCAGAACTACACAGGAGGATCTCGTCAATGATCTCAAGGCAGCTGGGACCATAGTCACCAAGAAAACAATTGATAACACACTATGCCATGACGGACTGAAATCCTGCAGCACCCGCAAGGTCCCCCTGCTCAAGAAAGCACATGTACAGGCCCGCCTGAAGTTTGCCAATGAACATCTGAATGATTCAGAGGAGAACTGGGTGAAAGTGTTGTGGTCAGATGAGACCAGAATCAAGCTCTTTGGCATCAACTCAACTCGCCGTATTTGGAGGAGGAGAAATGCTGCCTATGATCCCAAGAACACCATCCCCACCGTCAAACATGAAGATGGAAACATTATGCTTTGGGAGTGTTTTTCTGCTAAGGGGACAGGACAACTTTACTGCATCAAAGGGACGATGGACGGGGCCATGTACTGTCAAATTTTGGGTGAAAACCTCCTTCCCTCAGCCAGGGCATTGAAAATGGGTCATAGATGTGTATTCCAGCATGACAATGACCCAAAACACATGGCCAAGGCAACAAAGGATTGGCTCAAGAAGAAGCACATTAAGGTTGTGGCGTGGCCTAGCCAGTCTCCAGACCTTAATCCCATAGAAAACCTGTGGAGGGAGTTTTCAGTCAGCAATCAGCCCTTTTTTGCCCGTTTTCCCTGATGAAGGTCTGATTGCTGACCGAAAACATTTGTCATGGATTGAATAAAGCCATTTTATCTCAAGATATCTACTTTGAGTGCTGTCTCCTTGGTCTGTGGATCTCCTGAGGCTGAGTATATTTGTGTGTGTAATATACTGCAGGGCTCAAAATTTCCACTAGCCAATGGCGAGTGAAAATTTAGCCTTGGTGAGTAGAAATTCAGCCCTGGTGGGTATGTTATGGCTTGCAGTGGCGAGTAACTTTTGAGGTCTGGCTAGTAGCAAAGGAGTTCACATTTTAAGCCCTGTATACTGGCAGTGTGGGACAGCGTTGCCTGTCATGTAGGTAATGTATAAAGATATACACTTACATCAGATGACAGGCTGATAAAAGACAGAGAGCAATGAGAAGAGTGGGTGTTGAGTGACAGACACACAGAGGATGGAGAAGGGGGGGGGTCATGAGTCATTGCAATGCAAATATGATTCCCACTTATTGAATTGATAAGCAACCCTTAAGGCAAATGTGCAATGTGAGGCCTTCCAGCTGTCCAGGGACTACAACTGCCATCGTGGGCAGGCAGGCAGCCAATGGCGAACGGCTAGCTGTGCATGATGGAAAATGTAGTCCTCTCCTGAACAGTTGAAAGGGTGCATAACATAAAGAGGTGCTGAGTGTAAGTGAAGGCGACATGGTGCATGACAGAGTTGACAGAGAAGGGGCGAGTATCACGGTGCCCATGCTATTCAGTGACATTTTGTCAGTCTACCTCCTGCTTTAAACCTATTGGTTGAACTGTGATTGTCCCGCCCAGTATTGTCCTTAAATACTGGGGTCTGGCACATCTCCGGTGCCCTTTCGTGGTGTTCCAGTACCAGTTCCTGATTATTGTGTACTCCCAGTTTATCGACCCTGCCTGACTACTCTGCATCTCGTTTCCTGCCTGTGCACCAACCCGGACTGCCTGACCATTCTGCTTCTCATCTCCTGTGTACCGACCCGGCTTGGCTGACGTTTCTGCTCCGTGTACCGACTTGGATTGGCTGACATTCCTGCTCCTTGTACCGACTTGGATTGGCTGACATTCCTGCTCCTTGTACCGACTTGGATTGGCTGACATTCCTGCTCCGTGTACCGACTTGGATTGGCTGATGTTCCTGTTCTGTGTGACTCCGCCCGGTTGGGCTGCTGCCTCCTCTGCACGCCCTGACCGGTCTCCGGTTAAGGGTAGTGCTTATCTTTTGCTGTCTGTGGACAGCTGTGCAGTTTGGTCTCGGTTGCCTCCGTGTCGCCCCGGCGACATTCCTATTGGTTGCCTTACATACCGTTCCAGGTTGGGTGCCTCTCAGGGCGAGTTGCTCAGATTCCGTTACTGCTACAGCAGTGCTCAGGCTGCTCAAGTCTCTGTTAATGCTATGGCAGTATCCAGTTGCCTAGTCTCCGTTACTGCCACGGCAGTGCTCAAGTGGCTCAGTCTTCGCTACTGCTATGGCAGTGCCCCTATTGCTCAGTCTCCGTTACTTCCACGGCAGCGCCTCAGTTGCTCATTCTCCGTTAATGCTACGGCAGTATCCAGTTGCCTAGTCTCAGTTACTGCTAAGGCAGCGCTCATGTGGCTCAGTCTCCATTACTGCTACGGCAGTGCTCAAGTTGTCTGTTCTCCGTTACTGCTATGGCAGTGTCTAAGTCACTCAGTCTCCGTTACTGCTACGGCAGTGTTCACGTTGCCTAGTCTCCATTACTGCTACGTAGGGGTGCACCGAAATTTCGGTAGCCGAAATGTTTCGGCCGAAAATGGCATTTTCGGCAAAAAGCCGAAATAAAAAAAATGGCCGAAACAGGGGAAGCTCTCTCAGTGCTCCCTGAACTGCCAGAGCCTTGTTATGTTAAGTCAGTGTCCACAATTCTGCGCTATGCTACCAGAACGTTATAGTTAAATAGCGATGGTTTTGCTCGTTATGTTCAGTCAGTGTCCTCGCTTCTGCAGCATGCTCTCAGAACGTGTTAATTCTCCACTTTAAAAGTTGCTATCTTCACTATACTACAAGTCCCATCATCCTTACCTTGCCTGGTGCCGAACATAGCTTTGTTTGAGTGCTAAACAGAGTTGTGAATGAACGCTGCCTCACTCTCTCTCCCCGCCCTGTATTCTGCTTGCAAAGCAGGGTAGGAAGCGGGACAGCGCTCATTCACAACTCTCTTTAGCACTTGAACAAAGCTATGTTCGGCACCAGGCAAGGTAAGGATGATGGGACTTGTAGTAAAGTGAAGATAGCAACTTTTAAAGTGGAGAACTAACGTTCTGAGAGCATGCTGCAGAAGTGAGGGCACTGATTGAGCAAAACCATCGCTATGTAACTATAACGTTCTGGGAGCATAGCGCAGAAGTGAGGACACTGACAACATAACGAGGCTCTGACAAAACTTTGTCCAGAGAACTTTTCATACATTGCAAGCCATTTATTTTGCAGACCACTGCATATTTAGTTTGATATTTTAATCCATACAGTGTTATGCTATAGTGTAAATTTTAGAGTACAATTATATTAAAGCAATGCACCCTGGGACTTGTAGACCTGTTTAGTAAGCAGTATTGGCAACCTTCAAGGGATAGTAATACTTCGTATTAACTTTATTTTATTTTGTAGGTATTAAAAAAACATGAAGAATGATATAAGTCTTATCTCTCAAACCTTTATGGTTTAAGAGATATTCACAAACAAAGTATCCCCCCCCCGTTCAACCAGATCAGAAGGGAGGTGCCCAGGTAGACTGCAGAGAGGGACAATCTTCAATTAAGATAAGGGAAAAAGCTGAAAAACTTGTCAAGGGGGGAAGGGCTTTCATTGTTTTCATACAAAGAAAATTGTCCCCTTCTGTTATCTGTCTGGTCATACAACCTGATCCACATCTGAGAAGAGATGGCTTACACTAGGTAAAAGGGGCGGGGAGGGGAACTTTGCTTGTGAATATCTCATAAACCATAAAGGTTTGAGAGATAAGACATATCATTCTTCATGTTTTTTTAATGCCTACAAAATAAAATAAAGTTAAAACGAAGTATTACTATCCCTTTCAGCTCATGGGACTTTCACTTTGACTGTGCCATTGCACTTGCTCTACTATATTTTTTGTTTCTTTTGTTAGTCCTATAAACTAAAAAAAGTCCTTTTCGGCCAAGTGCATCCTGACGTTTCGGTACAAAATTTTCATTTCGGTGCACCCGTACTGCTACGGCAGTGCTCAAGTTGCTCAGCCTCCGTTACTGCTAAGGCAGTCCACAATTGTCTGGTATATTCTTGGGAGTTACTCGTACTAAAGCTCTCACCTCTGTTTGAGTTCCTTAAAAGGCCTTACCATACAAGGACCTGTCAACATTCTTTGTCTGCTATTAACCCATGCAGTGCTGATATACTGGGACTCACACAAGATCTGCCTGACCTGTGTCAGTATATTGTTCTATGGACTCTTTACTTATACTGGACCTGTGTGAGCTTACCTCTGTATAACCTGTCTAATGGCTGTACTATTTAAAGTGTATATTACAGGACCTGTGAGGGTTATTGTGATCTTAATTGTTTAATAAAATTGTGTTTTATCCAAACCTACTGTGTCTGTGTGTCGAACAAACCGTTACAGCGAGATTACCTCGGCAGTCTGTATTCCTGGGAAATCTCCCTCCACTGCTCGCTTCCATAGGCAGTTGAGGCCTAGGCTGTGCGTCTGCAGCCCCGCATGCCGGACTGCCACAGGAGTGAAGTGTTCCTATTGGCCCCATTCTGAACACCGGCAGCGGTATGGCAAAGCGATAGGAGGGTGGAAGTGGTGTGTGATACTGGCGGATACATTGCAGGCACATTGAAGTAGGAGGGGTTAATGCTGGGTACAGGGCCTGTAGATAGTGCAGCCATGACTCCCTTCAGCTGCAGTGCTGCGTACACAGTGAGTTGGCCATACCCTGGCCTAAACCGTGAGTGTAGGTGAAGTCACCATGCGTGACAGAGTTGACAAGGAAATATGTGCATTTAACGCCCTTGGATCGTGCTGGAAATGCCTTCATCACATCAAAGTGGTTTCTGCCGTTGCGATTAGTACTTTTCCTCCACTATATATTCACGAGGGTGGTCACGTGCTATTTCAAAAGGATACCCTTTGGCCAGACCCCAGTGTAAATACAGCCCTTCAGTACTTGTCCTCCTTGCTCCCGGACTGTTGCTGCTCGCACCGTTCCGTTGAGGCTCGTCCGCCGGTTCTTTCCCGTCACTATGCTGTTGGTTTCTCCTGTACTTGAGGAGCCGAGCTGTGGCAACCGGAGGGCTCCAGGGAGGCCGGGGAGCAGCGCAAGGACAGGGCTGGGGCATGGTGCTGGAGAGCGAAAGAGACCATGACAGGGGCTCGGAATACCCCTGCGCTCTCTCTATAGCGAGACGCAGCCAGGCGGCTGGCAGGTATGAGACAAAAGTGGCAGACAGGAGGGAAAAAAAAGCTGAGGGCACACAGAGAATGAGCGGGCTTCCTCCCCTGCTTGCTTTTGTTTGTGTGTGAGAGAGAGTGTTTGTGTGGGGAATGTCTGTGTGTGTGTTTGGTGCTGTGTGTTTCATTGGGGCTTGTTTGTGTGTCTGTGGTGTAGGAGCAAGTGGCAGCCATTTTGTTTCTTTTTTAAGTTGTATAGTGGAGGGCGGACCAACTTCTTGCATGATTTTCATAGGTGTTGCAGTAGCCGAAGGCCCCTATTGATTAACCAATGAGAGCAGTAACTTCTCCTTATTGCCCCCCTGGGTGTGTTTTGCCAGGCATAAAGTCTTTTTTTTTTTTTATATATAATATATTTCACTGTCGTCCAATACAGGTCACTGGTACTCTGGGAGGCGATCCGCCCCTTTAATAGGCAGGAACAATTATGCAAATGATTGCAGGGGGCGGAGCCTCCCCTCCTACTTAAGCTGCCTTCAGGCCAGAGCCACTAGATTGATTTGTTCCTGTGTGCTGTGCACACCAGGTGGAGAACATCTATGCATTCAACTTAGTATTTTGTTATTTTTCTTTCAATATGGAATACCACCATTAGGAGGGTGACCATGGCTGTGAATTGCCCTCTTTAAAGTGGCTAGTGCAGCTTCCAGGGATTTTCTGTGGACCTTATGCCCTGAAGAGGGAACAGCTTGAGTCAAGCAGCTTCCCTGCTGAGGAATTTACCTCTGGTCTATTCCCACTTCATCATGGTCACCTGAAGACAGAAGTCCTGCAGAAAGGTGAGCCACCCCTTGAGTGCTGAAGGTCCACTTGTCCCCACAGTGTCCCTTTGATGGGCTTGTATTTGGGAGTTGTATTGCACTCCAGCACTCATAGGGTGTTTTTATTTGCATTATTCATGTTTATGCAATTTCTGTGGTATTCTCTGGGTTTTGGAGCTTTGGGTATAATTTTATTTATGTTTCTCATGTATTGGGTTACTGTTTAGCACTTTTTAAAGTTCAGTGGGACTTTATTAAAATTTAGTGTTCCGCGCCTTTAAGCGCGCCTTTTCCCGCTTAGACGCCATTGCTCCTTTACTCTCTATGGGATTTCACAGTGTGGGACATATCTCTGGAACCGCTTGTCACAGTAACTTCAGAGATGGCTCATTTTACTTCTATGCTCCTGCTCTATCATCCGGTGTCTGTTTACAGGGTGTGGGAAGTTTAGGGGGGCTTCGGGCACTGTTTGGGGTACTTCTGAGAGAAAACTACATTTCCCATGAGCGCCCGGTTCGCGCTCGTTTCTGATTGGCTGACCTGACGGCCACCATTTTGTGGTGTGATTTCTCAGCGAGTATACTATGCAGGGACCGATCCTTCTCTCCTCTCAGCAGATTAACCCTTCGCTGGCCAGATAAGTCCGTTTTTAGGCATTTCTGGGGTGAAACTTTAATCTTTCACACTTTTACTGGGTGATATTGTTAAGTGGTGTATATTGACGCTGTGAGCATGTCTACTCCACTGGAGCCAGGGGCTAGACCCAAGACTAAAGAGGCTGGGGTGTCTGTTCCCCCCATTGCGCTTTGCTCCTCTTGTCACTCTGGGCTGCCTAGAGATTGTTCTGGTGATTTATGCCCTAAATGCACTGATTGTCGTGATAGCAACCCTGGGCTTCCCAGCCATGCTATTGAGCCAACTTGGGTGAAAGAGTTTAAAGCTGCCACTGGGGATCTCAGATCCACACTCCAACTCTTTCCCTCTCAGGTACAGGGGGCTCTCCAGGTTTGGCAGACCCCCTCCACGATCAGGACTTCCCTGCCTAAGCCACAGGGGGCTCCTGATGTGTCTGATTCTTCTGAAGAAGAACTATTGCAGGATTCTGATGCTGAGGAAGGCACTGTTATTGAGTCTAACAGGTCCATTGGGGACCCTTATGAATGTAACCCTGAGGTTTCTGCTGAGGGTTTGATTAGAGCTGTGTTAACTACGCTCAACCTTCCTCTGACTCAGGAATCTACTCATGATCCAACTGACGTTTTCCAAAAACCATCTAAGGCGGTTGTATGTTTTCCAACTAACCCTACCCTTGCCCGTCTAGTCTCTGAGGCGTGGAGGAATCCTGACAAATCCTCCTCAGTGTCCAAAAAGTTTGCTAAACTTTACCCTTTTCCTGAGACTGAACTGGCAAAATGGGTTCATCCTCCCAAAGTGGATGCTCCTGTTTCCAGGCTATCCAAATCTACTGCTTTAGCTGTCTCTGATGCCTCTGCCCTGCAGGATTGGATGGACAAAAAGTTAGAACTTTCTCTTAAGTCTATTTTTGCCTCCATTGGCACTGCCATGCGTCCAACCTTTGCAGTGGCGTGGGTTAATAGAGCTATTGCGCCCTGGACTGAACGACTGACTGAGGCAGTCCGCCAGGATGCATCGGTATCTGAGCAGTTGCAGCTCCTTGCTAATATTACTGAAGCACAAAATTATGTTGCTGATGCTGCCTTTGTTGTGCGCATGATGGCGAGGGCCTCCACTTCATCTCTGGTGGCCAGACGTGCCCTTTGGCTGAAAATTTGGTCTGCTGATACAGCCTCTAAGAAAGCCTTGCTTTCCTTGCCCTTTCAGAGGAACTTGCTATTTGGTTCTGAACTCAAAGAAATGATCAGCGAGGCTACTGGCGGTAAAAGTACTCTTCTACCCTCAGTCTTCAAGAAGAAGTTTCCAGCCAAACGCAATCGGTCCTTTCGTTCCTTTCAGACTGAGACACGCTCCACGTCCCAGACGGGTCCGTCCTCTGCGCGCTCCTCCTCCAAGCCCAAACAGTCCTGGAAGCCCAAAGTTGCCCCCAAGGCCAAGACCTCCAAGACTGCTTCGGCATGACTCAACGAACCCGGGTCCGCATCCGGCTGTAGGTGGACGTCTCCGCATCTTTCGCCGGACTTGGGAGGAGTCAGTGGCGGACCCATGGGTCATTCAGGTAGTGTCAGAGGGATACAGGATCCCTTTCTCTTCCCTTCCTCCTTTTCGGTTCTGTTTTACTCGTCCTTCTCAGGAACCTACAAAAAGACGTCTGTTCGACGACGCTATTCAGGATCTCTTGGACAAGGAGGTCCTGGAGTTGGTTCCTCCAGAGGACACAGGTTCAGGATTTTATTCCAACCTGTTCGTGGTGGCCAAAAAGGACGCAGGTGCTCGTCCCATTTTGGATCTCAAAGATCTCAATTCCTATGTTGTGAGTTCCCACTTCCGCCAGGAGTCCCTGCGCTCTGTGATTGCAGCAGTGTCTCCAGGGGAGTTCCTTGCCTCCCTGGACCTTCAGGATGCTTATCTTCACATTCCTATTCATCCAGAGAGCAGGCGGTATCTCAGGATTGCCTGCCACAGGGGACACTTTCAGTTTTCACCTCTTCCCTTTGGGCTGACTTCGGCCCCTCAGGTCTTTCAGAGGGTGTTGGGTTCCTTGATAGCTGTACTTCATCAAGAAGGTGTCAGGGTGACCCCCTACATGGACGATCTCCTCCTGAAAGCCTCAGCGGAGCTTCTCCACCAACAACTGCAGCTGTGTATTCACACTCTGAACCGTCACGGCTGGATCCTGAATCTGGACAAGTCAGACTTGGTCCCATCTCAGAGGCTCATTTTCCTGGGTCTCCTGTTCGACACTCGCCAATGCATGGCGTTTCTACCAGAGGAAGTGGCTCATCAGATAGCCATCCGAGTAGCTGGGATCCTGGAGCTGGACAGAGTTCCAGTACCGAAGTTGACGTCTCTGGTGGGGAAGTTCATTTCCACGATCGAAGCGGTACCATTTGCCATGGCCCACTCCAGGGAACTCCAGAGGTTTGTGATCCAGACGTGCAAGAATCATCCAGATCATCAGCATCTGTCAGTCTCTCTACCTCCTCATGTCGAATCGAGTCTGCACTGGTGGTTGGATCTCTCTCATCTCCTAAAAGGGAGATCCTTTCAAGTTCCCTATTGGACCACGCTTACAACGGATGCCAGCATCCGGGGATGGGGTGCTGTGTTGGGTCGTTTCAGTGCTCAAGGGAAATGGGGACTGGAGTAATCTCTTCTGTCCATCAATGTTCTGGAACTGCGTGCCATCCGGCTTGCCCTGAGGCACTGGGAATCTCAGCTGGAAGGGTGCCCAGTCAGAGTGGAGTCCGACAACGCCACCGCAGTGGCCTACATCAACAGGCAAGGCGGCACAAGAAGTTGCACCGCCTGGTTGGAGGTCAAGGATATTTTATCTTGGGCAGAAGATCACGTGCCTGTCATTTCAGCAGTTCACATTCCAGGCGTAGATAACGTCATGGCAGACTTTCTCAGTCGTCACACAGTCAACAGCGGAGAATGGGCTCTTCATCCAGAGCTGTTTCACCTAATCACCCAGAGGTGGGGGGTACCTGCAGTGGACCTGATGGCTACCAGACACAACAGGAAGGTGCCGGCGTTTTGCTCCCGGTGGAGGGACCCTCTTGCTCTAGCAGTGGATGCCTTGTCAATCCCTTGGGATTTTCCTCTGGCCTACATCTTCCCTCCTCTTCCTCTATTGATCAGAGTCATCCAGAAGTTGAAGCTGGAGCACTGTCCTGTCATCCTGATTGCTCCGAACTGGCCTCGCCAGTCCTGGTATCCGGTGTTGATGGCCATGTTAGTGGCGGAACCGTTTCCACTTCCTGTCCGTCCGGATCTACTTCTTCAAGGATATCTGTGGAAGGAGGATGTTCAGCATCTCCATTTGATGGCATGGCGGTTGAATCCTCGATTCTAGAGAAGAAAGGATTTTCTCCTTCAGTGGTGTCGACGATGCTTAGTGCTCGTAAGCCTGTGTCCTCCAAGATCTATCATCGTATCTGGGCAACCTTTGTGGCTTGGTGTACTGATCGGAAGATGTCCCTGGAATTTCATCTTCCCACTGTCCTGGCCTTTTTGCAGGACGGTGTTGAGAAAGGGCTCAGTCTGAGTTCCCTCAAAGTCCAGACTTCTGCTTTGTCTGTGTTTTTCCAGGAAAGGATTGCTATCCTTCCTGACGTCAAAGTTTTCTTCCAAGGCGTGACTCATGTTCGGCCTGCCTTCAAGAGTCCTACTCCCCAGTGAGACCTCAATTTGGTGCTGGGAGTTCTCCAGCGATCCCCGTTTGAATCCTTGGCTTCCATTCCATTACGTCTCTTGACTTGGAAAATGGCCTTTCTCTTGGCTATTGTTTCAGTTCGCCGGGTAGCAGAGTTACAAGCTCTGTCTTGTAAACCTCCTTACCTGGTGTTCCACAAGGATAAGGCTGTGCTTCGCACTACCAAGGAATTCTTACCCAAGGTTGTATCTGAGTTTCACATCAATCAGGAGATTGTGGTTCCCTCTTTCTGCCCTAATCCTTCATCTGACAAGGAACGAGATCTCCATTTGTTGTATGTGGTGCGTTGCCTCAAGTTTTATGTTCATCGCACCGAGTCTATCAGGAAGTCTGACGCTCTATTCATCATTCCTGAGGGGCCTAGGGCAGGGAGACCGGCTTCCAAAGTTACCATTGCCTCTTGGATTAAGGCTACTATTCGTGAAGCCTATAAGTTGCGGAATAAGCATGTTCCCTTTCAGGTGACTGCCGATTCCACCAGATCTATTGGGGCCTCTTGGGCCTACAAGAATGAAGCATCTGCTGATCAACTGTGCAGAGCGGCCACTTGGTCCTCTGTGCACACATTTTCAAAGCACTACCGAGTTGATGTTCTGGCCTCGGCTGATGCCAGTTTTGGGAGGAAGGTCCTGGAGGCAGTTTTGCCTGTTTAGGCCTTCTACTCTGTGGTTCTTAGTGCTTCTTTACTGTTGAGCCCGGTTGGCTCTGGTTCAGTGTGCTGTGTTAGTTCAGGGGTTGTTTTCTCCTGGTTGGTGTCCGTTGACACTTACATTTCGGGCTATGTAATTAACTGGTTCATAGCAGTTCTAGTGACTTGAGCCTTGCGCCTGGTCCTTGCCTTACTTCCCGCCTCTGGGTCAGCTCAATGTTTGTACATCCCAGAGTACCAGTGACCTGTATTGGACGACAGTGAAAATAGGATTTTAGTCTTACCTGTTAAATCCTTTTCACTTAGTCCATACAGGTCACTGGTCTCCCACCCTGTCAAGGGACCATGCTTGGCTCTCCTGTGGCATTCAGTGGAAGACCTTCGGGGCATGCTCACAGGAGTCTTCCTTCTTGCTTACCTATGGTCAGTTTTTTTAGTGTCTCAAATCAATCTAGTGGCTCTGGCCTGAAGGCAGCTTAAGTAGGAGGGGAGGCTCCTCCCCCTGCAATCATTTGCATAATTGTTCCTGCCATTAAAGGGGCGGATCGCCTCCCAGAGTACCAGTGACCTGTATGGACTAAGTGAAAAGGATTTAACAGGTAAGACTAAAATCCTATTATAATATATAAAATTGTAAGGTAAGGTCCTTACCGTACCGAAACGGACAATAAATAAAGTATTTATTTTAACACCTGTGAGTGCTCGCCTCTTTATAATTGAATACTAAACGCCAAGCACCCAGGCAGTTTATATATGACAATGTGAATGCCAGCCTTGCAGAATATATATAAATATTAAAAAGGTAATAAGCGAGCATATATTCTATGTAGCCTAGATAACAACCCCCCCCCCCCCCCTTTGGGAGCATATGTTTAAAAGCAGAAACCACCAACCACCGGGTTTTGTAACTTAAACCCATTGCATTGGAGACCTTTCTTTCATTCAAAGGTTTATCCCTTTGCGCGTAAGAGGGGTATCCAGTGCATTGCGAAGAGTTAAAAGCACCATTTAACACTTTGAGTGCCAAAGAGGTAGCCAGAAGATTAAATTGGTATTTAGAAAGCAATGGGTTAAATAAATGTGTAGTTGATTTTGCTCTACTTTTAATTTTATACATATTAAAGGAGCAATGAACTTTTTTGTGAAAATCTATATGTTCTAGAGCTTTTCCTGCTGAGTAAAACAAGGGTACTCCCATTGGTGTTGGTTGTTTTATTCAAACTTTAGAACAGTTTAAATAACCAGGAAGTTAATTTACTGTGTTTACTTCCTCTTTGTTCAAACCGACAGGAAGTGACTCAACAGTTTCTATCACATTCTGTGGAGAACTGTAAGTCACTGACTTTCGTCTCCATTAGAATGTAACAGAATAACTAATTGGAATTTGACTTCTAGAGGGCACTGCTAATGTGAAATAATGCAGGTTTAAACATCTGCATCTATCTGCAGTGGGAGTACACTTACTTTACTAAACAGGGAATGCCCTGCAGTATACATTTTGTTCATAAAAAAGTTTACTACTGCTTTAAGTTGGCTGTATAGCGCCCTGCAGTGTTTTGACACCACTTGAAACAGCTAATTCTTAACCCTTTGAGTGCCAGAATGCATTGCCTACCCCTCTGGCAATCAAAGGAAACGTTTAATATGGACAGTGCATAGTTTTGTAGGGCTTTTCCTGCTGAATAGAATAATCATACTCCCACAGTTTGTAGTGCTGCTTCTTTTGAAGGTTAGTATAAGTCAGACTTACATTTTTTAAGTGCAGAGCTTCCATGGTCTGCCATTTCAGAGTGGAGATGTTGACACACCGGCCTATGGAGATCTGTTGCCAGTGAATGTCATTCCATCTAGTGGAATATTAGCAGTGCTTCCTTAAATGGCAAGCTATGAAAATACTGTACCCAAGAAGTGAATTGAAGTATTGGGACTATCCTTGTTTAACTCTGTAGCAAAAGCCCTGCAAAATATATTTTTCCATATTATGAAACACTTTCCCTTTTAAATTCTTTCTATATCCGGAAGTAAAATGACCAGAGTAAAATACTTTTTCTCTCCCTTTTCTTGTGTTCTAGGTACACCAAGGCTATATGTTTTGCTGAAGGGCTAAACCATGTTATGCTGGGGTCACTCTGCATTTGGGCAGCTTGGTATTGGCCCTGACTCTCCACTTATTGTGTCCGAGCCCTGCATCTGCCGTTTCTCCTTGGTGAAATGCATCAAAGAAGTGGCCTGCGGGGAGAAGCACTCTGTGTTCTTGCTGGAAGATGGTCGGGTGTTTACCTGTGGCTGGAATTATCAGGGGCAGCTTGGGCACTGCTGTGATGGAGTGGAGCAAGGTATTCTAGGACTACATCCTGCATAGAGTATGTAGGCCATATGTGTAAAAATAAAAGTGGAGAAATGCTTTTGCAAACCATCTGTAGCATAAAACAAATAAACATTCCTGTTGCCTTAAATTGAGCATTTACCCCATGAATGTTTAGAGGTCTCCAACGCATTGCTTTACAATCAATGGGACTATTGAAGAACAGTAACAATAGGATAATTGGCTCTAAAAGCAAAGCTATCACATACAATTTTAATTTGTTGATGTAACATTAAATCTACTTACAGCTAGCCTTTGTAAAAATGTATCATTCATATGTTATATCCCTAACTTACAATCCTAAAATTGCATTTTAGTGCATATGTAAACGTTCCTATTCAGAGAGAAGTAATTTAATTTTGTTTCTGCTCTTTGCAATGACATACCATATAAAGTTAGTTCATTAGAGATTTGTATCCTCTCCTCTTGGTGCTCTCTCTCTATCTTCTTCTTCTCAGTCATTCCATTGAATATACACAAGCTTCCTGGTTTTGTTGCCACAGAACTCTGGAGCCTCTCTCTGTTATATCAACATCCACTACAGTCATATATATGTCCTGGTAGATTATCTGATCTACTATTCTAACCTACTATTCATTGTTGTCCACGGTTTGTTTGTACTGCTTACTGTACTGTGTACTCTGTATATCTGCATTTGCCAATAAAGCATTTATGAAACCAAAACAAAAAGGATTTGTATCCCCTGCTTTTCAGTTCAGTAAGGCTGTTGTATTATCTCAGCCCACTTATAGACAACCCTGGACAATCACTTCAGAGACCTCTATCAAGATTAATATGGTAACAGGAAGTCGTGGAAAAAGCAATAATGCCTACTTCCTCGGAGCATAAGTAAGACTAGCATTTGTGCCTCAGAAAACAAACAGGGAAGTCTTGCAGATGGAGTTCAGGGTATTTAAATGTCTATAGCCCAGTTCATTTTTAGGAGTTAATGTTCCTATACTGTTTTGAACAGAAGCAGTTACCTAGGTAGGAGTGTTTCGTACAGAAATCTAGTATATGTGTTTTATATATTTTTTTATCTTTAATTGAATATACTTTCTGTGCACCAGTATAAGCTTTTTCTCTTCTCTCTCTCATATATATATATATATTTATAAAAGAAGACTTTTTGTGCCTGGGAAAACACACCCATTGGCAGCAGTAAGAAAACAGTTCTCTTTAAGATCAAAGTGCATTTCACTAGATCTGTGAGTGCTTCTAGGGCCTATAAGAACAAGGCCTCCACTGAATAGCTGCTCAAGCCTGTGACTTGGTCCTCATTGCATACTTTCACCAAACACTACCATGTCCTCGGCTGTGGCCAGCTGTGGCTGGAAGGTTCTGCAGGCAGTTCTGCCTTCTTAGGGGATCTGTGTTGCTTTTTCTTCCAGTTGTTATTCAGTAGTTTCTGAACCCTGTTGGCTCTTGGTTCAGTGTGCTGTGCTAGTTCAGTGTTGGTTGCTTTGGTTATTCAGATACTGGATAGTCCTAGGGAACTATGGTATCATGGGGATGTGCGAGAGATCCTTTCATCTTTTCTTCCATGGGGATCCTAGCTTTGGTATATCCCCATGGTACCTGTGTTCCATGTTGAACGTAAGAGAAAATTGGATTTTTGTGTTCTTACCTGTTAAATGCTTTTCTGTTTAGTCCAAATGTTACACATGTCTCCCACCCAGAGAAAGACACCTTCATTGCATTGCTTTCCTGGGCAGAGGAGTCCTCTTAGGGTCCTAGTTTCAGGAGATTTTCTTCCCCGCTTATTTCTTTTTGTGGGTCCGGTCAAAAGAATTCTGGAAGCTAGTGGGTGGGCGGGGTGGAACTGAAGGAGGAGGAGGGAGTCTCCACCCCAGAGACCCTTTCTTTTTGTAATGTGTCCGGCCCTCCAGGAGGAGGGATTCAACCTCATGGTACCTGGGTTCCATATAGACTAAAGACAGAGAGAGTACGGAAATCTGTTTTCCAGTACACCTGCCAGTGTAGGTGTTATGTAATCCATTGTCATAAGGAATGAAGCCCAATATATTGGGATGCACCAGTGATTCCAGCTGTAGCACAATACTGCAGACATCTTAATTCCTTGGGTGGTAGAGACCTCTCCAATACATTGTAAAGCAATGTGCTGCTATATACATGTTTATCATCAAGGAATTAAGAGACTTTGCCTGCAATAAAACTAACATTTTCCACTCTTACGTGATGATGACGCAGGGCACTCTGACGTGTCATTTTAAACAACATGTCATTTCTTCAGGATATTGGCTTTTAAAGTTAATCAGGTGACGTCACTTCAGGGCAGGCAGTGGGTCAACTCTGTCCCATAGCCTGTCAATTTTTGTCTCTTCCCCTCCCCAATAGTGTCTCTTTCCAACCTCCTCCGATGACTGAGGATTTCTCCATTTGAGCTGGAGCGGTCTCTTGCCAGTGAAACCGCTCCAGCTCACATGGAGCAAGCCTCCGTCATTGGAGGAGGTTGGAATGAGGCACTACTTGGAGAGGGAAGAGATGAAGATTGACAGGCTGTGGGACAGAGTTGACCTGCAGCCTGTCCTGAATTGACGTCACCGGATTAACTTTAAATGGCAATATCTCAAAGAATACAGCATTAATAATTAATTAATAAAAAATAAAGATAAGATTCAGTCCACAGGAGCTTCAAATGAAGGCAACATTAATACAGGTGAGAGTTCCCCTTTAAAGGGGCAGGGACATGCTGGAATGCTAACAAATTTATATTGTTTGTAAATGTTTCCAAAAGATTTGAAGATGATGTGAAATATTAGTTTTAAGGCATCTGTAGCTGTTGTGTTCTTTTAATAACACAGACCAATGAATTTCAGGACTGCAGTGGCGTTTACTCTTTTTAAAGTGGTCCTTAGCAGGTTCATCTTCCTTTAACAACATCCTAATGTTTCACACAAAAAAACAGCTCTTCATAGTATTTGGGCCGTGGAGAGCATTATTTCAATACTGTCAGAGTTGTAGTTCAAGAGTAATTGAATGATCAAGTATCCTCCTCTCCCCCCTTTTATAGATGTAACACTGCTCACCTCAGAGCAGCAACCCTGTCCGGATGGATCACAGCGAGGGGCAATCTGCAGTGAGCATAAGAAAAAACCTGCCCTCCTTTGTCAAGGGGGCAGGGTTTTCCTTATGCTCACTGTAAGAAGATTGTCCCTTGCTGTGTTGTGTCCGATCAAGCGACCAGATTCTACATCTGAGGTGAGCAGTGTCCCACTACATAAAAGGGGTGGGAGAGGGATACTTTATCATTCACTTACTCTGGAACTACAACTTTGACAGTATTGAAATAACACTCTCCATGGCCCAAATATTATGATGATTAATCTGAGATGCTTTTTTTTGTGAAACATTACTATCTATTTAATAAAATCCAGTTCTGGTCCTGTATGCATCTGTACCATCAATATGAAGATGGAAATGGGTGATAACTGCTGACACAAGGGTGATTTCAGGAGGGAGCAAATATTTCTTTTTCAAAGTTAATCATTTGTACTTTTCTTCTGTGTATTTCAGGTCAAGTGACAGCTTTGGCAGATGAACGTATAATTCATGTTGCATGTGGACAATCTCATACTTTGGCCCTCAATTATCAGGGTCAACTCTTCTCATGGGGAGTAGGGAGTGATGGTCAGCTGGGTCATGCCACCACAGATCTTTACATTGCAGTGCCAAGGTAAAACGGGTTAAACCTAGTGCTGTAGGAGTGTTCCAAGCACTATCCAGAGCATTGTGCCAATTTTTTATTGTATCTGGTGTAATATGTTGCAGCTTGGAGATTAATAACCATTTGAATGTCAGTGAGGTAACCATAGCATTGTTCTTTAATTAATTGGATACCTCTCTGGCACTCAAATGTTTAGGAACAGTAAACCCTGGTTTTATTCTAAAATTTGTCTCTGTATGCCTACTACCACTGAGTTAATACTCATCTAGTTGCACACCCGATCCAGCATCAATTCTTGCAAGGTGGGATGAAGGGCTGCTCCACTTCATACCTGAAACATGGAAACATGGCCAACACTTTTATTTAGACTAGAACTAGGGTTTACTGTTCCTTTTAATCACTTGAGTGCCAGCGTGGTACATAACTTGGGTGTATCAGACTTTGACAGACATGAATGTTTACATTGCTTCCAGTCAATTACATAAAGAATGGCAATGAAATTCAGCCAGCACTTTGAGAGGTGGGACTAAGAATGGAGTCCTAACCGACTGACAAGCTTTTGTTAAAGAGAAATGCCCAGTCATCTGATACGGTGATTGGTATACTCCCCAAACTTTAGGCTATAAAAACCGGTTTTGAGACGGTCATTAACAAAGTAGTCACTGAGGAAGCAGTGTTATAACACTTCAAATTTCTTTGGGCATATTAGGAGGACACTTTTTTGCTGAGGTAATGAACGTAAAAATCAGTTTGTATTAGCTGGACGGTACCACTGAGCGCATATTCCTATACTGTAATTCTCACACCATTATCTTTATGATGTGACTTAGGGACCTAGTTTAAACAGTTTGTGCTCTCTTCTAAATGTAGAGCTGTAGTGTCTCCTATTTTATTGCTTAATTACGTTTGTCTTTATCAGTGGTTTCATCTGACTAAATTTATCATATTGGGTCATTAGTTCCAGTGCTAAATTAGTTTGTTGGAGTTAGTTTGTTGGAGTTATTAAGACCCTAATTATACAACACTGTGGAAACTATCTTTTCCGCAGATATGGGTTTGTATCTCCGTAATTTCTTAACTTCCAATTTGTTGCTTTTATTGTTAGCAGCAGGATGTGAATCGCCACTATGGGCATTTAATCACTACTTTTACATGTAACGATACAAGTTGGGTAAAACTGTGTTTTTAATCTAATTAAGTATTAATATTCTATCCTGGGTATCAATTAAGAAACATATTGACAAGGAATGGATCTGTTCAGTTTAAGAATTGTGGCTTAATACTCTACTTTAGTTACATTTTTCTCAAGAGAAATTTTAGTTTTTTGTTTTCCACCTAGTACAACATATAGACAGGCATTTTTTTGTTATCTACTTTAAAATTAACTAAAAAGGTGACACGTCAACAATAAAATCTAATTTGTCCCTAGGCAGGCGTCTTGGGCTTCCTTAGCACTTCTCATTGTCACACCCACTAATTTCATGACTGCTTACCAGCTCTTTCCACTGTTACTTGGCACATAAAACTATCATTGGTTTTAAACATACAAGCCCAGTCTCTTGAATGAAATTGGCTTGTACAGGTGTATATATACTGCTAAATAAACTGGCTGGATATTTGGTAAACAGGACAATATAAAGATATCTCTCTATCACCCAGTATGGAACTGTCACAGTTTTATTGAACACTCAGACAATTTGGTAGATAAAATAGAAAAGCTTTATTAGGCAATATAAAGCGCAATAAGGCCCTTCACGGGTCCAAACTCTACAAGCAGCAGTAGGATAGTTTGACACAGGTCAGGGCATACAAATAGCAATACAAATAATGCTGCTCTACTGGCCTTACCGATTACTGAGTAAGGCAGCCGGGTAACTGGTGCGACAGTAATAAAGGAGGCTCTACCGTCCTTACCGAATACCGGGTAAGGCAGCCTAGTGACTGGTGCAAAAGGAACAGAGGAGGCTCTACCTGCCTTACCGAATACCGGGTAAGGCAGCCTGGGGACTGGTGCAACAAGGAACAGAGGAGGCTCTACCAGCCTTCCCGAATACCGGGTAAGGCAGCCTGGTATATGGTGCAGCAGAGAGTACCGACAAGTAGTAACAACGAAGGCCGGTGCGCTCAGGAAGTAGTACCAACAAAGGCCCCACTGAATCACAGGCTGAGTGTAGTGTAATGAGTAGACAATAGAAACCGCTAGTGACTGGAGAGCATAGACTGGGTATACGTAACGGAGGCCACAGAGAATCACAGGCTGAGCGTAGTGTAATTATCACGGTGCCCATGATTGCTCGCCCTTGCTGTCAGTCAGGTGTGTATATTCTCCACTGGCCGCCTAACGCCCGCCTAGCACTACCTATTTAAACCGGCCCGAGGCACGCTTTGGTTGCCCTTTCGTGGTGTCTCTGCATCTGCAGTCACCTGCCTTTAATGTATCCTTGGGCCTGTTGATCTGCTGCCAGTGTCAACGTTTCTCCACTGTCAGAGCTGCTGCTGCAAGGTTCCTGTCTTCCTTCCAGATCCAGTTGGACTGTTGTTCCTGCTCCTGTTTCTGATCCGGTGCTGGATTTGTTCCTGCTTCCATTCCTGACCTGGTTGGCCGTCCTGCTGTTCCTGTGGTTGTCCAGGAGGACAACCTGTTCCTGATGCTGTATCCTGATTTACTTTGTCTGGCTGCCTAGTCGCCTGGGCGACATTTTTATCACGGGGCTTACTCCACAAACCGGTTGCTGTTCCCGTTGTATAGAACCGGTTGGGCATTCCACTGCTTCAGTACGTGGTACTGGTTTACTCCACATACCGGTTGCTGATCCCGTTGTATAGAACCGGTTGGGCATTCCATTGCTCCAGTGCGCGGTACTGGTTTACTCCACATACCGGTTGCTGATTCCATTGTATAGAACCGGTTGGGCATTCCTTTGCTCCAGTATGCGGTACTGGTGTACTCCATATACCGGTTGCTGATCCCATTGCATAGAACCGGTTGGGCGTTCCATTTGCTCCAGTACGCTGTACTGGTTTACTCCACATACCGGTTGCTGATTCCGTTGTATAGAACCGGTTGGGCATTCCTTTGCTCCAGTACGTGGTAATGGTTTACTCCATCTACCGGTTGCTGAGTCTGTTGCACAGAACCAGTTGGGCGTTCCATTGCTCCAGTATGCGGTACTGGTTTACTCCACATGCCGGTTGCTGACCCGTTGCATAGAACCGGTTGGGCATTCCATTGCTCCAGTACATGGTACTGGTTTACTCCACACACCGGTTGCTGATTCCGCTTTATAGAACCGGTTGGCCTATTGTACTGGTTTGCTCCACTCTCCTCACTTGGCTGCTGCCTTACCATATCAGCATTAGTGGAGCTGTCCTCATATTCCTGGCTGCCTTGGCCGGTATATTGGCAAGGCCGGTAGAGCCTCATTCAGTGCTTGTGTACCCTTCAGGCTGCCTTGCCTGGTATATTGGCAAGGCCGGTAGAGCCAGTTTACATTCTGTTGTACCATCTTACTGGCTGCCTTACCCGGTATATTGGCAAGGCCGGTAGAGCCTCATTCAGTGCTTGTGTACCCTTCAGGCTGCCTTGCCCGATATATTGGCAAGGCCGGTAGAGCCGGATTACATTCTGTTTAACCATCTTACTGGCTGCCTTGCCCTGTATATTGGCAAGGCCGGTAGAGCCTATACTGCTGTATCTCGCTACTACTGTTTGCACCCAGTTTGTATAAATGACATGTGTATGTACTGGACCCGTGAGGGTTCCCATTAAACTTTTCAATAAAGTTTGATTTTTATCTTACTCTGTGTCTGAGAGTCATAACAAACCGTGACCGTAATGAGCCGACAACGGTAACCGCTAGTGACCGTAGAGCACAGACTGGGTGTACGTAACGGAGGCCACAGACAATCACAGGCTGAGCGTAGTGTAATGAGCTGACAACGGTAACTGCTAGTGACCGGATAGCACAGACTGGTATCGCGTAACGGAGGCCACACTGATACACAGGCAGAGAGTAGCGTAACCGGAGACAACAAACATGAGAGGACTGACAACAATAGCGAGGGCAGCACAAGGAGCGTTAGTCAGCCAATGCCTGGATCAGTATCAGAGAGTGGTAGTCAGCCAAAGCCTGGATCAGTACACAGAGAGCGGTAGTCAGCCAAAGCCTCAATCGGTACACAGAGAGCGGTAGTCAGCCAAAGCCTTGATCGGTACACAGGGAGCGGAACAGGAACAAGGTCAGACGAAAACCGGATAAACACGGAACAGGAGCAGAGAATAACGTAAGGTCAGGAACACCATGAAAGGGCACCGGCCTAGTGACAGGAGGGTGTATATAAAGGCTAGCCCTGGGAGGGGCTAGCCAGCTAGCACCAATAAGAGACAGCCAAACAGAAACCCGGAACTAGGAATGTCGCACAGAGAATCACAGGCACCGTGATAGGAACACAGGTACCCTGGGGATTGAGTTTCTCTTTTGGAGGGCAGAACACATTCCAAAAAAGACATGGTCTTGTGGGTGGAGACTCCAAGCTCTTTCTCCATCTCAACCCTGTCCCCACCTTCAGTTAGGATGTGTTCTGCAAGGTAAAATGACAGTCAGAGCACTACTCTTACTTTTAGATTCTTTTGTTTTTTACTTTACTTACTGTTAAAATTCCCCAGTTAGGACGGCTGGTTACCATTACTGGCCTTCCCCTGGTGTGGATTGACCAGTGTGCAGTGGGGGCTCAGGGGGCTTTGGGCACTGTTTGGGGAAAACTACATTTTCCATGAATGCTTGCTTCACGCACTTGTTTCTGATTTGGCTCCTGCCACGGCAGCCATTTTGTGCCCTTTCCAGAACGAGTAATCCTACGCAGGGCTTGGACTCTTCCTCTCTCCTCTGCTGATTAACCCTTCACCTGCCAGATAAGTCTATTTTAGCGATTTCTGGGGTGAAACTTTAATCATACACACTGTAATTGGGTGATTTCTTATACAGTAAGGTTATTGACACTGTGAGAACGTCTATACCGTTGCAGCTTGGGACCAGACCTAAGACTAAGCATGCTGGGGTCTCTGTATCCCCTATTGCGCATTGCTCTTCCTGTCATTCAGGGTTACCTACAGAATTCTCAGGTTCTTTATGCCCAGCATGTTCTGATGTCCCTGAGAGTCTCCCAGGGACATCCAGCAAGAGTTCAAGGCTGCTACTAGGGACCTTAGGTCCACTTTGCAAATCTTTCCATCCAAGTTACAGGGGGTCTTTCATTTTTGGCAGACGTCAAGTTTTCCCTGCCAAAGCCTCAGGGTGTACCTGACGTGTCAGATTCCTCTGAAGAGGAACTGCTGGTGGATTCAGATGTTGAGGAATGTTCTGCTGTGGGCTCTTCTCAGTTTTTTGGGGACCCTTTTGAGGCTGATCCTGAGCCCTCGGCTGAGGGCCTGATCATGGCTGTTTTAAATACCCTAAACGTTCCCTTAGTGCAGGAGGTTCCTTCTGACCCTTCTGATGTCTTTCAGGAGCCTAAAAAGTCCCTTACTTACTTTCCACCTAACCCCATTCTTGACTGCCTTGTGTCCGAAGAGTGGAAGTCTCCGTACGGGAAACCTTCTGTCTCCAAGAAATTTGCCAAGCTTTATCCCTTTTCTGAGGGTGCGCTTGCTCAGTGGGTTCATCCTCCTAAAGTGGATGCTCCTATTTCCAGGCTATCCAAGTCTACTGCTTTGCCAGTGTCTGATGTGTCTGCCCTAAAGGACTGAAATGACAAGAAACTTGAGGTCTCCCTCAAGTCCATCTTTGCCACTGCTGGTTCTGCCATGCTTCCAGCATTCACAGCAGCATGGGTGAACCGGACCATTGCGGTCTGGACTGACCAGCTCACTCTTGCTGTCTGTCAGGGTGCACCTACTTCGGATAAGTTGCGCCGCCTTGCCAACATTTGAGTCACAACACTATGTTTCTGCTGCCCTATTTGATGCCATCCGTTTGGTGGCTAGGGTTTCCACCATGTCTGTGGTTGCCAGACGGGCTCTTTGGCAGAAGATCTGGTCTGCTGATACTGCTTCTAAGAAAGCGTAGCTCTCCTTGCCTTTTCAAAGCTCTTTGTTTGGGTCAGATCTCTAGGATCTGATCAGTGAGGCTACAGGGTCTAAGAGTACACTTCTACCCTTAGTTCCTAGGAAGAAAACATCGCTTAAGAGTAACCATTATTTTTTTTCCTTTCAGAATGAGACATGTCCAACGAACCAGACGGTTCCCTCAGCTCCGCTTACCTTATCCAAGCCCAAACAGCAATGGAAGCCCAAGGTCGCTTCCAAGCCTCCTTTGGCACGACTCACCGAACCCGGGTCCACACACTGCTGTGGGTGGTCGTCTGCGTCATCAGAGTTTGTCCTGGTGGCTCGACCTCTCCAATCTGCTGAAGGGCAAGTCCTTCCTAGTTTCCTTCTGGACCACGGTGACGACGGATGCCAGCCTCTCTGGATGGGGAGCGGTCCTGGGTCGCCTGAGTGCACAGGGTTGATGGTCTCCGGACAAATCTCTCCTTCCCATTAACATATTGGAGCTTCGGGCGATATTTCATGCCTTTCGTCATTGGACATCTCAGCTGGAAGAGTGTCCAGTCCGGGTAGAGTCCAACAACACCATGGCCGTGGCTTACATCAACAATCGGAGCAGAACAAGAAGTATCGCCGCTTGGTTAGAGGTCAAGGCTATTTTGTCCTGGGCAGAAGAACACGTTCCTGCCATATCCGCAGTGCACATTCCTGGTGTAGACAACGTCATGGCAAACTTCATCAGTCGTCACACAGTGGACAGCGGAGAGTGGAAGTTGCACCCAGAGGTGTTCACCCTCATTGTTCAGAAATGGGGTCTTCCTTACATCGACCTGATGGCGACAAGACACAACAGGAAGGTTCCGAGGTTCTGCTCTTGGAGGGACCCTCTAGCTCTTGCGGTGGATTTAATGTCCATTCCTTGGTTATTCCTTCTGGCCTACATCTTTCCTTCTCTCCCAGTGTTACACAGTTTGTTATGGAATTTACGACTGGAGAGTTGCCCGTCATTCTGATTGCTCCATACTGGCCTCGCCAAGCTTGGTTTCCGGAGCTTCTGGATCTGTCAGTGTCAGAGCCATTCAGGCTTCCTTGCTGTCCGGATCATCTTCTACAGGGTTACCTGTGGAAGGAGGATGTTAATCTTCTAGCCTTGACAACTTGGAAATGGAATCCTCAATATTGAGGAAGAAAGGGTTTTCTTCTGGTGTGGTGGCTGCTGTGCTCAGTGCCCGCAAACCTGTTTCTTCCAAGATCTATCATCATGTCTGGTTGACTTTCCTATCTTTGTGTGCTGACAAGGACCTGTCTCAGGAATTTGATCTGCCTACTATCCTGGCTTTTTTGCAGGACGGTATGGATAAGGGCATCAGTTTGAGTTCCCTTAAGGTTCAGACTTCTGCGCTTTCTGTTTTCTTTCATAGGCGCATTGCCATCCTTCCTGATGTCAAGGTTTTCTTTCAGGTGTTGTTCATACTCGTCCTGCCTTCAAGATTCCTGCTCCTCAGTGGGATCTTAACTTGGTTCTGGGCATTCTTCAGCGCCCTCCATTTGAGTCTTTGGCTACTATTCCTCTACGCCTGTGACGTGGGAAATGGCTTTTCTCCTGGGGATTGTGTCTGTCCGTCGTGTTGCGGAGTTACATGCTCTGTCCTGTAAACCACCCTATTTGGTGTTTCACAAGGGCAAGGCGTCTTGGGAGTTTCTCCCAAAGGTGGTTTTGGAGTTCCACATCAATCAGGAGATTGTGGTACCCTCTTTCTGCCCTGACCCCACCTCTGACAAGGAAAGGGATCTCCACTTGTTAGACGTGGTGGGTTGTCTCAAGTTTTATGTACATAGCACTGAGTCTGTCAGCCAATATGATGCGCTGTTCGTCATTCCTGAGGGTCCCAGGGCAGGCAGACCTGCATCCAAAGTGACTATTGCGTCCTGGATCAAGTCCTCTATTTGTAAGGCTTGCGAGCTCAGGAAGAAGCCTGTTCCCTTTCGGGTCACGGCTCATTCTACTAGATCTTTTGGGGCTTCTTGGGCTTACAAGAATCAGGCCTCCATTGATCAATTGTGCAAGGCTGCCACTTGGTCGTCTGTGCACACCTTTTAGAAGCACTACCGTGTTGATATGCTGGCTTCGGCTGATGCCAGCTTTGGGAGGAATATCTTGGAGGCAGTCTTGCCTATTTATGATCTTCTTCGGTCATTGGTGCTTCCTTCACTTTTGAGCCCTGTTGGCTCTAGTTCAGTGTGCTGTGTAAAAGTTTTGGGGTGTTGTTATCCCTGTTCAGTGCACATTGACACTTCATTGTTTTGTTGGGCTATCTCTGATCTGATGGTTCATATCTGCTCCAGTGACTTTAGGGGCCTTACGCCTGGTCCTTGCCTTACTTCCCGCCTCTGGGAAACTCAATGGTTGGACATCCCAAAGTTACCAGTAACCTGTATTGGATGACAGAGAAAAGAGGATTTTAGTCTTACCTGTTAAATCCTTTTCTCTTAGTCCATACAGGTTACTGGTCTCCCACCCTGTCAAAGGACCATGCTTGGCTCTCCTGTGGCAGACAGTGGGGGTCTTTCGGGGTCATGCTCAGAGGAGTCTTCTTTCCTTTCTACTATCTAGTCAATAGTTAGTGTCTCATATCTTACTGGAGCTGGTTGGCTAGCTGCAGCAAAGGAGGGAAGGTAGGCTCCACCCCCTGCATACGATTCTAGAATTGTTCCTGCCAAATTAAAGGGGCAGATCGCCTACCCAAAATTACCAGTAACCTGTATGGACTAAGAGAAAAGGATTTAACAGGTAAGACTGAAATCTTCTTATAATCATATTCAACAATTTCAGTTATGATACAAAAAAACTACCTATTTTTTACCTGATAATGTGAGGGAGAGTGACGTCATCTTCATTACGTTTCTAATGATTGGGAGTGCTTTCCCTCACAAGTAGCTGCCAATCTTGGAGGCAGGTGAATATGACTTGACATCAAGGAGCACGGAGTTAACTGGGAGGGGCTGTGGGTGTGAAAATTAGGCCAGAGGGTAGTTCTATAGAGTGGTTCTGTACAGCCTGTACCTCCATCGAGAATCACCAGTTCAGTTTTAATTACCCTTTTATTTTACTAGTGAGGTTTTTAAAAAAATGGTTAAACACATCAGAGTTACTTTTAGTAGCTAGGCTTACTTCGGTTAAGTTTCCAGGGGTGAAAGTTGCACTTTAAAAGTTGGAGAGAGGTTTTATTTTTTTTACCAGACCAAAATATTAACTGAAGTGGGCAGGGGAGTGGGACAAAAGCATTTATTATCCATTAAAGAGAAAAGTAGACTGCTCCTTCTCTGTGAACCACCACACAAGTAATGCACTTACCTACTCTACACATCAGAGATTGTATTCACATCTAATTGCCTGGAGGTGTGTTCATAGCTGTACATGTACAACACCTCTAATTCTAACTTGACATTTTGCTCACTCTGTCCCCAGGGAGCAGTAAAGCAGAAGTACATTGCTGAAAAGCCAGCCAGGAAGTGCAGGGTACATGGGAAACAATAGGAAAAGCACAGTTCTTAAGCAATAACTTCCTAAGGGGACACAGACCATGGGGTTTTATGTTGCTCCTTTTCAAAGACTCTGGAGGAGACATCCTCTCTCTCAGCCCCCTTAACTGTCACCATATACTTCAATGTATATTTTTCATTTTAACACAATAGTAGACTGTAATATTACAATATATTTTTTTATCCTCAGCTGTATTGTGTAACAGGTTGTCCTTGTACACTGGAAGATGCACTGGTTACAATTAATTAATATTTGTATAATTTATTCAACTGTTTATTACATGGTTCAAAAGTTATATACTCCAATCTTTAACCCCTTAGGTGTTTGAGACTTCTCCAATGCATTGCAAAGCAATTTGTTTTGAAACATATCTAGCCCTTCAAGGGTTAAACACACAAATGGGTTGATGTCTTGAAGAAAACTCATTAATTTCTGCGGGAAACAACTGCACTATAGTAAACAAATAATAATCTCCAAATCTGCATCAATGTAAGTGGGACGAAATCCTTTGATTGCCACAGGGGTATGCATGCATACTTCTCTGGCACTCAGAGGGACTCCTTGAGGGTTATGCACTAAGGTATGATAAAGAGGTGATGACTTCTCCAGTGATATCACTTCTTCAGTTCCTGTGTTATTCTATGGAGCCAATGCACTAAGATTTCTCCATCTTTGGACTTCTTAGTGCTTTGGCTCTATAGAATAACATAGGAATTAGAGAAGTGATATCACTGGAGAAGTCCTTTACACTCTATCACCACTTTATCACTGTTTAGTGCATCACCCCCGTTTAATCCTTGAAAAAGCCTCCCAACATGTTGCAAAAGAAATTCAGTGGAAACCTCTCTTACATTAAAGGAGGTATATCCCCATTTAATGCGTTGAGTGCCAGTGGGTTATTCAAGGCATACACAAGGTTAAATCGGTGGAATTGTTTGTTTGCCCCCGAGGGAGCTGCTGGTTTGCTCCAGAATTTCTCCTCTTGTGCATAAGCCCAAAATGCCAGTGGGTTGAGTAGTATTTTGCTATATTCTTTGGCACTAAAGTGGTTTAACCCTTGCTTAGCAATGCATTCTGTACCACTCTGGCACTCAAAGGGTTAACACCTTAAGGACTAAAGACGTACATATACGTCATGGGGAAAACGTGCGTTAACAACCCATGACTTATATTTTCATCATGGAATTTAGGGGGTCCCTGCGTGGCTGCACGCCATTCGGGGACCACTGAGTCTGTTGTAACAACAAAACAAAAAAAAAAATGGTCCTTAAGTGCCAGCCGCACAGCTGGTCCTTAAGGGGTTAAAGAAATCGTAACACTTTATACTTCAAAAATATACATTGTAGGGTTTATCCTCCTGAGTAAAACAAGGGTACTCCCACTGAGAGATGTTTTATTGCAACTAAAACTTGAATGTTTTAGGTGCAATATCTCAGTGACCTGAAATGTTACAATGGCGCTGTTGCAAGACCATCCTATGGAGGTTTATCATCAACTGACCAGAACTGTCCATAGGATGGTGAAAGCAACAGAACCACTGTAAAATTCAGTCCACTGTGATACAGCACATAAAAAAAAAGGTTCATCTGCAATAACTTTTGAATAAAACACCTTTCAGCAGTGGGAGTACCCATGTTTTATTCAGGAGGATAAACTCTACAATATAGTATATTTTTTTTTTTTCTTTTTTTTTTACATAGTAAGTAATACTATTCCTTTAATCAATTTCTGCAGATATTTTTCTAAAAATTTCAGTTCCCATCTACTAGTGAACGTCTGTGCAACTAATGCACTATCCTTATTTTTACGTGTTCATTAGTTGTGTGCTGGATTTTCATTCTTATCTTGCTGTAAGCAGTGCAAGTCCTGCTTCCCAGCGCTGCCTGGGAATCTGCGATAAAATATAGGGCCGTTTTCAGGATTCTAAAGAGGAACCATTCTAGAGCAAACCAGCTGCACCACATGTGACAAATAAACATTTACATTGATTTTAAATTTGACCTTTAATGCCTTTTTTATTAGAGAGGTCGCCAGTGTATTGCTTTACATTACGTTGCATACCTCTCAAACATTCAAGGGGATAAAAGCCCCATTTAAATCAATTTGATTGTCTATTTGTCCACTTTGATGCAGTTTTCTCCAGCATTGTACCTCCTATAGCTTCCTGAATACGTCTCAGTGTCTATATCTTTTGGAATATCGTGTATCTGCCTTATTCTACAGGTTAATTAAGAAATTGAATCAGCACAAGATACAGCAGGTTTCCTGTGGCAACCATCATTGCTTGGCTCTTGCGGATGGTAGGGAAAATGACATGCTCTGAACATAAATAAGCATATGACACACATTATACTACACATTTTCTAGTTAGTTTAAATAATTTGGGAAATGTACACTGTAAGAATACTTTTTCTTCTCTGTCCATCAATGCATTTCAGAGGTTCCTTATGCATTGCAGAGCAAAGCTATTGGTAGCTAAACAAAACCGTATGGATTAAACACACACATTTGCAATTTCTTTGTCACAGGATCAGTATATAGTTACAACATATAATAATATTGAATATATTTTTTCAGTTTTATCCTTTTAAGGACCAAAGGGGTGTGCAACACATTAAAGGGTTAATACATCAGAAGGGGTGGCATTTCTGTTTTAGAGGGCATTTTCAAGGTCAATGTAAGGGCATTTTTATTCTTTCCACTGTAAAGATGGCATGAGACGAGCTAGCAGCCAAAGAACATAGTAAAGTTCATTTGAGTCCTGTAAAAAAACAAAGCACTGCAAATACATCAAAGTAACATTTTCCAGGCATATTCAAGATTTGTTAGAGAGAATTATTTGATTTATCTGTGCTTTCACTGAGCATTTTTTGCCTTCCATTGGTTCAGTTCAACTAGATTTTTAGAGATGAGGTGTAAGCTAGAGAGGAGTGTAAATAAAATAAGTCTCAAATTATCACATAGCTTGGGAAAGACTGAGTATAGTCACCAGTAAGACCAGTTAACAGTCTCAGATTATGGCACCCATAAGGATCCTGAGCCATCTCTCTTCCATTTTAGATCCTAGTTATCCACAACATGTAACAGTTACACTGTAGCTAAACATTTACATAACATAACATTTAAAATATCTGGGGTGTTGAGTAATGTTATGGATCATTTAACCTTCCTCCTTGTAACATGATGTCTCTATGTCCACTTCTTGCAGATGGCCAGCTATTTACATGGGGACAGAATCAGCACGGCCAGTTAGGACTGGGGAAGGGCTTTAGTTCCCAGTCCAGCCCTCAGAGAGTCAAGTCCCTGGAGGGGATCCCAATTGCTCAGGTCACTGCTGGCGGCTTTCACAGCTTTGCCTTGTCCCTGTCTGGGGCAGTGTTTGGATGGGGGAAGAACAGTTCTGGCCAGCTTGGTTTAAATGATGAACAAGGTAAACACTGAAATTGGATCGTAATTGCTACTGCGAACTGATGCTGTCATTGCACATTGACAAAACTGCAAAAACTCGGGAAATCTGTTGATAATGGTGTAACAAACAAAGTATCAGTGCAGACTCATAAGCTTAGTTCATTGGATACTAGAAAGTTAAAGAGGAACTGTACGTTTGAAATAAGTAGCCCTTAATCCGAAGGCCACTGCTACTGGTGTGAAAATCATGCAGTGAGTTGACCCACCACCACTATCCAGCCCGCCCACCACTATCAAAGTGAGAAAAAAACAAAATGGCTGCCACTCACCGCTACACCATAGACATGCACACAAGCCACATACACAGGATTATATTGATTGGACCATATAGTGAAGGAAACGCATGTTGGGGAATCGAGAAGAACAGAGTACAAAAATGACTGACATTAACCCTTTGAGTGCCAGAGTGGCATTAAATGCATTGCAAACCAATGCGTGCCTACCGCTCTGGCACTCAAAGGGTTTACCCCTGGAACGCCAACCGCCTCAACCTGTTTCCTAGTCAGGCTGCAGCGGTATGGACCAAAAGTGTGAAGGCTCTTTCTTCACTGATGTAGCTGACCTGTTGAAGCAGTATTTCCGAGATCTGCCGCAACCTGTCTTCACCAGCAGACTGACTGACATGTTCCTGCACATCTACCACTGGAAGCATGGGGCCTCCTAACTGCTTCTACCGTGGGCTGAAGTGTACGATGGCTGGGTACAGTATCTGCTCTTTCCTGCACTCATGTCTGCCCTGGCTCGCCCTCCCTCCAGCTGTCCAGGCTCTATTCTTCCTGTTTTCCAACCAAAAGTATACCTCTGGCCAGAGCCCAGGTCGAGACTGTAGTTGGTGGTGTACTTATTTTGCTATTGGCATGTAATTTGTTTAAGGCATTAACAAGCTTGTGAAGTCCATTTTGTCAGCGCCGCTCCTGCTTCTCTCCCATTCTGTGCGTGCTCCGGTACACCCTGTTGTTGAGCACCATTGACAAGGGGAGAGAGAGAGAGCGGTACTAAATATATATATACTGTATTATTGTCTGTTATTGGGCCTGAAATAAATATGCATTTTTAGATCTGATAGAGGGTCAAGGATTGTAGACTGTATATACTGAATATCGTGTTATTTACTTCCTGCAGTCAGAGAGTCACCATGTCATGTCAAACCTTTGCGCACACAGAAGGTTGTGTATATCAGCTGTGGAGAGGAACATACCGCCATCCTAACAAAGGTAAGTGAGCATGTATCTGACCAAGGCCAACACTCATCACACATGTCGCCAATGTTATCATCTGGCTCTTTGAAGAAAGAGCTGTGTCCTTAATGTTCATTTCCCTCACAGACTGGAGGCCTTTTTACATTTGGAGCTGGTGCCTGTGGACAGCTTGGCCACAATTCTCTCTACAACGAGATAAATCCCAAACGTGTTCTTGAGCTGATGGGCACTGAAGTCTCACAGATTGCCTGTGGCAGGTGAGCTCTTCTGGAGAATTCACAAGCTTCATCATGTGTTAAGAGACCACTTTAGCATTCCAGAGATTAAATACCCCATTTATTTCAATGAAAATGTATATTCATCGCCGGTAGTGTTTTTGATGTGTCCCTGAATTACTCCATTTCTTCTTAGTTCATCAGGCATACCGACCTTCCACAGTTAGTGGCTATGTGCTTACCCTTCCTTGCTTGCTATCACTTCTAAAACACTAGTCATGAGAGTGCTGTCCAGCTTTTGTGGCTGTGCATTGCTTTGATGTTTTTGGTTTTTGTTTTTTTTGTCAACTTGTGAGATAATAGAACCATGGGTTAAAGTATTATTTTGCCAGGAGGGTAGGACACTTGCCTTAAAGAGCTCTCTGGAGGTGCAGAATCCATCTCTACTCCCTATTTCCTCAACCAGACTGCTCAAAAGATGTGCAACAGGGCAAAGATTATCTTGGCAAGCCACCTTGTTTTTGTTTTCTTAGCTTACATGGGGTTGTGTGTAATTTCCTATTAGGTGGGCTCTCTCTTAATTCACCTGGGGCTGTGTATTCCCCCATTAGGCGGGTTCCTATCACTGGCCTCCTTTTTGTATATGGACCAGGGTTCAGGCTTTTAAGGCACCTGGCTTTGCTAGAGCATAGCTTTCTTCCTCAGCCTTTCCCTGTTCTTTGCTTGGTGATGTATGAGCCAAAAAATTATTATAGAAGACTGAAGAGGATATCAGTTTGAGTAGACAGGTCCTGTGAGTATGCTGCTTGTCTGTTTGTCTAGCAGACACTTTCTGGGGTCTGTTGTAAAATTGCTAGTTTTGCACTCTGCTCTTCATTTCTGTCAGCCCCACTCCCCTTTTCTTTCCTGGAGGTAACCTATTTAGTTTATTTGCTAAAATATGATATTTTAGTCAAAAAAGACTTTTTCCTTCCTGTCATTGGGGGGATGTCTACGAGGATGATTCTTGCCCCTAGGCTGAAAATCTTAAGACTCAAATATGTATCCCTTTTCAGCTGAAGCTTTGACACAGGGGGCTACTTCACCTGCAGTTGACCCCCTACTGTTAAAGGGAAACCATCACCCCTATAAAAGTGTGGCTCATAATTAACTTTATATAGCGATAAGATTGAATAGTTTTAATTTGTTAAAAAATTCTTGCTATGGCTAAATCTAAAGTTTTAAAAATGATCAGGGGCCTTACTTCCTGACAGACTGCGGTTACAGCTCTGCACCGCAGTCTGTCAATCTTCCTGTGCTCCCCTTCCCATGTAGTGTCTCGATCCAACCTCCTCCGATGAAGGAGAATTTCTCCATGTAAGCTTGAGTGCTCTCAAGCCAATGAGAGAGCTCCAACTTACATGGAGAAATCCTCCGTCATCCTCCCAGATCATTTTTAAAAATGTATATTTTGGCCATAGGAGGAATTTTATAAGAAAGTAAAATAACTATTCAAGCTTTTCACTTGATGAAGTTGATTATGAGCCAAACTTGTATAGGGGTGATAGTTCCCCTTTAAAGATGAAGCAGATAAGCACTTGGATTCTTTATTGAAGGCCACGTGTGCCTCCCAGCAACCCATTTTTACTACTAACTGGGTCTCTAGATCTATGACGATCAGGGGTGGACAACTTTCGGATGTCATCAAAGGGAATGTTTCCAAAAAGGAACTGTTGGTACTGCTTGCCAAAATTCTTGAAGCAAATACATGCCTTACACTGTTTGTTCCAGAAGACAAGATCTAGTTCTTGTTCCTTCAGGTGTCTCAGGCAATATCCTGGTCCTCTCTGATGTCCACATTCAAGGCATAGAAAATGTGGTTGCAGATTTTCTAAGTTGTCAACATCCGGGTCCTAGAAATTGTTCAACATGATTGTCACCTATTGGAGAGTGCCACTAGTGGCTCTTGTTGTGTCCCGCCTGAACTACAAAGTTCTGCTTTTCTGTTTTAGATCAAGGGATCCTCTGGAATATACAGTGGATATGATGTCCATACAGTGGAATTTTCATCTAGAGTTTCAAATGACCCCCCCCCCCTCTGATTCCTTGAGTGTGGAGGGAGATCAGGGTGGATACAGCTCATATCATCTTGATCTCTGCATCCTGGCCCCACCAGGTGTGGTTTCCAATTATTCTTAGTCTATCCATAGCTGAGCTTTTTCACCTCCCCTTGAGTCCAGTATGTAACGGCTTGGCTGTTGAAGCCAGCAGCTTGAAGAAAAAGGGCTTCTTTGGAAGCTGTCATTTCTAGTGTGTTCCAAGCTAGAAAACCATTTTTGTCCAAGATAGATTTTAGGGTTTGGTCCCTATTCTGCCATTTTTGTTTGAACTATGGTTCGCAGCCATGGCCATTCAGGCTTCTGGTGTTTTTGGATTTTTCTTCAAGGTGATGTTCAAAAAGGACTCTTTCTATTCTTTTACATGGATGCATTGCTTTGCTTCCTGATGAGATCTTTACTCAGGGTGTAGCTCATGCTTACTCTCTTTCTGGATCCCACTCCTCCGCGGGACTTAAATCTTATACTAGGAGTGCTCCAAAGCCTCCTTTTGAGCCTCTTTCTGCATATGACTGCCTTACGACTGCAGACACACAAGACTTTCTGTCTATTGTATCCATACAGTGGGTGGCCCAACTCCAGGCCATGTCCTGTAAATCCCTTTTTCTGTTTTTTTCACCAAGATAGGATGGTTTTATGAAAACCCTTTTGCCCAAAGTTGTTTCGGAGTTTCAGGTTAACCAGGAAACTGTCTTTCATTCTTTCTGTCTGGCTCCTTCCAATAGAGGAACTTCATCTTTTTATGTGGTGTGCTGCTTGGAGTACTGTTTTCATTGTATGCAGCCATTTTGGAAATCTGGCCATCTTTCTTGAGTCAGGCATCTAAGGTTGTCATCGCTTCTTGAGCCCTCAGCCTGCTCGAGGCCTTGGTGAAGAGAGAGTGTGTCTTATGCCAATCAATGGCCCAGAGCACTGGGCGATTATCCTCACTCTGCTGTATTTGTCTCTGTCCCTTTTAGAGTTTGTCAGTGCAGATTCAGTCCAATTATGTGATGCCGGTGTCCTGTATGTCCTGACTTTGTGTCCTCTGTGTCACCCGGGGTGGAGTAGTTGGCTTTGATGGCTTGGCTCTTGTAACCAGCATCCTGAGGAAGAAGGGCTTCGCTGACTATGCTACTGCCACTATCATGAAGGCCCGCAAGGCATATAATGGTGTATATTCCTTCTTCTACAAGTAGTGTGAAGACCAGTGGATGTGGCCGAGACCTTTTTGGCTTCATTATCTTATCCTGTCTTCAGGATTCATTTCAGAAAGGGCTTAGTCTTAGAGCAGAAATCTGGACCTTTGTAGAGCCATCTGTGCTTTTTTTTTCAGAGGTTTATTACTTAATTGCCATTGTGCAAACCTTTGTGAAGGTGGTGGCTGATGCGTACCCTGTCTTTTAAGGATCCCAATCCTCCATGAGTTTTGTACTTGGTCCTTGCAGTATTTCAGAAGGCCTTGTTTGAGTCTGTCTTTTGTTTTTCCTTCAGTCGTTGACCCTTAAAGGGGATCTCTCACCCCTACAAAAGTTAGGCTTATTAGGTAAAGAATATATCGATAATGTTGAAAAAGTTTTTTGTTTATTTTTAAAAAAATGCTATTTGGGTCAAAATTATTGCTTATAGAGTGCCCTGCACCCTACTTCCGCATACTCTGCTCTTGCTGCAGATTACCGCGCTGCCTCTGCTCCCTTCCCACTACCCAGCCTCCTCCGAAGACGGAGGCTTCTGTCTGTAAGCTGGAGTGATCTCATTGGCAGAGATAGATATCTAGCCATTGAGAGCGCTCCAGCTTACAGACAGACAGCCTGTGTCATCGGAGAAGTCTGGCTAGTGGGAATGGAGCAGAGGCAGAGTGGCAAAAGTGGTGTATGTGGAAGTAGGGTGCAGGGCACTCTATAAGCAATAATTTTAGGTCAAACAGCATTTTTTTGTGTTTTTAAATAAAAAAATGTTTTAAACATTATCGATAAATACTCTACCTAATAAGCCTAACTTTTATAGGGGTGAGAGAATCTTGCGCTTTTTATGCAGTGTGAGATAATCATGGCGACATGGTTAATGTGCCGTGTAGTTGCACACTGTTTTCTCTTCTACATTTTTAAAGGATACCCCTTCCTGACAGGAGGATTCTTTACCTCATCATTAATATGTTCTATATGGACTAAGAAAAAATGTAATTAATTGTTAAAATCCCCTTTTAATTTAATTTTTAGATGGCCGTGGTTACACCTATGTTCTAAGTTTTGACATGGGGGACAGCCCTTGGTTATGAAATATGATGTATTTTAAATAGTGTTCATATAGGCAAGCTATCAGGTGCCAGGAAACCCTGGACGTGTAGCATAATTCTCTAGCATTCCACCTCTGCTATTCGATATGTGTATAACATAAGCGTATTTACATCTCTTCTTTAAATATACCTGTTTATCACTATTCATAAACAAAACTGGTATTTTGGGTGGGACTTTGTGCTTTCTATACTGAAATGCAAAGATGCATACCAGCAGAGTCATTGCTAGGCACTCCCTGAGTGGGTAAAAGCCTCAGGTCTCATACTGAAAACCGCAGGCCTTATTGGTGTAATTGTAGTTGAATGTGCATTAAATACATCAAGTTGGACTTTTGGGAACCTGGAAACTCCCCTGCACACCAGAGTTATTTATATTCATTAACTTAACAGAAGCAATGCATGAAAGGGTAAAAGGTGTTTTGGATAGTATGTAATTTCAGAAATGCATCACAATCTACATAAAGGAAACTAACTTGAATCCTTAATAATAAAAATGTTAAGACTCAGACTTTAACTTGTTAATCACAGCTACACCCACCTGATACCTGCTACGAAGCATTATAAATGTAGTCATCAAGGTAATTTGTTGCCTTTTCTCACCATACCTGGTGCAGTGAGAACAAGAGCAGTCGTAAATGATCCTTGTTTGGTTCTTCAAACCCACCTCAACATCCTATAGTATCGAGGCTTCTTTGGCCAGCATCTGCTGCTGCAGGATGTGGTGCAAGAAGCATGAGGCAGATCTCTACAATCAGGGCTTTATGTTTATCATGTGCTACACCCAGAATTGAGAATAGAAGTGATTAAGTAGAAAAAGATTGAGCTTTTAACGTTGTTCTATAATCGCAGACAAAAAATGAAAGGTTAAACCAGCTGTTTTCAAAAAAGTGGTCTTCAGCTTATCTTGTGAAATCAGCTATTCAACTGTTTTAATTTTGTCTGTGCAATGTGTTACAAAAAAATGCATGAATGTATTCCTTTTTCATATCTCCAGACAACACACGCTTGCCTTTGTGCCTTCTTCAGGATCCCTCTATGCTTTTGGCTGTGGAGACCTGGGCCAGCTGGGTACTGGTCACACACAAAATGTGACATGTCCCACCTTAGTCAAAGGAAAGTGGGCGTCACACTGTGGACAGATCCCACCTCAATCTGGTCAGTAAATGGTGTAAGGTTTTTTAGTCCTTGAAATAAATAAGAATATTGCAACATTAAAATAAACCATATTAATATTTGTACTGTTTTCTACTATGTGCATTTAATTTTTATGCTATTCACTCATAATGTAACCCTTTCAGTGCCCGAGAGGTATGCATTGCAGTGATTTACCAATGTAGGCCTCATACGTGTGATGCAGGCGATTCCATCTAGGCACATTGAATGCAAGAGCCCATGCCTGGGATGCCCTTCCAATTTAGGGAGACTTTGATGAATGCTTGTCATATTTCCTAAGTTGGAAGGGCATCCCCAGCATGGACCATTGCTCCCCATGATAGCATAAACTTATGTCTGCGGTTGTTCTGTTTCTCTGTTGCAGAGATTTGCGTAACATTTTGTAACTGAACTGATTTGCCTTCTATGAGTTCTATACCAAACTCTAGTCAGGTTATTAAAGACACTTGGTCTCAAACACAACCTGTCGTCCTCCCGGCAAGTTCACAGAGGGAAATTTTCACATGGTAGGATACTCCTCAGTTGAGGAAGGGGACTCTGAGGATGATTTGGATTTGTGCTTCTTTATTGGGGAGTCTGTTAAGGAAGACCCTAGTTCTATTGCTGAGGGTCTCATCCAGCTGTAGAAACTCTGAAGGTCTCTGAGGCCTTATATTCCAGTTCCTCTGACCCTCATTTTTAAAAAAGACGCAAAGTGACTGACCGTTTTTCCTCTTCACCATTTGTTAGACCAGGTAGTCCTGGACAAGTGGACAGAGCCTCACAAGAGGTTGCCCCTTTTCATTCATATTTCTCTTGTATCCCTTTTCTGCAGATACTTTAGTTAGGTGAGCTAATACCCCCCTCCACCGCCACCACCCAATCAGTAAACTATACATTCTCTAGGATACAGCCATGCCACTTTTGGATGTGGTAGCACTTAAGGACTTGGTGGATAACCTCCTGGATTCTGGATTGAAGGAGAAATTTGCAGCTTTTGGTCCCACCTTATGTCACACCTTACTAGGTCCATGCCTGTTTTGGCAGATCAGCTTTTGGAGGCTGTCCATGTGGACGTGCCTCAGGAGAATACTCTATGGTTGTCACTAAGATCCTTGAGACTAATGCGTATCTGGCAGAGGCAGTCTTTTCTGCAGCCATATTACTGGGAAGGCCTCAGCGATTTCTGTTACAGTGTGACGTAGTTTGTGGCTAAAGATCTGGTCTACACTACGCTCAAAGTAAAGGGTAATTCAGATATGGACCCTTTGCTTTGAGTACCTAGGGAAACCAGCTGCACCTCGCTGATGAAGCCTAATAATGCTGAAATCTGTGTCTGGACTTAGCTAGTGTTTTCTGTGTAGAGGGGATTACTCATCATTTTGGAACTGGACTGTACTTCTGGGCTGGATTAGTCTACTATATATGTATATATCCAGGAGTAAACCAGCTGTCCTGTAGAGAAGAGATTTTAAAAAAAGTTCCCACAATTCTCATTAATATAAATGGAGCTTTAACCCATTAAATACAATAGAGGTCCCCAGGACATGTTTAGTTTAATTTTAAAGAGAATTAGAAACCTTCCTGTATACTTTCCATTAAATGATGATCTTGCTGAATGCACAAGGTCTATGTTTGACCACAGACATACCAAATTGACATACTTTGCAGGGAGTTAGCTTGCACTGTGCCACCAAAATATAAAGATTAATTTCTCAATGTCTGTTTATTTTGAAGAAAAATGGGTAGTTCAAAATCTAGTCAGATTTTAATTCTGTGTAAAACAACTGTAGGGGACCTGTCTACTTTAAGTCATTCTGTTAGAGTATGATACTAATTGCACTAATTTATAGTGAATCCAGGGATATAATGACCAGGGCTCAAAATTTCCACTTGCTACTAGCCAATGGCGAGTGAAAATTTAGCCCTGGCGAGTAGAAATTCAGCCCTGGTGGTTATGTTAGTGCTTGCAGTGGCGAGTAACTTTTCAGGTCTGGCTAGTAGCAAAGGACTTCCAATTTTAAGCCCTGATAATGACAATAGTGGAACTATAAAGAAAACTGTTCACTTAACATGTATATCTCCATGGTTATTGAGCTGTATCCTGTATTATGAAATAAGCTTGATGCTTCTTGAAATTCAATATGGCTGCTCTGGAAAAAAAAAAAAAATGTTCTGTAACTGTTGCCAATGCCGGTATGATATTCAGTATTCTTTACCCCCCCCCCCCCCCCAAACAGATCCTGCAACACACAATGTTATCAAGCGTATTTTCTCTGGAGGGAACAAAGTGTTTGTGCTTTGCTCAAAGCTGGAGGTGAGCTTTAGTTTCAATTTTCTTTATATATTTTTTACACTGCAAAATCATGTTTTAGGTGTCTCTCTTATATGGACTATATTTTGGTAAACTCATAAAGCCCTATGTTCAAAAGTTAACTGGAGACATTTCAGGAAAAAACAGCTACACCATATGGGACAAATTCAAATTTGCAAACTTTTTTATTTTAATGAGGCTTTTTAACCCCTTGAAACACTAGGGAAGTCTCCAAAATATTGCTTTGTATTTACAACATTAAGTTAAAAGTAATATATGAAATAATTTAAACCTATTGTTCAGTTTGATGTCAGTTTCACCTTTTTTTTTTTTTTTTTGTAAATACAATGAAGCCCTTCTGACGTTATTAAAGTTCTATTCTCCCCATCCCTTCTCTTGCTCTTACATAGTCTACTTTTGCTGTTCGGGAGCTGACATGTTGGATACTTGGATGCAGCTTGGGTTGCCATGGCAACACTACTAATCATAACAGATCAAAATAGATATTCTCTCTGTAATATTTATTTTACTTTGCCCTGAACAATAGATATGTTGTATTTAATGTTGAGGAGGCAGTAAAATGATAAAGACAAGGACTAGTCAGCTGGGTAGGACTACCGTAGTTCTACACATTGATCAATCATGTGGGCTTCTAAACAGCAAAAGGAACCAACACCAAAGAAAGGAGAGGGAGGTGGAAAATAACACTTAAATAGCTTCAAGATGGCTACATTTTAAAGAGTGTGTCAATGACACCAGTCACAAACTTAATTGCTAAACATGCCTGTACACATGTAGCCCTCAGTGACTTCTCTTGCATGTGGACATGTAGCCCTTAGTGACTTCTTATGCAACCTCCACTATATTTTGGTGTAATGGGAACAGATGTGTGTGCTTCCCTCTAACACATCTCCCTGATTGAGTAGATTGAAGGATCCAGATTTGAGTAATTTGGGGTCTGTGAACCCCATATTAATGTCTTCATATACTCCTAATTTCCTGAGATATCTTGTAAATAGCAGTGAAGTTGGATATTCACTATTGACCCTATACATAATAATATTACACCCTGGACAAAATTGACACATTTAGAGAAGGGGTCCAGCTGCTGGGGGGTGACTTTAACTTTCCTTTGGTACCAGACCAAGACTGTAATCCCCCTCAATCTTCTTACTGTAAATCAGTGATGTGTGCCTTTCACGCCACTCTGGGCCGCCACCAGCTTTTGGATCTCTGGCAACTGGAATATCCTCAAGATAGAGACTTCACCTTTTACTCACATGCTCATGATAAGTACTCCCGAATTGGCTTATTCCTCCTCAACCAGTACTCTCTGGGTTTCTTGAGGGACTCTAAAGTTGGTGACATCATGTGGTCCGACCACAGTCCAATCTTTGTGGAGATATGCGTTCCTGGGGTGGGAGAAGCAATACTACTTGGAGACTCAACTAGCTGCTCTTGGAAGATGAGAGGGGGAAAACCTAGAATGAACCAACCTTGAGGCATTACTTTGAAGCTAATACCATGCAGGGGGTATCACCCCCTTTGTGGTGGGAGGCCGACAAAGCTGTCATCAGGGGAGAGTTTATCAGGTTGGGCACATTCCGCAAAAAAGAAAAGTCAGAGGAATTGTTCTCTATGCTGTCCAGACTTAAAAGCCTGGAACGTACACACAAGGGCTCCGTAGACCCAGAGGTAAAGCTGGAAATCGCTCGACTATGCTCCAACATCTCTACTCATCTCAGATCTTCTGCTCATAAGTCTTTTATTTGGCATAAATACAGAGCCTACCTGCAGGGCAATAAGTTGGGGAAGTTGTTGGCGCTGGTGGTAAAGAAGCAGCTTAGGGCCTCCACTGTTCGCAGCATCCATAACTCTCAAGGAGCCCTTCACTTGCATAGCGATGTAATTGCGGATTCCTTCAGGGCCTTTTACACATCCCTGTAAAAACTCCTGCAAGACAACTTGGACCCACTGCAGGAAGACCGTGTGACTCTCATGAGTCACTTCTTGCGGCAATTTGTTCAGTCAAAACTGTCTCCTGAGGCAATTGTCTCATTAGATAATGATTTTACAGCAGAGGAAATCACTGCCGCCATTCGTCACCTACCTAAGGGAAAGAGCCCGGGACTGGATGGTCTCCCGGTGTGCTATTACAAGGAGTTCTCACACATCCTGGCACACTGGATGGCCTTAGCTTTCAATTCAGTTTCTGCTACTACTACTTTCATCCCCAGATGTTAGAGCCTACCTCCTCTCCTTAGCTTGCAGCTAGCCAATCCCCTTCCATTAAGATTTGCAAGAGAACAGTTCTGCTATAGTTGTAGCTTTTTTATTATAGCTCAGTTTAACAGGTACTTTTGTGGACCTAAGCCCTGGGGGGAAAATCTTGGCTGCAAGTTCTTTCCCCAGGAGGTGCCCACTGATGCTTCTTCTTGATATATGGTAATCTGAAGACAGAAGATCTGCTGAAGAAGGTGAGCACCCTTTGAGTGCTGAGGTCCACATGTCCCATACTTCCCCTCCACACAGGGGTCTCATTTGAAGATCATATTACATACTCATGCACTGATTGGGTTTATTTGTATGTCTGTGAGGTGTTTGGAGCAAGTTTCTGTGGTAACTTAACCCTTTGCTGCTGGTTAGCATCTTTTGGGGGGTTGGGGACACTTTCCCTGTTGGGACCAGTGTTTATTGGGTCTACTGACTTGTTCTAGTGGGCTTTTGAGTGGTTTTACATTTTGGTATTCACCTTGTTAACTTTGAGTTCCTGTGCATGCTTACCGCATAGACGACCATTGCTCCATTCACTTCTGTGGGACTTTACAGTTTGGGACATATCTCTGCAACTGCTCCACGTAGCGAGGTCAGAGATGGCTCATTTTGTTGGCTTGCCCTTGCTCTGTTATCCGGTCAATGTTCTGGGCATGTTGGGGGCCTTAGGGGGCTTTGGGTACTTTTGGGGTACTCCTTCAGCAAAACTACGATTCCCATGAGCACCTGCTTTGCGCGCTCATCTCTGATTGGCTCCCGCCGCGGCAGCCATTTTGTCTCTTCACAGAGTATCTTACGCAGGGCTTGGACTCTCCTTCTTTCCTCAGCAGTTTAACGCTTCGCCTACCAGATAAGTCTTATTTAGCATTTCTGGGGTGAATTTAATTATCATACACACCGTTTTGTGGGTGTTCTGATATGTTGACCGTTTGACTCTGTGAGAATGTTTACTCCGTTAGACCTTGGGGCTAAACCTAAGACTAAGAATACTGGGGTGTCTGTGTCCCTCATTGCTCCTCATGTCACTCAGGGTTACCTAGAGAATACTCGTGTCACATTTGCCCAGCATGGGCTGCTGCCCCTGAATCCCCTGCAGGGACCTCTAGCCATGCACTAGAGCCAGTATGGATGCAAGAGTTTAAGGTTACTACCAGAGACCTCCGGTCCACCTCACAACTCCTTCCATCCACTTTTACAGGGGGTCTTCCACTCCTATCAGATCTTCCCCGCCTGGTGTACCTGCTCAACTGTTCCTTCACCTCAGATTTTTGGGGATCCCTTTGAGGCTGACCCCATTCCCTCGACTGAGGGCCTGATCAGGGCTGTTGTCCACCCTGAACATTCCCTTGGTGCAGGAGGTTTCTTCTGACCCCACTGATGTGTTCCAGGAACCTGTAAGGCCCCATACTTGTTTTCCACCTAACCCCACCCTTGACCGGTTGGTATCCGAGGAGCGGAAGTTTCCAGACAGGAAACCATCTGTATCTAGAAAGTTTGCTAAGCTTTACCAGTTTGCTGAAATGGCCCTTACGTAGTGGGTCCATCCCCCAAGGTGGATGCCCCTGTTTCCAGGCTTTCTATGTCCACTGTCTTGTCTGTGGCTGATGCATCTGCTCTGAAAGACTGGACTGACTAGAAGCTTGAGACCTCTCTCAGGGCTATTTTTGTGACGGCTGGTTCTGCCCTCCGCCCTGCATTTGCTGTGGCATGGGTGAATAGGGCTGTGGCTGTTTGGACTGAACAGCTCACTGCAGCTGTCTGTCAGGGAGCTTCTACCGCTGATATGTTGCGGCTTCTCGCCAATGTCTGACGCTCAGCATTATGTTTCTGCTGCCCTGTTTGATGCTGTCCATATGGTGCCAGGGTATCAACTATGTCTGTGGTAACCAGACGTGCTCTTTGGCTCAAGATCTGGTCTGCTGACACTGCCTCCAAGAGGGCTCTCCTGTCTTTGCCCCTTTCAGGGCGCCTCACTGTTTGGGCCTGATCTGAAGGATCTGATCAGTGAAGCCACTGGAGGGAAGAGTACTCACCTGCCTGTGGTCCAGAGGAAGAGAGCGCTTGTCAAAAGCAATCGTCTTTCGTCCCTTTCAGGCAGACTCGCTCCAGGCGACTCGGATGGTCCCTCAGTCCCCTCGCTCCTCATCCAAGCCTAAGCAGCAATGGAGGACCAAGTCCTCCGCGAAGCCCAAAGCTTCCAAACATTCTCCTGCATGACTCGCCGAACCTGCAGGTAGGTGGACGCTTATGCCACTACCTCTCGGCTTGGGAGGCCTCTGTGGCAGACCCGTGGGTTCTACAAGTGATGGCTACAGGGTGCAGGATCCCTTTCACCTCCCTTCCTCGACCTTCTCTTCTCATTCTCCCTTGGGAGCGGAAAAGCGCCGCCTTTCAGAAGAGGCCATTCAGGCCCTTCTGGACAAGGTGGTCCTGGAACCAGTTCCTCTTCAGGAGAGGGGCTTAGGATTCTACTCAAACCTTTTTGTGGTTTCCAAGAAGGATGGCGGATGTTCTCCCAGTTTGGATCTGAAAGATCGCAACTCCTTTGTGGTCCGGTCCCAATACTGCCAGGAGTCACTGCACACAGATATTGGGCCATGTCCCCTGGGGAATTTCTGGCCTCTCTGGATTTTCAAGATGCCTAGCTGTACATCACCATTCATCCAGAGAGTCGGCAATATCTCCTCTTTCCTGCAACCAAGGTCATTTCCAGTTTTCTGCCCTCCCCTTTGGCCTGACCACTGCTCCCCAAGTCTTCAACAGAGTCCTGGGAGCATTGATCTCCATCCTACATCGGAACGGCATCAGAGTTACTCCATATATGGATGACCTCCTTTGAAGGCCTCTTCTCCAGGCCTCTTTCATCAGCAGGTGCATGACTTCATTCATGCTCTCTCCCATCACGGCTGGATCATCAATCTGTACAAGTCAGACCTTGTCCCTTCCCAAAGGATGGTCTTTCTGGGCATCCTCTTCGACACTCAGAGGGGAATGGTATTTCTAATGGATGAGGTGGCTCATCAGATAGCACTGAAGGTCCAGGCTGTCCTGTCTCAGGATCCAGTTCCAGCCAAGAAGTTGTCATCCTTGGTGGGGAAGTTCATTTCCACCGCCGTTCGCCATGACTCATACCAGGGAACTTCCGAGGTTTCTAATCCTGGCATGCAGATGTCGGCCGGATCTCCTGGAAAGATCCCTATCTCTCCCTCTTCACATGGAGCAGAGCCTCTCATTGTGGCTCAACCTGAACAGTCTCCTGAAAGGCAGATTGTTCCTGGTGCCCTTGTGGACATCAGTAACAGATGTCAGCCGCTCCGGATGTGGATCGGTACTGAGGCACTTGAGTGTTCAGAGCCGGTGCTTCCAGGAAGAATCTCTCTCCTTCCCATCAATGTTTTGGAGCTTCGGGCGATATTTCTTGCTGGACACAGCAACTGGAGGATTGCCAGGTCAGGGTGCAGTCGGACAACGCCACAGATGATGCCTACATCAACAAACAAGGCAGCACAAGAAGCCTCGCAGCTTGGCTGGAGGTCAAGGCTATTTTGTCATGGGAAGAGCAGCATGTCCATTTCTGCAGTTCATATTCCTGGCGTAGTCAACGTTCTCAGACTTCCTCAGTCGGTGGACAGCGGAGAGTGGGAACTACATCCAGAGGTGTTCAACCTCATCATACAGCAGTGGGGTCTTCCATGCATCGACCTGATGGCAACCAGGCACAACAGGAAAGTTCCAACGTTCTGCTCTCGCTGGGCAGATCCCCTAGCTTTGGCAGTGGATGCCTTTTTGATCCCGTGGATATTTCCTCTGGCATACCTATTTACTCCCATTCCCCTGTTGAACAGGGTGCTATGGAAACTGAGACTGGAACGCTGTCCAGTCATTTTGATTGCTCCGTACTGGCCTCGACAAGCTTGGTTTCCGGAGCTTGTAGACCTCTCCGTGACGGAACATCTTCGACTTCCATCCCGTCCGGATCTTCTTCTGAAAGGTTACCTCTGGATGGAAGATGTTCATCATCTGGCTTTGACAGCATGGAGGTTGAATCCTCAATTTTGAAGAAGGGTTTTTCTTCTGGGGTGGTGGCTACTATGCTTAGTGCTCGTAAGCCTGTTTCCTCTAAGGCCTACCATCGAGTTTGGTCTACCTTTCTATCTTGGTTTGCTGACAAAGGCCTGTCTCAGGATTTTGACCTTCCTACAGTGCTTTCCTTCCTTCAGGATGGTGTGGATAAGGGTCTTAGTCTGAGTTCCCTTAAGGTTAGGACTTCTGCGCTCTCTGTCTTTTTTCAGAGGCGTCTTGCGCTCATTCCTGATGTCAAGGTTTTCTTCCAGGGTGTTGCTCATACCTGTCCGGTGTTTAAGCTCCGTGCTCCTCAGTGGACCTTAACTCTGTTTTAGGAGTACTTCAGCTTCCTCCTTTTGAGTCTTTGGCTACCATTCCTCTACGTATGCTTACGTGGAAGATGGCCTTTCTACTGGCGATAATCTCTGTTCGCCGAGTTGCGGAGCTGCATGCCCTCTCTTGTAGGCCACCCTTTTTTGTATTTCACAAGGACAAGGCAGTGCTTCGCACTTCACTGGAGTTTCTCCCGAAGGTGGTGTCTGAGTTCCACATTAATCAGGAGATTGTGGTTCCTTCATTCTGCCCTAATCCTACTTCTGATAAAGAGAAGGATCTTCATCTGTTGGATGTTTTTCGTTGTCTCAAGTTCTACATGCATTGCACTGAGTACTTGCGGCAGTCTGACACTCTCTTTGTCATTCCTGAGGGTCCTCAGGCATGGAATCCTGCTTCCAAGGTAACTATTGCTTCTTGGATCAAGTCCACTATTCATAAGGCTTACGAACTTAGGAAGAAACCTGTTCCCTTCAGGGTCACTGCTCATTATGCGAGGTCTATTGGGGCTTCTTTGGCCTACAAAAATCAGGCCTCATCTGATCAGTTGTGCAAGGCGGCCACTTGGTCATCTGTGCATACGTTTTTCTAAACACTATCGTGTGGATGTGCTGGCGTCGGCTGATGCCACTTTTGGGAGGAAGATCCTGGAGGCAGACTTGCCTGTCTAGGATCTCATTAGTCTCTCAGTACTCTTTCACTTTTGAGCCCTGTTGGCTCTAGTTCAGTGTGCTGTGTAACAGTTCCTGGGTTTTTTTTTTTTTTTTTTTTTTTTTACCCCTGTTCAATGTTCGTTGACACTTTGTGGTTATTGTTGAGCTCTTCCTGATCTGTAGGTTCATTGGTGCTGTGATGACTTTGGGGGCCTGCGCCTGGTACTTGTCTTTCTTCCCGCCCTGGAGAACTCAATGGTTGGACATCCCAAAGTTACCAGTAACTTGTATTGGATGACAGAGAAAAATAGGACTCTAGTCTTACCTGTTCTTATTCCATACAGGTTACTGGTCTCCCACTCTGTCAAGGGACCATGCTTGGCTCTCCTGTGGCAGAACGTGGGGGTCCTTTTGGGTTCATGCTCACAGGAGTCTTCCTTTCCCTTCTTACTACCTAGTCAATAGTTGTCAAATCTTATTGGAAGGGGATTGACTAGCTGCAAGCTAAGGAGAGGAGGTAGGCTCCACCCAGCAGTCACCTTTCAGAATTGTTCCTGTCTATTTAAAGGGGATGAACGCCTACCCAAAGTTACCAGTAACCTGTATGGACTAAGAGAGAAAAGGATTTAACAGGTGAAACTAAAATCCTATTTTAGAGACCTTGACTTCGATTATAAATCGGTTCCTTACGCCACGACTATACATAACCTTTACCTTACCTGTTTAATGCTCTGTTTTCTATTCTCTGTGATGCTAAGTCTTAGTTGTGAAATATTACAGATCATAGCACTACTTTGTATGTAACTTCTGCTTGTAACTGATGTATACAATTGTTGCTTGCAACTAATGCTTGTATTCGAAATTTGTTTATGATGTATGATGTATTTAACAATAAAGTTCTTTGAAAATTGAAAGATAAAAAAAATATATATTATTATTATTGTTTTTCACAGCTAGGGGGATACTTTCCACCCCCACCCCCCACATACAGAGAATGTTTATATTTACCTATCTATATAAAAATGAAAGTCACATTATTGAATTCTGTGTTTGAACACCCTGAGATTGCTGTTGGATGGAGTAATACGTGTAGGGTTGTTGCCTCCACTTGAATTACTTTGGCCATACTAGATGGATTTGTTAGTAAAACGCACAGAAATTAAGAGTGGAAGCCCTTGTATATAATAGTCCATGCTCTGGGGTCCTTAAGTGCCGGCCGCACTTCCTTAAGGGCTTATGGTCAAAACTAAGGGTCTATGGATGATGATCTCACAGTCCTCAAAGTTTGTGGCTGTGAGCCACACACTTCAGGGTTACATTCCAGCCAGTGGCCAAATGAGGTACCCCTCTCCAAATTGCTGACATGTGTCGTCATTTTTGGGCTACACAGAGGAGCTTCTAGGCTTAAGAAATCTTCTTCATAGCACAATTAACCTTTCTTTATGAAAAGAAAAAAAGATAGATAGATTTTGTACTTGATAAATAAAACAGTAGTACTCCTACTGCATGGGTATGTCTTTCCGAAGTTATTACAATTTAAACCGTTTTTGTTACATGAATAATGATCACTGGCTTTCAGAAAGTTCACCTACAGTTCCCCGGTTGTTTCAACAGTTATTCCGTTGAATTCTGTGGGAGAGGTGATTACTGACTGTTTTTCTCCATAGAAAGTGATAGCTGCTTTCAACGGTTATAACTTTTTAATGAAACTCCCAGCACTGGGTGTGACCTTGTTATGCTCATATTTGTTTTCATAAAAAAACTGCTTCTCCTTTAGGTCTGCATATTCGAAAACATCGGTCAAAACTGCTTATAATGTTAGCCAACAGACCAACAGATTATCGTTTAGAAGATATTGGTACTTTTATTTCAGTATTGAGTACAATTCCATATCCTAATTAATTTCTCAATGCAACACACATACTAATTAGCATATGGTGCTACACTTAGAGATCTGTTTCCAGAAATAAAAGTTCTCAGTATCTCCCGAACTGTACGTCTTCTTGTCCTTTGGCTAATGTGATGGATAGGCAGGTTTGGATTACATTTTTGAATCTGAAAACTTGATTCAAGTTGACAGGACAACTTTAACCCCTTAACAACCACATAGTATGACATCTGTCATTAAGGGGTTAAAAAAAAAAAAAAAAAAAAAAAGGTTAGGTAACTGGATTACAAAGGTGCTATATAAATGTGACTTCCCAGAAGGTAATGACCTGTAGCTTCCTTTGCAGCTCATACCGAGAGTGGCACATTAGTGCAGTGTATTCTGGGTTTAGCTTATAACAAATGCCTGTTTTGTTGAATGTATTGAATGCAGTGTCAGCGCAACAAACAAACGATAAAGCAACTAAATCTATTTTAGCTCTGAGAATATTTTCCTTGGCAGCTTCAAGTGCTGATTGGCACCAGTGCTTAAGCTTTAATCAGGAGCAGTGAATAAGTTGAGTAAAGGACAATGGGACTAACCTTGTGGTGTACGTATCATTCAGTTTGGGTGAGTCATCTCCTGTATGTGGGATTGACTGAGTAATTCTAGACAGCTCCTGTTCATCACATTACCACACATATACACACACATACATTACTGTGCAGAAGTTTTAGGCAGGTGTGAAAAAATGTTGTAAGTAAGAATGCTTTCAAAAATAGGCATGGTAATAGTTTATTTGTATCAGTTAACAAAATGAATAGTGAATGAACAGAAGAAAAATCTAAATCAATTCAATATTTGGTGTGACTACCCTTTGCCTTCAAAACAGCATCAATTATTCTAGGTACACTTGCATACAGTTTTTAAGGAAGTCGGCAGGTAAGTTGTTCCAGTTCTTCTATGGATTTAGGCATCCTTAGTTTCTTCTCTCTGTTCATGTAATCCCAGACAGACTTGATGATGTTGAAATCAGGGCTCTGTGGTTGCCAAACCATCACTTCCAGGACCCCTTGTCCTTCTTTACACTGTAGGTCATTCTTAATGACTTTGGCTGTTTGTCTAGGGTTGTTGTCAGGCTGCAGAATACAACTGGGGCCAATCAGATGCCTTCCTGATGGTATTTCATGATGGATGTATCTGCCTGTACTTCTCAACATTGAGGAGAATATTAATTCTGACCAAATCCCCAACTCCATTTGCAAAAATGCAGCCTCAATCGTAAAAGGAACCTCCACCATGCTTCACTGTTTCCTGCAGATGCTCATTCTTGTACTGCTTTCCAGTCCTTCAGAGAACAAAACTGCCTTCTGCTACAGCCAAATATTTCACATTTTGAAACCATTCCAGAGCACCTACTGTAGTTTGTCTGCACCCCAGTTCCTATATTTTCGTCACTTGGCTTTGTTTCCACATCAGAGGTATAGCCAAAAGTCTCTCATGAAGACCGCTCCTTTTCATGAAGACCACTTCTGACCAGGCTTATCTGGACAGTAGAAGGTTGTACTAGGATCACACTGTATTCTGCCAGTTCTGAGCTGATGACACTGCTGGACATCTTGCGAAGGGAGGTAAGAATAATGTGTCTTTCATCTGTTGCACTAAGTTTCCTTGGCCAACCACTGCTTCTACGGTCCTCAGCATTGCCTGTTTCTTTGTGCCTCTTCAAAAGAGCTTGGACATCACACTGGAAACCCCTGTCTGTCTAGAAAGACATTGTTGATGCATTATAACTACCTTGTGTATTGTTGCTGTGCTCATTCTTGCCATGGTGTATGACTTTTAACATTAAACGGTCTTCATCAACCACACCTTGTTATCTGTGTTTGGCAGTTCCTCACCCAGTTTTGTTCGTCCTACACAGCTGTTTTTGTTTCAGTTAATGATACTGTTTTTAATAGGTAATCATTAGCACCTGTTTGGTATAATTGTTTAATCATACACTATATGCCTACAAAATTCCTACTTTGTGCAAGTGTACCTAGAAGAATTGATGCGGTTTTGAAGGCAAAGGGTGGTCACACAAGTATTGATTTTGATTTAGATTTCTTTTCTGTTCACTCACTATGCATTTTATTAACTGATAAAAATAAACTATTAACATGTCTAGTTTTGAAAGCATTCTTACTTTACAGAATTTTTTCACACCGCCTAAAGCTTTTGCACAGTAGTGCGTGTGTATATATAATAATACATTTTTTTTACATCAGCTTACTTAACTTACTAAAATATTAAGCATTACCCCCAAAAGGTTGTGCAAAGCACTGTGTTTCACACCACTCTGTTGGTCATAAGGAAGTGATTAACATAAGCAATGCTTTGGAGGTATCTTTAGAAATCCAGGGGTGAAAAAAAACAGGGGTAGTCAATTAATGGACCTGGTGGCTATAACTCTCATTATCCCTAACTTACCGACAGTTGATTGAGGCTGATAGGTGTGATAACACCTTGAGGTCCGATGTCTCACTAAACCTGGATTAAAATATGCTTGGTCTTCCCCATCAATACTGGTTTTATTCATCAGAGCTGCAGTTACTTATGGGGGCTTCCATTTATTTTTATTATTGTGCACACCCACTCACAATAGATGAGATGACAAATGGATTACTTAGTGCCATATTCAGTTCTGTGGCAAAGAAGGAGCACCATAGGAAACAAATGGTCCCTAAATTCCACATGGTTTAAAAGTGTCTTTTAACCACTTGAATGCTAGAGAGGTTGCTAACAAATTTCAAAGCAATGCGTTGGAGACACCTTTTAATATTCAGAAGATTAAAAACCCAATTTAAGTAAATGGAAAATGTAATTTTCCCCTTGCTGCACTGATTTGCTTCAAAATTACGTTTATTATCTTCCTGAAAATGTCCCCTAGGAAGGTTTATATTTCATTTTTCATGCAAGAAAAACTGAGTAATATGGAGAAAAAAAATTGTGAGTATGGCTGTTCCTGATGAATAACACACACAGCTGGGAGATGTTTAATTCCAAAGGTGTCACAGCTCAAGCATCTATATGGTGGTCAAGATGTGCCCCTGCAGTAATTTCACTGCAGCTCCCATTGTGTCCTCTGGTAAAGTAGCAGAGTAAAACAACTTATCACCACCATGCACAAATACACACATTCATACAAATGCACAAAAATTCACACTACACAAAAAATAAACATACACAAACTAAATTCACAAAAATACACACACCTACTCAAAAATACACACACGCATATACACATTCATACAAATGCACAACAATTCACTCACACACACACAAAAATTCACACACACAAACAAAATTCACAAAACTACACACATTTAAACACACATCCATAGGCTCCAGTGGATCAGTTTTGGGACAAATATACTTCACCATAACTAACAAATAAACATTACACTTGATTTAAATTGGCATTTTAACCCTTCAATGTGTTAGGAAGGGGATAAAAGTCCCATTTAACTTAATGGCAGTTTTTTCTTTGTTGTTTTTTATCTCAAATGGGGTGGAGAGACCACATTATAATTTGAATCCTTTACCATGTATCAATACAGTAAAGGGTTTATTATTCTGTGTGACTGGAGTATACAAGCCCAGGAGCCACATACACAGCATTTGAGGGTTTCGCTTGTTATTTTTTTTCTCTGCTTTGAACGATCATGTGTTGGTAAGTGTGCAGACAGGATACCACTGTTCACCCACAATTACTCCTGTGAGTGTTTGAGTGTGGGGGATTAAAAATCAACCCCTTCACCTAGCAAGAGTGTGCGCTAAAAAGGGAAGCCCTTGGCTTAAGGGGGAAGAACACTTAATAATAATAACCCCTGCTAACCATACCAGGGCAAAAAAAATCCTAATGGCTCCTGTGACTTTTGCCCCTGCTTCTTGAGTCAAGAGATCACTACTTCTTTCAGTTCTGGATGTCATGCCCATGGAGGTGGACATTACAGTCGCTGGCAGCTTTTTCAAATGGAATCAAGCGCATGATCCTATTTATCCGTTTAAGTACTTTTAGAACCAGAGGGTTGTTAAACACATTTCAAAACAGTGTGTTGCCCACACCTCTGATCCTTAAATGGTTAAGATTACGATGTACAGTGGGCACAGAGTTTGTGTCTATCAACTATCATGCTGCCTCTATGGACATGGCATCCAGAACTGATTGACAGTGTTACATATTGAATCAAGGATAATTTCAGAAGGGCTATTAGGATTTTCTGGCTATAGTAAATGTGTGGTGAGTGGGATTATGAAGAGGTGTAACTTCCCTTTTAAGCCAGAGACTTCACTGTTGTCCTGTGTCGGCAGAATACGTGTGCAGAACTCAACCGGTTTTTTGTAGTTGTGAAGTTTTTATTAACCCTTTGAGTGCTAGTGGGTTGCAATGCATTGGATACCTCTCTGGCACTCAAAGGCTTAAAGGGATAGTAACACTTAAAATGTAAAAAATACATTTTGTAGTGTTTATCCCCCTGAGTAAAACAAGAGCATTCCCACTGCCGAGAGGTGTTTTATTCAAAAGTTATTACAGCTCAAACTTGAATTTAAATGCAGTTTCACATTTGCCTGAAATTGCACAGTGGCACTGTTGCTGCACCATCCAATGGACCATCTAAGGACCAGAGATATAAATAGGATGGTGAAGCAACAGCACCCCTGTACAATTTCAGGCCAATGTGAAACTGCACTTAAACATTTCAAATTTGAGCTGTAATACCTTTTGAATAAAACACCTCTCAGTAGTGGGAATGTTCTTGTTATACTCAGGGGATAACATCTACAATATATGTTTTTTTACATCTTAAGTATTACTATCCCTTTAAAGAAGAATGGTGATCTAGGAAGAAAACACAGTTTTAATTATCTGTATGTTATGTAGTATGGAAAGCTGGGATTATTTTATTACTTTTATTTAATTTTCTGTTTTGTTTTAGACCATGTTTTGCTTTAATTGACACCTCTTTGCTCCTTGTGCTTTGCTTGCAGCCTGCAGACGACTTCCGCTCCTGCAGCCATAGCAATTACACTAGTCTCATAAACGTTGAGACCATTGATGTTTGGAGACAAAAAGTGCTGGAAAACTGCAATTCAAATACAATGAAGTACGTTTATTATTGTGGCCTGAAAAATGCATCTGTAGCACAGCACATTTGCCCTCTGAGTGCCAGAGAAGTGTGAGGCTCATCCTCTGCAATACTTTGCATACCCCCTCTGATTCTAAAGGGGTTAATTAATTTAACCCTTTGATTGTCCTTCGCAATGCGCTGAGTACCCCTCTGGCACTCAAAGGGTTAAACATGAAGTAGGATCTAATATGACACTGGATGATGTGAATTCAGTATCTTGTGTATTGATTTAACTCCTAGCCTCTTATGCATAAAGCTACAGTGGTGCAGTTGTGGAGCAAAACAACTTCACTGTGGGGGCAATAAAAATTCCCATTGATTTTGAATTGGGAACGTTTAACCTTTTGAGTGTCAGAATGTTTGCAATGCATTGTATAACTCTCTGGCACTCAAAGGGGTTAACCACAGCGAAATCTCCAGTTCGTTGTGGTGTTATGCTCCAGAGTTGAACACCTTTTGCTTTTAGTATAAGGCCCTAGAGTTGCAGTTTATTGGAGCCCTCTTATATCTTTATAATATGTTGCCCACTGCTTTGTGCCAGTTGTTGGGGATGAATTGAAGTAAGTTGCTTTAGAATAGAAATTCTGATACCAAGAAGTAGTATGACAGCATTTCCAAAATATAAAAAAATTAAAGATGTCAGTAGAGCAGAATTATTATAATATTGCAATTTCACTAAAATAATAAAACTCCTATATAATATACTCCTATGATTGACTGAATACTCACAGTACACTAAGTCAGGAGCATTCAGAAAAAGGCCCTGGGGCCATTTGTGGCCCTCAGACATAGCTAACCAGGCTCTTCATGTCAAATCTTTAAAATAATTAAATCTGGGAGATGCTTTATTCAAAAGTTATTGCAACTCTTTTTATATTCATTAAATTGCAATTTTCTAAAGTGGTCACCATATGGTGCTTTACCTGTGGCATACTTTTTAGAACCATAGTGACTCACTAAAGCATGATAAAGTGGAGACAATTTCTCCAGTAATATCTTCTCCAGTTCCTATGCACTAAGATCTCCAAAGCTGGAGATATCTTAGTGCATTGGTCCATAGAATAGGACTTGGAGAAGTGATATCACTGGAGAAGTCCTCTCCACTTTATCACCTCTTTATCACACCTTAGTACATCTCCCCCATGATCTCCCACAAACTGAATTTTAAATTAAAAAAAAAAAAAAAATGTCCCTTTTGACACCAGTGGAGGCTGCTGCTAGCAGTTTGAGCTGTAATAATTTGGAAATGACCCCCCCCCCCAGCAGTGTTAGTACCCTTGTTTTGCTCCACTAGGAACATGGGGCCATGCGGTTAAATGTCAGTCTTTTTTGGCAGCAGGGCTCTTTAAGGAAGCCTTTGGAGGAGGCAGCCTCTTTCTTAGCTCCCCTTACATGACACTTTAACTACAATCCTTTTCCGCTTCTTCTGTCCTGCTTCAAATGGAATCAGGGCTTGTATCTGAGACACTATTTATTATCTTTTTTTCGTATCCATTTTTTTTTCTCTGCTGATAGTTTTTAGTCTATTCAAGAATGCTCAGTCTTAGGAAGCAGACTTCAGTTCACTCACCACCTATCCCATAGATTTAATGGTGTCCTCCTTCATTAAATTAGTCGATCTCTTCCAGGGGAGAATTGGGTAAAGTGTTAAAGTAATACTGAATAGTATTGCTACAGGAACATAACTAGAAGTGATGAGGCCACATGTGGAGAAGGGCCAGGACGGCCTTCAAGACATGTCACCATGTGGTGCAACAGCAGTTTCACACACGCATGCGCACACACGCATGCGCACACACACACACACATAATATGTATGTATGTGTATATATACACAGTGTTGTGCAAAAGTCTTAGGCGGATATGAAAAAAATTCTGTAAAGTAAGAATACTTTCAAGAATAGACATGTTAATAGTTTATTTTTATCAATTAAAAAATTAGTGAGTGAACAGATGGAAAATCTAAATCAAATCAATAATTGGTGTGACCACTCTTTTCCTTCAAAACAGCATCAATTCTTCTAGGTTACACACTGCTATATATGAACAATAAATCCGTTTCTGATTATACTAACAGTCCAGTCTACTGTGCATCTTCCACTGCATCTGATGTTCAGAAGAATCTGCAGGATTTGCAGATCAAGTGATATTTTCCTAGCTTTAGTATATCTCAGGAGAGTTTTTCCTTTTCATAGAAGAAGCTTTTGTTTACGCTCCCTGGTAGGGCTGCCCCTCTTTCATAGCTTCTCTGGAATTGTGGACTTTTTCTTTTTTTCTATTCATTTGACGTTCAGTATGGGCTTGGCATTGCTAAACAAAAACTGAAAAAGGGCATGGTTGAAGTATCAGTTATGTGAAGATGAGAGGCTACCTTCTCAGAGGCATTTCCAAAAGTGCTCTGCCTCCTTAAAGGAACGACATTTAACCTCATGGACCCTGTGTCACTAATGGTGTGGGATAAAAGGGTTTATTGATAAGCAGCACAAAAATCCATTTTTTTATATATTTTTTTTAATTAAAAAAATTAAATAAATGAAACAAAAAATGTATTGCTTATTGAAAGCCTTCAAAGACGAGATTCTGACCCATTTCTGTGTTATTGTATTTGTCACATGCTTTATCGTTCTGTATATATATATATATATATATATATATATCTATTTCCAACAGCAGCATTGTCCAAACATTGTCATCCTCAGCCTGCTGGAATGGAAGCTTCTTGGAGAAGAGGTAAGGATTAAATTCTGATATAGTTGCTATGTGATAGTAGTGTAAAAGCCAGTGTACACGGGCCAGCATTCTGTGCGTTTGGGCAGTCCCTACTGTGCATGACACTATCGCCAGTCTCTACTATGCATGACTGCTTCAGACAAACATACATCTGGCCTTTTATATTATAGGAGGATATGTAAGCTAAAATAGGCTTCAGGCTCCTGTTTGGACTTTTGCAGTTCTACTGGTTTTGGTACCATATTATCTTTGTGACTCATCCAGTATACTTTAATGGAATCCACACACATGCATAATTATCGCTTATTGTAGATTTGAAAGCAGTATGCTTTTTGAATGAATAGTTATCCCGACAATCAATGTTATGGGTCAATACTCCTGCTCAGGTGAGATATGATAAATGGTACTAACCATTATGTACTGGGATAACCATCCCTTCAATAAAGTGTAAGCATCTTACTTGCAAAACAATATGCATGTGCCTGATTTCTTTTATGTGCTACTATTTCAAGGCACTCAAGGCTACTTTAGAAAAAAAAATGCTTTAGCCAATTGCTGATATGCACAATTAATTGGATATAATAAGCATATGTATGTCCATGTGTATATCTGTGTGTAATAATGTGTGAACCAACAGTTATGTGTGTGTGAACCAACAGTTATGTGTGTGTGAACCAACAGTTATGTGTGTGTGAACCGAACCAACAGTTATGTGTGTGTGAACCAACAGTTATGTGTGTGTGAACCAACAGTTATGTGTGTGTGAACCAACAGTTATGTGTGTGTGAACCAACAGTTATGTGTGTGTGAACCAACAGTTATGTGTGTGTGAACCAACAGTTATGTGTATGTGAACCAACAGTTATAGGTTAGGCATGCTCCTTTGTTAGTTGTAGTTGACTCAAAGATCATGAGGCTCGGGAACCGACAAGAACTGGAGTAATTCTTGAGAAATCAATGGCACCATAGAGCACAGATACACATTTATTTAATTCCTATTGATTGTAAAGTGAAGACCTCTCTAGCATTCAGTGAGTTAAAAGCTCCATTAAGTCAGTTTGAAAATTTTTTTTCTTTTTATTTGTCCCTGTTTTTATCAGCCTCCATAGTACATTTTGTGTGGCCGATTGTGATACATCTGCTGGTAAAGGGCACAACTACCAGGCTAGGGGGGGGATTGGCTGAGACCACTTAACCCTTTGAGTACCAGAGGGGTATGTAACTCATTGCAAAGCTATGCATAATTCTGGCACTCAAAGGGTTAAGGCTGTATGCCATTGCAGGTGGTAGCTATATTACCACTTTTATCATCAGATGTCCCCATAAACGTCTATAGGAAAATGTGTGATAAACCCATAACATTTATCAACCCTTAGTTGAGCCAGCCAAATTGATCATTAAGAGCCTCCTTATGATTATGAGACTACTGAACCCCTGTTTATCTCACACACACACACACACACACTTGCTCACTCACTCTCACACTTGCTCACTCACTCTCACACACACACTCACTCACACTCTGACCTCTAGATGGGGGTAGATCAGGGAAATTTTGCTTGGGGTGGGACAGTAAGATTTAGATAATACCCACCACCTATGTTTTAGGTAATTTCTTTTTTTTGTATTTATTAATGCTCGTAGGAATGATGAACATTTTAAAACTAGTCCAAAGATTCCTGGGATCAACATGTGTTCCATCAAAATTCTGTTTGAGAAGCTGATGAATGCCCATCATTCAAGACTTCTGGAACAGGTAAAAGAATACCTGAAAAGTTGTGGATCTTTGTGGTATTGACTAAGGAGATGGATATTTCCAGCTGATGTCTTTTATTAAAGGGATAGTAATGTTTCACCAAAAAAGCAGCTCCAATTAATCTTCATAGTATTTGAGCCACAGAGAGTGTTATTTCAATACTGTCAGAGTTGTAGTTCAAGAGTTATTGAATGATAAAGTATCCCCCTCCCGCCCCTTTTACTGATGTAACACTGCTCTCCTGAGATGTGGAATCTGGTTGTAAGAACAGACAGATAACAGCAGGGGACAATCTTCTTACTCTGGAACAATGAAAGCCCTGCCCCCCTTGACAGGTTTTTCAGCTTTTTTTACTTATCTTAATTGAAGATTGTCCCTCTCTGCAGTCTGCCTGGGTACCTCCCTTCTGATCTGGCTGAACAGTGTTACATCAGTAAAAGGGGTGGGAGGAGGATACTTTATTGTTCAATTACTTTTGAACTACAACTCTGACAGTACTGAAATAACACTCTCCAAAGCTCAAATACAATGAAGATTAATTAGAGCTGCTTTTATTATGAAACCTTACTATCTCTTTAACCCCTTCCCGACAATGGACGTACATGTACGTCCCGCAGAAACTGTCACTTAGTGACAGAGGATGTACATGTATGTCCCGGAAATTATTTTAAGCAATGAACAAAAAAGTTTGACGGACGTTAAGTGCCGGCCGCGTGTGCACGTGGCCGGTCACTAAGGGGTTAAAGTGAACCTGTTATACCTAGTACATTGTGCTGATTTCACAAGAGTCGGTAATAGCCGAATAAACATGTTCTATTTTTCTAAGTCCATGGCTTGTAAATATCAACTTTCTCCTCCTTTCTCCTTGGAGTGGGAGCTGGAATTTTGGGCTGGGTCCCCCCCCCCCCCCCCCACTGTAACACCATTCCCTCCTCAGCCAGTCCAGGTTTGGGCACCTGAGATTACACCACATCGTATAGGAGTGAGGTCACCACTGACTTGCATAAAGATATATCAAAGTTTGTTGGGTTTTTCCCATAAAACCCTTTGTTAAAGCGCAAAACCTGAAAATATAGTTTGGTTTATTATACAGGTGAGAATGAGACTGGCCTGATCTAGAAAACATGGGGATTGGGCAGATTTAAAGAGATAGGTACGTCATAATATAAACATACATGGGATTGTTCAGTGTATTTTTATATAATGCATAGTATCTTTCGTATTATTTGTACCTTTGTATTGTTTTTGAAAACTGAGTCAAAAGTTTCTTCCTCCCACCCATCACGTCATTCACAGTTCACTGAGATCTGAAAGAACATGGGAAGAGGATTCTTAAAAGCCCTGACATTGGTGGATCAATATTGATGTTGTGTGGCAAAACTCACAAACAAAAACACTTTTTTCTTCTCCCTTTAGATTATAGGAGTCCTAACTGTGGTTTGAATTACATTTATTCTTTCAGATTCTTAAAGGTTTTGAAAGCTTTCTGATACCACAGCTTTCCTGCTCTCCACCTGATGTTGAAGCAATGAGGATTTACCTCATCCTTCCAGAATTCCCTTTGCTTCAGGACTCCAAATATTATATCACACTGACTCTTCCATTAGCCATGGCAATCTTACGGCTGGACACCAACCCAAGCAAAGTGTTGGGTAAGAGATACAGTTCTCATGATACTGTGCCACATGAACTGTGTTGTGGAACTAATGAGCCCTTCACAGTATGCCCCACCTGTTTTTCATAGCCAACAGGCTGTATAACCAAAGTAAATGATTAAACATATTAAAGGGGTAGTGAACCTTTATTATAAAAAGCATGTGTGTGGCATAGCTTTTTTCTGCCAAGGTACATATGTCATAAGATTCCTCCTGACATCATGCTCAGATCACCTTTTACCCTTTGGATACGCTGCTCTGCAATATATTGGGAGACATTTTTAGCACCATTGAAGGTTAAAGGGATAGTAATGTTTCACAATAAAAGCAGCTCCAATTAATCTTCATAGTATTTGGGCATTGGAGTGTATGGAGAAAATGATAAAGTATCCCCCTTTTTACTGTTAGAGTTGTAGTTCAAGAGTAATTGAATGATAAAGTATCCCCCTCCCACCCCTTTTACTGATGTAACACTGGTCACCTCAAGAGCAGCAAGACTGGATGGATCACAGAGAGGGACAGTCTTCAGTGAGCAAAAGGAAAAACCTGTCAAGGGGGTCAGGGTTTTCATTATACTCACAGTAAGAAGATTGTCCCTTGGTGTGAACTGTCTGGCCAAGGGACCAGATTCCACATATGAGGGGAGGTGGCTTACACTAGGTAAAAGGGGCAAGAGGGTGATACTTTATCATTCAATTACTCTTGAACTACTACTCCATCAGTATTGAAATAACACTCTCCATGGCCCAAATACTATGAAGATTCATTGGAGCTTCTTTTTTTTTTTTTTTTTGTGAAACATTACTATCCCTTTAAGGGCTCCTTCACACAAGTGTCAAAACTGTAGCAGCCTCTTGTTACAGTTCTGTTGTCCATGTTGTTATTTCACCTTTTTCCTGAGGTCTACCATCAATCCCAGTCTTGACTGCATTTGTGTACAGATGCAGTTTTCTGAACGTGGCAATAGGCACCATTCACAATGGCGACACATTACTTTTTTGCTATTGCTTGTGGGAAAGGGGCCTAAAGTGTTTTATTTTGCCCTCCTGATTGTTTATTTATGACACTAGAGGGCAAAGCTATTAGCATGAAAACTCTAAAAATATATATTTAAATCTCTAAAGTCACTTACTAGTTAATAACTATGAATTTCACTTCAGAGAGTAGTAGCATTATAGACTTCCAGCCCTAATTGTAAGATCTGCCCCAAGCTTCTCGCCTCACCTCATGTGAGAGCTCAAATCAGTTGCATGTTCAGAGATCTGAGCACCAGTACCCTGAAGTGTAAATTAAAAATGCTGCTACTTCCAGTGTTCGGATTAGCAGAAATTGATAAAAGACTGAACTTTGCAAATATGTTTTTTCAGATAACTGGTGGTCCCAGGGGTGTCCCAACTATTTCTTCAAACTAGTAAACCTTTATAAAGGAGCAGTGGTCTATTTACTGAATGGGAGGAAGACTTTGCTCATCCCTGTGCTATTCACAAGCTACATCACAGCTGCTCTTAGACTTCTAGAGAAGCTGCACAAGGTATTTCCTTGACCACCTGAGAAAACCCTGTTGTAATGTTTTGAATACTTCATTCTCCTTCTGTGTAGTCTTACAATTCATTTATGTCCCAAGTTTATGTAGGATATCCTGGACTGGGACAAGCAGAATGTGCAGTTCACTGTATGTGGTTGTGTCAGTTGTGCTGAGCATTGGAGGACAATGGAATTCTACAATAACCCTTTGGATCCTAGTGAGGTGTTCAGTGCTTTGCAATATGTTGGAGGCCTCTAGCACCCAAGGGGTTGAGTAAATTGTTATCAGTAATTACTTAGAACTGTATTGTTTAAGCTAAAGAGGTACAATTCTGGAGGAAGCCAACTGCACCACAGGGAACAAATGGATTTTCTCATTGAGCAAAATGTGGTTTATAACCCCTTCATTGCTAGAGTGATTGGAGACTTTTCTGTCATTCAAGGGGTTTAAAGATACATTTATATCAGTAGGGATTTGGGGAATTATTTATCACTTGTGTGTTGCAGCTGGTCTGTCCCAGAATTTTCTGTCTTGAAAACGGAACTTTCACTTATTTGCAACCCTGTCCCATATTATTAGAGCTGTTTAAAGGGATAGTAATGGTTAATTTTAAGTTGATTTATTATTGTAGACATTAAAAAAGGTTAACATCTATGTAAGTCTTATCTCTCAAATCTTTATGGTTTGAGAGATATAACTTGCTAAAGTTAACTTTTCCTGGCTGTTTCACTCAAGTCTGCCATCTAGCTGACAGCTGCAGATTTCAGTCATTTGACCAGACAGAGGCTCTTCAGCAGAGCTGAAATCACGCTATTTAGAAATAAATACTTCATTGGAACAGTCTACAAAGTGTATTTGCAAACCAGGCACAGTTTTGTAGACCATTCTAAATGAAGTATTTGTCTTTAGATATTGTTATATCGGCGCTGCTGAAGAGCCGCATCTGGTCAAACGACCAGAATCTGCTTCTGACAGCTTTACAGCTCGTCAAGCAGAAAGGGAAGGGACCAGAGAACTTTATTTTCCTATATCTCTCAAACTGTAACGGTTTTAGATATACGAATGAGTGCAAGTACTCTCTTTTAATTGTATATACCATATAGTTAATACTTTTTTTTTCTGACATTACTATCCCTTTAACTGTTTCTATAAAGCCAGGTTGTTTTTATTGTAACTCCATGGTTAATGAGTAAATCGCTTTGCAAATTACCTTCCTGGGACCCATTTCCGCATTCTGCGGTACAGGCTAACTACAGCACAGAACTTCCCAGTCCTGTAATTCTCCTCCAACCTCCCTCCCAGCTGTCCCAGGGAGTGCGTTCACGCTTCCCTTCGTAAGGTAATCTTGTCTATCTTTACAGCAAACTCTGTTTATCATTATACTGAGCGATACACAAGATTACCACGCTTACAAAGGGAAGCGTGAACGCACTCCCTGGGACAGCTGGGAGGGAAGTGGGAGGAGAATTACAGAACTGGGAAGTCCTGCACTGCTGTGCCACAGAATGCAGAAATAGGTCTAGGGAAGGTAATTTGCAAAGCGATTTTCTCATTAACTCTTTGAGTGCCAGAGGGTTGCAAACAAGTGAAAGCTCTGCTTTAACCTCCTGCATAAGGTCCTTAGGAAGTATGCAAGAAAATAGTGCATTGGCTCTGTACAGTATAGTTAAGGAATTAAAATTACCCCTAGAATGATACTGAAATGCACTTCTTTATGAATTGGTGAATGTTTACTCTAAGCGTATTTCCAAAATTGGGCTTGTCTAAAATGTCTGCCATTTTGTGATGGGCTGTGCTATTCTTCATTAACCCTTTGAGTGCCAGAGGGCTACGCAACGCATTGCAAAGGCCCTCTGGCATTCAGAGGGTTAAAGTGTTAGGTATATTGCATCAGAAAGTGCATACATTTATGGCGTTCAACAAACTGCTAATGCTACACTTTCTTGCATGTCTGTAGTTTCGACAGGAAATGCAGATTAATGATTTTGCAGGGACTACTATTTCTTGTTATTCATAAGAGCCATTTCACAGCTGCCTTTCTTATTTGAAGTCCTTAACCAGGTTTAGTAAGTTTTGGCTATTGAGCCTGGTGAATACATCTCTCATTATCCCCAAACAGGTGCTGGCTGGTTGGGAATGATGGACGTTGTAGTTAACAGCTGCAAAACCAAAGCTTGCCATCTCTGGTTAGCAACCAGATTTGCCCCAAGGGCAGCATATGTGGCACTTGTATCTCCCAAAGGGCAGCACAATTCAAAATCCTAAATAGGTGTTAGAAATATCCCTTGGACACTATAAATCTATTAAATTAATTGATCTGAAATGCATGGAAGACCTTTCTACTATGAAGAGGTAATAGAGTTGCTTTAAAGGGATATAACCTTTGAAAAAAACTAGATTGTCGAGTTTTCTTTATAATAAAAGTAACACATTGCGCAATTTTAAGCAACTTACATTTTTGTAGTTCATAAGATATGAACTGTAGAAGTATCCCCTACTGTCCACGTCATTGCTACAGCTCTCTCTGGTCCGGACAGGTGCGGCGAGGGACAGTCTTTAGGAGGCAAAGGAATATCCTGCCCTCCTTCATCAAAGAGGGCAGGGTTTTCTTTATACTGACTGAAATTTGTCCCCGCTGCATCCGTTCGGTTCCACGACTGGATTAGAGATTCAGTGGGAGGCAGCCAGAAGGGGTGGGAGGGGGATCCTTCTACAGTTAATATCTTATGAACTACAGAAATATAAGTTGTTTAAAGGGATAATTATATCCTATAATAACTGTATGTGGTATTATAGATTTAAAAAAAATAAATAAATTATGTACAGAAAATCCCATCTCTCAAACCTTTATGGTTTGAGAGATATTCACATCTAAAGTTCCCCCTCCCTCCCCTTCTCCTGACGTCAGCGCTGTACTGACAGCAGGAGGTCCTGGGACCGGCCAGCGGCTCTTCAGCAGAGCTGAAAAAATGATATTTAAAAATAATTACTTAATTGGAACGGTCTACAAATTGTGCCTGGTTTGCAAGCACACTTTGTAGACTGTTCCAGTGAAGTAGTTATTTTTAAATAACGTGATTTCGGCTCTGCTGAAGAGCCTCCTTGAGTAAGCCGACTCGAATCTCCTGCTGTCAGCTTTACAGCTGATGTGAGGGAGGGGAAACTTTAGCGGAGAATATCTCAAACCATAAAGATTTGATTTTCTGCACATATATATATATATATTTTTTTAATCCTCAATACCACATAAAGTTATTATAGGACATTACTATCCTTTTAAAATAGCCTAATGTGTTACACTTTTAAAGTACCATTTATTATGTAATGTTGCAATTTTTTTTAATTTGTAACTTCACTATGCAATATAAAGCAGTTTTATTTTTGCACTATAATTGCTCCCTTTAGTGGATGCAGAGAGAAATGGTGGGTCTTGTTACTGACTGGAGCCAACATTGAGAAAAACACCTCTCTTCCTCTTTGTACCAGGATGTTCACGTGCTTCTGCAGCACTGATCTCACAGCATTAGAGGTCATGTGTATTTTCTACCCCTCATCCGGTTTCTCATAAACCTAGTCTACAAAATACAGTAAATATGGTGGAACATTGTAGCGCTAAAGCTGAAATAATACAACTCCCACCATCCTGATCTGGTGGACAATGTTGGGAGTTGTAGGATAATACTATCGGGAGAGTAGCATTCTTCTTTCGTTTCCTATAACATATGAGAACAGACTAAGAATATCATTCTTCCTGCAGCAAATACTAAGATCTTGCCTTCCTCTCAGACCTTATCTTCTCCTCCTCAATCCCTTAAAGTCTGAGTATCTGCGTAACTGGGACCTTTGAAGTAGATGCCTCATATAGAAGGATGAGACTGTGCACCTTACTCAGCATCATAATGCAGGCAGGACTTAACTGGGGTGGGCAGAATGGGAGACTGCGTGTGCAGGGAAGTAGGCAGAACAGTGTGGGAGTGGGCAGAACCAGATGAGGAGTGGGCAGTCTTACCAGGTAACTCCAGAAGCTGGAGAATCAGCCTGTCTCCGGAGATCCTGTAATTAAGTCTGAAAACCTGAGTCTCTGCAGCAGATCCAGAGAGTTCCCAGTTATGAGTATCTGACAGTTGGATACTCAGGTCGTAGTTCACAGAGGGTAGAGGATAGAAACGGGAGATTTCTTACCACACTTCAAGCATCCAATGGCCAGAAGCACATTAATACCTTTAAGGGGGTGTACAATGATTTACAAAGCAATGCATTTCATACCTTTATTGTCCTCAAGAGGTTAAGGGGGGGAGAAAGAGGATTGCTGAGTCTGAAAGGGAGGCAAGATCGTAATTCTTAGTAGCTGTGAGGATGACCTTCATAACCTCTATTCACAGTGCACAGTACTCTCCAAAGATTTCTAAATCGTTGTTAAGCAAGTGGCTCTCCTGATGTGTTTATCAACCTGCAGAGGATGAAGGGAGTTGTATTTAGTAAGCTGGAGAGCCAAAAGGTCCCATCTCTTTTGAACTTATTTGTGCACAAGCAGCTGGCTCATGACTGCTCATGCCCATGCATGAGCGGAATTTGGAGGGTGTATTATTTTGAAAAGCACTCTGGGAACTCCCTCAAATAGTAGAAGAGCAAGAGGTAGAAATCAACACTTGAGCTCCCAACTGCAGTGACAAGGGATATTGCAGTATCATATAAATCATGAAATATGGAAATATTAAGAGTATTAGAGGCACATAAAAACATTTTACTAAGTAGAGAGCAATTTATAAGATTACTGAAGTAAGGCATTATTTCTCCTTTAATATCCAATTAAACAAGCAGTAAATGTTCATTTAAAATGAGCAAAATGAGTGTGTGTCAGTGGTTTTATGTTAAATCTTTAGGCATGGTCCTTTAAAATGTGGGTTATCTTTTTGGTTGCCTAAAAAGATCCTAGTAAATACATTTGTCTAATGGATTGTAATGCGAGTGGAAGTGCTATATATACTCTGAGACAGAATATCCATTTTCTAGAGTAACTAAAACATGGACTTCTCTCTGACTCCAGGTGAACGTGAAAGTGCGACATGTGGAACATGATAAGTTTTACATCCCTGAAATATCCAGCTTGGTAGACATTCAAGAAGACTACCTCATTTGGTTCTTAAATCAAGCTGGATTGGTAAGATATCAGACTGGGCCATAAAATAACCTTTTTGTTACATACAATAAGTCATTTAGGGCCTAATCCACAAAAGAAAAGTTGAACACTTATGGAACAACCCAACTGCACAGTGGGGGAGTAATAAAATGATCCAAAGTTCTCTTGCTTTTAATGAGTCTTGCAAAGCAATGTGCTGGAGACCTCTCTAGCATTCAATGCATTGCAAGAAACACTTATATTAATGTATTTGTTATGCTTTTGAATTGCTCATCTATTCTTTTGTGGATAACGCCTTTCTCTTATATCCTATATGGAATACAAGTACCATGGGGTCTGAGTCCCTCTGCTGAACATTTGTGCAAGGCAGCAACTTGGTCCTCCTTGCACACCTTTGCTAAGCACTACTGAAGCCAGCTTAGGCCGGAAGGTCCTGCAGGCAGCTCTGCCTGTCAAGGGACCTGCACACCTGTTTGCCGTACTGTTGTTCAGTTGTTTGAGCCCCCTGTTGGCTCTTGTTCTTGTATGCTGTGTACGTTTTAGTTTCCTTTGACACTAGTTGTCTGGGGTATTCTGATACTAGATAGTCCTAGGGAACTCTGGTATCATGGGCATTGGCCTGAGGTCCTTTCTCCTTTTTTCACACCTCTGGGACCTTACCATTGGTATGTCCCCATGGTAGCTGTGTTCCATATAGGACACAAGAGAAAATAGGATTTTAGTTCTTATCTGTTAAATCCTTTTCTCTTTAGTCCATATGGAACACAGGTCTCCCACCCAGAGAGAGGGACCTTTGCTGTGATCTTGCCTGCCAAGGCTATCGAGTCATTTTAGAGTCTTTCTTCCTTTACTAGGAGATTTTCTTCTTCTCCTGCTTACCTTGTTTGTGTGGCTTCGGTCACATTCTCTCTGGGGCACTTACGGAGCAGGGGAAGGGTTGAGCTGGAAGAGGGAGTCTCCACCCACAAACTTTGAGACGTGTCCTGATTTCCAAAAGGAGGGACTCAATCCCATGGTACCTATGTTCCATATAGACTAGAGAGAAAAAGACTTAAAGGGATAGTAATGTTTCATAATAAAAGCAGCTCTAATTAATCTTCATAGTATTTGGGCTTTGGAGAGTGTTATTTCAATACTGTCAGAGCTGTAGCTCAAAAGTAATTGAATGATAAAGTATCCCCCTCCTGCCCCTTCTACTAATGTAACACTGCTCAGCTCAGAGCAGCAGGGAGTGTCCAGGTAGATTGCAGAGAGGAACAATCTTCAATTAAGATAAGGGAAAAAGCTGAAAAATATGTCAAGGGGGGCAGGGTTTTCATTGTTCTCATAGTAAGAATATTGACCCTTGATGTGAGCTGTATGGTCTATGGACTGGATTCCACATCTAAGGAGTTCGGGCTTACACTAGGTAAAAGAGGCAGGAGGGGGAAGCTTTATCATTCAATTACTCTTGAACTACAACGCTCACAGTAATAAAAGAATACTCTCTATGGCTCAAATACTATGAAGATTAATTGGAGCTGCTGTTTTTGTGAACCTTTACTATCACCTTAACAGGTAAAAACACTATAAGCTGCACAACCATATAGATGTTATCAGGAAGAATCGCCCATAACGCTGTACTCTGAGTTAAAATAGCTTTGAGACTTAAGTCATAATGGTATGAATGTACAAATACACCAGCGCAGCTCTGCTGGACCTTGACCGCCAGTAGGGATATGCATTAAAGTGTATTGTTCCTCTCAGTGTATTCCGGCAGACAAATTCCGCTTTCATTAAGCAATCCTTTATGCCTGCCTCATAGCATGTGCTTGAAAACTTTGTAAACTCTCACCATTTCCTCCGTGCCTTTTATAGTACATGGCATTAAGGCATAGAGACAAAAAGAATGCTTCAGAAAGCCCATTTAACTGCCTCTTTACCTTCCTCTTGGCCCAAGCAGTATTATTGGGGGATTTTGGGTGAATGTAGCTTAGTGTTTGTGTTAGGCACTTGAAGGGCTAGAAAATAAATATACTCTCCTGTTTTTTGCAATTAAAAATATTTGTACATTCACTCCAATTTGGTTTTAACCCTTTGAGTGCCAGAGGGGTAAACAACACATTGCAGAAATTGTTCTAATGATGTAGGAAGTTGAAGTGGGTCTAGATTTTGGGTGGACCATGCAGCTGCTGTATGGTCTAGAACTCCTATTATCCTCTGCCAGCAGTTGGCAGGTTGAGGATGATGGAAGTTGTAGTTCAACAGCAGCTAAAGGGCTGCTGATAGCCCATGATCATGTTGTATCTGTACGTGCCTGTCTACGAATTGGCCTGTTGATGAACTTGCCAGCACTATTGTACCATGTTTTTTGTTTGTTTGTTTTTTTTTAATTTTTTTTGCCAATTAAAATACTGATTGTTCATTTATTTTTTGTTTCCTCACTTTCTAAAATTATATATATATAGAAACTTCGTCCATCGATTATGCAGGTAATTTAATTAAGTGTTTTATTTTTATTCACTCTTTTCTTGACAATGATTTTGATAATCACATTGTAATGTGTGTATCTTAACAGGACTCTGTGACACTATGTTCTTACCCATTTGTGTTTGACGCCCAAGCAAAGACAAAAATGTTACAAACGGATGCAGAGCTGCAAATGCAGGTATACAAAGAAAACATCCTCTCCATCTGGAGTCTCCAATGAGTAGATCATGAGCTACTGGTATCTCCCTGCGCTTTCCATCTGTCACTCACAAGACTTTGCCAATGGTACAGCTTAGGGAAGGACAACGCAGGCACACAGATCCCACTTCGGCAATATAGCCGCACTCTCCTACTCATGTAGATCCAATATAGAGTTAGCTTTTAAAATGATGGCACATTTGTATGGACTCCCGCACACACTTCCAAATTCAACACTGTAAATCGGTGCTCCCAAACTCAAATGATTGATCAATGTTACATAAAAAGGAGTTGAGCACTCAAAATATATCATAAAACCACTTCTTTAATGAAACATGATTAAAAGCATCGACGTTTCAGTCCACCATTGGGACTTTCATCATGAACAACAGAGGTACAGACCGGCTCCCCAGTCTGCCCTAAATACTCTCTATTGTTTAATTTGGCGCCGTTGTGACGTGTATCATGTTGCCAAAGCAACAGACAAACATCAGCCGGTCATCCAATGTGTCCTCACATCACCTCTTTCCATATGTAAAATATCAATATAAATAAAACTATACAACATCCCTATGTCAACTATATTCTACATATAATATATCAGACTGAACTGTTCGTTCAGTCCAATCGGTGACAGGGTCCTCAGCTTGTAAATCCAATACATTTCTCGTTTCGCTAGCTGAGTGATCCTGTCACCTCCGCGTGATGCCTGCTTAACTTGTTCAAAAGGGAAACATTGGAGATCAGTCACTTTGTGTTTAAATTGAATCAAGTGTCTAGCAACCGGAGAACGCTTGAGCTGTGTGTCACTTAATGTATGATTCAGACCCCTAATGATAGCGGATCTATGCTCCCGCATACGCTCTTTAAATGCTTTGGTTGCTTTACCGACATAAAACTTAACACAAGGGCAAATTAACAAATACACCACAAACGCTGTGGTGCATGTAATATTTTGCTTCACCTTGATCTCATAATTGATGGTGGGCATCTTAAAACAAGTCCCAACCACCATATGTGCACACATAACACAACCCGAGCACTTAAATACCCCCTTACAGCTCTCTTTTATGCGCGTTGTATATTTCTCCTTAGGGTCAGAGCTGACTAATTCATCCCTTAAACTCTGACCCCTCTTGAAACAATGCATTGGTGGTCGTTGGAACAAATGTCCCACCTCAGGATCTGTGCTCATAATATTCCAGTTGCTGGCTACACTAGCCCTTACATCACCACTAATATCGGAAAAAGTAGTTGTCATAATGAACCGGTCCGGATCATTAACCTCCCTTTGTGATCCCTTCAACAGTGTACCCCTGTCCATCCTTGCTACAGTGCCAATATCCTGTTCAATATCCGATACCTTATAACCCCTCTCTATGAACTTCATTCCCATTTCTCTCAATCTTATCTCACTCTCCACTGGATCAGACACAATGCGTTTAAAGGAATAGTAATACTTAAAATGTAAAAAAAATATGTTGTAGAGTTGATCCCCCTGAGTAAAACAAGGGCACTCCCACTGCTGAAAGATGTTTCATTCAAAAGTTATTAATTTTCAAAGTTGAATTTTTTAGGTGCAATATCACAGTGGCCTGAAATTGTACAGTGGCGCTGTTGCTACACCATCCTATGAAGATTTATGGTCAACTGACCAGAGCTGTACATAGGATCGTGTAGCAACAGCGCCACTGCACAATTTCAGGCCACTGTGATATTGCACCTAAAAAATTAAACTTTGAAAATTAATAACTTTTGAATGAAACACCTTTCAGCAGTGGGAGTACCCTTGTTTTACTCAGGTGGATAAACCCTACAACATTTTTTTTTTTTACATTTTAAGTATTACTATCCCTTTAACCCTCATTAATTAAGACATGGGAAGACCTCTCTTCATTGACTTGGGATGCTTGCTCTGGGCACATAATAAGGTGATACGGTCAGTGAGTTTCACATATAATGTCGTTGTCAATTTATTGTCACATTTCCAAATTAACACATCCAGATAACTAAGTTCCCTGTCACTAAAATTGACAGTTAATCTGATTGAGGTGCTCAAATTATTCAACTGTTGTGTGAATTCTAAGAGTTGTTGTTCACCACCTGACCATAACATAAACAGATCGTCTATGAATCGCACATAAAATCTTATGTGTTTCCAATATTGTGAGCCAATAATATGCTGTTGCTCATAGTCCCACATAAATGCATTGGCATACACTGGGGCCATAGGAGACCCCATCAATGTCCCTGTCAATTGTATGAAAATATCATCCTCAAATTTGAAATAATTATGGGAAAGTATCAGATCAGTCATTCCAATCAAATAATCAATCTCCTCCATGGTGTAATCTTTTTACACAGGGAACTTAGTTATCTGGATGTGTTAATTTGGAAATGTGACAATAAATTGACAACGACATTATATGTGAAACCCACTGACCGTATCACCTTATTATGTGCCCAGAGCCAGCATCCCAAGTCACTGAAGAGAGGTCTTCCCATGTCTAAATTAATGAGGGTTAAACGCATTGTGTCTGATCCAGTGGAGAGTGAGATAAGATTGAGAGTAATGGGAATGAAGTTCATAGAGAGGGGTTATAAGGTATCGGATATTGAACAGGATATTGGCACTGTAGCAAGGATGGACAGGGGTACACTGTTGAAGGGATCACAAAGGGAGGTTAATGATCCGGACCGGTTCATTATGACAACTACTTTTTCCGATATTAGTGGTGATGTAAGGGCTAGTGTAGCCAGCAACTGGAATATTCTGAGCACAGATCCTGAGGTGGGACATTTGTTACAACCACCACCAATGCATTGTTTCTAGAGGGGTCAGAGTTTAAGGGATGAATTAGTCAGCTCTGACCCTAGGGAGAAATATACAACGCGCATAAAAGAGAGCTGTAAGGGGGTATTTAAGTGCTCGGGTTGTGTTATGTGTGCACATATGGTGGTTGGGACTTGTTTTAAGATGCCCACCATCAATTATGAGATAAAAGGTGAAGCAAAATATTACATGCACCACAGCGTTTGTGGTGTATTTGTTAATTTGCCCTTGTGTTAAGTTTTATGTCGGTAAAGCAACCAAAGCATTTAAAGAGCGTATGCGGGAGCATGGATCCGCTATCATTAGGGGTCTGAATCATACATTAAGTGACACACAGCTCAAGCGTTCTCCGGTTGCTAGACACTTCATTCAATTTAAACACAAGGTGACTGATCTCCAATGTTTCCCTTTTGAACAAGTTAAGCAGGCATCACGGGGAGGTGACAGGATCACTGAGCTAGCGAAACGAGAAATGTATTGGATTTACAAGCTGAGGACCCTGTCACCGATTGGACTGAACGAACAGTTCAGTCTGATATATTATATGTAGAATATAGTTGACATAGGGATGTTATATAGTTTTATTTATATTGATATTTTACATATGGAAAGAGGTGATGTGAGGACACGCTGGATGACCGGCTGATGTTTGTCTGTTGCTTTGGCAACATGATACACGTCACAACGGCACCAAATTAAACAATAGAGAGTATTTAGGGCAGATTGGGGAGCCGGTCTGTAACTCTGTTGTTCCTGATGAAAGTCCCAATGGTGGACTGAAACGTTGATGCTTTTAATCATGTTTCATTAAAGAAGTGGTTTTATGATATATTTTGAGTGCTCAACTCATTTTTATGTAACATTTAAAATGATGGCAACACTTGAAAAACTTTATTAGCCTTTTTTCATTATTACATGCATGATAACAATTGTTTGGGGTGACTTATATTGACGTGGTAGTTCTGCTTTAAAGAGTTGATCTTCATTGCAATTACAGTCAGATGGGAGAATACCAGAAGTGGACTTAATGACAACTCAAAAACTGCAAAACTCCAAGCTTCTGCACAAGAACCAGAGATTCGTTGACATTAGCCACAGCTATCAACTGTCAACCTCATTTTTGAATGTACATATTCTGCAAGTGCATAATATGTAAAGTCAAATTACTTGTAATTTTTGAACAGTATAAAAAATATATGATGCATGAAAGACCATGAAAAGCCTGCTCCTACAGCGTTCAGAGCACTCAATGCTGCACGGATACTGCAACATAGTATAAGTATCTCTGGTTTCACAGTCCCAAACTGAAAGCTCTCTGGAAACACAGGTCCAGTGTTAGGGACATAACAGTTTGTGTGAACTGTGCTGCTTACGTAGCCTAGATATGAATTATACAGTATTTTTTTAGTTGTACTGAAGTACTACATTTTATAATTAGGGATGCCTTAGAAACATTTCATAAATATATGGTTATTCCATTACTGTTGGCTCTATGACTTTCTTTTGGTTTGTCTAATTTTGACTCAATAGGCATCTGTTTGTTTTGTTTTTTTTCTTCGTGACTAAATCGGTTGAAGATACAAGTATATTTGTCAGGAACATTTTGTTTTTTCAAGATAATGGTGGCCATTGAGAACTAGGCAGTGTTTATTCGATAAGCCTGTACTTTGTCTCCAGTAAAGCTGACTTGTTTTCATCTTTTCAAATCCAAATAAATAACTATTTTAGATGTGATTTAGACAAAGCCACAATGTATTCATTCAACGGAGATTTGAATACTCTTTGAGGCGGACCCTTGCAGTAGGTTTATCTCAAAACATTTCATTTTGGGTTAACTGTGTAGGACAATTGCAGAGATTATTCTCTAGGACCCTGAGAGCAAGGGAGACTACTACTTGCTATAACAGCTGAGAATTGGTACCGTATTAGCTGTAGAAATACAGGAGACAAATATAGTCAAGTTGACTATATTGGCTATTTATTGGTTAACTAACCCAATAAATTCTAAATCTGCTTAGTTAGACAATAATGGTATCAACTTGACTATATTTGCCTCCTGTACTACATGCTATGGCATTGTTATGAAGCTGTTTTGTCAATAGTAGGCTCAAACGAAAAAAACCTTAACGAAGCCTTCTATGCAAAACTAATTTTCCCAAACATTGAATTTTTTTGGGGGGAGTTTTGTGACTGAAGCACGTAATAATTACTAGGGTTCATACCATTTTAATAGTCCTATTTTTGTTTAATTTCTTGTCTTTATCCTTGCATTTGCAAACCGTTTGGCACAGTGATTATCTAGAATGCCAGCAGAGTCAATTATTTAGAAATTCAAGTCACTAAACGGTCATATCGAAGTACCCTAAATATGTTCTCTATGTGCTTCTGTGCTTACTTGTAGGTAGCCATCAATGGCACTAATCTGCAAAATGTATTCACATTGCTTACTCTTGAACCCATGCTGGTGAAGAATCCATTCCTGGTGTTGCATGTGCGCAGGACAAGCTTAGTGGCAGATGCTTTGCGAGAGCTGAGTATTTACTCTGATATAGACTTGAAGAAGCCTCTGAAGGTAAGAACCATTCCTAAGTTCTGCATCTGTTTACCGGTGTACATACCCTTAGTATGATCTTCTACAGATTATGTGTCGGTCTTTGTTGTAAGTAATTACATGATGCTTTGACAGACCAGGTGGGAATATTCTCCCTGAGGGACTCAGAAAGGACCTTATGCATAAAGCAAAAGATCAGCACTTCTGGCCAAACCAGCTGCACCAAATAGAGAAAATAGATATTCACAAAGTACAAATTTATTTAAATCAGCACTATGAAATATATTGCCACTATAATTCAATGATCATAATAATGTTGATTTTAGAAAGTGAACCTGATATGTCATATTCAATATGCTAATTTTACTGGGGATGGTATAGAAATCCTAGAAACATGAGCTGTGTAAATATCTCCCTTACTTTGCCTCCTTTCTGTAGGATAAGACATTTCATCTCCACAGCCTGTCACCATACCCTGGGTGCTCTCAGCCAGCCCAGGTTTAAAGGGATAGTAATGTTTCAGAATAAAAGGAGCTCCAATTAATCTTCATAGTATTTGGGCCATGGAGAGCGTTATTTAAATTCTGTCTGCAGTCTTTTACTAATGTCTGTTAATCCCAACACTGGAAGTAGCAGAATTTTTAATTTACAGCCTTCAGGGTACTGGTGCTCAGATCTCTGAACATGCAGCTGATTTGAGCTCTCACATGAGGTGGGGCAAGAAGCTTGGGGCAGACCTTACAATTAGGGCTGGAAGTCTATAATGCTACTACTCTCTGAGGTGTAATTCATAATTATTAACTAGTAAGTGACTGAGTTTAGTGTTTTCATGCTAATAGCTCTTTGTCCTCTAGTGTCATAAATAAACAATCAAGAGGGCAAAATAAAACACCTTAGGCCCCTTTCACACAGGCAATAACAACAAAGTGATGTGTTGCCATTGTGAATGGTGCCTATTGCCATGTTCAGAAAACTGCATCTTTACACAAATGCACATTTCTCTTGTCCTCAAGTGTCATCAAGCCCTCATTACTAAGGGGTTAAAATGCAATTTATGGGTGTATTGATCAGAATCCAGCTTATCAGTATCATTTAGAAAAAAAAAAAAAATTCCGTTAATGGCTTCATAAATACTATTTTTTCCTTACATATTAAGGTAAGGAAGCATTTGTGATACATATGTAAGCATTCCCTCTGTTTTCTACGAGGTGCACTTTAAATTTCAGTGGTGTGATAAAGAGGTAATGAAGTGGAGAAATCTTACTGCATAAGTCCCGTGGAATAAGATAGGAACTGTAGAACTGATATCTCGCCTCTTTATCACACCTTAGTGCATCTCCTCCAGGTTGCAGACTGATCACTTACCATAATAGTCCACTATTTCTTTGAGAAGTGCTGAATTGCATTGGATAATTAAGGTGCTGATGTTTCAAGGGTCAAAAAATTACCCTTGTGAAACAAGCAAATTGTTATTAAATGATGTTTTGTACTGCTGCTGTGTATGCTGGGCTGCTGTTGTAATTTTTTTTATGCCTGAAGGTGCTGTCAAGGACAACTGCTTCATAAACTGAAACAACAGTTCATTGATCTTAGACAAATCAAATGTGTTCATAAAAATATTATCTCTTCACAGGTGATATTTGATGGTGAAGAGGCTGTGGATGATGGAGGAGTCACTAAAGAATTCTTCCTTTTGCTTCTCAAAGAACTTCTGAACCCCATCTATGGAATGTTTACAGTCTACCAAGACTCCAACTTGCTGTGGTTTTCAGACATAGTAAGTTACTGCAGTGATGACCCCTGACACATGGCATAGCAGCACAGAGTATAACTTTTCCACAGGATAGATACAGAATAGACTGATATTGATAAATAGCATATGGCTTGGGGCTTTACATGGTAAATACTAAACAAAAAATGGCAAAACATACAGTCCTATTGTATGTGACTGGAGCATACAAAGAGAGTGATATGAACAAAATTAAGCATACACAATATACAAAATTCTTGGGTTATATAGATTGCATTGCGTACCCCTCTGGCACTCAAAGTGTTAAAAAAAAAAAAAAAAAAAAAAAAAAGCACAGACAGGCTATCGTGTAGAAGGTATAATTGTAAAAATTATCATTCTCTAGGGAAGATATTGTAAATAATATGTCCTGTTACTGTAAAGCAGCAAAATACATTACATTAACCCCTTGAATGCAAACGTCTTCAACGCATACAAGAATTTAAGAGCCTAAACCAGTGGTTTTCAACCAGGGTGCATAGCTGCGGACATCCACTTAGGGTGCCTCTTGCTTTGTGTAAAGCATGTAAAAAGTATATGAATGTTGAATTTCAAATGTACGTTTATGGAAATTGTTATACGCAATGTGTTTGTTATATACTTATTTTTTCTCTTCATTATGGACATATGACATATGTAATGTTAGGATTGCCCCAAAAAATTTAAGATTGCATGTTAGGAATACCTTGAGGGGAAAAAAAAGAAAATAAACGATAACCACTGACCTAAACAGTTGACTAATGGAGAAAGATAACCTGTCCATTAACCCTTTAAGGAGCAGAAAGGGTATGCAAAGCATGATGCTTAAATTGTTAAGTATTAAGAGTTATAAAGTTCAGAGTGAAAATTTTTAGATATGTGTAAGATTAGTGCTGGGATGATGCAAGTGAACATTTTTCACGTAAAATATACAGATGCAGACTTTCAAAATAGTAAGTTAGAGGGAACACGTGGAAGAGGTTTCTAGGGAGCCAAATCAACAGATCTACTATTCTGACAAGTCTCCAAACCAGTCAATGTTATGGTGAAACAGAAAATTGATTTCCCTGGTGAAAGCATTAAACATTGCTGCTAGGTGGTGTAAAATGTAAGTGGGGAGTGGATCTTTGAATATCATGGAACTTCGCTTCTGAGGTTCTCGTTTCTAAGGAATACTTGCACCATTCAAAACCTTTTCATGTATGGTGAAAAAAATACTTTGTGGAGCACATACTGTCTTAATGTCGATTGGACAGTGATTATATCTTAGGTGAGGAATGGATAATAATAATATCAATGTACTTTACCAAGAAGGATACACTGAGATTGTCTTTTGTTTTCAAGTATGTCCTGGGGGTATAGATATTACTGCCCAATTTTAATGGTACTCATTTTATCTACCTTAGAAGATAAAAGGCTGAGTTGACCCTGTCGGGGCTAGAACTTGTGACCTTGTGGATTGAACAGATTCTACAGCAGGTGCATTAACCAACTGAACCATCTGATCGGCTAGTTAGTGGTAGAGATTAACATTTCTATAAACGCAAAAGTAGAGCAATTATGGACTAAAACAGCTGTTCAGTATGGATCAAATAAAATTATCATTGGTTCAAAAGGGAATTTAATCCTATTGAGATCTCCAGCAAACTGAGAAGAAATACACTTGAAAACTAATATATTTTTTTATTATTATTTTTAATAACCAAAATAATAATTTGCAGCTGAACCCAGTTTTTTTTTTCCTTACTCACTGCAGAACTTGCTGAGTGTTTTCCCTATCACCCTCAGTGGCTTTTTTATTGCAAACTGCGTATGTTTTTGTTATTTCAACTCCTTCTGTGCCATGGGGGTGTCCAGTGCATTTCTGAGCAATATGTTGGATACCCCTTTGGCACTCAAAGGGTTAACTTTATCTGTTGGCATTGATTTAATTCTGCTCACTTCCCAAAGTGTTTTGTAGAGCACAACTGGTTTCATCTAATTGGCATCATGTGTGGTTTAGCAATCTATAACTTCACAGTGGTTGATCTGCACTTCCCATTGGCTCTGTATAAGAAGTTACTGAGTGTGCCACCCAGTTTGGAAGATCTTAAAGAGCTGTCCCCAACAGAAGGAAGGTACATGAAGAATGAAATGTATATAAGAAATCACATTGAATTATCCATATTGTTATACAGAGATATTTACATGCATGTGTATGTGTGATAAAAAAAAACAGTTATGTGTTATACTAAGCTGCAAAGTTTAGAGTGAAAAATTTAAATATTAGAATTGGCAGCAATAATATGTTCAAAAATACATTACATAGTAAATTAGGTTGAAAAAAAGACACAAGTCCTTCAAGTTCAAACTTTGTCTCATAACCCTCAGAGACCTGATTATTATAGCGTTCCTGATGTGAAATAAGTTAGTCTTTTTCAGACCTTCCTGTTTTGCCCACTAATACACAGTATAACCCTGTATGTTCCTATTTTTAAGAATGTATCTAATCTGCTCTTAAATGTGTCCATTGTATCTGCCATAACCATATCCTTGGGCAAAGAACTGCATAATCTAACAGACCTTACTGTAAAAAAAAACCCTTCCACTGCTGAAGTTGAAACCTCATTTCCTCCTGGCTCCTGGTTATTCGATCAGGCCTTGGAATGAATAGCTCACCAAGAGAGTTCCTTGTATTGACCTCTCATATACTTGTACATTGTGATAAGATCTCCTCTAGAGTAAATAAACCAAGTTTATCTAGTCATTCCATATACGTCAAGTCCTCCATTCGCTTTACTTTCCCTTAATTTAATTGCAAATTTCAAAAGGTCTTTAAAGGAGCAATCAACTTTTTCATGAAAATCTACATTATAGGGTTTCTCCCTCTAAGTAAAACAAGGGTACTCTCACCTGTTTGTTGTGTTTTTAAATAATGTAATGGATCAGATTTTCAGAAAGTGAGAGCATAATTACTTTCTGAAAGTTAAACGGACAGCATCACTAAGCAGTTTCTATGCCATAGAATTCTGCAGAATAGCAGAATTCTGAAGTCTGACCACTAGAGGGAACTGTTAAAGTAAAAAAAAAAAAAAAAAATGAAGGAATAGTAACATTTCACAAAAACAGCAGTTCGAATTAATCTTCATAGTATTTGGGCCATGGATCGTGTTATTTCGATACTGTCAGAGTTGTCATTCAAGTGTAAGCGAATGATAAAGTATCCCACTCCCACCCCTTTTACCTATTGTAAGCCACCTCCCCTCAGATGTCTAATCTGGTCTCTTGACTGGACAGCTCACAACAAGGGACAATCTTCTTACTGTGAGCAAAAGGAAAACCCTGCCCCCCTTAACAGATTTTTCCTTATGCTCACTGAAGATTTTCCCTCTCTGCGATCCATCCAGACGGTCTTGCTGCTCTGAGGTGAGCAGTGTTGCATCAGTAAAAGGGGCGGGAGGAGGATACTTCATCATTCAGTTACTCTTGAACTACAACTCTGACAATATAATAACATTCTCCATGGCTCACATACTATGAAGATTAATTGGAGTTGCTTTTATTGTGAAACATTACTATCCCTTTATGAGAAACTAATAACTCTGGAAAGATGCATCACTGCAGTGGGAATACTTTTGTTTTACTCAGCGGGAATATGTACAATATATATTTTTTAGTATGCATATGCCCACACGCAACTGTACACATCTTCCAAGAACCTGCCTCTTCTACTTTTTCCTTGTTCACTAAAGTATACAGGCACAAAACTTTACAATGTCCTCACTTTGTTTCAAAAATTCACTATCACTATTATTACATTATATTATTACTTTTATTATTATTTTACAGTAATGCATAGAAATATGCAAGAGTGACCTCTAGTGGCCAATGTAAAGTTGTTGTTTTTTTGTTGTTTTTTTTTTGTTTTGTTTTGTTTTGAGAATTTCTTGAGTATAGAAATGAAGAGAAATTGCATTTGTTTTGAATACTAATAGCCTAATGATAAGCACACATTGTGGGTCATTTACAAAAGTGATAATATTCTTTGTAGTTCCTTTCCTATTTTTATTTATTTATTTTCATTTGGGAATATATGAAAAGTTAAGCATTGGAGACATCTCTATTGCCCAAGATGTTAACATTTCGTGATCATCTTTTGATCATTTTGGTTTTAACACGTTGACATAGGAATTAAATCTGTGTACCAGTTCTGAACTTAGTCACTTAGCCGTCTAAATGAAAAGAAGTGCAGGACTATTAATCTCACAGGGAAGAAGGGCCTTTATGTAGAGATCATGTAGCTGAAGTAGGCCTTCTGCCTTTGTGGCTTACTTTGTCTCAGAGACATACTCCACCTTCCATTGTTGACTCCAGTGTTTCCTACTGATTGGCGATGCTCAGTACCTGAGCATGGAGATCATCGTTCTGGGGATGTTACCACCAAATAGCCATTTAATATAAACTACATTTTTTAGTCATTATCTCCAGTAGGGAGAAATTAGAACCAAGGTGCCAGTGCAAATAGTAATTAAAACTTACATTGTATAGAAAAGCGATTCTTGTCTTTAGTCCTTGGGACACACAGACAGGTCAGGTTTTTAAGAAGTCTTCTAATTAACCACAGGTCAATTTAATCAGAATGACTGAGCTAATGATCATGCCCCTGTGAACATACAGGTATGTGTTAAAAATGTGATCTGTTGGTATGTCCACGGACTAATTTTGTGAATCATGGGTATAGAATATTGTGCAATATATTTCCAGTCATAATTTGTTCTGTTTTAATTTTAGTGGTCATCCAGTGATGTAGCCAAGATGCAGTAGTTTACCCTTTAAAGAAACAGTAAACTTTTTTTTAATTTTAAATGTATTTTCCTGCTGAGTAAAATTGAATAATCACCACTTCTATTAAATTTTTCATTCAGATATTATTAAAGCTCAGAGTATCTTTAAGCAGCAGCACTTGGGGGGAGATGCACTGAGATGTGGAGATGACTACTCCAATGTGATGAACTCTCCAATTCTTATGTTCTTCTATAGAGCTAATGTACTACAACTTCTCCAACTTGAGAGATCTTGCTGCATAGGCTCCAAAGAATAACATAGGACTTAGAGCAAAAAAAGGCGATCAAAAAGCAATATAAAGGAGTGAAAGAAAGATGGAGCTTATCTTCACTTTCCTGTGTCCTTACTGTAGGAGTATGCAGCACCTTCTGGATTACACTGGAGATGATGTAGAGGAAACATTCTGCCTTAACTTCACAGTAAGAAAGTGTATTTCATTCCATTACTTCTCTGTGTATTTTAAGCATTCTGCTGACTTTATATAATGCACTGCACAAAAAAATGTGTTTTCAGCTAGTAAAATGACTTATAACTAGACTCTAGTAGTAACATTATAAACTTCCAGCCGACAGTGTAAAGGCCCTCTTGGGCTTCTCCTCCCAAGAGCATATGCTGTGAACTCCAGAGAGGCAGCTGATGATTCCTTTTGGCTACTGTGATGATAGATAACCATCTGCACAGCCAATAGGAAAGAGCCTGCCACTGACCGTTTCAACTGTTGTAGGAAGTGAGACAAATAGCATGACAGACTTGAACATTTAGGGCCATCATTCTATAATGCTGCTAGTTGTCCATCCCATATCATACTGACTGCAATAAAGTGGTATAGTTGCTAGATTTTTTTGTTTTCGGAGGGGGAGTGGAGTATGGGTGTTGGGTTCTCATGCTTCAAAGATCTTTACCATCAACTTTTTGTATAAAGTCTTACACATTATTAACTGTATCTTATCTTTTTTTGGTTTTAAGATATGTAGAGAGAGTTATGGGCTGACGGAGACAAAACCATTAGTGCCTGGAGGAGACCAGATAACTGTGAACAAAGACAACAGGTAAGTGGCAAAACCTGCTGAGAAATGAAGCGGTATCCTACTGTTTAGCTGTAGGAATGGGAAAGCTGCTGGAGACTCCACACAGAAATCTGCCTAAACCTTCAGATAGGCAGCAGACCTGTGGTACCCTAGTGCAGCACAGTCACATGACCATGACGTCGCCGCTCTGACATTAAAGTTCCTAACCAAATAAGCTTAAATGGTCATATTGTCACGTCAGTGTCCAGAGGAACACACATTAACTCCTTGCATGCTAGAGATGTCTCTTGCATCTAGAGAGGTTAAATACACCTCTCTGGAACTCAAGGATTCGTTCCTGGAGATACTCCATAAAAATGTGTACCTGGGGCTATGTGTATAATGTAAAGTGTGGTTGGAGGCCATCTACATGGGATTTCTGTTTTGTCATGTGGGGAGGGGGTCTATTGATTTAAAGCCCCTCATTAAGGAGACAGGTAACTTTCTCTTGAGTTTCCCTCTCCGCTTATGTTTAATCCTAGCATAGCTCTGCCCAGTTTTTAGTGTCCTTCATAGGAGGAATCAGTGTTGGTCACTCGTAGGGGCCATATATTAACCTTTTTTATTTTCTCTGCTGATAATTTTTTTTAACAGCTCTTCAGTCCTTATGCATTTCATACAGCCCCTACATGGGAGCTCTCTCCTGACTCCACAGGAGCAAAACTGGGCAGAATATTATTGGCATTACACCAGTCTGTCTACAGGTACAGAACTGGAATTAATGAGGTAACGCTGGTCCACAGTTAGTCTTTAGCGCAGTGAGTATGACCCCTTTTCCCCTTCTGCTTAAAACAAAAATTCTAAGGGATATTGTGGTCACTTATGAGTTGCATATCAGCTCTGTTTCATTTTCTGAGTGAGCTGTATAACTGTAACAGGAACAGTCAACTGTGTTACTGCAAAAAGAACAGTTTTTTGGAACATCCACAAATCACAGTGGTATACTGGGAAAATTATTCTGAGAGGTTATTTCACCACAGTTTGTCATATTTTCTACCTGAGAACAGCATTAGTCCTACCTGTTTAACAATATGGCATCTTAAGGGTTAATGGTACAGCAATTTGTGTTAATCCCTACTACCAGAAAAGAAAAATCCAGCTTGTTCGAAGTCTTACTCCTTCCTGTCCATAGTGCTAGTTCAATCTGTGTCTGTCGGGTGAAAATATAGACAGGGTTCATTTTTTTCCTGCGCTTGGGAGGCTCATTATGTGAGAGAGGAGTGCCAGTTTGTGTGACTGCCATACTTCTCCCTGTCTGTTTGCAAAACTGGGGAGTGGCAGACATTCCAATGCAGTATTTTGCTTGCCATGTATGTGATACAGCTGTATGGAAGAATTAGATTGGGTGTTTCAATAACTCTCTTGTTCTCTATTAGCAGAATAACAGAGTTGCCTTTGTTAATGTGCCTTCTCTTACCATCCCACGACTTTGCCTTTCTACCTTATAAACCCCCAAAATGTGCCATTTTCACAGGGATCAAATTAGCAGACACGTTCCTTCCTTTATTTTGACCCATTTACCATTGTACTAGTGCTGCATCATGTTGCATGCAGCAGGCATTGGGAACTTTTCAGTGCATTTTTTTTTTATTATTTTGTTTCCTAACTGCCCACAGGGTTACTCAAACTTCCCCATATTGATGAAGGAAGAGGATGATGTCCTTCCTGGTACTGAGAAGATAATTTTTTCGGTGTTTAGATGTTGCAGAGGTGTGTTGATAGTGAATGGAGATGCCCAGTGGTGTTTGTATCAAGTACTAGACACTATCATGTACTTGGAATTAAGAGGCAGCTATGACTCTCGCTGCTGCTGGCATTTTATGATGCTGGCACATCCATGTCTTTTGCTGTCTTTTAAAATCTTGCAGACAGAGTGGTCTGGTATATCTGGTACCTTAGTACCCATCCTTTTAGTGCAGCACTATGTTTCTCTAAGGCTCTATTACCGGTTTCATTGGTCAGCTCTCTGTCACAAGGTTGGTTAAGGACTACTGCTAGGGATCTTAGTAATACATCTCCCAGTTCTTGTAAAATGCTGTACAGAGTCCTATGGTAGTGAATTGCCATGCCATCTATTATCTGCTGCAGTTACATAGACTCCATTCAACTAACTCATATATCTGAGACATAAACAAAGAGCATATTTCTGTTGTACTGTTATCAAGTTTGCCATGCCACTATTTTTTAGCAATTTTATACTGGATAATTTTTTTATAGTGGTACTGAGGGATTACCCTCCCTAGATACCAGTTTATTAATAGTTCATATATTTTCTGTTTAATTTTTGGCACTAATCAAACTCAGATCTTCAATTATTCTGTATTAATATTCAAGGTGTTTGCTTCAGATTGGTAAGTGCTGGTACCAAGAGTGTTCCCATCACCAAAGACTCTACACTGGTACCAGTGGCAGAATGGGAAGTGTTTCCATTTTAACCTTCTTAGTTATGATACAGTAATAGTTCCTTTCATAACTTATCGTTTGTTTGTCCCAGAACATGATTATTTGAGCAAGAGAAATTGGGGTCTGGTCAGCTTGCCTTTGTTTTTCAGGGTCTCTCATTGCATTACATTTTGTTTGGGAAAGCATCTGGATTAGCATTTCTTTCTGGTGAGGTTAAAAAAACCCAGCAACCCTTTTTACAGTTTTTCACTTGGGGACTTGCCAGTTTGCAATAGACTAGACATATTTAATTGCTAACTCACCTCCAGACCAAACCTAAATCATTGTGGCCAGCAAATGAGTCTGCCAAAAGTCAACCATGGGCAAGTTAATTTTTGCATAATTCATCCTCACTGCTGGCAGGGAGGTCAATAAGGGTAAATCTGCCCTTGAAGGAGAAAGAGACTCTCTTGGTTTTAGACCCAGAGGTTTTACTTCATAGATTTGACACTTATGTTTTTCCTCTTGCCGAGATTGCCATGAAGCTTTGCAAAACCAGAGTCTTTGAAGCAGTGGTTGACACCTAGAGAGGTCTAGAGGCAATGAAATCAGTATCCCAGGGTCAGAAATACATGGATTATATTCCAACCTTTTGTCATAACAAAGGACAGCATTTTTTATTTATTTATTTATTTTTTTTTACCAGTGCTAGACTGTGGATGGTCAACAATTCTGTTTTTTTGCCCTGGTTCAAGAGTGAGTGTTCATAGTATGTGTCCCAAAGTTTTTTGGGTAGACATGGAAGTAAAAAAACATAAACTGCCCACACTGGATGCAGGCACAGTGTGCAGTAGACTTAGTTCTTTTTTGCTCCAAATCACTCCCTTTTGTTGCTGTGGAACTACCATGGATTCTTTGTTAAAGTAATCTATGTAGATAGTTCTACTTGAGGACACAGTCCAGAACCCTTAGGCTGTCCTGGGCCAAACTTGTCTTTCCACTTTTTTTCTTGCTTCTAGAGAGTTTATATTGTTGCTTCTGCAGAGGCAAGTTTGGGAGAAAAGTGCTACAATCTATTGTAGTGAACTGATATGCTATTTTCCCTTGTTTCAAATTAGACTTTTTTTCCCTGGTTTGTATATATGCTTTGTTCTGATGATGCACAAAAATATGTTTCTGCAATGTTTATCATTGTGGTGGGTTGTCTTTTCATTGACTATGAGGCTTTTCTCTCCCCTCCTGGTGATTTTTGTGAGCTGGTCCATGTGTCCCTCATAGGAAGAAAGAGAAAAATGTAATTTTGTTTTCTTTTTACATACCGATAAATCCTTTTCTCTTAGTTCATTGAAGGATGCATGGACCATGGGATTAAGCAGTGTTCTTATAGGAGGTAGGGCACTCTAAACAAAAAACCCTCCTAGCTGCTAACCCCTCCTCCTGCCCAACTGCCTCCAGTTTTCATATAGCAGAGTTAGAAAGGGAATAGCGGTACAACAGACCCACCAGAAAAGGCAGTGAATCCTTACCCAACAAGTTTTCTGTGGATGGGAAGCCCTGCATCCCTCAGTGGACTAAGAGAAATTGACTTTTGGAAAGAAAATCCCATTTTCTCTAGAGTCATTGAGGGATGCAGGGACCATGAGGACTCGCGAAAGCCATCCCAAATTAGCAGGAGGGAAGAAAACTAATGAACAATGGCCTCCATAACTTTTCGGCCAAAGCTAGCATCTTGAGATGTAAAAAAGTTAACTTTGTAAAACTTTGTGAACGTGTTAACAGATGACCATGTAGCTGCTTTGCACAACTGGTCAACAGCAGCTTGGTTCTTCAAGGCCCAAAGTACTAATGGACCTAGTAGAATGAGCTATGATTCTGAAATGTTCTGGAACAGACTTTAAACTGTATGCTTGCCTGATGACCTGTTTGAGCCTTAAGCTAATGGTCATCTTGGATACTGGTCTTCTCTTCTTAGGGTCTTGTGGAATAACAAACAAGGTATCTAATATCATAACGGATTGTGTGACTTGTACATATTGTTTTAAACATCTAACTACGTCTAAAGTATTAAGTGCTTTCTCTTTAGAGTTAGATGGATTAGGACACACTCAAGGGAGAACCACTTCTTGATGTATGTGGAAAGCAGAAACTACTTTAGGTTGGAACTCTGGGACAGCCACTTTGTCTTAATAGATAAGATGCAGTGAAATACAAGCTAGTGCACTGAGTTCTGAAAATCTTCTTGCAGATACAATTTCCACGAGGAAGATTGTTTTGAAAGTGAGATCTGTAATAGAGGCAGATGACAAAGGTTCAGATGGAGAGGACTGAAAAGCCTCTAGCACTAAATTCAAGTTTCATGGTGGAATGGGATGCCCTATGTTGGGTAACTATGTTTGTATTTCAGGAATAGAAGCAGTTTTTCTCTGGAGGAGAACTGACAGAGCTGAAACTTGAACTTTCAGTGAGTTAACCCTTAGACTTTATGTAAACCTGTTTGTAGGAACTCTAGAAAAGATGGTATATGGAAAGAAGAGGGCTCTAGATCCTAGTACAGAAAGAAAAAAATATATATTTTTGGAGACATCAGTTTGCTAGCCCTGAGCATGGTTTGGGTCTCAAGTTTCACGCCATCAAAGTGAGGTGTAAGTTGTGGTGGAGAATTGGTCCTTGAGAGATGAGGTCTGGAATCTGAGGCAGACACCATGGCTCTGTCAATAAAATGTCTTTGAGGTGGTGAAACCAAGATCTCCTGGGCCAAAACGGAGCTATGGGTTTGGAGTGCACCTTCTTTTCTTTTATTTTGAGGAGTATTCTGGGAATCATAGCTAGAGAAGGGAAGACCTACGCTAGCCTGTAATTCCAAGGAATTGTTAGGGCATCCACTGCTATTGCTTGTTGATCTCTTGCTCTTGAACAGGATATTGGTAGTTTTCTTTTACTTCTTGAAGCCATCATATCTATTTCTGGAACTCCCCATCGGTGTGTTATCTGAAGTACTATTTCCTGATTTAGTTCCCTTTATTTCAGCCTTCAAACCATAGACCCAGGGCAATCTGCCTTCCGATTCTCCACGCCTGGAATGTAAATGCCTGACAATGCTGAAACATGATCCTCTGACCAGAGAAACATTTTCTCTACTTCCTCCAAGCAGCTTTTCTCTTTTTTACTCTATAACGATTTATGTAGGCCACTACTGTGAGATTGTCTGATTGAATCCAGATATGAAGATTCTTCATAACTGAAGTCCATGCCAACAGTGCATTGTAGATTGCACATAACTTTAGAATGTTTATGGGTAGAAGGGATTTCAATGGAGTCCATTGATCTTGAATAGTGTGATACTTATACTCTGCTTCCCATCCTAGCAGACTGGCTTCTGTTGTGACTGTTTACCACAATGTTATGGAGAAGTGTTTATCCATGACTAGGTTTGAACTTGTGAGCCACCACTGAAGGGACTGTTTTGAGGACTGAGATATTGTCATAATACGATGAAGATTGTTTGAATTTTTGGACCAATTGAGGATTAGTTCCAGTTGTAGAGGCCTCAAATGAAACCAAGAAAAGGGGACTGCTTCTATTGTGGCTACTATTCTTTCCACAATCTTCATGCAGTGCCTGACATTTAGCCCTCATGGCTTCTTAGTTCAAGCACTTGGAGCATACAGACATATTGTTTGTGACTTTATTATTACAGGTTTTGCAAGAAAGTCCTTTAATGCTCTTAGTTTTCAGTCTCAGACATAATGTAGTAAAGAAGGAAAGAGAAATAACTGAGAAATGTTCCAAAGTGACTATGTATGAAATATTAATAATAATAGAAAATTATAAAATTCTTTCCCTCAAAACCACCAATATGAGGTGTGCAAATGTCCTTCAGGGACTACCAAGAAAATTGGCAATTGCAGTTCAACAGCCAGATTCAAGTATAGTGTAATGTCCCAGAGGGATAAACAGGACTAATATTATAAATATAATAATTTCCCCACAAAGGAATAATCTATAATAAATGTGACCCCTCTGCTCCAAAGTAGTTAGCGGTGAAAGGGGCTAACGGTATATAAGTTATACAAAATGATCATATAAACTGCTCAAATGGAGTCAGCGCAATAAATTGTGCCCCAATAATAAACTTCCGTTTAAGGTTTTGTGTGCCCTGCTACTATGGATCTAGCATAACCTGGACTGGTATTAAAAAAAAAAAAAAAAAAAAAAAAAAAGCCGCTGCATGGAGGTAATCAGAAGCTGCAGTACTGAAGAATGGCCACTGCTTTGTGAGGAGAAGAGCATGCATGCGCCATGGGGTGTGTGCACACTTAGGTGGCTTAATTGAAAATGAATGGCTGAGGAGAAGGAAACCGGCAGCAAAGCAGAACTGTATAGAGCTCTGTGTGGAAAGTGACACAGCGATATACAGGATGAACCATAAGTAAAGTGAAATGAATTAAATAACAAAATAACTATTGAAATAATAATTTATTTTCACAAAAAAAATGTGTGTGTGTGTATATATATATATATATATATATATATATATAATATATAAAATAAGTGAATAAATAATTAAACCATAAATAAAACCTGTGTATGTCGCACAAAGTATTCACCTACTATTAAAGCTTCTCTCCCACTTATCCAAAGGCTGAGCATGGGCCTCTGTACCTTAAAATGTCAGGTATAATATGCACCCGTGTATAATATGCATTTGTAAATTATAAAGATTTCTGGGGAAAACAAGAGTACCTATGTATAATATGCACATTTGTCCCCCCTACTCAATGCCAAAATTATGGTTGTCAGATTCTTTCCCTCCACCCACTGCAATCCACTCTCTGCAGCTTCTCTTGTTTCAGCTCATCCCCTCCTGAGTCCTCTGTGACCGCTTCACAGCAGGCAACATGCTTGCAATGCCCTGTTAGGACTGTACAATTTAAGCCAATGGTAATTCCCTTTGTGGACCTCAAGGTCCTTGCAGGGCAATACAGTAGATCCAATACGCAGAGATCTATGCGTTGGATCTACAGTATTGCTCTGCGAGAACCTTGAGGTCCTCAATGGGCAATTACCATTGGCTTAAATTGAAAGGTTATCACAGGGCATTGCAAGAATGCCGCCTTCTGTGAAGTGGTCACAGAGGACTCCGGAGGGGGTGAGTGGAAGGACGACAAGCTGCTGAGAGTGGATTGCTGTGGGGTAATCAGAAATAAATATATATGTTGTTTTTCACTGTCGTCCAATACAGGTCACTGGTACTCTGGGAGGCGTAAGTCCCCTTTAATAGGCAGGAACAATTATGCAAATAATTTGCAGGGGGCGGAGCCTCCCCTCTTACTTAAGCCACCTTCTGGCCAGAGCCACTCATATTGATTTGTTCCTGGAGTGCATTGCACACCAGGTAGAGAACATCTATGCATCTTAGAGTTTTATTATTTTTATTCAAATATGGAATACCACCATTAGGAGGGTGACCATGGCTGTGAATTGCCCTCTTTAAAGTGGCTGGTGCAGCTTCCAGGGATTTTCTGTGGACCTTAACCCTGATGAGGGGACAGCTTGTGTGGAGCAGCTCCCCTGCTGAGGAATTTGCCTCTGGGTTATTCCTCCCTTATCATGGTCACCTGAAGACAGAAGTCCTGCAGGAAAGGTGAGTCATCCTTTGGGTGCTGAAGGTCCACTTGTCCCCACAGTGTCCCTTTGATGGGCTTGTATTTGGGAGTTTTAAAAACACTCCAGCACTCATAGGGTGTTTTTATTGCATTATTGTAAGATTTATGCAATTTCTGTGGTATTCTCTGGGTTTTGGAGCTTAGTATATTTGTTTATTTATGTTTCTTATGTGTTTTATGCTTGTTTGGGCACTTTTTAAAGTTTTCTTAAACTTTTCCCGCTCAAACGCATGGCTCCTTTACTCTCTATGGGAATTCACAGTGTGGGACATATCTCTGGAACCGCTTGTCACAGCAACTTCAGAGAGGGCTCATTTTAATGCTAGGCTCCTGCTCTATCATCCGGATGGTGTTTTATTAATGTGGGGGGCTCAGGGGGGCTTCGGGCACTGTTTGGGGTACTTTTATAGGGAAAACTACATTTCCCATGAGCGCTTGGTTCGCGCCCGTTTCTGATTGGCTGTCATGACGGCCGCCATTTTGTTGCACTTTTCCTATGAGAGTACACTACGCAGGGACCGAGCCTTCTCTCTCCTCAACAGATTAACCCTTCTCTGGCCAGATAAGTCCAAATTTAGACATTTCTGGGGTGAAACTTTAATCCTTTACACTTTTTCTGGGTGATAGTGTCATTAGTGGGGTATATTGACGCTGTGAGCATGTCTACTTCACTGGAGCTAGGGGCTAGACCCAAGTCTACAGAGGATGGGGGGTCTGCTACCCCCATGGCGTTTTGCTCCTCTTGCCACATTGGGCTGTCTAACGATACTGTGGGGGATCTATGCCCTAATTGTAATAGTCAAGATAGCAACCCTGGGCTTCCCAGCTATGCTATTGAGCCATCTTGGGTGAGGGAGTTTAAAGCTGCCACTAGGGATCTCAGATCCACTCTTCAACTCTTTCCCTCTCAGGTACAGGGGGCTCTCCAGGTCTGGCAGACCCCCTCTACCATCAGGACCTCCCTGCCTAAGCCACAGGGGGCTCCTGATGTAACTGATTCTTCTGAGGAAGAATTATTGCAGGATTCTGATGCTGAGGAACGTACTGTTATTGAATCTAACAGGTCCATTGGGGACCCCTATGAATGTGACCCTGAAGTTTCTGCTGAGGGTCTGATCAGAGCGGTTTTGACTACGCTCAATCTTCCTCTGACTCAAGAATCCACTTATGATCCCTCTGATGTTTTTCAGAAAAAGCCATCTAAGCCTGTTGTCTGTTTTCCAACTAATCCTACTCTTGCCCGTTTAGTATCTGAGGCGTGGAAGAATCCTGATAGGTCTTCCTCTGTTTCCAAAAAGTTTGCTAAACTGTACCCCTTTCCTGAGACTGAACTGGCTAAATGGGTACATCCTCCAAAGGTGGATGCCCCTGTTTCCAGGCTATCCAAGTCTACCGCTTTGGCTGTCTCTGATGCCTCTGCCCTGCATGATTGGACGGATAAGAAACTGGAGTTTTCTCTTAAGTCCATTTTTGCCTCTATTGGCACTGCCATGCGTCCAACCTTTGCAGTGGCTTGGGTAAACAGGGCTATCGCGGCCTGGACTGAGCGACTGACTGACGCGGTTCGCCAGGATGCACCAGTTTCTGAACAGTTGCAGCTTCTTGCTAACATTACTGAAGCTCAGAATTATATTGCTGACGCTGCCTTTAATGCTGTGCGCATGATGGCGAGGGCCTCCACTTCTTCAGTGGTGGCTAGACGCGCCCTTTGGCTGAAAATTTGGTCTGCTGATACAGCCTCCAAGAAAGCCTTGCTTTCCTTGCCCTTTCAGGGGAACTTGCTATTTGGTTCTGAACTCAAAGAAATGATCAGTGAGGCTACTGGTGGTAAAAGTACTCTTCTACCCTCAGTCTTTAAGAAAAAGTTTCCAGCCAAACGCAACCGGTCCTTTCGTTCCTTTCAGACTGAGACACGCTCCTCGACCCCGACGGGTCCTCCCGCTGCGCGCTCCTCCTCCAAGCCCAAACAGTCCTGGAAGCCCAAAGTTGCCCCCAAGGCCAAGACCTCCAAGACTGCTTCGGCATGACTCGCCGAACCCGGGTCCGCATCCGGCTGTAGGTGGACGTCTCCACATCTTTCGCCGGACTTGGGAGGAGTCAGTGGCGGACCCGTGGGTTCTCCAGGTGGTGTCAGAGGGATACAGGATCCCTTTCTCCTCCCTTCCTCCTTTTCGGTTCCATTTTACTCGTCCTTCTCAGGAACCTGTAAAGAGCCGTCTCTTCGACGACGCTATTCAGGATCTCTTGGACAAAGAGGTCCTGGAGGTGGTTCCTCAGGGGGACACAGGTTCAGGATTTTATTCCAACCTATTTGTAGTGGCCAAAAAGGACGGAGGGGCCCGTCCCATTTTGGATCTCAAAGATCTCAATGCTTATGTGGTGACTTCCCGCTTCCGCCAGGAATCCCTGCGATCTGTGATTGCTGCTATGTCTCCGGGGGAATTTCTTGCCTCCCTGGACCTTCAGGATGCGTATCTTCACATCCCCATTCATCCAGAGAGCAGGCGGTATCTCAGGATTGCCTGCCACAGGGGACACTTTCAGTTCACAGCGCTCCCCTTTGGGCTGACTTCAGCCCCTCAGGTCTTCCAGAGGGTGTTGGGCTCATTGATAGCGGTGCTTCATCAGGATGGGATCAGGGTGACCCCCTACATGGACGATCTCCTACTAAAAGCCTCCTCAGCGGAGCTTCTCCATCAGCAACTACAGAAGTGTATGCACACTCTGAACCGTCATGGCTGGATCCTGAATCTGGTCAAGTCGGACTTGGTTCCATCTCAGAGGCTTCTGTTCCTGGGTCTCCTGTTCGACACTCGCCAATGCATGGTGTTTCTTCCAGAGGATGTGGCTCACCAGATAGCCGTCCGTGTGGCTGGGATTCTGGGCATGGACGAGATTCCGGTACCGAAGTTGTCGTCCTTAGTGGGGAAGTTCATTTCCACGATCGAAGCAGTGCCATTTGCCATGGCCCACTCCAGGGAACTTCAGAGATTTGTGATCCAGACGTGCAGGAATCATCCAGATCATCAACATCTGTCTGTGTCTCTACCTCCTCATGTCGAGTCGAGTCTGCACTGGTGGTTGGATCTCTCTCCTCCTGAAAGGGAGATCCTTTCTAGTTCCTCGTTGGTCCACAGTCACAACGGATGCCAGCATTCGGGGCTGGGGTGCAGTCTGGGGTCGCTTCAGTGCTCAGGGGAAATGGGGTCTGGAGGAATCCCTTCTCTCCATCAATGTTCTGGAACTTCGAGCTGTCCGGCTTGCCCTGAGGCAATGGGAGTCTCAACTGACCGGTCGTCCGATCAGAGTGGAGTCCGACAACGCCACGGCGGTGGCTTACATCAACAGACAAGGTGGCACAAGAAGCGGTTCCGCCTGGTGGGAGGTCAAGGATATTTTGTCCTGGGCAGAAGATCACGTGCCTGTCATTTCTGCAGTTCACATCCCAGGCGTAGACAACGTCATGGCGGACTTCCTCAGTCGTCACACTGTCGACAGCGGAGAATGGGCTCTTCATCCAGAGGTGTTTCAGTTGCTCACCCAGAGGTGGGGGATGCCTGTGGTGGGCTTGATGGCTACCAGACACAACAGGAAGGTTCCGGTGTTTTGCTCCCGGTGGAGGGACTCCCTTGCTCTAGCAGTGGATGCCTTGTCGATCCCTTGGGAATTTTCCCTGGCTTACATCTTCCCTCCTCTTCCTCTATTGATCAGAGTGATCCAGAAGTTGAAGCAGGAGCGTTGTCCTGTCATCCTGATCGCTCCAAACTGGCCTCGCCAGTCCTGGTATCCGGAGTTGATGGCCATGTCTGTGGCGGATCCGATTCCACTTCCTGCCCGTCCGGATCTTCTACTTCAGGGTTATCTGTGGAAGGAGGATGTTCACACATTCCGTTTGATGGCTTGGCGGTTGAATCCTCGATTCTAGCTAAGAAAGGATTTTCTCCTTCTGTGGTGTCAACTATGCTCAGTGCTCGTAAGCCTGTGTCCTCCAAGATCTATCATCGCATATGGTCAACCTTTGTTGCATGGTGCAGTGATAAGGGGTTATCCCTTGATTTTCATCTTCCCACTGTCCTGGCCTTCTTGCAGGACGGTGTTGATAAGGGGCTCAGTCTGAGTTCCCTCAAGGTTCAGACTTCTGCCTTGTCTGTGTTTTTCCAGGAAAGGATTGCTATCCTTCCTGATGTTAAAGTTTTCTTCCAGGGTGTGACTCATGTTCGGCCTGCCTTCAAGAGTCCTACTCCCCAGTGGGACCTCAATTTGGTGCTGGGAGTTCTCCAGCGACCCCCGTTTGAATCCTTGGCTTCTATTCCTTTACGTCTTTTGACTTGGAAAATGGCCTTTCTCTTGGCTATTGTTTCCGTTCGCCGGGTAGCAGAGTTACAAGCTCTGTCTTGTAAACCTCCTTACCTGGTGTTCCACAAGGATAAGGCTGTGCTTCGCACTTCTAAGGAATTCTTACCCAAGGTTGTGTCCGAGTTTCACATCAATCAAGAGATTGTGGTTCCCTCTTTCTGCCCTAATCCTTCATCTGACAAGGAACGAGATCTCCATTTGTTGGATGTGGTGCGTTGCCTCAAGTTTTACGTTCATCGCACCGAGTCTATCAGGAAGTCTGACGCTCTATTCGTCATTCCTGAGGGGCCTAGGGCAGGGAGACCGGCTTCTAAGGTTACTATCGCCTCTTGGATTAAGGCTACCGTTCGTGAAGCCTATAAGATTCGGAATAAGCACGTTCCCTTCCGGGTGACTGCCCATTCCACCAGATCTATGGGGGCCTCTTGGGCCTACAAGAATCAGGCGTCTGCTGATCAACTGTGCAGAGCGGCCACTTGGTCCTCTGTGCACACGTTTTCAAGGCACTATCGAGTTGATGTACTGGCTTCGGCTGATGCCAGTTTTGGGAGGAAGGTCCTGGAGGCAGTTTTGCCTGTCTAGGCCTTCCGCTCTGTGATCCTTAGTGCTTCCTTACTGTTGAGCCCCGTTGGCTCTTGTTCAGTGTGCTGTGTTTGTTCAGGGATTGTTTTCCCTTGATGGGTGTCCGTTGACACAGTTTGGGCTATGTTATTAACTGGTTCATAGCAGTTCTAGTGACTTGGGCCTTGCGCCTGGTCCTTGCCTTACTTCCCGCCTCTGGGTCAGCTCAATGTTTGTACATCCCAGAGTACCAGTGACCTGTATTGGACGACAGTGAAAATAGGATTTTAGTCTTACCTGTTAAATCCTTTTCACTTAGTCCATACAGGTCACTGGTCTCCCACCCTGTCAAGGGACCAGACTTGGCTCTCCTGTGGCATTCAGTGGGAGACCGTTGGGCATGCTCACAGGAGTCTTTCTTTTTGCTTACCTGAGGTCAGTTTTTAGGGTCTCAAATCAATATGAGTGGCTCTGGCCAGAAGGTGGCTTAAGTAAGAGGGGAGGCTCCGCCCCCTGCAAATTATTTGCATAATTGTTCCTGCCTATTAAAGGGGACTTACGCCTCCCAGAGTACCAGTGACCTGTATGGACTAAGTGAAAAGGATTTAACAGGTAAGACTAAAATCCTATTTTCTTGTGTTTTTTACTCTCCCCCCCCCCCCCCCACACTTCACATAAGGTGAAGAGGGGCAAAATTGTGCGTATTATACCCGGAATTGTGATTCAGATAGTAAGCTATTCCAATGGAAGAAAGCTAGGGATCGTAGAATTATAAACGGGGACTCTCCTCATAAAGTGTGGGCCATCAGAATCTTTAAAGGAGAAAGGTAAAATAATAAAAAATTGAACTAAATAATTTCTCTCAGGGGAAACGTAGACTCTAGAAAACTGAAGGCATTTGGGCATGGGGAGGGTTAGCAGCTAGGAGGTGGTAGGAGTTTTTGGATAGGGTGCCCTACCTCCTATAGGCACACTGCTTAACCCTTGTATCCCTCAATGACTCTAGAGAAAAGAGTATTTTTGTGCTACTTACTATGAATCTTTTTCTCTTGTCCAAGGAGGACAGTGGGCATCAGTCTTCTGCAAAGGTGTCCTACCATTCTTCGCTTATGTGGAATTGTAGCTATTTATTTGCTCTTATTTTTTAATAGAAATTACCTTTCGTCTTGTACTGGCTTTACTAAAGGAGGGACCTTAACCCCATGGTCCATGTGCCCCCATAAACTGAGAGAAAAGCATTTATCAGTAAGCAGTACAAAAATGACTTTTTTAAATCAATGGGAAATTGTAGTGAATATAAACAAGTAGTTGCTTGTGTACAAACTGTTATTGTTTTAATTGATTTTTTTTTTTCCCACCCACCCCTATTTTTATTGTACAGGGGACAGTTTGTAGACGCGTATGTTAACTATGTTTTCAACCTGTCCGTACAAGAATGGTACGAGGCCTTCTCAACGGGTTTCCTAAAAGTTTGTGGCGGCAAAGTCCTGGAGCTTTTTCAGCCATCTGAACTGAGGGCTATGGTTGTGGGAAGCAGTAACTATAACTGGCAGGAATTGGAAGAGGTAAGCACAGTAATGGAATATACCAAAACCATGAGGTGGCGGAGTGATTTAGAGTTGTATTTAATATATTTTGTATATTGTAAGCTTTTGCAAGCAAGGCCTTCCCTACTATTTTTCTTTCTGTTTTTGTATTCCACTGAGTTTGTTGTACTAAGAAGAATTGGATTAATTCTGGAGTAAACCATCTGCATCAGAGGAGAGTAATAAAAAAAAATTATGTAAATTGAAGCTTTAAGCCCTTGAACACTAGAGAGGTCTCAAACTCCGTGCTTTGCAATGCGTTGGAAACCTCTTTAGCAGTCAAGAGGGCTAAAAGCCCCATTGAAATCAGTGAGAATTTTGGGAACTGGTACTTGTCCCATATGATATAGTTGGTTTGTCCTAGAATGACTCCACTACCTCCAAGTACATCAACCTCTGTATTCTCTTCCTCACGACATATGCAAGTACTCAGTAAATAAACAGTAATAATCCATTATAAATGCCAACATTTTCCACATAGCTGCACAATAGAAACCCAGATTTTGATGGCATATAAAACTCCAATTGTTCACAGTGCCCATTCTCCTATATATTAGAAAGCTCAGGCTAACAAAATCTTCACAGTAGACCTTTATCACAAGTATTCTTACATTTGCTTACTTCATTAGCCCCTATCACTTCTGATGGGAGGCTACTCTGTGACTCTACCAAACTTATCTGTCGGAGAGAACAAATATATCCTGACTGTGGAAGAATCTTTATGTTCTTGTTCACAAGACAAGCTGAGTTCCATAAAAAAACACCAATACTACGGACTTCCATAGAGGAGTACAACTCTCTACTAGCTTTGAGAACTCACACCTACTGCCCAAACAGTCTTCTTTTGAGGCAAGCTGAACAGTCACTAAGGGTAAAATAATCAAGGGATGAGAGATTTTCTGTATTTCGGTCCTTGGGACCTTTAATATATTTTACATGGGGTATTTATGTTCTTGGGATGCAGCAATTTTATTGTGATTCCCTCATGTTCCTTGGGAACCACAGCGTTTATAGCTCCATTATGGTGTTTGTACACCAAGCAGACATATTCAGTCTGATAACTTAGTGCTGCATACTTAAGCCTTCCAGATCTCCCTCACAGGTACTTGCAACTGTTTTTTTATTTGAGGGTATATCCTCACACTCTTCTCTCCCCAGACACCATGACCGGGTCCAAAGAGGGAGAGAAGAAAACTCAGTGTAAGGGGAAGGCTACATTTTCAGCTTTCTCTTCCTGTGGCTTTACACTAACTGACTCATCTACTTCATGTTTGCTATGTGGTCCTACTCTTACTACTACTGATGTTTATCTATTGCCTCAGTTTGAGGAACCTCTAGCGTTGGAACCAGAATGTCCAATTCTTTTAAGGGACTGATTACATAGTTGATGAGGCTGAAAAAAAACATGCATCCATCAAAGTCCAGCCTATACCAAATTGCTCCTGTTGTCCAGAGGAAGGCAAAAAAAAACAAACATTGAAGCCATTTCCAATTAAGCCCCAAGTGGGTGAAAAAAATTACTTTCTGTCTCCAGATGACAGTCAGATATTTCCGTGGATCAATATCCTATCTTCTTTGAAACCAATTGTCATAAGTCTCTACATTGTTCTGTGTTAGAAAGGTATCCATTAATTTTTTGAAAGAGGTTACAGTATCTGTAGCACAGCATCCCGAGGCAAAGAATCCCATAACGTCTGCCCTTACTACAAAAAAAATCCATGCCTTTGTTTTAGTTGAAAGCTCCCTTGCTCTATTTTAATGGATAACCACTTAAATGGTAATCATATCACCTCTTAGACACCTTGGGGTAGATTTAAAGGCAGGCGTTAAAATAGCCGGTAGGGCCAAAGTGAATACCGACTGTTAAACTAACATGTCTAATGCGGTATTCAAAGACCCTACCAGCTAAAACTCCAAAGTACGTTAGGTCACAAACAGTCTTGTGGCTGAGAGTCCTTTAAATGGCAAAGTGGAACGTGTTTTTTGTTTGTTTGTTTGTTTGTTTTTTAACATGGGCCAAAACACACGTTAGTGTAGCGGCCGTAATACTTGAGGAACTGCCGTACTTGAATAGCTTACTACACGTTAAAACACCCGTTGGTATATTTTTTGCTTAACGCCTGCCTTTAAATCCAGCCCCTTGTCTCTAATGTAAACAAACCCAGTTTGTCTAGACTCTTTATAACTCAGATCCTTCAATCCATTTATCAATTTTGTTGCACGTCTCTGCACTTTTTGCAGTTCAGTATTGTATTTTTTAAGAACTGGTGTCTAAAACTGTACTCCATGATGAGGCCTTACCAAGGATTTTTAGAGAGGTAGAATTATATTTGCATCCAGTGCATCTGTACCCCTTTTTATACAGGATAGTACCCTATTTGCTCTTGCAGCAGCAGAGTGACTGCACTGTGAAGTCAGTACTCTTAAATCTTTCTCTAATGAGGATTCACCAAGTATTTCCCACTTAGAGTATATGCAGCATGTTTTGTTTTTACAGCCCAAATGCATAACCTTACATTTATCTACATTAACCTGTTGAGTGCCAGAGCAAAACAATGCTTTCCGTACCCCTCTCTCACTCATGGGGTTAAATGTCGTCTGCCACTTTTCTGCCTATTCACTCAATGTGTCATCAGTAGAGATTGTGGCATAACTTTCAATTACCACTACTAGATCATTAGTAAACAAATTAAAAGCATTGGGCCCAGGGCTGAACCTTGTGGCACCCAACTTGAAATTTAGACAAACTTGAAGAGGTTCGGTTTACAACAACTCTCTGACATCTATCAATCATTTAACCAGTTCTCTATCCATGCATAGATATCACCTCCCCATACCGAAGCCTTTTAATTTATGCAGTGACCTTTTGTGTGGCACTGTATCAAAGATTTTTGCAAAATCCAAGTATATTATATCAACAGCAATTCACTTGTCCAAATTACTACTTACCCTTTAGTAAAATACAAGTAACTTATGAAGACAGTATTGAATAAATGTCTGACAGCTATACCTAAAGTTACAGTCAAAAGTCCACTTGCTACAACTATTACATGAGTCATCAGCAATTTCTGACAATGGATCTACTGATGACAAAGTGGAAATTCGCAGTCAGTGTTCTGAACCTCAATTTTCAATGTCAGATCCTTCATATAGAAAGGAAGAAACTGACTCTGTGAAACCCCAGATCAGGCCTATATGTTTACTGGACACAAATTTCAGACAAGTCACCGCAAACAGGTACATATATATCTTTGTTTAAACTTAAAAATAAATCACCAGTCTCCTTTCTGACATATGTGGAATTGGATCAGATTGTACAAGACGAATGGCGCTATCCCACCAGTTTAAGATTCAACAATTTCTTGCTTGTCCTAACACACTGCCATACCAGTGCAGAGAAAGGAAGCTCTTAAAGTGATAGTAATGTTTCACAAAAACAGCAGCTCCAATTAAGCTTCGTAGTTACATAGTAATTTAGGTTGAAAAAAGACTTGCGTCCATCCAGTTCAACCCTTTTCCTATTCCTGTTTACCATCGCTGACCCAAAAGAAGGCATCTGACTCCAAATGGCAATCAGATTTCTCCCTGGATCAACAAGCCCTAACTAAATATTAATCCCAATACTAACGTGCATAGCCCTCTATATTATGCTCTTTTAAATAAGTATCCAGGCCCCTTTTAAAGGCATCTAATGTATTTGATAGCACCACCTCCTCCGGAAGTGCATTACATACCTTTATTGTCCTTACTGTAAAGAAACTCTTCCGCTGTTGTAGATTAAATCTCCTTTCCTCAAGTCTAAGCGGGTGGCCCCTTGTCCTGTGTACTGTTCTGTTAATGAACAGGTCTTTTGAAAGCCCTTTATATAGTGTTATCATATCCCCTCTAAGACGCCGTTTCTCTAGTGTGTACAAGTTTAACTTTTCTAGCCTCTCTTCATAACTAAAACTTTCCATTCCCCTTACTAGTTTTGTAGCCCTCCTCTGCACTCTCTCTAGTTCCATAATGTCCTTCTTCAGAAAGGGCGCCCAGAATTGAACAGCATATTCTAGGTGGGGTCTTACCATGGACCTGTAAAGAGGCATAATTATATCTTCCTCCCTTGAGTCAATACCCCTTTTAATACATGCCAATATCTGGCACTGCATGCTACTGCTAAGTCTATTGTCTACCATTACTCCTAAATCCTTTTCATTAGTAGATTTCCCCAGAGAAACACCATTTAAACTATATGTTGCATTTTTATTATTATACCCAAAATGCATAACTTTACACTTGTCTATATTGAATCTCATTTGCCATTTGCCTGCCCAGTTACTCAATTTGTCCAAATCCTCTTGTAATGAAGACACATCCAGTTCAGACTTTATTACCTTACTTAATTTTGTGTCATCGGCAAACACTGATACATGGCTTCCTATGCCCTCTGGGAGGTCATTAATAAACAAATTAAAAAGAAGAGGACCCAGGACAGATCCCTGAGGCACTCCACTTATCACGTTTATCCAACTGGAGAACTTGCCATTTACTACCACTCTTTGCATTCTATCTTTCAGCCAATTTCCAATCCACACACAAACATTTTCCCCGAGTCCTATTTCATTCAATTTGTACAGTAACCTCTTGTGCGGAACTGTATCAAATGCCTTGGCAAAGTCTAAATAGATCACGTCAACCGCAGCTCCCTCATCTATATTATTACTTACTTTTTCATAAAATGCAATCAAGTTCGTTTGACAAGACCTATCTTTCACAAAGCCATGTTGGCTATTGCTAATGATATTCCTGTTCCAGCAGAATTCTTGAATATATTCCCTTAGCAACCTTTCAAACAGCTTCCCTACCACAGATGTCAAGCTTACGGGTCTGTAATTTCCTGGTTGGGACTTTGATCCCTTTTTAAATATGGGCACCACATCTGCTTTACGCCAATCCATGGGCACCATACCAGAAATAAAAGAATCCCTGAAAATCAGATATATCGGTCTGGCCAGGGTCTGGCTTAGCTCTTTAAGTACCCGTGGGTGTATACCATCTGGCCCCGGAGCTTTGTCTACCTTTACACCATTCAATTGTTTTAACACTTTTTCTTGTGTTAGCCAGTCCCATGCTTGCTGTGACTGTTCTGTAAAAGTAGTTTGCAGATTCTTGTCCAATGGGTGTTCCTTGGTAAAAACAGAAGAAAATAAATTATTTAAAATATCTGCCTTCTCTCTGTCCCCTTTGACCATCTCACCCGTTTCAGATAACAAGGACCCAACATTATCAGACTTTAATTTTTTGCCATTAATGTATTTAAAGAATTTTTTTGGGTTGCTTTTGCTCTCCTCAGCAATATTTTTTTTTTGAGCCATAGAGAGTGTTATTTTATTATTGTGAGATTTGTAGTTCAAGAGTAATTGAATGATAAAGTTTCCCCCTCCTGTCCCTTTTACCTAGTGTAAGCCGCCTCCCCTCAGATGTGGAATCCAGTCCATAGACCAGACAGCTCACATCAAGGGTCAATATTCTTACTGTGAGAACAATGAAAACCCTGCCCCCCTTGACAGGTTTTTCAGCTTTTTCGCTTATCTTAATTGAAGATTGTCCCTCTTTGCAATCTACCTGGACACTCCCTGCTGCTTTAAGCTGAGCAGTGTTACATCAGTAAAAGGGGTGAGAAGGGGATACTTTATCATTCAATTACTCTTGAACTACAATGCTGACAGAATTGAAATAACACTCTCCAAGGCCCAGATACTATGATGATTAACTAGAGCTGCTTTTTGTAAGCATTCCGCTTACTGCAGAGATGGCCGGCGGGCATCTGTGGGCAGTCGGTTTCTCTTGTGCTGCCTCGTGGCTCTTTGACACGTCTGTTCCCCAGTAGCCGGCCACCCTGGTTTCCTGGCGGGCAGCCAGCTTCTTGCTCCTACTTCCAGCAGTGCTGTGATCTGCCCACAGTCTGCGGCGCACGTGAAGGGAATCCCCTGTGATGTCGCGACCTGACCCTTAAAGGCATAGTACCCTATTCCTCAACAAGGGCCATTCCCTTTCAGTCTCATACTGGAAGGTGGTGACGGTAGATGCCAGTCTGTTTGATTGGGGAGCAGTATGTGCTCCTCGTTCATTTCAGGTCTTCTGCTCAACCACAGAGGCTTTCCGTCTACTCGGCATTCCTAAATTGCAAGCCATGTACAATGCACTCTCTGCCTTGATGAGTTCTTGAAGGGTCTTCCTATTTGGACAATGCCACAGCAGTAGTATACATCAATCATCAGGTAGGAACCAAGAACAAGGCTGCTTGAACAGTGGTAGAAAGAATTTGTCATTGGGCAGAAGCTTACGTTCCTGCCCCGTTAACCCTTTTACATACTGGGAGTAGAAAACTAGGAGGAAGACTATCTCAGCAGTCAAACCACTGATCCAGAAGAATGGGACTTGGAACAAGATATCTTCCTTCAACTGGCATATCTCTGGGGAATCTTAGCGATGGCTCTTATGGCCTTCTGCCTCACCAAAATTACTACCAGTGTTTTGCTCAACAAGTAAGAGACCCGAAAACCCCAGTAGTGGATGCACTGACCGTTCCTTGATGCTACAATTTAGTGTACGTCTTTCCTCCTCTAACCATGATTCTCAGGGTGTTCACCAAGATAAAAAGAGAAGGGTTTCAGACTTTGCTCATAGCTTCATTTTGGCCAAAAAGACTTTGATTTCATTATCTGATCGACAAGTCAGTAGCAGATCGTTAACATCTCCCACTGGTGCTGGACCTGCTCTCACAAGATCCTGTATATCATCCCAGTTTGACAAAGTTTGCCTTAATGGCATCAGATTTGAAACTGAAATTTTGATGTGCCATGGATTGAGCAACTCCGTGAGGCTGTGTGCCCGCAAGTCTATTCCTGTCTATGCAGAAATGTACCATATCATTTGGGGTATCTACTTTGCGTACTGTGATCAACATAACCTTAAAACAAACAAGGTGGTTTGCACCAGTAAAATATATAGGTAACCAAATGTATGTCTCCAGTAGCCTTGGTGCTCTCTACGCAAAACTCACAAGATATATAACAAATGGGAAGTTGCAACAAAAATTCAAGTTGTGTACCAAACCCAAGACAGAAGCCTAATAAAGTAGAGGCACACGAAAAGATTACCAAAATATCAACAATATTTATTTGAGAAAAATATAAAGGAAAAAAAGCACTAAAAATAATTTAAAACCTCCCTAGATAGCAATGGCTTTGAAATAATAATGATCGGAAATTACCTTAAATAAGGGACCAATCCCTGTCATACCAAGCATAATAAATATATATATACCCTGAATAGTACATGCTACATAAAATGGATAGAAGAAAGAACATTCTGATAAACACAAATACAAGTTGATAATTCACACAAAGTGAAGCAAAGTGCTGATGATAATACAAAAGTGATTGATTAGAAATGAAAAAATATATACTCATCTCACCATGATTTAATAATAACATGCAGGGAATAAATAAACAGTCTCTCAAGCTGCCCAACTTTTTACCTGTTCCCTATGGTGCCGTTGGTTTGTCTCAGAATTTCTCTACGTTTATATTCATAACTATCTAGGCGGTATTAAGAACCACTGAGGCCCCTGGCAGAATTTTGAGTGAAGGTTGGCAAATGTAGACAAACCTTTAGGATCCTCTAAAGTTTAGTTGTAGCTTTCCTTGTGTTCTCTTCCCATCTTGCAATTTGTATTTTTCCCCGTGATGCAAGTGGTTTGCTAACTTCTAAACACTGCATGGTAAGCATTACTACTCCAATTGCCTTGCTGAGTGTCAAGAAGCAACTGAGTCTTGTGTTTATATCAAATAAGTGATAGGTGGCTTGTTCTCTGGAGACCCACTAATGCAGGCATGAGACTGTGTTTAATTTTATCAATCCGATTTGGGACTTTTGTGAGTAGCCACTTGGCTGGTTAGTTAAGTTGCTTCCTGCTTGGCTATAACATTTAACTCCTAAATGACCATGGGTTTTCTACACAGGAGGACCAGCGACATTTTATTTGCTCACGAGTGGAGGCTCAGCAATCACTTGTACTGGCTCACCAAGAGAGCCTGAAACTGACTGCTCCAGTCTTGGACTAGTCAGTTTCAGCCACCTGGTATGATCACAACACACCCTCTCTAACCACATGATGTGCCAGGACCGTCGCTGGTCCTTAGTTGAACGACAGTTGTGACGGCCCTGACACGTCTATGGTCCCTAAGGAGTTAAGCGTTGGAGTGTCAGAGTGGTGTACAGTGCCCCCCCATTGTCCCCAAAATACAGTATACAAAGAGCCCTATCAACACCATATAGTGGAATGTAAAAACAGAGTGTACTGAATAAGGCAATGGAAGGGATGTTATAGTATATGTGTTACGGTCTTGTTGGGAGTGAACAATAGAAGGAAAATGAAATCGCTGATAATCAATAAACAGCAGATATAGTGTAAAACCAACTATGTTTATTGCTACAAAGTATAAAAAAGGTAAATACCTTTACAACTTCCAAAAAATCTTAAGGTAGATGGAGGAGAGACTTCAGGATAAACCCAAATGAGCCAGAAAGATGTGTACACTATGTCTGCAGTTTATTGATTATCAGCAATTTAATTTTCCTTGTGTTTGCTTAAAGGGATAGTAATACTTCGTTTTATCTTTATTTTATTTTGTAGGCATTAAAAAACAATATAAGTCTTATCTCTCAAACCTTTATGGTTTAAGAGATATTCACAAGCAAAGTATCCCCCCCATGTTCAGCCAAAGCAGAAGGGAGGTGCCCAGGTAGACTGCAGAGAGGGACAATCTTCAATTAGGATAAGGGAAAAAGCTGAAAAACTTGTCAAGGGGGGAAGGGCTTTCATTCTTTTCATACAAAGAAGATTGTCCCCTGCTGTTATCTGTCTGGTCTTACAACCAGATTCACATCTGAGAAGAGATGGCTTACACTAGGAGAAAGGGGCGGGGAGGGGAAACTTTGCTTGTGAATATCTCTTAAACCATAAAGGTTTGAGAGATAAGACATATCATTCTTCATGTTTTTTTAATGCCTACAAAATAAAATAAAGTTAAATGAAGTATTACTATCCCTTTAAGGAGCTTGTGGAGAAGCTCTTATGTCGCTGCATTTAAAACTGCATGATTCATTGATCCGGATAGTTTTTCTGTAGTGCAACAAGCCTTGATACTGTATCTGATAGGTTCAGTGATACTAGAAGTAGAGCTGCTGAATTATGATTATCTTCAGTGAACAGTAGAGCCACTATTCAACCTAGAGATGTTAATTAGAAAGAGTGACAATAGAGCATATATACTAGCAAGAGGAACTAGCTAATAAGGATGTTGAAAAGCAAACAGAGTCTCAAAAACCAACCAATGGACTGTACAAAGTGATACATGAATTCAGTAAATACTGGTCATATAGATTATGCATCACTAGTGTGTCCTGAATAAGGATGTAAAATACTGATAATCGAGCCAATAGTGTCACCCAGACTTGTATCTAAATGAGACAGCTAACATCTCCAAGGTTGGAGAAATCTTATACTATAGAGCCAATGCACTAACATGGGAAATGTAGAAGTGATATCATTGGAGAAGTTATCTCCATTTTCTCACGTTTTTGTGCATCTGCCCCGATATCCAATAGGAACATAGTGTCTTTAATAAGTGACAGGAACAGCACCACCTAATGCCCAGAAATGGAAAATTACAGTTCAGTAGTTAAGCGGAAAAACTCAAACCCCCCTCCATATATTTCTGAATGTTTAGATTAGTACAAAACAGCCTGCTTTATGTCAAATAAATGGTTTCCTGACATAAAAATATACTTTATTTTTGCACCATATCATGAGGGAGAGAGCAGCCATCTTGCTTACGTATTACAAGATGGACAGCTCTCCCCCGCCCTAATCCCTGTCAGTAATGCTTTTAAGACTGCCCCTTCTCTGGGGAAGCGTGCACACGTTAGTATAACAATAAATGCGAAGCGTCATGGGCGAAGATACCATGTACCGTTACATCAGTAATGTCTTGATATCCGCATATATGAGAAGGGTGCCCGGATTTCATTAGTCACTCAGTCTGTTTGATGGATGTCTGGATGTGGACCTTTTGGGCAGGGATTCTAGTACAGTGGGGATGGCCAGCCTTACTATTGCCTGTGGAAAAGTTTAATATACTATATTTTTAAAACAAAAATATAGCGATATAAAAAAATATATATATAAACTTAGTTTTACCTCCTGATTTTATATGAGAGCAAGTTGTTCTGAGGTAAAAGTTCCCGTTTAAGGAATAGAGTTGACTGAATAAGCTCCAGTGCAGTGGAATTACCCTTGTACTCAGTAGAAAAACAAAATTACAATATACTTTATTCAAGGGAAATCTATTAAAATGTTAACACTTTGAGTGCCAGAGGGGTACGCAACACATTGCAAAGCAATGCATAGCATTCCACTCTGGAACTCAAAGGATTAAGGCTAGCAAATGTCAGGAACCATCCCTTACCAGTGACACCTCAGCCACTCCTTAACTTATCTATGTATGTGCAAAGGCTTTTTTATTGTATGCCTCTGGTTTGAAAAGGGTAGTAAAGGATTCAGAAACCCCTTAATGGCCAAAATAATATATAACTAGTATTTCTGGAACATTTCTGTGGAGAAACAAGAAGCTTCAAAGCCGTTTTCCTCGTCTACAGTACTGTGCAAAAGTCTTAGGCAGGTGTGAAAGAATGCAGCAAAGTAAGAATGCTTTCAAAAATACATGTTAATGGATTATTTTTTATCAATTAACAAAATGTTAGTGAGCGAACAGAAGAAAAATCTAATCAAATCATTATTTGGTGTGACCATCCTTTGCCTTCAAAACAGCATCAATTCTTCCAGTAGGAGCGCGGTGAGTAATACCGGGGACTGAAGTTGATCGATTCAAGACCGGAGCTATCTCTTTCAGTCCCCTGTTCGGCGTGCTGCCCCACGTGATCAGTCACGTGGGACGGCACGTCAAAGTTTCCTATCTGGTCCTTAAAGGACCACACACCCCGAGTTAAGGAACTCGGCAGGTAGGTTGTTCCAAACATTTTGGAGAACTAACCGCAGATCTTCTGTGTATTTAGGCAGTCTCAGTTGCTTCTCTCTCTCTTCATTTAATCCCAGACAGACTCAATGATGTTGAGATCAGGGCTCTGTAGGGGCCATACCATCACTTCCAGGACTTCCTAAGACTTTTGCACAGGACTCTATGAGTGTGAATGGACTGCAGTGTGAGAAGTGTCATAATGGAGCATTTAATTTTTGTCCCTCCACACAACCAATAGCCTCTTTGACGCTTTGAGTGCCAGAAAGGTATCCAACGTATTACAAGTTAACACAAAACCCTAGCCTGTAATCTTAACATTCTTCTGATATTCCAGAAGCCCTTGTTGCATAGATGTTTTCAACAATGTAGGAAGAAAAACAATAAGGTATGTTCTTTGTGCAAGATGAACATTATCTTCATTTAGAATGTAGTAAAGCTGTTTTAACACTTTAGTACACTTTTAACGTCTTGAGGGCAAGAGGGCTGAGCAACACATTTCTTTGCAATGCAAACCTCTCTGGTCCCCAAAGGGGTTAAGTTGGCTTACTCCAGAATAACCCTAGTTTGCTTTTATAAATATGAGCCATTGTTACAAACGTGACATTCTCTAGTGAATTATTATGATTAGCAAAGTATATATTGAGATCTGTGATATAGATGTGCAATTGACTGTAACTTGTACAAGCACTATACAGAGCAAAGTGCACCATTGATTTTACATTTTACATTAAGCATCTGCTTTCTCATGTGCGAACAGAATTAATGGTGAATCTGATGTAAATTTAGCTTAATGAAGTCTTTATAGCTCATATGCAGTTAAACCTCTATGAAAACATTGTAAACTGGCAGGGTTCTGATATAATTCTCTCACAGTATTTTCACAGTGGCAACAATCACACGGGGACCTTTTAGTTGTGCCTTATTGTTGTTGCAACAAAGTTGCCAGTTTGTGCTTTGCACTACAGACTCTGCATAGGCTGTCTCATGGCATCCAATAGAAATGAGGGAGGAGGGAGAGTGGACTTCAGTGGAACCTCAATTTCACTGTCTGTGTCAAATATAAAAATAAAACCTGTACTTTAACAGTTGACTTCTGAGGTAATTTTTTTTATAATGGGTGGGGGGGGTGTACATATGATTAAGCCATAGGAAGAGCATAATGGAGGCTTCGGGAAGCATTGTCTTACCACCTAAAGCAGCAGTGTTGGTGACAACTGTCTACTGTGACAATAAACCATGTATACACCTCCCAGACACAAAACTTGACCTACACCTATGAATAAACCGACAGTATTCTATATGCAATGCATAGGAGAGCTCAGCCTAGAAGTGCATCTCCTACTGCGCATATGCTGTTTGTGAATATTGGTATATAGAGCTGTCAAATAAAAGTGCAAAAGACCACAAAATATATAAAAGTATTAATCTCAGAAATCAATATTTTAAACCTATCCCTTATTTCAATGGAGATATTTGGTATTCTTACAGAGTGCAGTCTACAAAGGTGAATACTCGGCTGGGCATCCCACTGTCAGCATGTTCTGGGAGATCTTCCATGAATTTCCTCTGGAGAAGAAGAAGAAGTTTCTCTGTAAGTAGATGCATTGAGGTAGATGCAGTAAGAAGAAATGGAGCAATTCTGGGACAAACCAACTGAACCCTGGGGGATAAATACAAATTTCCATTTATTAAAATGGGATTTTAACTCCTTGATTGCTAGGGAGGTTCCTGGTGCATTACAAATCAATGTGCTGGAGAGCCCCATCTTTCATTCAGGTGGTTAAATATGCAATTTAAATCTACGAGAATTGTTGTTTGTCCCCTATGGAATAGTTGGTTTGCTCCAGAACTGTTCCAGGTCTGGTTACGTTTGTACATCAGCCTCACTGTGTGCATGTGCAGTGCGCAGAAAGGTGGAACTATAGTCTAAAAATGAGTGGCTCTAGAAAGAAGTACATCCAACAGCAGTCAGTTATTTCTGTTCAGAGTTTTTATTTGCATTTGATCTCTGTTATAGTCCACTGCTAATTGTTTAGTTTACAAGCAAGAGTAGTGACCCTTATGAATCATTCAGGTCTTTTGAAGCCAATTGTTTATCTTGTGGAGGTGTGACCCTAGGGACAATGTAACAAATATATATATAATATAGACCAGTGGTTCTCAACCAGGGTGCAGTGGCACTTTAGTGTGCCACAAGCACCAGTTCGGGGTGCCTCACTTTTCTCATGAAGATTTTAACAAAATTGATTATTTTCTATTGTGTATTTATGAAAATGAATATGCACAATATGCTCCTTATTCTCATTCTCACTTTGAGAAATTATAAATTCCAGGGGTGCCCTGAAAATTCCATATTCCATGTTAGGGGTGCCTTGAGTGAAAAAAGATTGAGAACCACTGATATAGACCAATGCATGAAGAACACTTAAGTGAGTCAATGCAATAAACAAACACTCTTACCAGAGCAGGCTTGGAGTGAATGATATTCAAAATGTATTTAATCCCTTTTACTTTTTAGGTATATTGTTCCTTTTAATTTATTTGAGTTTGTGTTCCTTAAAAAGATAGCAATGTGTAGGCTTTGTGTGTGTGTGCGTGTATTTTTAAACTTGTAGAATATGAGTTTCTCTTTTTAAAACACTTCCATTCATGAGGACTTACTTTAAGCCCCTCCCTCGAAACCCTTTCAGTGACGTTGACTTCTTCTGTCAGAAGACATCCAGTCTTCTAAATTCTTTCACTCAGTCCTGAACTCAAAGTATTGCAGTAGTTAGTTTTTAGGACTCTGTAAAATGTTCGGAAGAGGAAAGTATCCCTGGATACCAAGGGAGGTATCTGGTTGATCAGTCCTTCTGAATAAAGGATCTGATGTCACTGAAAGAAGCTGTTGGAGTGTTTGAACACCTCAGCTGTTGGAAATTTCAAGATAACATTTGTGAAATCCCATCCCCTTTATCAAGAAAACTGGACTTTTCAGCTAGCCACATACTCTAACCTTGACCAATATCAAGCAGCCCAATAAAAGAACATGTGGGGCCTTGTGTTAAGCTTGATAATAAGCTTTGAGGGAAAGACCACTGGTATCCTTTGATCTTCCATGTGGAAGTTTTGAATGACATGTTTTCTTGGAGGTGGAAGAACACCTCCTTGATTTTGTCAGTACCTGCTCACTTAGGCAGGCTTTATTCTACCAGTGGTGCTGCTTTGAGAAGTGCTTTGCTCTTTCTTTTTTTTTTTCTATTTGTTCATTAGGAAGTGAAGGTGCTATTGAGGACACCAGTTGAAAGTAGCAGCCTACTGAAGTTTTAATCCTCTGGCTGGGGTTAATTTTGGAACAATTTCTTTATATTTTGCCTGCTTAGCCAAATTGATAGTTAATGTTTTAACACCTGTAGGAGCTAATTATTTTGTATTTGTATTCTTTTGCATTTAAAATGATTTCATGAATGAAAGTGTTTTAACAGGTTGTTGATTGGGTTTACAAGAGTGACTAGTATCTGTTCCTATCTCCTTATAACATAAAGTGGTAGTATGTGTCCCTCACTGTGAGCCATAACCGCACATGCGCAGTAGAGAGTCTCTACTGTGCACGTGTGGTTTTGCACACAGGGAGCTTCGATGTGAGCCGTCTGGAGCTCCCTGCTAAGGATCAGTGCGTTCAGCGAGTCTCTACTGTGCATGACTGCAGTCATGCGCAGTAGAGACTTGCCGAACGTGCTGCCCTGCTCCGGATGGCTCACGTCATGTCTCTGCTCCCGGTGCCGGGGGAAGCTGGGTGCACTTTAGCCCGTGTATACGGGCTTCAAAACTAGTCTAAAATAATTTCACTGTCGTCCAATACAGGTTACTGGTAACACTGGGAGGCGATCCGCCCCTTTAAGTAGGAAGGAACATTTCTCTAAATGTATGCAGGGGGTGGAGCCTCCCCTCCCTCCTAGGCTGCTCCTCAGTCAGCACAAGCCAGAATGATTTGTTCCTCGGTGTGTTCACACCAGGTGGAGAACATCTCTCTTCAAACTTTAGTTTCTTTATTATTTTTGCAAATATGGAATACCACCATTAGGCAGGTTACCATGGCTGTCAAATGCCCTCTTTAAAGTGGCTAGCACAGCGTCCAGGGTACTTCTGGTGGACCTTTTGCCCTAATGAGGGAACAACTTGATTTCAAGTACTTCCCTGGGGATTATCCTCTGTGGTAATTCTTTACTCATTTGGTAACCTGAAGACAGAAGTCCAGCAGAAAGGTGAGCCACCCTTTGAGTGCCGAAGGTCCACTTGTCCCTCAGTGTCCCTTCATTGGGCTTGTAACTGGGAGTTCTCATTGTGCACTCCAGCACAATTATGTTCCGCGCCTTTAAGCGCGCTTTTCCGGCATAGACGCCATTGCTCCTTTACTCTCTGTGGGCTTACACTGTGTGGGACGTATCTCTGGAACCGCTTCACATAGCGACTTCAGAGTGGGCTCATTTTGTTTGTCTTCCCTTGCTCTATCATCCGGTTTTGTGTTTGAGTGTGTTGGGGGACTCGGGGGGCTTCGGGCACTGTTTTGGGGTACTAGGTGAGAAAAACTATGTTTCCCATGAGCGCTCGTTTCGAGCCCTTTTTCTGATTGGCTCTCGTCGCGGCAGCCATTTTGTGAGTTCTTCTCCTCGAGTATACTACGCAGGGACCGGACCTTCTCCCTCTCCTCTGCTGATTAACCCTTCACTTGCCAGATAAGTTTAGTTTTAAACGTTTCTGGGGTGAATACTTAATCTTTCACACTTTAATTGGGTGATTTCTGTCTGTGGGGTATATCTGACACTGTGAGTATGTCTACTCCACTGGAGCCTGGGACTAGACCTAAGACAAAGGAGGCTGGGGTATCAGTATCCCCCATTGCGTTTTGCTCCTCCTGTCATTCAGGGCTACCTAGAGAATTTTCTGGTCATTTATGCCCAGCTTGTGCGGAAGGTCATGGCAGCAACCCAGGGCCTTCCAGCCACGCTCTTGAGCCAACATGGGTGAAAGAGTTCAAGGCTGCAACTAGGGATCTCAGATCCACTTTTCAGCTCTTTCCCTCTCAGGTTCAGGGGGCTCTTCAAGTATGGCAGACCCCCTCCACTGTCAGGACCTCCCTGCCCAAGCCATAGGGAGCTCCTGACGTATCTGATTCTTCTGAGGAAGAATTGTTGCAGGATTCTGATGTTGAGGATGGTACAGTTATTGAGTCTACCAGATCGGCTGGAGACCCTTTTGAATGTGATCCTGAACTCTCTGCTGAGGGTTTGATCCGGGCTGTGCTGACCACCCTCAATCTTCCCTTGTGTCAGGAGACTCCTCTTGACCCAATGGATTTGTTTCAGAAACCTTCAAAGGCTGTTACTTGTTTTCCTACTAACCCTACTCTTGAACGTTTAGTTTCTGATGCGTGGAAAAATCCTGATAAGTCCTCTTCAGTCTCAAAAAAGTTTGCCAAACTTTATCCTTTTCCTGAGACTGAATTGGCTAAATGGGTTCATCCTCCCAAGGTGAATGCTCCAGTTTCTAGGTTGTCCAAATCTACTGCTTTGGCTGTATCTGATGCTTCTGCTTTACAGGATTGGACTGACGAAAAAAAAAGTTAGAGACCTGTCTTAAGCCTATTTTTGCCTCTATTGGTACTGCCATGCGTCCAACCTTTGCTGTGGCGTGGGTTAACCGGGCCAGTGTGGTCTGGACTGAACAGCTTACTGTGGCGGTCCGCCAAGATGCGCCAGTGCCAGAGCAGTTGCAACTACTTGCTAATATTTCTGAAGCTCAGAATTATGTTTCTGATGCTGCCTTTGATGCTGTTCGCATGATGGCGAGGGCTTCCACTTCTTCTGTGGTGGCTAGACGTGCTCTTTGGCTAAAAATTTGGTCTGCTGACACCACTTCCAAGAAAGTTTTGCTTTCTTTACCCTTTCAAGGGACTTCCCTGTTTGGATCTGAGCTAAAGGAATTGATTAGCGAGGCTACTGGGGGTAAAAGTACTCTTCTACCCTCGGTCTTTAAGAAGAGATTCCCAGCTAAGCGCTATCGGTCCTTTCGTTCCTTCCAAGCTGAGACACGCCCCACGTCCCAGGCGGTTCCGCGTGCCTCCTCCAAGCCCAAACAGTCCTGGAAGCCTAAGGTTGTCCCCAAGACCAAGGCTTCCAAGACTGCTTCAGCATGACTCGCCGAACCCGGGTCCGCATCCGGCTGTAGATGGGCGGCTTCACCTCTTTCGCCGGGTTTGGGAGGATTCGGTGGCAGACCCTTGGGTTCTTCAGGTGGTGTCAGAGGGATACAAGATCCCTTTCTTTTCCCTTCCTCCTTTTCGCTTCCATTTTACTCGTCCTTCTCAGGACTCCACAAAAAGGCGTCTGTTCGACAACGCTATTCAGGATCTTTTGGACAAGGACGTCCTGGAACCAGTTTCTCAGGAGGACATAGGTTTAGGATTTTATTCCAACCTTTTTGTTGTGGCCAAAAAGGACGTTGGAGCTCGTCCTATTTTGGACCTCAAGGATCTCAACTCCTTTGTTGTGAGCACCCACTATCGACAGGAATCTCTGCGCACTGTGATCGCTGCTATGTCTCCGGGGGAATTCCTTGCTTCCCTGGATCTTCAGGATGCATATCTGCACATCCGTATCCATCTAGAGAGCAGGCGGTACCTCAGGTTTGCCTGCGACAGGGGTCATTTTCAGTTTTTGGCTCTTCCCTTTGGGCTGACGACGGCTCCACAGGTTTTTCAACGAGTCCTGGGAGCACTGATAGCTGTCATCCATTGGGATGGCATCAGAGTGACTCCATACATGGACGACTTACTATTAAAGGCGGCATCAACAGATATCCTTCATCAGCAGGTTCAGGCCTGCATTCAAACTCTCAATGGCCACGGATGGATTGTGAATCTGGACAAGTCAGACTTGGTTCCATCTCAGCGGATAATCTTCCTGGGTCTTCTGTTCGACACTGCATGGTGTTTCTGCCGGAAGAGGTGGCTCATCAGATTGCTCTCCAGGTATTGAAGATTCTGGCCCTCTAGCGGATTCCAGTGCCAAAATTGACTTCTCTGGTGGGGAAATTCATCTCCACGATAGAGGCGGTGCCGTTTGCCATGGTGCACACCAGGGAACTTCAAAGGTTCGTGATCCAGACGTGCTGGAATCGTCCAGACCATCTGAAGCTGTCTGTCCCTCTGCCTCCTCATGTCGAGTTGAGCCTGGAATGGTGGTTGGATCTTTCCCATCTCCTGAAAGGGAGATCCTTCCAGGTCCCTTATTTGACCACGGTCACGACGGATGCCAGCCTCCTGGGTTGGGGGGCGGTATTGGGTCGCTTCAGTGCCCAGGGGAAGTGGGGACTGGAGGAATCTCTTCTGTCTATCAACATCCTGGAACTCTGTGCGATCTTCCTTGCTCTACGCCATTGGGAATCTCAACTGGAGGGTTGTCCAGTCAGGTTAGAGTCCGACAACGCCACCGCAGTGGCCTACATCAACAGGCAGGGCGGGACAAGAAGTCTCGCCGCCTGGTTAGAAGTCAAGGCCATTTTGTCTTGGGCGGAAGTTCATGTTCCCGTCATTTCGGCGGTTCACATTCCAGGCGTAGACAACGTCATGGCAGACTTTCTCAGTCGCCACACAGTCGACAGCGGAGAGTGGGCTCTTCATCCGGAGGTGTTCCAAGTCCTCACTCAGATGTGGGGGGTTCCTGTGGTGGATCTGATGGCAACCAGACACAACAGGAAGGTTTCAGTGTTCTGCTCTCGGTGGAGGGATCCACTGGCTCTGGCAGTGGACGCCATGTCAATTCCTTGGGAATTCTCCCTAGCATACATCTTTCCTCCTCTTCCAATGTTGATCAGAGTCATCCAGAAGCTGAAGATGGAGCGTTGTCCGGTTATTCTGATTGCTCCGAATTGGCCTCGTCAGTCCTGGTATCCGGACCTGATGGCTATGTCTGTGGTGGATCCTTTTCCGCTTCCCTCTCGTCCAGATCTTCTGCTACAAGGCTATCTGTGGAAGCAGGATGTTCATCGTCTTCATTTGATGGCTTGGAGGTTGAATCCTCAATTTTGAAGAAAAAGGGTTTTTCCTCTGCTGTGGTGTCTACGATGCTACATGCTCGCAAACCTGTGTCTTCTAAGATTTATCACCAAGTCTGGTCGACCTTTGTAGCATGGTGTGCTGATAGGGATCTATCGCATGATTTTCATCTTCCTACTGTCCTGGCCTTTTTACAGGATGGTGTTGATAAAGGGGCTCAGTCTGAGTTCTCTTAAGGTCCAGACATCGGCGCTTTCTGTGTTTTTCCAGGAGCGTATTGCTGTGCTTCCTGACGTCAAAGTTTTCTTCCAAGGCATGGCTCATGTTCGTCCCGCTTTCAGGAGTCTGGCTCCTCAGTGGGATCTCAATCTAGTTTTGGGGGGTGTTCAACGACCCCCCTTTGAGTCCTTGGCTACTATTCCCTTGCGCCTTTTGTCCTGGAAGATGGTCTTCCTTTTGGCTATTGTATCGGTTCGCCGGGTGGCGGAATTACATGCGTTGTCTTGTAAACCACCTTATCTGGTGTTCCATAAGGATAAGGCTGTGCTTCTCACTTCCAAGGAGTTTTTGCCTAAAGTTGTCTCCGAATTTCACATCAATCAGGAGATTGTGGTGCCCTCTTTCTGCCCTAACCTTTCCTCTGACAAGGAGAGGGATCTTCATTTGTTGGATGTTGTGCATTGTCTCAAGTTTTATGTTCATCGCGCTGAGTCTATCAGGATGTCTGATGCTCTATTTGTCATCCCTGAGGGGCCTAGGGCGGGGAGACCGGCATCCAAGGTGACTATTGCATCTTGGATAAAATCTACCATTCGTAAGGCTTACGAATTGCGGAATAAGCATGTGCCCTTTCGGGTCACTGCTCATTCTACCAGATCAATTGGGGCCTCTTGGGCCTATAAAAATCAAGCGTCTGCTGATCAGCTGTGCCGGACAGCCACTTGGTCCTCTGTGCACACATTTTCGAAGCACTGGCTGATGCCAGCTTTGGGAGGAAGGTCCTGGAGGCAGTGTTGCCTGTCTAGGATCTTCTTCTTCTGAGGTTCTTAGTGCTTCCTTGCTGTTGAGCCCTGTTGGCTCTGGTTCAGTGTGCTGTGTTTGTTTTTGGGGTCTGTTCTTCCCCTAGTTGGTGTCCGTTGACACTTCCGATTGTTGGGATCTCTGACGGGTTGGTTCATAGAGGTTCTGGTGACTCTGGGGCCTTGTGCCTGGTCCTTGCCTTCTTCCCGCCTCTGACAAACTCAATGTTTGGACATCCCAGTGTTACCAGTAACCTGTATTGGACGACAGTGAAAATAGGATTTTAGTCTTACCTGTTAAATCCTTTTCACTTAGTCCATACAGGTTACTGGTCTCCCACCCTGTCAAGGGACCATGCTTGGCTCTCCTGTGGCATTCTGTGGGAGTCCTTTGGGGCATGCTCACAGGAGTCTTCTTCTTCTCTTCTATCTCTGGTCAGTGTTAGTGTCTCAAATCATTCTGGCTTGTGCTGACTGAGGAGCAGCCTAGGAGGGAGGGGAGGCTCCACCTCCTGCATACATTTAGAGAAATGTTCCTCCCTACTTAAAGGGGCGGATCGCCTCCCAGTGTTACCAGTAACCTGTATGGACTAAGTGAAAAGGATTTAACAGGTAAGACTAAAATCCTATTTTACTAAAAGTTAAAAATTAAAATAAAAAGAAACAGAAAATAGACTGTTACATTTACTTTAACCCTTTAAATGCCAGGGGGCATGGTGTAACCTTCTGGCTCCCAAAGGGTTAATAAACCTAAAATGATTCTGGATGAAAACGACTATGAATGCATTGTCATGAAATTCCTCTGAATATTATTCTATTTGCTAACTGCTAAACTCTTATTTTTATGTGATATTCCCTCAGTGTTTCTCACCGGCAGTGACCGTATCCCCATCTATGGAATGTCAAGCCTGCATATTATCATCCAGCCCATATCCACAGGGGAGGATCACCTGCCTGTGGCTCACACCTGCTACAACCTTCTGGACCTCCCAAAGTACAGCAGCAAAGAAATTCTCAAAACCAGGTTAACACAGGCTATTGACCATTATGAGGGCTTCAGCTTAGTTTGAGATTCCGATTCCACACTACCCTTGACCAACATGCACTTTAGTACTTGATGTACATCCTACGTTGTATACATAAAAACAACAACAAAAAATTGTTTTTTATTTTTGTATTGTAATTAATCAAAAATGTAAAAAAAAAAAAAAAAATCCATGCACATCCTCTGGGATTTGGACATGGTAATAATGTTGCTTTGATATCCAAAGGCTTGCAACAAATAATTGTTTTATTCTATTAAACCTGTTGCTATTTTACTACAATCTGATATTTTATTAGCCTATACCATACTGGACAGAGCAACTTGGGGCCTGTCTACTAAGAAGAATTGGAGTAAACCAACTGCACCATAGTGGAAAAATCGTATTCCTGAAATACTCTTTGATTTAACCCTTTGAGTGCCAGAGTCACTCAGAGGGTTAAAGGGGCTTTGTTCCTATGAATGCTAGAATCAATGTGTTGGAGACTCCACTGACTTTCAAGTGATTTAAGCCTTTGCGTGCCAGAGAGGTATCCAATGCATTGCCTTGCGGGTTTAAAGTGTTGTAAGCGTTTTCATTAAAATAAAGAGATTTTAATTCTTTTCATGGCAAGTAAAACAAGTTAACTCCCACTGCTAGGACAAGTTTCATTTTAAACTATTATAGCTCCAACACGTTTGTGTGTTTGTTTTAATTAACTTTCGGCTCCAGAGGAGTGTTCAATGCATGTTAAAGTGTAATTCCCTCTTGTGGTCACCAGGTGGTGCTATTGTTGTCACTCCGGTTTAGTCATTATCTATGCCTCAATATATCCCATGGAGTGCAATATAAAAAAAAAAAAAAGTTCTTCACCGGTTGGCACTGTTGCCACAGTTAGATTGAATAAAATGTTTGAACAGTAATAACTTTTGAATGGAAATTCTTCTGTCAGTGGGTGTACCTGTGCTTTACCCAGCAGATAAAATATTATGAGAGATTTCTTTCATAAAAAATGTTTACTGCTTCATTAAATCGATGAAAATTGGTATTTGTCCCTTGTAATGCAGTTGATCTTCCCCAGAATTGCTGTAGTTCTAAGTACGTTAATCACTGAATAGAGTTGGCTAGTTGCAGTTTCTTACTTTAATATTCACATGCACACATTTTCCTCACCATTAATAGAAGCATATTGTTATGGAAAAGTGAACACAAGCAAGTTCTAACCTTTTGGATGCTATAAAGCAATAAAACACAACAGAATGGATTTATTCTGTCTAGTTAACAACATTTTGTGTTTTTATACTACTCGAACCAAAGTATATTTCAAAGCAAAATCGCTGTTATTTCCATCCTGTGGAACAAAATCTGTTCTGTATGATGCTGATGCAGTAAAGTGTGCAGTATCGGATTAGTTACTCTTTAGGCCTCCAGCTGGAAGTCCAAAGATGAACTATCCCCTGGAGTAAGATTTAGACAATTTGAAAATAGTTCCAAAAAATATCGGAGAGATTTTTCTCATTGAAGTAACTTAGTGCATCCATCAGTGCATCTCCTCCTGTGTTTTGTGCACATTGTTGCCTAATTCACCATTTAGTGGAAATTGTGTTTTTGAACCTCTGGCATTTAATTGTCTCTGCCAAGTCTTACTATTCACTGGGAGTGTGACATCTTGTCTGTATGGGCCTTATGTATAAAAGAAAACTGGAGGAATTCTGGGGAAAACCACCCTCACCATAGGGACAATGCTTCAGTGCTATAGAGGCCTCCAAAGCATTGCTTCAGAGAAATTAATAAGAACCTTGGGAATGGTTTTTATCTTCTTTTATCATCTCTGTGTTTATCTTCTCTGTGGCGCACTTGGTTTGCCCCAGAATTGCTCCAGTTTTCTTTTATACGTAACGCCCTAAGTCACTAAATGGCAGCCTAGAATCCTCTGAGTCTCGAACATAAGAGAATTCATGGGATATGTAGAAAAAAAAAAAAGAGGGTGCATCATCATGAATGTGTGATTTCTGAGCAATGTGGAACCATTCATGTGTGGTCTGTTATTCCACTCTACTATTAACTTCAAAAAAATAAAGATACACTAAAACCTAGACTGGACCTGTAATGCTATCAATAAGCTGGTTGTATCATACACACACAAAGTTTGCCTTTTAGAACATTTTGATCACTTACTTCTTAAAGAATTACTGCTGATTGTCCAAAATGAGGAATATCCACATGGGGTGGGGGGTTGACAAGGTGTAGATTTTGCTCTTTGATATAAATTTAAAGAGACACATTTAAGTGAATAAAAAATCACTTCAACAGATTTCCTGTTGACTGTGCCAGATAGCTTCCAGATGACAAACTGTAAATGAAAGCTTCCCTCACCTCAACCTGACATAGGCCCAGGCTACATTGCAGTTGATAAAGTTAACATTGTTTTTCTACAGATGTCCCCATAGACTACAGTGGACGTCAACAAGTTAAAACCTTGTGGTAACATTTATCATCTGTGATGTTATCTAGGTCTTATTTATCAACCTCTGGGGTGATATTGCACAATGCTACTGGTACAGTACTGCTGTGCTCTGATGGGCGCTACTAAATGTAACTCTCAACAATTAAAAACTGTAATAGAAATTACTAACCAGTAAAGGTAGTAAGGACGAACAAAAATATCTTTTCCCTTTGAATGCTTAAAAGGGTTAAGAAAATAAGAAATGGGCGTGTAAAAATAGCTAATAATTGATGTTCCAACATTTCAACATCATTTTTATTTGGTTTATAAGCATCTCACTAGACAAACCAGAGTCAAGTTTTAGGATCTTCAAAATCTATGCAAAAGGTTATCTTCTCTCCCCCCTCCCCCCGGCAAAAACAAAACAAAACTATTTTTTGATGCAATATATGTATTTACCTCCTAGAGACATCTTAAATGCAATCTAGTGGTTAAATATGTTTGTTTGGCTACAGTTGTGTTCAAGCCGAGACCCTGCCCCCAACCAGCCAATAGGATCCATTTGAGGGGAGGGGGTACCCAGTGCAGACAAAGACATTTACAAAGAACTGAAGTTGGACAGACTTAATAAAACATAAGGGGTTAAGACATAACATGGGTTTAGTATCTCAATGACTAAATGAAGTGAACAGTATTACAACATATTGCAATATTGTACTTCAAATATCAGTCTTGACAACCTGGAATGTGATGTCAAAAAATGACCTCTATTCACAATAGCTTTTTTTTTTTTTTTGCTGTTTTTTTTGCTTTTCTTTTTTTTTTTAATAATGACTTTTAGTATAAAATTTCCATCAGATAAAAGAACGGTCTACCTCAATGTTTTGGGGGAATACGTACTAAACCGTGATAATGCTCTCCAATGAGAAATCACTCACTTTTCAGTAAACAGAATAAAATGGGAATTGGAGTTTTCTCTCTGACTGGGTATAATAATTGCCACATAACACTTTATCATCTGCAGTAAAATAAATAATGCATGTTAAAGTACAATTGGGTTATCAAATGTGACATGATTTTATATAAGCCATAACAAAATGGAAGTGTTTTAGATGGAATATCTCTTGATAGGAGCTATTACCGTTTGCAAAAAAAATGTATGGAATAAGAAATGTTGTGGTCCAAGAGATGTTGGTGTAATGTGTTTAAAATGTTCTTAACTCTGAGAACAAGAGGGTTGTCCACCCCACTTGCCCTCAGAGGATTAATGCTTTGCAGACTGTACAATGTTTTCACCGATAAAAGATTTGAAATAATGCAGTTTTATTTCAGTTTTGCAAAGCGGATGGATCTGTATATGACAACCATAATACAAATCTCCGTGTGTTTGTACTCCATTTTTTTTACCTGTCTTTTTGTCTTCAGGTTTTTTAATTACAACATTAAAGTTGTGTAATAATGTTAAATAAAGGTTATTCAATAATTGAAATACCAGAAGTGTTCATCTTATTTATTTACTAGTATAGATCTTATCATATGGGGGGGGGGTCTGTATGTGGGGCAAGGGGAATATTGAGGAGGGATGGTAGAACGGTGTGTGCGGAGGAGTATGTTGGAGTGGATGTATGTGTGGAGGTGTATATGTTTGTAGGGACGGAAAGGTGTAGAGGGAAATTACACATTGCGTAAGGGGCAGAGCTGTACATGTGTATAGGCAAAAATGGGTAGATGTGTGTATATTGGTTTGTGTAGGGGTGGATACGTGACTGTGCATGTAGGTGTGTGTGTGTGTGTGTGTGTAGGATTGCTTGGGGTGGAGATGTGTGCACAGGTGGTGGTGGTTTGTGTATATAGAGTTTGTGTAGCGGTTGAGATGTGTATAGGTGAAGGTGGGATGAGGTATGTGTATTTGTTTGCAATGAGGTGGAGACGTGTGTGTAGCAGTGAAGGTGGGTTGAGTTGTGGTTTTTTTATAGGATTATGTAGGGGTGAAGATGTGTAGGTGTGAAGGTAGGTAGAGGTATATGAATAGGTTTCCATAGAGGTGAAAATGTGTATATGGGGTGGAGATGTGCATGTTTGTAAGCATGAAGGCAGGTGGAGATGTGTAAGATGCATGTATCACCTATCTCCACCACCCTGTGCTGCTAAAACTATCAGTTTGTAACAGAGGGGTTTTGCTCCATTTCTGAGCCATTTTTAGATGCATTTTGCATCATTTATCCACCACTTGTTCTCCAGTTCTGGGCCTGTTTTGCTGTATTATTTTACTCCTTTCTTTGCTCTTTTTTTTTGCTCAGTTTCCTAGCACTTAGATCTCTAAACTTGGAGAAATCGTAATACATTGGCTGCATAGAATAACAAAGGACATGGAGCAGCGTTTCGTTGTTTTTTTTTTTTAAACTCTCTGCAGCCAGTGCACGAAGACTTATAATAATGGAAAAAATCTTTAGACATGGGCTCCATAGGATAACATAGGACTTGGAGCACTTTTTTTTTTTTTTTTTCTGTGTTTTTACTCTTTTTGCCCCTGTTTCTTTCTCAGTTTTAGGCAATGGCTCCATAGAATAACATAGGACTTGAAGCCCCATTTTATTTTTTTGCACCTTTTTTTGCAAATTTGTTTGCTCCGTTTTCTTGCACTGTTTCCTTTGCTTTATTTTCTGGCACTAAAAACTTAATGCATTGGCTCCATAGAATAAAATAGGACTCGGTGCTGCCAATACACTAAGATCTCTAAAGCTGTAGAAATATTTAGGCATTGGCTCCATAGAATAACATTAAACTTGGAGCACCGTTTTCTGTGTTTAATGAACTTGCGGGTTGTGTAGGAGGACCATCAAGACCCACATGATGTGAGTGGGTCTTGAAGGTCCTCCTCTTCAACCCTGTTATTCATATAACCCCAGGTTGAGCAGGATGAGATAGGAAAAGTAAGGCAAGGTGGTGATCAACTTCCAGGTAGCTGCAATGATCCCCTATCCTACCGGATAGACTATCCATTCCAGAGGGTGATCAGGGGGGTCCCAATACCCCTGATGAGAAAAAAAATAATTAGAATATAAATAATAAAAAAACAAAATAAAAAATAATAAATAAGCATTTCCCTACTGCCCCAGATATCCCACATCCACCTCCAGTATTGTTCCCCTGCCCACTGGTAGCCAGAGATATTTTTCATACAAATTGTGGCTTCCAGTGGGAACAAGACTGGTAGATGTGGGGTGGCAAAGTATATGTGAGGAATCTATCGCTACCAGTGAGCAAGGGAACAAAGCTGGGATGACAGACCGCGTAGGTGGGGATCTGTGGCTTAGGAACAAGACTGGGAGGTCAGATCCTCTACCTACATTGATTGATCCCCCCAGCCTTGTTCCCTTGCCCCTAATAGCCACCGATTTCCCACATCCACTGTCTGCTCCACAACCTTGTTTCTCAGACCACTAGTAGCCATGGATTCCCAACATCCACTGTCTGTCCTGCCTTGTTTCCTACCAACTGGTAGCCACTGATTACTTAGGTCCACTATCTGCGCCCGTATGAGACTTTTTCCCCTGCTCACTGGTAGCCACCGATTCCCCAAATCCACTGTCTGCCCCCCAGCCATTTTCCCCTGCCCACTAGAAGCCACAGACTCACGAAATCCATTGTTTGCCCCCCCACCTTATTCCCCTGCCCAACTGTAGCCACATACACTGTTTGACCCCTTAGCCTGGCCCTACTGCCCACTGGTAGCAACATATTGCCCACATACACTCTGACCCCCTCTCCCCGGCCTTTTCCCCCTACCTGTTGGTAGCTACAGATTCCACATATACACTGTTTGACACCCCCCCCCCCAGCCTTGTACGTATGCCCAATGCTAGCCACAGATTCTCCACATACACTGACTGATCACCCAGCCTGGTTTCACATGCACTGTGATCCCTCCAGCCTGGCTCCATTGGCATTTATAGAGCCCCACACCCCCCAAACTGGTTCCACTGCCCCTGGTTGCCCGAGATCCCCATATACATTTTCTGACCCCCCCCCCCCCCAAGTCAGGATCCGCTGGTAGCTACAGAGTCACACATTACTCTGTCTGACACTCCAGCCTTGTTCCATTGGTAGCCAAAGACAAACAGAGACACATACACATATATTCATACATACACACAGTCTGCTTCCCCAGTCTTCTTCACTGGTAGCTATGCTTCTGGCACCGACTATGGTATGTCAATCCATACAAATGGGGTACCATTTTTCTTATGCTACCACTAGGTTATGTATTTACTGGGAAATTCCATGGTGTTAAAATATTTTAATATCTTTGAAGTGATTTAAGTTTAAAAATACAAGTATTTTCTCCTATAGCACCACTTTCTGGAAATAATTGTGTACTCTAGCTTAGGGGTGACCCCTCATTTGATGCAGGTAAATGTCTACTTTCCAAAATGGTATTCCTTGATTACCTTTTCTTCAAATATCTAATTTTATGTCCGTTTTAATTCAGGCAGGCAATTTCAATAAAGAAAATTGGTAGGTGTAGGTTAGTGCTCCTGCTACCCCATATGGTATATTAACCCATACAATCGGGTACCATTTTTCTCAGGCTGGTGGCAGGTACTGAATACTGTAAGAAATTCCATGGTTTTCAAAGATTTTAGTGGTGGAAATGTAAAAAATATTTTTGTTCCTATAGCACCAAATTAAGTTAATATTTGTGCACACCAGCCTAGGGGTAGAATGGCAAACAACCCCTCATTTGATGCTGGTGAATGTCTACTTTGCAAAATGGTATGACTTGCATACCTTTCCTTCATATCTCTAATGATTAGGACCGTTTAAGTACCGGCAGCCGATTTAAGACAAGAAAACAGGCAGGTATCATTTTGTGCTTCTGGCCACCCTACAGTATGTCAAGCCATACCAACGAGATGCCATTTTTCTCAGAATAGCAGTATCTAATGGATACAGTAGTAAATTCCCTGATAATCAATGATTTTAGTACCTTTGAACGGGTGGAAAACTATAAATATTTGGTATTTTTGTACTCAAGGGTTTCAGGGCTTTTAAAAATAATTGAAACAACCAACTTAAAGGGATAGTAATACTTCGTTTTAACTTTATTTTATAGGCATTAAAAAAACATGAAGAATTATATAAGTCTTATCTCTCAAACCTTTATGGTTTAAGAGATATTCACAAGCAAAGTTTCCCCCTCCCGCCCCTTTTACCTAGTGTAAGCTTTCTCTTCTCAGATGTGGAATGCAGTCCATAGACCAGACAGATAACAGAAGGGGACACTCTTATTCCTATGAAAACGATGAAAGCCCTGCCCCCCTTGACAAGCTTTTCAGGTTTTTTTCTTATCTTAATTAAAGATTGCCCCTCTCTGCAATCTACCCGGGCACCTCCCTTCTGCTCTGGCTGAGCAGTGTTACATCGGTAAAAGGGGCAGGAGGGGGACACTTTTGTCATTGAATAACTCTTGAACTAAAACTATGACAGAATTGAAATAACACTCTCCAAAGTCCAAATACTATGATGATTAATTAAAGCTGCTTTTATTATGAAACATTACTATCCCTTTAAATGTTTTGCTATATGGTGTATGATATTGGCAAAATAAGTAATTTTTTTTAACTTTTTTTTGTACACCTGACATCATAGCTTGTCGCACAATGTATAATTTACTTCATGTAAGGCACCACGAAAAAGATACATTTGTTCTGAAAAAAAGTTTTCCATATATAACTAGAAAGTTACCTCTGAGAATCATACCTAAACAGATGGATAGCAAAGTATTAGAAAATTGCCTGGCTTCCTCAGTGGACAAAATTCCCCAAACCTCCAGCACTCAAAGGACTAAAACCTCCATCTAAAACTGTTGGATTAAAACCCGAGATAAAGTGGTTAATAATCTTAAACAAACAAAGAAAAAAATTGAAAAGAAGAATGACATAATAGGGTCAAAATGTTCCTTAGAATCACCAGCATTCTACAGTGGTTAAAACGTGTTATCCAAAAACATACATAAAATGAACTATGATATAAAGGATGTTTGTATTAGAAGATTCACTAAATATTGGTTATAAAATTTTTTCACATTACTGATGACCATAATAAATACACCATGGTTATGTGCGAGTCTTAAACCAGCAATAGATAATTACTGAGCAAGTTACCTCTTTAAAAACCAGTGTTGTTAGTCTAACAAAAATATGTATGTATATTAGTCCTTTAAGTGGGATGTTTGTGCTGTTAGTAAAATTGACAAATGGTGTTAATATGTAAAATACTTAGCTCTGCCTGTGTCCGTACATGTATAGCCATCTATTAAATCATCAGTGTTTTCAGCAAGTCAAAAGTCTTGATTCATCAGATATAAGTAAGATGGAGTAGATGAATGAGAATAACTAAACTGATGATGGATAAATATTAACTTGGATGAAGGATGAAAATAGAATCTTTTGCAGAAAAGATCACTTGAGCAAGATGATAGTATGCTGAAACGGTTTCTTGATTAGGCTACTTGTTCCCATTCACAAGTATCCCCTGGTGTATTATGTCGATACTTGAAAACAAAATGACTGAACAGTGCCACAATAAAAGATAATTTTTTTTTGTTTAATTATTTTACCAGGAAGAATACATTGATATTATCTCTCATCTTCAAGTATGTCCTGGACTCATTTTATCTACCTCAGAGGGACGAAAGGCTGAGCTCACCTTGCCGGGACTAGAACCTGCGATCTTGAACACATTCTACAGCTGGTGCCTTAACCAAATGAACCACTGACGTTAACTATAGATAGTGAAATGAGAACAAAATATGTATTTCATTCATCACATTCCAAGAAGACTGGATGATTGCTAATGTGCCTATTAGCTGATGCTTAAAATACACGCACACATTTTTGCTGGATATGGTGCCAGAAGGTCAAGATATATATATAAGAAACAAGAAGTTAAAAATAACTATGAGACTGAATATAAAATAAATAGAAATGTTGGAACTTAGATAACCACCTCCTCAGGGAATCTACCGAGTGAATGGAAAGAACAATAATAGTGTACAATAGGCCACCGTAGACCACAAGGTAAAGGTCCATTATGTATAGAAAAAAAGTCCTAATCTATACCCTGCCTAGCACCCCAAAGATGTATAAAGAATCCCGATGCATCTAGTCTCAAATTGATTCACATCCAAAAGACGGCAAACATGAAATGACAAAAAGTGAATAGTAGAAAGACAGCACAAACAGAAGAAATCCTCTAAGTGTAGTAGAATGTTAATTATGGGGGGGGGGGGGTTTGTAAAGTATTTCCTGTCGAATAAACCAAGGACACTCACATTGCCGAGTTGTTTTTCTTTCAAAAGTTATTACAATTCAAACATTTTTTGTAGTCAATTGCTCCAACTATTGTCCAAAAGGCATTTTTGTTTTACTAATACACTCAAGAGAATTCAGTCTCTGACCAGAATAGGAAATTTCAGTTTAGTTTTTTAAAAACTGAGTTTATAATAACTTTTGAATTAAATCTCCCAGCATACGGGGAGTATCCTTGTTTTATTAAACAGTGAAAACTATTTAACACATGTTTGTCATAAACAAAAGTTTACTGCTCTTTTAACTATTTGTATGCTATTGATGTTTCCAACTCATTGCTTCACAATGTTTTGGAAACCTCTCTGGCATCCAAAGTGTTATCACCATGATGCTCCCTTTCTACAAAAAGGTCAAATATTGTCTGATATTGTATGGGAAGCCTGACTTTCTAGAAAATAATTCTGCCTCCAGCAGGATAAGCTCCAAGACTAGTCACAGGATAACAAGTATGTCATTAGTTTGTACTGTAATCATTCAGCTTTGTCATCATACCATAGGGATTTGCTCTGATTAAAATGGAGCTGGTCTAAAAACCCCAACATACTTCCAAACAAAGAACAGAAAAGTAATCTTATTGTCGAAAAACAGTGTGCATGTGATTTACTGGGAGGATTATTTGAATTTATGAAATGTTATCTTTCTTCTGCTTGATAAATCATCAATGCAGCTAATATCCTTTTATTGTTTTTAACAAAGTCTTAAAGTGAAGAAACAAACAGTAATGTGAAAAAGTTTTAAGCAGGTATGAAAAATTCTGTAAAGTGAGAATGCTTTCAAAAATAGACATGGTAATAGTTTATTTTTATCGATTAACAAAATGCAAAGTGAGTGAACAGAAGAAAAATGTAAATCAAATCAATATATGGTGTGACCACCCTTTGTCTTCAAAATAGTATCAATTCTTCTAGGCGCATGCACACAGTTTGTCAATGACATTGCCAGGATGGGGAGGAAATGGTTAAATTTCTTGTAAAGCAAAATTCTCTGAAAGTCTGTTTTAGAGGTAGGTAATGATCTCAGGTTAATACAATGACCCTGATGGGGATATATGACTCTGTGCTAGACACCAAGTCTAAAGGAAGATATACTCCCATGTGGGAAAGTCTAGTAGGGTGACATTTATGCCAAGTCCAATGACCACATGGCCATTCTTATCTGATTATATGAGACAGATCCATGTGTCATATGTAAAATTTTAATGTGGCGTAAGAGCGCCATCTTGATATCACATAGCGTTATTATTAGTGCTTGGAATTTTTATCATAATGTATTTGTGATGTCATAGGTAAATTAGGAATTAAGAGAATCCAATCGGATAATACTGATGATGTCACTGCATAATGAAATGGATCTTTATCCAATCAGAGGAGATTCTGATAAGGGTAATTTTACATTATAAATACGTAAGTTTTGAGAGAGAAGTATTTTTTCCCTCTTGGTTTCCTGGCTCTTGATTTCCTGCTCTGTACCTGGCTGGCTGTTAAAGAGACACTAAGAAACACTTAGTGGACTGGTAACTATATCTTTCCTTATTGTAATTCTGCAAAATTCAGAATCAAATATACATTTCTTTTATATTTGAAGAAACATAATTTTTCTTATTTGTTTTAATCGGACTGGCCACCCAGTTTATACCAATTATAATAAGCTATATTGGCTCTAGTAATTCTGAATTAAGCGGAATTCATTAATAAATTAGTAAATTGTTATATTTTGCCAGATAGATAATAAAACCGTTGATAGCAGTGATATCTATTTATCCTTGTTTATAAATTTCTAGAATATATTGTGTTTCTAGAAAGGTTATTATAGCTAATATTGGATCTGGGGAAATTCTTTGAATTCATTTATTAACCCTTCAACTGCTATTTGTCTATTTAATTTGAGGTGTTTCTTTGGATTTCTTTGTGTGTGTTTTGGGTCTAAACTTTTGTACAGTAAGAAGTTTATTTTAACTTCACACTAGACAAAAGAAGTCGCCATCTTGGGTGTGGCATCCTATATTACTAAGTGGATTAAACCTTAGAGTACCCTACAGGTTTTACATAGGATTGCTATGGTCATGTGTATGATATATGTTGCACACACACACACATATATATATATATATATATATATATATATATATATATATATATATATTCTTGGTATAATCTATTATTGACTATATTAAATGCAATTTATATGTTTTATTCAGAAGGTATGCAATATTTGAAATCAGTAGATAATTAAATTATAGTGATTTAAGTCTGGGATTTTATTCCAGTTAGTTTCTCTAAATTTGGTTTTATATATGGTATAAGGAAATTGTCAGAGGACCTAGCTTAATATTAAAGCTGACTCACCTGACAACATACCTTAAATCCCAATTAGCATCGTTTATACAGTTTCTGGGGCATGGGTATTCATATACACTGGTTCTAACTGTATTTTATTAATTGTAAGGATCAATTATCCTTTTCTATGCTGCTGGGTTCAATTATTGTAATTTAATACCTCTGAACATTCCTATGTGTGGTTAACCCTTCGATTGCTGGCAATCCTAATAGTAATAATTGTGGTTTGAGTTACTGTGTATCTATTGAAATTGGTATTCACTCATTTATGTCATTGTTGCTTACACTTTTTATACATATAGTATTTACTTAAATAAATTATATATATTTTTGCACAAATATGCGTAATTGATTATTTAATCAATTCTTTACTGTGAACTAGTGTGTCAATACCTAGTATTGTGTAAACTTCTCAAAATTATATTATCTATTTATGTGAAGATATCCAACCTAATTGGTTCTCTTGTTTAACCCTTTTTTCGATACCTTCAAGTTTTTAAGGAACTCGGCAGGTAGGTTGCTCCAAACATCTTTGAGAACTTAACCACAGTTCGTCTGTGTATTTAGTCAGCCTCAGTTGCCTCTCTCTCTTCATGTAATCCCAGACAGACTCAATGATATTGAGACCAGGGCTCTGTGGGGGCCATGCCATCACTTCTAGGACTCCTTATTCTTCTTTACGTAGAAGATAGTTCTTAATGACTTTAGCTGTATGTTTGGGGTCATTGTCATGCTGCAGAATAAATTTGGGAATCTGGTATTGCATGATGGATAAGTATCTGCCTGTACTTCTCAGCACTGAGGAGACCATTTCTGACCAAAACTCCAACTCCATTTGCAGAAATGCAGCCACAAACTTGCAAGGAACCTCCACCATGCTTCACTGTTGCCTACCGACACTCTTGTACCTCTTTCCAGCCTTCAGCAACAAACTGCCTTCTGCTACAGCCAAATATTTAAAATTTTGACTCATCAGTCCAGAGCACCTGCTGTCATTTCTCTGCACCCAGTTCCTGTGTTTTTGTGTATAGTTGAGTCTCTTGGCCTTGTTTCCACATTGGTATGGCTTCCATGAAGACCACTTCTGATGACTTCTCCGGATAGCAGATGGGTGTACCAGGGTCCCACTGTTTCCTGCCAATTCTGAGCTTATGGCACTACTGGCCATTTTCCTATTGCAAAGGGAAGTAAGCATGATGTGTCTTTCATGGGCTGCACTAAGTTTCCTTGGATGTCCACTGCGTCTACGGTCCTCACATTGCCAGTTCCTTTGTGCTTCTTCAAAAGAGCATGAACAGCATATCTGGAAACCCCTGTCTGCCTTGAAATAGCTGCCTGGGAGAGACATTGCTGATGCACTATAACTACCTTGTGTCTTGTTGCTGTGCTTAGTCTTGCCATGGCTTATGACATTTGACACTAAACTTCTTCAGCAACCTCACCTTGTTAGCTGAGTTTGGCTGTTCCTCACCCAGTTTTATTCCTCCTACACAGCTGTTTGTAGTTAATGATTGCTTTTCAACCTATATTACAGCATTTTTTCAAACCTGCTTTAAAACCTTTGCACGGTACTATATATGTACTAATATTATATACTTCCTTTTCATAAACGTAATTTATACAATTTAGTACCTTTCATTATTGGTGGTATGAAGCAGTTATTCTGTAGTACAGGAAACATGGCAATATTATATGTACTGACTTGCATCACTGCTAGGGAGAGGGGTGAGCTGGGTTTTACATTTTCAGGAGATTGATTCAATTCATTCAAGTTTAATAACATATATATTGATTAGACTTGTGCACAGCAAACAAAATGTGTTTCGTCCAAAGATTAGGTGCATTTTTTACCCCATTCAAATGAAAAGAATGTCGTTGACATGGTTAGTCAGAATTTCTCTGACGATTTCTGTTAATAAATGAAATTCGGCCACCAGAACTCTAACTAAGCTCCCCCCTCCCCCCAGTAATAACACTTAATGTCGGACATTTAGATTTGTACCAGTCTCCTGGGTCCTCAGGAATCCGTAACTATAAAAAGGTAAAAAATTACAAATAAAACATACTACTGCACTCCACAACAACCTACATCTGCTAAGGTTATTCCCTGAGCCAGAATAAGGAAAAAATGAAGATGAACAGGGATTGCCTTTTATATGAATGTAAAGGAAGCTAGAGAGGACCGTGTTGCCCTCAGCCGTTGTTCCTGGGTCTCTCCTTCTCGACAGCGGATTGCACAGCCTGGTCTCTACCAGTCGAGCATTAATCGGCTCCCACGGGCTGCAGAGAGTGAGGCCTCTACTCCCGGTTGAAGGATAACTGGAAAAGTGTCGCAGGAACAAGATGTCAAGCGGATTCGAACACGCTGTAAGCTCGAGTCAAATAGTCACTGGAGCCACAGGAAGGAGAAGATGGAGTCCACGTCACTGCCTGACAGCATACAAAGTCGGGTCGCAGGAAGCTGGCAGCAGACTGTCAACGATTCAGGATACTTGGAGCAGATAGGTATCAGAGTGGACACTTTAGACCATAAGCAATACAAGACTCCAGGACTCCTTGTTCATTGTAACGGTTTGTATAACACTCAGACACAGTAGGTTAGAATAAAACACAGTTTTATTAAAAGACACAATGAAAATACCCTTGGTGGGCTATAGCTTATCACAGCGGAATAGACAGGTATTATATAGGACTTTGACATATGCCTGCTCAGGCCCAGTATAATAATAAGGGAGATAATACATATACTGTCACAGGTCAGGCATACAAGGATAACTCAGCACAGCATGGGTTAAAGTCCAAGTGATATAATCAGTCTCTGATGTGGTGTGTTCAGTAATGCCCAGTATGATGGAATAACCGTGATCAGGAGACTGAGGTGCTAGAGTGGAGACAAGCAATATAGATCTGCTGGAGCAGAGCTGAGACTTATACCCCCTGCCATAGCAGTAATGAAGGCCACACAATACAAGAGCTGTATGAAATAGAGCCACAAGCACCCTGCCGGTGCACTCACGGAGGCGACGATATTCTGCAAGAGCTGAATAGGAATGAGCCAATGGCACCCGACCAGTGCCGTCACGGAGGCAACAGTACTCTGTAAGAGCTGAATCGAAAAGAGCCAATGGCACCCGGTAGGTGCAGTAACGGAGGCAACAGTACTCTGCAAGAGCTGAATGGAAACACAACCGTGATCACACTGCCGGAGCAGTAACGGAGGCAACAGTAGCTCTGCAAGAGTTAACGGAAGGCTCATCAGTAACGGAGGCAACAGTAGCTCTGCAAGAGTTAACGGAAGGCTCAGCAGTAACGAAGGCAACAGTATCTCTGCAAGAGTAAACGGAAGGCTCAGCAGTAATGGAGGCAACAGTAGCTCTGCAAGAGTTAACGGAAGGCTCAGCAATAACGGAGGAAACAGTGGCTCTGCAAGAGTTAAAAGAGGGTTCAGCAGCAACGGAGGCAACAGTAACTCTGCAAGAGCTAACGGGATGCTCAGTGGAATGTATACTGCCGGAGAAGTAACGGAGGCAACGGTGACACACTGACTGGTAGACCCAGACTAGGCGGAAGTAATAATGTCGCCCAGCGACACTGGAGAGCTGGGCCGGATCACGGAGCAGGAATGTCAGACAAGCCGGGTCAGGTCACGGAGCAGGAACGTCAGCCAGGCCGGGTCAGATCACGGAGCAGGAACGTCAGACAAGCAGGGTCGGGTCACGGAGCAGGAACGTCAGCCAGGCCGGGTCGGATCACGGAGCAGGAACCAGAAGCGAAGTAGTCAAACAGGCCAAGTCGGTACAGGGGAACACAGCAACTCAAGTAAGCACTGGTACAGGAACACCACGAAAGGGCACCAGACAAGTGCCAGAGGCCCAGTATAAAAAGGCCATACTGGGCGGGCCAAATCAAGCTAATCCTATAGGAGCACAACACACAGAGACTGACAGGAAAAAGCTTGGCACCGTGATATTCATTCGGAGTAACTCACCTTTATTAAGCAAACCACACATATTTATACATAAAAACCACTTACCGGACAACAGACCATCAACAAAAGGCCCCAGCAATTACAATAACAGAGACCGGACTGCATTACTACACAAAAAGGCTAGCAACAAATGGTACAACACAATACAAAGGGTCAGACGTGATTAAGTTAACACACCACAGGGGGTCTCAATACAGTTCACCATCTTACAATACACAAAAGGAGTGGAGTGGCTAGAGTACACATCTGCAGGGGCCTGTGGACTGTACTGCTTACCAATCCCTGAGCTGTCTACAGTTCTCCATAAGCATAGTCTACGAACACGTGGCAGCTCTGGGTAGTCCAGCTGCCCATTTACATAAAGCATCTACACAGTCTCTTTATCCAAGCTAAGGGCTTGAAAGGTCATACGTCCGGGCTCAAAGCAGAGTCCGAACAGGGAAAAATATCCACAGTCCCTGGTGTTCCTTGTTTAATAGTCTCAGGCCCAGACAAGGGCTAAGATCCATTACATTTCACATTGGTGGCAGTGGTGGGATCTTTTCCTTCTTTCATCTTTGTACCGGGGAAACATGGTGGATACTTTGGCCCCTTACGACATGGAAGAAGAACTGACAAGAGCAGCAGACCTACAGTGCTTTTATGACTTATGGGCCCTGTGGGAGCCACTGTTGGGCAAACAGTTCTGGGAAGAAGGAGAGCTAGAGCTGGACAGTTGCATCCAAGATGAAATTATGTTACAAGATGAGTACTGGGCTCTAGTCAGGAAAATAGACCAGGAAGAGTCCCTTGTGTCCTCTAGCTGCGGTTACTGGCCCAGCTTGGGATGCAGCATTCCAAGGCTTGTGTGGGAATCTTATCACGGGGATTTCACTATTAGCTATCAGGACTACAGCCACTACTGGAAGATTAAGAACAAGAGACAGAACATGCTTGGGGGCTACGTTCCCCTGCACCTACAGGAGGACTTGAGCGCCCTAGCAAGCTGAGAGATTGATGTTGAGCAGAGGTATGCTAACCTACTGCAAAGAATTCAGGAATTGAGCTCAAGGGTTCAGGTCATGGGGAGTGGGTCTGTGGTCCTCCCCAGTGGCTATGTGAACTGTTAACTGGTGGGTGGGAGAGAGCTCACCAGCCCCTGTGAAACCCCTGCTGTGATGAACAAGACACAGGTCCTCACCAGCAGCCCCTGTCCTTTCCAGGTGAGTACTGTCCTGGAGCAAGATGAATGTGTACGCTCCAGGGGCACGGATGCTTATGCCATGGGAAGTGGGACTGCGGTCCTTTCCAGTGGCCATATGGACCTTGAACTGGTGAGGAACCAGCAACCTTGCAATTTTCCCTGGAAACTCTATAATGTCAAGTAGGAGAGAGCTTCCCAGTCCCCCTGTGACCCCAACACTGGTGGGTAGGAGTGAGCCCACCAGCCCCTATGTAACCCCTGGCCTGGTGATTGGGAGTGAGCTCACCAGTGCCTATGTGCCTCAGGATATGGTGAGTGGGACCCGGGTCCTCACCAGTATCCCTTGCGTTGGGCCGGACAGCGACAGCGATGGCCCCAGCAGGCTGACTGGATACAGTACTGCTACCTTTAGTAATCTTGAACTGGTGGGTGGGTGGGAGTGAGCCCACCAGCCCCTATGCAACCCCTGGCCTGGTGAGTGGGAGCGAGCTCACCAGGTCCTGTGAAACCACTGCTGAGATGAGTGGAACAACAGTCCTCATCAGCAGCCCCACGTTTGTTGCCCTTGGATATTTTGACCCCAGCTTGGTGAGTGGGACGTCGGTCCTCACAAAGCCAATTGACGCCTATGCGGCAGGGAGTGGGACCTCTGTCCTCCCTGATGGGCAGATTTCCCTTTGTGTGCTACCCCCACCTGAGTGAGTGGGACCCCGGTCCTCACCAAGGACACCTGGTTTGCCCTGTCACTTGTTTACCCCAGCCTGGTGGGTGGGAATTCGTTCCCCACCAGGCCCACTGTTGATCTGGCCACAGGGAGTGGGATCGCCGTCCTCCCTGATGGCTCTATGGTTTGTCCCCTGGGAAGTGGGTCCACTGTCCTTCCCGGTAACCCTGGACTGGTGAGTGGGAGTAAACTCCTCACCATTCAGCCGGATGTTCCTACCCTGGGAAGTAGCACCACCAGTCTTCCCAGCGGCCCTTTGAATATTGCCCCAAACCAGGAGAGTGGGAGCAACCTCCTCTCCTGTCACCGTGGGGCACTTACCCAAGTACACCCCTTGGGAACACAGAGAGTCTGGCAGGCTCAGCCTCTCCCCAGCACAGTGACGGCAAGGGGGACCCCTTTGCCCCATGGAGACCCACCACATAGACTGGCTCTGGATCCAAAGCCACTGGCCCCATATCCAGGAAGATTGGATCCCCATTCTGCTTGGATTGTGTAGAAGCAGAGTCCTCCCAACCTGATATTAGCAAAGGATGAACATCCTCAGTTTCCCTGGCCCAGGACCAAGGTCCCCAGTTTTACTCCTGGCCCTGGACAAGGGGCTCACCCATTGATTCCAGGCCGGGACAAGGGGCGGATGTTTTCTCCTGGCCCAGGAAAAGGGGCTCACTTATTATTTCCAGGCCCAGACAAGGGACTCAAGTCTTTCCCTGACCCAGGACAAAAGGTTCAAATTGTGCTCTCAGCCCACGACAAAGGGCTCCCATCAGCATGGCTCTCCCAGAGTCCCAAGCCAGCATTTACGCAAGCAACCTCTGGCTTGGTACAAAAAAGGGGGAGAAATGTACCGTATTTTAGTCCATTATTGGAGCCCTTGTCTGGGCCTGAAACTGTTAAACAAGGAACACCAGGGACTGTGGATATTTTTCCCTGTTCAGACTCTGCTATGGGCCCGGTCGTATGACCTTGCAAGCCCTTAGTCTGGATAAAGACTGTGTAGATGCTTTATGTGAATGGGTAGCTGGACTACCCAAAGCTGCCCTGTGTCATATTTGAGTTGTTTACACATTCGTTGACACCATGTTGAACGCACAGTGGCGGGGACACTAGGTGAAGGCTTGTTCGATCGAATCCCTGAGGCAGACATTCAAAGAACTTCCATAGCCTAACATGGAGAACTGTAGGCGGTCAGGGATTGGTCAGCAGTACAGTCTACAGGTCCCTGCAGATGTGTATTCTAGCCATTCCAGCCCTTTTGTGTATTGTAAGATGGTGAACTGTATTGAGACCCCCTGTGGTTTGTTAACTTAATCACGTCTGACCCTTTGTATGTGTGTTGTACCATTTGTTGCTAGCCTTTTTGTGTAGTAATGTAATCCGGTCTGTGTTATTGTAATTGCTGGGGCCTTTTGCTGATGGTCCTTTGTCCAGTATATTGTGATTGTATTATCCCTGTGAGTCACCTATTTTATCCTGCCTGCCCATGTATTTCAATGTGGTTCTTGTGTATAAATATGTGTGGTTTGCTGAATAAAGGTGAGTTACTCTGAATGAACAAGGAGTCCTGGAGTCTTGTATTGCTTATGGTCTAAAGTGTCCACTCTGATACCCATCTGCGCAAGTATCCTGAATCGTCGACAGCCTGCTGCCAGCTTCCTGCGACCCGACTTTGTGTGCTGTCAGGCAGCAACGTGGACTCCATCTTCTCCTTCCTGTGGTTCCAGTGACTATTTGACTCGAGCTTACAGCGTGTTCAAATCCGCTCAACATCTTGTTCCTGCGACACTTTTCCAGTTATCCTTCAACCGGGAGTAGAGGTCTCGCTATCTACGGCCCGTGGGACCCTGTTAATGCTCGACTGGTAGAGACCAGGTTGTGCAATCCTCTGTCGAGAAGGAGAGACCTGGGATCGACGGCTGAGGGCGACACGGTCCCCTCTAGCTTCCGTTACAATGACCAGTCCTGTTCAAATAAGTTTCCATGCTCCTATTGGCTGGGACTATGGAGTTTACTTAGGGCACAGAATATGCCCTACAATAACCTCACCTCCCTGACAATAAGCATCTAGCTGCAGAGGTTGTGGATATGTTTAACATTACTCCTTCAGCTATTCAAGAAGTAGGGCAGGAAGGTGGTCACCTGATCCAGAGAACATAAAGGACACCCTCCCCTACCCAGAACCCAAACAACTTGTTTTTGTACAGGAGGGAATTCCCATGAACCACATGGACTAGAAGAAAAGGATTTATCAGTAGGTACACAAAAATCCCCTTTTCTCTTACGGCCACTGTGGAACACAATAATCATCGGGATATACTAAAGCTATCCACTAAGATTCCAGGGAGGGAGAGAAAAAAAAAAACACCTCAAAACACAAACCCGTTTCAACAGAGACCAACTGGTAAAATGATGAACCTCAGACATCCACTGACATCTACACACTAAACCAATAAAAGGTTGTTCAGATAGCGAATAAAAGAACACTTCAGATAAAGAATGTGAGCAGCCAAGGCTGCTCAAACTTTGTGAGCAGATGCCATCCCAAAATGTAGGAAGCTGAAGTGAACATGCCGATCTTGGAAGGTAAAACAAACTAAGCAATGGTGGTCTGCATGAATGCTAATATGAAGATAGGTGTCCTTTATTTCAAGGGAAGCTAAAAACTACCCTGTAAAAATAGCAGCAATGAGGGAATGCAAACACCCCATCTTCAACTGGGGAATAGCAACAAAGTTATTGAGGAGCTTTAAATAGGATGCAGCTGCTGTCCTTTTTAGGAACTGGAATAGAATCCCATGAATCTTCCCTGAGGAGGAACAGGCAACAGGACCTGCATGATCACCAGAGAAAAAAATACTTCTAAGAAGGAATGTCCCAGCACCAGATCTCAAGGGATTCTCGACAGAAAGATGTGATGAGGAAGTCCTAAACAGATTCCCCTTCCTCAACAGAAGAATTCCTCTCTCCCCGGGTAAAACCCTCCCTTCAAGATGACTAGACCATCTTTTTTGGGGGAAACGGTGGTGGTCTGGTTCCAGGGCTCTAGGACCCGCTTAATGGAGGAAGGAATATTAATCATAGTAGAAATAAGGGCTTTAACCCATGCAGACCCTGTTCAGGAAAAAAGGTACCTAGAAGTTGCTGTGTAGAAGCCACAGAACAAGAAGGATATAAAGTATGAATAAAGTCCCTAGAAAGACCAGTTTCGCATGAGGAGTAAAGGGTTAATGCAGAACCCCTGAAGAACTGATGGTCTTATACTTGCCAGTCTCTCTCTTGTGCTCAGCCGTAGCCAAGAGAACCCCCAAAGAAAGAATACAGGACAGAAAATAATGAAAAAATACTGATCTGAGTGTAAGGAGATAAAGACATTATACACAAATATATCAGCAGGGCTCAAAATTGCCACTAGCCAATGGCAAGTGAAAATTCAGCCCTGGCGAGTAGAAATTCAGCCCTGGTGGGTATGTTATGGCTTGCAGTGGTGAGTAACTTTTCAGGTCTGGCTAGTAGCAAAGGACTTAAAATTATAAACCCTGATATAAGTAATAAGATAAAGGTTGATATTGGTACGCTTAAAACTGAGACAGGTTAATTAATTAATGAGGATAAGGCTATGACTGACACCTTAAACACATTCTTTTCTTCTGTATATAATAAAGAAGCAACAATAGCAGGCTATGGCCAAATGAGGGTATTACAGAATTTCCTCCTTCATGTAAATGGCTTGCTAAGGACAAAGTCCAAAAGAGACTGGAAAAAGGTTATGGTGAATAAAGCACCTGACCTGGATCTGATGGCATACTCCCGAGAGCCTGATTGAGCAGTCTAAAGTAGCGCAATTCTGAAGTATAGGAACTGTACCATAGGGGTAAAATGCAAATTCTCCCAATTCCCCTTGATTTAAATGGACATTTTACACTCTAGAGAAATTGTATAACATTGCAAAGTAATGTTTTATAAACCTCTCTAGCATTTCAAGAGTTGGAAGTACCATTTAAACCAATGGGAATGTTTTCTCCCCTATAGTGCAACTGGTTTGTCCCCGAATTGCAACAATTTAGCTTCCTAATTCAAGCCCTTAGCTCAGTAATAGCAAGACCCTTATACTTAATATTTAGTGATTTACCATCGTCAGGCTCAGTGCCCTGTGACTGGAGGAAATCCATACCATTATTCTAAAAGTGGGCAAGATCAGGAAATTATAGACCTGTGAGCTTGACTTCAGTAGTGGGCAAGATATCAGAATGTTACTGACTGATAGTATTCAGGACTATGTGACAACCAACAACATCATTATTATGAGCCAGCATAGTTTTATGAAGAATAGATCATGTTAAACTAGTTTACTTACATTTTATGAAAGGGTAGTAATTTGGACAAAGGTATTGCTGTTGATGTAGTATACTTGGATTTTGCAAAAGCCTTTCATACTGTGCCTTACAACAGGTTACTGCCCAAATGATAGGCTTCGGTTTGGGAGGTGATATCTGTGCATGATAGAGAGCTGGTTAAATGATAGACGGCAGAGAATTGCTGTGAATGGAACCTTTTCAAGTTAGTTTAATGTTATATGTGAAGTGTCAGAAGGTTCAGTCCTGGGCCCAATGCTTTTTAACTTGTTTATTAATGTTCTAGAAGTAGGTACAGAAAGTAGTGTCTCAGTCTTGCTGATTACACTAAGCTGTGTAAGGAAATACATACAGAGGAGCATACTATTTCTCAGCAGAGAGATTTGGAGTGAATGGGTGGAAAAGTGGCAGATGAGATTTAATATAGATTAATGTTAGTTTATGCATTTGGGCTGCAGAAACAAACATGCTACATATACACTAAATGGGAAAATTTGTGGGGAATCCTTGTTAGAGAAAGATTTAGGCATACTGATAGACAATAGGTGCCCAGGTAGACTGCAGAGAGGGACAATCTTCAATTAAGATAAGGGAAAAACCTGAAAAACCTGTCTAGGGGGGCAGGGCTCTCATTGTTCTCGCTGTAAGAAGGTTGTCCCCTTCTGTTATCTGTCTGGTCTTACAACCAGATTCCACATCTGAGAAGAGATGGCTTACACTAGGTAAAAGGGGCGGGAGGGGAAACTTTGCTTGTGAATATCTCTCAAACCATAAAGGATTGAGAGATAAGACTTATATCGTTCTTCATGTTTTTTTAATGCCTACAAAATAAAAAAGCTAAAACGCAGTGTTACTATCACTTTAAAAGAATAGTATGATGAAATATTAACTAAACTGTATATTGTAGCAATTACAAAATAAAACTAAATGCCCCCAGGCCTATCTTTCAAACCTTCATGGTTTGAGAGATAATCATAATTAAAGTTCCCCTCTCCCCTGACGTCAGTCAGCGCTCTAGCTGACTGCAAGGGAATACGGTCCCTGGACAAGCGGAGGCTTTTCAGCAGAGCTGAGATCGCCTTATTGAGACAGAAATCCTTCACTGGAATGGTAACCAAGCCTTTCCAGTGAAGGATTTCTGTCTCAATAAAGCGATCTCGGGTCTGCTGAAGAGCCTCTGCCTGTCCTGGGACCAGATTCCCCTGCAGTCAGTTTAAGTGCTGATGTCAAGGAAAGGGGAGGGAGGGGGAACTTTAAATATGGTTATCTCTCAAACCATAAAGGTTTGAAAGATAGGACTGGGGGCATTTAGTTTTATTTTGTAATGGCTACAAGATACAGATTAGTTAATATTTCATCATACTATCCCTTTAAAAAAAAGACATTACTGAACTGGTAAAATTGCAGAGATGTGAAAGAAAACTGATAAAGGGATTAGAGGATCTGAATTATAAAGAACACATAGACAAACTCTTTCTTTACAGTAAAAATACATCTAATGGGTGAGATGATTACCATTTACAAATATATTCAAGGTCATTAGAAAGGACTCACTAAGGAACTATTTACTCTAAGAGTTAAGCAAAAAACAAGAGGTAATTCATTAAGACTGGAGGAAAGGAGCTTTCAATTAAAACAAAGGGCAGTAATGTTATAGAATTATTTTCCTTGGGAACTGTAGTTGCTTTAACCCCTTAATGACCAGCGGTCGCGGGGTGCATGGTCCTTTAAGGACCCAATAGAGAATTTCGGCGTGCCGCCCCACGTGACTGATCACGTGGGGCGGCACGCCGAACTGAGCACTGAAAGAGATCGCTCCGGTCTTGGAGCGATCAAATTCAGTCCCCGGTATTACTCACCGCGCTCCTGCAGGAGCGCGGTGAGTAATAGTGTGTGACGTACCAGGACCGTCACTGGTCCTTAAGTGTCGGACCAGCGTGACTGTCTGGGTACGTCACCGGACGCTAAGGGGTTAAAAAAGTAATGGATACCTTTCTAGCACAGAACAATATTAAGAATTATGACAGTCAGATGTTTTTACCCACTTGGGGCTTAATTGGATATGGTTGTTTTTTGTTTTTTTTTGCCTTGGTCTAGGTCAACAGGAGTGATGTGGCATGGGCTATATTTGATTGATGGATTTTTCAGCCTCATTAACTGACTAAAACCCAAGTTGGGGTCGAAAAGTTGATTAAATAAATCAGCACATTATTGAATTTACAAGAAGTCCTGCGAGTGTGTTTCTTTTCTATGTCTATTATATCCTGCTAACTTGGAGACTGGCACTCAGGCAAGTTTTCTAACAATGCAAGAGAGTGCTCCATGGAGGATAGACTATGTAATGCAGGAAGGAGATTCAGCCCAGAGAACAGAGACCTGAAAAGCAGGTGCCTTGTCACCCATTGCAGTGAAAAGTAAGTAAAAATGCATAGCACCTACCTTTCCACTTCCAAGTGCAATGAGCCATGCAGTGGCTCTCCAGCAGTTGTGACTGTTCCGAGCTTGGTGGCGGGGGGATCCCCTGAGGGTGTTTCCCCACATATTAGTCTAAAAATAGATGAATAAACATAACCTTCCTGCATAAAGTTTCAGCTGATACTCCATCCAGTAAGGATAAAAGTAAGAGACCACCCCAGAAGGTGTGGGGGGGGGGGGGGTTAACAAGTCTGACAGAAGAAAGAACAAGAGTGCAAAAATAGCCAAATCATCACAGACCCCAGAATGCAGTTGGTAAGCAGAAAGTCTGGGGTGTCAGATAGTCTATGCATGAGTTATTTGACTACCAGTAAGATACTGCAAAAAAAAACTGGGATGTCAGTGTACATGTGGTTCTGATACTACCAGTGGGACAGTGGAATAAGGCTGGGATATCAGAGAGTTTGTATGTGGTCCTGAAACTTTTTGTCTCACTACCGCCTGCATCTTTCCCTCTTGTAAAAAGGTTTACATCTTTATATCTTTATCCAGCCTAGGATTCTAATGAGACAACACTGGAAATCCACACTTGAAAATTTAGTTTGAAACAGAATTTTCCTACCTGTCTATGATCTCTATGGGTACCATATCTGAGAGAGCCCTGCCTACCAGGTAGGACAAGAAAACAGTTTTAAAAGATCCCAGTGTTTTAACAGAGTATTGTGCCTAAAGGATATTAGGTATATCTCACTGACAAGGCCCACTAAAGCCTGGGTTTTGCCGTTTCTCTCCTACAGATAAGATTTGCCTGACATTTTGGTACTGACTATCTACACAGTTCTTTGGTAAGTGAGGTTTTGTGTTGGTTTATATAGAAAGAATGGTGGTGGTGGAAAGTGATATAGTCATTTGTGTAATTGACAGTTTTAAATGTGATCGTTAATATTTTCCTCAATAAAATTTAAACGTGAAACACACATTTAAAAATGATAATCACACAAATAATGAAGGTATCACTTCCCACCACCATCATTCTTTCTATAGAAACCAACACAAAACCTCATTTACTTACCAAAGAAAGGTATAAGAACGGTGGTGGTGGAAAAGTGATACCTTCATTATTTGTGTGATTGACAGAAATAAATGTGATTGTTATTATTTACCTCAATAGATTTTAAAGTAAAACACCCATTTAACACCTTAGCATCACATGACGTGCCAGGATCTTCATGCCGGTCCGCACATTAAGGACCGGTGACAGTTCTGACACGCTAAGGAATTCTGGGATAGCTAAAACAAATGTGTGGGGTTTAACTATTTCTCCCATGCGGAGAACATTTGCTTGACATTTCAGTGCTGGACTATAAGTCTGGGCAAGCTGGTCTGGTATAAATGTGGCGGTTTCTTCACTGAGAAGGGAAGGGAACACAAAACAGACTTAGAAGTGCCTGAGGGGTACCTTCCCCAAGAATTAACATCTAAGTTTTTTTCATTCTCTGTGTGACTTTGTCACATCTTTTTTGTTTTTGAACATAGCAAAACCAGAACACCACTAATGCTTAAACTGACAGTATTTAATTAAAAAAATATATTATTTTGGAGGGAAATCCGTGTGGTAACTATGAAAACCACTAAGGAAATCAAATTGCCAGGTAAGAAAATGTTCCTTATGGGAAGGAAACATGTAAGCCAACTGAAAATATTACTTTTTAAGCAGAGCATTAACTGCTTCTGGATTGTCCTTGGAAAACTGAGAAAAGAAACTTGGAAGCTTCATTTTCTCTCTTGTCATCATCATATCTATTATACCCATTTCCCTTTCTGATTGGGAAATACTTGATTGAGAGAGTCCATTCTTCCTGTCAGATTGTCCCCCTGCTGAGACTGTCCTTCCCCCTGACTGGGACTGCTCATAATGCTTGTAGATTGGTATCTGATGGAAAAAAAGATCATCTCAGCTAGATGAAGAAGTACTCCGCTCTTCATGCCTCCTTACCTGGAGAGGTAGAGAACTGTTGTAGTATTGGCTGATCTTATTTTGACAGGTTGACCTTTGCATCCTTCAGCATCCTCCATACTGCCTGAAAGTTGAGGTAATTAGAATGGAGTAGTATCTATCCTTTGAGAAGCACTGGAAGGATATTTCCCCATCATTCTTGTTTGCCACTGTCGTGATGACTGTCCAGTTTGGAACACACCACAATGGAGCTATTGAAATATTCTTCTTGGACCACAAGACTAAGAAAAGCTTGACCTGAAGGAAGATGCACAATCGAAGATCTAGAGAGCTTTCTATTTTATCTCATCTTTCAAAAATGAACTGTTGCAAAATCCTCTTATGAAGCCAAGCATAAGGAACTGCATCTATGGTTACAGTCATTAGCCCTGTAAGAGATTTCAGTTGTCTTAGAGACATCAGTCAGACTTGCTAGGTCCTGCTGACTTGGGAAAGTAGATTTCTGATTTTTTCTAGAGGAAGAAACATTTTGTCCAATGAGTCATTCAGGATGAATCTAGGGAACTTCTTCTTCAGTTTTGAAAAAAGGTATTTTTAGATTGACTAACCATCCTAAAAACTGGAGCTGTTCTATCACCATCTGAAGATGATTCTGTAGAATCCGGGATGTAGAGGCATTCAATAACCAGTCACCTAGATAAGGTACAGTAGCAATGCTTTTCTCCTTCAGATGTGCTGCAATAAATGTCATGACTTTTGTGAATGCTCTTGGAGATAAGGACAGGCCAAAAGGAAGAGCTGTGAATTGTAAATGTTCAGTGGTTCTGACATCTTTGATGGCTATCCTTAGATACTGTTGACATCTTTGTGGATAGTACATGAAAAACACTGGAGGACTATGATCACCATGACATCTCCCATCTGGAGCATACTCATGTTGCTGTGATAGTTCCATCCTGTATCACTCTTGCAGGACAAACTTGTTAAAAAATGTGAGGTTGATGAGCACCCTGCGATCTTTGGAACCAGGAAAAAGGAAGTATATATGTGCACCTCTTCTGAAAACAGTATGGTACAGGGACTAGCACCCTGGAGTCTTGAAGCTCCTGTAATGCTTTTAGAAAAAAATTGGGGAGTTGAAAATGAAGTATCTGGGTGACCACAAATCTGTTTTTGGGGAAGAGAAGAAAACTTTATTTTGTATCCTTCTGATATTTCTCCTAGGAGACTTGGAACTTCTTCCTGCATAATGCTTCGAAGAGGATTCCTAGAGGGAGATGCACAAAGGTGCGATAGAAAGGTGATAGGGGGGTTATGCACTAAGGCATGATAAAGAAGTGATAATGCGGAGATAACTTTTCCTGTGATATCTATTCTCCAGTTCCTATGTTATTCTTTAGAGCCTATGCACTAAGATCCCCAATGTTGGAGAAATCCTAGAGCATTGGCTCCACAGAATAACATAAGAATTGGAGAAGTGATATCACTGGAGAAGTTATCTCTGTGTTATCTCTTTCTTTTTCATATCTTAGTGCATTATTATCTCGTAGGTTGGAGAAATAATAGCGCATTGCACTCCACAGAATAACATAGGAACTGGAGAAGTGATATCACTGGAGGAGTCATCTCCACTTTTTCACCTTTTTGTCACACTTTAGTGCAAAACCCCCATGGTTTTATAGATCTTGTAGATTCAGTAGGGATGGTGTAATGAATAGAAAAGAATGAAATAGTAGCACCAAGTGATCTAATAAGAGGCGAGACTGTGCTGGATAGGGAGAGATGCTGGTGAGTGGTGGCAGTGTGGACATGTACCCTTGCTGTGGCTACTGCCGGTGTTAAAGTTGCTGGCTACGAATCTAGATGGCTGGATGAGTACAAGCCAAACAGCTGAAACAGATATCACCTTGTGTCGGTATTTCGGACTCCAGCTGAGATGCAAGCTGCTACTACAAATAACTAGCAGCAGAACTGGAAGGAGGTTGTATTCATATACTATTTGTTTGGGCAGACTTGTTCGTACATTACCGAAGTTGTATACCACAGTTCGGAGACAGCAGACTTACATAGTAACCTAGTAACATAGTAATTTAGGTTGAAAAAAGACTTGCGTCCATCTAGTTCAACCCTTTTCCTATTCCTGTTTACCATCGTTGATCCAAAAGAAGAGATTTCTCCCTGGATCAACAAGCCCTAATTAAATATTAATCCCAATACTAACGTACATAGCCCTCTATGTTATGCTCTTTTAAATAAGTATCCAGGCCCCTTTTAAAGGCATCTAATGTATTTGATAGCACCACCTCCTCAGGTAGTGAATTCCATACCTTTATTGTCCTTACTGTAAAGAAACCCTTCCGCTGTTGTAGATTAAATCTCCTTTCCTCAAGTCTAAGCGGGTGGCCCCTTGTCCTGTGTACTGTTCTGTTAATGAACAGGTCTTTGGAGAGCCCTTTATATGGGCCATGAACATATTTATATAGTGTTATGAATGGTCTAAAACGTGTGCCTAAACACCAGGCACATGTTTTAGACCATTCCAATGAAGGGATTCCGTGTAAGTAACGAGATCACGGCACTTCTCAAGCGCCAGCGTGTCGACAGACACGAATCTCCGGCTGACAGCTTTACAGCTGTCAGTAGGAGAAATCAAATTTTAAACGCCCGTATCCCATAAACCATAGCGGTTTGAGAGATACGTTTTTTTGCATTTAGATCAGCTTTTTAAGCTCTTCTAAATGCAAAAAAAGTTTTTTTTTAGACATTACTGACACTTTAAGTCGTGGAACATTTACTTTTCCAGCTCCATAGAAATTCTTAATTAGTAGGTTAGTATTATCAACTGCAAAGATATGTCTCTTCACTGCTCCCATTCTCAGAAGGCTTCTTAGGGTGGGCTATGGCTTCTGAATCCCATGGAAGTAGAGGGATGTTGACAAACTTGTTTACCAGCCCTGACAGTTTATATTCTGAAACCATGAAATAAAAAAATGTATTTCATCAGACATTTTGTTCTTAATGCAGATGCGACAAATTACTTTTGGTGAATCCTTCAAGAAGCACAGATTTACATAAAGAAGGCTCTATTTTGAGGCTGGAGAAACACTTGACCCACCTTGCTGCACTGCCCTGGGGAGATGGTAAGGACGCCGATAGGGATGTATTAAAAAATCTATGTTTAAGGACTCCCCCACCCTACTGAAAGAGAAAATCCCCACTACAATACAAATGTACCCACCAATATCACCAACATTTACTTAAAACAAACACAGACTTGAAAACAATCTAAAAAGATTATGCATTCCATATAAGGAAAGCAATTATATGAACAAGGGTATAGAGTTAATTTGTCCAGATATATACAGCCCTCCGATTGGGCCCTGCACCGTGTTCCATAAGTAGTCGAATGGACCTCTCGCATATATATATATATATATATATATATATATATATATATATATTTTGTTAAAAAGTCTCAGTAGGGCACTCCTCATATATTGATTTAATTAGAATAAATGCCTGGGTGCTGCTTAAAATCTTCATATACAGTCTAGGTTATTAAAGATTAATAGCCAGAGAAAAGCACTCAACAGGACTTGCAAATAAAAAAAAATTTTATTTGTCAACATTTCGGCTCCCAACGGACCTTCCTCAGGAGGCCCATATCAATACAATCAAAGTGCCTAAAAAGTGTCCAAAGTTAATAGAATTAACCCCATTGGCATTCATAGGGGTAACCCTACTAAATAAAGCAACATCGCATTACAAGTAGCACTTACCATTAATCCTGATGTCCAGCGGAGTCTTCAGCACCCTGGTCATCTTCTGTCCTTCTTGCTTCTCTTCAGTCTTCTCGCCAGGGGCGGGCTGGCCCGGGGGGCAGGGGGGCAATTGCCCCCCGGGCCGCAGGGCCAGCGCGTGTAGCGGGCCGCCATGTTAGACATGTGACTGACTGTCTGTCAGTCTTAGCGTGCAGGGCCGCAGCGGAGGGGGAATTGCTACTTTTTTATGTTCTCTTCTCCCCACTCCGCAACGATGACAGCCGGGACAGTGTCATAAGCGGAGACGCCGCTTGGTGCAAGCTGGTGTTTTCTTTTCTCTGTTCTGAGGCCAGTGCAAGTTTAAAACTGGCGCCCAGACTGAGGAAGAAAACCCCAGCATGCACCACGCAGCGTCTCAGCGTGACTCGGTCCTGACTGTCATCAGTGCGGGCAGTGTGGAGAAGAAGACAACGAGGCATAAGGAGGTACTGGGGGTGGGAGAGAAAGAAGTATACAAGGGGAAGAAAGAGAGGTACAGAGGAGAGAAAGAGGCACAATGGGGAAGGGGGGAAGAAAGAAGTACATGGGGGAAGAGAGGTACAAGGAGGGGGAAGAGGTACAGAGGGGAGAAAGAGGCACAATGGGGAAGGGGGGAAGAAAGAAGTACATGGGGGAAGAAAGAGAGGTACAAGAAGGGGGAAGAGGTACAGAGGGGAGAAAGAGGCACAATGGGGAAGGGGGGAGAAAGAGAGGTACAAGGAGGGGGAAGAGGTACAGAGGGGAGAAAGAGGCACAATGGGGAAGGGGGGAAGAAAGAAGTACATGGGGGAAGAAAGAGAGGTACAAGAAGGGGGAAGAGGTACAGAGGGGAGAAAGAGGCACAATGGGGAAGGGGGGAAGAAAGAAGTACATGGGGGAAGAAAGAGAGGTACAAGAAGGGGGAAGAGGTACAGAGGGGAGAAAGAGGCACAATGGGGAAGGGGGGAAGAAAGAAGTACATGGGGGAAGAAAGAGAGGTACAAGAAGGGGGAAGAGGTACAGAGGGGAGAAAGAGGCACAATGGGGAAGGGGGGAAGAAAGAAGTATATGGGGGAAGAAAGAGAGGTACAAGGAGGGGGAAGAGGTACAGAGGGGGTAAAGAGGCACAAGATGGGGGAGAAAGAAGTACATGGGGGAAGAAAGAGAGGTACAAGGAGGGGGAAGAGGTACAAGGGGGAAAGAGGTACGGGGGGGAAGGTGCAAGGGGGAGGAAGAGGTACAAGGAGAGGAGAGGTACAGAGGGGAGAAAGAGAGGTGCAAGGGGGTGAAATAAGTACATGGGGTGAAAGACGTACATGAGGGAGAAAGAGAGGTGCAAGGGGGAGAGGTACAGAGGGGAGAAAGAATTGCAATGGGGAGAAAGAGAGGTGCAAGGGGGAGAAGGCACAAGGGGGTGAAATAAGTACATGGGGTGAAAGACGTACATGGGGGAGAAAGAGAGGTGCGGGGGGGAGAGGTACAGAGGTGAGAAAGAGGCACAATGGGGAACGGGGGGGAGAAAGAAGTACATGGGGGAAGAAGAAAGAGGTACAGAGGGGGGGAAGAGGTACAGAGGGGGGGAAGAGGTACAGAGGGGGGAAAGAGGCACAAGATGGGGGAGAAAAGTACATGGGGGAAGAAAGAGGTACAAGGAGGGGAAAGAGGTACAAGGGGGAGAGGTACAGAGTGGAGAAAGAGGTACAAGGGGAGAAAGAGGTGCAAGGGGGAGAAGGCACAAGGGGGTGAAATAAGTACATGGGGTGAAAGACGTACATAAGGGAGAAAGAGGTGCAAGGGGGGAGAGGTACAGAGGGGAGAAAGAATTGCAAGGGGGAGAAGGCACAAGGGGGTGAAAGAAGTACATGGGGCGAGAAAGAGAGGTGCAAGGGGTGAAAGAGGCACAAAGGGGTGAAACTGGCACAAATAGTGGAAATGGGCCACTTGATTAAATTTGCCCCCCAGGCCAAATGTTGCCAGTCCTCCCCTGCTTCTTGCTGTAAAAGAAAAGAAAGGTACAATGCAAAAATAAATGGAACACTAATACATGGCTTAACCCCTTGAGTGCCAGAGTGGTACACAATGCATTGCAAAGCAATGTGTTGCATATCTCTCTGGTGCTCAAAAGGCTTAAAATGTATTATTGTGCCATTTGTGACTATGCCTCCATTTAAACAAATATGTCAGATTTGTTAAAAATGCTATAAATGGCATGATTATAATGCTATAAATTGCTATATGCTATAAAACAAAATACATACCTTAAATTACTCAGGTCTCTGTGTGTGGAAGAGACAGTTATGCATGGCACTGTCTCCATTCCTGTCCTGGACGGGCCGGTGCCCATTACACACTGAGGGAATTGGAACTGATACTGCCTTTATATATGGGCAATCTCAGTTCCAATACGCACATCCCAGCCAATCAAATTCGAGCAGCTTTTCTTTAAACTGATTGGCTGGGAGGTATATATTGGGAGGTATGTAGTACCACGGAATATATATTTTACTTTAATGTCTAGTTTATGTATTAAAATGTACAGTTTATTTGCCAGTTGCTATACCACTTTACTAGTGAGATTAGAGTTGCCTCTCAAGAATCCATGTAGTTAACTGATTTTTTTTTTGTGCTTCCATGGTATAAGCTAAAGGTATTTTTGTGCCAGGTAATAATGGGTGGGCTGTGGGTATGGATGTGAGAAGTTGAGTGTGAGCATGAATGGGGTTAAAAGTGCCAAATGTTCCTTGCCTAGGGGCCCCTGATATGTACATCTGGTCCTGGATGATATTATTGTTTTACCACTTATGAGCAAAGTACACGTCTAAAAAAATCAGTTTAAAGGGATAGTAATGCTTCATAATAAAAGCAGCTCTAATTAATCATCATAGTATTTGGACTTTGGAGAGTGTTATTTCAATTCTGTCAGAGTTGTAGTTTAAGAGTAATTCAATGACAAAGTCTCCCCCTCCCGCCCCTTTTACTGATGTAACACTGCTCAGCCAGAGCAGAAGGGAGGTGCCCAGGTAGACTGCAGAGAGGGACAATCTTCAATTAAAATAAGGGAAAAACCTGAAAAACTTGTCAAGGGGGGGCAGGGCTTTCATTGTTCTCATAGGAAGAAGATTGTCCCCTGCTGTTATCTATCTGGTCTATGGACTGCATTCCACATCTGAGAAGAGATGGCTTACACTAGGTAAAAGGGACGGGAAGGGAAACTTTGCTTGTGAATATCTCTCAAACCATAAAGGTTTGAGAGATAAGACTCGTTTTTCATGTTTTTTTAATGCCTACAAAATAAAATAAAGATAAAACGAAGTATTACTATCCCTTTAAAGGGATAGTATTGTTTCAAAATAAAAGCAGCTTCAGTTAATTTTCATAGTATTTGGGCCATGGAGAGTGTTATGTCAATACTGTCCGAGTTGTAGTTCAAGAGTAATTGAATGATAAAGTATCCCCCTCCCACCCTCCCTTTTTCTGATGTAACACTGCTCAGCTCAGAGCAGCAAGACTGTCCGGATGAGACAATCTTAATTGAGCATAAGGCAAAACCTGTCAAGGGAGGGCATGGTTTTCCTTATGTTCACAGTAAGAAGATTGTCCCTTGCTGCGACCTGTCAGGTCCAGAGACCAGCTTCCACATCTGAGGGGAGGTGGCTTACACTAGGTAAAAGGGGTGAGAGGGGGATAATTTATCATTCAATTACTCTTGAACTACAACTCGGACAGTATTGAAATAACACTCTCCATGGCCCAAATACTATGAAGATTAATTGAAGCTGTGTTTTTTGTGAAACCTTACTATCACTTTAAGATTCCTATGGTGCAGTTGGTCTGTCCCAGAATTGTACAACTTAGTTTTAGTACATAGCCTTTTTTTGCTAAATTGCAAAGGGGTGTTTGGAATATAAATTATGCGTACAAATATACAAAGTAAAAACAAAACACATCCATAAAACAATGTAATATCTCCCTCTAAAGGTACCAATTTATTATGTGCGTGAACAATTAAAAAAAATAATTAAAAAAATACATTCCGCATTATAAAAAAGAACTCTTTAAGCCACTACTATGCAAAACAACAGATCACAGGATTGCAAATATCCCAGAGTTAGCTGGCTCAAACGAAAGCGGATTATGTTCTCATAATTCTGTCTATCAGACTTGCCCAAGCAGAAAAGTAAAGCGATCATGGAGTTTAACACCTCAGCTGCCAGAGAGGTCTTCATTGTGAAGCAATGCATTGAAGACCTCTGACGGAAAAAGGTTACTGAAATGTATAAAATGAAAATATAATTGCATCTGCATTTCCCCCCTCAAACAGTAAAATAAATGAATCAGTTATGAAAAATAAAGTTTATTTAACCCTATAAAGGACCAGAGGAGAATGCAAAGCATTGTGTGTGGCATCCCTCGGGTCCTTGAAAAGTTAATAATGTTTCCTTGCATAAATCCTGTATTTTCTTCTGCACTCACGTGTCAGTCAGGAGCCTGATGCATTTTTATCACTTTAAAGGGATAGTAATACTTCATTTTAACTTTATTTTATTTTGTAGGCATTAAAAAAAACATGAAGAATGATATGTCTTATCTCTCAAACCTTTATGGTTTATGAGATATTCACAAGCAAAGTTTCCCCTCCCGCCCCTTTTACCTAGTATAAGCCATCTCTTCTCAGATGTGGAATCTGATTGTAAGACCAGACAGATAACAGAAGGGGACAACCTTATTACAGTGAAAACAATGAAAGCCCTGCCCCCCTAGACAGGTTTTTCCCTTATCTTAATTGAAGATTGTCCCTCTCTGAAGTCTACCTGGGCACCTCCCTTCTGATCTGGCTGAGCAGTGTTATATCAATAAAAGTGGCAGGAGGGGGATACTTTGTCATTGAATTCCTCTTGAACTACAACTCTGACAGAATTGAAATAACACTCTCCAAAGTCCAAATACTATGACGATTAATTAGAGCTGCTTTTATTATGAAACATTACTATCCCTTTAAGTGCCAGAACAGTGGCTAGCACATTGCTCTATTATGCACTGGACACATCTCTGGCTCTCAGTGTTAAAATGTATGTTACATGATTCTCTTCCTCGCCACGACCACCTTTGGAGCATGTGGACACTGGACAGGGAGGCTGTTGGGACTTTAGACCTCCCTAACTCGGGCTAGGTATTGAGACCTATGGCGCGATGCAGGAAACGTACGCAATCGCTTTTTCCCATATGAAAACCACTAGGGAATAGGTTAGTGCATGATTTTGTTGAATTGCGCAAGAAAATTCAAGATTAGCAAACGGCTGCGTATATATTTTTTTTTTGTGGGCGTGGCAAAGATTAACGAATCTGTATGAGTGGAATAGCGAATGCGCCTAATGCAAGAACTGCTATTGCGAATTAATTTATACATCTGTGTACTGTTGTCGTAAAATGGAATTTTTCATGCGAAATTCAAGAAGCGTTCGGTATGTAGCTTCCTGAATTAGAATATGCACAAAATCTATCTTTGCACAAAAATGCCTTTATCTGATGCGAACGTTTCTTGCATCGCACCACTGGTCCGTACTGGATGATCCCAATCTTTTGTTCCTTAGACCAATGGACTTCATCCCAGGGAGTTGCAATTTCTCTGCTGTTTTCTCCCCGCTCTCTATATAACTCATTTTTTTTTCTCCCCAGTCCCTAAACCCCCCTCCCCCTGGCCTTTTTAGTGGCTTCCCTTGTATGAATGTTCCTGTTGTCCTACAGACAGTTAATCATGATAATAACTAACTTATTGTCTGAAAATGTCATCCATCTCTTGTCACAACTCTATTTTGCTACTGTTTTGAAATGTGAACAATACTGTCTGTGAAAAAACTGATTTCATTAAAAATAAAGTTAATTAAAAAAAATGTGTGTTTCAAGGCCTTTTCATGTTGAGTAAAACAAGTTTACCCCCACCGCTGGCAGAATGTTCATTCAAAGTTATTACAGGTCAAGCTGTTTTTTAATTTGGTTTTCTTTCTAGCACTTTGAATGCCAGAGGGGTACACAATACATTGCTTTATGCAACTTGCAATAGCACCAAGGGGTGTACAAAAGACTCCATGAACTCCATGATTAAACTTCAGTCACAGGAAATGGCTGCCTATAGTGAGAGATTGGATTAGCACCAGCTGGTGAGTAAAATAAAAAATTGCAGTTTCTGAATTTTTTATTTATTAGCTGCAATAACATTTTGAATGGATTTTTTTTTTTCAGCAGTGGGCGTTCCTTTGCTTTACAAAGAAAGAAAATTACAATATATGTCATTAAAAAAATGCACTGCTCCTTTAAATGAACACATACCTTAAAAGGGGACTTTTGTGTGCTTACCGATAAATCCTTTTCTCCGAATCCATGTGGAACACAGGAGGGCAGCGCATTTGTAAAAATAGCTCTTGGAGGTTGAGACTTTCAGCCAGCACCACTGCACCCCACCCAGTTTAACGTATAGCAAAGCCGAGATAACAACAAGAAACAGAGGAATCCCCTGTACATAGAACCCAAGAGGACCTCCCTGCATGGGACTTAATCCAGAGTTGTTGTTTTTTTCCTCGGGGTGGGGGGGAGGTCCTCTGTTCCACATGGACTAAGAGAAAAGAAGTTAATTAGTAAGTACACAAAAATAATTTTTTCCTTCTTGTTTCACTTGGAAGCACATCAAGAGAGAGCCCCTCCTCCCTAGTTAGGACAGGTTAAAAAAACCCAACAATCTCCAATTTTTACTTATCCTCCCAATATAAGTTACTTGCATCGTCTTGTTTGTTATTTCAAGAGGATCCTGTTGGGTACCTTGTTGGCTCCAGCCTCAGTGCAAACGAGGCCAGTGCTGGAGGGTGAGTCTTTCTCCTTGGCCATCCTGTCCTGTTTTACAGCAGCTGTCTGAATAGGCTGAGCCCGGGCATGGCTTCAGTTGCATTCCACTGTGGAACGAATGACCTTTATAGTTTTCAAGGACTGTTAGTTCCACAGATCAGAAGTAGGGCATGGAGAAGATCGGGAATTCAGATAGTCCAAAAGGGGGTATATTTAAATTGAGGAGTTTGGAGGCATCTGTCCCCCACTGCAGTAGTGTGGCATACCAGGCCAGCCTCAGCATTATCATTCATTCTGCTAAAGTGTAAGTACCTATGCTTATATTTATCAGGCATATATGTATTGGTTTTTTTTTCTTGGGAGCACTCTTCTAGGGATCCTATAATAGGTGTATTGCTTTTTTTTTTTTTTTTTTTTTTTAAAGATTGCTCTCCAGGCTCCTTCTTCTGTCTGCCTTCTTTGTAAACCTACACTAGAAGACGGTCACATTAAAAAGTGGTGTACTTCCTATATAGTGGATATGAACTGTCCAGCAGTTTCACAATCTCCACAGCTTCCTCAGACCAGTATGCCTACTGCTATGGTATTGTTGGTCTCTCGCTTTTATTGCAAAGGAAACATGAAAATTACATCAGCCCCTTCTCTTTTTAGAGAGGGCTTGGTTTTGCTGGAGGAGACCTCAGAAGATATCTAATACAGTCTCTTCCTCTGGGGATTCTGATGAGTGCTGCAGGAAATATTTCTATCTCTTCAAGGTAGAATGGGTGGATTCTCTCATGAAGAGTAACCGGCTTCCCTAGACATTAAGGAGGATGAAAATCCAATATTAATGGCAGATGATCATTACTGAGTGTACACGAAAAAACACAAGTCTTTTCCAGTGCATGAGGTGCACTCTGGGCTCATTAAGCAGGAGACAAGTCCAGAGAAACATCTTTCTTTTCCTAGAAATATTAAGAATGTTTCCTTTTGACCCTACAGATTCAATCCTTTGAGATAGGGTTCCAGGATAGATGTCCATGAGGCACGTCTCACCAGAAAAAACATTATTCCTGGATCAGATTTCAAGCATCCAATGGACAGAAAGATGGATACTGCTCTGCATAGGAGCTATGTGGCTAGTGTCACCTCCTTCCACCCTACTATTGCCACCACTTGTGTCTCAAGGACTTTAACACTGTGGCTCATGCAGCTGGAGGAAGACTTGGTCAATAAGGTACCCAGGGAAGAGCTTTTGAAGTTCACATCCATGCTCCATCTTGCCGTGAATTTTCTCTGCGATGCCTCCATGAAGAATGTTAGAATAGCTGCTAGAGCCACAGTATTGTCCTCGGTAGGCCACAGAGCCCTGTGGCTTAGACAATGGCCTGCAGATGTGGTTTCTAAAAACAAGCTTTGTGCGGTGCCTTGCGTGGGTGACTTTTTGGGAAGGAGCTGGACACTCTTCTACATCATCTCTCCGAGGAGAGGAAGTTTCTGCCTCAAGATAGGAGGCTCTCTTCCCAGAATAATTTTATTCGATCCTTCAGGGTCTAGAATAAACCATCCAAAGGCAAAATACTGGCATCAACACCTTATGTGGCTAATTCCTACCACAGGAGTCAGATATTATGTCTTCCAGTACTGTGTCCAGATCCTCAGTCGGAAGAAGAGAAGTGGCTTCATTGCCTTGATGTGAACAGGTACATAATTTGCTATATCCAGAGAACTAGGGAATTTAGGAACCTCCTCTTCCCTTTTTGTTAAAATTTTTCAGCTAATCAAAGGGTAAGAAGGCTTCAAAGTCCACCATGACTTCATGCAGCAATTGAAGAAGCATACATTGCAAGCAAGTCTGATCATCCTGCCAGTCTCAAGGCTCACTCTACCAGATCTGTGGTGGCTTCCTGTGAAGAGAAAGCACAGGCCACAGTGGAGAAAATTTGTAGGGCTGCTATCTCGTGTAATATTCATATTTTCATCAAGCATTATCATCTGGACCTACAAGCAATGGGGGACTCTGCTTTTAGACATAAAGTGTTAGAAGCAATCTATCACTCCACCTCCTCCCATCATGTATCTTAGCTTTGTTTTCTCTCATGGAGTGCTACCAAGGTGACCCAGTAGGAAAACAGAAGTTTTCTTACCTGTCAATTCCTTTTCCTCTAGATCTCCTTAGGTAGTACATGGATTTCCCTCCCGCCTGGACCAGTTTTTGTTTGAGAAATAAAAAAATGCATACTTATCCTTGTTCGGGAAGGCTTTGTTCGGGAGGTGCCTTTTATACATTTTTTTTTTTTTAACTGTCCTAATGTCACAGTTACCTTAAATCCAGTCACGCCTTGTGGGTTGACTCAGAAATGTCGCTGCAGCATCATCCCAGACGTCACTCCAGGAACCGGCCCTAGGCGTGCTTGGCGTTCTTGGGGGCCGTCCGTGTCCTTGTGCAAAGCGGGCCTGCTCCTGATATTGACACTGTTAAGGGTCAGAGTTGTGACACATCTCGATCCCATGCGTCATTTTCAGGTGCAAGGTTGCTATATGTCGCAGGGCTCTGGTTTATACTGTTTGGAGCAGAGAGCTCCACCCATCTACTTCCTGGCTGCCTTTAAAAGGGAACTGGATCCTAATTCAGTTACCCTTACATTGTTGTTTTGTGCCGTTCTAGTTCCAGTTGCTCCTGTCTCCTGTGTATGACCCGGCTTGTCTGACCATCCATTCTGGTGCTGACCTGTGGTCTGCCTGACCATTCCTCTGTGCGCTCCTTTTGGCTGTAGACATCCAATCTGGTGCAGACCTGTGGCTCTGGCTGACTACCTGCTCCGTGTATGACCCTGGCTTGTCTGATTATCCAACCTGGTGCTGACCTGGGGGTCTGTCCAAATATCCTCCCATTATTGCCTACTCATATTAGACATCCTATCTGGTGCAGACCTGTGGCTCTGGCTCACTACCCGCTCCGTGTATTACCCTGGCTTGTCTGACTATCCTAACTGGTGCTGACCTGTGGCTCTGTCTGTTTGCTCTGATGTGTTGCCCGTTTCTCACAGACATCCATCTTGGTGCGGACCTGGGGCTCTGGCAGACTCCGGCCTAACTGACTGCAGGCTTGAGTCAGTAGTCTCCATTGTTGAGACCCTTATTGGAGACGAGCTCTTCCCAACTGACTGCAGGCGTGAGTCAGTAGTCTCCATTGTTGCGATCCTTATTGGAGACGAGCTCTTCCCTACTGACTGCAGGTGTGAGTCAGTGTTCTTCCTTGTATCTACCTGCGGGAGATTTCAGGTTCTATCCTGGGCTCTACTAATTAAGATTGAGCCTACCAGTTGGCTCTGGGCCAAGTCTCCATTAGTTGTGGTTGACATTGTGGCAGCTCCTATTCCTGATAGAGTCTCTAGCCTATCTAGTCACCCTCTGCTCTATATTATCTTTGCTATAATTTCTATCATCATTCAAAATAAAGGTGATTTTAGCTATACCGTCTGACTCCTTGCCTGTAACACCTAACTAGGAAGGAGGGGCTCTCTCTTGGTGTGCTACCTAGAAGAAAAGGAAGTGACAGGTAAGAAACTTCCTATTTTTTCTGGCATCGTATGTGGAACATAAGAACATATATATACCATAGCATGCACCAAGATTCCACGGCGGGAAAAAGGAAGAACTCCTCAGAACACTGACCAGTTTCAAAAGGAAAATAACTGGTACAACATGAACCTCACGTGTCTATGGACACCAACACTATTAACCAAAGAACTGCAACCAACATGGTACTGGTCCAACAGGAATGACACCTACACAGACAGAACAGCATGTTGGACTTTCTGTCCAAAGTTAGCTTCAGCTGAAGCTAACACATTAACACGGTAGTGTTTGACAAATGTGTAAAGCCTAATTCATATAGGCCCAAGATGTGTCCATCGACCTTTTGGAATACTCAGAAACAGGAAAGGTCACAGCCTTCTTCCTGAACATATGACTGACATATGGTTGACTTGAGCCAAGCAGCCACCATCACCTTAGACGCAACAAGGCTCATTTGCGGGCCCTCAGGAATAGCAAACAGGGAATCCGATTTCTGGCAAGGCTGTATGCACCTAACATAGTACTTTAACCACCTAACCATATCCGAGAGGTGAAATTCCTGCTTCTGCCTATTAGATGGAGCTGGATAGAGAGAAGGACGACAAATTTCCTGGGTTGATATAAAACTCAGAAGCAACTTTAGAGAGAAACCCTACAGAAGTCCTCAGAACCACCCTGTCTGGGTGAAATACCAAAAAAAGAGAGGTTTATAAGACAAAGCATGCAGTTAATCCACCCGTGAATTGAGGTGACAGCCAAGAAAAAGGTAGTTTTGAGCATCAGTAGAAGCAGGGAAATGGAAGACAGTGGCTCAGAAAGAGCCTTCTGAAGCACTAGACTCAGGTTCAAATCCAAAGGAGTGGAATTCTGAAAGTCAAGGTGGGTATGAGCCACTCTTTGGCTGCAAGTTTGCTCATCAGGCAATACACTTCTGGAAGAGGACAGGAAGAACAGACATTTGAACTTTAATAAACCTTTGATGGACCCCTTTCTGAAGAAAGGCATAAACCTATAATGAACCCCTTTGTGAAGAAAGGCCAAGTCAACCAAATATGAAAAGGCTACAGACGTGACCCTAGAGTCTCACACCACTTTTTGAACAGGGACAATACCATATGATATGCCTTGGAAGAATCTGGTTCCCAATCCTGTAGCATGTTAGCAATGACAGACTCAGAAGACTCTTCTTTCTCAAGATCCTGGCCATCAAAGCCAACTCTCCACATATGGATGGTAAAGCGGACCCAGAGACAGGAGGTCCAGATGCATAGAGACACAAAACAGCGCTGCCAAAAAGAGATTAAGAGGATCCTAAAACCCAGACAAGGGCAATCAGAATTACATGGGTGAGCTTCATTCTGATCTTCCTCAAAACCCTGGGAATCAGGGGAACATGAGGGAACACATACACCACAGGAAAGCACTATGGAATGACCATCTCATCTGCCGCAAGGGCTAGCAGATCCCAGGTCAGAATTGAGGAACCTACCTGTTTATCCAGGAAGCCGTGAGATCCATCACAGGAAGACCCCATAGATGAACTATGGAGTTGAAGATGCTCTGTTTGCGCTCCCAATTGCTGGGATCCAGATACTAGTGACTGAGAAAGTGTGCTGAAACATTCTCTGCCCTGGAATGTAAACTGTGGAAAAAGCTGGCAAGAGAGCCTCCACCCACGAGAATCAATCGAACACTGGCCCAGGTGAACCGTTGAAAGATGTTGAGCATAAGATGAGCGCAGCTAGTGCCTCCCGAACCTTAACTTCAGCCCCGTCAAATAGAAGTCAGGAAGAATAGGGATGTGTTCCCCACTCCTCTGACTTTGTTTGCTAAACTGTACTTGGCTCATAGGTGCAAGGGAGAATGGAGGAGTTGTAAGCAGATACTTTAATTGATGCAGAAGCATCAGTGTCTTTGACAGATTTACCTCTCAAGATACCACTGGATGCCTTTTTACTACTCATTTAATTGGATTCAGTGGTGCTCAAACAGAAGCAGGTGATGTTCCCCAAGTTAAAATTGAGGTAGAGGGGTTATATTGGGAGCGATTTATGGGTACAACCCCCACTTAAGAAAATGTTTACATTGTCATGTGTATGTGTGACCTTACAGGCTGCAGGGTTGAAGATCAACACTAGGAAGGTGTATTTGAAACAGAAATCTGTAGCCTTCCAAGGTGTTGACATATGATCAGAAGGGTGAAAACCTAGAAGATTGAGACAATAGTCAGCTGCTCTATACCTATTACAGACCTGGGGACATTTTTAGGATTCATTCCTTTCAGCAGGGAGTTCGGGCAGAAAAGCCAAACCTCTCTATGATCTGTTGAAACTGCCTGCAAATGAATAACCAATATTGTGGACAGAAGTTACTCAACAGGCCAGGCAAACCTCTGAAAGCAGCCTTAGCAAAGGAATGTTCCCCTTGGCTGCTCCCATATATCGGTTACCATGTATCATACAATGTCATGCATGGAAGGAACCAATCTCATCTCCCCTCATGTAGAACAGGGATCAGATGTCATAATCTTGCAATATTTTTCCAGGATACTCCTATGGAAAAATGAACATACAACTGCATTAAGCAATTGCTTGCGGTCTATTGGACTGTGGAACAAACTAAGCATATTGTGCATTTTGAGAAAATTATTATGCAAACACCACACACCCCTGAAGTTTTTATTTAAGCAAACCCACATATAAATTAATTGGCACAGACTGGCCAATTAAGCTTCAGGGAAACCAATTAGTGGCTGAAACCAATAGCAAGCATATCTTACCACAACTGATGCTATATGAAGGGAAACAGCATGACTGTTCATTTGAAATACAGTCAGGAGTCATATCACCTTTATCACTTTGTTGACAGGAACAAACACCATATTTGTATGTTGATGGTGCCAAGTTATTTTTGGATGGCTCTTTTAGAATTGTGTTTACAATCCTACAGAATGTAAATACATCCAAAGGGCAAAAAGTGCAAAGACCGGCTCTACAGAGGGTTCCATATCAAATGGTGCAAATTGATTATATTTGGCCTCTCCCGGTTTCAAAAGGTGGTCTACAATATTGTCTTGTTGCGGCTGTTTTCTGTAAATGGGTGGAAGCCATTCCTTTAAGAATAATCACAGCGTTAGCCACTGCTTAAGTCCTTTGAAAATGTGTTTGCCCACTGGGGATTTCCAAGGGTCATTAAGCGTGGCCCCCACTTCATTGGAGAAATCATGAAACACATGTGTGATCTTTTAGGGATTCAGCAAAGATTCCATTTAACCTACCATCCACAATCCACAGGTATAGTGGAGAGAATGAATAGTACTCTGAAGTTCATGCTTCCTCTGGCAACTCCTGGGTAGATCAATTGCTTGCTGTACTTATGTCTATCAGGGCTAAACCCAATGCCAAGACACAGGTATCATCACCCTTTGGTCTCATGCCAGGCAGGTGTATGCCATTACACTTCCCTCATGAACTTTCATGTGCTAGATACAGTACAGATGGCAATGGAACATAGCAAATGGCAGAGGCTTTTAGAACCCAATCTTTCAAAGATTCTGCCCTTTGCTGCCAGTAATATGGCTCCCTTAGAGCCAAAAGGGGAAAATGAGGGACAGGCCTAAAGTTGCAGACAAATTTCAACCAGGAGTTAAGGTTTCATATAATAATAAAAATAAAAACCTTTAGAAAGCAGAGTCCATAGCAAGCTAATTTTTAAGGCCCATTTATTATTACTAAAAAAAATTGTCGACAGATGTTAGCCCCCCAAAAGGTGTTAGGGAGCAAGGTACAAGTCTAATGCATACTGATAAAGTAAGATGTTATCTGGTTAGAAAATTATGCTGCACATTTTCTTTCAGATGACCGACAACCTCCCTCTCTGTCTAACTATTGGTTGAATTTCAGGGACTAAGGGCTCGATCCAAATGTTGGCGTCTCCAGAAAAAACTGGAGACGCTGGTTTTAACGTCAATTGAGCAATGCAAATGTTCTACTAGAAACAAGCGACACCAGTTCTGAAACAGACATCGCCTGTCGCCAGAACAGCAAGATCTCACCCATAGAGGATAATGTACAAAGGACGCCAAAAGCTATTCAAATGTTGGAGTTAGGGCTAACTCGCGTTAAATTGCAACATTTCTCTCCAGAAATCTAACGCCTATTTTTTTTGGAGTACAGCCCACAAGTAAGAGTAGAAAACCCACGTCTCCAGTTCTGAACAGCATTCTCTGTGCTTTTCCCTACCCAGCCACTAGGGGAACACAGAGAAGGCTTTCAGCACCATGGACAGCTTTGAATGCCATAGGGATGTGCACTGCTCACCCCTGTGGCATTCAAAGGGTTAAAATCAATAAAACTAGTACACCAAGCACTACACAATGCCCCCTTCCACATCCCCCCCTTAGTATGTCACATATATTGCATATATGGGACATACTAACCCCATCCACATCCACCTCATGGACTTCCATGTAGTGGATAAATCTGCCTTTTATTCCACAATTAACCCTTTGAGTACCAGAGAGGTAGGAAAGCATTGCTTAGCATGTTTCCTACCCCTCTGGTACCCAAAGGGTTAATAGGCAACGTATGGACTACATACCTTGCCTATATATATATATGTGTGTGTTTTAACCTTTTTTTAATTAAAATAGTATTATTAGACAGTTTAACTTAGATCTCATTCATTGTTAACCCCCTACCTCCTGTGTCCCATTGCTATTAGTACTTTTGCTCCACTCTTCTTCAAACTGAGAGTGGAGCAAAAGTACTAAAAGCAAAGGGACACAGTAAGTATGGCATCATTAATGGTTGAGATCTAAGTTAACCCTTTGGGTGCCAGAGTGGTTCGCAACGCATTGCAAAGCAATGCGTTGAGTACCACTCTGGCACTCAAAGGGTTAACATACAACTGAGGGAGCAGCCTGCACTGTGAATGCAGGGCTTCCCTCAGTTTTAATTATACATTCGTTAATTTTTAATAATGTATTTATTGTTCATATTTATTTTTTAGATGAATTATTTATTTATTTCCTTGCTGCGGGCGGCTGTGAAGCCCGCAGCATAATAAACCCTTGTGCAGAGAGGCATTGGCGACAGCGGGAGGAGGGGACAGAGACATTGGAGGAAGCGGGTGGTAGGCTTGTATTTGCTGCCCGCTTCCTCCAATACCTCTCCTCTAGCGGTGGCATTGTGCCAGGCTGCCTGATCGCCTTGTGCAATTCGTCCCTTTGCACAAGGCGTTGTACAACGCCTTGTGCAAAGGGACGAATTGCACAAGGCGATCAGGCAGCCTGGCACAATGCCACCGCTAGAGGAGAGGTATTGGAGGAAGCGGGCAGCAAGTACAAGCCTACCACCCGCTTCCTCCAATGTCTCTGTCCCCTCCTCCCGCTGTCGCCAATGCCTCTCTGCACAAGGGTTTATTATGCTGCGGGCTTCACAGCCGCCCGCAGCAAGGAAATAAATAAATAATTCATCTAAAAAATAAATATGAACAATAAATACATTATTAAAAATTAACGAATGTATAATTAAAACTGAGGGAAGCCCTGCATTCACAGTGCAGGCTGCTCCCTCAGTTGTATGTTAACCCTTTGAGTGCCAGAGTGGTACTCAACGCATTGCTTTGCAATGCGTTGCGAACCACTCTGGCACCCAAAGGGTTAACTTAGATCTCAACCATTAATGATGCCATACTTACTGTGTCCCTTTGCTTTTAGTACTTTTGCTCCACTCTCAGTTTGAAGAAGAGTGGAGCAAAAGTACTAATAGCAATGGGACACAGGAGGTAGGGGGTTAACAATGAATGAGATCTAAGTTAAACTGTCTAATAATACTATTTTAATTAAAAAAAGGTTAAAACACACACACATATATATATATATATATAGGCAAGGTATGTAGTCCATACGTTGCCTATTAACCCTTTGGGTACCAGAGGGGTAGGAAACATGCTAAGCAATGCTTTCCTACCTCTCTGGTACTCAAAGGGTTAATTGTGGAATAAAAGGCAGATTTATCCACTACATGGAAGTCCATGAGGTGGATGTGGATGGGGTTAGTATGTCCCATATATGCAATATATGTGACATACTAAGGGGGGGATGTGGAAGGGGGCATTGTGTAGTGCTTGGTGTACTAGTTTTATTGATTTTAACCCTTTGAATGCCACAGGGGTGAGCAGTGCACATCCCTATGGCATTCAAAGCTGTCCATGGTGCTGAAAGCCTTCTCTGTGTTCCCCTAGTGGCTGGGTAGGGAAGCACAGAGAAAGCTGTTCAGAACTGGAGACGTGGGTTTTGGATTTTCTGACTGAACTTGATACTTTGCAGTGCTGTGATTGGCTGTGGTGCTAGGTAACATTTTTATTGTGTGTTTTTAGGTAAGATTTTCTATGCGACGCAGGTTTAAGATTAACGTGTATTTTGTTGGTTATCGCTCGTTAGGCTTTCTAGGTAAGGAAGATTTGAATCTCACGTTACCTGGTCTTGCTTAACGAGCGAAGGCAGTTTTTTTCTTCACGTTGGTTTTAACGCCAACATTTGAATCGAGCCCTAAATGAGATATATACCCTTTTTGGACTTCCACTTACACCTGGAGCATAAAAAACTTTGTTGATATCTCTGAAAGATTATTCAATAGATAAATGGAAACCAAATTTCATTTTACAACAATGATTCTGGTGGAAAGGGACAGTTACAGACCAGAAACCGAACTGTGAACACCTCTCACTTCATTTACACTCTGGACTAAACTTAAAGGGATAGTAATACTTAAAAATTAGTATTCTCAATATTGTAGTAATAAAAAAAAGAAATTAATTTCTCCTAGTGACATCTCTCAAACCTTTATGGTTTGAGACTCACTCGCAACGCCCCCCCCCCTCCCCTTAAGTCAGTGTTGTATCTCTCAAACCATACAGGATTGAGAGATGTCACTGGGGGCAATTAATTTAATTTTTATTACTACAATATTGGGATTAGTAATTTTTAAGTATTACTATCCCTTTAAGTTTAGTCCAGAGTATAAATGAAATGAGATGTGTTCACAGTTCGGTTTCTGGTCTCTAACTGTCCCTGTTCACCAGAATCGTTGTAAAATAGTTTTAAAAGAAATGATCCTTTTCCTCAACTTCATTGAAATTTGGTTTTACATTTATCTATTGAATAATCTTTCAAAGGTATCAACAAAGTTTTTTCTGCTCCAGGTGTAAGTGGAAGTCCAAAAAGGGTATATATCTCATTATATATATATCTCCCTGAAATTCAACCAATAGTTAGACAGATAGGGAGGTTGTCGGTCATCTGAAAGAAAATGTGCAGCATCATTTTCTAATCAGATAACATCTTACTTTATCAGTATGCATTAAACTTGTACCTTGCTCCCTAACACCTTCTGGGGGGCTAACATCTGTCAACAATCTATTTTAGTAATAATAAATGGGCCTTAAAAAATAGTTTGCTATGGACTCTGCTTTCTAAAGGTTTTTATTTTTATTATTATATCAAACCTTAACTCCTGGTTGAAATTTGTCTGCAACGTTAGGCCTGTCCCTCATTTTCCCCTTTGACTCTAAGGGATCCATATTACTGGCAGCAAAGGGCAGAATCTTTGAAAGATTGGGTTCTAAAAGCCTCTGCCATTTGCTATGTTCCTCTACCACCTTTACTGTATTTAGCACATGAAAGTTCAGTTCGGTTTCTGGTCTGTAACTGACCCTGTCCACCAGAATCATTGTTGTAAAATGGTTTTAAAAGAAATGATCCTTTTCCTCAACTTCAATGAAATTTGGTTTTCCATTTATCTACTGAATAATCTTTCAGAGGTATCAACAAAGTATTTTCTGCTCCAGGTGTAAGTGTAAGTCCAAAAAGGGTTTGCAAGCACATGTAGAACATATTTTAAATGGATAGTAATACTTCGTTTTATCTTTATTTTATTTTGTAGGCATTAAAAAAACATTAAGAATTATATAAGTCTTATCTCTCAAACCTTTATGGTTTAAGAGATATTCACAAAGTATACCCCCCCCCCCCCCCGGTTCAGCCACAGCAGAAGGGAGGTGCCCAGGTAGACTGCAGAGAGGGACAATCTTCAATTAAGGTAAGAGAAAAACCTGAAAAGCTTGTCAAGGGGGGCAGGGATTTCATTGTAAGAAAATTGTCCCCTGCTGTTATCTGTCTGGTCTTACAACCAGATCCACATCTGAGAAGAGATGGCTTACACTAGTAAAAAGGGGCAGGGAGGGGAAACTTTGCTTGTGAATATCTCTTAAACCATAAAGAGTTGAGGGATAAGACTTGTATCTTTCTTCATGTTTTTTTCATGCCTACAAAATAAAATAAAGTTAAAACAAAGTATTACTATCCCTTTAAGTGAAGGATTTCATTTTTATTAACGAGATTTCGGCTCTGCTGCAGTGCTGCCAGATGATCGCAGGACTGACTTCCCCTGCAGTCAGCTACAACCCTGACTTCAGGGAAAGGGGAGGGAGGGGGGAACTTTGAGAGTGAATATCTCTCAAACCATAAAGGTTTGAGAGAGGTCACTGGGGCAATTCATTTCTTTTTTTATTACTACAATATTCGGATTAGTAATTTTTAAGTATTACTATCCCTTTAACTTATATGCTTAATATTCATTCATTTTTTCAGGATGTGGTTTAATGGTACTTACAGTATTAATGTAACAACATAGTATCAGACGTTTTTGTAATCTATTGTAGATTTGTTTTGGGTGCAGATTCAGGTGTGAATCATCTAAGCTATAAAGACTACTTATTCACAAGATTTGTATATTTTGTTAAATGTCAACTATAACAGGAAGAAGTGATACATGTTTACGTATCAAAGGGGGAATTGATAAATTATATTACACAATATGGCTGAAGCCTTTATTTGAATATTTCTGTGTATGTTTTACAAATAAAACTGATGCATTAGTAAAAAAAAACTGATGGAATAATGACTAGGTTGTTAAAATATTGTATAGTGTTGTACTGGAGTTCAATATGACATTATGCTCCTAATGAAGTTTCCCCATTTAAGTTCTGTTAGTGTATGGAAACCCTTACACAAAAATCTATGGAACTTGCTTAAATACTAAAGCATTAATGTTCTGTTCTAATCACCTTATAGCATCAAAAAGGCTTAGGACACAAACACAGGCACAAAACTAGAATATGTGAACCTGTGATACATTGGATATAAAATAAAAAAAAAGTCATGGCACATTTGTTGTTTATCTAATACAAAATTCCAAATTATTTATATATATATATATATATATATATATATGTGTGTGTGATAATTTACTGACTTTTTAAAAAGCATAATTTTGGGGAACCTTTGGTGGAAAAGGTAAAATTAAAGTCAGAAATAACCATCCCGTTTTATCTCATTATTAGACGGATGTTTTATCATTTTGTGACAAAGCAAAATTCTCAGTAATGCAGACAAATTTTGGTCCTTGGGTTCCGACAACAAAAAAAAGTTATATTGAGTTCTTGATCAGGAAAACCATCTCCCCACAGCACTGCTAATTGTTACCAGAGAGACCAATTTACTCCCACTTACTGGTGACTGAAGATGTACTGCAAAGCTATTTAAAAACACACAATAATCCCCTAGGCTGAAAAGTAACTGTAAATTCACTATAAATGGGAACTTCTTTGGGGGAAAAAGTTATTTAACATATTACAAAAGGTCTCTTCAAAAAGGGTCACCAACATGAAAAATCGCAAATAAGTTAAAAACTTCATCTTTTAATAAGTGATCGCTGCTACTCCAAACTCTGAAGGATGCAACATTATAAACCTATAACACTCAGTGAACAAGTCTATCCCATTTTCTATTCCCAACTTCTGTAAGAGTTGAAGTTACTAGCAGCAGCATCATTCCCATTTGTTGTGCAGGTTGGTGTGATGTCACTGGACAAATCATCAGCTTCCTGTTTTGTGGTCATAGCACCAGCTCTGGGGAAAAGCCTGAAATAGGTCTAAAACGACATACAAACTTGCAGGTGCAGCATTTTTTTTCAAGTGTTTCTCATTAAAGGGATAGTACTACTTCGTTTTATCTTTATTTTATTTTGTAGGCATTAAAAAAACATGAAGAACGATATAAGTCTTATCTCTCAAACCTTTATGGTTTAAGAGATATTCACAAGCAAAGTATCCCCCCCTGTTCAGCCAGATCAGAAAGGAGGTGCCCAAGTAGACTGCAGGGAGGGACAATCTTCAATTAAGATAAGGGAAAAGGCTGAAAAACATGTCAAGGGGGGGAAGGGCTTTCATTGTTTTCATACAAAGAAGATGGTCCCCTGCTGTTATCTGTCTGGTCTTACAACCAGATTCACATATGAGAAGAGATGGCTTATACTAGGAAAAAGGGGCAGGAGGGGGAAACTTTGCTTGTGAATATCTTTCAAACCATAAAGGTCTGAGAGATAAGACTTATATCGTTCTTCATGTTTTTTTAATGCCTACAAAATAAAATAAAGATAAAACGAAGTATTACTATCCCTTTAAAGAAGTGATCTGGCCATTAATATTTATTCAGATCCCAGATGCAGTACTAGCAGCAATACACTATTTTTTTTAATTGAAATAATGTTTTAGTTCTTTTAAATTTGTTTACAATGGATCATTATTTGCAAGGGCAAATTAATCAGCATTTTTTTTTTTTAAACCACACAGGTACGGTTTCCAAGTAACAGACTTTGGAATATTTTCTTAGCTTGTTGAACAATATGCTACCTCCCTGATACTGAAAGGGTTGTATTACATATACAGAATATATTGTATATACATACACACATACTAGTGATGTGATGACAGCATTGCCTGTCTATTTTGTAATTGATTCTGTATATGTTCTACATACATGGGCCCTCTCTGCCCACACTCGCTGCTTTTCATTTTCTCCCACCCTTTTACTAGATCGCTCCCCTCCCTACACACTCCAAAGTAAGGGATACAGTTCATATCGAAATCAGTACAGTATGTATCAACATGGGCAGATATACGTGAATAGTAAAACGCATGGATTACGTTTTACCAAAACAATTGTAAGATAGCAAGTTTGCCTTCTTATTTCCCTCTCCATTTTGGAGTTCTGTTTCTTTTTGCCGTTGGGACTGGTTAATCACTAACAACTTCTACACCTCTCCCAGCTTCCCTTTGGCCACGTGTCTTTCACCCTCCCACCCACCCTTTCACTTGGCCACACGTCTTTCAGTCACATTGCACAGAGTGGATCACATTAGCTCTGTGCTTTGTGACCGAAAGTGTTGTGTAGCTGCAGTGAAAGGGTAGGTGGGAAAGTGTAAGAGACATGGAGAAAGGGATGGTGTGGGTGTGTGTGTGTGTGGGGGGGGGGCAAGGCAAAGGGTTATGAATGAAAAAACAGGCAAAGCAGCAAAAGGGAGGCAAGGAAAGCAGAGAAAGTGTTAAAATCCAAAACAGCACAAACAGGGAAAGTTGCAAAAGGGAGCTTTTGGGAAACAAATCGTTGAAAGTTAAGGAGGATACAAATGGGTAACCTATGTTGTATGTGTAGAGAAAGTGTGTGACATTGCACAGCTGTGATGAATACAATGCATGCAGTTGTTAGACACTTTCTCAGAATCCTTTGCGTTGGTTTGTGCTCATAATACAGCACTGTTTCAGTCTGGTGTTGGATTGGTACAATAGTATTCTTCTACCCCACTAACTGAGTGTCCTCTGTTGAAAGACGAGACCAGGATGTGAGCTGAATGCTGCTGTGGTGCATGTGGGAGACGTGTTGGGTGTGTCTGGCTTTGTTCCTCGACTCTGGATGTCCGCAGTTGGAGAGAGTAGAAAGTTATTTGTGTGTCCCATCAGTGGAAAATGTTGCTGTGATGTGTGTGGGAAAGATAGCTGAAGTATGCAACTCTGCAATGTGTTTTTTTTTTTTTTTTTTTAAAAGAGAAGAAGGTAAGGAGTCCAGTCAAAATCCCACCTCTACATCTGTACCTAGCAGAGAAGCAGCATGGATGTAGGTGTGTTTGTGTCAAGTGATGGCCTTTTTAGAATTAATATAGATTTTATTTTTTATTAAATGGGTTTTCCTTGGCAACTAGTACACACCACAGCAGGGGCAAGCCAACCTATGGGCAATCAGTTGTTTAATACTACAACTCCCATCATCCCATCAGTCACAAGTTGGTATGGGATGATGGGAGTTATAGTATTCAACAACTGGAAGTCCAAAGATTGACTACCAGTCCAAAACATTGATAAACTGCATCATTAGTGTTTCCATTTTAATTCAATTAACACGAAATTAAAACAAAAAAAAACCAAACAAAAAAACAAAACAAAAAAAAAAAAAAAACACACGTTGTAGGGCTGAAAATTTGTTTCTACGCAGCCATGCATTTCACTTGTGTCCAGTTTTAAAGGCATAAGGTGCAACCCATACTTTGGCCTAAGCTGTGCAAGTGAAACACTAACACTCAGGAACAAATAATTCTGTTTTGAATGGTAAGGTTACATTGACTGTTGCTGTTAACATTGAAAATTACATCTGTCTGCACCCTCTTCCTTTATTGTTTGAAAGGAGACTGTTTCAAGAGCTTTGTCTATTCAATGAATTCACACAAATTCTTGTTCTCTTGTTTGCTGATGGAACAAAGTTAGTGTTTTTCATCTTCTGGTTTCAAGGCTCTGACCTTTTAGTGCAATCTTGGGTTCAGAATAGCAATATCACCTTGTTCATGAGTATGAAAGCAATTTTGATAGTATGGGGACAAGTCAGACAAAATACTAACATGCAGTGTTTAACCCCTTGTATTCTACAGATGTCTCCAAAATGTTGGGAGAAATCAGCATCCATGGGGTTAAAATGATTTCACTGGTATAATCTTCATACCAGAGGTAAGAAAGAACGTGCCAGGTGAAAAAAAGAGCCTGTTTTAATACAAGACAATTTCAACCCAGAGTCATTTTAAAATGGATCTCAAAGTATAATATTGTTTCAAATATTAATTTTACCAAGTTCAGCTTCTGCTTCAATAATTTTAGACAACACAATAATGATTGCCAGCAATTTCTTTTCAGTAACATATCAAATACAATTTTAGAATTGTAAATACTCAGTTACTTCAAAATCAGTCTTTTCAGGATTGTGGTACTTTATGTTAATATAAAAGAATAAAAATATGCTCTTCTATATAGTCTGCGCAAATTACAGTCTTCTATAAATACTGATCTCATTTTAACAAAACCCACCAGAAGGCATGATGATAATCCCTATGCAGAAAGAAATGTTGAGTAATTCTGGGGCAAATCATCATATCAGGGTCAATTCTATCTTCACCAGTGAATTCAATGGGATGTTTCACCTCTTGAATGCACTGGAAACACCCAATATTAAGCCTTTGAGCGTTTACAATGTGTTGCATACCCCTCTGGTGCTCAAAAGGTTAATGGGGTTAAAAGACCCATCTTACTCACTGGTAGCTTGGAGAAATGTAACCCTTTAAGTGCCAGCAAGGTAGCCAACGAAAAGCAATGAGTTGGATACCTCTCTGCCACTCAAAGGGTTCAGTTCTTTGCTACGGTGCAGTCGATTTGCTCTGAAATTACTCGCTTTTCCATGAGTTGCAACGTGTTAAGTAGATCAAGATTAATGCATAATGAAAAAGTGTTCATGATCATTAACATAGAATGGAAATTTTAACTTGAAAACATATCACAAAGTACCTTTTTTATTATAAAATCACTTCAGAGATTCTATAAGCCACTAAAGCTGTGGACTTGCATTTTCAAAATCAACCTCTGCACTGCAGGGAGGCACCCAAGGGGGGGGGGGGGGGCAGAATGACCCTCAAAATACAAGTGGTTAAAATGAGGCACAGAGATTTGGTAGAATTACATGAAATGTTACGTGACATCTAACTGGACCCTTGAGAGCCCGCATTCAAAGTTCACTTCAGTCTGGATAAAATGCAGAGCTATCCTCTGAAGGTGGTGACCACAGAATGATCCTCACCTGCACATGCTCTCTGGGAAGGCCCCCCACTTTGGTTAAGACTTCTCTTAGTACACACAGCCAGATTTGCCCAAGCCTTGCATCACCTCAGGGAAAGCCCTGATAATCTGGGAATAGCTCTACTAGAGAAAATTTAAGCATCAAATTTGTACAGTCATCTTATAAAAAAGAAAGTGCATGCTGCAGAAAGGGAAGGGGGAAGTCTTTGCACACATAACCCCAAGACCTAAATTAACTGAAGCATATTCTATTTGCTGATATCATGGTTAACAAAGATTTAAGAGTTTTATTTTAAAAAGTGATCATCAGAAACCTATGTATATTGTACAAGCAGGTTAACTCTTTAAGAACCAAAAGGGTATGCAACTCATTACTTCAAATGAGCTGCCGACCCCTTGGGTCCTTAATTTATAAATCGTAACCAGTCTTTGTCTGAATGTACTACAAAGACAAGCAGCGTTTTGATTTGCTTCTTTGCGACGGGATGGTCTGGTTCAACATGAGGGAGAAGACTCTAGATTGTGCCGCAGGAAGTCATGGACAATATGACAAGTGGTATCTTGTCCTTGTGTAGGAACACACAAGTCACTCTGTTAATGTAGTGTTGACATGAGGTAATACATTGTCCCAGATATGCATTGCAGTAGCCCAGGGGTAGGTCGTTGGCTGGTTGGGGATTATGGGAGTTGAAGCCTCCAACAGCTGAACCAAAAAGTTGCCTACCCTTATATCAGCACTGTTATAAGTTTCATTTTGTTAAGAACCAAGAGAGCAAGGTTTTAAAGCTCAGTGTATATCCATGCCATGTGAATCCATAACAGGCTGTTCAAGGCAGAAAAACTGCAGTCTGTTTGATGGCTGTAGGATGATCCAGGAAAACAAAGACCAACATGTGAGTGTAGTGGCCATATTCACAGTTCATAACAAAAACAGAAAAAAACAACAAAACAAAAAACACTAAACCCTTTGTCTTGCAACTCAGTGCAAAGCTTTTTCCTGAATACATTCTGTGTCGCTTTAGTTGTAAAATCCTTGTACCTTTGAATTGGAGTGTACCTTACTTCAGCATATTCTTTATAGTGCCAGAAGAAATGCCTCGTTTTACAATCAGATAGTCCAACTAGATCAGGAGTTACAGTCCGTCAAGCTGTTCCGTCTCTGTGCATGAAACGGTGTCCTTCTCTCTCTCTTTCTCCACTGACACATCCAGTTCGGACAGGTGCTTTAAGGACTGTAAAGTCCAAAACCAAGAGCCACACATTCATGATGGAGGAGTTTTTACCCAGTTGGGAAATCCTGATGTTCTGCGCAATCACAATGTAGTGAAATCTTGGGATACAAGCAATTTCGATCTCCGTAGAAGTCTCTGCCTTCTTTACATGGTCTGGGAGATGCCTCTTTTGCTGATTAGGACCTCCAGCAGCCGAAGCTTTGCTTTCATTTGCTTATACTCACTGTAATCCTCTGCCATGGGTGTTCGGTCTTCTTTTTGAACATTTCTAGAGGAAATTGGAGAGACGCTGTCATTAAAGTGAATTTTCCCTATACAGATTTAATTTTTAGATTCTTGTGTAATTGTCCTATACAGTCAGCGTTTGGTTAATATTTTATGTGATGTTTGTAAAGAATAACCAGAACAGATTTATTGGGATTATTTAGAAAGGATTTTTTTTCTTTTCTTACCTCCTATCATTATCATTTCTTAGACAGATCTAACTGGATATAGGAGGTCCTGCACATAGGCCTTCAACAGGAATATCAAATACTAGTTTTTGGCATCATGAAATTTCTAAATAGTTTTTTTTTAGACTACGATTTAAATTAAATTGCATGTAATAGGAAATTATCACTTTTGCATATTATTTATACAAATTATATTTTACTCATTTGATAACTCCTTTAAACGCATGTGTTGTGTACACCTGGCACTGAAATGGTTAAAATCCCACCCGCACTCAAGTGAAAATTGTTGCCGAGGTCCAGTGGGTCCCTGGCTTACACAATCAAAGGGTCAACGATATTTTATATTAAATATATACAACCCTTTTATTACTGGACACTCCACTGGCACTGAATTCAACTGCCCTTTTTTTTTTTAGGTGAATTTAAAATATTGGTTAAAACAAAATGCCTTCTTTATAAAGGATACAGGGAAGGCATCCGCTTACCTTCCATTTTGCCTAAAAAAATTATCCTCAAAGTCTCTGAGTTTTTTTCGGATCCTCTTTTTCTCTTCCCTCGCATCCTGTAGCTGCTGTAAAAGTTCTGGTCTGAAAAAGAAAAATCAAGGAACACAAAACAAAGTCAGTACACATAGCAGCATCAATGCCAGTTTATTTAAAGAAGATATGACAGGATGCTAGCATGAACACCTTTAAAGTATAACTAACAACTTAGGCAGATGGCAACTAGCTTAATAGTAGTTATCTTACCTTTAAAAACTACACGATGCTAGAGAAATCCTTAATCTTCCGAGACTGTCAGGTTAGTGCAGTCTGCGTGTCAGTCCCTTCCGGAGCCATTCGGGTCAATGTAATGCTTCTGAAGGGAGACCAGGACTGACAGCACAGGCACGCAGACAAGATGTCTGCACTGATGCCTGGCTTCCAGTCTTGGAAGATTAAAGCTTTCTGTAGCATTGTGTAGCTTTTAGAGGTAAGATAACTATTATTAAGCTAGTTGCCATCTGCCTAATTATTGCAGGGTCACTTTAACTAAGTTGGTAGTTCCGCTTTAAGTACCAAAAACGTGTAAAGACACGTAAAAATAACAAGGACTGGTTGAAGTTTTTATGGCTTGAACGAATGCAAAAGTCAGTGGTCATAGTAAGGTGGTAAAAGTCGGTTACTTCTGATTAAAAAAGCCTATTAAGATAAGTACATATATACCCCCCCAGCCTGGCCCAAACACTGTTTGATACCCCCCACCCTTGTTTCCTTGCCCATTTGTAGCCAGTTCCCCATTTACACCCAGTGACCCCACCAGCCTTGTTCTCTGTCCATTCGTACCCACAGATCCCCACATACACCATCTGACACCTGCAGCCTTGTTCCCTGTCCACTCGTAGTCATAGATCCCCACATGCAGTGCTGACTCCCTGTAGCCTTGTTGCCTGACCACTGGCAGCCAGTGATCCCCACATATGTCTGACCCCCTGTTCACTGGTAGTCACAGAGTCACACATATATGGTCTGACCCCCCCCAGCCTTGTCCCTTTGTCCAATGGTAGTAAGTCCTTATGCACACACCACCAGCCTTATACTGACCCCCAACCTAGCTCCGCTGGTAGTCACAGAACCCCATATACTGTTTGACCCCCCCCCCCCCCCACACCCAGTCTGGTTTCACTGATAGCCACAGAACCATACATTACTCTGTCTGACATTCCAACCTTGTTCCATTGGTAACTAAAGAATCACACATACACGGTCTGTTTCCCCAGCCTTGTTCCATTGTTAACCAAAGAATCACACACACAGTCTGCTTCCCCAGCCTTGTTCCACTAAGCCCAGAGAGAAGGTTCTCCTCTGATGCAGGGTCTGACTCCTACATTTTTAGTCCGGATCCAAACCAAATTTGTCAAGCCCTGAGTTAAATATTTAGGTTCATCACTTTTTTCATTCTGTGTGACTCAATAAGCTATGTACTATAAATATTATATATAAAAACAATCAATTTATAAAGAAATCCAACATACACTGATGCAGAATGAATGTTGCTGAGTCCCAGGTCTTGACTACTCTTTGAAGGCGTTTTGTCATCGACTGGGGACACAAAGCCATCTGCATCATCTTCCAGCTGATCTAAGAAGGTTCGTACACTGAAACCAGGCTTCATAGTAACTGCAAAATCTGTGTTCACGTTGCTGTCATCCTCTGACCCTTCCTCTTCTTCCTGCACATGCCAAGGGTAGACAGAGAAGACAAATGTACTAGAGTGGTATTATCACACCAAACACAGCATATTAGGTACACTGAAAGCTCTCCAAGAAAGCAAAAGAACAAACAAATGGAGCCATTTCAAACCAGATTAGTACAAAATCACCAGAACACAAATCAGCAAGGTTAGTAAAAACACAGTTCAATAGTCATGATTCCTTATGTGCTAAAGCTTCAATAATCAGTAAACATGAAATTGTTTACATGTTCCAATACAATGCAAACAACTTGTAAATGACAGAATAACCCAGTGTAAAATGAAAAAAGGACTAGTTAAATAAATGAAATAGTTAAAGCAATAGAAATGTGTGAAAATAAATGCCCCATCAATTATTTTTCATCATTTTTTGGCCATGTACAGAGTTATTACAATACTGTCAGATGTGAAGGTCAAGAGTATTTGAAGTATAAAGAGTCCCCCCTCCCACCACTTTCACTATGTAACACTGCTCGACTAAGAGCAGCAAAACTGTCCAGATGAATTGCAGCTACAGACAATCTTCAGTAAGCATAGGGGACAAACCTGTCCTCCTTCATCATGGAGGTCAGGGATTTCCTTATGCTCACAGCCAGAAGATTGTCCCTCGCTTGCAGCGGTCTGGTCCGATGACCAGATTCCACATCTGAGAGGAAGTGGCAATAAAAGGGTTGGGAGGGGGACTCTAGAATTCAACTGCTCTTGAACTACACATCAACAGTATTGTAAGAATGCTTTACATGGTCAAAAAAACGGGTACCAACTGGTAATTTATTTTCACACATTACTATCCCTTTAACATTATCAACCTACATAACTGATGCAGCACATTAAATATTTTTTGTTTTAGATTAAAAAACAAAAACACAACAAGCAGCGTATCATCCTTTCCTTGGTATGCCCATTGTCAGGAGATTTCATACATGCAAACCCCCTCCACACATTTTGAATTATGTCACTACCAGTAGGGGGAGTGCCATTGTTGAACAGAAAAAACAGCACATTATGTGGTTCTTCATACAAAAAAATGCTATTGCTTTGACTAAGTTTTTAGGCTTCTATTTTTTTTTTTTTTTAAGGGGCCTGATCACAATAAATGGTTATAAAAGCAAAATATAAATGTAGACTAAATTAAATTTACAAATTGCTATATCGCCACTTAAAAAGTGTATCCTATATGAAGGGCGTGAAAAAAATAAATACAAATAAAAGAAGCTGAGTCAACTGAGTTTAAAGGGATAGTAATACTTAAGTATTACTAATCCCTATAGTAAAGCCCTACAAAAAAAACCATATTGCCCCCAGTGTCATCTCTCAAACCTTTATGGTTTGAGAGATGAACCCTTCTAAAGTTGCCCTCTCCCTCCCCATTCCCCGTATTCAGCATTCTAGCTGACTGCAGGGAAGAGAGTCGTACGACTTTCAGGCGGCTCTCCAGCACAGCTTGATCGCATTAACTAAAAAACTTTCACTGAAATGGTCTTCTACGTGTGCTTGGTTTGCAAGCACACGTAGAGGACCGTTTTAGTGACAGATTTTTTTTTTTTTTTTTAATTAACGCGATCGCGGCTCTGCTGCAGAGCCGCCTGATGATCTATGACCGGATTTCCCTTCAGTCAGCTACAACTCTGACTTCGGGGAAGTGGGAGGGAGAGGGCAACTTCAGAAGCGATCATCTCTCAAACCATAAAGGTTTGAGAGATGAATCTGGGGGCTATACTTTTTTTTTTTTAGTAGGGCTTTACTATAGGGATTAGTAATACTTATAAGGAGGCAATTAAGGGATGCATGTATGTGAAGGAGCCAGAGGTAAATTTCTAGGACCTCAGGTTTCCTGTGATTGTTCCACTCTTCTAGTTAATTTAGAAGAAATGAAACTTTAGTGTGAAAAGTACATTTTGTACCCCTAAGCGCAGAGAAATCAGATCAGATAATGGGCAGGCTCACCAGACTAACAGTGGGTTAGATTTGGCGAAAGGAATTGAGTATTTCAGTTTTATTATATTGTGAAACTGGAAGATGTAACATTTGCCAATTGTTTTTATGAAGCCAACTTCTATAATAAAAACTACAAAATCTTTTCAAAATTTAAAAACAAACAAAAAACCCCAAGGCCATAAAATCCATGAGGCCATTCAATCTGCTAATAACAAAAGAGACTTTATAGTCTGAGGGTCGCATGCACAATAGAAACTGGATCCGATCTGGGGCATACCAAGTGCATCACAGGGAACAAAAAAATCCCCACAATTCCTATGGATTTTAATGGTGCTTTTAACCTCTTAAATGCTATAGGGTTCTCCAGCACACTGAAGCAATGAACTGGAGACCTCTCTGTCATTCAACCCCCTATGTAATCATTGGGAATCTGTATATAAAATCTAATTTTTGGCAGATTCCCACCCAAACTATTTCAGTTTATTGTATCAAATTAGACCTTGCATTAACCTCTTGGATTCTAGGGCAGTGTCTCTAACACTCAAGGGTTAAAGGGGATCTATCACCCCTATACAAGTTAGTCTTCTTAGATTATTTATCGAATATGTTCAAAATTGTATTCGTTTTTTTTCTTTTTTAACGCTATTCAGGCGAAAAATAATGTTTAAAGAGTGCGCTGCACCAGACAGACTGCGGTTACCTGCTCTGTTTCGCAGTCTGTCAACTCTGCCTCGACTCCCCTCCTTCCAGCCTCTTCCGAAGATGAAGGCTTCTGTCTGTAAGCTGAAGCAATCTCATTGGCTAGATATCGATCTCTGCCAATGAGATCGCTCCAGGTTACAGACAGAAAGCCTTCATCCTCAGAGGAGGCTGGAAGGAGAGAAGCAGAGGCAGAGTTGACAGACTGAGGTACAGAGCAGGTAACCGCAGTCTGTCTGGAAGGTGCAGCGCACTCTTTAAACATTCATTTTTGCCCGAATAGTTTAAAAAACAAAAACAAAAAAACAAACAAATGAATACAGTTTTGAACATATTCGCTAAATAATCTAACAAGACTAACTTGTATAGGGGTGATAGAGCCCCTTTAAATACAAAGTTAGACACACCAAATTCAGTTTACAACTCTAAATGCTCTGTAGAGGTGTTATTTTGGGGTATATTATAACTGTGGAACACACAAATATATAATGACTGCGCTATGTACCAATGCTTATTTGGCTTTAATATATGTACTAGTAAATTGTAGTATTGTTAATACAAAATCTTCACTTTATGTAGGTTTTCCAGATCATTACACAAAAAGTGCCACTTACCAAGTTTGTTGAGTTTAACCCTTTGAGTGCCACAGGGATATCCAACAGAGACCCCTCTGAAACTCAAAGGGTTAGAGAGACTGTAATGGAGGTGAAATTGAAAAAGAAAAACCCTTTATTTTATAGGTCTCTTGTGCCATCCCTTTTAGCAACGTCAGTTCTTTAATTCACAAGCAGCAATCTGGTTGCCTGGCCAGATAACACTACATAAATCCGGTAACTAAGGTACTCGGCCAAAAGGTAGATTATTCCTCTTGTCAGAATGCTTTCACAGATACCAACACTAAACGTTTGCTGCAGTTCGTATTCTGAACTCTCCCAGAAAATTTACAGTTGTGGGAACTCTCCCCCTCGGTCTGAACGCTGACTAGGTTTACCATTTCTCCCTCTGATTGTAGTCCATGTCACTGAAACAGGTGGGAGGGGGAAATTCAAAAAGGTCTCGCTAAAAAAAAAATTCTCTCTATATATATATCTATATCCATTTTTGATTTAAAGGGACAGTAACGTCTATAAGAAAGCTTCTCTCAGAGTCTTCTATATGGTTTTTATAACATATATCGTTGTGTTTAACTAATTACATGTTTGTATTTCAAAAGATATTAAAGCTGAAAGGATCCCCCTCCAGCCTCTTCAGACCGCCTCCGCTTAGAGCTGCATTCCGTTTGTGGGACCAGAGGGATGCAGAGAGGGACAATCTTCAGTTAGTAAATATAAGGAAAACCCTGCCCCCCTGACGAAGGAGGGCAGGATTTTCATTTTGCTTACTGAAGATTGTCCCTCCCTGCATCCGCCCGGACCAGAGAGGCAGCGTGATGAGGCTAGAAACTGGTGAGGGGGATCCTTTCAGCTTTTAATATCTTTTGAACCACAAACATATAAGTAATTAACCATAGTTATTTAGGTTATAAAAACCACATAGAAGACTTGGAGATAAACTTTAACCATAGACATTCTTTACGTGCTGCCTCAGGTAGAAAGTAATTTGACAAGTGGCAATGGACTTATTTTATATACTAATGGCAACTCAAAGTAAAGGCACTGCGAGTTAGATGCACTATTAGGAACTGGAGCAATTCTGGGGAAAGCAACTATACCACCGGGGGCAAATAAAAATCCTCAATGATTTAACTAGGGCTTTAAATACACTGAAAGTTAGAAAGGACTTTAACACACTGAAGTAAATGGTAGTTTTTCAGGATTTGTGTAGAGTCAATGCTCTTTTCATATCAGTCCTGTAATATCAGCAGGTTAGAATATTAAGCTGTCAGTGCTTTACCACAGGAGTTCAGCTGGTTTACCTCAGAATTACAACTCTTTCACTTGATGAATAATACCCAAAGTGTCTGATTGCATAAACTGCAAGAAGAACTTTGAAAAGACTACATTTTGTTTAGATTGTGCGGACAATTCCTTACAACAGTGGTTCTCTACCTGTGGGTCGGGACCCCTTAGGGGGTCGAATGACGATTTGCCAGGGGTTGCCAAAACCATCAGATATTTATATTTCAATTCATAACAGTAGCAAAATTACAGAGATGAAGGAGCAACAAAAATAATTTTACTGTTAGGGGTCGCCACAACTTGGGAAATTTTATCAAAGGGTCACGGCTCTAGAAAGGTTGAGAACCGCTGCCTTACAAGCTAGGATGAAACTGAAAGAGAAACATGAAACCATTACCCAAGAACACTTTCTGTATCCACAACTATACTTGGGAGTCTCTGGTACTAGAATGCAAGAAAGTGGAGCATTTGCTATTTACAGAAAGCCATAAATTGATGTGCTATTTGCGATTTCTCATATTTTGATGCAAGAAACATACTAATGCCTTAATGCGGAATAACACATCCCTCTAAATTAACGGCAAAGTTAGCACATATGCCTAAATTAATATTCAAGTTAAGTAGACTTATAAAAACGTGTGCTTTTTGCTTTGCTGAATTATGCTCAATCACCAATTCTCTCACAAAACGGCAGACATTATTGCCATGTCCACTTATTGAAGCACATGCACTATACAAATTAGCAAGTGTTTGCCAATTTAGAAAAGTCATGAGAAATTCACTAACATTTTGGTGCCAATCTTTTTGTCATCAAAAGTAAATGTGATTGCTCGTTTCTTGCATTCTTCCTTAAAACCTCATTACCGGGTCTACAGGAACGGAGCCTCATTCTTGGCTAGAGACTTTACAAGCAGCCACACCCACACTGTGGATGTACCTTACTTATTTCACTAATTCATCACACCCATTCAAATTAAAGGGATAGTAATGTTTCACAAAAAAGCAGCTCTGATTAATCTTCATAGTATTTGGGCCATGAAGAACATTATTTCAATACTGTCAGAGTTGTAGTTCAAAAGCAATTAAATAAAGTATCCCCCTCCTGCCACTTTCACTGATGTAACACTGATCACCTCAGAGTGACAAGACTGTCCAGATAAGGAAAAACCTGTCAAGAGGGCAGGGTTTTCCTTATGATCCCAGTAAGAAGATTGTCCCTTTTTGTGAGCTGTCAGGTCAAGTGACCGGATGGCTTACACTAGGTAAAATTAATTTCTCTTGAACTACAACTCTGAAAGTATCGAACTAACACTCTCCATGGCCCAAATACCATAAAGCTTAATCGGAGCTGCTTTCTTTGTGAAGCATTACTATCATTTTAAAGAAACAGCTAACACCAAAAAGTAAGATGGGTTACATACAATTTTAAGTATCATGTACTTTCATCTAGCGTCTGTACAATCTACAAAATGTAGTTATTTGAGATTATGTCCCTAAGCCTACATTTTTAATGCAGGTGTACACCATCCTATACAGCAGGTGTAGCCAGCACTAGTCCTCAAGACCTACCAATAGTGCATGTTTTCAGGATATCAGTCAGTTCAAATAGTCAACCTGTGCTCCAGCTGGGATTTCCTGAAGAACTGCAATACTGGTAAGTCTTGAGGACCGGGGTGGGGTAGACAATTTGGTTGATTGTAATACACAGCTAGTGCTATTAATGCACTGTGAAAAAGCTCACTGCTTTTCTATTCAGAAAGATGGATATCTTACGTCAGGCCCGTTAACATGATGGCATGTAGTACAACATATTTAGGGGTGTATGACCCAAGACCATTTTTAAGTGTTAAAGTGGGCATTTTATTATACAAGTAGCATCATTTGGACTTTCAGAGCCCTGCTTATGGTGTAATTCAATAAGCTAAAGATGAGAAATTCTGTAGCAAACCAAGTGCACCATAGGAGACAAATACAACATCCCCAATGACTTTTAACCCCTTGAATGCTACAGGTTTTCAATAAATCACAAGAGGTTAAAACCTGCATTTATATCAATAGTAATGTTTCGTTACAACCCCCAACTAAAAAGTCACAGCTGGTTTGCTCCAGAACTGCACCCCTTTAGCCAACTGAACTGAACCTAATAAAATATATGCATAAAGTTGGGAAATTCTGGAATAAACCACCGGCACTGTAGGGGACAAATACAAACTCTCCAAATTTCCACTGATTTAAATGTGGCGTTTACCCCCTTGAGTGCTGGAGACGCCTCCTAAGCATTCCTTTATAATACACTGGAGACCTTTCGAGCATTCAATTGATTAAATAAGAAAAACAAAATCAAGTTTACAATCAATAGAAGGTTTTATTTCTCTACTATGGTGCACTACTACCTCCAGAATTGCAAAACCTTAGTCTATTGAATTACATGTCCTGGTTTCCCAGGTATGCAAATCTTGTTTTTACTGTCCTGTAACGAGAGATCCAGTGTTATAAAACATTTCATACACAGAATAGACCGGAAAGTCTTCATTCCATAACCCTTTAGGGACCAGTAGGGAGTTTAATGCACTGCAGGGCAATGCGCTGCATATCCCTCTGGTCCTTAAAAGCTTAGCAAGCCTTGGTGCAAGTATAAGGAGCGAGAGAGAAAGCAAACAGGGAAAACATGAAAAAAAGCTGCCAAGGTCCTCCAGAGATTACAACACAGAAGCCAATGCAATCACACCAATGGATTGTGTCTGGAAGCTTGTACACAGCTGGATGTAATGAAGCGGCTACTGATTTTTGGAAAGCACTGCAAGGAATCAATGCGCTGATTATAGGGACACAATCAGTAAAAGGGTTGATTCGTGGGGATTTTGAGGCAGATTTAGCAGTTATAGTTAGCAGCTGAAGTCTGTCACCTTTACCTCCTGGATGAATGATGCAGTTTCACCCTCGATTATTGGTTGCAGTAAAGGGCTTCTCCGCTTGCTTGAGGGTGATCCCTGTGGTGGGTGTTAACAAGTGTTACACTGTGAAGCCCTGTCTAACAAAACATCCCAAGGCTTATCTTAGTGTCTACTGAGCCTAGGCAGAGCAATTATACTCCTCCTCTCACTGGCAACACCTACTGATTATGCAAGTGTAAAACAGCAGTGATTGGATGATGAACATAGATACGAACAGCAGTGCGCTTAACTAGATCAGCTAAACGGTGTTTATATTGCTAATCAGAAATCCAATTTAGTACTTCAATCCTCACATATGAAATAAACAAGCTATCGTTTAGTTTGAAGCTGGTTTAGAGTAATTACAGACAAAAAAACATTCTTTGCTACTGTGGGGTGGGGGGTGGAATCTTTGCATTCCAATCCCACTTTATACATAAAGTGTTGTATGTACAAAAGAAGAAGAGGGCCAATTCTGGGGCAAACCAACAGCACCATAGGGAAGAAATAGCAAGACCTCTTGATTCAATGGAGATTTAAGCCACTAGAATGCTACGTGTTTCCACTGTATTTCAAAGAAATGCGCTGAAGACCCTTCAAGCATTCAGTTAGTTTAAAAGCAATTATAGTGTGCGTGTGTGTGTGTTGGGGGAGTGTTTTGTCGCCTGTGGTACAGTTGGTTTGTCCAGAATTGCTCCTCCTCGTTTGTCCACTTATCTTCTCAATGCGTCCCCGTTATATGTTCAATTCCATTTATGTATTTCTCTCTTCCAACCCCCCACCCTTTACATTTGTGTCCCCTCCCTTTCAACAGTGCGTGACAGAAAACTACAAGGGACAGATTGAGGCCTTTCCCAGCCCATGACCCACTGACATTCAGTCACTGGCACACAGGCTTGAAAATCTACCAACATTTGAATATTTGCTTGTAAAAAGTACTGACTTCTTAGATTATGATCATTTGTATAGACTGGCTTCCCATTAAGGATATAAACATGTTTACTTGAGCAAGGGTGTAGAAAGCAATATGGTTTATCAACTCACTGAAAAGGGGAAAAATAGCAGTAGACCCTAGACTACAACTCATCATTCGTTGGCAACAAGAGGAATTTTAATCCATTGGCAGCTGGAAAGCCACACATTTCCCACCCCTGCTCTAAAGGGCTGAAGCTATGTAGACATTTTTCAGTGCCAGAAGAGATTTTGTGGTCTCTTACTTGAAACGCAATAAAAACGAAGTTTGAGGGTTTACCTTTTCCCTCTTGACGTATTCTTCTCATTCTGATAGGCACCATCGTGCTGATGAGAATACAGGAGAGATCCTCCTTCCCGGTGGTCTGTCAGTAAGCTGGAGCACTCACATTAGCAGAGATCAATATCTAGCCAATGAGAGTGCTCCAGCTTACTGACAGACCAGCGGGGAGGAGGATCTCCTGTATTCTCATCTGCAAGATGGTGCCTATCAGAAAGAGGACAAGAGGGAAAAAGTAAACCCTCAAACTTAATTTCTATCACTTTTTAAAAACAAAACAAAACCCAGCAGTTAGAATCGGTATAATAAACGGATTAAAGCAAACTTATGCTTAGGTGATAGTTCCGCTTTAAATGTAATCTCAAGTCTGACACAGTTTCCGCTGATAAATATTTTAGCATCAACATTCCACTTGCACATTTTATGAGCAGCGATGTTTTGTACCTAAAAAAAGGCCTGAGTACAATCAGGAGTACATTTATTCTTATACAGGGCTAAAATAGATGCAGTCCTTAAATTTTAACTTTTTACTCTACAAAGTTGACCAGGGAAAGTTAAATCATTGCCAGTTTTGACCCAATTTAAAAATTGTAGCCATCATCACCAAATGCATTGGGAGTTAATTCACAACTTAACAGCCCATAAAGATCCCCTTTTTCTGCCGAAGGGATGTTCTCTACCAATTAGCTCAGTCCCTGAGATGAACGCTTTACTTGAGATATCTGTACTACACTTCCCAAATCCAAATGGTAGGCATTTTTAAATAAACCAGGTTTTGCCAGTTATTCATATTCTGGTTAATTGATTGTGTTGGTCTTGACTGTACTTTTTACAAGGTCAGATGGTCATCTTTAAGAACATATGCCCAAACCTATAATGTATTATTCTATGTGAAATCTTAATCGTTATTTGTACTGTGGCAAAAGGATGCTGCCGACTACTACATTAATACCACATTTTATATAAAATACTTGTTAACTTTGCAACTGTTGTAGTCTGAAGGGCTTGTATGCAAAAAAGAAAACTGAAAATTATTTTTGTTGGTCTAGTGTATATACAGGAAAAATATAAACGCCAGCAAATGGGACATTACACTACATGGGAAACATCTGAGTAAAACAAGGATTATTCCTGCCGCTGGAAGATTTTTCACAACTTGAGCTATAGCTACTTTTAAAATAATTGTTTAAGTGCCAGTAGTACCCAACTTATTACAAAGCAATGCACTGGGTACCCCTCTGGCACTCAAAGGGTTAAACATCTCAGCCGTGGGAGTAGCCTTGTTTTTCTCAGCAGAAAATAGGATTTTAGTCTTACCTGTTAAATCCTTTTCACTTAGTCCATACAGGTCACTGGTACCATGGGATGTGTAGTCCCCTTTAATAGGCAGGAACAATTATGCAAATAATTTGCAAGGGGCGGAGCCTCCCCTCTTACTTAAGCCACCTTCTGGCCAGAGCCACCCATATTGATTTGAGACCCTAAACTGACCCCAGGTAAGCAAAAAGAAAGACTCCTGTGAGCATGCCCGAACGGTCTCCCACTGAATGCCACAGGAGAGCCAAGACTGGTCCCTTGACAGGGTGGGAGACCAGTGACCTGTATGGACTAAGTGAAAAGGATTTAACAGGTAAGACTAAAATCCTATTTTCACTGTCGTCCAATACAGGTCACTGGTACCATGGGATGTACAAACATTGAGCTGATCCAGAGGCGGGAAGTAAGGCAAGGACCAGGCGCAAGGCCCAAGTCACTAGAACTGTTAACCAGTTGATAACATAGCCCAAACTGTAAGTGTCAACGGACACCAAGCAAGGGAACAATCCCTGAACTTAACACAGCACACGGAACACGAGCCAACCGGGCTCAACAGTAAGGAAGCACTAAGGATCACAGAGCGGAAGATCTACACAGGCAAGACTGCCTCCAGGACCTTCCTTCCAAAGCTGGCATCAGCCGATGCCAGTACATCAACTCGGTAGTGCTTAGAAAAAGTGTGCACAGAGGACCAAGTGGCCGCTCTGCACAGTTGATCAGCAGAAGCTTGATTCTTGTAGGCCCAGGAGGCCCCAATAGATCTGGTGGAATGGGCAGTCACCCTGAAGGGAACATGCTTATTCCTCAACTTATAGGCTTCACGGATGGTAGCCTTAATCCAAGAGGCAATGGTAACTTTGGAAGCCGGTCTTCCTGCCCTAGGCCCCTCAGGAATGACGAATAGAGCGTCAGACTTCCTGATAGATTCGGTGCGGTGAACATAAAACTTGAGGCAACGCACCACATCCAACAAATGGAGATCTCTTTCCTTGTCAGATGAAGGATTAGGGCAGAAAGAGGGAACCACAATCTCCTGATTGATGTGAAACTCAGACACAACCTTGGGTAAGAATTCCTTGGTAGTGCGAAGCACAGCCTTATCCTTGTGGAACACCAGGTAAGGAGGTTTACAAGACAATGCCTGTAACTCTGCCACCCGGCGTACTGACACAATAGCCAAAAGGAAGGCCATCTTCCAAGTCACAAGACGTAATGGAATGGAAGCCAAGGATTCAAACGGTGGTCGCTGAAGAACTCCCAGCACCAAATTGAGATCCCACTGGGGAGCAGGACTCTTGAAGGCAGGTCGAACATGAGTCACACCTTGGAAGAAGACTTTCACATCAGGAAGGATGGCAATCCGTTCCTGGAAAAACACAGACAAGGCAGAGGTCTGAACTTTGAGGGAACTCAGACTGAGCCCCTTGTCCACACCGTCCTGCAAGAAGGCCAGGACAGTGGGAAGATGGAAGTCAAGAGACAACTGCTTGACAGAGCACCATGTCACGAAAGTTGACCAAATGCGATGATAGATCTTGGAAGACACAGGCTTACGAGCACTGAGCATCGTCGACACCACAGAAGGAGAAAAGCCTTTCTTAGCTAGAATCGAGGATTCAACCGCCATGCCATCAAACGGAGAGAGTGAACATCCTCTTTCCACAGATACCCCTGAAGAAGCAGGTCCGGACGGGCTGGAAGTGGGATTGGATCCTTCACTGACATGGCCATCAATTCCGGAAACCAGGACTGGCGAGGCCAGTTTGGAGCAATCAGGATGACAGGACAACGTTCTCTCTTCAACTTCTGAATAACTCTGATCAATAGAGGAAGAGGGGGGAAGATGTAAGCCAGGGAGAAGTCCCAAGGGATCGACAAGGCATCCACCGCTAGAGCAAGGGAGTCCCTCAGACGGGAGCAAAACACCGGAACCTTCCTGTTGTGTCTGGTAGCCATCAGATCCACCACTGGCATCCCCCACCGTTGAGTGAGCATGTGAAACACCTCTGGGTGAAGAGCCCATTCTCCGCTGTCGACGGTGTGACGACTGAGGAAGTCTGCCATGACGTTGTCCACGCCTGGAATATGAACTGCAGAGATGACAGGCACGTGATCTTCTGCCCAAGACAAAATATCCTTGACTTCCCACCAGGCGGAACCGCTTCTTGTGCCGCCTTGTCTGTTGATGTAAGCCACCGCCGTGGCGTTGTCGGACTCTACTCTGACTGGAAGACCGGTCAATTGAGACTCCCAGTGCCTCAGGGCCAGCCGGACAGCTCGAAGTTCCAGAACATTGATGGAGAGCATGGATTCCTCCAGACCCCATTTCCCCTGAGCACTGAAGCGACCCCAGACTGCACCCCAGCCCCGAAGGCTGGCATCCGTTGTGACTGTGGTCCAATGAGGAACTAGAAAGGATTTCCCTTTCAAGAGATGAGAGAGATCTAACCACCAGTGCAGACTCGACTCGACATGAGGAGGAAGAGAAACAGACAGATGTTGATGATCTGGATGATTCCTGCACGTCTGGATCACAAATCTCTGAAGATCCCTGGAGTGGGCCATGGCAAATGGTACTGCTTCGATCGTGGAAATGAACTTCCCCACTAAGGACGACAACTTCGGAACTGGAATTTCGTCCATGTCCAGAATCCCAGCCACTCTGACGGCTATCTGGTGAGCCACGTCCTCTGGAAGAAACACCATGCATTGGCGAGTGTCGAACAGGAGACCCAGGAACAGAAGCCTCTGAGAAGGAATCAAGTCCGACTTGTCCAGATTCAGGATCCATCCGTGACGGTTCAGGGTGTGCATGCACCTCTGCAACTGCTGGTGGAGAAGCTCCGCTGAGGAGGCCTTCAGTAGGAGATCGTCCATGTAGGGTGTCACTCTGATCCCATCCTGATGGAGCACCGCTGTCAAGGAGCCCAGCACCCGCTGGAAGACTTGAGGAGCTGTAGTCAGTCCAAAGGGGAGCGCTGTAAATTGAAAGTGTCCCCTGTGGCAGGCAATCCTGAGATACTTCCTGCTCTCTGGATGAATAGGGATGTGAAGATAAGCATCCTGAAGGTCCAGGGAGGCAAGAAACTCCCCTGGAGACATTGCTGCAATCACAGAGCGCAGGGACTCCTGGCGGAAGTGGGAAGTCACCACATAGGCATTGAGATCTTTGAGATCCAAGATGGGACGGGCTCCTCCGTCCTTTTTGGCTACCACAAACAGGTTGGAATAAAATCCTGAACCTGTGTCCCCCTGCGGAACCGTCTCCAGGACCTCTTTGTCCAAGAGATCCTGAATAGCGTCGTCGAACAGACGCCTTTTTGAGGGTTCCTGAGAAGGACGAGTAAAATGGAACCGAAAAGGAGGAAGGGAAGAGAAAGGGATCCTGTATCCCTCTGACACCACCTGAAGAACCCATGGGTCCGCCACTGACTCCTCCCAAGACCGGCGAAAGATGCGGAGACGACCGCCTACAGCCGGATGCGGACCCGGGTTCGGCGAGTCATGCCGAAGCAGTCTTGGAGGTCTTGGCCTTGGAGGCAACTTTGGGCCTCCAGGACTGTTTGGGCTTGGAGGAGGAGCGCGTAGTGGGAGGACCCGTTTGGGCCGAGGAGCGTGTCTCAGTCTGAAAGGAACGAAAGGACCGATTGCGTTTGGCTGGAAACTTTTTCTTAAAGACTGAGGGTAGAAGAGTACTTTTACCGCCAGTAGCCTCACTGATCATTTCTTTGAGCTCAGAGCCAAAGAGCAAATTCCCCTGAAAGGGCAAGGAAAGCAAGGCTTTCTTAGAGGCTGTATCAGCAGACCAAATTTTCAGCCAAAGAGCGCGTCTAGCCACCACAGAAGAAGTGGAGGCCCTCGCCATCATGCGCACAGCATCAAAAGCAGCATCAGCAACATAGTTCTGAGCTTCAGTGATATTAGCAAGAAGCTGCAACTGTTCAGATACAGGCGCATCCTGGCGAACCGCTTCAGTCAGTCGTTCAGTCCAGGCTGCAATAGCCCTATTAACCCATGCCACAGCAAAGGTGGGGCGCATGGCAGTGCCAATAGAGGCAAAAATAGATTTAAGAGAGAGCTCTAATTTCTTATCCGTCCAGTCCTGCAAGGCAGAGGCATCTGAGACAGCCAAAGCAGTAGATTTGGATAGTCTAGACACAGGAGCATCCACCTTGGGAGGATGAACCCATTTTGCCAGCTCCGCTTCGGGAAAAGGGTAAAGTTTGGCAAACTTTTTGGAGACAGAGGAAGATCTATCAGGATTCTTCCATGCCTCAGAAACCAGACGGGCAAGAGTAGGGTTAGTTGGAAAACAAACAACAGGTTTAGATGGCTTTTTCTGAAAAACATCAGTAGGATCATAAGTGGATTCCTGAGTCAGAGGAAGGTTGAGCGTATTCAGAACCGCTCTGATCAGACCCTCAGCCGAAACTTCAGGGTCACACTCATAGGGGTCCCCAATGGACCTGTTAGATTCAATAACAGTACGTTCCTCAGCATCAGAATCCTGTAAAAGTTCTTCTTCAGAAGAATCAGTGATATCAGGAGCTCCTTGTGGCTTAGGCAGGGAGGTCCTGATAGTAGAGGGGGTCTGCCAGACCTGGAGAGCCCCCTGTACCTGAGAGGGAAAGAGTTGAAGCGTGGATCTGAGATCCCTAGTGGCAGCTTTAAACTCCCTCACCCAAGATGGCTCAATAGCGTGGCTGGGAAGCCCAGGGTTGCTATCTTTATCAGTACAATTAGGGCATAGATCCCCCACATTATCGCAATCCAGCCCAATGTGGCAAGAGGAGCAAAACGCCATGGGGGTAGAAGACCCCCCAGCCTCCTTAGTCTTGGGTCTAGCCCCTAGCTCCAGTGAAGTAGACATGCTCACAGCGTCAATATACCCCACAACAAACACTATCACCCAGAAAAGTGTTAAAGATTAAAGTTTCACCCCAGAAAAGGTCTAAAAACGGACTTATCTGGCCAGCGAAGGGTTAATCTGGTGAGGAGAGAGAAGGCTCGGTCCCTGCGTAGTGTACTCGCCTTGGAAAAGTACCACAAAATGGCGGCCGTCATGACAGCCAATCAGAAACGAGCGCGAGCTAAGCGCTCATGGGAAATGTAGTTTTCCCTATGCAAGTACCCCAAACAGTGCCCGAAGCCCCCCTGAACCCCCTACATTAATAAAACACCAACCGGATGATAGAGCAGGAGCCTAGCATTAAAATGAGCCCACTCTGAAGTTGCTGTGACAAGCGGTTTCAGAGATATGTCCCAAACTGTGAATTCCCATAGAGAGTAAAGGAGCTCTGCTGCTGAGCGGGAAAAAGCCGCGCTTAAAGGCGCGGAACACCATTTTTAATAAAGTTTAGTAAAACATTAAAAAGTGCCCAAACAAGCATGAAATACATGAGAAACATAAATAAATGAATACCCAATGCTCCAAAACTCAGAGAATAACACAGAAATTGCATAAATAGTGATAATGCAATAAAAACACCCTATGAGTGCTGGAGTGTATTAAAACTCCCAAATACAAGCCCATCAAAGGGACACTGTGGGGACAAGTGGACCTTCAGCACTCAATGGGTGACTCACCTTTCTCGCAGACTTCTGTCTTCAGGTGACCATGATAGGGAGGGAAAGAACCAGAGGTAATTTCCCCAACAGGGGAGCTGCTTAACACAAGCTGTCCCCTCATCAGGTATAGGTCCACAGAAATCCCTGGAAGCTGCACTAGCCACTTCGGGTGAGGGCATTCACAGCCATGGTCACCCTCCTAATGGTGGTATTCCATATTTGAAGAAAAAATAATAAAACTCTAAGAAGCATAGCTGTTCTCTGCCTGGTGTGCAAGCACACCAGGAACAAATCAATATGGGTGGCTCTGGCCAGAAGGTGGCTTAAGTAAGAGGGGAGGCTCCGCCCCTTGCAAATTATTTGCATAATTGTTCCTGCCTATTAAAGGGGACTACACATCCCATGGTACCAGTGACCTGTATTGGACGACAGTGAAAAAGAATTACAATTATATATAGATTACTGCTCCTTTAAATCATCATTGTACAGGTACATCACTAGAACAATGCTTTAGAATCCCTCTGCGTGCCACAAGTACTGTGGGGTTAAGTGTCTGTACAGGACATTGCCAGTATAGCACAACATGTTCCATGCACAACGGAACATTTCTCTTTGTCCATCAATAGGGCACAATGAATTCACCTGTATGTGCTCTGACATATGACACCTACTTTTTCTTTTTAAGCCTGAATTAATTCTCTACCTGGCGACAGAACAAAGCCTCCACTTTTTTTTTTATTACATTGGCTCTAGAGAATTCTGGGACAGTTCTAGGGGAAATGCCAAATGTTGTATTGATTAAAATAGTAAATTAAAAATAAAAAATGTCCTTTTTGAGGCACACTCATTTTAACCCTTTAGGGACTAGGGATGTGTACTTACAGAGTTAATTATATGAAAAAACTTGAAAGCCAATTCATAGAAGTACTACCTATAGTCATTTAGGACCATATGCACGAAAGCAAGGAGGAGCAATTCTGCATCAAACCAGACACATCACGGAGGACAGACGCACATACATAACATTTCAAAATGTGCTCTGGACCTCTCTACTATGTTAAAAGCCCCATTTAAGTAAAAGTGAATTTTTATTGCTTGCTATGAGGCAGTTGTGTTACCACAGAATGGCTTCACTTTATAATTTGAACTGGATCACTGGCAGTTTCACGTTTAAAGGGATAGTAATACTTAATATGTAAAAAATATATATTGTAGTGTTTATTCCCCCGAGTAAAAAGAGGGTACCCTCACTGCTGAAAGGTGTTTTATTCAAAAGTTATTACAGCTCAAAGTTGAATTTTTAGGTGCAATATCACAGTGGCCTGAAATTTACAGTGGCGCTGTTGGTACACCATCCTATGGACAGCTCTGGTCCGTAGACTATAAATCTCCACAGGATGGTGTAGCAACAGCGCCACTGCACGATTTTAGGACACTGTGATACTGCACCTAAAAAAATTCAGCTTTGAGCTGTAATAACTTTTGAATAAAATACCATTCAGCAGCGGGAGTACTCTTGTTTTACTCAGGGGGATAAACCCTACAACATTTTTTTTTTTACATTCTAAGTATTACTATCCCTTTAACCTCTCACTCATTTCTTTAGAGCGGTTGGCTAAAATAATTTAAAACTTGCACTACAGAGAATTCCATTTTTTAAAGAAGCCAAATTTCCCCCTTTACTTCACCCTTAAAGTGACAGTAATACTTCAATTTAATTTTATATTGTAGCCATTAAAAAAACATTAAAAACAATATAAGTCTTATCTCTCAAACCTTTATGGTTTGAGAGATATTCGCAAGTAAAGTTTCCCCCGAGTGACGTCAGCGCTCTAGCTGACAGATTTGGAATCTGGTCCGCAGACCGGCCGGCGTCTCTTCAGCAGAGCCAAGATCGCAAGATATAAAAATAACTACTTAAATGGAATAGTCTACAAAGTGTGCCTGGTTTGCAAGCACACTTTGTAGATCGTTCTAATGAATTAGTTATTTTTATATCTTGCGATCTTGGCTCTGGCCACCGGCTGGTCTGCTGACCGGATTCTAAGTCTGTCAGCTAGTTGGCAGACTTGACTGATTCAGCCAGTCAGGGGGAAACTTTACTTGCGAATACCTCTCCAACTATAAAAGGTTTGAGAGATAAGACTTATATCGTTCTTAATGTTTTTTAATGGCTACAATATAAAATTAAAGTATTACTATCACTTTAAGCACTAGAAGGGAGTGCAACGCATTTCAAAGCAATGTGTTGCGCACGCCTCTTGTCCTTAAAGCATTAACCTTTTGAGTTGCAGAGGGGTATCTGAAGCATTGCTTCTCAATATATCAGATGCCTTCTGGTACTCAAGAGGTTAAAAGAAATGGACAAGTCTAAGGAAAAGCACATAAAGATTCCCTGAAGCCCTCGGTTAGGTCTTGCTATGCCTGTGTGTGTAGATGGCATGGAGTGTCTGTATGATCGGTGCATGAAGAGCCCTATGCAGAAAGCAAATGAGCAGCAGTTCTTGAGCAAACCAACTGCACGACAAGGATGGATGAAAAGTCCCATTGATTAAGACCGGGATTTTAACCACTCAGCTGCAATACACTGAAGACCTCTAGAATTCAATGGCTTAAACATTCCATTCAAAAATAAAGGGGAATTCTGAGATTTTGTATTTGTCCCTTTTAGCCCAGTTGGTATGTTCTAGAATTCCATGTCTAGCTTATTGACTACACCCACAGATGTGTAATGCACTGAAGAATAATAGGAGAAAACATATTACAGTATGTAATGCGTCCTTAAAGGAGCAGTGCATTCCCCCCTGAAATAGATACTGTTTCTTTTCCTGCTGGGAAATATAAATTTCCAATAATTTTATTAAAGGAGCAGTGCATCGTAGAAAGAAAAAAAAAATCATTTTCTTAATAAATGCAGCATTGGGAAGACCATCTAACTCTCCAAAGTGGCCTCACAAACTTTAAGTGGAACACTTTTGAAATCACTGAAGTCATTATATAAAGAGCTTTCAGGACCATCTATATGCTACCAATTCTTTGTTTCTATGGTTTGAGATACTTGTCTTTATTTGTCAGTTATCCTGGCAAGAAATGGCAGTTGGGAGGGGGAGTGGAATAAGTCTCTGACACACCAGGATGTGCCAGCCACTGCTGCCTAATTTTCATAAACTGACGCTTGAATAAAGCTAAATATATCAAACTAAAGTTTTAAATAAAGGATGCCCAAGATAAATAAAAACAAATTTTTTTTTTCCTCAAAATCATGCAAGGCATTAAGCGTTGGTTCCACAAAAGTGTACAGTTCGTTTTTCACCAGTCTATAAATTCAGCTGGTTTCCTCTCTCTTTTGCACATTTTTACTTTAAACCTCCCATATTGATCAAAAGCAAGCCAAGTCAAGGTAATCTGAAAAAAAGCGAATGACTGGAGAAGGCTGGGAGAATTTGAATAATGTATATCACCAGAGTGATATAAATAAAAAGCAACACTCTGCCCACTGCAATAGCAACAAAACTCTTGTTAAACTAAAAGGCATATCGGACAAAAATAAAAACATATATTTGTTTTTTCTTCTCCCCATAACATGCTACTGTCCTTCTATCAATTTTGTCTTAGGAAGCACTGCACATTTACATTGCAATATTCTATTATGTTGACTAGGAAGTGTGAGCTGTAATAACAGTCAAAAACAAAATCTTCCAGCAGTGGAAGTACGCTGGTCTTACTCAGCAGGAAAAGCACAAACACTTTTTTCATGACTTGGCCAATTTTTTTTTTTTAACTGTTGTTTACGAGAGAGAGCTCTTTATTTTTCTGTTTAAGCAAATTAGGCAGCACTGGTTGACACAGCCTGTTGTATCAGATATTAACATTCCACTCTCCCTCCCAACTGCCACTTTCTACCAGGAAGTACTCGCTAATTTATAAGCTGACAAAAAAGAAATAAAGCAAAATAGCTCAATCTATCGTTTTCAATGAACAAACTGTCAGCCAGTGATGCCTAATTTACATAAACAGACAAATAAAGAGCTCTCTCTCAAACACACACACTAGTTTTAAAGCCCATGTACACAGGCCAACACTGGGAATGCTGCGGTCAAGCGCAGTACGGACTGCCCAAAAGTGCCACGGCTGATACGGAGTGGGCGCTCCGAATTCAGACCGTAGTCCTCTCTGCGCACACGAGGTGAGCAGAGGAATCCGGTCTGAATTCGGAGCAACCCACTCCAAATCAGCAGCGGAGTGGGCAGTCTGTGTTGTGCATGACTGTGGCACACGCAGCCGTCTCTACTGAGCATGACAGCTTCCGACAAACATCCTTAGTGAATTATAATATAGCATATGGCCAACTACTGATTTTGTCAGTGCTTTCAAATATAAAGTGTTAGCTCCACTATAACCCTTTGAATGTCAGAAGGGTATCCAATGCATCGGATACCTCTCTGCCACTCAAAGGGTTAAAGCATACTCAACAGCAAGAGGATTAATATGATTAAAAGCACAAACTATTCAAATACAAAAATGCACACAAAAAAAAAAACCCCAATCTGTTTTATTTAAATAGACTACTGCTGTAAAATGCGTGGGATAAAAACAGTAGGATAGCTTTCACCACTTGAATAAACAAAACAATTGCATGCAGACACTAGTGACTTACAATGACTGGGATGGTATTTGTTCGATAGAGAATCTGCTTGAACAGCCTGTATCTGTCATATAACGGTTTCATCACCTGCCTCTCATTCTTTGTTACCTGCAATCCAAAAAAGATATAGCTTTGTATATTTGCTAGTGAATTCTCTATAGAACTGTGCTGTTCCAGCACAATGACACATCATAACCTGCACACCTATTGTATCCACGGAGAGCTGAAGACTGCTGGAGGACAAATCTTCAATGTTGTGTAACAAGATATTAATGGATGGAAATATTCTTGGGAAAGCATGAGCGATGTGTGATCAAGGCACCTTTCACTGATACAATCTAACTGGAAACACGTGCCATTTTATCACTAGGGAAAGTTCCATTCAATCCTGTGTTATCAGTTCATTTCAGTTCCGTCATAATGCTGTATGGTAGTTACGTACAAAAGCGAAGTGGAGACATTCTGGTGCAAACCGACT